>CM039087.1:15718817-17170973 GCA_022113865.1 Chimonanthus praecox | reverse complement strand
GTGACCTGTTGAAATTAAACGTGAATCGAACTCAAAACTCCGCTTCATGAAGTAGACTTCTTAACCGTCAACCAACCCTTTGAAAATATATTAGTAGAGCTGAAAGAAGAGATCAATAATGCTTAACTGTAACACTGAGCTTAAGAACACCTTTCAAGTTTGGAATGTCAAGGAACTCAGTCTCCAGGATTCGATAGCCCTTCACAAACCGGAAAAAGCCAGTTCCCAACATGACGCTGAACTCTCTGTGAAGCTCTCGCTCCTTCACAGAGAAGCGATCATACCCTGGATCTCCAGGGTGCTTCCTTTGCATGGCCCATCAGTAAATATTACTGAAAAAACAAGGTGCACGGCCATACCATCCAGAGCAGAGTTTATGTACAGACCTTGGGCTCTACCAATCTTCTCCGACTCTGTCTTCAGCCCTTCAGTGACCACATCGTCGACAACTATTAGAGTTCCCAACTGTAAAGCATTAGAGTCGGTCCCAGTCTTGCCGGTAACTGGAATTGCAGTAGCATCCTCACCACCTAGGTAGTCATGCACGTAGAAAACAAGGTTGGTTTGATTCACCTTGGTGCTGGAATACTTGTAGGCAACATAGAGAAGCGAGGCTGGGAATAGAAACGAGAGCATATTTTGATTCACCTTTGGTGTTGGAATAGTTGTAGGCAACATAGAGATGCCAAGCTGGGAATAGAAAGGAGAAAAACTTGAGTGCTTTAGGGTACGAATTGGCCAGTCTTGGTCTTCAAGTTGAAATGCAAGGAATTGTCATGCTGCAAATGGGGGTGGAGATATTTATGCATACATGGGGATGAAACAGAGAAGGAAAATGATTATATTTATTTTTCATCTTTGAAGGTCAGGCCCGGCCCTGTCTATGGGCATAGTAGGCCGCCGCCTAAGGCCCCAAATAGATAGGGCCCTCAAGCGATAAACTCCTTCGTCATATAGGTCCAAAAAATTAGAAATTAAACCAGTAAAATAGGCCAAAAAATAAATTATGACATTTTATTTGGATGTTTCACACTTCGTAAAAAAAATGTATGATTTTATTTTTTGTAAGTGTATAAAAAGTCCATCTTAAGAGTTCGTCTAGGACCCTTGAAATCTCAGGGCCGGCACTATATCAAGCTTCCAATAAGCCAATTTTTTACGGTAAACCTTACAATACCAGAAACTGGAACCCGTAAAAAGATTTGACTCACGAACCCGATCCTAGGACCCAACTCGACCAGTGGGAGATGCCTAACTTGTCAGTTGCCGAGAGCAAATATGCTTCAAGAGGTTATAGATGACAAAGCTGCCTAATAAGAAAGGATAAAGAATCAGTTTATTATACATCTGAATGAGCAAATCAATAAATGGATATTGAGTTCCAACAATGAAATTTCATTGAGTCACCTCAAGAGTGATGCTTACAAGTTCAAATTTCATGCTCATGCATACTACAGTTTCAATATGTAGGATATTATTCTAATAACAATATAAGCCCTGGAAAAGGCAGTTGTAGAATCATCAAATGCAATTCCTAAGAGAGATGAAGGATGTGGCGGCGAGAACAAGGGGGCGAAAAAAGTGAACTCTCTCCATAATCCACATTCAAGTCCAACAGCACAATATGAGCAACTACTTACCTAGACATGAGTACGGTCCTGGAGAATGACCATGTTATAAACATCACAGCACTGCATAAGGTGATTGGTTATTGGAGTACAAATATAAAAGCGCTTTTGACAAACAAATGGCATATAGTGGCATTTCAGCCCCAACTCGACAACACCACTGAGACCACCTGCACTGAGACCACCTGCTAGTGCCTGCTGAAGTCCATGGTTACTAGAAGTAAACTCAATCAAGCAAATTAGTCTTGGGGAGTCTCAAACCTTGTAGGAGTGTCAATACCCATCATACAGCACAGGCCTGACAATAAGATTATAAGGAGCACAATTCCCTGAAAGTCATAACCTTAAGAAGTTAGAATTCTCTAACAAACAATTCTGCGAAATCATAGACGGAACAGTTGTGATGAGTATTAGAGGAAAAAACTAAAAGATTTGAACATAAAAATCACTCTCATGTAAGATCAGATGGCAACCCACACTAAGGGGCCTTCCACCTTAGAAGACCATTCATTCAAGAGGGATGAGGAAAAGAAGAAAGCCACAATAAGCATGCCCTAAAACGTAAAAACGCCTCCTGGTAGATGAGGTCCATCTTTTTAAGGGTCTTAAAGATTAATAGTTTCTAATAGTCATCCAATCCAAATTGAATATCACTCTGCTTAGAAGTATCTTTAGGGCCCACAACTTAGACCACCATGTCATTCGCAAAATTCGAGGAAAGAGGTATGCCCACAAAAGGATTAAATATGGACTAAAACATAAAACAACTCATGGTAGACGACAGACATCATTTTAAGAGTCAAAAAAAAAAAAATCTACATGAAGTCATTTAATATCACTCGCCTAGAAGGATCTTTCAGCTCATGGCCATTCATCGAGATGAATTTACTCCTATGGTTCACCTTGAAGTGAAATTGACCCTAAAACAAAGTACTCCTATGGTTCACCTTGAAGTGAAATTGACCCTAAAACAAAGTATTAACAGTCCGCAACAACTTCATTTCTTGGAACCTTGAGGATAAAGTTGACATAATAAAATGTAAGATGCCTTACTAGAAAGAACAAGGTTTCTTCATAAAAAGGATGACAAGAATCTGAGAGTTGCTTATATTTTTCTAGAGCTCAAATACAAAGACCATCTTCTAGAAATGTCAAGATGTATAAACAAAATTGATGCAGGAATTGAACAAGATCAATGTTGAAAATGGTCCGAGATTTCCTTGAATCTTGGTTTTTGGAGAAATCTGGTTCATCGGAAATGGTGGAGTGGTGGCGAGATAGTTTCTCGGTGTTTGTGGGAAACATCCCGGATTGGGCAGCGGGAGATCTGATTAGAGTTTTTGGTGTCGATGGTTTAATTTTTGACAGTTTTGTGCCTTTGACCAACGAACAGGAAAGCGTAAGAATTTCGCTTTTGTGAGATTTAAAAAAGAAAAGGAGATGGAAACGGCTATCAAAATGCTGGATGGGAAGTTTTTTGAAGGCAAACAGTTGAAGGTGAACAAGGCTCATTTTGGACATGATAATCGCCGGTCGGGGGGGAAGGCGGAGGAGGAAGAATTCTGACTGTTAGGAATTCCGGCCAAGGGGCCACTACTGGGAAGGGGCATAAATCAAAATCAAAACCTAAGCCAGTTCACTTTATTAAGTCTGACCCAGATAAGATGTTGCAAGTGTGTGAAACTTTTACCAGTAAGAACATTGAGTTTCTGAATAATACCTAGGTTGGGTTGGCTCGTAACTCAAACACATCTCCGGCAGAAATCATAGATTGGTTGCGGGAGGTTTGGGGCTTCGATCTGACTGTCATGGTGCGAAGACCATCTCCTGTCTTGTTCTGGATCGTGTTAGAATCAGAGGACATAAGGAGAATTCAATATGGTTGTTCTCACTTCGCTGACAGACCGTTAAGAAGGATTGACAAGTGGGTTGAGGCACAAGGACCTAATGTGGTGGTGGATTGGGTTCGTATCCATGGAATCCTGTTACATGCTTGGAGAAAGGAGGTTTTATGGAATTTGGGTGCGCTGATGGGGATGGTAGAAGAGATCGATGTCCACAGTTTGAGAGCAATGTCTTGGGTTAGAATGCCCTCTTACTAAAGCAAAAGTTAAAGATGTCGTTTGGCAATTGGGGGAGGATAAAGTGCCAGGACCGAATGGCTTTTCTATTATGTTTTTTAAGTTTTTTTGGGAGTTAGTTCAACCTGATGTTTTTGCTTTTGTGCATGAATTCTTTGAAAGAGGAATAATCTCGAAGGATTTGGGGCTGGATTTATTACATTGATTCTGAAGAAACAGGGAGCTTCTGCTTTGAATGATTTCCATCTGATTACCCTGATTGGTGGGCCTTACAAGATTTTGGCAAAAACCCTTGCTAATAGGTTGAAGAAGGTATTACCTGAGATCATTTCCCCTGTGCAAAGTACTTTCTTGGAAGGCAGACAGATCGTGGATTCAGTAGCTGTTGCATATGAATGTTTGGATTCGATCCTTTCTTCTGGGCAAGCAGGTGTGGTATGTAAGTTAGATTTTCAAAAAGCTTATGATAATGTCTCTTGGTCCTTTTTTCGATTTTGTCATGTGTCGTATGGGATTTGGAGAGCATTGGAGGGTTTGGATTATGTTGTGCTTGTCTTCGGTGTATCTTTCGGTGTTGGTTAATGGAAGTCCGAAGGGATTTTTTAGGATGGAGAAAGGTGTCAGGCAGGAGGATCTTCTATCACCTTATTTATATGTTATAGTTGAAATTAAAGGAAGAGCTGAGGCTTTCTTTTATCCACTCCGAGGTCGGTGAGTTGATTTTTTCTCTTGAATTTTATTTTGTTAATTGTGTTGGGTTATTTTAATTAGACTAATTGGATGTTATTACTTGCATTTGAATGCATTGTTTTTCCATTTATTCTAATTAAACATGAACTCCACAATTTTCTAAAATAATTCATTAGAAGCTCTATGAGTTATCCCGTTTGAGAACTCAAGAACACAGGGTTTCTTCGTTGAAGTCCTTGATTCGGTGTAAAATTCCTGGTCTAAAATTCATATGCAGCTTGGCCTGCATCATATTCCCTCTTCAACTGAGGGTGAGTAGATCCGGTAACTCCTCACCTGGAATCTATGGTTGTGATTTATGAAGATAAGCATCACCATTTATTCATAATCAAATCATTCATATCAGTCAAACAAAAATACTACTCCAAACAATAGTATAGGCGATGATTTCCATTTTAAGTAAAAATGCATGAGCAGCTTACAACGAAAATTCCCTCCAGAAGGGAAGATTTAATCTGGCAAACTCTATCACAGTGGGTTGAATTGGCAGGACCATTGCCCTCACCAAGGAAGCGCTTGATTGCGAATGGAGAATAGTCCTGTAAAGACCTATAAGGATCTGATGCATATAGAACAGCATATTTGGCACCAGACTGCTTCAGAAGATCAATAAATTCATAAAGAATCTTGCCTGCAGATCACATCAAAACAAATTTGAACAGTGATTATGTTGTAATACAGGAACTAATAGGACCTACAATAAGGATTTGCAAACATGCCTTCCAGTTTTGTATGTTCAAATTCATCAGAGGCCTGAGATCCTCCATTGCAGAACACAATCACATCTGTCTGTTCCTTCTGCCTTGTTTGCATCCTTGAACCTACGTAGTCCTGTTTTTGTTTAAAAACAAAAATTAACTCCACAGTATAACGAATAAAATGACATAAGATGGAGTATATTCTAGTACAATTACATGGACTGCTTGTAGGCTGGCAAGTTTCTTATGGCCTGCACCCTCCACAGAACAAGACTCCAGAACAGCAATCTCATTCACTCTTGACTGACGTGCACAACTCTCAGCAAACCCTGAGAGCAAGGAACTCTCCATCTTCTCCCTTGCGTCAGATGCGTCAACATATGGGAAAGCTATTGAAAAATTGGAACTTGTAAAAGAGTCCTGGGAATGAACATAGTATGGTAATCCATCAAGAATCCATAAAGCGTTAAAACAAAGTAAATGATCCAAGTAGCTCTGACTTCAGACCATTACAGAAATTAATAAATTCCAATGCAGTCCAAAGCCTTAAAAGTAGTTCTTCTTTTCTCATCTATATTGATAAGCCATGAAAAAAATTTAATAAAAAACAACACTCCAAGTTACCTTCAGCAAGTTTATAAGATCTTGATCCTTGTGTTTATTTTTAGAAATATCTGAAGATTGTAGCTGCAGATGGAGACATCAACCTGTCAGTAGACAACCAAGAGCTTGATCCGTAATGAGCATATGGACTACAACATAAATCACAATTCAGCACATAAATGGCTGTCTGAATTATACAATTAACCACTGCTTATCAGTAAAGAAGAAAACCAAATTGCATTTGAAGGCATAGAACATGAAGGGAAGCACCATTTTACATTGGCCTTCCTTAGGGCTCAAAAGATTAACAGATGAAGCATGTCACATGTAACCCAAAGAAATCTAAAAGTAGTATTGGATCATAAAAACTCTACTTCAACTTAAAGCTAATTCTGTGAGATATAGCTGACATATCTCACAACCCATATCTTTTCAGAAATGAATCCCACAATCCATATTAAGAGCCATTTCTAGATAAACAACAGCAAGTGAAGATATTTATTATATAACTCAATATAGTTACATAGTGTGTAATATATTTGATGTAAGGACTGATGAGACTCTATACCTTCCTGCCAATAAAAACAAGTGCGATATCCAGAGACTGCGGAACGTCCTCCCCAGCACACTAAGTAACAGAAACAAATACAGAAGAGTGGCATATTAAGCATTTTACTGCTTCTATTGGATTCAAGAAGAAACAACAGGAACATAATCCAAAATCATTATAGTACAAAACATAATAGCAAACCATTAATGAACAACTTACCACCAAGTTTGACCAACCCCCTTCAGAGAGAACGGTCTTAGCCAAATCCTTAAGGGAGATGGTACCATAATTAACAATTTCCTTCACATCATAATCTGATGATCTGCACAAGCATATAAGAAAATAATATCAGGAGCAATCTTTGATTCCATACTTCCATTTAGAACCTCAGCATTTGAGAAATCTGACAGTATCATAGTTATGGGTATAGCATGACTTGGAAGAATCTAATTATTGCAAATCAATCCATCAACAAACTTTGGCATAAGAAATTACAGGTATATCATAGTCATAGTTAGGATAAATAAGTGGAAGAAAAATCAAACGAAGTAAAAACTTGTAGCAAGTTCAGCATGGTATACTTGCTGAAACGTGATGTAGCCTAACTCCAAGAAAAGAACAAGAAGTTTCGAGCACATTAAGGGATTGGAAAAATTCAGCCAATGTTCCAGAGTTATGAAATTTTGGAGAAGAATTTCTAAGGAAAAAATTTCCAATTAAAGATAAGATTTAACTCTCCAAGAAATTAAAGTTGGAGATAAGAGAAAATCAATAAATTAATCACCCAAAAACTAATCTAAAGCTAGCTCAATTTTGATTTGGGAACCCAAATTTGATTAGAGAACAAAAGAAAACTTCACTCACAAAGGAATTTTTCAAATGCTCAAAACTCACCTAGGACAATTTCACTCTATGGAAAAAATCGATCAAAGGCTTCAAAATTTGAATTCTCCAATAACTAAAAATGAAATCATTAATTTAATTGCAACACATGAAAATATAATTGCATAAATTAATTAAATTGCAAATTTAAAATTCAAAATAAATTCTACATAAAGAAAAAGAACTCAGCACAAATTGGAGAGAACCAAATTTACTCCAATTCAAATCAACCAAGACATGCATACAATGGTTGACCAAGCACATTATTGATAGAGTTTACAATACACCAAAAAAGGGAAATAAAATCACACCAAAGCTTGCATGCCCAACGGTTTCCTTCACTCCTAATTTCTAAACTAAGGCTGCATTTGGATGGGGAACTAAGGGGTAGGGGTAAAACATCAACCTTTTACCCCTCCCCTCCCACTTTTGAAAACCCTTTCCTAGCAAGGGGTATTCATAATACCCAGTCAAGGGTAACCCCGTGTAACCCATGTAAAATTTACCCCTCATCCAAATGCAGCCTTAATTCATCCAATCACATGTTGCATGTGAATTTATTACACAATTATCAAAATAAAAAATCAAAGAAGATCCTAGAGAAGGTGATGCAGGACAACTAATAGGGTGACTCTAAATGTCTAATGTGGTCCCAAAAAATTAAAAGGGATGAAAATAATACACCATAAATCTAATATGAGCTGAAATTAAATACCAATTAATATATGCAATTAATTAATATAAAATTACCACAAATAATTATGCATAAATGTCCTTGGAATCTGAGATTTTGAATGAAATATGTATATGTAGCCTTAAATGAGATGACATATGGTTTTAAATAATGAGATAGGAGGGCTTAGTGGATCACAGCCACAACAAAAAAAGAAAAGTGGAGTCACGGAAGTAACTCCACAGGAAACGAAGGCATGGGAGACTTACTAAAGCAAGGGAGAGATGGGTAACGGTTTATGGCAGCAAGAAGGAAGGCTAAGGAGAGTTACAAGCAGCAAATGAGGGATCTAGGAAGGGTGGCAGCACCCTTAGGGAATGGGCCAGGTCTGGGGCAGGTCTGGAAGCAGGTCTGGGGCAGGTCTGGGGGGACAGGAGAGGAGCGAAAACAGATCTGGCTCAAGGCAGGGAGGGGCGAAACTGATGGGAAGGGTTAGAAGAGGAGGTGGGAGCAAGGAAGAGACATGGGAAGGTCGTCAGCAGCAAAGGACAGCAAAAGGGATGGTGTCGGCTATGGCTAAGAAAAAAAAGAAAACAAGGAGAAGAGAGAAGAAGATAGATTGTACCTGGAGATGAAAGGATGGTAGCCTCACGCTAGGCTTCAAGCCAAAAGAAGGGACTCACGCCAAAGGAATCGCTCCCAAGTATTTCGTCGTATAAGCGGAAGAAAACTTCAATTTCATTCATCAACTGATTGCCCTAAAGAGGCTTACAATGTATTTATAATAAACACACCAACAAAATGACGAAAATACCCCTAAATGTAAAATAAAACAAAATACTGTCAGATAAATAAATAAAAAAATACATCAAACCAAATAAGTAATAAAAATAAAAATGATAGAATCATATGCTCCAAAATGCTCCGTATCAGAAGGTGGCACCCAATCCTTGCTAAAGGGAGGGAGAATTAGATGTAGGAAGCTACTAAGCATGGATCACGTCTCCTAAGGGGTTAAGAAATCTTATGAGAAGATGGAGAGAAATCCAATCTCGCAACTTTTCTTGTGCTTCACTTTTGCACCACTTCGTTGGGTAAAAACAAGTCCAAATTGAGGACTTAAGAGCCTGTCCCATTACCATAACCTATGCTCAAAACTCGCCTAGCACAATTTTCTCTCCATAGAAAAAATCAATTAAAGGCTTCAAATTTTGAATTCACCAAAAATTAAATTTCAATAATTAATTTAATTGCAACACATGAAAAATATAATTGCATAAATTAATTAAATTGCAAATTTAAAATTCAAAACAAATCAACTTAAAGTAGAACTCAGCACGAACTAAAGAAAACAAACTTTACTTCAGTTCAAATCAACCTAAGACATGAATTGTAACGCCCCGCCCCTTTTCACTAGCTTAGCCGAAAAAACAGTGTCTATTTTTTTTTTTTTTAAAATAAAGAGTGACAAAGAGGGCGGGACGTCACGACTCGAGTTAAGTCCGAGCTTCCAAAGCCCGGCCCTTAACTGGCCAACCCTACGGGTGCGTTGCGAGTGAAAAGGGGTGGGGCGTTACAGTTGGTATCAGAGCGAAATCGGAAGAATGAATCTTTCAAAGTAAGATTAAGACGGTTTCATGTCTCACTGACAGATAAGGGGCGGGTCGTTACATGAATACAGTTGTCGATCAAGGACCTTATTAATGGAGTTTACAGTGCATTAAAAAAAATCATACCAAAGCTTGCATGCCCAAGGGTTTCCTTCTCTCCTAGTTTCTTAACTGTATTCATCCAATCACATGTTGGCATATGGATTTATCACACATTTATCAAAATAAAATCCTAGAGAAGGTGGCAGCCTATCCTTGCTTAAGGGAGAGAGAACTCGTTGAAGCTACGTAGCATGGACCACACATCTCCTAAAGTCAAGGGATAAGAAATCTTATGAGGAGGTAGAGAGTGATCAAATCCCGCAACTTTTCCATGTGCTTCACTTTTGGATCACTTCATTGGGTCAAAACAAGTCCAAATTGAACCCAAGAGGGGGTTGACCTGACGGTCAAGAAGCTCCCCTCATGAAGGGAGGTCTTGAGTTCGATTCACACTCAACACCCCTCTGGGCCACTCCCCATAGTTGCTTACCCGATGTGTATGGGATTGGGAGGCTTACACATGCCCAAAGGACTAGTAGGGGTTACAATGTCCCATGTCCAAATACAGGTGAGACCCCTAGACACCTTACTCAACAAGTCTAAATTGAGGGTTTATGGGACCCATTACCATAACCTATGACCTACTTATTGAATTGATTTTGGCCCAAAATGTGACCTTAATGCCTGGTATGAGTACTTAGGGTTGTCATAATTTCCAGCTGATGTTTCTTTTCTTCTTTTCCATTTCCAACTCTGGTGTTTCTTTCTGTTTTTGTTTGCTTGTTGTATGTGCACCTCTAGTGCTTTTTCTCTATTAATATAGTTACCATTTCGGTTCAAATGTGCTTGTGCTGACAAATTTAAGTAGGGCATTCAGTTCGAAGTGGGACATGGCGATAGAAATTTTGGACAGATCCTTGGTACGGCTCCTCTCCTTTGTCTTCTCATTTCCCTTCCTTACACCACCTTTCTATCTCTCCTTCTAGCTTCATTTATGATTTCTATACCATTGTGGGCGATCCGTAGTGTGGGACATTCTCCTGCGACAGAACTTGACAGTCACAGATCTCAAACCTTCTTCACACCCTTAGCTCCTATCACATACATGCTTGGAGGAGGATTCCCTTTTGCGGAGGTCAGACCCTTCTGGCTTCTTCTCAGTAAAGTAATTCTATATGTGGAACAATCTCAGTGACTCTTGTACCTAGGTAAACCCTACCATCTAGTCCTCCAAAGCACCAGCTTGGGCCATTAACTTCCTTTAGACGGTGGCTCTGGGCAAAATTCTTACACAAGATAACTTGTGCAAGAGAGGAAGAGTGATGGACAGCGCTTGCCCCTTATGCCTTCACGCATCTAAGGATGTGAATCATCTCCTCATTCATTTTCCTTTCTCTTCTGTATTTTGGAGCCATGTTTTGAATAGGTTTGGGTTTATTGGCACATGCCATCATCGCTTGCTCAGCTTTCTTATGCGTGGGAGTTTGTCAAGATTTCCACAAAGTCTTGCTCTCTTCGCCACCATATGGAGTCTTTGGTGGGAGCAAAACAATCGAGTGTTTAGGAAAGCAGTAGAATCTCCGCAAGTCATGTCAAGAAAAAATTTCGCCAAATGTGCATGTTGGGCATCCACCCCCGATGAGTTCAAGAGCATTCCAACGTTTGAAATGTTGCAAGCCTGGAAAGAATTTGATCTAGCATAATGTTCTATTAATTTTTTTAGTTCCCCAATGGGTGATTGTATCGGCTTACCAGAGTTCTTTTTTTTTTCTAGTTTCTTTTGTATTTGCACCTCTGGTGTTTTTTATCTATTAAGATAATTACCATTTCAAAAAAAAATTACACCTTATTTCAACCAAACCTAGAGTGACGTGTCATATCCTAAATCAATCTCATAATGACATGTGTCCAATGACATAAGCATGACATATTTATTACATCACTTAAATTAAATAAAAAGCCAAACCAAGAAAAGAGGTGGAGCCCATCCCTTCTAGATCCAAAAATCATTCGTGCCAATCTTGGAAATGAGGTGGAGGAAACTTCAAAGGAGGAATGCATTCCTGTCACTCCTTATCCCTTGCACACAGGCCTCAAAAGTGGGCTTTTTCTTTTTACGTGAAATAGGACCGTGACCCATATTGCAACCCTTTGGGCACTTAAATAGGTATTTTTGGAACTAAATTACTCCTAACTGGAACCCTTTTTGCACCATCAGATTTTTCATAAAATGTATAAGCCAATTTTCAATTCTATCTCCAACTTCTTCAATGTGCTCTATTGATGGCCCATCAAGAATTTGAAACACCCATTTTTTTTTTCCTTATGCCAAGCAAATTAGTCTAACAAAATGCTTCCACCATTGAGTGGACGCCTCAGCCCTAAAACTCTAAAAAAGAGGTTCAAGAAAAATCACTTGACACAAGTTTCGTAATAACGATCCAAATTGAAAAAGAGCATTAGCTTCAAACATCCTTATTACATGTATCAACTAAGTGAGCCACTCATGTGAAGTCTTCGTATGGGAGAATCCATCATCAAGGAAATCCTTCTGATTCTTACATATTAATTTGTTGCTACCAGACCTGCAAATTACAACTGTTTGGAAAGATGAGCATCCTCACCACAAAAGGAAGTATGCATGGTGTTATACAAATTTTGAAGGAAACCATCCCCACTAAATCATTTTTGTTTCAGAGAAAAATTGTTGCATTGAATTAATACAAAAGTTCTATTTGATTTCCTAACTAGGATCCCTTTACATCATTTCTCATTGTTCCACAATAAGGAAATTGATTGAATTTAATGTCTTCCTTCAATACAAGATTCATATGGAAGGTAAAAAAAAAATAACCCAAAGGGAATAATAACAATGAACATGTTTAAAACAGGCATGGAAGTATAGAAGTAGAATTGACCAAGCATTTCTATCATTAGAGTGCACAAGTCAATATGAAAAGTCAAAGCACAAAAGCTATTTATAGGACAATTGGTAAAATATTAATTTCTCATTAAATCCAGGTAATTGGATAGGGGAAAAGAACCAAACAACCAATGATAATGCAAGAAACAAGAAATAAAACTCAACTAGAAGATAAGAAATGCAACTAAACTGTCATGGATTGTCATCATGGTAGCGGAATCTCTTATCAACCTTATTTATGGTTTCAACATCAGTGCATCTTCTATGCATATCCATCATTTGCAGTTTGTGGGTGACACAATATTTTCTGTGAGGCCAATGAGGAGTCTATCATGAACCTACGGGCCTTACTCAAGTGGTTTGAGTTGTCTTTTTCTCTCCGGATCAATTACCTCAAAAGTGAAGTCTTCGGCATCAATTTGGACAACTCAGAGTTTACTTCTCTCTCAGGGCTGTTGGGATGCACACCGTCTGTTCTTCCATCTACTTACTTGGGTTTGCCCCTTTGCATTGAGTCTCCTGGGTACTCTCAACCTTTAGATGTCCCAACAAAGCAATCCAGTCGATGGAAAAGATCATGAGGAACTTTCTATGGGGTGACCATGAGGACCTAAAGAAATATCACCTTGTAATTTGGGATCAAGTTTTGTCTACCTACTACTGCTGGTGGTCTGGGAGTGCGTCAAATTAAGGCACTCAATATTGCTCTTCTTACTAAGCGGCTTTGGAGATTAGAACCTGAAGGAGATTCCCCTTGGAAGGCTATTCTTATTTGCAAGTATAGATTGGGAAATTATGGGTGGAATATCAATCACCTCTTGTGTAGAGCCTCTGGCATTTGGCGTGCTATCGCAACTTGTGTTGACAAATTCAAAGGCAGGGTCAGATTCAAGGCATGATGTGGAGACAGAATCAAGTTTGGATAGATGTTTGCTCTCCTTTGGCTTATAGGTTTCCTTCTATTCTTCATCTCTCCTTGAGACCGTGTGAGACCATATCAGATTTCTACTACATCTCAGGTGAGCAAGTTGTGTGGGACATCCCTCTTCGTCGAAACTTGCCTGATACAGAAACTGATGTCTTTTCATCTCTCCTACATTCCATATCATCCTTCAAAATCTACACAAATGTAGAGGACAGTATTGTTTGGTGGCCTGATAACACTGGAGCTTTCTCAGTAAAGTCCTTTTACACTTGGTGGTCCTCAACTGCCGGTACAGCTACTGTCAATCCTAAAATCTGGTATTCCAAAGTTCCTTCAAGGGCAATTAGCTTCTTCTGGACCACTGGATTAGAGATTATCTTAACTCAAGATAACTTGAGAAAAAGAGGAAGAACAATGGTTACTGTTTGCCCCTTCTGTCTTCAAGCATCCAAAGAGTCGAATCACATGCTTATTCATTGTTCCTTCTCTTTTGTTGTTTGGAACTATGTATTAGATCAGTTTGGTATGGCCTAGGTTATGACTGCATTGGTGGCTGAGCTGTCTTTCGCATGGGACATTATCTTTGTCACGCCTAAATGCTCCTATTTGTGGCAGCTATCTCTGTTTGCCATAATCTGGAGCCTGTGGTGGGAATGTAATAATAAGATTTTCAAAGGTGTTGCTGAGTCCAGTTTGAAGGTTGCAAGGCGTAGTCTCACCAAGTGCGCATCATGGACCGTCTCACAGGAATTCAGGAATATATCTATGTCAGACATCTTTCGTGCATGGAAAGAAAGAGCAGATCTTACCTAAACTCATATGGTTTCTTAGGCCAGTTTACCGACGTCTCCGTGGACAGCTTATTTCCCATTTCTTTTCTTGTAGCTCTTTCATTTCTGCTTTGTAATTTGTTTTGCACCTCTGGTGCTCTCTATCTTTTATAATATATATATGAACCATTTCAAAAAAAAAAAATTGTCATGGATTTTACATTTTCTAGATCCCTTTGGCTATAAGAAAAGTACATTATATGCCGATGACACTATCCTTTTTCTTAAGGCATCAAAAGAGGAATTGAAAATGGTATGGGCTGTTCTTAAATGGTTTCAAATTTGCTCTGGCTTGAAAATCAATTTTGAGAAATGTGAGTTGATGGGGGTGAATGTGGAGTATAACCAGTGTGTGAAGCTGGGGTGTAAGGCAGCTTCTTTTTCATCTAAATATCTTGGACTCCCTTTGTGTAAAGATAAGCCTAAAAAGGGGTGTTGGGATGGAATAATTGATAGAATGGAGAAAGACTATCGACGTGGAAAGGGAAGTTATTATCTATTGGTGGGAGGATTACTTTGATTAAGGCGGTTTTATCCAGTCTGCCAATTTATTTTCTCAGTGTGTTTAAATGCCCAACAGAGGTGGTACACAAGATGGAAAAAATTCAAAAGAGGTTCTTGTGGAACAACAACGACGAGCGACGGAAGTTCCATTTGGTTAATTGGTCTCAAGTGTGCAAGCTTAAGAAGGAGGGAGGTCTTGGTATCCGTCCTATTCATTAATTTAATGATGCTTTGCTGGGGAAGTGGTTATGGAGGCTGGGCAACGAATCGAACGGATTATGGAATGATATTCTAAGTGAGAAATATCGGATTCAAGGCCAAGGGTGGCGAATAACCAATACCAATAGGAGAGACTCTGGTTTTTGGAAGGGTGTTTGTAGTGTAGCTCCGGATTTTCAACATCACATCAGATACCGAGTCTATTCTGGTAATGAGATCTTGTTTTGGCAAGATAAATGGTTAGGGCAGCACCATTCTCCCGCTCTTTTCCTTTGCTTTTCTCCTTGGCGGCTAACAAAGATGCTACTGTGCGGGAGTGCTATGAAATTATTAACGACAAAATTGTTTGGGGCCCTACATTAAGATGAGAGTTAGAGAATTTAATGGTAGAAGGTTGGGTGTCTCTCCTAAAGCTGTTGCAAATTACTTTTGTGGCTAGTAGAGGTAAGGATCGGCGCCTTTGGGAATTGGATCCACATGGTAACTTTTTAGTGAAATCTTTTGTAAGAAACTATTGACGACACATGCAACTCCGTTAGTTCATCCAAAAGTTTGGACGGGAGATCCTCAGTTTAAGGTGAAAGTGTTCAATTGGATCGCAGGACTACAGAAAATATTGACTATTGACAATCTACGGTTACAGAGGATGTTAATTATAAATGCCTGCCATCTCTGCGTCTCCGATGCAAAATTGATCAATCATCTTCTCCTTCATTGCTCGGTATCCTATCAGATCTAGATACACTTCTTCCAGCTACTAGGTGTCCAATTTTGTTTCCCTCAACAATGGTTCGACTTGTTTAATGAAGAGATGCTGATGACTGGAACTTCCTTCCGGAGCAATCTTTGGGCTACAACAGTGCAGAGTATAGTGTGGTCTATCTGGCTTGAGCAAAATAGGAAAGTTTTCCAAGACAAAGTCAGCTCAGCTACACGCCTTCTAGACCTCATCAAAGTTCGCGTGGCTTGGTGGACGGTTGAATCATCAAAGTACAGGGGTGTTTCTCAACAATCTCATTCCCGCTCTATAGTTCCTTGGTCTCCTCCACCTGCTTGATTACTTAAGTTAAATTTTGACGGAAGCTGTTTGCGTGAGGATGGGTTGGCAAGTTACGGGGGCTTAATTAGAAACGATTCGGGACATACTATGTTCTATTTCGCTGGTCCTCTCCCACACGGTTCGGTTATTGAAGCAGAATTATTTGCACTTTGGAGAAGTATCTTGGAGCTGCCAAGCTTCGGAATTCCAAGGAGTATAGTAGAAGGAGATTCAAAGGTTGTTGTGGGATGGGCTACAAGCACTCTCTGTCCATGGCCATATCTAGATAAAATTGAGCAAATTTGGCACAAGACATTTATCCACGGATATCCGCTCATTTGGGCCAATCGAACTTCAAATTCTGCAGCAAACGAATTGCCTCGCCAGGGGGTATTTCTATCTACGGAAAGTGTAACCAGTCATATGTAATTTGGGAGGGTTTGTTTATGCTTAGCGATAGGGTGATCTCTCGGTCATCCATTATATTTGTACAGGTTTTTCTTTTAATATAAGTATGTTACCTTTCAAAAAAAAAGTACATTATACTAAACATAGAAAAGTATAAAAGAAAATAGAACATACAATTCCATACAAGCAAAATTGCATAAGCAGAGAACATTATAAACGTAACAAATGAAAAAGGAACAGAAAATAAAAAAGGAAACAAGATGGTGATAGTGATCAAGGGTATTATTTCATGCTAATTCAATAAAATCTAAGCAGAATAATCAGTAATTGCAAAGACAACTGCCTTTCGTTTCAGGTTTTGGTTTCAGGTTTAATCGACAGCATTATACATACGCATATTTGTCCTATAGCAATGAAGTAACCATTAACATCTCTGACAACAGCAGCAACAACAACAAGAACAAAGTAACCATTACCAAAAATTGATGTTATTGTAAATTTTTTTCTCCATGATGCTGAACTCATGAGCGCGAAATGAAGAAGAAAAAGCACTAACCCAGGATGATGAGAAGACCAGAGGAATGCAGGACCCGTGATTGGCAATGTAAGACCATATTGCAATTGTGCCATAGCAAACAAAAACATTACAAATAGTGCCCTTAGACTGTCCATCCTTAGCTAATCAGGAATTCAACAATGAAACAGCAATTAAAAGATAGATCAGATATTTCAATAAAAAATCAGTACCAATTAATAATCATATATTGAGAACCAAAGTGAGCATGAAAACCACAGAATCCAATTTTTTTCATAAAGAAAATGAACTTCAAAAATATTTCTAAGAAGCCAAGTGAAAAGAGAAAAGATACTGCAAATTGAATATAAATTGGGCAAAGGACATTTGTACGAATAATTAAAAGATCTGCTATCATATGCCATATCTCAGATTCAATCAAGTGAACACAAGTGAAACATAACCAAAATATCTACAAAAAATGGGTTGAAGTCATTTGATAAAATAAGACAGAAAATCATAAAAAAATGCAGCGTGCCTGCGTTGTTTTGGGCATCTAGATGTGTCTGTAACTATGGTTTAAAATAAGAAAAGTGAAGAAGAGAGAAGAAGAGAAATGATGGAACGGCTTCGAGGGTGTCCGGCCTCCTAACTCCGTGAGTTGCATCGGAATAAACTTTTCTTCCTCTTTTTACTATAAACTCTAAGCAATAAATAAAACAATCCTTCCTTCAGTTAAGGAAGAGATTACGTAAAATTATGAAACTATAATCTAGGAAACGATAAAAGGATAAGAAACAACATATCAAATTTAAATTCAAAAGTCCCTCCAACTGCCCAGATGACTCTAGCATGACTGCAATTGCTCCAAATTATTCGGCTAAATCTCTACATCACCGCGTGTGAGGCACATAATATTCCTTTTTGCTCAGATCCGACATCAGCCTCGAGGAGGAAATCCGGTAACTTGGCTCGGTGTTTGTGGTAAAACTCCCAGAAGTCGTCCTCATTCTTTGAGTCGCTCCCTTGCACCTTGGTCACTATTTTATCCCTTTTTTTCACCATGCTTCCGCTGTGCACCTCTCCAACTACACTCAGTACTGGTGTAAAGCTAACATGAATGAGGCAAAAATTAAACCACCATCCTACAGAAAATGATAACTGAAATAATGCTTCAATGAATGGCATTGATTCAATGTCACCCACAGTTCCACCCAATTCTATAACACAAACATCTGCTGGACCTTCTTTTCCATCAAGAGGAATAGTAGATACAGATTCAATCCGGTCTTTAATGGATTCAGTGATGTGGGAAACCACTTGGATTGTTTTTCCAAGATCGTCACATTACCTTTCCCTATCAGTGACAGACCGATATATCTTTTCAATGGTAATGTTGTTTTCTTCAATCACATCTAAGAAACAACTCATTGCCCCATGAAACCGCGGAAACTCAAGTCGTTCCATGCGAGTGGGAATGGCATGGTCAGTGTCTCCTCCCGCTGTAAGAGATCCTCGAGCTGACGACTTTACCGTTAAGCTTCACCATGTTCTTGAGTTTGTCCATTGGAGAGCATCTCCAAGCGAGAATCCACTACAATCAATTGGTTCACCACGTCATCCAACCACCTGCCTTGAATCTTCATCGCTCCTCAAGAGATACATCATCTCATCTATCTTAATGTCGAAAGTAGCTTCAGCCATTCAAGGATAGAAGCTTTGATACCTTGCAGCGTGCCTGCGTTGTTTTGGGCGTCTAGATGTGTCTGTAACTATGGATTAAAATAAGAAAAGGGAAGAAGAGAGAAGAACAGAAATGATGGAACGGCTTTGAGGGCGTCCGGCCTCCTAACTCCGTGAGTTGCTTGGGAATAAACTTTTCTTCCTCTTTTACTGTAAACTCTAAGCAATAAATAAAACATTCATTCCTTCAATTAAAAAAGAGATTACGTAAAATTATGAAACTATAATCTAGGAAATGATAAAAGGATAAGAAACAACATTTCAAATTTAAATTCAAAAGTCCCTCCTACTGCCCAAATGACTCTGGTATGACTACAATTGCTCCAAATTATTCGGCTGAAATCTCTACATCACCGCGTGTGAGGCACATAACAAAAAATTATTTGGAGAAACATATCATAAATTGTTGCAAGGATTTTCCTACAGAACCCTATTTGGATGCAAGGAATAGAAAGCAGTTTCCTGGAGAATAAATAATTTTCAACAAAATGGTTTACGAGTTGTTTTCGGTCGATAAAGGTATATTTTCAAGAACGGTACTGTCATTTCGTGCATCGAAATCGAGTCGAAAGGAGATTAAAAAAACCCAACTTTGGATCTCATTATTCAATTCACGGTAGGAGCTTCATGAAGCAGATCTCAATTCCTGCAGAGGGGTTCCCAAACGAATTTACAAAACGAGCTTATTGAAAAAAGAAAGCGATTTTTGGTTCCTGATTAGCATGGAAGAATTCAATAGAGAAAGATGAGGAGAATAACAGAAATTCGAGAAATGATTTAAAACAGATGGACTTTCTCTTTACCTGAAGAAGAGAATCGGGGGATAAGGGTTTTTCAGATGCAGATATGGAACAGAATCAGATCGAACGCAAAGCAAGGACTCAAACGCAGAGCAAGAAGGATGACGAAGGGTAGGATTCAGGGTCGAGGACCATCTTAAGTGGTGCTTATTGGAGGCCACTTTACGTGATCTCTACCGTTGATTTGATTAGCTTAATTTTGGCTGCGAGAATTGTAAGATGATATTTTGGCATTTTATTACCAAGGTGTCAAGGCTTATTGAAAGTTGAAACGTTCAACTAATTATCAAGGCATATGCAAGTCTCTCTATCATATACAGTAAAACCTCTATAATATAATATGGTTGGGACCATGGTACATATATTACATTAGATAAATTATTTAATTAGAGAGTCTAGCAAATTGACGTTCAGTATTTCTTTCAGAAAAGCTCTTTATACTCTCACTCATAGTAAAAGTCCTTTCGACTAAAATCGTTTTATTTCTTCTCTTTTTGCCCTATCGGCCATTACTACCTAAAAGCCAGACTACTGCCCATCCCTGCCATTGGTTCCTGTCACGTCCCGTCCCTAGATGTGGGCCCAGAACGCGGCTAAGTTTTTTTTTAAAAACAACAACAACTCACTAATCAAAGGTCCATGGGCCTCTAGACGAGTTCACTAAAGCCCATAGAAAAATTCTCACATGTTAATGTGGACAGCACGTGAGATCTGACACACTGAGGCGAAAAATCGAAACCCAAAAATCCAAAATTTAACAAACAGTCTCAGTTCTGGGCGAGCCCCTCACCCAGAGACCAGTTCTGTAAAAACAGATTGGTCTCAGGTCAAGCCCCTCGTGGTTCTGCAAGGCCCTCACAACTGGCTAAAATCTGAAATCAAGTTATGCTCTCAAGTCGAGCCCCTCAGCCCTCCCCGAGGCCCCTCCTAACATACAGACACTCTGTACTTTCAGTTTGCTCTCAGGGCCAACCCCTCGACACCCCCGAGGTCCTCGCCTGGAAATACTCAAAAAACTTTGAAGTTCCCAGAGCTCTCAGGGCGAGGTCATCGCCAATGACAGCAAATGAAAGTCTTGGGCTTGCAGTTTTGGTCCATTTTCCAGTTTCCATGCTCGAAATCAATAATACACAACATGTCACAATCAAATACACATCAACACACCATAATATATACATATGATTTGTCTACAAGGTTTTTAGACCACAAGTAGCACAATTATTCAATATTTACAAGATTTACAAAATAACCAAAATAAGCAAAGGTAAATACCATGGACAACTTCTAGAATCCAAGGATTCCAACTCCTAAGGCATTGTGGAGGGATTCTCCGTTCCCTCTTCCAGTACATGTCCTGCATTGTAAGGGACGTGAGTAAGGCTGTAAATGGATCTGGATCTGGCCCATTTCGTCAGGATCCGGATCCGGCCCAACAAGCTTATTGGACCATCCAGATCCGGCCCAATTATATAGAATCCAACAAGCCATGGATCTGGACGGTCCAATAAGCTTATCGGACCGTCCGCGGCCCATTAAGAGTTTGATTACTCATTAACCCTTTCTATTAGCCCTAGTTACTGCTTCAGGCCCAATATCATCTATATCAATTTTTTTAACCTTAATTTTTATACTACTGGGCCCAATATCTAACAAATCCAATTGCATTTTCAACCTAAATGTTTATTTATCAGGCCCAATGTCCATTTTTAAGCTATTTTTTTAGCCAAAACCTTAATACACTAATCTATGAGCCTAAAATTCATCATTTCAACCTCATACAATATTTTAAATATCCCACAATTAGTGAGCTTTCAAACTTAATTATAATTAACATCTAAAAATATAAAAATGAATTGGGCTTATTACCCTTAATACAAAACAAATATTAAATAAAAAATGCGTTTAAACAACAATATTGGTTATGATCAATTTCAATTGGTCTATTTTCCTCTACTTTGTCTACTTCTCGGTGCTTTGTTTCGTTATAGGACTTCCAAAATCAGACTTAACATTTATAAATTGATTTGAGACCTGAGAAAGTAAGAGTAAGAACAAACATTAATGATGTAATATATAAAAAGTATGACATCTTCAATTTCTATTTAAGTATCAAATATACTCATGAAAAGAATCACCAGGCACTTTAGTTAACAAAATGGCACTGCTCAATTAATGTTACCACCTAAAGTGGAGAATAGAATTGAAGGAACAAAGCTTTTTTTACTTGTAAAGAACCCACCAGAAACTTGGTAGAAGAAACAAAGACAGTAAAACTTAAGCAATTTGTAGAAGTCAAGCAAACCTATGTGATCACATATCAATTAACTGCATTATTCATCTTTTAACTTCTCAATTACACATAACATTCAAATTACAAATCAATCTCACAATGTCGACAAATTCTTACACCTAAATGAATCATTACCAAAACACATCCATAACATAGGTATTCCTTTCTCTTTCATCAACTTGGGGGAGAGGCAGCTGCAATTTCCAAGTTCATTCAATGCCTCATCTACTAATACAAATGAAAGCATCGCCATAACCATCAACGACTTCACTAGATCTGGTTGGAGCAACAAAAATTCAAACCAAGTTCAACAACAATGCAATAGATACCACATTACAGATTCTTTTTCTTTTTTCTTCCCTTCTTATTGATAAAGAACAAAGTTCAAAGAAAAAAAAAACAAAACAAACAAAGAAACAGGGGCTCCAAACCTCCCACGTACACAATCTTTGCTGAGTTAGCTTGACATGGGTTTCTTATTCAAATCACAAGTTTGCAACAAAGGGTCCACAATAAAAAAAAAAAAAATCCATTTTCATTAAAATCAGAACAACATCCATTGAAATGATTTCTTACTTATCACTCAAAAATTAAAAATAAAAGTAAAGAATGGCTTTGTCACTCAAATCACATCATACTAGTCTCACAAATCAATAATTGGTAACATTTAAAACTGAAATTCGTATTCATCAACATGGGCTTCTCACACAATCACAACCATGGAAACAGTAAGATGCTAAAGTCACTAAACCAGCAGCTATAATCAATCACTCTGTGAAAGAAAAGGTGTCAAAGACCATGAGATGAGGATCCCCTTTTCTCTATATTTCAAAGGCTCAAACATCTTTATCCATGAAAGTGATGTAAAAAGATGAAGGATAACAAGGAGTGCACGTTCAGAGGCCATAGTCACATACTCCATTTTATCCTGATGAGAAGAGAAAGAGAGACAGACAAGGATTTCCAGCTAGGTGAGGTGGCTTTTTTGGATTAAATGCAATTGAAATGAGGAAACCCAATATATCAAATCTTAAACTATTAGCAAAAATCGAATCAGCAAAAGCTTTGGGTTAGTGGCTCTTGTGGATTATTTGGTTGGACGCTGAAAGAACTGATAGGGATTTAACTTTGGAGATGTGGGTGCACTGTATTTTTTTTCTTTTGGCAAGTGAAATAGAGAACATCGAATGATAGCACATATGAAGATAGATGGGATCGATGGAATCCTGTTATGTTTGCTCTATTTGAAAAATAAGTTTATATATGCTACTGATGTAGCACACAGGACCACCTTTTTTCCTATTCGAATACCAATCCACACCTCTCACAACTCTGGCCTGTTAACCATTCACTCATTACACGATACTCATTGCTCTGTTACCAAACAGAGACAGCAGCCAACCTTTTCCATTTCATCCCCTTTCCCAAGGCCTACAGCCACTCTTTTAGAAATCTCATTCATCAATAATCTGAGCGACCTTAGTCCCAAAAATTCAACTTCCCATTTAATCCCATTATATTAATACCATCAAATCCCTTCAAACCAATACATTTGGAGGGTAGATTACAATGAAAACCAATCAAAATGTATCTAAAGAAAAATCACAAAAAAAAAAATTCATAGAAAGTGATTCAGAGAGACCCAGAGAGAGACCGAGATAGATAGACCCAGGGAGATAGAGACCGATAGAGAGAAAGATACCAGAGAACTTACAGAGATCCAGAAAGGCGATAGAGAGAGGGGCGAGAGAGAGAGAGGCGAGACAGGCGCGAGAGAGAGGCCGAAAGATTTCGTGCCAGACGAGGAAAGAAGGCGTGCGGCGTGTGGAGCCGGGGGGTCAAAAATTCTGCCGATACGACACGACCACCGATATATACGTATCGGCCGTAAAAATAATTCTACTGATATAACGGAATTTTTTAGTGATAATTTGGTCATGATATCGACCGAATTATTCGGTTGTTTATTTTTTTAAAAAAAAATCTTTTTTTTTTAAAATATCGACCAACAAAATCTCAGCCGAATCTGGACCGAATTTCGTTTGGACCTGCCATTTTTTCCAGAAAAAAACAGTAAAAATTGGGCCTCGGCCCAGCTCAAGTTCGACGATATTTTGACGATATATCGGACGATATCTCATGTCCGATATATCGGGCAAGATCTCACCTCTAACCAATTTCTCCCCATCAAATCTCTATTTACGGCGGACTGTAGGATTCGGCTAGTCCGGCATGCGTGAATATTTTATTATTTTTTTAAATCTGAAAAATCGACCCGGTCCAATTCTTTCCTATAAATACATTTACCTACACTTCAAATTTCACACACTTATTTTCAAGAAAAATACCAGATTTTACCATTTCTCTTCCAAAAAAAATTTCACTCTTCATTACTTGATTTAACTAAGTTCTAAAGGACCCGGATTTGGTTGAAACTGAATGATCCAGACTGTTCATGTAATTTATTTCCATTTATCTGTATTTTATTTTAATTTTTTTCAGCCAAAAATAACATTAAAGTGTTATAATTTGTTAAGAAATGCTTGAACTTAAATAACATATTTAGTAAATAAAAGTTTTATTAAGGTGTTATAATTTTTTTCCATCTGAATGTATCTGTAGTTATTTTTTGTGTACTCTGTTAGTTACTATGTTTTTTCAGTTATTTATTCATTTTTGTTAACTATTTCAACATAAAATAGCATAAATGAAAAAAATAGTTAGAAAATGATAAAACCTATAAAATAATAGATGAAAATTTTTTATTTGCTCTTAGTTACTGTTACTAACATGTCAAAATTTACAACAACATTTTTTACTTTCATTTACTCTTTATTTTAATTATTTCATTATAAAATATTGTTTATGAGTTATAAATGTTAGAAAATGCTAAAACCTATAAAATAATACATTAAATTTTTTTTATTTGCTCTTAGTTACTGTTTACTAACATGTCAAAATTTCCAGCAACATTTTTCTTTTACTTACTCTCATTTTTTTTAATTATTTCATCATAAAATATGGTTTATGACTTATAAATGTTAGAAAATGATAAAACTTATAAATTAATAAATTAATTTTTTTTATTTTCTCTTAGTTATTGTTTACTAACATGTAAAAAATTCCAGCAACATTTTTTTCTTTTATTTAATCTTTCTTTTAATTATTTCATCATAAAATGTAGATTATGAGTTATAAATGTAGGAAAATGGTAAAACCTTTAAAATAATACATGAAATTTATTTATTTGTTGTTATTTACTTTGTACTAACTTTTTATAATTTTTTTTTTTTATTACTGCGGGCTTTGAGAGAGATTCCTCTCGATATAGATATGGGCGGCCATTGTGGTGAAGCTAATATAAAAATTATACTTTTAGAAAATCATAAATACATTTTATTGATACGAAAATTAGAAAAAAAATGTTAGTCCACTTATTTTTATTAATCTATGCAGGTGTGTCCTGCCAAGGTGGTGCAAGTGGGTTCTATTCATAGAAGAAGAATACCGAATTACGGGCTACATGAAAATCAATGAAAACTATATTTAGCATGGGGAATCAAAATGCACCCATTGATCCGCACTATGACATCAATTCAGAAACCATCGGCCCCATGGATCCAACATGGGATAAGCCCGCGTCTTTGATAAAGAGGAGATTAGACCAGACCACAAGAGACGATGCCAAAAAAGGCATTGGAAAGGCTGCGACAAAATACTTCGCAAATATTCACAGGCCACCAAGGGATATAGAAAATCCCTATCTATGGGCCCTTTGTTATGCATCTGCAATTGATGGGCCCGGTTATGAGTTTGAAGAACATTCTCCATATTGATGTTCGTCTTTAAATGTAGCTGAAATGCATAAGAAAAACTTATCTTTTGAGTTTAGATCTTGAAAGTTTCTTCATTTAGTTAATTTTTAAAAACTTTTCAGTTAATGATTTAAATGGAATTTCTTTTAATTAAAAATGTATGACATTTGTGTGGTTATCAGTTCAAGTGATTAGGACCCCATTAGTTTCATTTTCTAATATTTTTTCTACATTATTATGTAATTTTCAATCATTTTATTATTATTTTTATTTCTATAAACTTAAAATAACACTCATTGACTAAGAAAATAAATTATGAAATTATTTCGACAAATTTTCCTCATTTATATGCTTTTCCTTGTAACTTTCACCATTTTATTACTAATTATATAATTTCCCGATATCGTAACTTCAAAAATATATTAGAAGATGTAAATGTCCGATATTTTATGAAAAAATTACATATTCAATAAGCCCATAATTATCTGCATGTACTGTAATTTTTTTTGAAATTTTTTTCTTTTAAAAAAAAGGGCAGGAGAGAGAAAAAGTGTGGCCGATATATTGGCCAAACCGAGATATCGGCCGTTATATCGGCGATATGAAAAATCGGCCGAGATCTCAGTCCAGCCGATTTTTCTACCCCTAAGCGTGCCTAGTGAGTTTTAAGTCCATGGACGGTCCGCGGCTGGCCCATTATTTTAATGAATCTTTGGATCGGATCCTCTACGATCCAGATCGCAAATGGACTCTGGATCCGGGCTAGACAGTCTATGGATCCAGATTCATTTACAGACCTAGAAATGAGCTCTAGTCCAATAAAGAGAACTCAAAGATAATAAATTTCCCAATTTTCAGGATAATAAACTTACAATGCAATTTAAAAAAAAAAAAAACCAAGAGAATGACATGGCCTACTTACTATTTGTTTTTTCTTTCCACTCATACACCAATACATACTCACAAGTACACATGTAAACTCACACATGCATACTCACACTCACACATGCATACTACCCTCCACTCATGCATGCGCACGCGCGCACACACAAAACACACACACACACACACACACACACACATGTATCCCACTCAACCCAGATGCGTCAAGTCTCGACACGGTCAAGATGTCGCTACTTGCAAGAGTTTAAGACCATACGGTTCAACCCTATTGTCACGCCCCGACCCGAAGGGTGGGCCCGAAACGCGACTAATTTTTTTTTTTTTTTGAAAAATAAACTAAACCAACTCACAAGCATTCTAACTGGGCCGGATCAACAGTTAGGCCCAGAGGTCACACATGATCCCAACATGTGGACTCAAACACATACCATAAGTCTACCCCACAAAATAGACATAAACAACATCATCAACACAACATGATCATATAAAATCCAACCATTGATTTCATTCAAAATATCATCTCAAAGTCACTAGAGAGGCATAATAGTCTAATACATCACATTTAAACAAATCAAGTACCACACCCGGTACTTGACAAAAGTAAATGGTTCCAAGAACCAAGAAGAAAAGATAAGGGTATTCCCCTCAGGGGAATCCCAAAACACCACTTCAGCTTATCCACCCTAAGCTTGAAAAAGAAGGTCCTCCTCCTCGGATTCATCGCCTGAAAGGTGAATGGGGTAAACTAACTAGCCCAATAAAGGAAATATAACAATGCAGTTTAAGTAAAATAACATGTTAGCAATAGTTCAATAATATCACATGCTTGATAACAAATAAGCATAATGTCATGTAAAGTCTCATCATCATTTCTCATCAATTACTGCTATCATCCAACGTAACGCCTGTCGACTACACTGAGACCTGTATTAAGTCCCGACACGGTCAAAATACATCCTTACAAGTACATCTCCGGCTCTGACTTAACCGATACTGACATCCTCAAGTCAGCAACTGACGACACTCATGGTCCACCCATGGTCCAGTAGACATAAACCATCTCTCATATGGCCGATATTGGTTCAATGGCCCAGGTACGTGGAAGCAGTCTTACATATTCATATGATCAACATCATAATATTCACAACCATCATCAGCACTCTTACCATAGTGCATCATGTCTAGGCACATGAGTGGGTTCATCAAGTCTGAAACCACCCATTGCCCAAACCCATCTCATAATAAAACCTGTTTATATAATCTGCAGAGTTAAGTTCCCTCACCGTGATTTTGTGGTTACGCGGCCTCTGTTCAAACAAACAGACAAGTGCACAATCAATATACATAACAAATACGTACACATAAGTAATATTTTGAAATCTCACGTTTTCCCAAAAATATCCAAGTTATATGGAATTGAGCCTCCTACTGGGTTTCTATCCTTTTTAAATTATCACAATCCACAATATAATAATAAATAGAAAGGGGCTTAGTCCAAAACTCATATTGTCTTCTGGGCATTGACCAGAGGTCTAGATCATCGGATCACTTCTCGGTTGTCTTCTGGATATGACCAGATCTGACATTTTGAGTTAGGCCTCGAGGTCACTCAGTGCCCGACTATATAGCGTCGGCCTGGAAGTGAATCACTCAGTACGCGACCAATAGGGCCGGCCTAGAAGCGAATACAATAGTATTTACACTATAAGTAACAAGAGAAGAGGGTTAGTACAATTTTAATTAATAAAAAGGGGTACTAACATCACATCACATAATCTAACAAAATATATATATATATATATATATTTTAATAAAATAATAATATTTATTTATTCAATCATTTATTTATTTATTTATTTTCAAAAGGTACTAACATCATAATCACAAGCATCAACAATACCAAATAATTTTTTTCTTCTTCTTTCCCCCTTCATTGTGTGCAACAGACAGTGAACGGCCGGAAAATATGAAAAACGAATCCGAAAACAGTGGGTTTCCCGGATTCAGTTTTCATATCTGACCGGTTCGATGGATTCCTCCGGGAGACCTCTTTCCATAGGGAGAGGTTTGGAGCTTTGAAACTCAGTAAGCTGATGAACACCGTAAAATTACAATTTTACCATTTAATATTAGATTAATTAGTCCTTATTTTATAAATATTAGATATGTTTAGGGTTGTTTTTAGTTTTATAGTTTATTTTGAAAAATATAAGAAAAGAAAAGAAAATAAAAATAAAAATGATAAAAATTGGTTAAGTCAAAAATACGGTCGACGACACCTTCAAAATGGTTAGGTCAAATTGATTAAACCAGTTGGGTCTCAGAACCTATAACCTTCTACACTCATTAATTAATTTCGAATAAAGGTCGAGTCTCATTTACCAACCTTTCTCATTTACTGTCGATCGGGGTGCCCGACGCCTAAGGAAAGCCTGAAAGAACTATTTCTATTTCTTTTCTTTTTCCATTTCTTTTCTACTTTTTTTTTCCTTCTTTGGTTGCAGGACTCGTGGGAAAAAGAGAAGACCAGCTGAAATTAGTGGATCTAAACGGTCCCGCCCATCCAACACTTGCCAGATTCCAGTTACTAAAAAAAACAATCACTCTAATTTAACAGGATAACGTTGGAATATGGTTCTGCAAGTTTGAATCTTAACAACGCCCATGGCAACCAAGGATGGAAGGGCAGCCATAAACAAAGTTTGCTGCTGGCAGAATGCAGCGATGGAGAGAAGAAGAACAACAAACAGCAAGGTTCCGAAGCGGCAACCAGCAGTAGGCAGCGCTCAGAGACAGAGAGCAGCCAGCTGAGGGGCAGTGATCAATGGCAAAGAAAACCAGCGATGGTGGACAGCAGCTGTGATATCAAGAGCTGAAGCCAGCGATGCATAGCAGCTAGCTGAGAGACAACAACTGAGTGCAAAGCAGCAGCCGAGCAAGCAGCAGCAAACGGTGAACAGCAGTAGGAAAGAAGGAGGAGCAGCTCGGATGAGCAGTGGCAGCGGCAACCAGCAGGGAGCAGCCAGCTGAAGAAATCGCAAAAAAAGAGAAGACAGCAGGGAGAGAAGGAAGCAAGCAGCAGCACGGTTCCATAGAGAGCAGCCAGCGGTGCAGCACGGCTTAGCCTTTTGGTTGAGGTTGCAACGGTAAACCAGCTGAAGAGAAGACAGAAAGAGATAAAGCAGAGGGAAGATAAAGCAGAAGTTGTTTTGATGAGATAAACAGAAAAAAAAAAAAGGATAAGAAAGTTTGATTTTGAACCGAAGAAGGTGAGCTGTTTGAGCAGAGAAGATGAAGGATAAGGAAGAAGAGAAGATCAAGGATAAGGAGTTGCCGTGTAGCAACTGATCAGATCCAGATAGAAGAACAGATAAGGAAAGCAGAGATTAGGGGATAAAGATAAAAAGAAAAAAAGAAAAAGAAAAAAAGAATTATCTACTGAGATAAGGAAGAGAGAAACGACTATGAGAGAAATGGAAGGCAAAGGAAGATAGAGATAAAGCAAGGAAGGATTTGAAAAGCTGTCGTGTAGCAGCTGGCAGCTGAACCGATAGAAGTTGGGGTTCAAAATTGAAAGAGATAAATTAGAAGAAAAGAGATAAAGCAGAAAGGAAGGAAAGAAGAGGGTTAACGGATCCTTAAAGCCCGGCTGAATTTTGAATTTGAATATCCCGGCTGAGTTTGAACGGTATCTTATCTCATCCTTTCTCTCCTATAAATTTAAGGCTTCGGGTCCATTGAAAGTTGAACCGGGCAAGACATCAAAGGGACTGAAATTGGACGACCAAAAGACAGAAAAGAAAAAAAATAAATAATTTCTTGTAAGTTATTTTATTTTTATTTTTATTTTTTATGTCAAGTCCAAAAGAATTGTATTTTATTTCCAATTTATTAATAAAAATTCATGGCAGTGGTTTAGATTTATGATGATCCCAGTTATTAAAATATTTAATAATGATGATTTGTATTCTATTTTTTATTCTTTTTATGAACTTTATGTAAAAACAAAAATATTTTTAGAATTTTTTTTTTCAAGGAAAGTAGAACCCCTATTAGGATCAGTGGGATTTGCCGTCTTTCCAATCTAAGGTTCTTATCAAGAACATTTGTTTTAGATTTGGAGAAACACAAGTATAAAACCTGCTCAAGCCTAAGGCTTGAATCGAAAAAAAAAAAATCTGATTTAAAGGATGACATAAAAATTCTAATTAGAATTTTAATAGAAAATAAATTTGAATTATATTTTATAACTCTAGAACATTTCATAATCTAAGCCGTGATTTTATTATTTTTAAATTGGATAATATGCCGCGTCGATGTTTGACCGGATTCCATTGTAGATTATGTAAAAAATTATTTATTCTTGATTTATTTTTCTTTTTCTCAAAAATTCATCAAAACTATTCATTGTTCTAAATTAAGATTATAACTAAATGTTTTAGAAAATTATTTCCTTAAATCACATCATTTTTAAATAGTGCTATTTTTTTATTTCGTACATATATTTTGTAGATTTCCCTTGGGTACGACCTCGCACTCATACTCTATAGTATAAATTGGTTCGTACGCTTGCGAGTAATTTAAAATAAGCCATCCGATCTTAGCACCGAAAGTTCACTGATACAAAGAACCCATGATTTTTCTTAGACTTCAAACTGGATTTTCTTTCTCAAAACAGGGTCAAATTCAGATTTTCTTTATTCTAAACCGTATGAAATTTGAAAAGGAATGCAATGGTTACCTTTAATTGAATTCCTGGGCTGAAAATTCGGACTTTGAAAATTTTTGCCTAAAATCTTACGATGAAAAACTGGGAAACAGAGAGGGAAAAGGGGCTGGTTTTTCAGTTGGCTGAGAGAAACAGAGAGAGATGGAGAAAATGCAGATTTGCTGGGAGTTAATCCGGTAGCAGGAAGGCCGTTTATATATAAAAATGGCCGGAAACAAGGGCCGGTCAGCCACTGCATGCGGCTGCATGCAGTGCCTGCTGATGCTTGCAACAGTGTCGATGGTTGTTTGTAATTCAGCCCTCCAACAGTTCCAGTTTTTGCAAATAAGTTCAGGTTTAAGTAAAAAGCCGATTTTACACTGAAGGCATGATTTTAAAAACTAAAAATCTTAATCCAACCTTACATATAGGTTGAGTTTTAAAAACTTTAACTACCATAAAAATTTTGGAATTTAACTCTCACTAAAAACCATTTATTTAAATAAAAAAACATAATTTAACACTATTTACTTAATTAAACAAATGTTAAAATAAATAATTTAGAGATCTCATTTTGGGGTGCCAAAGAATAACTAGACCATTCTTAAAATGGTCTACCATAAAATACTAATTTTAAAATTTATCTCATTTTTAAAATCACTTAAAATAATTATTTCTCCCTTTCCGGGTTTTGACGGGCGGATTTAAAATACCATTTTCTGAAAATAAAATTATTTTAAAATCAGAAATACAAATCCTTTATTTAGGAGAACATTATTAACCAATAATATTCACATAACAAAAATAAATTATAAAAATAATAGTAATAAGCGGCAAATTACCAAAATGCCCTTCCAGCTGGGTGAACTGGATCACTGAGCTTTCGAGCTCAGATTGGTCTAAACCTGGGCTTTCCTCAAAGCCCTAACCATAATCTTTGAGATTAACCGGTTAAACAAAAATTATTAGGCTAAACACACCTAATCTGGGGCAGGATATTACACCTATGATCTGGCCCTATGGCCTATACATGAATGTGACATATCAGTCTATTATGGCTCAATAGCCAATGCATGAGAAGGAAGTTTAACAAAATCACATCACCATACCCCAAACACTAAGGATTAAACCACAAATCCGGTTTACTTGCTCATTACTTTATATACCCCTCTACAGGGTTTCACACTGGAGTATACTTACAATTCACTGATTAATTATTCTGGTTCAACAACACAGAACATTCACATTTTCACCACCTGCATAATTGGTTAACACAATATAACCCACATGCATCTATATAACCAAAGCATGAACCATATGTACATGCACATAACACCAATTGCTCCATTATTAGACATTTCATACTATTATCCAATTCTGTGAACGCATTATCCTCTAGATGCCTAAATGGGTCACATACCGCGTTTCAGACTACTAGGCCTTGGGTCCTTAATACTTTTTCATGCTTCCGTTCTAACAGTTAGAACAAAATGCGTCCCTTACATGGAAGCGTGTCAAGTCTTACATTCTGGTTCTACTTAGTCTTTTTCATCCATTAATGTCCACAGGTCCCATTTTCGTTCTAGAGTCTAATTGTTTATAACACAAACTCATAATAAAAGTCAAGTTGAGTTTCCTCGCCTTCTCCAATCAGATTTTTCACGAGAATCTGTGAAAACAATGAAAAACCCATAAATATCTGTTTAAATTCAAATTCATGTAAAAAAATTCTAAAAAAGAAGCCATATATTTATTTCCTTCTAAAAACAGGGTAATATCTGTGAGTCTCCTAAACTTTTTCTACTTCATTTACTTAAGTAAAGTCAGCTGTCAGCCATCAAAAACACTCAATAAATAGATAATGGAAAGTACTCAGTTCCCAGTTTCATATTTTCCTGGCGCCTAGAAAGTATTGAGGCTTTGCCTAGAAGGTACAGTACTGAAAGTAAATAAATTACTCAGTGCCCAATCTGTTACCACCGAGCGACTGTGGCCTCCTCAGATGGCCCACCAGGTGGCGAGAAATCTCAGCGCTATAGATGGAGAATTTTGGCCAAAAGAATACAGTGAAGGAATATAAATAAAAATATTCAATGCCCCACTTCAAGACTAAAGGGTGACTAAGCGTCAGCTCAGATGGCATCACCAAGCGACTAAGTGTCACTATAGATGATAGTTGACCCAGAAGGTACAATATGGTAAAGTAAACACCCAATGCCGTAAAATAAACACACAAGGAGTCAAATGGAGGTAATCTTTTCCACTTTTAATTAGAGAAGAAAAATCAAGGTTTTGACACAAACCAAAATATATTTTACGGGTGTAATCCAAGAATTAAGAGAGAATGGCATTTTTCCCTACTTTTATTAAAAAAAAAAAATATTTTAGAGCCCAAAACTATATCATCTTCATTTAAAATCTTTTTGAAGTTAATAAAATAGAGAAATGATGAATTTTGATACCTTTTATGCAGAAATCTGCTAGGATTTGACTCCGTTTGAAAACCCACTAAAACTTCTAAAATCAAATAAGGCAGGAACAATTGAAGTGGGAAAAAAGAAGTTTATTTTTCACTTTCTCTTATACAGTGAGGCGTGCGGGGAAGACTCCCACGCAGCCTAACTTACAGAAAGTAGGCTTGGCAATCAAGTTAAAATATTATATTATATTTTATTTCCACTTTAAAACACACCACCACAACTCAGGCACTAAGAGGGTCCTACGAACTCAAATCAACCAGTCGAATAGGTTGGGTATTAAAAGTTAGAAAGGCCACGGAAATTTAGAGAGAAAAATAAGTAAAATACCCGGTGATCTAAATAAAAATCACATTTTTGTCAATTTTTCATAATTTAAAATATTCTTTTGGAGAGATTCTGACTTCAAAGTCAAGTTGGGTAAATTTGTCTGATAAAATAATTCTAAAGCTCAAAAGTGTTTTGACGCTCCTAAATACTTCAAAATTAAGATTTTATAAATTAAAGATTTTTCCAAGAACTAAGAAACTACACTTCAAAAAATCAGAAAGACAAACAAACAAATTTTTTTAATTCAGAATTTAAAACTTAGTAAATATGTGAAATTTGAGAATTTAAATACCTTAAATGAGTGATTTTCCAAATACAGTTAGCTTTTGGAGTCTCAACCAGAGAAAGTTTGGATAATTACAACTTTGCCATCACACTTTAACGAGTTGGATCAAGATGCTTCCGAACTTGGATCGAGTCAAACTTAGACTCTAAGCAAAGCTCACTCCGTAATCTTTCAGATTAACGGATCACAAATCACAGCTAACGTCTAACAATCACACAATTAATCACTAATTAAGGTCAGGGTATTACAGATCCTCTCCATTTGCAACCCTCAAGATCAGATAGAAACCCTATCACTTCGGCCAGATCTGGAAGCAAATCATCCTAGAGTCATTTTTCAGAGTATTTCTCAAGAGAGGCAACAGAGAAGAGGATTTACAAAGCAGTAGCATATCGATCATAACCAAAAAAAAAAAAAGGAACATCGTCAAACTCTTGTAGTTTGTGAAGTCCATAATCACTTTTGCAATAATTTTATATTCTGAATGTATAAAATATTACTTTACAAAATGGTTGGGACAATAAATTTTTTTATTATAAATGTATTGAATATTAAGTTACAGATATTTATTACAATTTTTATGACGCTGAGGTCGGGATCGATTACCGTTATTATTTTAGATAGGTTATAACTTTATACTTTAATACATTATTGATGTTTTACTGTACTATATAAATCTACGTGGAATGGCTCTTTAGAATATAAATGATATTTTCACTCTTAAAAAAAAGCGAGCCATACAAACATTCTTAAAATCTGCCTCTACACACCCGTTTTCGAATTTTTGGGTGAAGTTACCATTCTACCCTCGCGTATGAATTAATTCGAATGAATTTTTAGTTCATTCCCAGTTCATTCGAATGAATATACTCATCCGAATGAACACCTTAGTGTAATTTTCATTCCTTCGAACGAGTGTTCATTCGTTTGAATGCACCGTTTGGTTCATTCGAACAAATGAAAATATATATGTCAATTCTTAACAAAATTCGACTCATTCATTTAAATGAACCAAACTGTTCGTTCGAACGAATGAACATCATTCGAATGAACCAAACTGTTCATTTGAACGAATGGACATATATATGTCAATCTTTCATGAAATTCGACTCATTCATTCAAATGAACCAATCTGTTCATTCATTCGAATGAACCGAACGAATGAACACTCATCCGAACGAACTGAAACTACACTGATTTGTTCGTTCGGATGAGTACATTCATCCGAACAAACTGAAAATGAATTGACAGTTCGTTCGGATGAATAGAACACGAAGAGGTTGAATGGTAATTTCACCCGATTTTTTGAAATCAAGTGTGTAGAGGCAGAAAAATCGGGTGTCTATATGGGGCACCTAAAGAAATGCAAATGCAAATATCATGTTCGGCTTTAATAGACAAATTTCCCCAACAATTTTATTTAGTGTTTAAATATAAAAATTCAAAATATAAGATATGTGTAAATAATATGAAGACATCTAAAAAAACATAAATCTCATTACTACCTCTATGTGCAATTTTTCTTTGATTGTTTGATCCATCTGGACATTTAATAATAACCATGCAAATTAAGAGAGTAAGAGTAAATCTCCTCAAATTTCAATAGGTTAAAATATTGGAATTGGCGTGTCTTGTGATAACCTTGTTAATTTTTAGTAGATTTTAATTTTTTTTTCGCTTAGTATAATGAGGATAAGAGAAATTAATTATAAATTAGCTCATCGAAAGAAATAATTAATATTGCATTGTCTCTTTGTGCCACACCATTTTAAATCCCCTTCATCCATTTTTATAAATTAAAGTCCATTACAAAAGATATTCACAATTGAATTTAATCTAAATTTCTTACACAATTAAATCTTTATAGCATTTGAAACCATACTTAAAGTAATAATTTTTTTACAAGGTTCACTCCAGATTTGCTCTGGATCAGTATACTCACCTTTCTAAATCCGGAAGGCACTAGTTATCGGAGACGCAACTTCCAAACCACTATAAATCGACCAGTGTGGGATGATAACCCCACACGAATTCTTAAAAAATAACCAGAATTGACGTTGGATGGGAGTGGAAAGAAAGTCCTGCATTTAACTTTTAAGATAATATGGTCCATTTCAACATTTTTTAACTTTAAATCTTTAAAATTAAATTCCTCAAAAAATTCAGACTCTAATAATAGATGTACGCCTTTGTGAAATTGGAGATCATATTGGATTCTTCATTTATTAACATATTGGCATTTGTTTGATTTTTTATGATATATTTCACTTTTTAATAGAAAATTTGCTTTCAAAGATTAAAAAAATAAAAATAAAATAAAATTCTTTTTCACTAAAATTAGGCCAAATTTGAATAAACCTGTAATAACCTGACTCGGAGTAGCGGATAAAACTAAAATAGTAAATAGGTCTCTTGATTGTTGTGTGTGAAATTATGTGTTATTTTCTTTTATTTTTATTGTTTAAAGTAAAATAAATAAACACAAAAAAATCTAGAATTTAATTAATTTAGGTTCTCTAATGCACACACCTTTTTCCTTAATTAGAAATTTATTAATTTATTCGCTTCGAGTTAAGGTTGAGTTAATAAAAATTTAATTATCAAATTAGATTTTAATTTACAAAGTTAAGAATTTCAATTAGAATTTTAATTCCACTTGTATTAGGAATTAAATAAATTACTTAACCGTGTGGACCCCTTGGAGACCCACACCCGTGACTCCCATTCACGGTGAAACATGTCCCTTTTATTTTCTTCCCTTTCGTAAATGGAAACAATCCTAATCCCTCCGCAATTCCCTTTCCTTTTCCCTTTACTGTTTCCTTCTTCTCCTCTTTTTCCCAAAAAACGGTAACCCCTATCTTTACCTTTTGATGGAAATTTCCCCAAATTCAATCTTCCTTCCTCTCTTCTCTCCTTCTTCAAAAACGGAAACAACAAGGTCTTCCGCCCTTAGCTCTGCAAATCTGAATCCTTCTCGGAATAACCAGCCGACCTGATTTGTATATAAATCGATGTGATGGCAGCTGAACCCTTCTCCTTAGTTCGATCTCCAAGCACCTCTTGCTGCAACCCACCCACTTGCTCCTCTCGAGTTCTTGTTCCTCTCTCGCCGGCAAGGACTGCTCGATCTTTGTTGTGCCATCTATCACCATACATCTGTCTATGGTAAGCCCTTCTTTTGACCCTTTTTTTTTTTTTTATTTATATTGTGGGTATGATTTCCATAGGCTTCTACACCATAAACTGCTAGTATCCCAAAGCCATCGGCCTCTGCCATTTTCAGCCAGCACACACCTTCGTCCAAACAATGAGTTCATGATCATTGTTTCCTATTTACATGTTGGAGTTGTTGTTTGTTGTACCGTTACAAAAAAATGAATAATAATAGTAATAATATATTGATATCATGGTAAGCCTCAATAACCAAGCTTTCTTGGTCTGCCACTAGAAAGATTCTTTGTATCTTGCATTAGTGGGCCAATCATGGGTTAGATTAAATTTCAAAACTTAGTGTTGGGTGACCGATCCCATCAATGGAGTATTTCAAATTATTTTTTCCCTCTTGTTAACAACTTAGATCTTTGAAAAAGGGGTACTCAGAATACTTAGTTAAATTAAATTATTGTTTTAAAATTTTGTAACTGTTTTAAGGATTTTATTGTTTTCATTACCTTATACCTTTATTAAAATTATTTGCTTGAGGTGCTTTGATTATTAAATTCACCGTGCCAACCCTTCTTTGCTTCAAACAGGAAGTTTTTTTACTTAGCCTACTTATTTGATAATCTATTCTCTTGTTTTAATCCACCTTAAATAAACAACATATACTTTTTGCTACAGGCGTTTAACTTTCAACCTCCATCTACATCGCAGCTTTCATATATTTTTATCTATACTTGGTTAAAGAGAAGAAAGCAACCCACGATGTGAAAACAATATTTTTATAGCATTATCAGTGTTAGTTACTATTTTCTCTTAATAAGTTTAGTAGTATGATTTTGAAACCTATGTACTTATTCCTTCAAAGCAATCGTGGTTTCACTTCATTTGTTCAGTTGAATTATAATTGATGTTCTTTCATTTAGTTAAAGTATTTAAGTTTTTAAAGATAGGGCTCTAACTACCCACTCACTTATATGATTTGGTTAAAGTTACTAGTAATTTAGAAGAACTCTTCTTATTTTTTAACAAGGCTTTTGTTGACTTATTAGTACAAGGTATTCATCGTCTTAATAGTATCAAATTAGTTTAGGCATGGTTCGACTATACAATGTATGAACTCCACCACCATGTTAGGGCCCTTGTTTTCCATAATTTTGCTTGGGGGCATCAAGCTTGAGAATGGCAAAGTGTCTAGTCCTTAAACCTTAGATTAAACCATATGTATTGTGATAGGGCAGCAACCTACCTTGGGAACTAGGTGGCTTCCAATACCGATATTAATCATAGTCATTATTAAGGAAAAGATTTAAATAAATAAGCTTATAAAATATAATTGGTATCTTCAAGTATTATTTCGCAGCCATTCCAAATTTCAAGGCTTAAACAATATTGTCAGGCTATTTGGAATTCTTCCACCGTACACTTCACACATTCTTAAGGTGAGGGAAAATAATACTTTGTACCTTTACTGAGCATGAAAATTCTCTATGTTATTTGTATAATTGAGCAATAGAAAAGAGTATTTTATGGCAAGTATTTGGAATGTAATATTGGATCTATGAAATAGACTGAGTTATATTTTAGAATAGTAGTTGTACTCCGGTGCTCACTCACAGTAACGTAAGGGATTAGGCTAAGTGTTTTAATGGCCGTGATGAGACTCAGTTTGTCCGGATAAATGGAAATCAACCACTAGCCTTATTGAAAGGTCCAAAAATTATTTTCGAATTGGTTGGATGTTATGTTTACTGTTATGGTGTTATTGTAATATTATTGAAATTGATTTATACCATTGTGTTGTCATACTAATCTTGTTGTGATATGATTTATTATCATGCACATGTGATAATATTGAGATTGGTGTTGATGTTATAGAATATGTATGTGATACTTATGTTAACTTGAAGTCATATAATTATGTTTGGAGTAGATTATTGATGAGGAGATTCATGGCATATTAATATGATTCATAATATGTGGCATGATGATAGAGATGATGCATAGTAGACATGACATTGAACATGGCATCTTCATATTCATGAGATGAGTATGGAGACGTTGCTCGTGATCTTTCATGATGACCACGACGATGGTAGTTTCAGGCCTCCCTTTTAGTGAGAAGTATCATGCATGTGGTAGGTTTGGTTCTTAGGGCATTAGAGATTACGAAAACTGATATTTGGTGGTAGTTGTATTTTATAGGCCTCATTTGATATGGGAAGTACCATACAGTGGTAAGTTATGGGTCTCGCTTCAGCGGGATGGCCACCAAATACAGTAGGTATGTTGTGGAGGAATAAGACACTGAGCATTGCATAGCATAATACATGGATAATAAAAGCATATTATTTAATAATGTTTTAAGTTCATATTTATAGAGAATAAATAGAGATAGTATGTTGGGTATGATTTATTGTATTCCTTCACTGGGCTTGGAGCTCACATCCCTTATATTGCAGATAATCCTCTGGACTTAGAATTGGAGGAGACCACTGATGGTTAGAGACTGTCAAGGATGAATATTTAATTTCTTAGTATAGTTGTGGATTCGTGTGATTGGATTTATTTTATTTGATATTACGTATTTTGAGAGATTTGATTAGTTAGCTTGAAATAATTGAGAACTTTCACGATATTGAATTTGTTTTATTCGAAGGAATGGGAGGTGAGTAGTGAGATTAGACTTGATTTTAATAGAAGATGTTTCTCTCATTTTTTTGTGGATGACATTAAGATTTGTGCAATGTGTAGTTAAACATGAAGAATTTGATGGCTTCGTTATTTTACCTATAATTTTTGTTTAAAATATATACTAAGATGCGCAATGTGTTGATCAAATGCCCGTTCAGCCTGCAGTTAAGCGGACCACGACCTGTTTAGGCTGTAGAAAGAGGCAGGACGTTACAATACCCAACTCAACCTAAACAAAAAATTATTGTATTCGACGCAATCCAACCCACACTCTTGACACAATTCAACCCGAGTGCTAGCTCAAATTGCTGGCCTAACTCAATTTGGACTCTATATTAATTTTTTTTAGTTGATTAAATCAGATATAAATTACTTTTAGAAAATAATTGACCCAACTCAACCTAAATTTAATACAGATTTATTTTCTTCAATCTAACCCAACTTTAATTTTAAAAATATAAAACCCAATTTGTTTGATTTCTCAGTTCTTAGGTTGAATCATGCAGGTCAGATTAAGACCCATCCCAAATTTCACCCCAAACTAAAATATACTAACAATAAGTTTCACTAATTTTTTCTTTCTTCCTATTATATTTTGCATTTTCTAAAAAATTATAAAATTTGCTTAACAATAAGTAACCAATTCTTTAAGTGGTTAGCAATTCAATTGTCTATGATCATTGAAATGGTATATGAAAGATTAAAATTGATGAAGATTGACAAACATTCCCTCGTCTTAATCATTGGTTTAAGTGCATTCCTCGAAAACAAGTTAAAAAACTTCTTCAATTATTGAGAGTAATTCTTGCTAGATAGAAAAAATAAAAGATTTCCATTGTTCACTCTTAGCCTCTCAAATGTTTAAAAGAGCCCATGAAATTTAGATTTTGGCAAGTAAAATTGAACATTGATAAAATGACATGACAATCAAATATCCTAAGAAGATATTTGCAAAATCAAACAAGCAGCAAAGTAAAACTCTGAAATATAATCTCGAACGAGACTAACGATAATGAAAGGGAACTCCAGTCCATGACATAAAATTGATTAACAAAACATGCTCGGGCAAGCATTTACTTTATCGCTTCCCACCACCACCACCCAACTTTGGGCCTTTCGGAGCCTTGGGCATGCTACCTTTGGTTTGAGTCTTCTGGCTCTTGGCCATTATTTCAGCTTTCTTAGCTTTCTTTTCATCTTTGGTCTTCTTTATCCTCTCTTTGATCTCACTGCCAAAAATCCAGACAAATCACTAATTTCTCAACACTTGCCACACAAACTTGCAATAGTAATTAAGACATCCGGACGAACATAACAAAGCCTAATAGTTTGAAATTCTGGTCATTGTAAATCCAGATCAACACAAGAAATGGACTGAGGCCGGTTTCATTTGGACTTTTCCCAGACACGAGCATCATTAACAGGTCCCAAACTATTTCCCAAGTCCGCACCAATATTAAACATATAATGGACGTTAAACAGGTGAATCCACAACTTAACCATCAGCTATACCAGTTGGGTTGCACGGTTAGAAGTTGCCAACCATCTCAAGCCACAGTTAAAAAGGTTCTTAACCAATGTCCAGAGTTCAAAACTCAAGTATATTCAGTAGGGTTTGACAGAACTGGTCAACGGAGGGAGGGGATGGGGGGAGGAGGGCAAGTAAAGTGAAGGGATCAACAGTTAAAAAGGTTCTTAACCAATGTCCAGAGTTCAAAACTCGAGTAAATTCAGTAGGGTTTCACAGAAGTGGTCAATGGAGGGAGGGGAGGGGGGAGGAGGGCAAGTAAAGTGAAGGGATCAAGTTTAAGCCCAGTTCACTACTCTCTTTTTTCATGTGAGTCGTCCAGTCCAGTATTGAAAGAATTGAGCAATAAAATCCCAGTTCTCTTGTGTTGATCATCAACTTCTAGAACCTTTTGTAATTAAGTATTGATCGTTTATGAACCAATCAAAAGTGTCTAAAATTCATTCACCCAAATAACATTTCCCATTTGAGTATAGGATATCCAAACCAGTACCACCCAAAATTTATTTTCCTAGTGCAGTTGAGTTTAAATATCCAAATATTGGCTACAGAACATTTCATAGGAAGGCCATAGAATACTAAATTACCAGTCAAGGCACAAGACACAATCAAGGCACCAAGGGGAGCCCTGGAGTCTACTTAAGTATTACTGACAATTACTTAACTATATACTTACTAGCTACTGTAGAAAAGGCTTATTATAGAAAAGGCTTCTAAATAAAATTGGCTTAAAGTAATGTGAGTTGCCTTAGAACCAGGCAAGGTAAAATGGGTTCTGAGACTTTTAAGGCACACCTTTATTACTATCTATCGAGCCTAATAAGTCAGAAGCATTTTAAGGCATAGAACTAGATGGCAAATAGGTAGAGGAAACATACCGCAGAGCTGCTTCTCTAGCAGCATCTCTGACTTCTGCCTTCTCTGTTCTCTTCTTCTGAATGACTTCCAGAGTGGCGCCAACAATAGACCTGGAATATGGCTTCTTGGTGGTACGACGTCTCTTCTTCACAGCTTCAGCATGAATGTCCTAGATTGAAATACAAAGCCAATCCAAATTTATCAATTATTAGCAAAGTATAGCATCTTGTGTTACTAAAAATATTGACACAGTATCGAATTTGGTGACAGAACTGATACTTGTTTAAGCCAAATGTTTAGAAACGTCAAATTCTCTCAAAAATCTGCCAAGAAATTACAGTGATTGGAATTGGACCCAGCCAAAGCATAACTTATCATCTTATCTGACGAGGTGCTATCCATCCTTGCTGCTGGTTGGTTGGAAATTGGTATTAATTTTTGGTAGTTTTTTGAATAAATACACATGGATTCACAGAATAGTCCCATACAGCAATTTCTTCTTCTTGGAATAATATTTTCAGACCATTTCCAACATGACCGGTCCTTTACAAGTCACCTCTGTCCTATCATGGATAAGGTTCAATGTTAAGAGGAAACACAAGCCCACCATGGACGTGGTGTTAAGTGAATGGGTAAAAAGAGCAACTTGAATGGGATTTAGTGGCTTTGATGATGGTGATGAGCTAAAAAAACTGATTCAGTGGAATCTCAGTAACACCAATTGCAAATAGAGATAAAGCTCTGATTCTAGGTTTTATTTGAAGTCAATTATTTGGGAGGTTTATACATATCCCAAGGATTAGTTAGGGGAGACGCTTGGATACCTTGGACATAAAAGAAATTGAAGAGTCAATTGCTTCTTCTAGGGAAAATTACCTTCTTGTGCTGCTTCCTATACATTGCTGTCCATGTAAGTTTGGATGGCTTCAGGCGGTTGTGGAAATACCTCTTGCATTTTGAGTTTGCAAATAGGAACACCTTTCAAGACAAATCATTGGCGGTAACGAATCAGAGAAAGAAACTTGGATTCTGAATCATGGTCCTTCAGGATGTTTACCTGCGAGTCAGCTCGTACAAATCTGATACCCCTTCCTGGGTAAATCTTGGAGCCACTAAAACGGCAGAGTTCTGTCCTGAAGTTTCAAAATCCAGTGTCAAGAAATATTCTAATTAAGAACCATTAAGCATAACGGTCAAGACTCCACACGTTCCTAGAGCATAAAGTTCAAGCCCAGATTTTGCTAAGCGCACTTAATTAGCTAATTTAGAATGTATACCCTATATTCATTAATTTGTATCTATTAACAAAATACCAACATTATTCACCCAAAGTACCAAAATACATAGGCAACGGGATTACCAAGTATATAATAAGAATTTATATAGCATACATTATATATTAGTTAGATTTTCTAATAAAATCCTCCCAGAATAATTAATATCACCACAATGTCTAACTAATATGGTTGAGTTGAAATGTTATCAGAAATCCCATCCTTGATAGATGGACAAATGCTTTGATGACAGCGAACACCTCATTCTTATAGAAAGTCTATAATAAGAATTTATATAGCATACATTATATATTAGTTAGATTTTCTAATAAAATCCTCCCAGAATAATTAATATCACCACAATGTCTAACTAATATGGTTGAGTTGAAATGTTATCAGAAATCCCATCCTTGATAGATGGACAAATGCTTTGATGACAGCGAACACCTCATTCTTATAGAAAGTCTAATAGATAGCTCATTATATGGAAATTCAAAATCAAAATAGACCTAAATAAGGTGAACCTGCCTCATAGATAAGTGGGGCACAAAATAGATCTAACCTGGGCTCAGCTAGGAATGCACTGCTGCCAAGTAAAAATGGAGTTGGAAAGACAAAATAACCTGTTCTTATGGTGAGATTGGAGTATCATCAAAATCACTTATACACTAGTTGTCGGATGTTCATATACACTTCGTATAACCTTAACAAACTTCTCAGGAATGATTTTTTTTTCAATGCTAGACAAATTAAGTGCCTTCACATCCTATGATAGGCCTCTTTTAAGTCTATAAAAAGCTTATATAAAATTCCTTTTCCTCACTAAACTTCTCAATCAAGTATTCTCAAAAATAAAAATTGCTTTTGTTGTTGACTTACTTGGCATAAACAAGGTTTTTGTTAAGGGAGAATTAGTAAGATTACATTTGCATCAGGTTTTCTAATTGCATATTCAAACAGTATACATAAATTCCTTTCGACAGTAGTATATAACCATGTAATCATCATTTTGTTCTAAAGTAAATTGTACTTCTAATTTGTGCTAGAAGCATTTTGCCCATCACCTATTTATGCATACTTAAGATTTGGTGCCCTTTTTCTTTGAATTGGTAAAAGTAAAATGTTCACGATTCAGTGTTATTGGATAGGCATCTTCAGTATTAAGCTTACAAGGTACCAGACTATAGTCATCATTCCTTGTACATGTATATATTAATAATACCATGCTGATGCATCAATTCAACAAAATTTGATAAGTATTTTTTAAAATGATGTTATTTAGAAGTATATGTAAAGAAAGCTAGGATGCGTTAGAAGTGAACCACCATTACATACTTGAGAACCATAGTTACACCACTACCCTTACAAAGCTGCAGTCACTTTAACCTGGAAAGAGTATACAGAAATCATAAGGCATAGCCCTTCAAAGGAAGAAACAAAATAAAGCAATTTAAATCTATCCATATAATTCTGTTCCAAAAAAAAAAAAATCTATCCATATAATTCACAATCATTCTAGAAAAGTTCTCATAGAACCATCATCAACAACAGCCAACAAAAACAAAATAGTTAGTGCAACAATCCCTAATGATAAAACTAATGTAGGGGGCTTACAGGCAGCAAAAACATGACTAGTTTAGGATGCAAAGCGGTTCCCCTTGTACTTTAGCACATTGAGATTAGGCAACCGAACAATCTAGGTGGCACGGAGCCTCAGTACTCGTGCAAATCTATGAAGCAAATAGAAAGAATAAGAGACCAATCTTAAATGCTACTGTGTCTCATGCTTGGATCCACAATCTTTGTGGCTGCAACTTTGAGCACTTGCTAACTAAGTTACAGACTCTTACTCAAAGAAAATAATAATTTAACATAACTTACATAGCCAATACAATTCTATCTGGTTTAACCATAGGGGTCTGTCTTCCAGTAAAAAAGGGAACTGAAGCATGATTTGGCCTTGTTGTGCTCAACAGACATACCAAATGAAGACTTGAACTTTAGAATTATATAAAGAGGGGTGCTAAGGAGAACATATTAGGGAGAATAACTTTGAGAAAAGGAAATAAAAAGGAGTAGAGAAAAGACGATTTGGGAAAACATGGTCAAGTGGAATGTATAGATCACCAAATGGATATGGATAAAATGAAGTTTCCCCATCTTTCTAATCATATCTGCTGGGCCAAACAAAATCAAATTCCTACAATAATCAATTTCTCATCGAGAAAAATCACACAACTTGGATGAACAGATGGAAGTAGTAAGCAATTAACCCCCATACAGCCAAATCATGCAGGACGATACAAAATCCATCAGAATACCAAAATTCAAACACCATCTTAGGTTTCTAGCTATCGAATAACATGCTGTCAAATTGACAATTAAAAATGGAATTCCTCCAAATGAAAAGGATCAATCCATTTTACAGCCCAGTAACATATGGGTAGAAACCTCATACAGGAGGGTAAATCTAGAGGCCTCTTTCATTTGAAACCAACGTGCTCCTTCTCTTGTTTCAACTGCGAAAGATCTCTAAGTTCGAAAACGTGAAGGTATCGTGATCCATTCAGAAACACCAAAGTACAAAAACATTTCTTTTAAGCTAATTTACCGATCACAACTATGCTTGAAAACGAAAATGTAGTGCACTTTCTCAGTTACTCCAAACAATCCTATCCAACAAAAATAAAATCTTATTGGGAAATAATAAAAATTATTTTCCGAGAAAGCACTTCCCTTTCCAAGAACCAAACAGAGTACAATACATAACATCAAATCAATTGTCAGGATTCTAACAACATTATGACTAAAGCATTGAAAGAAGCATACGACGAGTTAAGATCTCAAATGCGATTGAAATGATAAGTAGGAAGAAGAAAATAAGAAAGAACTAGAACCAATTACGATTCCACGATATTAAGAAGAGAAAATTCACGTAAGGGGAAAGATCGAAAATCGTTACAGATGCATAAAAATAGAAATTTGGCAAAAGCGTACGTTAAACCCTAGCAGCTGCCGCTTCCGATGGGCAAATGCCTTAAACGAGGAGACGAAATGAACTAAATAGGCAAAAACCCTAGGGCATCTTCCGCTCTCTCCCCTCAAGCATACTTAAGTGGCACATGCCACATGCATCATCCAGTGGCAATTTTTTTTTAGAACATGGAATCTAGTAAAAAACATTATGCGACCCATTTAATGGAAAGCTCCGTTTGCGGGATATTATCAAAAGTTCAATCAATAAATCATAATATTAAATAGTAGAGTAACCTGTTGTATAATTTATAATAAAGAAATAAAAAGTAAATAATTGACTCCAAATAAATTAATTTTAATGGTAATACTAATAAACTAAGAGATTATAAATATCTCACCGATGATGTATTGAAATTAAAGTCATTCTAAGATTTAGATTCATGTGAATATTCATACATGATGAAAGCCACTATGAGTTTGAATTTTTTTTCATCCCACTCATCCACGCTAATATCGTAATTAATATATATCAAAGCATATGCTAACACGATCTAGAAACAAATCTAAATTAGATCGATCTTAGGTTAAAGAATTGATTTATGAGTTTTTAATTTCAACTTCTTCTTTAAAATTTATGTCTCAAAAGAATTTATTTTCAATAGCTTCATCAAAATATTTGTAGTTTAAGGTTTTTTTTTTTTAATTTACATGTGAAAAACAGTGGAAAATCCAACGTAAAACGAACACCCCTTTTTCATTTTTTTTTATTAGTGAAACCAACATTCCTTTCACCTGTATATATGGGATCAACGACTAACTACATTATAGTTTTGTCTAGCCTTGTGTGGTACATCTTATGTGATATAATCTTACTTGTTTTTCCTATTACAATATTTCAATTTCATTTTCTCTACATCAAACCAATTGTTATCAATAGCTTTGGTTTCACTTGGGCATATCTTCTACTCTAGAGTGCATGTGTTTGGCTCATACTTATAGAGATCAATTTCTATAGTGTTGATATTATTTGATAGCCACTAAGATGTCAAATGTAAAGTTTGAGGTGGAGAAATTCAAAAAAGAATTTTTTTAATTAGGGCAGATTAAAGTAAAATTCGCTAGTTTAACAAGGTCTACACAAGCTTTTGAAGGGTAAAATAAATAAAAAATCTTTAATTAGCAATGCAAATTGAGAAAAGATGGATCTAATGGTTGTTAGCAATATGCATTTGTGTTTAGCAAACGAGGTGATTTTCAACGTTGCAAATGAAAATTTTGTAGTAAAGATGTGCTTGAAATTAAAAAACCTCTACATAACCAAGTTATTTGACAAACTGATTCTATTGGAGATAACAATTATACACGAGATGAAAGAAAGTACATGTATCTACGATCACCTCAATTTCTTCAATGACATTATGTGTTCATTCGTTCTACAAAAAAAAAATTAATGACAAAGTTAAAACTCTTTTTTTATCACTCTCTAAATCGCACCATCATGTAGTTATGATTTTAGTAAATAGAAAATAAAACCATTGATGTAGATGATGTGATGTATGCTCTTCTATCTAAGGAGCTTGCACAAAATCAATTATGTGAAATGCAAAGTGTTCAAGTTTAGATTCGAAGTGATCCCAAAATATGAGGTTGATTCTCGATTGGTCTTGCTCGAAGTTAAGGAAAGTTGTCTAGAAAAAGTACGTCATTAGAGGAATCCTCGAGGTTGGCCTTAAAAAACTCAAGGAAGTATCTCCAAAAGCGACACGTGAGAACTGGAGTTTGTTTAAACAAACTCATAATTTGGAAGATTTTCAAAGACCCATTGGAAGATCATGCGTTGTTGCTATAAGAAGAATCACATTTGTTATACCTCAATGGAATTTATCTGGTAGCTGGACTCCTATTACATTAGTTAAAAAGATTTGCATGTGCCTCCAATTTGAAGAAGACATTTGGCTACATGTGTTTCCTTCCGTCCAAGGGAAAGATTAAATGAAGGCTAAAGTTACTTGGATTTTCTTATATAAACTCAAATATGAGATGAATACAGGGAGGCATTCTGTCTTAGGGATGTACTTTTGGGAGCCAGAGATTTCAAGTGTTCACTGTCATCTTTGAGGGTGAATATCGTGCCCCGCCCCGATGTGGGCCCAAGATGTAAGGGATTTAATTTTCTCTGACACACAGTGAAAACCTAAAGTGGTTTCTACGTTTCCACATACAGAGGAAATCTTACCGCAGCTGGACAAAGTTTAAAACATCAAAATGTCACACATACTCTCCAACTCGTATGTGGACTCAAACATGTACCATGAGTAAGTCCATAACATATATCACATTAGAATTGCCAACGAAAACAGAATAGTTTTATTACATGTCTAATAGCGTCTCAAGCAAACACAATAATATTACAACCCTTATAAGTGTTTCTTTAACATAATATAAAATCTCCTGTCTAATGGAGAATGTCGGAGGTTCCATTCTTCTACTGTAGCAATGGAGGTTCGTCTATTCCCTCCCCAGACAGATTTCCTAAAAGTAAGGGAGTGAGCTAAACACTCTAGTGAAGAGAAACAACAATTAATACAAGCATGTTATCAACCAAGCATGTTAATCTGTCACACGCCCGAACTCCCGAGATATGTGACTAAATTTTTTTTTTTTGAAACTCTAAATCTTCCACACACTCCAGTCCAAAAGTTTCAGACTTCGAACTCCCGAGTTCAAATTTACATGATTCAAGTCCTACATACAAGACCACATTTACTTACATGTACATTCATTCACACGAGCATAGTTTAAGTACTGATGAACACTGTAAAATTACAATTTTACCCCTTAATATTAGATTAAGTAGTCCTTATTTTTATAAATATTAGATATGTTTAAATGTTATTTTTAGTTTTACAGTTTATTTTGAAAAATATAAGAAAAAGAAAATAAAAATGAAGAAAAAATGGCTAAGTCAAAAATTCAGTCGACATCACCTTCAGAATGGGTATATCAAGTTTGATTAAACCAGTTGGGTTTTAGAACCTGCAACCTTCTATACTCATATAATTAATATTTAAATTTTATTCTCCAATTTCGAGTCAAAACAGAGTATCATTTACCAACCCTTCTCATTGACTCTCGATTGGGGTGCCCGGCACCTGAAGGAAAGCTTGAAAGAAACTATTTCCATTTCTTTTCTATTCTTTTCTTTCTTTGGTTGCACGACTCATAGGAGAAAAAGAGAAGACGGTAGCAGGAAGGAAGGGAAAAACAGTAGCCGTCGGGACCACTGCAGAAAGTTAACCGATGCAGAGACAAGGTGGAGCACCTGAAACTAGCTCAGATGGACAGCAGCAGCAGAGCAGTAACCAACTGAGATGAGCAGCAACTAGCTGAGATGAGCAGCAGCAACGACCGAGTACAGTGATGAATAGCAGCCAGCACCACATCCATGAACAACACAGCGGAACAACAGTAGCAGCAACCGATGGCAGAGTAGAATAGGGCAGCCATGCAGAGCTGGTAGTCCGAGCAGAGATTGAAAGCAGTTTAGCAGATCATCCCAGCTCAAGAAAGCCGAAGCTGAACCTGTTGCAGTGGAGGCAAAGGAAGAAAGATAAGAAGAAGAGAAACAACCGATGAACAGATAAGGATGACTGAACCGATAACAGAGATTTGGAAGAGATAGGAAAAAGATAAGATAGAATGCAGAGAGATTTGAAACTGAGAAACGAATTATCTGCTGAGAGGATGAGGATAAGATTGATTCAGATAAGAGGAAGAAGGTAGCCGAAAGAGAGCTGCCGTGTAGCTGGATAACAGCAGAGATGAGAAGGAAGATAAGGCAGCTGAACTGTGTAGCTGGGATATGGTAGAGCAAAGAAGGGATATCAACAGAAAAGGGATGTAAACAATTTATTTATTATTAATTTATTTTATTCTTTCTTAAAAATCATCAAAGCAATTTAACCAGGTTAGAAAAATTTTATTTGTCTCTTACATTTATATTTTAAATTAAATTTAGGTCATTTAAATTTACTCCATTCTTTTAATCAAAATTTATTGTTAACTACTAATTGATTAATTAGTGTGCTAAATTAAGATTATAACTATAAGTTTTAGAAAATTATTTTATTAAATCACATTATTTTAATAGTGCCAAATTTTATTTCGTACATATATTTTGTGGATTTCCTTTGGGTACGACTTCGCACTCATACTCTATACTATAAACTGGTTCGAACGCTTACGAGTAAATTTAAAATCACATCAAGTCAATCAGATCATTGACATACTACATGTTGAACGTCTCATACTAAGTTCATAATACAAATCAAGAGTTGAGAATGTTAGCCCCAAAAGTCAAAATTATATTTTGGTGATGACTAAACCATTGACTTGTGGTACCAATGTTTGCATTAAAGTTTTTGTTGTAAGATAGATTATACATTTTGCCTCCATATGTCATCAAGAGTATCAAAAAGCCAAGAGTAGAGTCAAGCACAAATCTGGATGACTCATGGACAACTGCTCTTGGAGATCGAGCCAGTGCAAGACCGAGGTTCAAAGAACACATCAAAAGACTTATCAAAAAGCTAAAGACACAAACCTGTGAAAGACCGAGCTAAAAAAGAATATCCAAAGGCATGTGAAGAAAAAAAGAAAAGCCTATGCAAGACCTTGCATCAATGAAAAATCAAAATGTTTTTTTTTTAGAGGAAACTGGCCCATTGCAAGATCAACCATCACTACAATCAATGGGCAAATTATTTTGAAGCACTTGCAGCTTGGAGTAGAAGAAAAAAACTGAAGATTGTTGCTGCTCAAAGTTCAAGTTGTTTTGTCTTTTCTATTTTGGGTAGGTTTCTAGGTTGAGTGTCTAGGATATAATGTAAAGTTACTAAAATGCTTGAACACTTGGCTCAACCCTCATGAGCAACATTAATAGATTAAATGGATCCTAGGAATTGGGGCATCAATTCTAAACCCACTATATCATATGGAACGGTGTAAGTCCCGCATCGATGGCTGTAGTTCTAATTTATTAAATATCATTTAGAACTATTTAAGACTATCATAATGGTTGTAACTCCAAACTATTGAATATCATGGAGCGATGTAAGACCATTCCATGGTGTAACTTTAAACCATTAAGCATCTAAAAGAGTTGTGTAAGTCCATGACATGGCTGTAGCTCTAAGCCATTGAATATCATAGAGTTGTGAAAAGCCCATTAATGTGGGAGTAGCCCAAACCAATAAAAAATATGGACTGTGTAAGACCACTTCATGTGTCAGTTTGTAACTTGGCTTTAGTCTAACTACTGCATATCATAAAGACTATGTGAGCCCAATGTTAAATGTTTGGCATCAGTCTATACATTGCATATCACAAAGACTGAGTGTAAGAACACCTTGGCTCAAATCAACTTGAATTGGACACTAGGACCTTGTGACCACCTTGAACACATGATATTAGGTTCCTAGTACGTTGGCTACAGTCCCAAAGACCCATTGAATACATCAAAGGACTCTTTGAGACCCAATGACTGAAAAATCCATGTTTCATAGACCCAACTATCAACTGGCAGATTTCCAACCGTCGACTATGAGTCTCACTATAAAATACAGTCAATCTCAAATTGCATATCGTTGACTATTGTATGGGCAACCGTTGACTGTTCAAATTAACTATAACAATGTTTGGTTAGTGATAAGATATCGTCGATTGTTGAATTGGCAACCGTCGACTATCAGATATATGTAAAATAGTCATGGTCTCTTATATGATACTATTGACTGTTGAATTGGCAACCATTGACTGTTTGGAAAGACTGTAAAACAATTTTGGTCTCTGATAGCCAACCGATGACTGTTACTGAGGATCGTTTGTAAATCGACTTTGTAACCCACACTTAGAGTCACACACGAACTTGAATTCGAGTGGGGTCCACAAGTGAATACACTACAAAGTTTTAAAGAGATCTTTTAGGATCTGTTTTCCTACTTCGATGGAAAGTAGTATTTAAGGAAAAGCACAACTCTAGAGTACACAGGAAGTGATAATGCATGTTCCTAGGCCCTCAACTTCGACAGTGTTGTTGTTCCTGACCAATGTTTTAAAACCTGGCCTTGGATCTGTTCTCTCTTTGCCTTGGATCGATTCCCTCTCTGTCTCAACCCATCACTCACGAAAATAAGAGGAGAAATCAAGAGGGAAAGAAAGAGAAACTCTGGTGTACATGAGTTTTGCAGGAGGAAGATGAAAACAAAGCAAGGAAACGACGCATGTTTGTTGGAAAGCATAGATTCAGGTACGCTCAATGTTATGATGATTTTTCGCATAATGAATGTATGATTCATTGTTAGCATTACTGATTCACGATCCTGAGACACTAACGTTTATGGATTGAATGATGTTTTCATTGGGTACATTAAGAACACGAAATATCAACGTTCAAACGTTAACTTCATGCCCAAGTTTCAATCTTATATCGAAAATATTCTATCAATTGGTATCAGAGAGCATATGGTTTTCGATGAATCATTGATGCTTTCATTGATAGGATGATTTTAATGATGTTTTGAAAAACCTAATGATGAATCAAGCAGAGGAAATTTGCTCTCTGTTTTCAGATTTCTGTTTCAGTCGACCTTCACCGATTGATCGGCTGTACTGATCGATCAGCAGTACTGTTCAAATCTCAAATCGGTTCTTTGTTTTAAGTTACAGTCGACTGTCACCGATCAATCGGTAATAGCGATTGGTCAACCTTAATGATAAATATGGTGTTCTATTTTGTAATATTTTGTTCTTCACTCTAATCGATTGATCGCTCACACCGATCTGTTGCTAAAGGCGATCAGAATTCTGGAAAAGAGACCGTAACCTTTATTGGTCTCTAATCGATCGATCACCAACTGGCGACTGGTCAGCTAGTACATGACGATCGATCGGTGGGGTCGATTGATCGGCAGGCTTCCATATTACTTTTAATTATGATGTTTTATTTTAGTTAAATGTTAGAACACCTAATGGTACCCTATGTGTTTAATAAATTAAAAGTAACTGTATTATGGGTCGAACCGACACCCAACAGTAAATTTCATATGAAAGATTTTATGAACTGGATATGAATTATGTTTAATTCAATTTGTAATACTCTGATCCGAATTAAGCTTGATCAGTATGATAAATCATACTTAGACCGGTTAATCTTGAATATTATGATTAAGGCTTTACGAAAAGCCCAGGTGTGGCCCAGTCAGAGCTTGAAAGCTCGATGATCCAGCTCGTCTGGTTGGAAGGGCAAAATGGTAATTCACCATTTATAAATATTATTTCTTTTATTTAAGTAATTATTTGATTATTATTGGATGATATTGATTTCCTTAATTAAGGATTTTAATTACTAATTACAGAATTAGTTTATTTTCAGAAAATGTTAGTTAAAATCGCCTGAAAAGAGCCTGAAAGGGGAGAAATAAATGTTTTTAAATAATTTCAGAAATAAGAAAATTTTGAGAAAATTAGGTGATGATAGGTTTTAATATGATTGTTTAGTTTATTTCTCCAAATTTTGAAAATAAACCCTGTTATTTATCACAAGTTAAATTAAGTAAATAGTGCCAAAATGTGGATTTTGTTTAAATCTATGATTTTTATCTCCAAAATTTTATGACAAATAGAATTTATTAAACCCAACATTTCTTTTAAGTTGGATTAAATTATTTAAGCTTTTAAATCATATTTTTAGTTAAAAATTGATTTTAGTCAAAACAGGACTTATTTGCAAAACCTGCAGAGGGACTTATCTGCAAATTTTATTTACTGTGCCATTTACTGTGGCCTCGGGTACCTGGCCAGCCGCTCCCATGCAGCGCCTGTGGGCTGCTGGTAACGTGGCTTTCACCCAACCATCAATTGAGCCTATAGAATTCACCTTTCTCTCAGCTGGATTCACCCCAGATGAAAATCTAACCCTCTGTAAAAACCAGCTGCTGCCGTCCCTCTCTGTTTCTTTCAAAATTTTCACGTTCACTTGGAAGTGGGAGATTTTTCAAAATTCAGATTTTCAACTCCAGAGCTCAAACGAAGGTAACCTCTGTGTTACTTTTCAAATTTTAACAAGTTTAGAATCAAACAGAAGCAAAATTGATCAAGATTTGAGTGTGTAAAATGAATTTGAAGTTTAAGGAAAAACTTAGATTTCTTGTGTTTCTTTGGCCCTCATGTTAAAATCTGATGCTTTAAATCAGTGTCAAAGTTCTAATTTATTCCCTTTGTCAAGAGGATTCACTGAAGAGTCCATCTGACCTGTTGGATGTGAAAAACGAATCCAGAAAACCCACTATTTCTGGATTCGTATTTCACTCTCCCGGCGCCGTTACTGTGTGCTGCTGCAGACAGAGGAGGAGACGACTCTCGGAAGGTCTGAGAGTTGGGCTTCAAACGTTCAGAAGCTGACATCTTCGGACGTTCCAAGCTTTGGTTCGGGACTTCGAAGTGTCTAGGCTAACTGTTTCCCCCGCCTCTGCTTCCGGATGTTTCGAGTGTTCTTCGGAAGGACCGAATAGATCGGAAGTTCCGAGCTTCTCTCGGCATATTCCAAGACACACTGAGACCCACCGAAAGTCTGTTTTCTGTTTTTTCAGTTCGGAAGCACTCTCGGACGGTCCGAGACTTAAGCCTCGGACGTTCCGAAGAACAGAATCATGTTCCGAGGTTCTACAGACCAGTTTAAGCAGTGACTTGGAAGGTCCGAAGCCACAGTACCTGGTTCTGAGGAACCCAGTTTTTGAATGTTACCACCTAAAGTGGAGAATAGAATTGAAGGAACAAGGCTTTTTTTACTTGTGAAGAACCCACCAGAAACTTAGTAGAAGAAATAAAGAGAGCAAAACTTAAGCAATAGGTAGAAGTCAAGCAAACCTAAGTGATCTCATATCAATTAACTGCATTATTCATCTTTTAACTTCTCAAATACACATAACATTCAAATTACGAATCAATCTCACAATGTCGACAAATTCTTACACCTAAATGAACCATTACCAAAACACATCCATAACATAGGTATTCCTTTCTCTTTCATCAACTTGGGGGGGAGACAGCTGCAATCTCCAAGTTCATACATCCCATGCTTCATCTACCAATACAAATGAAAGCATCGCCATAGCCATCAAAGACTTCACTAGATCTGGTTGGAGCAACAAAAATTCAAACCAAGTTCAACAACAATGCAATAGATACCAGGCATACAACATTACAGATTCTTTTTCTTTTTCTTCCCTTCTTATTGATAATGAACAAAGAACAATGTTCAAAGCAAAGAAAAAAAAAAAAAACAAACAAAGAAACAGGGTTTCAAACCTCCCATGTACACAATCTTTGCTAGTTCTCTTACCCCCATCCAAAGTGCATGAAACTTGCTGAGTTAGCTTGACATGGGTTTCTTATTCAATTCACAACTTCGCAACAAAGGGTCCACAATAAAAAAAATCCATTTTCCTTAAAATTAGAACATCATCCATTGAAATGGATTTCTTACTTATCACTCAAAAATTAAAAATTAAAGTAAAGAATGAGTTTGTCACTCAAATCACATCATACTAGTCTCACAAATCAATAATTGATAACATCTAAAACTGAAACTCGTATTCATCAACATGGGTTTCTCACACAATCACAACCATGGAAACAGTAAGATGCTAAAGTCACTAAACCAGCACCTATAATTAATCACTCTGAAAGAAAAAGTGTAAAGGACCATGAGATGAGGATCCTCTTTTCTCTATTTTTCAAAGGTTCAAGCATCTTTATCCATGAAAGTGATGTAAAAAGATGAAGGATAACAAGGGGTGCACATTCAGAGGCCATAGTCACATTCTCCATTTTATCCTAACGGAAGAGAAAGAGAGATAGAGATAAGGATTTCTAGCTAGATGAGGTGGCTTTTTTGGATTAAATGCAATTGAATGAGGAAACCCAATGTATCAAATTTTAAACTATTAGCAAAAATTGAATCTGTACAAGCTTTGGGCTAATGGTTCTTGTGGATTACTTGGTTGGACGCTGAAAGAACTGATAGGGATTTAACTTTGGAGATGTGGGTGCACTGTATTTTTTTTTCTTTTGGCAAGTGAAATGGATACATGGAATGATAGCACATATTAAGATCGATGGACACTAAACATGACCCACATTAAATTTGGGGCTCCAATAGAGGATCTTAAATCAGAGAAACTGTTTTTAAAAAAGGAATGTCTATTTTAGAAGAGCTTTAAATGGGGTTCGATTCATATTTTTATGGAAAGTAGGAAAGGAAAGTTCTAATTGCCTTAGGGGTCCTCCCTCTGCCTATAAAAGAGTCTCTCTCCATTATTATCCATCAACTTAAGACAACTCAGTGTTCTCGAAATACTATTCACGAAATTGGGAGAGTACATTAAGGAGGAAAGATGTAGAAACTCAAAGGTATGTGTTTTCTTTTTTTTTGGACTTCAGGAAGCTTCAGCAAAGCAAAGGGTAGATTAGATCCACTCTTCTTCATCAATAGATCCAAGTATGTCTTATTATTATGATGTTTATGATTTTCACATTTAGATTAATCCATGTTTCAAGCATTAATCAATCAAGATCATGTGGCTATGTTGTTCGGGTATGTCGAACTTTAAGTTTAATGATGAATTGTATGATTGATTCTCAATCAATAAACTCTGATATTATGATGAAGTATTACATGTGGTATCAAGAGCCTAGTTCATAGGATAGATTTATGCTTGAAATAAATAAGAATTAAAGAAAGAAAATTTTCGGATCTCAAGGAAGAAGACGACCCTGTTCCATCAACGACCGATCAGTGCCGCCGATTGATCGTCTAGAGTCATAATGGCCTGAATACTTTATAGACCTTAAAGTTTACGGACTTTAAAATTGGGATTATTTATGAATTTTAAAATTATGGATTTTCCTATTTTGTTTTTGGCAATGATTTATGGAGTTTAAAATTTTGTAGACCTTAAGATTATGATTTATGGACTACGAAATTATGGGGCTTTTTCTTATTATATTTTTGGAAAACCAATCTACACTAATGAACAAACCCATTATTTTTTACCTAATACCATATTATGATACAATTTGGTTAGTCACCAAAGTGGCCCAATCGAAATGCGTTTAGACATCAGGTCATATAATTGTGATCCAATACTCTTCCCAAGTGTTGGATAATAATGACTTTGCTAATCGTGATCCCTAATCACATAGATCTTAGGTTGGCCTGAAGGTGCACCGTTCCGAGTGGTTAACTAATTGGAATAGGATGATTGGCAGGTACTTGTGGTTGGTATTTGTCCGGACACCCAAAGGTGGAGGCGGTATTTGATCGCTTGTATTTTGTTGGTCAGTTATACCAGTGACTGAGAATCACCATAATGAAATAGTATGCCATAAGATTACCCAAAGGTAGATCCGGTAATACTATTTACTAATACTAATTGTTTGTGTTTCAATTAAGTTAACTCATAGCATTATGTAAGTGAGTATGTAATTATGTAATTTTTGTAGCATTCTCCCTATTAGACTGCATGTGCAAGCTTCGACTGTCTCAATGTTGTTTGGGCTTAATTTCTCTGAATGGAACAAGTCGAGTTTCACCTCAGCGTGCTCAATCTTGATAAAGCACTAATTATTGATAATCCTACTATTACTGGCACAAGTACGACTTCTAAGAAAAAGTGCTATGAAGCATGGATCAGGTCAAATGGAATCAGTCTTATGTTCATATACATGACAATGGCAAATAATATCAAGACTTCACTACCCAAAACTGAAAGTGCTAAGGTATACCTTCAAAATGTTGAAAACAAATTCAAAACAACGGATAAGTCCTTAGCAGGGACGCTTATGGCCAGGCTAATCACCATTAAGTTCGATGGAATCTGTGGCATGTATGAACACGTAATGGAAATGAAAAATATTGCTGCTCAGCTGAAAAATATAGAGATGAGTGTTGGTGATACTTTCCTTATCCAATTCATTATGAATTCTCTACCTCCTCAGTATGGGCCATTTCCAATAAATTACAATAGTAAGAAAGATAAATGACAAGTAAAAGAACTGTCAAGCATGTTGATTCAAGAGGAGAGCATACTTAAGCAGATTGGACATCACTCAATCCATCTAATGAATCAAAGACCCAGTAAGAAAAAAAGATAGAAGCCCAAGAAATTTAACAAAGTCGGAAAGAAACCATTTGAGCCCATTACATCTTCCGGGACTCAAAATCAGGGGACAGGTAGTGCGAGATGCCACTTCTGTAAGAAATAAGGGCACTTCCAGAAAGACTGCCATAAAAGGAGACCGTGGTTCGAAAAGAAAGGTACCCATTCCATTTTTGTATATTTCGAATTTAATCTCACTGAAGTTTCCTCTAATACTTGGTGACTTGATTCTGGGGCTATAACTCACCTTTCTATTACAATGTAGATATCTTACGATCCAAACCATCGACCCAAGTAAAGCCTTCATTAACATGGGAAACCGACAAAAGGTGTCTATTGAAGCCATCGGGACTTACCTTATTTTCCTCGACACTGGCCACCATTTAGATTTATTTGATTGTCTTTATGTTCCTTTTGTTACCAGAAACCTTATTTCAATTTCCAAACTTAATGATAATGGTTATTATTGTAAATTTTGGAAATAATGCCTTTAGTTTATTTAAGGGTTCTTATTTTATTGGGTCTGGATTATTGATTGATATCCGTTACCCTTTAAAGCTTGATGATTCCTTTGCTAATTCTGTCCTAACACTAGATCATAATGTTGGTATTAGGCTTAGGTTGATTAATAAAAATTCCTCTATCTTGTGGCATAAACGTTTGGGACATATATTCGACGAAAGAATTGAAAAATTGGTAAAAGATGGGATTCTCCCGAATCTTGACTTTACTGATTTAGGTATGTCTGTGAAATGCATTAAGGGTAAGCAGACCAAACACACTAAAAAAGGAGCCACAAGATCTAAAGGGCTACTTGAGTTGATCCATACTGATATTTGTTGTGATACCCTGCTCCAACTGATGTGGGAAGAGTCCCACATTGGTTTGGAGGGAAGAGGGGTAAGGGGTTATAAGAGGCTACCCCCTTGTACTCTTGTGTGAGGCCTTTTGGGCCTGGTCATGTTGGCCAGGGCCCAGGAACAAAACCGTACGGGTTCAAGCTTGTGTGCGTCACACTGAGTCAAGCCCTAAGCCCTTTATTCGGGTCTGGTCGTTACATTTGTGGCCCATTTGATGTTCCAATTTTTGGTGAAGAGACCTATTTTATCACCTTTATTGACAACTTTTCGTATTATGATTCTATTTATATGTTGCATGATAAATCTCAAATAGTTAACACCATAGATATTTATCACTGAAGTTGAAAGACAACTAGATAGAAAGGTGAAAGTCACAAGGTCATATAGAGGTAGTGAATATTATGGTAGGTATGATGAAACGGATCAACATCCAGGGCCTTTTACTAGACTAGTTGAAAGTCGCAGTATAATTGCACAATACACGATGCCTGATATGCCTTAATAAAATGGTGTTGCTGAAAGGCGTAACGTACACTTATGAATATGGTTAGAAGTATGTTATGTAATAGCACCGTTATGTTGTGGATGTATGCATTAAGAACCGTAATGTATTTGCTTAATCGGGTTCCTACTAAGTCAGTTCCTAATACTCTTTTTGAACTGTGGACGGGAAGGAAACGCAGTTTGAGACATCTGCATGTATGGGGTTGTCCTGCAGGAATAAGAATTTATAATCCACAGGAAAGAAAACTTGATAAACGGACAATGAGTAATTAGTTCATAGGTTACAGTAAGAAGCCCAAAGGGTACATGTTCTATTGTCCGAACCATAGTATGAGAACTGTAGAGACCGGTCATGCAAGATTTATTGAGAATGGTGAGGTTAGTGGGAGTGACATAATGAGAAACGTTGGTGTGCAACAAGTGAGGGTACAAGTCCTTATACCAGTGAGTTCAGAAATAGTTGTTCCTAATGTCACTGAACAACCTGATGAACAACACCTGAATGATGAATCACTTTATGATGAAACCATCACCAATAATGAACCGGTTGTGGAACAACCACAAGAAATAGCATTAAGAAGGTCCAGAAGACAAATGAGACATGTTATTTCGGATGAGTATGTGGTATATCTATAAGAATCGAATTATGATTTAGGGGTTATTAAGGAGCTGGTCACTTATGAAGAAGCTATAGAATGTGATGATTCTAGTAAATGGTTTGATACCATGAAAGACAAGCTAAAGTCTATGGCCCAAAATGATGTCTGGGATCTAGTAGAATTGTCGTAGGCATAAAAGAAAGTTGGATGTAAGTGGGTCTTTAAGACCAAATGAGACTCCAAGGGCATTATCGAACAATATAAAGTAAGACTTGTGACTAAAGGGTTTACTCAGAAAGATGATATTGATTTTAAAGATACCTACTCTTCTATATCTAGAAAGGACTTTTTTGAATCATTATGGCTTTGGTGGCTCATTATGATTTGGAGCTTCACCAAATGGATGTTAAAACCGCAACTTTGAATGGTAGTTTAGATGAGGATGTGTATATGGAACAAACTAAATGATTCTCTATAGAAGGTAAGTAAATGAACTTATCTTTATGATATTATTTGTTGATCATATTTTGCTTGCTATTAATAATCTTGATATGATGTTCGAAACCAAAAAGTTTCTCTCTAATAATTTTGAAATGAAAGATATGGGAGAGGTAACCTACGTGTTTGGGATAGAAATATTCCATGATAGAACACATGATATGTTAGGGCTGTCTTAGAAATGTTGCATAGATAGAATCTCAGAGAGATTCAACATGCAAAATTTTTTCTATCAAGATGCCCCTATTCAGAAGGGAGATAAATTTAGCTTAAATTAATGTTCACATAATAAACTTGAAAGGAAACAAATGGAGGGAATCCCTTATGCCTCAGCTCTAGGTAGCCTGATGTATACTCAGACCTGCACTAGACCCGACATTAGTTTTGTTGTCAGTATGTTGGGGAGATACCAAAGTAACCCTGGAATGGATCACTGGAAATTTACAAAGAATGTAATGAGATATTTACAAGGTACTAAAGACTTTATGCTCACATTTAAAAAGTCCTTTAATCTCGAGGTCATTGGCTACTCAGATCGGATTTTGGTGGTTGCATTGATAACAAAAAGTTAACGTTTGGCTATTTGTTCGTTATGGCTGGCGGAGTAATATCATGGAAAAGCGCTAAACAATCCATCACTGCAACATCAATCATGGACGCAGAATTTACAGCGTGCTATGAGGCGACTGTTCAAGGACGGTTGCGGAACTTTATCTCAGGATTTGGAATTGTCAACAGCATTGTCAAGCCGCTGAGAATTTACTATGATAATTGTGCAGCAGTATTCTTCTCTAAAGTACTCGAATGGATCGAAACACATGGAATTGAAGTCTTTGTCATGAAAGAAGAAGTTCATAAACGGACGGTGTATATTGAGTACATAAGTACTTTACTTATGATAGCAGATCTGCTGACGAAAGGATTACCTATAAAGGTCATTAGGGAACATGCCAATAGAATGGGTCTTGAACATAATCTATTATGATATAATTATGAATTTTGGATTGCATTATTAATAAATGTGCATTATTTGACATTTGAGTACTCATATATGCGTTTCTGATTATTGTTCATGTTTATTATTGTTATGTATATACATTATGTATGTTTATTTTGACACTAACAGGAATAGTCATTATGTTATGACACTTATGTGGACCATTATGAAAATCTCTCATTTTAAGCGCTATGCTAGGTAGGTCACTTGTGTTGTACTAATGGAAGGGATCATGTCGGGGTAAGATGATGTGCAACTGTCATTGCTCACATTTGTGGTTTATTTAGTATTAGCATTATGATGTTGACCGCATTATGTTACTAAATACAGTTTATGTGTATACTTGTTTTAAATCCCATGAAGTGTTATTGTGAGCCAAGTGGGAGAATGTAAGACTAAACATGACCCACATTAAATTTGGGGCTCCACATTGAGGATCTTAAATCAAAGAAACTGTGTTTAAATAAGGAAGGTCTATTTTAGGAGAGTTCTAAAGGACGTTAGTTTTCTATTTTGATGGGAAGAAGGAAAGGAAAGTTCTAATTGCCTTAGGGGTCCTCCCTTTGCCTAGAAAAATGTCTCTCTCCATTATTATCCATCAACTTAAGACAACTCAGTGTTCCCAAAATACTATTCATGAAATTGGGAGAGGGCATTAAGGAGTAAAGAGATAGAAACTCCAAGGTGTGTGTTTTCTCTTATTTTTGGACTTTAGGAAGCCTCAACACATCAAAGGGATGATCAAATATCACTCTTCTTCATCAATGGATCCAGGTATGTCTTATTATTATGATGTTTATGATTTCCGCATTAAGATTAATCCATGTTTCAAACATTAATCAATCTAGATCCTGTGGTTATGTTGTTCGGGTATGTCGAACATTAAGTTTAATGAGGAATGAATGTATAATTGATTCTCAATCAATAACTGATATTATGATGAAGTATTACATGTTCTACTTGAAAAAATAAGTTTATATATCCTACTGATGTAGCACATAGTACCACCTCTTTTCCTATTCAAATTCCAATCCACACCTCTCACAACTCTGGCCTGTTACCCATTCACTCCTTACACAATACTCATTGCTCTGTTACCAAACAGAGACAACAACCAACCTTTTCCATCTCATCCCCTTTCCCAACGCCTACAGTCCACTTTTTTAGAAATCCCATTCATCAATAATATGAGCGACCTTAGTCCCACAAATTCAAGTTCCCATTTAATCCCATTAGATTAATACCATCAAATCCCTTCAAACCAAAACATTTGAGTGTAGATTACAATGAAAATCAATCAAAATGTATCTAAAGGAAAACCACAAAAAAAATCATAGAAAGTGACAGAGAGAGACCTAGAGAGAGAAAGCGAGATAGAGAGAGACCCAGGGAGAGAAAGGATAAACCGAGAGCGAGAAAGAGACCAGAGAACTTACCGAGATCCAAAGAGGCGATAGACGGGGCGAGATAGAGAGGCGAGAGAGAGCCGATAAAGGTTAGAGCCCTAGCGATTTCGTGAGAGTTTAAGTTTCATTTTTATTTTTTGGACCGTCCATGGGTGGTACGCGGCCGACCCATTATTTTAATGGATCTTTGAATTAGATGCGAGATTCCTTATTGGACTCTATGATCCAGATCACAAATGGACTCCTGGATCCGGGCCGGATCCGGATCCATTTACAGGCCTAGGCAGAGCTCTAGCCTAGTGAAGAGAACTCAAATATAACAAATTTCCCAATTTTCAAGATAACAAACTTACAATGCAATTTTTCTTTTTAAAAAGAAAGAACAAGAGAATAACATGGCCTATTTACCATTTATTCTTTTCTTTCCACTTACACGCCTATGTACACACACACACACACACACACACACAAAACTTATATACTGAGGTATCCCACTCAATCCAAATGCATCAAGTCACGACACGGTTAAGATGTTGCTACTTGCAAGAGCTTAAGACCCTACGGTCTGACCCTATGATCTGGCCTTATGGCCTATACATGAATGTGACCTACCGGTCTATTATGGCTCAACAACCAATGCATGAGAAAACAACTTAACAAAATCTCACCATACCCGAAACATTGGGGATTAAACCATAAATTCGGTTTACTTGCTCATTACTCCAACCCCTCCACAGGGTTTGACACTGGAGTAAACTTCCCATTCACTGGTTAATTATTCTGGTTCAACAACACATAACATTCACATTTTCACCACCTGCATGATTGGTTAGCACAATGTAACCCACATGCATCTATATAACGAAAGCATGAACCACATGTACATGCACATAACACCAATTGCTCCATCATTGGACATTTCATATTATTGTTCAAATCTATGAACGCATTATCCTCTAGATGCCTAAATGGGTCACATATTGCGTTTCAGACTACTAGGCCTTGGCTCCCTAACACTTTTTCATGCTTCAATTCTGACGGTTAGAACAAAATGCGTCCCTTACATGGAAGCAATGTCAAGTCTCACATTCTGGTCTTACTTAGTCTTTTCCATCCATTAATGCCCATGGTTCCTATTTTCATTCTAGAGTCTATTGGTTTATAACAAAAACTCGTAATAAAAGTCAAGTTGAGTTTCCTCACCTTCTCCAGCTCAGATTTTTAACTAGAATCTGTGAAAAAAGTGAAAAACCCGTAAATATCCTTTTAAATTCAAATTCATGTAAAAATATTCCCAAAAAAAAAAAACCCTTTATTTATTTTCCTTCTAAAAACAGGGTAATGTCTGTGAGTCTTCTAAACTTTTTCTACTTCATTTACTTAAGTAAGTAAAGTCAGCTGTCAGCCATAAAAAACACTAAATAAATAGAAAACAAAAAGTACTCAGTGCCCAGTCTCGTATTTTTCTGGTGCTTGGAAAATATTAAGACTTTGCCCAGAGGGTACAATACTGAAAGTAAATAAATTACTTAGTGCCCAATCCATTACCGATGAGTGACCGTGGCCGCCTCAAATGGTCCACTGGGCGATGAGAAATTGTTGCGCTATAGATGGAGAATTTTGGCCCAGAGGATACAGTGCAGGAATATAAATAAAAGTACTAAGTGCCCCACTTCAAGACCACAGGGTGACTAAGCGCCACCTCAGATGACATTACCGAGTGACTAAGCGTCCCTACATATGATAGTTTGGCCCAGAGGGTACAATGCGGTAAAGTAAACACTCAATGCCATAACATAAACACACAAAGAGTCAAATGGGGTTAATCTTTCCCCCTTTTAATTTAGAGAATCAAAATCAAGGTTTTAACACAAACCAAAGCATATTTTGGGGGTGTAATCCAAGAAGTAAGAGAGAATGTCATTTTCATTACTTTTATAAAAAAAAAAAAATCATTTCCCCTTCCTGGTGTAACACCCTGGATTTTCATCACTTATAAATATATTGGATTGGTCTATTTAAATTGTGAATGAATGGAATTTGAGATTTAAATAGTTGAAATGGACCTTAGATGGGTAAGGAATTGGGTCAATTACCCAGTTAAGACCTAATGGATCATGGGTAGGTTTGATTTTAAGTAATTGGGTAAATGTAAAGAAATGGGTCAATTACCCAATTGGTACCCAATGGGTCATAGGTGAGCTAATTTTAAAGTAAATGGGTAAGATTAAATTAATTGGGTCAGCTACCCAATTAAGATCCAATACATAAATCCACCTCATCAATTGAGGTGGCATGTATGTGAGGTGGCATTGCTATGTGGCATGCATGGAAGCCAACTAGGCAAGGGGCCACATCATCAAATGATATGGCTAAGATGGGACCCACGTGTCATGTACATGCATGGTCTGTTAAGTCATGGTTGACTTGGTCAACCATGAATGAGTTCAATTGAGTTAAATAATGCTTGAGTTGAGTATGAGTTAAGATGGGAAGTTGAGGAGACTTCCATCTCAAGGTGAGTTAAGTGGGAAGATGGAGAGTTTCCATCTCATGGAGATAAAACCCAAGGTGAACTCGATGGAAGGCCAAGGGTCTCCTTGGTTAAGCCAAGGGACTCCTTGGTTAAACAAACTTTAATGAGGGAAAGTGAAGAGGCTGGACTGTCATACAAAGGGACATCAACCAAGGGGCACACCCCACACCTTGGCCGATTCTATCTCTTGTACACAAGAGTTTCCTCTTCTCCTCTATCTCTATCTCTCTCTCTACACCACTACACTTAGAGAATCAGTGAAGAACTAAGGAAGAAGAAGGCTTAAGGAAAAGACAGATAAAAAAGAAACAAAGGAGATGTGAAAGAAGGTACAGTTTTAAGTTTAATAACATAGGATTAAGATTAAGAGTTAGCCATAGTTTTGGCCATGGTGTGGCCGAACCTATGGGCTCCAGATTGGTTGAAAGGGCTGGCCAAAATGTATTAAGGCCATAGAGTGGAAATCCATTTAAGGATTAGTATCGATTTGAAACAAAAGAAAGGTGACATTCGAATCCATGTTATAACACAAAGATTGAATAGTTATGGAAGAGATACTAGCTTTGGCTAGTAGGTCGAGTAAATTCACTAGGAGATATATGGATGATGCTATATATATTTAAAAATGATAAGGAGTGGATTTCATAAAGAAAGGATTTGTAAAATAAGCAAACAGAGAAGACTGACAAACAGTCAGTCGTCTGAATTTGGAATTCAGTCGACTGAACTGGAGTTGGCCGAAAAAGAAATGAGTTTCTAGAAGTTTCAGTCGACTGAACATGGACTGGATTAAAATATATGGGATTTATTGTGTTCCAGCTGATTGAATTTAGGATTCAGTCGACTGAAAATAGACGTACCGAATAAGTAAAGAGATCTGGCGTGTTTCAGCCGACTGGATCTATGATTCAGTCAACTGAAGGTAAACTTACCAAACATGTAAACTGTTGGTTGATGATTTAGCCGACTGAGTCCTTGATTCAGTTGATTGAATCTATACTGGTCGAATACATAGTTGATCTGATCCAAAGTCAGCCGATTGAATTTGTGATTCAGTCGACTGAAAGTGGATTGACCGAAAATACAAAAGGTTTGACTCAGAGTCAGCCGACTGAATCTATGATTCAGCCGACTGAAAGTTTACGAGTCGAGGTTAAACAGTTCTGAGTTGGGTTTCAGCCGACTGAATATCATATTCAGTCGACTGAAAATCTGCGGGTAAGGCAGAGGACTGTTTCTAGGTATGATTTGGTAGACTGAATTCTTGATTCAGTCGGCTGAATTGAAAAGTTTAAATTTTTAATAAATTTCCAGAACTTCAGTTTATCTGGAAGGATGTAAGGGATGGTGGAAATTAGATGGATAGCCAAATTGACTTATATATGTGATTAAATTCAATAAGGTAAAGAGATTTGTAAAAGGGTTTGCGATTCGTTTCGACGTGATCGTTGAACGACATCTTCACAAAACAGCAAAGAAAATATATTGGACGTTGGTAGGATTCCTACCTTATTGAGACACTGCGTATTATATATATGTTACTAATTTTTATTCTAAGTATGTGATTTACTTTGATTAAACAATTGATATATGTATATGAACTGATTTGCAAATAGTTTTCTGTAATTTGAAATGAAATGGCATTATTGCATTCATGATCTCATGCATGGCATGGGAGGGGGTATATAGGATAGCAAGCCAAGTTATGAGCTATCCGGACATGACTTTGGGCCTTGAGACTAGCTTGTAAGAAGCTATATAAACTATTGATATGTTGGCCTTGTCCGAGATTGCCAGAAATGGGTACAGCGTAGTCTGGGCCAAAGAGCTCTGGGGTAACCAGTCCAAAAATCCTGGGCAGAGGAAGGAGTCCACGCTCCATCGGTAATTCCGATTAACACAAGTGGGGAGGTATAACAGTGACCTGGTGGTGCCGTCACAAAACACTGTGGACGTAAATGGCCAAGGGAACACCTTGATATGGCTGTATCTTATCAATGAAACTATTAATGTGATTTGTGTTGTGATTGGATATGGAAGTTGGGTGAGAGATCATTGGCATATGACACCCATGACATGACACATACATTAGCATGATTTTGATATGGGTATCATGCTGTTTTTAGTACTATGATATGTTTTACAGTTTTGATATGATGTATTTATCTTGACTTTTATAATGATCCTATGTGTACATAACCCTATTTGGAATTCCTATTGGGTGCGTTGACTAACGCCCTACTTCTACCCTATAGATGATGGAACAGGAAATGACAAGGACATGGGATACAATGGGAGCCAAGCTTAGGAGCTTGGGCAGATTCATTCTTATATTGCTTAGCTTGATTTTGGAATGATGTATTGAGAAAACTGATATTTTGGGATTGTAATCACTTAGATTTATTTTGCTATGGTTTGATGATATTTTGGATATTTAAGTTTCAGTTAATTAAATGGTGATTGACTTCCTTGCTTATTAATGACATGGATATGGATAATATTTTTATTCATATAATATTTCCGCAAGTATTCTTTAGCGTGTGAAGTGTTTAAGTGGACTTAATCCACGCACACGTAAAGGTGACCAGTTAAGGGTCTGGTTTTGGAATTCGGACTTAACTCGCGACATGACGTTACCGCTCTCTCTCACTCATTTAAAAAAAAAAATACTTTGATTTTCGACGAGTGAAAAAGGGTGGAGCGTTACACCTGGAGTTAATAAAATAGAGAAAGGATGAATTTTGATACCTAGTATGCAGAAATCCGCTGGGATTTGACTTCGTTTGAAAACCCACTAAAACTTCTAAAATCAAATACGGCAAGAACAATTGAAATGGGAGAAAAAGAAAACAAAAGAAAAGGGAAAGGGGAAAACAATGGGGAGAGAGAGGTGTTGAGAGTTTTTCTTTTTCTTTTTCTTTCTTCCCCTCCACTCCATCTTTCCCTCTCTTTATTACAACGCCCATTGGTGTTGTATGGAAGGGAAGACTCCCATGCAAGCACACCACCACAACTCAGGCACTAAGAGGGTCCTACTAACTCAAACCAACCAGTCCAATAGGTTGGGTATTAAAAACTAAAAAGGTTACGAAAATTTGGAGAGAAAAATACGTCAAATACCCGATGATCTAAACAAAAATCACATTTTTGTCAAATTTTCATTATTTAAAATATTCTTTTGGAGAAATTCTGACTTCACAGTCAGGTCGGGTAAATTTGTCTAATAAAATAGTTCTAAAGCTCAAAAGTGTTTTGACTCTCCTAAATACTTCAAAATTAAGATTTTATAAATTAAAGATCTTTCCAAGTACTAAGAAACTACACTTCCAAAAATCAGAAAGGCAAACGAACAAATTTTTTTTGTTGATGATTTGGTGTTTATCGGTAGTGATGAAAAATGATTAATTAATTTAAAGGAGAGATAATGAAGAAATATAAAATGAGTGATATGGGACTCTTAAATCACTTCTTGGGCATTGAAATTTGTCAAAATGAAGATGATGTTTTTGTTTGCCAAAAGAAATATGCAAAAACTCTCCTTGAAAAAATTAAAATGGGGAATTGCAAACTGGTAGCTATTCCTTTGGTTGTGAATGAAAAATTGGAGAAAGAAGATGGAAAAACAGAAGTTGATGCATCTCTATATAGAAGTTTAGTTGGAAGCTTGTTATATTTGACCGCCACAAGACCGGACATCATGTTTACTAAAAGTTTATGCACAAGCCAAGACAAATTCTTTATGGGGCTGCTAAAAGAGTGCTAAGATACATACAAGGCACACTTCATTTTCAGATTATGTATGAAAAAATTGTTGAGACAGTTGCTCGGGTTTTATGATAGTGATTGGGGAGGTTGCTTTGATGATATGAGAAATACTTCCGGATATGCATTCTCTCTTAGTTCTGGTGTATTTTCATGGGTATACAAGAAACAATAAACCGTGGCACAACCCACTACTGAGGCCGAATATATTTCGGCATCATTGGCAACTTCTCAAGCTATATGGCTAAGAAGAATCTTAGAAGATGTTGGTGAAAGGGAGGAGAAGGTACTCAAATCATTTGTGACAACAAATTGTCCATTGCAATTGTTAGAAATGTAATTGTTTTTTTTTTATTAGTGAGCGTAGTTTAGTCCTTAGTCATTTTCCTTAAGTTCATTAGGGTTATATCTATTTGTATATATTATCTTTATATTGATTTGATTAATAAGATATTTAGAAATTATTATGGCATCAAAGCCGAGTTATGCATTTTCTCCCGAATCCATTGCAGCCTCAAGAGTCACCCTCGTAATCCTATCTTTCGTGTCATCGTCCCTGCACATCAGATATCCTTCTTACGGCCTGCATTTTCCTTCTTCTCGCCGCTATTGTGAAAATTTTAAATTTATATTTATTCTCGAGCGCATGAATCAAATTGGAGTATAGAGTTATTCAAGTGTGAGGTCGAACCCAAGGGGACTTGATTTATGAATGAACGATGAAAGTTCCATTTTTCAATGTGCTAGAACAATATGATTGACCCTAGAAGAGGAGGAGGAAGAGAAATGGGAGAGGAGGCAGGGGGGGGGGGAACAACTCAATCCCATTTTTCATTGTGTTTACAAATTTCTTGATTGTTATAAGTGCGGCAGAATATTAATCAAGAGATTTGTTTAGTGTGATAGATTGTTTATAAATTCTTTGAACATTCACACTAAGATTATGACGCTTTACATATTACTTGATTATCGATGCTTGCTCACAATGTTTAAGATAAGATAATCAATATGCAAAGTGATGTTTGTTGAGAAGAGAAATTAAATAGTAAATACACACACACAAGATCAAACATCATAAGACCAATTTAAAGTGGTTCGGTTAGCCAACCTACATCCACTGTTAGGACTAACTCAACCTTGAGTTATCTCCAAATCCACTAAGTGGGGACTTGCACCTTCACAATTAGAGTAAGAATTCCACCTCACTCAATCGGCTGGGAATTTCATCCACCATTATAGAATATGAATTCCGCCTATCCATTTGGCTGAAAATTCCACCCACCACTATGCTGGAGACGACGCTCCAGAGTTTTTATAGTGGTCCTGGAGAAAATCCCCCTTAATCCACTTTTAGAACAAAGGTTTTAAAACTAAATTAAAACCAAGAATCACTTGCCTTTGAAGCTTTTTCTCCTGATGTATGCTTCTTCAAGATCCACCCAATGTGTTCCGGTGTTGACGCTTCTCCTTATAGCTGTCATGAGGCAATCACAACCAGGGTGACAAGGAAACTGGTTTGACACAACTTTCCTAGTTTATGGTCCTTTCATTCTCTTTCTCACTTTCGAACTCAATCCATAGATTGGTTGTTTATGAGTTTTCATTCTTAACTTTTTCTATCTGACAAACTCAATCAAGAGTTTACTTTCCTCTCTCTCTCTCTCTTTCTCACAAACTCAATCCATAAGATTGGTTGTATATGATTCCCCAAGTGTAAGCACGAGAGAGAGAGTGATCTATTGTTGACCATTGTCTAAGCTCACTGATAATGATGAGGGTCCAACTGATCTTGCCGAATGATACCAACTGGTTGCATAAAGATTGATTTATATAGAGAAGGAAACCAGTTGCAATAATGGTAATGCACCGACAGGTTGGGGGCACCGAGGGGTCGGTGACTAGAAATGTTACCGTTCAACAACCCAACCTTTGCTCAATAATGCACTCCGAACGGTAATATTCTTTCTCAGTCGACATTTCGTTGTTGCCAATGAGTTGACAATAATGGCTACCGAGGGATCAGTCCATACGAGAGGCTCGATCTGGGGCAACACCATCTTGACAGAGTTTCATCTCTCAAAACTTGTCAAACCTAGAATGACTTGTCACCCTTTACTGAGGGGTCTGTCCTGCTACTCTCGGTCGGTCTTGAACTACCGATATGTCTGTTTTCTCGAGAGGCCACCTGAGTTTTAAGTTTCAGAACTCAAAAATCTTATCGAAGAGTCGTTGACCACGAAGGGTTGTTTCAGTCTTTCACCATAGTGTCGGTGCATACGAGATTCTCGATTAGAGGTATACCCAGAATGACAGTTCAATGATCCAGAACCTATGTCAATCTGGCTGTCCAGTCCTTGACTACGATGGGTCGATCTTGTCTCCACCGAGGGGTCGGTAAGAACGACTGGTCGAGCTGACAGTAAAACTAAATACATATTTCCAAGTTGGGTTCCAATTCACTATCAAGCTTCCTCTCTAGGTTTTTTATGATTTAACCGTTTGTTTCACTAAGCCTAGGAATAGTCCTCTCTAAGGTGTCAGTACCACCTAAAGTCATATATAGCCATAATACTTATTTTGATTGCCATAATGATGAGCTTCAATTCGGTGGAGCAAGATCTTCATTCTTGATCACCTTGGGTCTTTAAACTTATAGTAAGTGCTTCTTTCCGAGTCATGGAATTGACAAACTTAGGACCTTGACGAAGTCGAGGCACTAATCAACGGGAAAGCAAATTAAAAAGCCTAACAATTTAACCCTAACCTAATTAACACTTTTTTTATGGAGAATGATTGAATTAAAATTGCAAAATTAAAATAACTAAAAAAAATGAAAATTTAATCAAGTGAGAGAAATTACTAAAGCATCTGATTCCACCACCATTAAATCCATAATATTCTAATTATCTATTTATTAATTCCCAATTTTTAAAGAGGTAAACATTTAAGTTTATTAATATGGTGTTCAAAAATCAGATTTTCTTCGATTTAAAAAATATAATTCTTACGCATTTAATGTATCCAATTTTAATTTAAAAGACAATGGATCAAAGAAAATAATCTAAGAATCCAATGAATCTAATTAAATTGAAAAAATTAAATCAAAGAAAACTACCTTTTTAATTAAAATTCCAAGGCCTTGATTAATTAAATAATATTATTAACTACAAAAAATATATGATATTAATGGTGAAAATAATGAATATTTAATTAATCTAATGAAATCAAAATCATTAAACAATAAACACGCATATATGAGAATCAATAAATAAATAATTAAAAAATTATTTTATTAATAGGGCTTCCTCTTCAACCTCAGTATAAGAAATTAGCCAGACATCATCATAAAATTAAAACAAAAGAAATAGGAAAAATAACCCAATCGTAGTCGGATCTCCTGAGCCTTAGCCACTATCTGTTTCTCTGTTTCAGCTGTTCCTCTTAATCTGTTCTTTCTATTTTTGATTCCTTTTTTTTCCTCTGTATTCGACCAGGAGCAACTTTATTGTCACCGTTGTGATATGACAGAATCCCTATTTGTAAAACACGGTAAAAGTACATTATCACCGCTTGGGGTTTTGTTTTTGTTGGCTTCCCTCAATCTCTCTTTTAATTCTTCTTTTGCATTGATCTCTTTAAAAAAATTTGCTTTGCTACTTCTCTGGTTTGGAACGATGCACCTGTATGGAGCATCAACTCCTTTTTTTTTTTTCTTATTATTATTTTTTTTTCTTTTTGCTTACAACATGGATTGCCTCTTCTTTATACCATGAAACAACAACAACATCTGACAATGTTTCAAAAAAAAAAACATCTCTTGATAGGTGTCTTTCCTTCCTAACGCCTGGCTGTCCCTTTTTCTCATGTATTCCTAAACTGCAATTATCTAGCTGCTACTGTTGCATTCTTTTACCCTGTATTTGCTGACTGTTATTATTTGCTTCTTTATGTTCGGCTGGCCTGCTCTGCAGAATCTGATGTATTTTTTTTTTTATAAGTTTCTAGCTGATTCTTGCAGTCCCTCATCTTCTTTCTTCTTCATTGCTCTGCTTTACACGGTTCAAGCAGGCCCATATCAACGCCAGTTCTTGTTGATGCTTTCATACTCTGTTTGTTGCTGCCTTAATGGATTGCTGACTGTTGTTCCTTGCAACCACCCTTCCCTCACTCTGCATCAGCGATGAAGGTGGAGTGTGCAATGGTGAATGGATGAGTCCCATACGGCTGACCACTAACTTATGCTTTCTTTGTAATGTTTGCTGTTTGTAGTTACTGTCCACCCACTTGAGAATGACTTGATGCTATTGTTGTCATAGAAGTGTTTAGAAAATCTATCAATCCAGTCTATTCTTTCATAAATTAGAGCTTTCTGAGCATACATCAAAGGAGAAATCCAGAAGCCCCAAATTCACCAACATGAAATGCTATCTCTGGAAATTATAAATCCTCCAAGAACCATAACAACCAACAATACAAAAGATCCAAAGGCAGTTACAATTATCAGGTTCTAACCCAACGATGCCAATTGTTGAGAGTCCTCCAACGAACAACGCACTTACAAATATGTATCTGATTAGAATACCTGATACGGGTGATTTCATAAAAGCTCTCTAGAAATTGCATTGATATGCTTCCATGATTTTCTTGCTGTTTACCCAGTAGAAGGCAAAAACATCTCTTTCCTGGCTTGAGCTTGCGAACTTCTGACTTCTCATATAGGCTTCAATCAGAGGCTTTGAATTTGGATCTCAAATCTGGGCCTGAGTTCTTGATGGCTTGGGCTTGTACATGGGTCTACTTTTACCCAGTGGTTCCAAAAATAGACCTCACGTACTTTTCCTGCATTTTTCTTCAACTTTAACTTCTTTTCTTGATTTTCTTTATTTTCCTACAAAAATCCAAAATTCAATTAAAATTACCAAAAACGCACTAAACAAGGACTAACTAGTCCAAATACAGAGGTAAAATATGTCAATTTTCAGTACTCATCAGCCCCTCTCTTAGAATTAGTTTTGCGTATGTGTACTGGATGCAAACCCCTAGTCGTTCACAACCCAGATTTGCTCAAGCAATTTCTCTCCTCTTCCAAAGATTTTTTCTAAGAAGCACAGGAAAGAGTCCTCTCTTTTTGCATCGACATTCGTCCATCGCTTGCCAGCACTCCAACGCCTATTGCTGTTTGCACATCTGCAGATGTGCTAGAGAACTTCTTGCCACACCAGGCCCAGTTCTTCCCCTCTCTGCATTGGCGCAACCCCCCACTAATTGACTATGAATAGATGTTTCTATTGTTAGATTTTGGTGGTGTTCGTTGAATTTGTTTTGCATGAAACAGTGGTTGATTTATTACCCTTGATTCCTGTGTTATTGTTGTTGCTTAGGCCTTTTGTTGGTAAAAGGAATCAAGATTCAAGCTTGAATTGAGATTTCAAAATTAACAAATTGAGGATCTTTGAAATACAAGGCCTGTTGATCTAGGCTATTCATTTGGCATATGGAATCTCACGATATAACCATCTTTTAATTGTGCAACTAGGTATTGTTGAGTTTGTAAAATGCATCATTGGCCTTGTGGGCAAGGGCATGATTGTAACACCCCTCCATTCCGAGAGTAAGATCAGAGTGAAATAGATAAATATTTCCACAAAGGGAGGCGAGTGTCACGACGCGAGTCAAATCCGAGTCCGAAAACTTGACTGGCCCAACCTAGCACGTACATGGATCGTAGTCCAAGATAATATTTACAACATCTTAGAATAAACAACGGAAAATAGAAACGTACATTCATGATCATAACATACTCGCATCTCAAGCAAAAATAAAGTATTCTTCATAAGCCAAACATAAGTATCCGGACATATAGTAACTAAATTATTACATCCCCAAATAAATTTCCTTATAAATTGTATTGTCTACAACTAAGGTATCCATGTTATCTCCTATTGTCTATCCTGCTCACGCCTGACTGCCACTTGATCCGGCTTTGCTTTCCTTTCCTTGATCTGCATTGGCATCTAAAAGAAGGGAGAGGGGGGGGGGGGGGTTGGATTATGGGCTTAATCAACACGCCCAGTAGGATCAAAGGAAATGCATCAAGACGTGTTATGATAAAATAACATATAATTTGAAATCAATGTTAGGAAATTCACATGTTATAACATAGTATATTTCTCAAAACAATTTCATATCATAACTGAAATTCATATTTAGTTCCCATTCATCTCATAATAGAAATCTCATATTTGAAACCATACTCATCATGCAATGACATGCTATGGGTGCCATGAAGAATGAATGCCCTTTCATGCCCCATGTATCTACTATAAGTCTTCTATTCTCAATGGTTACTATCATTAACCAATTATGTCCCAGCATTCCAGGCGGTAACCACGAGGGTTTGTTCCCTATCCACAAATTTAACAATCGAGACTATCGGTGGAGTGTGGTCTCCTCCCTCTGCGCAGGGTTTCAGGACTGGTTACCTAGGAGCCTTTCTAGCCCAATTCACTGTCGTATCTTCATAACAATGGACGCGGCCAAATATAAATATTTATTCAAGTTCATCAATTTATTTCCGAGACCAAAGAAGTCCGGACAACTCAGCTTTGTCTCGGGTAATGTAATTCCCATCCCATGCCATATGCATGAGGTATGTGAATGTATCATGATGCCAAATCTCATGCAATACACGTGAAAATATCTCAAATATTTCAACAGTAAAATAAACATCATCTCTTTCACATAAATCTGGAAAAATCAATCATCTCATTTATAATAACAAAATATCATATTTAAGTCACAACTTTAGTGCTTCAATAATGTAGGAAAACTTACCTGATCGAAGATGATCAGCAAAAGAGAGGTCCACGTATCTTTTGAAAGTCAATTAGTCTCAAAGTCTAAGGTTTACTTTGAATAATGTTTTAAAGATTCCAAGCATAATTAATATGTGAATTATTAGGCCTCCTTTGCAATTTACATTACTTACAAGTACGGAATGTTGCTCCTCCAACTATGATCTATGGCTTATCCTAAGGTTCAAGGATAAAGCTTGGGTCCATGTTTTGCATGGCCGTACCGCCTATTCCAATGAAAACCTTTGCCATAAGGGTCTGCTCCTTTAAATTACTAATAAATTTCACTCAAAACAAAACAAACAAATAAAAGACTAAAGTTGCAGACTCTAAAATGTCAACTGACTTGTCTTAATAGAAAAGTCCAACTATGAAGGGGTTTATGCTTGTGGGAATAAAATTTAGAAATATATCATGTTCCAAAAGCTTCTCAGAAGCGGACCCAACCGCTTTTAAGCAAATAAGGTCATGGATAAACAAAATCAATTTGTATGGTTTGAAATCAATCAAGGTGTGGTATAAGTAAACCTGAAATTTAAAATACCTCTTATATATATAAACATATTTTTTAAACTCCTTGCATTATTAAAGAAAAGAAAATAATTATATAACCCAATTAATCGAAGTAAAGTAGTAAAGGTTTCCAGATTTGCTACCATCATAACATAATAAATAATTAAGACTATATTTTGAGTATAACAACTCTCCTAATTTGGGATGGTTTAGGGACTGGATGGCTTTAAGGAAAATAACAATAATAACTCACAGTAATTTTGATTTAATAAGTACTTAACTAAGTTAGTATGAGGCAATAGCTACAGGTAGAATCCCATAGAAAGGGTTCAGCTGAAAAAACTGAAATGGGGAGTACATCCTTTCTCTATTTACAAAGAGGGAAAATCCAGCCCAGAGATGGGTTTTTCAATCAAATATTACTAGTCCTTGAACATATTTACATATATATCTTTAAACAATTGGATCTGTCCTTAACAAACTTGTCTCTGCCTGGAAAACAATCCAAAGAGGAGATTTATGCCATTAAAAATGACCTGTAGATACTGATATCTAACGCTCAGTGTCTAGTCCTTTAGCTCCAAGAGAAAATCAATAAAATGAGAAGAGGGAAATGCAAAAAGATTTTAAAGACAGTCCACATACCCGGAAGAAGAACAAGAGGGAACAATATCCAAACTGGTTGGTTCGGATGCTCCTACAGGTTTCGCCCCAAGCCAAAGAAGAAAGATACCGATGGAGGGGGATCCAAGGATTTTGCTACTGCTGCTTGAAGGAGATCGAAGGTAGGGGAAGGGATATGGCTGCCATCGCAAGGATTCATATAGGAAAAGGGGTTGGTGGCTTGATTTGGGGAAAGTTTAGTTGGTTTAGGTTTGTATTCCACCGTGAGTGTAATTAGGAGGGATCAAATTTGGGGAAACTTTCCCACTGCTGCGGCGGTGAAGGAGTGGAACGAAATGGAGTTCCACCAAATTAGGGATTTTCAAAGATGTGAGTCAAAGGTGGTGTTTTACCGTAAATGGGATTCACGGGTGTAGGTCTCCAAGGGCCCACACAGTTTGAATACCCTTTTTATTAACCCAACATATGTATATAATAAATATACATCTACCTAAATAAATTTTAATGTGAGAATTTTTATAACGCTAATTTCTATTGTAAAATCAACCAACGAGTGTGGGTCCAACGACCCACCTAAAATTATAAATTTCTAATTGTATAATTCCAATTAACATTCTAACCTTGGGAATTAAATTCTAATTTAATAAATAAATTTGTCATTCAATTAAAATAAAATATCAAATTTGCATAAAGAGTATTAGTTTACTAAACTAATACTACTCACTGACTCGCTACTCTGGTTTGAGTCACTACAATGATACTCTGTGACTGGTATTGCTTATGCATTCATCATCTTCCTGGAACCAAGTCTTGACTTTCATTGCAACAAAAAGAAATGAAAACACCGAGATGGTTATTGGCCTATGTAGTCTATCCAAAATGGGTTTTGGAAGCATTTATCCTTGCAAATGCAGAAAGTCCTAGAATCTCTGGGTGACTCAAAGTTTCAACAGGTGGATAATAGAATATGTTTGTTGGAAATTGGTTCTAATGACAAGCTAAAGGACTCAAAGCCTGAGTCTGAGAAGGAAACTTGTTCTCTCTAGAAACCTTTGTTTGCTTTCATCAATTGAAAAAAAAAAACTGACAACATGTGTTCATGTTGCCTTCATCGAGATGACTTGATCTATTGCATATGCTGATTTTGATGGGTGGTCTTATTCTACTGGGCTATTGATTAGACTGTATTTAAGCTTTTATGGTGCTTTGGCTAGCAATTGGAGAACTTATCTGAATAGTGATTTTTCTTTAGTACGTGATTTGGGGTTGGTTGATTTCCTACATTGTTTGCATTGCTCATATTGAAATTGTTGGAAATGGCTTGTATGAAAGTTGGAAATGGCTTTAATGATTTTCTAGTGTTGTGTTGAGCACTGAAATATTATATTTTTACCCTTGATTATGGGTCAGTTAATTCTCAATTTTGTATATAATGATGCATTTAATGTAGTTTGTCAGTTTTGTAGTAAAAAATGGAAAGTTCAGGAAAATCAAGTTAGAACAACAGAAGGTTGCAAGTTTAGAGCTTTAAAGAGAAGACCTAGAATTATTATAATTGTTTTATGTCACTTTCTATGATTTTCATGTAAATTAATTAATCTAGATCCAGCTATTAGAGTTTATGATTAATTAATAATTTTTTAGATTTAAAGTGGCTGAATAATTATTTAATTCTAGAGATTAAAAGTTGCAATCCAAGTGCCAAAGCCTGAATTTCAAGTCATTGGGCAAATATTTAGTTCAAGTGGGCCAAGCTATGCTCCACAAAGCTTCAATGGGCCAAGCCACATGCAAGCCTATGCGCATTTCACACTTTGGGCTAGGCCAGTGTGCAAGCTCAGTCCAACTAAGGCCCAAGCTCTCAAAACCCATTTAAGTGAGCCTGAGTTGAGGTCAGATCTAAATCCAAAGCCCAAAGTCCAATGAACTCCATGGTCCATGTTTGAATTTACCTAAGTCCAACCCAACTACCTATGTCCAAAACCCATAGCCCAAGTTCACATCCACACCATCTAACTTCCATCTTAGATCTTAACCTTCCATCTACACACCAAATTAGGTCAAACCTTAGATCCACCATCAAATCTAACACATCCATTCATCTATCATTAGATCTAGGTCATCCATCATCATCATGATCATCTTAACATTAGATTAGTGTTCATCCATGCATCACCTATTAATCCTTGCATTCATTTCATGCATTGAGCATCTCAGACATTAGATATTAGGAATCCAATTGCATCCACTCATTCATCTCTTAGAAACCATAGAGCCTCCACATGCATCCATCACATAAACACATTACCTTAGATTTAGGTCATGAATTTCATCATCCATTTAGATCCACCTATGCATTTAAACCCTCCATCAACCATCTACCCATTCCTATAATTATTTTACCCAAAATACCTTAGAACCATTAGATCAAAACCCATTTAATCTAAGCCCTCCATTCATAAACCCTAAGCCAGAAACAACTTGTAGTTCAAGCTAGCGTCCATGCGCATATTACACCTCATCATCCCATGATTTTTGTAACCTAAAACCTCTCCATGCACTTAGACTAAAAACCATCTAGATACATTCCTAAGATCCTAACACACCTCGCCATCCAATCCCCAAGTATCCCACACGATTTTCTCTATTCCAATCCAATCCATTCGAATTTCATACCCTGTGCAACCCTAAAATCCACGTTTAAATCTCCATCATCGATTCTTATTTAGATCCAATCCAGTCCTTTGATTTCCCAACATAAACCTTGATTTAATCCAAGCCATCCAACTCTTTTCAAAACCTATAAATACCCTATTACCTCAAAGGTAAAATTCAAATATGACCTAGAATTCAAGAGGATTAAGTCTGGAGCAAAAGACAAGAAGACAAGGAGCAACATGCGAATTAACAGGTGAGAGTGTAGATTTTTATCTTTTATGTTGTCCTTCTTATATTTAATTTATAAAGTCTTCTACTTTAATTCTTCCATTTAATAAAGTAAAGCATTCATTTAGAACCCTGCAACATCCAATTTCTAAACTACTTTTATGATTATTTTATTTTTAATTTCAAGAACACAACTTTTATTTATTTGATTGAACATGAACATATGCAATAATTAGGATCTTGATTGTAAGACTTGAATCATGATTACTAAGGTTTTGATTAATTAAATTAAAAGTTGTGAATCTTGTTCTATTAATAAATATGAATTACATTTTAGATCTTTACGTGAATTTTAGATCTAGGCCTTTACTTTGTGTACACATCTTAGGTGATGAACGGTCTATTCCAAACAACCAACCTTTACGTTACTACACATTTAATTTCAGTCATTTATTTTTATGCAATTTAATTTTTGGCCTTTTAATTATGTTAAATCTCATGTTTGTTGTATAATAGTTGTTTTAACCCAAATCTTGTATAATCTAATCTTTAATTCTTTAATTCTTTAATTTTTTTTAATCACTCTCTCCAATTAAAGTTAGGAAGATATGTAAATAATTTTGTAAGTTGAAATTCCTAATCATGATTAAGATTAAAATTTAATTCACGATACAAGAATAAGAAATCACACATTTTATTTGCTGATTTTTCAAATTAGATACATGATTCATATAATGATTTAATTTCTTAAAAACAATTCATTTTTAGAGGACATTAATTTAAATTCATATATTTTGAGATTTTCCATTAGGTTCGACCTCTCTTTCACATTACTAACTATGAATGGTTCGTGCACTTGCGAGATTTACAAATTTAAAACCATCAACAGGGAACAAAATCCAATGCTTCTCAACAACAACGGCAAGCCTTGTTCACTGCAACTGCCCTTTCAAGTAAGGTTCCTATTGATGCATGAAACTTTTGCTGGCAAAAGGGTCATTGGAAGGCACAATGTCCTTTGTTATTGATGAGGCAACAATTGCTAGTACCAACACCCAAACAGGCTCATTTAATCACAGTTGTTCCCTCTCGGAATGAGGCATCATCTTCCACTCCTACGATGTCGATCATTGCAGAGCAGTGTCAGAAGTTTCTTTCTACACATCAGCCTAATGTTTTGTCTACTGTTTTTTTCTCTATAGGTTTGCCTTCCTCTTCCCCTTCAGGTATACCTCACTCCAACTGGGTCTTTGACTCAGAGGTACTCATCACATGGGAAATGATATTTCTTTGTTCACATCCTTATCTCTTCTCCTTCATCTATTTATGTATTGACTGCCAATGGAACTCCCATGTCATTGGCAAGTGTTGGTTTTATTGTGTCTTCTAATTTGTGTCTATCTGTTGTTTATTGCATTCCTCATCTCACTTTAAATTTGATATCTATTAGTCAGTTATGTGATTCTGGATACTTTGTTCATTTTTCTCCAACTTCGTTTTCTGTGCAGGATCTTCATTCTAAGAAGTTGATTGAGATAGGCTATAGAGGGGGAGGATTATATGTGCTAGAGCAACTTCGACTTCCTGATTTTGTTGCTTCTTCTATTGATTTGTCGTCTTTTCGTTTGAGTCCCACTTCATCTAGTTTTATTTATGGTATTCCCGTCTTGGACATGTTTCTAGTGCTCGTTTAAAGTACTTAGTTTTTACAGGAGTTTTAGGAAATTTAAATTGTCATGACATTTCTGATTGTAGTCGGTGCAAACTTGTAAAATTTTCTACAATACCTTTTAATAAAAGTTCTTAGATTTCTCTTGCTCCTTTCGATTTGATTCATTCTGATGTGTGGGGACCTACCCCTATTGATATGAAAGGGGGTCTAGATATTATGTTTCCTTTATTGATGACTTTTCTCGCTATTGTTGGATTTATCTTATGAAACATCGTTCTGATTTTTTTGATATCTTTAAAGCTTTACTCAATTTTCTGCCACCATTAAATGCTTTCGCGGTGATTTAGGTGGAGAGTATACACCTTGTAATTTTTCTGACCTCCTTGCTTTGGAGGGGACCATTCATTAGTCTTCTTGCAGTAACACTCCTGAACAGAATGGTGCTGCTGAAAAGAAATATAGGCATATCATTGAGACTACTTGCTCTATATTACTATTTGCTAGTGTTCCTAGATTTTTTTGGGGAGAAGCAATTCTCACTGTAAACTATGTGATTAACAAAATTCTTACTGCTCTCACATCTGGCATATCCCCATTTGAAATATTGAACGGTAGTGCTCCTGACTATCTTGCTTTGAAACTCTTTGGTTGTACTTGTTTTGTTCTTCGTCCCCACACTGAAAGCACTAAGTTATCTGCATGATCTACAATGTGTGTTTTTCTTGGTTATGGTGAGGGACAAAAATAATACCGCTTTTATGATCCTAGTGCACAGAAATTGTATGTCTCTCGTCATGTAGTTTTTCTTGAACATATTCATTTCTTTTCCATTCCTTCTAGTTCTAGTCCTTTGAGTAAATCTGAACTTTTATACTGATGAACACCGTAAAACTACCTTTTTACCGTTTAATATTAGATTAATTACTCTTTATTTTATAAATATTAGACATGTTTAATATGTTTTTGAATTTTGCAGAATAATTTGGAAATTACAAGAAATGTGAATAAAAATCGAAGAAAAGGGGCCACAATGTCAAATTTGTAAAGTTTGTAAAGTTACCGCATAATTTTGGAATTCATTGTAATTTATTTTAATTCAAATCAATTATGAGAATTTGAATTAAAATAATACCTTTTCTATTTTTTTACAAAAGTGGTTAATTTTTACAAAAGCTTGGGGATTAATAAAACAAAGCTCTTGAGGCCCAAGAGGATGACGTTTCAGTTTGTAGAAGAAGGTAAATGGTCAAAGCAAGAGGCAAATGTTTCCGACATGAGAAACAAGCTCCATGACAAGTATCAAGAATTTGTTACTGATTTAAAAAGAAATGAATTCTCTGCAAAGCTTCAAGAAGTGAAGGATTGGCTAAAAAAGACCTTGGGAAAGGTGAAAACATCTCTCTTTGAACAGGTAGATGAGTTGAAGGAAGTGGAGTTGTTAGTAACACAAAATGAAGAAGCCACTCAATCTGAGAAATCATCATTGGAATCCCCTTGCCTTGCTTTCATTGCGGGAGTCCAAATCTGAGATTGCTTCTCTAAGAGAAAATATTGAATCCTTGGAGATTTCAGTTGGCAGACATAAGGTGGATGTTGAAGAGTCTGATCGGCGACTGGACATGGCAAAGCAAGAGGTAAAGGAAATGGCAAAAAACTACAGAGACTTTAAAGTCTGAGCTTGAAAATGTGAAAGAGAATAAAGCACAGGCAGTGAGCAATGAAGTGCTTGCACTTTCAAGTGTTCAAAGCTTGACGGATGAGAAAAACAAGCTGATAAATGAGTTGGCCACCTCTAGAGAAGAAGATAGAGAAGATAAGGATAAGTAGAAGGTGGGTTTTGCAAAGAAAGATAACTGAAAGAGTTTGAACCGAGAAGCAGTTGTGAGATAAGAGATAGAAGAAGATAACGATAAGAAGAAGGTGAGTTTTGCAGAGAGAGATAACTGAAAGAGTTTGAACCGAAGGAAGAAGTTGTTTTGATGAGATGAGGATAAGGAAGAACAGAGATATCAAAGGGGTTTTGTTAGCCGATCCTAAGAGAAAGAAAATGGATAAAATGAAAAGCTGTCGTGTAGGAAGGAAGAAAGATACGGAGAAAGGAAGGAAGAAAGATAAGGAGTAGCCGATGCTAAGAGAGATAAAAAAGGGGATAAGAAGATGGGTATTGCTAACTGAGATAAGAAATAGGGAAACAATCGGCTGAATTTGAATTTGAAGGGTCCCTTATCTCATCTCTTTTCTCTTCTATAAATTCATGTGTTTGAGTCTATTGAAGGTTGAACCGGGCAAGATATTGAAGAGACTGAAGTTAGACAACTAAGGACAGAGAAAAATATTTAATTTCTTTTAAGTTATTTATTATTATTTTTATGTAATGATGTCCAAAGGATTGTATTTCATTATATTCCAATTTTTAAATGAAATTCATGGCAGTTTATTTAGATTTATGGTGTTCCCAATTATTAAATATTTAATAGTGATGTTTTTTATTTTATTTTAATTGTTTTTGTGAACATTATGAAACAAATTATTTTTAGAATTTTTTTAAGGAAAGTAGAACAGCTGTTAGGATCAGTGGGACTTGACCGTTTTTCCAATCTAAGGTTCTTATCAAGAACAGTTTGTTTTAGATTTGGGAAATGCAAGTTTAAACCCCGCTCAAGCCTAAGCTTGAATTGAAAAATTCTGATTTAATGGGCAACGTAATTATTCTAATTAGAATTTTAATAAATAATAAACTTGAATTATATTTTATAATTCTAGAATATTTCATAGTCTAGGCCATGATTTTATTTTTAAATAGGATAACATGCCGCCCTCGATACTTCTCTCGATTCCATTGTAAAATATGTAAATAATTTATTATTATTGTTTTATTTTATTCTTTTATAAAAATCCTCAAAATGATTTAACTAGGTTAGAAATATTTTATTTGTTTCTTAAATTTACATTTAAATTAGATTAAGGTCATTTAAATTTACTCCACCATTTTAATCAAAATTTATAATTAATGATAAAAGTTATATTAACTACTAAAGTTAGATAATTAATTAATTATTGGTTATTTAAATCGAGAAATTTGCTAAATTAATATTATAACTCCATATCTAGAAAATTATTTTCTTAAATCACATTATTTTAATAGTGCCATTTTATTTCGTACATATATTTTGGTTGATTTCCCTTGGGTACGACCTCACACTCATTCAATACACTATTAACTGGTTCGTGCGCTTGCTAGTTAAATTAAAATCACAACATATACATTGATCCATTCTTTGATGATAATGTGCATGTATTGCCTAACTCTATCCCATCTACGTCTTCTACTCCTATTGAAGTTGTTCGCTCTGCAGATATTAATCCTCCATCTCCTCCGACAGCTTCTCCTTCAACTTCTGACGATGTGGATCATGCTACTCCCCGTTTTCTTTCACGGATCCGTAAGCCTCCTACTCGTTTTGGTTATTCTCCTAGTGTTTATGATTTTTCTTGTTATTCTGCTTTATTTTCTTCGTTTCTAGCTTCCATCCATGCTTTATCTGAACCAACTTCCTATAAGGACTATTTATGATCCTCTTTGGCAATATGCTATGGATGAAGAACTCTATGCATTGCATAGAACTGGCACGTGGGACATGGTACCTCTTCCCCAGATAAACATGTTGTTGGCTGCAAGTGGGTTTATAAAATTAAGAGCAAGTCCGATGGTTCGGTGGAGCGATGAAAGTCTCGAATAGTTGCAAAGGGTTTTACCCAAGAATATGGTATTGATTATGGAGAGACACTTGCTCCTACTGCGAAGATGACATATGTTCTCACCTTAATTGTCGTTGCATTTGTTCATCAGTGGAGTTATTGATGAACAATGTAAAATAACCATTTTGCCCCTAATTATTTGACCAGTTAGCCTTTGTTTTTGTATATATTAGATACATTTAATGTTATTTTCAGTTTTGTACAGAAAAATGGAGAAATCAGGAAATCAGCCTAAAATCGAGAATAATTGCAAGTTTTGAGCTTCAATTAAAAGAACTGGATTTTTGATGATTATTTCACCATTTTAGAACTTCAATTGTAAATTGGAAGATTTAGATCCAGTTATGAGAAACTGGATTAGTCCAATAATTTTTAGAATAATGGTGGATTAATTATTGAATTCCAGAAAAGACCCTGTAGAAGTTTGAAGAATGAAGCTGGAAGACTGCAAGTCCATGTGCTAGAATGGCAATCCATGGGCCAGGCTAGGTGATCCATTTGAACTCTGTAAAGTGAACCAGGCCAGTTTCCAAGTTGAAGTCAAGCCCAGCAGGCCAGGCCTTAACAAAGGCCCAAGTCCTTAAGCTCAAGTTCAAGATCTAATGGATGCCCATGTGCCCTTTTTTAGGTCCAAAAAACCAAGTCTATAGCCCATTCACACGCCCAAGCCTTGTCCATTTTCTTTCAATGCACACCACCCAATCTCTTCTCCATACAATCTTAACCACTCATTTTCATCCATTAATCTAGACCATCCATCTCATCTCATTAATCGTAGGAAACCCTAGATCCACCTATCATATCCAATCCATACATGCATTATCTTAGATCATGTCCATCAAATCCTCCTATCATATAGGTTGAACCTTAGAATTGAAATTCCGTTACTAGAGTAATGCATGACCTAGAGGGGGGTGAATATGTCGGTTTTCAATTTTAATTCTCTTTTAAAAATCCTTAACCGAATTACACTTTAAGTGTATGCAATGAATTCTTTTCACCTTTAAATTAACCACTGTTAATTAAAACGGCCGATCCAATGTATGTGTGTATGTGACACAATATTCAATCCAAGAAATCAAGTTAAAACATCAGCCACATATAAACACAGATATTTTATAGTGGTTCGGTTTCAACAAACCTACGTCCACTGTCAGACTTCCCAACACTAGAGTCGTCCCAAATATACTATGTATGGGTCTCACACCCAAATAGTACAACCAAGTTTTTTATAGAGGTTCAACCCAAATAGTCTAATCTCTACACCTATTTTTTTGAGTGGTTTGAACACACTGTTCTAATCCACTTTATAATGATTAAAATAAAAGAAAGAAGAAACACTTGCCTTGGGCCTTATCCAATCTTCTTTAAGTGTTTTCTTCTTAACTCGATCTGTGTGCTCCTTCCATCAGAGTGATTATTGGCACAGCAGTATAAGAGAAATATATGAATGGTTTTAAGGTCCTAAGAGAACACCTTAAGCTTCATCAGAATTGGGGTATTGATTACCCAAACATCTCTATAAGAAGATGAAGAAGAAGGTGTAAGAGGAGGTGGCTAATCTCTCTGGTCGTACTATTATTTTTCCAAGAGGTTCTCTATGTAACTTATTTCAAATAGCTCTCAGATATAAATAAGACTGTCTGATTTTGTGCCCAGTCACATCCACGAGGCCTCAAGGATTCCTATGAGGCCTCATGACGGTAACAAGAAAGACATCATAGAATCTGCATGTAATTCCAATTATTCTGTTTTGCCAATTAATTAATGACTAGCCAATTAACATGCCACCTGTGCATGATTGCCATTAAATCATTTCAATCATCAATCATGGATTTACATAGAGAGGCTTTGATGATTATCAATCATACAGATTGAGGAGTCTTTCCAATTTGGTACAAGACAGCCATCCATGATGAGGCTCCCCAACGGTTCTATTCAAATTTATGTGAGGTGGCACTTGGAGTTTCAAAATGAGGATATACCTTATTTGCATAATAAACTCCCAATTAAAGATTACGGATTTAATTACCTAAATCAGTAAGAGACTCGGTCAAAAGACATAAGGTCATGCTGAGTTACAGCTGTCCAAATATGATTCAGTAAAAGACTGTCTGCGAGGCCTCGACAAACTACACGAGGCCCACATAGAATTTACTATATCACTTAGCTTTGAGTAGAACTCCATAAATATTTCACTTTCATCCATTCGTATGTTATCAAATTTAGATTGGAGAATTTGGAGTTTAGACCTCTTAACAACAGAGGTTCCCTCATGTGTTCTTCGCTGTCAAACAAGTCATTATACGTTTGAATTCATCAGGTGAGACAGCACAGTTAATGGTATTTAACGCCTTTCCATTTGCTATATATAACATTTTCTCCATGTCTGTCTAAGTGAAATAATCCTTAAGTTTAGTACCAACAACTTGTTGTACAGATTTTTCTATTTTATCTCTAGTAGATTTTTCAGTGATTTCCTCAATCGGTTGTTCCCAACTTCTTATTATTGATTCCCAAATAGCTCCATCAAGTGATATAAAAATTCTTTTCATTTTTGTCTTCCAAAAGGCATAATTAGAGCTGTCAAAATAGGGAGGTTTAGAAACAGGGTGACTATCACCTTTGTGCATGATTCTAGTAAAAGATCAACTCGGACGATTAAATCCAACTCAGAGTACCGAGCTCTGATACCAATTGAAATTCCGTTACTAGAGTAATGCACAACCTAGAGGGGGGTGAATAGGTCGGTTTTCAATTTTAATTCTCTTTTAAAAATCCTTAACCGAATTACACTTTAAGTGTATGCAATGAATTCTTTTCACCTTTAAATTAACCACTCTTAATTAAAACGATCGATCCAATGTATGTGACACAATATTCAATCCAAGTAACAAGTTAAAATATCAGCCACATATAAACGCAGATATGTTTTAGTGGTTTGGTTTCAACAAACCTACGTCCACTGTCAGACTTCCCAACTCTAGGGTCGTCCCAAATATACTATATATGGGTCTCACACCCAAATAGTACAACCTAATTTTTTATAAAGGTTCAATCCAAATAGTCTAATCCTCTACACCTATCTTTTTTAGTGGTTCGAACACACTATTCTAATCCACTTTACAATGATTAAAAAAAAAAAAAACACTTGCCATGGGCCTTATCCATTCTTCTTTAAGTGCTTTCTTCTTAACTCGATCTGTGTGCTCCTTCCATCAGATTCGATCCATTAGAGTGATTATCGGCACAACAATGTAGGACATATATATGACAGGTTTTAAGGTCCTAAGATAACACCTTAAGCTTCATCAGAACTAGGGTATTGGTTACCCAAACATCTCTATAAGAAGATGATGAAGAAGGTGTAAGAGGAGGTGGTTAATCTCTCTGGTCACACTGTTATTTTTCCAAGAGGTTCTCTATGTAACTTATTTCAAATAGCTCTTAGATATAAATAAGACTGTCTGATTTTGTGCCCAATCACGTCCACAAGGCCTCAAGAATTCCTATGAGGCCTCGTGACAATAACAGAAAGACAACACAAAATCTGCATGTAATTCCAATTATTCTGTTTTGCCAATCAATTAATGACCAGTCAATTAACATGCCATCTGTGCATGATTGACCATCAAATCATTTCAATCATCAATTATGGATTTACATAGAGAGGATTTGATGATTATCAATCATACAGATTGAGGAGTCTTTCCAATTTGGTACAAGACAGCCATTCATGATGAGGCTCCCCAACGGTTCTATTCAAATTTGTGTGAGGTGGCACTTGGAGTTTCAAAATGAGGATATACCTTATTTACATAATAAACTCCCAATTAAAGATTACGGATTTAATTACCTAAATCAGTAAGAGACTCGGTCAAAAGACACAAGGTCATACTGAATTACAACTGTCCAAATATGATTCAGTAAAAGATTGTCTACGAGGCCTCGACAAACTGTACTAGGCCTCGAGGCTGAAAGTCAATTATATTCTGATTTTACACTTGACGAACAATTGACTTTTAAGGTATTTGGCTTAGCCTAAGGTCTTCTAAGGTTCACTTACCTGTGTGACAATAACATGTTCGGTGTAGATTATTCAATTTCATAGTAGATCTTCACATAATTATAAGGCAAGGTCTAACTGAATCACATTATTGACAATATAGGTGACTCGGACGAAACGGGGCACTTACAAGAATCTCATTCATTCATAAATTACCTCATCAATTTCTTAATTGATTTTAGTTACCCATTTGCCAACCATTAGATCTTATGACATTTCATCACAACCATCTATCTCATACATGCATATTAGGTAAAACCCTTGAGCCTCCATGCTAATCCATCTCATAAATTAATTTACATTTAATCTATGCCACTCATCACATCATATATCATCTCAACCTTTAAATCATATCCCTCCATTAGGTACCTCATCATGCCTATATTTTATTTCATCCAAATAACCTTAGAGCCATTAGATCTTAACCCAAAGTAAACATAGCCATCCTTTCATTTAAAACCCTATGATTAAGAATAAAGCCAAAATCTCATCTAGGTTCATGCCACATCACCTACACCTCATCACCCAATCCCAAGCAATCCAAATTCGTGTGAAGCAAGAAATGGAGAAAAAAATGGGATTTGGAAGACATATTTTGACACAACTTTGGTATTTTGACCATGATGTTTTACTCTGATATCCGATTGCGTTCATTATTATTACGTTGGAAAGAAGACTTCAAGAGTTAGAACTTTGTAGTTTACAAAATTTCAAGATTCGAACGTTTACTAGGTAAAATGGAGCTGCAAGATGGTACATGTGTAAAAAAATGGAATTTACACTAAATCCCAATTTTTTCTCCAAATTCCTATCTTTTCACATTCTAGGCTTAGCCTCCAAGCCAAGCCACCTTAAATTCGTGTATACCCTATTGGAACCATAATTTCTCATCCTAAATCTCCTCCATCCACTTCTAAAGGAGATACAATCCAAGCCATCAATTCACAACTTAACTCAGATTTAATCCCAATTGTCCATTCCAACCCTGAGTCTGTAAAATAGAGCCTATGGACTCCATTGAAATTCGAATTTAAGCAATGAACTAAGGTGTGCAAGGATTGGAGATTGAGAAGACTAGAAGAGAAAGAAATATTTGAATTATGTATGTGAGTTCTTGTATTCTATTTTTATTTCATGTCATTGATGCACAAGCTCCAAAAGCATTGTAATTTCATATTTCGATTTATTTGAATAAAATTCATTGTAGCTTCTTTAGATTTATGGTTTTTCCAATTGTTCAATAATTTATTGTGATTGCTTTTTATGTTATTTTAATTCTTGTTAAGATGTTATGGAATAAATTAATTTAATATTTTTCAAGGAAAGTAGAACCCCGTTTAGGATCGGTGGAACTTAACCTTTTTCATATTTAAGGTTCTTTTCGAAGAGTATCTTATTTTTATACTCGGAAAGGAACGTAGAAATTTCTGCCTAAGCTTAAGGTTTGAATTGAAAATTTCTGACTTAATGGAAATCATGATTTTCTTAGTTAGAATTTTAATAAATAGAGAATATAAATTTATATTTAATAATTCTAGAAGATTTCATAGTATAGGCCGTGATTTTATCATTAAATGGGATAAAATGCCTCCATAAATACTTGTCTCAATTCCATTGTACATTTTGTGAATATTTCATTATTTTTATTAAATTTTTTATTCTTTTATTATTCTCTCAAATTCTTTTGAACTAGGTTGAGATTGATTTAATTGCATTTTAATTTTGTTCTCTTAAACTGGTTTGAGATTATTTATAAATTCTAGATCAATGCCATTACTTTAATTAAATTGGATTTATTGGTTAGATTTTAGGTTTAAATGATGATACTCTAACTTTTAGATTTGATTCTTACAACTGGAATGCCATTAATTTAAAGTCATATTTGTAAAAATTAGAATTTGATTTTCATATTTAGGTTATTTCTAAAGATCTAGATTGTTTTTAATCACAATGTCTAAATTTTATGTACTTTGTTTTTGCATTTATTTTGTTGTTTACTTGTGGGATCAACCTCGTACTCTTAACGCTATACTATTAAATGGTTCGTGTGCTTGCGAGTTAAAATTTACACAACATCTATCTCAGATGGATATTAAGAATGTTTTTCTGAATGGAGATCTCTTTGAAGAAGTGTATATGGTTCCTCCTCCAGGAGTTCCTCATAATCTTGGGGAAGTATGAAAACTTAGAAAGGCATTGTATGGCCTCAAGCATGCACCCCGTGCTTGGTTTGAAAAATTCTCCACAATGGTTGGTTCGCTTGCCTTTCAATCCAGTGCCTATGATTCTGCTCTCTTTGTTCGCTCCACCTCTACTGGCCGTATACTTTTACTTTTGTATGTTGATGATATGATCTTAATAGGTGATGATGTTGATGGCATAACACAGTTGAAATTACAATTGCACAGACAATTTCAAATGAAGGACTTGGGGCCTCTGCGATACTTCCTAGGTATTGAGGTCGCTTATTCTCCCAAAGACTATCTTCTCTCTCAATCCAAATATGTTGTTGATGTTTTTCAGAAAGCTCGCATTACTGACACCAGGCCAGTTGAGACTTCTTTATAGCTCAATGTTCGTTATACTCCTTCTGATGGTGTGCCTTTTACCTGACCCTGCGATGTATCGCACTATAGTTGGGAACTTGGTTTATCTCACTATTACGTAGCCAAATATTGCATATGCAGTTCATATTGTCAGTCCGTTTGTCTTCGCACCTACCTCTATTTATTGGGCAGCTGTCATTCGTATTTTGCGATACATTCGTGGTACCTTATACTAGAGTTTGTTACTTTTCTGATGTTGGTTGGGCTAGTGATCCTTCTAATCGTAAGTCTACTAGTGGATTTTGTATTTTTCTGGGTGACTATCATTTCTTGTAGGAGCAAAAAACAGGATGTTGTTGCACATTCGTCTGCCGAGGCTGAGTATCGGACTATGATTTCTACTACTGCTGAAATAGTTTAGCTCCGTTGGTTACTTGCAGATATAGGAGTCTCTCTTTTTGTTCCTACTCCTATGTATTGTTATAATAAGAGTGTTATTCAAATAACACATAACTCAGTCTTTCATGAGCGCACCAAGCATATTGAGTTGGACTGCCACTTTGTTCACCATCATCTTCAGCTTGGCACCATTTCTTTACCATTTGTGTCTTCTGCAATGTAACTGGCTGACTTCTTCACGAAGTCACACACCGTTGCGCGCTTCCAGTTTCGTCTTAGCAAACTCTCGATGCTTAACACTATAACATCGCGACTTTGAAGGAAAGTGTTAGAAATGTAATTGTTTTATTTTATTAGTGAAGGTAGTTTAGTCCATAGTCCCTTTCCTTAAGTTCATTAGGGTTATATTTGTATGTATATATTATATGTATTTTGATTTGATTAATGAGATATTCAGAAATTATCAGCAATGACAAAAAATCTCGTTTACCATAGCCGCACAAAACATATTGCCATCAAGCATCATTTCATTAGAGAGGCTGTGGAAAATGATAAGATTCAATTCAAGTATTGCAAAACCAAGACCAAGTGGCGGATATCTTCACCAAAGCGCTTCCAAAAAGATAAGTTTCGATTTCTTAGAGAAATGTTGGGTGTTCAACCACAAGGCATTAAGGGGGTGTGTTAAAATTAATGGCTTGTTACCTTTTTGTTATTATGCATTTAGTTTATGGGTAGCGATCCTCCCACGGGAGGTTTGTGAAACCAGACACGAGTTTTAAAGTATGGTCAAATTTACCCTTCACATGAACAGTAAAATCGACTCACCAACCCTTCGTATAAACAGTAAAATCGTCTAGTTGAAATTCGCATGAGCAGTAAAATCGGCTAGGCGAAATTCGTATGAACAGTTAATCGGCTCACAAAAATTCGCATAAACAGTAAATCGGCTAGCCAAAATTTGCATGAACAGTAAATCGGCTCGCCGAAATTTTACTGTTCATACAAAGAGTAAAATTGACAATACATTAAAACCAGTATCGGGTTACATAAAATACCCGTGAGAGGATCGCTACCCTTAGTTTATGGGCTTTTGGAATGTTTGATATTTGCCACATGTATAGCTATGATGCTTTGTAAATAAAAATCCTTTTTAAGTCTACGGAATGAGAAGGAGGGACCCTAGCCTCCCCTCTTTTGCTTCTAACCATTTTTCTCATTCTTCTTCTCCATTTTACATCTCCATATTAAATTGTGTTGCTTTTGAATAAACAAAGGGCTGAAACTACAACCAACATTCATGACGTGGGCTTCTTAACTGTCAAGCCAACCCAATGAAAGTATATTAGTAGAGCTGAAAGAAGAGATCAATAATGCTTAACTGTAACATTGAGCTTAAGAACACCTTTCAAGTTTGGAATGTCAAGGAACTCAGTCTCCATGATAACATATCCCTTCACAAACCGGAAAAAGCCAGTTCCTGACACGACGCTGAACTCTCGCTCCTTCATAGAGAAGCGATCATATCCCTGGATCTCCAGGGTGCTTCCCTTGTATGGCCCATCAGTAAATATTACTGAAAAAACAAGGTGCACGGCCATACCATCCAGAGCAGAGTTTATGTACAGACCTTGGGCTCGACCAATGTTCTTCGACTCTATCTTTGGCCCTTCAGTGACCACATCGTCGACAACTATGAGAGTTCCAAACTGAAAAGCATCAGAGTTGGTGCCGCTCTTGCCGGCAACTGGAATTGCAGTAGCGTCCTGGCCACTTAGGTAGTCATGCACATAGAAAACAAGGTTGGTTTGATTCACCTTGGTGCTGGAATAGTTGTAGGCGACATAGAGAAGAGAGGCTGAGAATAGAAAGGAGAAAAAGTTGAGTGCGTTAGGAGAGGAATTGGCCATAGTGTTGGTCTTCAAGTGAAATGCAAGGTATTGTCATGTTGCAAATGGGGGTGGAGATACTTATGCAGACATGGGGATGAAACAGAGAAGGAAAATGACAAGAAGATGCTACTGAACAGCTGATTTTTTTTTTTTCCAATGCTTATCCTTGTTGAAATATATTAAACTATTAAATTGGTTATTTTAATATTTCAACTTTCAAGTTCTCTGATTTGTTGTCTTTATTTATTGACTTGGTGGTTGTTCGTTGCCTTTGAGATATGGTTCTAATATTACTTGTTAAAAGCTGAGTATTCAGTCCAAAGGCTAGTCCAACAAGTGGAGTGACCGAAGTCCTTTATAAATCTCTATATCTCTCCTTTCAGAACCAATGTAAACTCCTTAGTTGTCCCAACAATTTCTAATTGAAATATATTAACTATTATTTTTTTTTATGTTTTTGTGATTATTTTAACATTTCATGTCTGAAGAGCTCTGCATTGTCGTCGTCCTTTTTTTTTTTATTGAGTTGGTGGGTGCTCGATGTGGTGTTTAGCAATTTTTTAGGTTGCTTGTGGATTCTGAATATACATATAAAGGAATCAAGATTAGATGCCAAAAAAAGTACAGATCAATTCTGTGCAGTTCAGACACTATTTGTCCTGGTCTTGCGTCGAATCTGACTAAGAACCAAAGAAGAATATTGAAATTTTCACCTTGAAGTGGGAAGGTTCTCATGTTTGCAGCCATAATGTATTAATTTGCAACTGTATTTGAAATTTTTTGTTGGATGAGAAGAATATTCCTTTAAAAAATAATGCACTTGAGAGAATCTCAAAGGCGGGGTTCTCTCGTAGATAGAAAACTGGAAGCCATACTTTTTCTTTTTCGATTTTCCATCTATTTAGAATTTGTATTTTGAACTCTCCTTTTTCACTTCATTTTGTTAAAATTTTATTTTTTGATCAAAAAAATTGGAGACCATATATTTAAACTTTTACTTTTGTATTCAAATCTAAAACAATCTTTTTGAGTTCATGCACTCCATCCCATCATTATTACTTTTTAATTTCTCCTATTTAGTAAATGTCAAAAAACAGTAGAGCAGGACACTGAGAGAGGAAGCCACATTGGTCAAATCAACCACTTCAGCTGATATACAAATTTTAATAAATATGAGAAAAAAATTGGACTGAAATTTTAGACATGAACTTGTTAATAAAGTTCCATATTAGGATCTATGAAATGTGAGGTTTATAAACACTTGGGCATCTTCTCTGACGCAACGGATAGGATCGGATTATGGGGTAAGATGGATCAAGACTCAATAAAAGAGAAATAATGAAACTAATTAGGGTTTAATGGGTTGTAAAATGGGTAAATAGGGGTTTAATGGGAGATATAAGTTCGGTGGATTTAATGGGAAAATGGGCATTAAATGGGTTTAATGCGGGTTAAGTAAAAAATGCCTTTTGAATTGATTTAATGGGTTAATGGGATTTGAAAAGAGATTGGTTTGGGTTTTGACTGGATGGTTCAAGAAGCTAATCAGGGACATTGGGCGTTGTGAAATAATAAAATGGTCGATCTCTCACTAAAGGAGAGGCGATGTGTTTTATTTATAATAAGTGGTGGACAAAGGGGGAGTTTTATTTGGTACGCAGAGAATGGGAGAGAAGGGATTCTCCTTACATGTCCCCTCCCTTTGTCGTGTCTCCTCCGGATCTGACTCTTTTCTTGGGTATTCGACCAGCTGCATTACTTATCTCTCTCCTCATTTGGTGGTCTGTCAAACCACGCTTTTTAGATGATCCCGCGGGGCTACGATTTTGGATGCTCCCACAATTTTTTTCTAGGCAGTTGTTTTCGATTCAACATATCTTCGCAGCCAGTCAGTGCACTGTCACTTCCTTCAATCATCTAGCCAGTCAATGTGTCACATTTCCTATGTCGATGCTAAGGGAGTGAAGAAGAGGTGTGATACCCTGCCCCTTACATACCACCGATGTGGGGAGTCCCACATCAATTTGGAAAGGTAAGGATGGTGGGTTTATTTGAGGCCACCCACCTCTTAACTCATGTACGCGTTTTGGGCCGAGCCATGTGGGGTCGGGCCCAAAGGCAAATCCGTGTAGGCTCGCTTATGTGCGAGGCCCAGAGTGGACAATATCACACTGAGTTGGACCCTAAGCCCTGTTTTCGGGTCGGATCGTTACAAATTGGTATCTGAGCCGAGTTCAACACTCGGACTATGTGGGTTTTCCTCCTTCCCTAGTGTTGTTGAGCTGGGCCGAGTTGAGCCGAGGGCGGCTCGAGGCCTTAGGGGGGATGATTGTGATACCCTGCCCCTTACATACCACCGATGTGGGGAGTCCCACATCGGTTTGGACAGGTAAGGATGGTGGGTTTATTTGAGGCCACCCAACTCTTAACTCATGTGATGCGTTTTGGGCCGGGCCCAAAGGCAAATCTGTGAGGGTTCACCTGTGTACTAGGTTCAAAGCGGACAATATCACATTGAATTGGACCCTAAGCCCTGTTTTCGAGTCTGATCGTTACAAGAGGGGCGCGAAGAAAGACCCTAGTCGATGGAAGAGTGATGAAAAAAAAAATTAGGATCGAAGGCTGATACCATGTGAAATAATAAAATGGTCGGTCTCTCACTAAAAAAGAGGCGATGTGTTTTAATTATAATAAAATTGAAATACGTCAAGATAAAAATAAATTCATCTAATTATATGATAAGATAAAATCAAATAACATGATAATGAGATAAAACTAATCTAAATTCAATCTAATCTAAATTAAATCAAATCTAATCTAAACTCTATCAGGCCTGTGGATGTGAGAAGATGGTTAGGCGTGAAGATGGTCGGGATGATGGAGGAAGAACAAGGGAAGATGAAGGATGAAGGTGAAGAAAAGTGTTAGAAGAAAGGGGGGTGGACTTTATGGTTCAAGTACCTGGGATGTGGAGATAAAAAGAAGAGAGAGAGAAGAGAAGAAGAAGTGGGTAGAGAGCAAGGGGCTTGAGAGAGAAGTTGCAGAAGATAGAAGAATAGAGAAGAAGAAGAATAAAGAAGAAGAAGAACGAGAAGAATAAGAATGAATAGAAAGAGAAATAAGATCTAACGAGAGAGGAGAGAAGAGAGAGGGAGATACTCGGAAAATTCCAATTTCAATTCATTCATCAATGTTCTATTACAATCTCCAAAAAGGGGTATCTATATATATTCAATAATTAAAAAAGAAGAGATGAAAACTGTTATTTGATTTCAAACTTGAATTCAAATTAAATTTGATTCAAACTTGTTTTAAAAAAACAAATTACATCCTAATCTTGATTCAAACTCTTAATTCGAATTCTAAAAATTGGAGAATAATAAAAAACAAAAATATAAGATAAAGAAATAAAAATAAAATAATTGGGTCAAGTTTTCGATGTTCGGTCGGGTCGGGTCAGACTATATACTACACCACTCTCCTTAATAGCTAGTTTTAGGAATGAGCTATACTCATGTCTTTGAACATGGTATCAGAGCAGGGGGTACCACTGGAATAGATCACACTAATGTCTCCAGCCCTGTATAGAGGGGGAGAGCCGAGTGTCTCCAACCCTTACATGGAGAGGGAGTGTTAGCAAAGTCTCACATTGCTAGTGGACCTTTGGAATATGAGGTTTATAAGCACATGGCTTCTCTCTCCTTAATAGTCGATTTTTAAAGATGAATTCTACTAATATATTTTATCATGGTATCATGGTAAGGTATCACAGGAATGGATCGGGTTTGTATCTCCAACCCTAAATGGAGGGAGAGAGTCGAGTGTCTCCAGTCTTGGCATTGAGGGGGAGTGTTTGTCCCACATCGTGTGTAGACTTTGGGATCTTTGAGTTTATAAATAAATAGGCATCTTCTCCTTATAAGTCGACTTTTAAGGATGAGTTTTACTAATGTGTTTTATCAGAATGAAAACTTTTGATCATCTAAACTATTTATCTCATCGATCTGAAATTAACATTTAAATTTGTATTTGATAAATTATTTTTTATAAACTAACTATCTATTTAAAACTTTAAGAAAAACTAAATTGTCATGCTAGACATTATATTACTTTGTCTATTTTGTAAAGAAACACTCTCTTTTTTTTTTTTTCTCTTTTTTCTTTTTTACTTCCTTCGGTGTTATTGGGTCATACTGCATATTAGTTATATTAAATATGTTCATGCTAATTCGTGATTAAGTGATATGGAATTTATTGACACTAAGCTATAAAATTGGCCAATATGATAGATATTGATAGTACATATCAAGATTTTGGATACTGTATCTAATCATAAATTAATATGTACCGGCTTAACCAGTATTTTCATTTTCCGTATTTTAAAAATAAAAAATAATTTAAAGCTCTAACTTTGTAGATATCTGCATTGTCGTTTCAGTAGATATCTATCTATACATCAAATTTTAAAAACTACACATAACCATGATATAAAATTAAAGACCATTCAAATTGATGAAGGCTAATGGTTGTAACTGTAAGAAAAACTCGCATCTATTAAAAAATTGTCAATTTAAATGAATTTTAGGTACAAGTTTTATGACTCGAAAAAAAAAAAGTCAACCACTTAAAGAGAAATCAATACCATGCGAAATTCTTCTAAAAGATGAAATTCAATTGATTTAAAATTGAATCACGTTGTCCAATTTCAATTATACAATGTTTATCTAATCAATCAAAGACTTAAAATTCAAGATACAAATAAACACACACTTGCATGAATCAAAATTAACTCAACATCCATTCAAAACAAAATACAAAAGAAAGATAAATTGACTCACCACACTATGAGAGACCCAAAAGCACTCTTACTCGTACTAGAATTTAATTCAACTGGTTGTGTACATGCAATGGTCGACGAGGCCTAAATTTATAGAGGTCCAAGATAAGAAAATTATGGATCTAACAACAAAAAAGTTGGATCTTACATTTTTTCCATTACTCTCAAACACTTATTTACAAAAAAAAATGCCATAACTTTGTCTATGTATATCGGAATTATGTAAATTTAGATTTGTTGGAAAGGTAATTGAATAATCTTTCCAATGAATCTAATTTTATGAAAATCCAATATCGATTAATATCTCAAATCTACCTAGAAAGTTAGAACATATTTTTTTACCAAATCTCTGAGTGATATATCATATTTAAAAATATAAGAAAATAAAAATTACATAATATTTCTTTGCTAATATGCATGCCCAAAGACTACAAAAATGGTGAGATTCCACATCTACATTATAGGGATGGTGATTTCAACCAATGTAACAAATATCTCTGATATTTTCATTTTTATCACGAAAAAATTGGCAAAATAATTTTTGCGCGTTAAAACCCGAGTTTATCGCGTGTGCCATTTTTAACAGTAAATTCTTGTTAAAAACACGTTTTTATCGTGAGAAACGGCAAATTCCTGTTAAAATCCCGAGATTTTACCGTTAAAAACGCTTGGGCCAAATAACATTTTTTATTGAAATATCATCTATGTTTTCAAACTCCGACCACATTATTTATTTTTATTATTTTTTAAATAATATATTTTCTGCGAGATTTTCCTGTTAAATTCCTGGTAAAAACCCGACAATTTGAAAATATCTCGCTATTAACAATTGTTGTTAATATCCCGAGAACGTGATTTGTGACAATGATTTCAACTTGATATCGAGTTATTTCAACGAGGGAATGGTAAGGATATCCAAGGCCCATTGGATGATGGTGAGTATTTAGATGAGTGATGAAAATAGCTCTCAATTTTTATAATAAAATTGATGGAGGAAAGAGAAGGCTTTCCAAGGGTTTGAACGAGCCCAAACTAAGCCCTAATGATGGACTTATGAGTTGAGGCCCGTTTTGGGCCTCTGAAGCCCACTTTAGAAGGCCCATATACTGCTAGTAAGCTAATTACATGAATTCCACATCATTGACAAGTTGGATGCCACATGGCATGGAATCTTTTAATTTTAACAAAGTTTGGGCACATGGACTGATTGGGACCGCTTGAGCTGATTTGTTAATCATCAAATTAGAAGAAATCTCTTGCTATTGGCATGTGGATCAACTATGGACAACAATCCAAATTGTGTGGCTACGATTCAGTGCAAATCAAACAAATTTTTGCCCATGCAAGAATACTTTATGATCTCATTTTGTATTTTTTCACTTTCAAAGGATGATGTAATAAATCCACATGACATTCAACCATTGGATGAGTTTCAATTAGGAATATAGGATTTTAGCAACCCTTGAGTATGTGAATCCCTTTGGGATAGCACCAATTAGGGTAGGTTTGATTATTATTCGATTATCTTTTCTCCTTGAATTTCTCCAATATTGAGTCTATAAATTGGAGGGCTCGGCCATTGTATGGGACAAACAATTGATTTGAAGCAATAAACAAAAGTCAAGCACAGTGCTTTGTCTCTCCAGAACTTGGTCGGTTTGGTTCTTTGATTTCTAGATTAATTGAATATTGAATTAATTTTCATGCATGCTTGCTTATGGATTTTGAATTTCATTTTCTATCTTGAATTGTTCAATTTCATATCCCACCATTGGATTCTTGAATCTTAACTTCATCTTTCAATTTGATTTCAAATAACATTTCCTTTAATGTGTCATTGCATTCTGATAATGAACGTGTGAGATTTGATCTTAGTTTCATTTTCCAATGAAGGTGATTCATCTGAGCTTCGGATTCTGTCCTGAGTCATTGTGAAGTTGGTTTTCAGGGACAAAATACTTTGATTTGAGTTGTAAAATCCAGATCTAAATTTACTCCATTGAAGACTTTAGAAGTGTACAAAATTCAAATTCATCACCTAAATATAACATCAAATAAGCACACCATAATTGAAAGATTTATTTTTAGCAAATACTACTTACGTCCACGGAGCGTAAATATCACTATGAGAGAAAAGCAATAATACCCGTACAATATGAATGACTCTATGAGTTTAAATCCGAAATCCAAACCCAAATCCTTGTATACTCATCTCTCCTAACCCTTCTAAATCTCATAAGAAAGAACTCATCTTATCTCCCACTCTCTTACATGCTGTAGAATATCCGAGCACAATACCACTATTTCATAATTTATTCAATCTTTAGAGAAGTCCTTGAGATATCAAACTAAGGATATACTCGCTATCCAAAATGATTTTTAATTAAGGCACACCATTAGAACTGGCCTCCCTGTTACAGACCAAGCTCAAATTCATCACTTGGCATCCAGGATTTCGATCTGTATCTCTACTTAAGTCTTTGTTATCTTGGGTCTAAAATTGAGATTAAAATGTTGGATTAAAAAAAAAGTTTCACCCTTAACAAAAAATATCTGTCAATGTTTCGGTATAATATATAATCTTAATTAAGAAGTAAGTAGTTTCAACATTTTTAAAAGTTTTTAAAAACAAACATTTTTTTTTTTTCATATTGGATGGTACCAAGAGGCAATTTTTTTGAACTTTGGAGTCCATAATGCTTGTGTTGTACCCGTGTATGATGATCGCAAACAGCAACACGCTTCGAATGAGACTCTTAAAATAGAGTGACGATGGGTATATTGAAAAGTCTTTATTTAAATATGTAATATAATAAAAGTTACTTGATTTCAACAATTAAACTACATTTTTAAATTCTTCAAAATTTGATATAATTTATAATATTTAAACTTTGCAATCATTAAAAATATAGTTTGATCGATTCAATCGAAATAATTTTTGGTCGACTAAATATTTAAACAAAATATTTTCAATAAATATTTAATTTTTTTAAAATGATGTGTTTTTTTTTACTTAATGTTTATTTACTGTTTTAGATGATTATATAGTGAAAAAATGTCATTTTCCATGAACATGTAATTTTTTTCTTTTTTACCTGAATTTTATTTTAAGGAAATATATGCTTTAAGTTTATTTGAATGATGTTATTTTTTAGGTTAAATTTTTTTACTGTTTTAGATGTTAAATATAGTGTTAAAATGTAATTTTCCATGCACATGTAAAAAAATTTTAATTTATATCTGAATTTAATTTTTAGGAAATATACGCTTTAACTTTATTAAAATGATTTTTAACATAATGTTTATTTACTGTTTTGCATGATTATGTAGTGCGAAAATGACATCTACCATGCACATATAATTTCTGACTTTTTTGCATTAATTTTTAATAATAATTTGAATTCTCAATTTTGTAAGGTTTGAAAAAATTATTTGATTGTCTAAATGACTAGGCCCTGATGATAAAATTATATATTCTTGAAGCTTAGAATTTTCTTGATTTTCTATAAAATTTTCAGAATTTTTTAAAATAATAAAAAAACAGAAGAGAGAAAAAGCGTAGCAGCTGCTACGAACCATATCAATTCTAATAAATAAACTCATACAGAAGACTTAATATAAGTCAGTGTTAGAAAAGTCAAAATTTGAACTCGACTCAAAATATTATCAACTCAAGAAATCTGACTAAGGTTTTAGAAAATTGGAACTTATGAAAAAAATTATTGACTAACTTGACTCGAAATATTGTTGTGTCGAGTCGACTGAAATTGACTGAAAATATTTTTTATTTTTTGTTTATAAATTGAAAACATAAATATACAAATTGAAAAAAAAAATCAAAATCGTCATCTATTAAAATTTCATAATAAAAATCATCAAGCGTCATCGCTTCGAGGACGTCTGCCAACTTTGATTATCAAGATCAAGTGGCTAGAAATTGATTTTTAGTTTGAAATTTTAATTGGTGTAGGTGTGTAAATATACCTTGCAATCTATACAATTAAATTTTCAAGTTACAAAATTAAAATTCTGAAAAAAAAAAAATACCAAATGTAAAATAAACGGGCTTTAAATAGAGGGCTCAAGCTTTGCCTTTAAAAGTCTAACGAGACTTGAAGGACCTCGAGTTTTTTTTCGACAAAGCCCAGCCCGAACTTGGCCCGTGAACGTACCTAGTCCAACTGTCTCAAACTATACGGTTACTCGAGTTTTAAAACACCGTTGAAGATAGTGTCTTGAATATCTTATCCACAATGATGGGATTTTATGAATGAGTGGTGCAAGACCCACCGTTGGATTGTCTCTTCTCTCAGAAGGGAGAGGTCACTTATTCATCCATTTATTAAGGTTTATTATTCGTGCTACTTACACTCAGGGATGACAATTTTTTACCTGACTCGTGAACACGATTGTCCTAACCTCAAAAATATTAGGTTTAGGTCTTGCATTTCTTAAAAAAAAAAATTTTGACTTAACTCGACCAAACTAGAAATAAATCTAAGTCAGCTTGAGTAGAGAAGTCTCATACTTGAACCTGATCCAAATTAATTAAAATTAATATTTTAAAAGAAAATTACCTATTAATTTTAGCCCATGTACCTTACCCAGTTAAAAAAAAAACATACCCTATTCTATCAATTTTATATATTTCAATATGCTCACATGAAAAGGAAGTTCTAATATCTTTCATTTTTTATCAATTTTTTTTTCTCTAGTCTTTAATTGTTTAGAATATTTTATATATTCGTGTGAGGTCAAGTCAGACAAAAATTCTGTTGTTACATGTAAGGCTGTAACCAACCCAACATTTCTACCCAACGATTTGAAAGGAATTTAGGTGCAGCCCAATAAATATGCTCTTAGTTGAATCATTCTTGGAACATTAGTCCCGGCCCAACTCATTTCACAAGAGATAGGTATGAACTATAAAGCCGAAAGGAAAATTTAAACTGGTTGGCCAATGATCAAAACTCCCTTCTTTGTCAATTTGGGCCGCCCTACTTTTCCTTGTGCTTTAGGCTTGATCCGTCACTTTATGTACAACACCATCGTACAAAAGTTGCTTTGTAGGGTCAAGACTCTAGACGTGATATGTCGGGTCATAAATATGGTCCAAGTTCAAGAATTGACAGGTGGGCTCAGTCATGAATCATGGACATGGTTAGTATCTACTAAATGACTAAATCTCGTATTGAGTAAATCTCGTATTGACTAAGATATTTTGAATTTTTAGCAGGAGATATATCTCGGCCAACATAAATGAGATATTGCTGATATTAAACTTTATTAATTTTTTTTTTAAAAAAAATGAGATATCGACTGTGGACCTAGCCGATATCTCGATATTTATCAATATGAGCTGGTATTTTTTATTTCAATTTTCTTTTTTCAAAATTGAGCCTACTTTTATTTTTTTTAATTCAAAAAATTAAAATATAAAAAAATACCGATATTTTTCAAAAGTGAAAAAGTGGAGAGAGAGATTTCGACTGAAATCTCGAGAATTCGAGATTTTAATCTAATAGTATCTACCTAAGCCTATTTAGTTTACACATTTATTAAAAAAAAAAGTATGTTTATCACAACTCATGTATAAGATAGTGTTAAGGTATATATTTTTTTAAGATTTTCATACAGTAAAAATTTCATAAGTTTATCCATAACAAAAAAAAAAGGGTAACTTTCAAAAATTCATACTTATACATATTATTTATAAAAAACAGTTTCATTTAAAAAACTAAATATAATAAAATTACATCATTATCTATTATTGATTTTCAAATCCTATAAAATCATGATTAAAGTTATTTACTGAAAGTAACTTTTTTATAAATATTTTATAAAAGAACGAATCTTTCAATTCTCATGAAAACATTTCGTTGAATTTAATAATAAAAGCAGATGCATCCTCTTTTACCTGCGAAGCTACAAATGAAACATGATCTAATATTACCAGCAAAATCATATTAACTTTAAAATTCATTCTCAAAACTATCCATTGAAAAAAACGTATTCAAGGGTTGCATAAAATTATTAATTTTTCAGTCTAAGCGGTGCAAAATTTTTGTCATTTTCACCCTCAATATGATTTTTATAAAAATTAACTAATTTTCTTTAAAAGTTAGAATTTTGTAGTTTTATATAATAATACAGTAAACTCCATATATTTTAGTACTCTATAAAGTTATAATATGTCTAAAATAATATCGACGGTTGGTCTCGACCTCGGTCCCATACAAAATGTAATAAATCTCTCTAACTCAGTACTCAATATATTTTGAATAAAAAAATATACTGTCCCAACTATTTTATAAAGTAATATCTCATACATTTATAATACAAAATTACTGCAAAAAGTGACTAAAGACCTCACAAGCTATATCATTTAAACTCTAGAAAAATAATATAAGATAGATTTCTGATAAACTTCCTCATTCTTTCAGACGGTGCATGTAATATATTCTCAATGAACGAGAAATGTATAGAAATGAATTAAGTGATTTGTTTCACAGAGAGAAGTCGAAAGGACATTTTAATAATAGGTGAGAGTTTTAAAAAGAATTTTAGAAATGAATACTCTAAGTCTAAACTTTCTAATTTAATAACTTTTATAATATTATATTTGTACTATACTCCGAACCATATTAGATATAGAGATTTTAATGTACTATAGAATGAAAAACGTGAATTGGGAGCCTTCAACGCAGAAGTTTCCTAGTAACCAGCCTCCCACAATTGGTCCATCTTGGCAGCTTTATCTCCTTCTTGCATTTGATTACTAATCTAGAAATTCTTGCCTTTGAAAAGGCAACAAACTTAGATTTATTTAACACGTTGAGAGATTGTCATGTCACAAGTCTTGATAATTAGTTTTTTTTTTTAATTTATTTCAATAATATAACAATAAAATAATAAAAATACTAATTCATTGTAATACAATCAGGGGTTTAAAAATCGGATTTGATACATATCGGCCATATCGGCTGATATCTCAATCTCAGATATCGGCCGATATCTCCACCGATATCATTCTCTCATTCGATTTATTTTTTATTTTTTACTTTTTTCAAAAAAATCCAAAAAAATTATAGAAAATGTAGAAAATGATGGGCTTGTTGGCTATGTAATTTTTTTCATTAAATATCGGTCATTTACATGTCAAATGTTATTTTGAAGTTACAACATTGGGATTTTCCAAATTTATTAATAAAATCAGGAAAAAAATTTGTTGAAAAATGGAATGTGTGGTTCCTTATTTAGATGTTCAAATTACTGCTAAAGTTGTTAGGTTTATGGAGACTGATTGTCAAATATTTACTGGTGATTACATCCCTACATACGTCGTCGAGGGTCGAGCCACCTAAAACCAATTTAGGCCGATATTGGCCGATTTTGGACTGAGATATCAGCCGATACTGGCCAATATTGGACCGATATATTGGCTGATACTGGCCGATATTGGACCTAGATATCGGCCGAGTACAGTGCGTTTCTTTTTTTTGTTTTTGTTAAAAAAAAAAAAAATCAAATCGGCCGATATGGTGGCCGAGATGTCGGCCGATATTCCCGATTCTTAAATTGTACGGACGATACTAATCGTATCGGCCGATACATATCAGGTTCAAAAACCTGAGATGTATCGTATCGGTTGATATTTTCACTTTCGATACAATACAATGTCCGATTTTAGTGAAACTACAAGTGCGCAAAGCGGCAAATCAATTTCTCTCATCTACTTCAATATTTGCCTATAGTTGGTTTATTTATTATTAATTAAAAAGGTCTTGGTGTTTTTTTTACCAGTAAAAGTCTTGGTGTTTTGACGTTAAATGTGTGATAAATTTAAAAAATTAAGAATTATTTATACGTAATGTTATAAAATTAAAATAATAAGAAACACAAATAATAAATAAAAATAAAAATAATACAGAAGCAACTTATATGAAAATTATGGAATTAAAAACAACAGACAGTAGAAAACAATCAAATAGAAAATTATCTTAAAATTATGGAGTTAGAGGACAAATAAATATTTAGAAGAAAAAAGTAATTTAGAGGATCCAAATTATAATGATCTTAAAATCAATGATCTCACCTTATCATGGGAGGGTTGCATGAGTATTCAGAAGAGAAAAGTTAAGTCGTCATAGAAGTAGAGGCCTCCATCACAGGGTACGATGAAATTAAACATCAATGGAGCTTCGAGAGGGAAACCAGGCCCAGCAGGTATTGGTGGAATTCTTAGAAATTATAAGGGTGAATCTTCCATCATATCCAATGAGTTAGTGGGTATCAAAGATTCAAATGAGATAGAAATTCTTAGTATATGAGAGCTTTAGTCATTTCGAAGGAATTTGGGCAGGGAGATCTGGTAATTGAAGGAGATTCGGTAAATGCATTTAAATGGGCAATGAGATTGAGGCGTCCTCATTGGAGATTGGTTAATGTAGTTAGAGATGTGAAAGAGTTGCCAAAGGAGTTGGGAGTATCCTTTACTAGAGTTGGGTGCTGAGCTAATGAGGTTGTAGACTATTTTGCTAAATTGGGTGTTGATAACCATTTTGCAGGTGTCTTCTTCCTTTGATTTTTGTTGTATTTCTATTTTGTTGTTTTTATCTTGTTCTTTCCCTTTTAGTGGTCTAATCCTTTTAGACCACTTACTCTATATTTACTTCCCTTTCTTTTAATGAAATTTTATGTTATCACTAAAAAACAATGTAATTAACTTAAGAATAAGTAGAAGAATAATTATGTTTGTATGGTTGAAATTGATGCGGCTATCAAAAGCTATGAAGATTTATTAGAAGATGGCGTGGTCAATTTGAATTTAATTTAAGAATTTCCAATCCAATTTTATCCAAAAAAATAGTGGTCGCAAGTGAGGACTCAATCAGCTTTCTAATGAACCCAATTTCGCTTAAATTTGAGCCCGTACAAGTGTCTATGTGCCTCTAGACCTGCTTCATGATATTTTGAGCCTTAAAAGTCCATGTTGGAAGGCTCATTTTCTACACATAAAGTGGAGTTAAAAGAATTTCGTACCATTACATCTAGGATGAAACTCGGGCTGGATTTTGACTCAATCCACATGACCCGACCCGAGAAATTATGCGGGTCAGGTCATGCAAGTCTGCCTAGTAGGTCGAGTCAGGTTCAGAAGTAAAAACCCCGCATAGAATTCGGGTCGGATTGGTTGAGAAAATTTACAAGTTAACCCGACTCGACCCAACTAAAAAAAAGTTAAAATGGATTCAGAATACGGGTTGAGTCAAAATTTGGGTTAAGTTGGGTTGGAATTCGGATTGGATCAGTCAAGATTTTAGGGATAAAAGTTCGAGTTGGGTTTCATAATATATTGACTCGGATCAGGGATGGGTTTTAAGAAACCGACCCGGTCCGACTCAATTTCAGCCCTAATTAGATCATATCCTTGTTGGATGTCATATCATACGCTACACGCGATAAAATCTTTGAAACAAGGAAAGCTTTGGGTGCTTAAATTTCTATTTCACTTCAAAGAGACACTCTTCTTAGAGTTATTTTGTGCACGGGAGAAAAAAGTTTACATATACTTAGAAGATTAATCGGATACACTAAAATACCTAAATACTTCAATCATAAAAAATTAATTACCATACACTAAAGAAGATTCGGACTCCATTGTAAATTGTAAAATTGTAATGGGTTTTTTCTTGAACAAGAAAGAAAATGATGGATACAAATGAACATGTGGACCCTCACACTCATGCTCACCATCTCCACATGATAGTGTGGTCCATGGCCAAAACTATTCTTTCTCGATATACACGGAACTTGAGAACAGGGCCTATCGCCAATCAACTTTATTCTAAAAATATTAAAAGAGGAAAATTATTACTTTGGTTGTGTTTATTAAAGGAGATAGTAATGAATTTATTTAAAATAATTTTTAATATTTGTTTATTAAAAATCATTTTAATTATATCAATTAAATTATTTTAAAGATTTCTGAGTTTAATGAGTAAAAAATAATTTAAAGTAATTAAATGTAAAAAAATGGAAAATCAACAGCACACTAGTATTCCCCGTAATATTCGACACCCTTTGGAATCTACCTATGAAATACAATATATACATGTCCATCATAAAGATTTTTTAAAATATATGATCAATTAAAGATATTTAAATTCAATTGGTTAATTCACATAAGACCATTCTCTTGTATCGTCTACACTGCGTCACTCATATAGATAGCAATAGGGATGATGAATCTTTTTAAAATATTAAAATTTAATTTAATCAAAATAACAAAATAATTATTTTAGATTGTGTAACATTTCAAATAAATAAAATAATTTAAAATTTTAAAATATATAATTAAAGTAATTTCTTTATAAAATAAGTTTTTTTTTCAATTTAGTATGGGAAACTGCAGGTTATCCAGTTTAAAACCCTCACAAACAGGGGTTAAAAAATTGTCTAGGCCTATATAGGCCGATATTTCGGCTGATAATTTTATCTCTCATACCGATATCGGTATTTTCTCTCTCCTCCAATATCGGAACCGTGAAAAAACCGCAAAAAATCGTGACGAACCGTGAAAAACCGTAAAAAACAGCCAAAAACCGCAAAAAACCGTGAGCACCCGTGAGAACCGTAAACCCTGAACCGCAAAAAACCTCGAAAAATTGCGAAAATTCGTCAAAAACAGTATCGGTGTTTTAAAAAAAAAAAAAAAATTTAAATACCGATATTTAGGAATATCGGCCGATATTGTGACCGATATTTCGGATCGAATATCGGCCATATCGTATCGGCCGATATTACTCGGTTTAAAAAAACCGATATATATCGGCCGATATTTGTACCTTAGCTCACAAGTAAACCCAATACCCCTATGACACACAAGACTATGCCATAGGGACTCGAATCCGCAACCTCCTGCTTCCTGAGGTAGAACACAACCAGTTAAACTACACTCATGTGAATAAAATAAGATTTTTTTATGATGGAAAACCTCCCTTCGAGATGAGTATTAAGTTACTAAAGGACTTGAACTTTAGATTCTTACAACAAATTTATCTAATAATTATTAATGAACATTGTATTTGTTCCTCTATTATTTTTCTATTAATATAGTAATTATTTAAAAAAATAGTTATTAGTGGCTGAATACACAGAAGTACAGAACTACAGATGATTGAGATTGATTATCTTTGTTGCAGATTACATGAGCAAATAAGCACAATAGCCACGTGCACCCCATACACCACTGATGCAGTACACTCATCCATTACTCTGCCTACTCTTATTTTATTTTTAAATAATAAAAATTTATGAATTGAATATAAAATAATAAGATAAATGGTAGGTAGAGTAAAAAAGATGTCGACTTCAAAATTAAAATATAATGGTCGGGTGTTCGCCATCTTGTCTATTAATATGTTGGTATATATTAATCAAAGTGAACGGAATCGATATTTTAAATATAAATAAATTGATATCATACAGTATCTATTCATATCGACATAAACTATTTTTCAACTTAGAGAGCACAACGAGGACTTTCATCTTTGAATTTGTACTCTAAACTCTAAAGCCTCATATTTGATAGGTACAAAATTTTTAATATTAGATATAGATTAATAATAAAACTATATTAAATGAAATCTAAGTATTTTAATTCAAAAAAACTTTAAAGGCCGGTGTGTTGGTCAGAAATTTGCCTCATAAAATGAAAGTTCTAAATTCAAATCACATCCCACCTCAAAGGGTCACTCTAAAATTCTTATAGTTTTATCCAGTTTATGTGAGTAGAAAGGTTTGCACACGTCCCGAAGACTAATTAGGTCTTTTGCTTTGGGCCTCGCCAAGTGGCCTCATCCATGTGAAGGGTCTTCCCCTCTCTTTAAACACCTACCAATCCCACCTCTTGGACAATGTGGGACACTTCACACACAGATAAAGAGCCCACACAGGCCAAGAGTGGAACCGTGATCTGATACTAATTGTCACGATTAGAGCCGATCCAAGATGAAACTGTCCTCTTTGGACCCATGGACCCTCAAGATTTTGCTTTGGGCCGACCCACTTAGCCAGATCCAAAAAACTTCATCCATGTGAAAGGTCTTACCCTCTCTTTAGACACCCACTAATCCCACTTCTTGGGTGATGTGGGACAATTCCCACACCCCCAGGTGAGTGGGGGTGTCACATCCATTGTTGGGTTTCCAATTTGATTTCCGTCGTCAATAGCTCTTGTTGTTCTTAACTACTTAACTAGAATACTATGGGACCAATAGGAGTTGTGACGTGACTGCTGACATGTATTTGAAGTGGGATCCCCGAAGGCTAGTAAACAGACTTGGTTTATTGGGCTTTTAGGTCCAAGAAGTGTTAAAATTGGTCTGGATCCTAAATTAATGCAAATAGGCTTTGATTTGGGTGTAAATGGGTCTACTAGATTGGATTCGAGGTTTTCTCTTCCATCCATCGATCTAAGCATAGATTTGGAGAGTGAAATCGATCAGGTCGTTGTCGGATTCAATATCTGTATCATTCCCCCCTAGTAGGATGAAACTCACCGTTGAGTTTAATTGATGTGAAAGGGTTATGTCATGCCGTGTTTCGGCTTCAATTTCTTTTTTGCTGCTTTGATGCATAAAGATGGTTTATGAAAATAGTCACCACTTCTAAAATCTTGACCCTTTTTGTAGACAGATGTTTGTTCTTGTCAAACAATATGTTAGCCAAATTATGTCGACTATAAATTTTCTGTACAAAGTTCTCCCAAATGGAATCTACATATTGTTTGAATGTACAATTAATACTTCCAACATGATATTCTTATGGATCTATAGTTTCCACCAGTCTTTCTTCAAGCGCAGTCGCTTCCAAATCTTGAACTGGAGGTCGAAAGACCGTAACTTAAGTGTCCTGCTCATGATTGACTGTAGATGTAGGTGTTGATGTGGTTAGACGGTCAACTGAACCACATTATTCTTTCTGAAGAAAATTACTCTAAATCTAATTCCTCCGGAAGTCGAATATCCTCCAGTCTCTCCTCCTGTGCATCTTCCAATTGTCCTTCAACTAAATCATCTTCACCTTGTTCTAGTAATACAAACACATCTACGAAACTGTCAAATATCAGCATAATCATATACACTTGTGAAGGTAGATATCGTTACTACTCTTCTCCTTGAGATGTTAGACTGTCATTATTACCACTAAAAATAGCTTCTTTATCAAATTTGGGTGAACAATCCAAAGTAGGTACATATTGTTCAAAGAAACAAAAGGGGTATTAAGTAGAGGTGTCCAAACCCCTATCTATTATGTTCATTTCAAATGAACTTTATATTTCTTTCTCCTCTATTCTTCTTGAAGGATTAAATCTAACTTTCTTAGATCTCTTTCTCAATCTTTCACCTTATGCATAGGCCTCCTCAAGTCGTCTTGTGAGGTCTACAATCTATATGGCTATTTTTAGATTGCAATTTTCTTTATCAACTTTTTGAAGTTGCCTTCTAAGGTATGCAATCGATTTCTTCCCTTCTGGGTTGTAACTTGTTCTTTCAGTCATTACCATCGTACGAAATATTCAAGTAAAAAATCCCAACGATATCATTTCTCCAAAAGTAGAAAACACCTCCTTTCCAAACAAAGTAATCAATGCATACCGAAAGCAATAGTATTCCCAATCCAACATGTCAATACAAGATCCATGCTCTGATACCAACTGATGACAGGTAAGGACGGGTTTTGATGCCTACTTTGGCCTCATGCTAAGATAAGTTTTAGATCCAGGATTTTAGACCAGATCAAAGATTGTAATGATAGAAAGTCTGAAAAAAACAACTCTCAATCCTTTTGATCACTCTAAAAAAGATATGACATCAATTTCAACAAGATAATTTTGACCGAGCCAAAATTCACCAAAAAAATTAGATGTTCAATTGAAATCAAAACAAACATGGACTATTTATTTTGAGTGCAATACTTTATGAAATTAATTTAGATCCACAATTATAAGCAATTTAAATAATCATATGCATGCATGGAACATAAATCCAGCACTAATTCGACGGCGTTCATTGAACCTTTTGAGAACCAATTTGGTTGTTGAATTGTAATTTAATTAGGAATTGGAATGCATACAAGACATGAATTAAATTCACCATGAAATTAAACTTCAACAATTAACTTCAATTCAATTCAAAACACAAGCCAAATTAAATTCAAAGAATCAAAGTAGGACGTAACTCACTGGAAAGATTCTAAACAAGCACAAAGCTCAAACAAATTCAACTCAATTGTACAACGCTTTGCCTAAGGCTATATTTAGGACTTAATTATTTAAAAAAAAAATTAAAAGGAAAAAAATCAAATCACAATACACGTAACACGTGTATAAATGGGAACAACCATATCTACCTGTTAGCCTAAAGGTTTTTTCCCAAGGGTGTAAAGGTAATTTTGATAATTACAAAGTATTAACGTACGATACTAATGCTTTTATTAATATAAAATTATAAGACAAATTTCAAACATACTCTTAAGTCCAAAGTCAAAGTCTACAGAGTATACTCACAATGAAGTAGCCAGGCATTCTCAAATAAGACAAGATCCAAGAAGTATGTTTACTTTTGATGTCCTGAGTCTCTTGTATGAAATCAATTATATTTTTATTTCTTTGAGATGTAATGTATGTAAGTCTAGTGGTCTAATATTAGTTTGTCATCTATGTCCAAACCTTGCCTCTAGAAGATCGTTAAAGTCAAATCAAATGAAGACCAAAAGCAGGGACTATGGAAGGCAGAGCAACAACAAAGGAAAATGAGCTAAGGCCAACCAAGTTAGATAAATGGAGTTAAGGAGACTTAGAAGACCCAGACTTACCCTTGGGGTATACCTTAGAATCCATAGCTTAAAATTGGCAGAACTTATGGAATTCTTAGTATAGGTGGAATCTGCCCTGATTTGGAGAAGCTCTTTCTTCCATCAAATGTAATCAAGTATTAGTAAAATATTTATGATTACATAGAGTACTCAAATAGCTTTCCAAAATGTATTTATTCACCCTAACCTGAGTTATATAGCTCAAGTTAAGAGCATTTTTAGTAAAATGGTGCAAAATAGAGAGATTCTTGAGGAGGCCGAGTAGGATGAAACTTAACCTGACTTTGAAAGCATATTTGAACTATCAAATGAACTACAAAATTGCTAAAATTTAATGAATATATATATATCTCAAAGAGAAATCCGAAAAGTACAAGAACTCCCAAAATCGAGCTTCGTAGCTCAAGTTATGGTAGTTTTAGTGTAATGATCCAGCCCTAAAAAAAATATTATTAAAATATTAAGTCCATACAAAGTCTATGATTGCACGAAATTAGGCTTATTTCACCTCCTTCCTCTTCCAAACAACTAATCATTATTCCCTAACAGCAAACCCTTGCCTCCTCTACCTTCCCCCTATTGATTTTCACCCACTAAAGGCTTTGGATTCAGATTTCCTACGCTTAGAGCGCCCCTTTGCACGGTTCCTTCTCCTCCAAAGATAAGATCTGTGATCCTTCTCTTTCCCTTTCTTCTTACTTGATGAGATCTTAATGGGATGTGTTGAGAATAGAGTATGTGATGACTTTTAGGCCTTATTTAGAGAGGAATCCATGAAAGTAATTGATGATTTTGAACTTGGAACCATAAGAAGGGAAGTAAATATGGGAAAAATAGGTATATGCATGATTTTGGAGATGATTCTTGTGAGGAGATTTGGGAATTTCCTTAAAATTGAAGGGATTAATCTAGATTAGGGATAAATCTTAGGTCTAAATTGGGGGTTTTACTCCTAAGCTTTGATTTGGCCTAATCTATGAACTAATAGGGATGTATTATGTTATCTTTGATTGATTAGAACCTTTGAATCCCGAACCCGTCGAGGTACGACCCCAAGATCAACTTGAGACATCGCAACTTTCGAGGTGACGATTGCTACACACATTGTATGAATGCTTGTATGCTATTACATTGATTTAGGGAATGTATTGTGCTATTGATGTGTTTAATGCATGATAAATAGGATGGATGTGCCCTATGCTATGCATGAAATGTTATAATTTCCCTATTATGTGATTTGTAGCATTCCTATTATTCTATTATGATGATGGAAAATTGTGATATTTATTGGAGACCCTCGTGAAGGGTTGAGATGATGTATTGATGAATTTAATTGAGTTTATTCTGTGAAAAGTGAGTGATTGGACTTAGAATGTTAAACCACCATGAGACATATTTAATAAATTGCAATGACTAAGAATGTGTAAATAAACCCGACGTGTGCATCTCAGGGTTAGTGTGTACTCCATGTCCATAGAATAACTTAATGTGATAATTATGTTGAATGTATGAAACGTAATGAAATGCACTATGCTTGCTATCATTGTGAAAATGTGGTCATAATGTGATTATGATATGTTTATTGCCCATGAAATTATGAATATGTTTTCCTTGGTATTACTCACTGATGTGTGCCTAGGAGATTATCTAGGATGTGAGTATGGGATATTGTGTTAACGGACATGATGATATTGAGAAATACTAGTGTTGGATTGAGCCCTAAAGAGTTTATACAACTTGATGATGTACATTTCTCTTTTCTGGGTCCCACTAGTAGTAGTCTCTACTCTCTAAAGGAGATTGGTGTGACAGGATGATGATTTGGATTTAAAGAACCCCATTGGAACGGTGGCGTCGGCTATTAGACTTGGTACTGTAGGGTTGCCGTCGAGGAGTATAGCTCTTATCATGTTTCGTGTTGTAGGTCTCTTTTACGTTTGTTTGTGGTTGTCGTTGAGGAGTATAGCCCCTCACATGCTTCGCACTGTAGGTCGCTCTCACGACTATTTTGTACACTTGGTGTGCAGTATTGGGCAGGGTTAGCTACTTGTGAGCCGTACTTGGACGGTACTGACTTTGATAGATGTATTGGGCAAAGTTAGCTACTTGTGAGTCCTACTTGGACGGTACTAACTTAGTAAGACATAATACGCAAGGTTAACTATTTGTGAGTCCAACCTGAGCGGTACTAACTTTGTAAGACGAATTGCGCAGGGTTAGCTACTTATGAGTCCTACTTGGGTGGTACTAACTTAGTAAGACGTATTGCACATGATTAGATACTTGTGAGCCCTACTAGGGTGATACTAACTTGGTAAGTCGTATATTGATCACCTTAGAGATGACTTAATCACTAAAGTAGTGAAGGGACGCGGGGTGAGGTTGATTATCTATGTTGTATGGAAATCTCCAACTTTTAAGTCATGGCCTATGTCCCTCAAGAGATCATGGTGTTTTGACAACCCGTTCCATAGTGATGTCCTTGGGTAGACATTGTGTTCATGCTAATGAGATTGATGTCCTTGGGTGGACATTGTGTTCACATTGATGAGAATGGTATCCTTGGGTGGACATTGTGTTCATGTCGATGAGATTGGTATCCTTGGGTGGACAGTATGTCCACATTGATGAGATTGATAACATGATATGATAGCATAACATTATTTATATTCCATTTCATACATTATTATTATGTGAGTGCGTGAGTGTGTAACATGCATATTTCCTCATTGAGTATTGTTTATACTCACGTCCTTACAATTTCAGATAATGTTTCATCAGATGGGTCCGAGGGACCTCGAGGAAGAGCTTCGTTATTATATTGCTTTAAACTCACCACATATTGAGTCGTTTATTTCATTTCTTTTATTTGAGTTGGTGTAGTTGATTTTTACTATTTTATTCTTTGAGAGTTTGTTATAATAAATTTTAGAATGTTTGATAACATTTATGGTAGAGAATTTATATTCCCTTTGAGATGTTAATGGTATTTAAGATCATTTATGGATTTTGATTTTGAGTTGTGAGGACAAGTGTGTTTCCCACTTGTGATATTCGAGAAAATAAAATTATTCCATGTCACGTGCCTATGTTTTGGGTCAGGGCATGACATTTAGTGCAAAGGTACATTTAGTACAAAACTGTCAAAACCTAGAGCGGCTAACGGCTCCTGGACAGTGGCTCACATGTCTATGCAAAATTGTCATATTTTGAGCCCTAATTAAGAGCGACTCACTGCTCCTTGAGGAGAGGCTCTTCAGTATTGTGCAGAAAGTTAGATTTGAGGTTTTTCAGTGGGTTTCCAACAACTCAATCATTTCCAAAAGTCCTTCCAATAGTCATATCTTTGAAAATGCTTCTAAATGCAAGACCAACGGGCATTCTAAGGTGATGGAAAAATTATGAGATCATGGATTAGAGCTTAAGGAAATGATGAAAATCCTTTATGATTAAATTAGCAGAAAATTTTCAAGGAAACATTCCATCCCAAGAATCTTGAGAGCCCATCTCCAAACCAAAGGTAAATTTTCTTGACTCCCTAAGATTTATTCCTATTCACATTCTATGTTTTTTCATTTACAAATCTTGAGCTTTCAAAGCTCTCGTTGAATATGAATTTGGGAATCCATCTTCTTTAAGGAAAATGACCATTTCATAGGATAACCCTTCATCTTCCCCAAACCCGAATATTATTCATTTTAATCCTAGAGATACCTTTCAAACCACTCATGTCACGCCCCGACCCAAAAAGTGAGCCCGGAACGTGACTGATTTTTTTTTTTGAAGCTAAACTCAAGAATTCTAACTGGGCCAGACCAACGGTTAGGTCCAAAGGTCACACATGATCTCAACATGTGGACTCAAATATATACCATAAGTCTACCCAAAAGAGACACAACCATAAACACATAATTCCAACAATGAATTATTATTACAACATCATCAAAGTAACTACGGAAAAACATAGTAGTTCAATACATGACATCAATACAAACTAAGTACCACACGCGATACTTTACATAAACAAATGGTTCAAAGAACCAAAAAACAAAGATAAGGGAATTCCCATCAGTGGAATCCCAAAGCAACGTCGCAGCTTATCCATCCTAACCTTTAAATAGAGGGTTCTCCTCCTCGGGCACATCTCCTGAAAGGTGAGTGGGGTGAGCTAACTAGCCCAGTGAAGGAAATATAACAGTGTGGTCTAATGAAATATCAGGTTAATAAATAATCAATATTTGCAATATAATATCTCATGCTTGATAATAAATTCCCAACATCAAGTATAATTTCATAATTTATCATCTTTTCCATTATTGCTGTCATCCAACGTAACGCCTACATACTACGCTGAGACCATCGTATTAAGTCCCGACACAGTCAAAATACGTCCTTGCAAGTACATCTCCGGCCCTCACATGGCCGATACTAACACTCCTCAGGTCAGCAATGGTTGACACCCATGGTCCAGTAGACGTAAACCATCTCACACACATAGCCGATATTGGTTCAATAGTTAAGAGCACGTGGAACCAGTATTACATATCTCATATGATCAACACCATAGCATTCATAATCATCATAAGCACTTCTTACAACAGTGCATCATGTCTAGGCACATGTGTGGGTACATCAAATCTGAAACCACTCATTGTTCAAGATGCACCTCATAATAAACCTGATTACAACTACTGAAAAGTTAAGTTCCCTCACCGTAAATGTGTGGTATCACGGTTTCTGTTCAACAAGTAAACAAGTGCACAATCAATTGTAAGTCAATATACATAGCATTCACATGTATACATACAAGTAATAGTTCAAAACCATACTTGTTTTCCCAAAAATCTCCAAGGTAAACCATTTTAAGTTACAATAATCCACAATATATAATAATAGGATGCTCAGTCCAAAACTCATATTGTCTTCTGGACATGACTAGATTGACTTATTGAGTTAGGTCTAGATACTCAGGTCACTTCTCGGTTGTCTTCTGGATAGGACCAGATTTGACATGTTGAGTAACGCCTCGAGGTCACTCAGTGCCCGACAAATATAGCATCGGCTTGGAAGTGAAGTCACGTAGTTCCCGACAAATAGAGTCAGTCTGGAAGTGAATAAAATAGTATATACACTATAGTAGCAAGAAAAGAGGGTTAGTACAACTTTTAGATTATTAAAGGTATAAACATCACATGCATCACCAAATCAAACAAGATTTGTAGATTCAAAAACTGTGTTCCTCGGAACATGTCTCGGAACCTGGTACTGTGGCTTCGGATCATCCGAACCACTGCCTAAACTATTCACAGACTTCGGATCTTGGGTCAGTCTTCGGATCGTCCGAAGATCAGGTCTCGGATCATATGAAGGTCCTTCCGAACAGAAAAATTAGAAAAATAGGTCTCGGTGGATCTATGTGTCTCGGATCATGCCGAGTGAAGCTCGAATCGTCCGAGAGAGGTTCGGTCCTTCCGAACAGGGCTCAGAATATTTGAGTGAGACTGGCTAGCCTCGGACGCTTCGGGACTTCGGTATAAAGCTCGAAACGTCCGAAGGGTGTTACCCTCGGACAATCCGAAGCACAACTCTCGGACCGTGCGAGAGTCATCTTCCTCCTCTATCTGCAACAGCAAATAGTAACTGGCAGTGACACATGAAATACGAATCCGGAAACAGTGGGTTTCCTGGATTCGGTTTTCACATCCAACCGGTCAGATGGACTCCTCAGTGAGTCCTCTTTCCGTAGGGAGTGGCTTGGAGCTTTAAAGCTCATTAGGCCAACGGATTTTAAAACGAAAACCACACTGGTACAAGAAATCCCACATTTTTGCTTAGACTCCAAACCATGTTACTCACTCAAAACTTGGCCAATTTTGGTTTTTCTTGATTCTAAACCAGTTAAAATTCAAAGAGGAACACAGTGGTTACCTTCACTCAAGTTCTTGCGTTGAAAAATCCAACTTTTGAAAAACTTCCTTCTTAAGCTACGGTGAAGTACACTTTGGAAAACAGAGTCTGAGAGAGAGGGAGTTGGTCTGAGAAGTGAGACTGAGAGAGAGATAGAAATGGAGATTTCTGAGGGAGGAACCAGCTGATGGTGAGGGCAATATATAGCAAATCCGATCAGTGCATGGAGGCCAGCCGGATGCTGCATGCAGCTGCGGCCTATGTCCCGAACAGTAACGACACTGTTTCGGCGTTGGTTGCAGATCAGTCCCTCAAAAATTTCGATTTTACAAATAAGCCCTTATTTGATAAAAACTTGATTTTTAACTAAAAACATGATTTTAAAAGCTCAAGAATTTTAATCCAACCTGACAGATAAATTGGGTTTTAAAAACTCTAATCACCATAAAAATTTGAAGATTTAAAAATCAACAAAAACCATTGATTTAAATAAAAATCGCAATTTAACACTATTTATGTGATTTAACTTGTATTAAATAAAATGATTTAAAATCCTCATGTTTGGGATTTGAAAAAATAAACTAGACCATACTAAAATGGTCTAACATACTATACTTGTTTCAAAAATTATCTCATTTCTAAAACCATTTAAAAGTATTTATTTCTCCCTTTCGGGGTTTTGACGGGCGGTTTTAAATACTATTTTCTGAAAATAAAATTATTCTAAAATCAGAAATAGGAATCCTTAATTAAGGAGAATAATATCATCCAATAAAAATCACATAATAACACAATTAATAAAATAATTATAATAAGTGGTAAATTACCATTTTGCCCCTCCAGCTGGACGAACTGGATCACTGAGCTTTCGAGCTCAGATTGGGCCACACGTGGGCTTTTCACCAAGCCCTAACCGTAATCTTTAAGATTTAACCGGTCTCAACATCAAGTATAATTTCATAATTTATCATCTTTTCTATTACTGTTGTCATCCAACGTAACGACTACATACTACGCTGAGACTATCATTTTAAGTCTCGACATGATCAAAATATATCCTTATAAGTACATCTCTGGCACTCACATGGCCGATACTGACACTCCTCAAGTCAGCAACTGTCGACACCCATGGTCCAGTAGACGTAAACCATCTCACACACATGGCCGATATTGGTTCAATAGTCAAGGGCACGTGGAAGCAGTATTACATATCTCATATGATCAACATCATAGCATTCATAATCATCATAAGCACTTCTTACAATAGTGCATCATGTCTAGGCACATAGGTGGGTTCATCAAATCTGAAACCACTTATTGCTCAAGATCTATCTCATAATAAACCTGATTACACCTACTACAAAGTTAAGTTCCCTCACCGTAAATATGCGGTATCGCGGTCTCTGTTCAACAAGCAAACAAGTGCACAATCAATCATAAGTCAACATACATAGCATTCACATGTATACACACAAGTAGTATTTCAAAACCATACTTATTTTTCAAAAAATCTTCAAAGTAAATAGAATTGAGTCTCCTACTTAGTTTCTAACCATTTGAAGTTACAATAATCCACAATATATAATAATAGGGTACTCAGTCCAAAACTCATATTGCCTTCTAGGTATGACCAGATTGACTTATTGAGTTACGTCTAAATACTCAGGTAACTTCTCGGTTGTCTTTTGGATAGGACCAGATTTGACATGTTGAGTAAGGCTTCGAGGTCACTCAGTACCCGACAAATATAACATCGGTCTGGAAGTGAAGTCACGCAGTGCCCGACAAATAGAGTCGGCCTGGAAGTGAATACAATAGTATATACACTATAGTAGTACGAGAAGAGGGTTAGTACAACTTTTAGATTATTAAGGGTATACACATCACACGTATCATCAAATCAAACAAAATTTGTATATTAAAAAATTGGGTTCCTCGGAACATGCCTCGGAACCTGGTACTGTGGCTTCGGATCATCCTAACCATTGCCTAAACTAGTCATAGACTTCGGATCTTAGGCCAGTCTTCGGATCGTCCGAAGATCAGGTCTCGGATCATCCGAAGGTCCTTCCAAACCGAAAAATCAGAAAAACAAGTCTCGGTGGGTTTGTGTGTCTCGGATCATGCCGAGTGAAGCTCGGATCGTCCGAGAGGGGTTCGGTCCTTCTAAAGAGGGCTTGGAACATCCGAGCGAGACTGGCTAGCCTTGGACGCTTCGGGACTTCGGTATGAAGCTCGGAACGTCCGAAGGGTTTCTTTCGGATTGTTCGAAAGGTTTTACCCTCGGACCGTCCGAAGCACAACTCTCGGACCGTCCGAGAGTTGTCTTCCTCCTCTGTCTGCAACAGCAGACAGTAACGGGCAGTGACACATGAAATACGAATCCGGAAACAGTGGGTTTCCTGGATTCGATTTTCACATCCAACCGGTCAGATGGACTCCTTAGTGAGTCCTCTTTCCATAGGGAGTGTCTTGGAGCTTTAAAGCTCAGTAGGCCAATGGATTTTAAAACGAAAACCACATTGGTACAAGAAATCCCACATTTTTCCTTAGGCTTCAAAACCATTTTACTCACTCAAAACTTGGCCAAATTTGGTTTTTCTTGATTCTAAACCAGTTAAAATTCAAAGGGGAACACAATGGTTACCTTCACTCGAGTTCCTGGATTGAAAAATCCAACTTTTGAAAAACTTCCTTCTTAAGCTACGGTGAAGAGCACTTTGGAAAACAGAGGCCGAGAGAGAGGGAGTTGGTCTGAGAAGAGAGACTAAGAGAGAGATAGAAATGGAGATTTCTGAGGGAGGAACCAGCTGATGGAGAGGGCAATATATAGCAAATCCGATCAATGCATGGAGGCCAGCCGGATGCTGCATGCAGCTGCGGCCTACGTCCCGAACAGTAACCGCACTGTTTGGGTGTTGGTTGCAGATCAGTCCCTCAAAAATTTCGATTTTGCAAATAAGCCCTTATTTGATAAAAACTTGATTTTTAACTAAAAACATGATTTTAAAAGCTCACAAATTTTAATCCAACCTAACAGATAAGTTGGTTTTATAAACTCTAATCACCAAAAACCATTGATTTAAATAAAAATCGCAATTTAACACTATTTACGTGATTTAACTTGTGTTAAATAAAATGATTTAAAATCCTCATGTTTGGGGTTTGAAAGAATAAACTAGACCATACTAAAATGGTCTAACATACTATACTTGTTTCAAAAATTATCTCATTTCCAAAACCATTTAAAAATATTTATTTCTCCTTTTCAGGGTTTTGACGGGCGGTTTTAAATACTATTTTCTGAAAATAAAATTATTCTAAAATCAGAAATAGGAATCCTTGATTAAGGAGAATTGTATCATCCAATAAAAATCACATAATAACACAATTAATAAAATAATTATAATAAGTGGTAAATTACCATTTTGCCTTTCCAGCTGGACGAGTTAGATCACTGAGCTTTCGAGCTCAAATTGGGCCACACATGGGCTTTTCACTAAGCCATAACCGGAATCTTTAAGATTAACAGGTCTAAGCAGGATTTATTAAAGTAAATACTCCTAATTTGGATTAGGGTATTACAACTCCTAGTTCACTTCCAAGAGACACATTGAGTTTAATAGTTATATTTTACAAGATTGCCTTCCAAATCTCATTCCAAGGTTTTATTGGTAAATCCTTTGAGAAATCAAGGCTCATATTGAATGTGACTTGAGAAGACAAAGTGTGTCTAAGAGTAATTTCTAAATCACACTCTAAGACTATTATTGGTATATCTTGAGCATTATATGCTCTTATTGATTGTGATTTGAAAAATCCCTAGCCTCTAGGAAGAAATTGCATTCATAGTAATACTCATACTTTTCCCTAGAGCCAAAACTCTTGATTTTGAAGAGTTCATTTCCAAACTTAGGGAAATCATTTTAGCTCAAATCAAAATCATTCTTATTCTCATCCCAATCTTTCATAGGTATATCTTATGCATTCTATGATCTCTTAAATGTGAAATGGAAAATCATTTCTAGGGTTAAAACCAATAGGAAAATATTTATATACCCTAGACTACCTTTCCTTAATCTTTGTGTGCACAAATTCGAGCATCTCTTCACCAAGAAGCAAAACATGGAGAAAATTAGCGAAGAACGCATCAAAGGAAAAATCAAGCAAAGAGGCTAGCGTTCTTTGTAATTCTCAAGTACTACTTTCTTTCTATCATCCTTGTAAATTTGTAAAAGGGTTACTTAACACAAGTCAAATTCAAGAGAAGTGTTCTCTTGGTGTTTAGGTCGATCTTCACCCTTGAAGAAGGTCATAGGTCGTAAAGGTTCAATCTCTACCAATGAAAAATATCAAGGGTTTGTTTTGGTCATAATGAAATCCTCAAGTGGTGTACTTGAGGCGTGGATGTGAGTAAGGTTGTAGAACCACGTAAAAATTGTTTGTGTTATTTTTCCATCTCTTTTCATCTCCTCTTTAATTTGTGCATTTACTTAATTTGTTTTATCACTTGCACATACACTTTGTATTGATCGATTAATTGTAAAAAGTAAGAAAAGAACCAATTTATCCCCCCTCTTAGGTCAATATCTAGGCAACACTACCCATTTTCTCTCTCTGCTGCTAGTAGGACTCCACCTTCCTTTTTCTCTATTTCTCTCGCCTTTGATACAGTCTTTTTTTCCTTCCCTAGAGACCTTCGTCCTTGCTTTGTTAAGAAACACCCGAAGTTTTTGTCTTTCCTAGATCCAAGAAGATTCCTCTCTATGCTGCATCTCATTCTCGCTCTGTCTCCTCTCTAGTTTTTCCTCCCTTCTTTGTTCTCAGATATGCTGAGTTTTGCCTAAAAATCAGGCTGAAGATCGGCGGAAATTAGGCCTTTATTGTTCTTCAGTTTTCTATTTCTTTTTCTTTTTCTCTATTTTTATGCTTCGGGTCCTATTAGCAACATCGTTCCTAGATCCTCTAGCGTGATTCTTGTTGTTGTTAAATTTTACATTTATAACTCGCAAGCTCACGAAGCATATATAATATAGCAGTTAGAGAGAGGTTGAACCCAATGGAAAATCACAAAATATATGCACTAAAATTAAATTAACATTCCTTTAAAAAGATATATTATCAAGAAAATAAAATTCCAATGTAAAATTAAAGAACTCTAATACCTGGATTTTAATAAATCTTGGATTAAAATATCAAAATAACATCATTATCTCACTTGTATCTAATTTTTAAATTAGCAAAATAAGATGTTTGAATTAAATTCAATTTATCGTCAAGAATCAAATCCATGTCCTTTTTATTTAAGATAATGAACTAAAATGATAATATCAATCTTCTTTAAAAATTACATGTCCCAAGATCTAAATAATACATCTCCAGCCTTAGTTAATTGAATTTTAAGAGAGAGAATGTTTGGATACAAATATCTAAAGAATTAATAAACAAAGATACATGAATTAGAATAAAATCATAAATTGAACAATTCTAATACAACAAACATACAAAGTGACTAACATAACTAAAGACTGGAAATAAATTGACAAATAAAGTAAATGACAGAATAAATAAATGCATAATTTAAAGGTTGGTTATTGGAATAGACCATTGATTACCCAAAATGTGTAAACAAATACAAAATCTATATCTGAAATTCGCATAAAAATCCAAATGGTAATTCATGTTCATCATCAAATTAAAATTTCATAATCTTTAACTTAATTAATCAAACATTAGTAACTTAGATTTAACACTTATAACCTAAGTTCTAACTATTTCATGTCCAATTAAAACAAATAAATTACAAACTTTAAACTTAATATCTTGTATTTATTTAATGAAAGAATTAAATACAGGATATTGGAACCTAAATACAAGAAAAGACAAAATAAAAATGAAAATTTACAACCCTCATTTGTAAAATTCGAATGGTGCTCCTGTCTTCTTGTTTTCTTCTCCACCATTTGATCCTCTTAGGCTCCAAGTGAAATTCGAATTTCATGTTGTGCCTAGTGCTCTATTTATAGGCTCTAGGAATGAATGGATCATTGGAATTAAATCTGGGTTTAAGTTATTAATGGAAGGCTAAGATTGGATCCCACTTAAAGGTGGATGGATGGGATTTGAAGTTGAAAACTTAGGGTTTACAGGGCATGTTAGAATTTTGTGTTGCTTGGATTGAGGTTGGCTTGGTGGCTAAGCAAGAAATGAGAGAAAATTGGGATTTGGAGAGAAAATTGGGTAAGATCGAATTTGACATGTGAGTTTAGGGTTTTATGAATGCAGTGCAATGTATGGTGGAGATTAAAAGCTAAAATGCATGAATGGTATGATGAACAAAACATGATGTGGAGGGTTGACTATGTGATATGCGCATGAGGTGTTTTGGATTTGAGAAAATTGTGTGTAGTGTGGCAAGATTGAGATGATGAGGTGTTTTGGATTTTGGGAAATGAATCTGGATGGATTTTAGTTTAAGTGCATGGAGAATTTTTAGTGCCAAAATCTTGTGGAGGTGTTGTGGATTGGATGGTGATGTGTACATGACTAGGCATAAGCGTATGGAGTGGATAGGGTTGCTTGGGTTCCAAGTTATTCTATATCTAGGGTTTTAATACATATAAGGGATGATTTAGTTAAATAATTTTGAAAGTGGACTGGAATATAATTAATTAAATTAATTAATGGAAATTTTGGTGATTAGTTAATTAATAAGGTTTTTACACTATAATGACGTGTGGATTATATATTGACACATGTGAATGAACGAAAGGCCAAAGAGTAAACCCAAGATCGAGCGAGTTAACTAGCGGAGTGTTTTTGTTTGCTAATCAGCCAAATATCAGGTAGGTTTTCCTACTTTGTTGAAATGCAATGGGTGTGAATCTAAAACCTTATTAACAATAAGAAAATGATGATTTGAGTCCCTTTGAAAATCATGTATTCTTGATTTATGAAATGGAGTTCATTTTCAATTGAAGTACTTTGGAATATTTCACCATCTAGAATTATATGATTGATGAGGTGTTTTGAAATGTACATTACAGCTACGTGATATTGAATGAATATTTTGGAAGGATTTATAATATAAAGAAAACGATGCTATCCCAATTAAAGGTATTTGCAGGTATTTTGAAAAGTATGATATTTTACTTGAAAGATTGTTGTAGATTTCAACTAAATGAGTTTCTAATTTATCTTGAGAAATACATGTATATCATATGTGTTGCGAAAAGAGTACCTTCAAGTTCATGAGAATGATTGACAACACATGACATGAGATCATTAGCATCATTTGCATTCATATTCCTCATGCATAAAGCATGGGATGGGAAAGACATGGAGTGAAAACAAAGGGCTAGTTAGTCCAAATAGACCTTAGTGTCATGATTATTGTTATAGGAGTGGCAGTCAACGAACCAAAATACAGAATGTCTGGACGGGCTTTTGTATCGTATTTATGAAAAGTGAATTGACGAATCAAAGTACTGAATTGACCCAGGCAGGCTTTGATGTCGTACGTGTATGACCAAGAAATAAATGCTTTACCGATGGATGCAGTTGAAATTATGATGATATCTATTATAACACCTCAAAAGATGAGTATGAAATGAGTATACGGGAAGATAAAATGCCCCGTTGTCCTAAATGAGTTGTTGAAACACCTATGCATGGGGCATGATGAGGGTATGCATAAATCATGACACCCATGGCATAATACATTGCACATTGATGATCATTTACATGATTGGCATATGGTATTTTGAAAAGACAAGTGAATATGATTCCATTATAAGTATTGGGTTGACATCATTATGATATTGAAATTATGAGATAAGATAGGTACGAATATGATACCTTACAATGAAATATGTATTATGTTTTCAAATATAAGCTTTCCATAATAAATTAAACATGAGAATCTTAGTATGATAAGTATTTTGAGGAAAAGTATTGAAATATTTATACTATTATGATATGACTAAGATATGAAAAAGGTATTGAGAAAAGTATTATTCAAGATTTCAATTATGAGGTTTCTAGTATGAAAAGAAGTATGAAGTGAGTATGTAGCTTTGATATTGTAAGTAAATGAGTTTTGAGAAATGCTTGGAGGTTTACATATAAGGTATACAATATGTAAGTGTTTGATTTTCAAAGTACAAGTATGTATAATATCTTAGTATTACACGCCGTAGTGCATATTATATGATCGGAATTCCTACTGGGCATGTTGACTAAGCCCATAAATTCCCCCTTAGATTGTGTATGCAGGTTTGAAGTACGTAGATGAAATTGGACCAAGCAATGGCCGAATGTAGACAAGATGAAGAACTAAGAAGGAAGCTTGGACTAGTGAAGCGGACTTATGTATTTTGGGAATAGTAGGACAATGTTATGGCAATATGACTTGGGACTTTGTAATTAAGTATTTTTTATTTGACTCATGTATGATTATCTTGGGAATTTCCTTATATTTGTTTTGAGATGCATTTGGCTATTCATGCAATGAAATAAATGTTTAAATTTCTACAGGTTTATGTTAGTGTGTGCAAATGTTATCACGCACACACTAGTGGGGCCAGTCAAGGGTCAGGTCTTCAGACCTGGACTTAGCTCGTGTCATGACGCTAGCCTCAGTCTCTCCACTAAATATCCATATAATCCTACTCTGATTTCGGTGGTCAGAGGGAGGGGTGTTACAATGGCTATGATTAAATGGGATCTAGATCTAATGGATCTAAGGTTATTTGGTTAAAATAAATTCTATAAAAGGTAACTTTCCTAACGGAGTTTTAAGATTGAAAGGTTGATCATGATGATGGATGAATTGAATGGCCTAGATCTAAGATGATGAATGTATGCAATAGATATGGAATCGAGGCTCTAGGGTTTACCTAATTTTGATGCATGAGATGAAGGGTTAAGCTTTAAGATGGAGAATAGATGGTGTGGATGACATGGAGAGGAACAAGGCTTTGGGAGTGTGAATGGGTTATGGAATTTGGGTTTTGGACCTAAAAATGAGCACATGGGCCTCCAGTGAATCTTGGACTTGAGCTTGAGGACTGGGGCCTTTGTTGGACTTGAAGTGCACATTGGCCTGGCCCAATGATGGCTTGTGAAGCGTAGTTTGGCCCAATTGGAGTGAATCTCTGGCCCATGGATCTTGAATTGAATGTTCTCTCTTTCATAATTTAATAATTAACTTCACCACTTTAAAACCTAAAATATTGATTTAATCTAACTCTCATAAGTGGATCTAGCCTAACCAATTTACATGAAAAACGTAAAAGTCGAGTGAAATTAAACATAAAAATTCCAAGTCTTACAAGTTAAGCTTTAAACTTGCAATTATCCACTGATTTGAGATTGTTTTCCTAAACTTTTCATTTTTATCTACAAAACTAAGAAATGACATTAAATGCATGTGATATATACAAAATTGAAGGCTAACTAGTCTAATAATCAGGGGTCAAAAATGTAATATTTCAGTGCTCAACAGTTCCTTTCTTCTCTATTTTCGGTCTCTTACAGTAGCATCGTTTATCCAATTGGGTTTCTTCTTTAAGTGGATCTTCGATCCTCCAATTTTTAGGGATTTCTTTTAGTTTTGAGTAGAACAAGGCTCGGCCAAATCCAGCTTGAGCTGGTAATGGATGTGGAGGAGAAACTTTCATCTTTGGGTTTCCAATTTGATTTCTATCGTCAATAGGATTTGTTGTTCTTGACTAGAATTCTCTGGGATCCATGGGAGTGATGACATGGCTGCTCACTTGGATTTGAAATGGGACCCCAAAGACAAGCTGATGGGCTTGATTTATTTGGCTTTTTGATCCAAGAACGATTAAACGGGTTCAGATCCTAAATTGATCCAAGTGGCAAATTTGATTTGGGTGTGAATGGGTCTATTTGATTGTATTTGGGGTTCATTCTTCCCTCCTTCAACTAGAGAATAGATTCAGAGAAAAAAAAACTCGTCAATTTCGCTTAATTGGGCCTATTTGTCTTCGATTAGACCCTCGTCAGATTCGTCAAATTCAATGTCCACATCAACTTACTTATAATAACTTAGTGATTATGGAATATAGTCATCTGGAACTTAACTTCATAGAGCATTCAAAATGATCCAATAGGATTCGGACACATCATCCTATGTCAGCTGCTTGCACTGTAGTTGCAGCTAATACAAGATGATGTGTCAAGATCCTAGTGGATCATTTTGAATGCTATATGAAATTAACTTCCAGAGGATCCGAACTCGTGATTGTGATACTTAAGATTCAAAAATAGATCTCACAATAAATAATCTGCAACAGTTACAACATCATCATTAAAACTTGGGCTTTTTCGTTCAAAATACCCATGAAATGGCATAATCTGTTTGCTGGACCTGCAAAAAATCTAATTGGGAAATAGTGCTTCGAAGTTCGTTCGGACATTTTTTGGACCAATTTACCCTCACTTTCAACAGCTGTTGCTTTTTCAATGTCAGAAAATATGCCACTTTCAACAGCTTATTCTTTTGCTAAAGTCATTTTCTTCCCATTTTTTTCCTAGTTCCCCTACTTGTCCACATTTTATTCCAACTACAGCTTTCTTGTTTTTCGTGTACTCATTTTGCGTGACAAAGCAATTATTTTATAATCGGTCACTCTTTAATAAAGCGTTTTTTTTATAAAGCGTGGATATGCTAGAGCAATCTAAAGTGTCCGCGCTTAGTATGAAAATAAAAAAAGCGTTTTAACATGAAAAAAGCGCTTTACTAAGCACTTTAATATAAAAAAAAAAATCTGCTTTAACATGAAAATAGAGCTTTAGTATTAAAAAAATCACTTTAACATGAAAATAAGCGCTTTAACATAAAAAAATACGTTTTAACATGAAAAAAACACTTTAGTGTGAAAAAAATGTTTTAACATGAAAATAAGCACCTTAACATAAAAATAAAAAATAAAAATCTACTTTAACATTAAAAAAACGCTTTAGTATGAAAAAAATGCTTTAACATGAAAATAAGTGCCTTAACATGAAAAAAGCGTTTTAACATGAAAATAAGCGCTTTGACATAAAAAAATGCGCTTTAACATGAAAATGTGCGCTCTAGTATGAAAAAAGTATTTTAACATGAAAATAAGCGCTTTAATATGAAAAAAACTCTTTAACACGAAAATAAACGCTTCATTATAAAAGAAATCCGCTTTAACATGAAAAAAGCGCTTTACTATGAAAAAGTGCTTTAACATGAAAACAAGCGCTTTAACATGAAAAAAGCGTTTTAACATGAAAATAAGCGTTTTAAGATAAAAAATTCGCTTTAATATGAAAAAAGCTTTATAGTATGAAAAAAACGTTTTAACATGAAAATAAGCGTTTTAACATAAAAAAAATCCGTTTTAACATGAAAATAACGCTTTACTATGAAAAAAATGCTTTAAAATGAAAATAAGCGCTTTAACATAAAAAAAAACCCTCTTTAACATGAAAAAAATAATTTAGTATGAAAAAAATGCTTTAACATGAAAATAAGCGCTTAAACATAAAAAATTCTCTTTAACATGAAAAACAACGCTTTAGTATGAAAAAAAGCACTTTAACATAAAAAAATCTGTTTTAACATGAAAATAAGCACTTTAACATAAAAAAATCCGCTTTAACATGAAAATAAGCGCTTTATCATAAAAAAAATCCGCTTTAAAATGAAAAAAAAGCTATAGTATGAAAAAAACGCTTTAACATAAAAAAAAAATCCACTTTAACATGAAAAAAACTCTTTAGTATGAAAAAAATGCTTTAACATAAAATCATCTGCTTTAAAATGTTTTAACATTAAAAAAACACTATAACATTAAAAAAACGTTGCATGAGATTGATGCTGTAGAGAGAAAAATAAGAGAAAAAATTCACGTGAAAAGATTCCGCTATGATGGAACTTTAGCACGTTTGCGCGTACACTTTAGAGCGCTTGATGAACATCGTAAAACTACCATTTTACCCTTTAAATATTAGATTAATTAGTCTTTATTTTGTAAATATTAGATATGTTTAATATGTTTTTGAGTTTTGTAGAACATTCTGGAAAGTACAAGAAATTGGAATAAAAATTGGAGAAAATGGGCTACAATGTCAAATTTGGAAACCAAGGATGGTAGCATGTTCATACAGCAGCTAGCATGAGTTTCCAAAGAACCCATCCAACAAGTGACTGTCACTATTCGTGTATCACAATCCTACAGTCCAGCTATGCAGAGAAATCCGTTAGAAGAAAGGAGGAAATAGAGAGAAGACATGCTGCGAGCCTGCATCGTGGATGCTGATTTCCTTTCCCAGTTGAAAGAAAATCGAGAAGACATGTTGGCTGATTGAAGCATGTGCTGGCTAAATCTTGTACAGCAGAGAGGGACAAATCCTTGTGACTTAGCAGAGAAAAGAAGGAGGTTGCGAAAGAGGAAATGTGATGAGGCTGAAGATAAGAAGATAGAAAAGAAAAAAAAGGAAGAAATCTGCCGAATTCTTCTACAGCAGTGCACCATAAAATTGCAATTCAATCTTGAAATGAAATCCCAAGAAAAGAAGTTAATCCCCCACCGTACCAAGTAGATCTGCTGAACTTTAGAAGAGGCTACACGATTTTCGCCCAAATCCATGAGACTCGGCAACAAAGCAGGGCATGTCCGACGGAGAGATAAGGATGAAGGTGCTGACTGATTTGGGTTAGAAGAAATGAAGGAAGAAAGAATATAAAAGAAGACGAGAGAAATCAGGGAAGCTGCTGTGTAATGGAAAGGGTTGTGTTAGTCGATTCTAATGGAGAAAAAAAAAAAGATAAGGAGAAGGGCTCACACGACATTGGTTGTGTACATACCATCGGCTGAAATTTAAAATAGGACTTTTTACTTGCTCATCTCTTTTCTTATAAATAGAGTATGGATTCCATTGGAAAAAATGAACCGAGCAAGGCATTGAAGGGGCAGAATTTGGACAGCTAAATGACAGAGAAAAAATATTTGATTTCTTGCAAGTCATTTATTTTATTTTTATGTAATGATTCCCAAGGACTTGTATTTTCTTATATTCTAATTTTTTAATGAAATCCATGGTAGATTCTTTAGATTTATGGTGTTCCCAATCATTAAATATTCTATGGTGATGGTTTTTAATTTTATTTTAATTCTTTTTGTGAATGTTATGGAACAAATTATTTTTAGAATTTTTCATGGAAAACTAGAACCCCTGTTAGGATCGGTGAGACTTGACTTTTTTAGTCTAAGGTTCCTTTTAAGAATAATTTATTTTAGATTTGGAAAATGCAAGTGTAAATCCCGCTCAAGCCTAAGGCTTGAATTGAAAGATTCTAATTTAATGGACGTCGTAATTTTTCTAATTAGAATTTTAATAAATGCTAAACTTGAATTTATATTTAATAATTCTAGAATATTTTATAGTCTAGGCCATGATTTTATTTTTAAATTAGATAACATGCCGCCTTAGATACTTGTCTCAATTCCATTGTAAACTATATAAATAATTCATTATTATTGTTTTTATTTTTATTTTTTATTTATTCATAAAAATCCTTGAAATGATGGAACTAGGTTAAAAATATTTTATTTGTTTCTTAAACTTTGCTTTTTAAATTAGATTGAGGTCATCTAAATTCACTCCGCCATTTTAATCAAATTTATAAATCAATGATAAAAGTAGATCTTATATTTTGTTAACTTCCAAAGTTAGATAATTAATTAAATATTGGTTAACTAAATCTAGAATTTTGTTAAATTAAGATTATAACTCCATGTTTTAGAAAATTATTTTCTTATATCACATTATTTTAATGCTACCATTTTTATTTCTATATATATATTTTGTTGATTTCCCTTGTGTACGACCTCATACTCATTCACTACACTGTTAACTGGTTCGTGTGCTTGCGAGTTAAATTTAAAACACAAGTTTTTGGCGTCGTTGCCGGGAAAATCTAGAAATAAATTGTGTGCCATTAGACTTATGTGTTTTTGGAAAGATTATTATTTTTAGAAGTTTCTAAATTAGGCAACTCTTTAAAATTAGAAATTTTTGTTTTTAGTTTCCTTAAATTAGAAGTTTTTAAAACTATTAATGATTATGGAATTAATTTAAATTTGGAAATTTTTCTAAATATAGAAACTGTATAATTAGGATTTTCTATTTCTTAGAAATTTTCTAATTTAATAGTTTCCCTTTTTAGCAACTTCTCTAATATTGGAGATATGTCTTAATTTAGAAATAATTTTTTTTAGAAAATGATCTATTTTTGGAAATTATCTAATTTTCGAGACATTTAATTTTAGATAAGTTCCAAATTTAAAAAAATTTCAAAATTTAGAATTTAATCTAACTTTGGAAAGTTTCTAAATATGATTTCAAAAGAAAAAAAAAATCTCGTGGAACAAAGTTTTGATTTAATGGGGTGGATTCCAATTTTCATAGCCTTGACTTGATTTAAAATTTTTAATTAGGTTACAAATATTATATTTCTTCCACTAGTTGTAACTTTAGGACAATTGCACTTAGATTAGGATCATGCATTTTGTTTTGAATTAGAATCTTCACCAAGGCTTGTATTGTCTATTTTATAGGAGTTTTAATTACGCGCTTAAAAATCACTGGAAATATGCATAATAAGCTAAGGAGTTTTAATTGTGCGCTTAATAATTACTGAAAATACGCATAATAGGCTAAGGTGAGTGCCTAATCTTTTCTTTTGATTTTATTTTTCTCATGCATTCATATAGATTTATTTAGAGTGTTCTTTCTTTATTTATTTTACTTATTACTTGCATTTAATCTGTTCATGCACCTAGGTTGTTAGTATTCATGCATTAGTTTAGATTGCTTTATTATTGTTTGCATATTTGTTTGAATGTTGTGTGGTAATTTAGGACTGCATTTTCACAATATCTAGAAAAATAAGATTAGCAAAATTGGTTCGTGCATCTCCTTAATAAAATCAATTAAGGAACCATTAGGCTAGGCTTTAGGGTTTCATGCTCATTAGGAGCCTTTTCGATCGAAATTAATTTTTGTAATCAGTGAATAGTTTATCTTTAAGAATGGTGTCTAAGGTTAGTTTTGTCACCAAGACATGAGGTCGAGCATGCTGCAAGGATAAACTGGGAAGAGATGTCGTGTGCTAACCCCACTTACCTGAGAACTTACCTAGCCATCTTGTGGTTAAACCGGAGACTTACATTATTTGGAGTGAAAAGTAGGAACAAGTCTAGAGACAATCTTTAGGGTCCTATTAGCTAAATAAAAATTTGATTGCGTGAGTGCAATTCAAATTTAGATTTAGGCATTTTCCTGTGTGAATTTGGTTGAGCGTGAATGATCGTGTCTGTATATGAATTATTGGTGTCGTGACTCTCACAATCGTTTGGTTCGAGTTATATTTCCTGTCGATTTACCGATCGTTACGTTTAGAGCTCAGTCTAGCTCAGTCATAGACAATCCACCACCATCACCATCACCATCACCTAACATGGCCGAAGAAAGAATCGAAGAGAAAACCCTCCAAGACTATTTTTCAGCAGTCACACCCAATGCACCATCATGCATAGTTGTTCCAGCAACTAATGTAGCCTTTGAACTCAAACCAGGCATGTTACATCTTTTACTCGCATTCCATGAACTTGATCATGAGGACCCTTACCTACATGTCAAAGAATTCTTAGAAATCTGCGCCACCATCAAACTTCAAGGCATCACTGATGAATCCATTAAACTTCATTTATTTCCTTTTTCTCTCAAAGAAAAAATGAAATCTTGGCTAAATTCTCTACCTGCAAATTCCATCACAACTTGGGATCAGTTAACCAACAAGTTTTTGAATAAATTTTTCCCTGTATCTAAAACTAGCGGCCTCAAGAAAGAAATTTCAAACTTTAATCAAAAGGAGGGTGCACAATTCTGTGAGTCATGGGAAAGATTCAAAGATACATTGAGTAAATGCCCCCACCACGACTTTAAAACTGGGTGACTCGTGCAATTCTTTTATGATGGTTTCCCATATCGAACCGCACAATGGTCGAATCTATGAAGGATGGGGAATTTTTAAAGCTAACTGCAATCAATGGATGGAATTTCTTAGAATCATTGGCAGAAAGTTCTCAGCGATGAGACTTTTCCAAAAGAGAGAATTCAGTACAAACCTCAAAGAGAGGAGGTTTATACGAAGTTAATACCGACTTAGACATTAATATTGCAATTGCAAACTTAACAAAGAAAATCGATGCTTTTACGATGACTCAGGCGATGAACCTATCATTAGGAATGAATGCTAAGGTTTGCACAATGTGTTCTAACCTAGGACACACTGCCCAAAATTGTCCTTCCTTCGGATCTAATGCTGAGTGCTCAACCGAGCAGGCCAACGCACTCAATAACAATGGAAGACAGCAGGGAACCCCTTTTTCTGCCACATACAATCCTAATTAGCGGAATCATCTAAATTTTTCTTGGCATCAAAATCAACCTCCAGTTGGTCAAGGACCCCCTCAATGTCAAGGTCCACCATACCAACCATTCCACCCATCTCAAAATCATCCAGCCCAATCAAATCAGACTTATCAATCCAGTCCATCTCAACATCGTAAGCTCTCTCTCGAGGATACGTTACAGCAATTCATGCAGTCTACCCACCAGGATATGCACAAGCTTGAAACACAACTTGGGCAATTAACCACCGCAATAGGAGATAAGAAGAAAGGTAGATTTCCCAGTCAACCTATCCCAAACTCCAAGGGCCATAATGAGGTTTCATCGTCTAATCCAGAAGACGCTAACTCCATTATTACCTTGAGATTCGGGAGACAGGTAGACAATAAAGTGAAAATGCCTAGACAACCGGAAGGCCAGACCACTGGTCAATCCAAGCATCAGGATGACCCATCGAGTCCATCCTCAGTCCAAATAGTACCGGATCCATCTGTTAGAAAATCATACGTACCTAGGGCTCCATACCCTCAGAGGCTCATCACCAAGCAAGGGGTACCTTATGGTGACTACTAGAGGTATTCAAACATGTTAATATTAACATTCCTCTACTTGATGTCATCAATCAGATACCCTCATATGCTAAGTTTCTTAATGACCTTTGTACGGTGAAATGAAGAACTAATGTTCCCACAAAAGCATTTCTAGCAGAAAATGCAAGTGCTCTCCTCCAACAACCATTCCCGATTAAACATAAGGACCTTGGGTGCCCAACTATTGCATGCACCATTGGTACATATGAAATTGACAGGGCCTTATTAGATTTGGGAGCTAGTGTCAGCTTACTGCCATACTCCATTTATGAGCAGTTGGGGCTGCGAGAGCTAAAACCGACTCCTATCACACTACAGTTAGCTGATCTCTCTGTAAAAATTCTGAGGGGTGTGATAGAAGACGTTCTGGTGAAAGTAGATAAATTCTACTTTTTGGTTTATTTTGTTGTGTTGGATACACAACCCGTTCAGAACAAAAGTGGGCACATTCAGGTTATTCTTGGACGACCATTCTTGGCCACCACAAAAGTTGTTATCAACTGCCAAGATGGTATGCTTAAGTCGTCGTTCGGAGATCTAACGGCAGAACTCAATGTGTTTGGCCTATGTCGACAACCTTTCAGCACAGACGATCTGTGCGAGGTTAATATGATCCAGAGTTCTATCCAAAAGTCCTTCATTCACTTCATTTGTGATGACCCATTTGAGAAGACTCTGTCCACTTTTAGCACATACTTCAATGAAAATGTTAAACAAGAAATGAACGCTATTTTTGACGCATCTTCATATGCACGAAGGCTTACCAAATTCGAATCTCTCCCTGTTAGTCAATCTATGTTGATCCCCTCTATCGAGAAGCGACCAAAATTAGAGCTCAAGCCACTCCCTGAGACACTTAAATATTCTTATCTTGGACCATCAGACACTTTACCTGTTATCATAGCTTCCGATTTAACTTCTGAGCAGGAGTCTAAACTCCTAGCTGTTTTAAGAGATCACCGCGAAGCTATTGGATGGTACATTGTTGATCTCAAAGGAATTAGTCCCTCCGTGGTCATGCACAAAATTCACTTAGAAGAAAATTCCAAGACACCAGAGAACCACAGAGACGACTAAATCCGGCAATGCAGGATGCAGTAAGAGCCGAGATTTTAAAACTTCTTGAGACAAGTATTATTTATCCGATCTCTGACAGTGCATGGGTGACTCCGGATACAGGTTGTACCTAAGAAATCAGGTGTGACGGTAGTCAAGAATCAGGATAATGAGTTGGTACCAACCCGCGTCCAAACGGGTTGGAGAGTTTGCATTGACTACCGTAAGCTGAATATTGTCACTCGAAAGGACCATTTCCCTCTTCCGTTCATCGATCAAATGCTTGAACATTTAGCCTGTCATGCATTCTATTGTTTTCTTGATGGTTATTCCAGCTATAACCAGATCTACGTTGCTCCTGAGGATCAGAAGAAGACCACCTTCACCTGTCCATTCGGTACGTTCGTATATCGCCTTATGCCATTCGGATTGTGCAATGCACCAGCCACTTTTCATCGGTGCATGATCAACATCTTTTCTGATATGGTCAAACGTTTCTTAGAAGTCTTCATGGATGACTTCTCTGTGTTTGGGTCCACTTTTGACCAGTGCCTGCACCATCTGAGCCTTCTGCTAATCAGGTGCCAAGAAAAGACATGGTATTGAATTGGGAGAAATGTCACCTTATGGTGAAGCAGGACATAGTACTGAGGCAAATTATCTTTAAAAATGGCATTGAAGTGGACAAGTTAAAGGTCAACCTAATCTCTAATTTACCAAAACCCCAAACCGTTAGAGAGATCAGGTCATTCTTAGACCATGCTGGTTTTTACAGGAGGTTTATCAAAGATTTCAGTAAAATTTCTAAACCTCTCTGTAAACTCTTGACCAAGGATGCTAGTTTCGACTTTGATGATGAGTGCGTTCAAGCCTTTGAAAAATTGAAAACCGCTCTGATCTCCGCTCCGATAATACAGCCACCTGATTGGTCTATCCCCTTTGAAATTATGTGCGATGCCTCCGATTATGCAGTAGGAGTCGTGTTAGAACAAAGGTTAAATCGGTTACCTCACGTTATCTACTATGGTAGCAAAATTCTCAATGACGCTCAGCTTCATTATTCCACCATGGAAAAAGAGATGTTGGCAGTCGTATTTGCACTAGACAAATTTCGATCCTACTTAGTGGGATTTTAATCATGTAGCACTTAAGTATCTTCTTTATAAGAAAGATGTTAAGTCTCGCCTGATCCGATGGATCTTGCTGTTACAAGAGTTTGATATTGAAATCCGAGATAAGAAAAGTTCCGAGAATGTGATAGCAGACCACTTGTCTAGATTGATAACTGAGTTCACTGATGAGACTCATCCTATCACTGAATCCTTCCCTGATGAGTAACTCATGTTAGTGTCCCAAGTACCATGATTTACAGATATTGTTAACTATCTTGTTACTAGTCAAATGCCCTCGCATTAGACTAAGCAAGATAGGTCTCAGTTTCTGGTACAGGTAAAAAGTTTTATCTAGGATGAACCTTATCTGTTTAAACACTATGAGGACCAAATCATTCGTAGTTGTGTTCCAGAAGAAGAGCAACAACGTATAATAAGTTTCTGCCATGACCAGGCTTGTGGAGGACATTTCAGTACTAGAAAGACAACTGCAAAAATCTTGCAGTGTGGATTTTATTGACCTTCCATGTTTCGAGACACCCACACTTTCTGCGTCTCGTGTAATAGATGTCAAAGATTGGGTTGTATCTCCCGTAGAAATATGATGCCTTTAAACCATATCCTAACCATTGAACTTTTTTATGTTTGGGGTATCGATTTCATGGGACCACTTCCTAATTCTTTTGGCAACCTATATATCCTTGTAGGGGTCGACTATGTGTCAAAGTGGGTCGAAGCGGTGGCATGCAAAACCAACGACCACAAGGTTGTCCCCCGTTTCATTAAAGAAAATGTTTTCTCTAGATTTGGAATTCTACAAACCATCATTAGTGACGGGGGTAAACACTTTTGCAATCGCCCATTTGACAACTTACTAAAATCATATGGGGTGACGCACAAGGTGGCTACTCCCTATCACCCGCAAACAAGTGGCCAATTGGAAATTTCGAATAGAGAGATTAAGCATATTCTCGAGAAGACAATCAATCCAACTCGGAAAGATTGGTCTTCCAGACTCATCGATGCACTATGGGCATACCGTACAGCTTTCAAGAAGCCTATAGGAATGTCAACTTCCTGTCGAGCCAGAGCATAAAGCCTATTGGGCAATCAAAAATTTCAATTTTACTCTAGATTCTGCTGGCAACATCAGAAACTTCAACTGGTTGAGCTGGAGGAATTACGAAATGAAGCCTATGACACGGCCAAAATGTACAAAGACCGGATGAAAGTGTTTCATCACAAACACATCTTGAGGAAATCTTTTACAGTTGGTCAGAAGGTCTTGTTGTACGATTCAAGGTTGCATCTTTTTCCTAGAAAGTTAAGGTCCAAATCGACAGGTCCATTCATTGTTTCATCAGTGTTTCCACATGGGGCAGTACAGATCAGGTATCCTACAAGTGATCGTGCATTCAAAATTAATGGGCAATGATTAAAGTCATTTTTAGAGTTCCCCATTCCTGAAGAAGAGAACAAGGTCGCGATAGTCGATCCTGTGTACCAAGACTGATTTGAGGAGGACCCATACACATTCACTCACCTACCCATCTTCATCCTTTCTATTATCCAAACCCACATATCCATTTGTTTATGTCTGAGTCCGTCTAAGTCTTCAGTGTTTAGTATAGGTTTTCATCGAGTCAGTTTAGGATTTCTTTATTTGGTCCATTTTGCACCTCATGCATTCCAAGGTATGTCCAAACCCCGATTATTCATTTTCTAAAATATTTATTCTTTTACACCTGACCAGTGTCAATTAGGAAACATTGAGGACAATGTTCAATTTAAGTTTGGGGGTACTGAGGTCATTTATCATCTAAAAAAAAAAAATAACATCCATCATCTGTTTTGACTTTGTGACCAGCAGACGTTAAACAACTGGATAGGAGTCATGCACGTAGATGGTCGAGTTTTTGTCTTCACGTTGTGTCTGTCTAAAACAAAAGTTCCCCCAGACTTTTGTAGGAAAATCATTTCCTTAACTATGAGGGTGAGGAAGCTGGAAATCCAAGAGGAGCAACCCAGACCTCTTTGTAGTCGAAGCACTCTGGCTGCAAAGAGGAAAGCTAAGAGGCTAGGAATCTGTCACAAATGTGGACGTGGGAATTTTAATGGAATAATATCTGATCAAGGAGTTCGTTGTGTGACAGTAGCAAAGCATAGACCTATAAGTGGAAATAGACAAATTTATTTGGATTTACTCAAAGGTAGAGTAAGTCCGGAAAGACTAAGACTCCTTGATGTCCAAAGAACTATTGATTTTCGCTTAGGGGACTATAAACATCTTGACAATCTAATGTTAAACGAGTCATAGTTTTCTTAGGCAGAGAGAGAGACAAACTTAATCTTTTAAGGGTAGAGTAAGCAAAAACTGAGAAACCTTGGTACTTAACAAGACTGTCAATTTAACTCTAAGAAAAACACGAGTCTTGACGATCTCACGTAAAAAGAGTCACATTTTTAGCATTAAGGCGTAAATAAAAATCTTTATATCATACTTTTCCGGAAAGATTTTTATAGGATTTATGCTAGAAAATACATGTACACAGTCATATTAATGTTAGTCCGAAAAAGAAAAATATTCATAAGTCGAGTGATCACGAGAGGAATACTATTGGAGACTTAAACCCATTGACCTTTAGAGACATTTTATCCTTCTGAGGGTTATAAGTAAACTCTTGTTTCTTTGATAAGCGCATTGAGTCGTTAAGTGATTTCATTATCATTGATTTGGTCATACTACTAAGAACGGCATCAAATTTGAGTTAGTACATCTACAATTTTTCTGAATTTATTCGAAGCAAAGAAATCATCTTATGAAGCTTGGGATAGGATATAGGCCATTTTTGGATCGTTTGAGCCTTCAAGCCCACCTATTTTTGGTCATTTCATCTTAATAGTTCCCCAGTTGAGCCTAATATAGCATTTTTCATTGACTAGCCATATCTACTATACCCAACTCCGGACATGGAGTTTGAGCCAAAATTTTATATCCATTACCTATCATCATATGAGAAAAGGTTAGGGAAAAATTTGGGATAGAATTTACTGAAAAATAAAAAAATATATATAATAATATAGAAAAAAAAATTGGAACATCCATACATCAAAAAGGGATGTTGAAAGAGAAAAGAAACTAAGATTTAAAAAAAGAAAGAAGGGAACATCCATACGTCAAAATGGGATGTTGAAAAAAAAAAGTGAAAAATATTAGAGGAAAAATATCTCGTTCATATTATGAAGACTCTAACATTTTCTTATCAAAGTGTTAATCTTTAGAGTCTTTTATCCCTTCGTTGATATGACCCAGTCCTAAACCACGTTCCGTCCTTTTAGAAAATCCTATTGATCCTAAGTCTAAATAAGGTATTTCATGTAGAGAATAGAGGAGGAAAAATAATGGTATTTAACTCAACGTTCTTAGGAAAGTGGCATCTATTCATAAGATCAATTATTTTCTTCATCTATGCCGTCTTTGTTTAATACATATGTTAGAGATTTCGATTTGAATACGTAAACTCTGCTCACATATACCTTGAGAGAAAATAAATCCACCTTTGAGCATTAGTCTTTCTGAGAGATATATCTGGTGAGGTTTGAAGTCAAAGCGCATTTTCCAATAGTGGTTATAAAATTTGTGTCAATTTGGAAAAAGAAGACTGTCTTAATATTGGCTATCACACATAACACTCCGAGTATAAGTCTTGTAAAATGAATTTTAGAGTTGTATGATATTTAGATTTTTGTCTATGTGTTTTTGCTGAAAAAATGGATGTTTGTGAGTATCATCACTGCAAGCCCTCACGAGACTATAACTCGTCCACTAGTGGTGAGATAGGGGTTTAGATGCTTATTGCATATGCTAAATGAAATCGAGAGTACCAGCAAAAGTGGTGTCGTTTAGGATTTTTGACTAGTTTTGCTCGAGGACTAACAAAATCTAAGTTTGAGGGTATTTGATGAACATCGTAAAACTATCATTTTACCCTTTAAATATTAGATTAATTAGTCATTATTTTGTAAATATTAGATATGTTTAATACTTTTTTGAGTTTTGCAGAATATTCTTGAAAATACAAGAAATTGGAATAAAAATTGGAGAAAATGGGCCACAATGTCAAATTTGGAAACCAAGGATGGTAGCGTAACACCCCGCCCTTTTTACTCTAAAATCAGAGTTTATTTTTTTTAAAAATAATAATAAACAAGTGATCGGGGTGAGACATCACGACGCGAGTTAAGTTTAGACTTCTAAAATCCGACCCTTAACTGGCCAAGCCCATGTGCGTATGGACTAAGTCCATAAGAACCGATCCACACATGGTATAAATAAAACTTGCGGAATATACTTAATCTTAATCTAACTGTGGGTTATAATAGATCCTAAGACTACTCCATTTTTAGATAGCAAAGTACATAATCATATTCTCCAAAATTACTAAAATAACCTTAAACTAAACATTCATTCCAAACCATCCAAAACATACCTAACCATAGCAAATAGTTAACTAAATTATTACATGCCAACATCATCTTACTATCAAATTACATTGTCCATATAAACTTAAATAAAAAGTCCATAAATCAATCCATAATTAAAAGTCTATTCAAAAGCCGAAGCTCCTATGCTTGGTTTCCTTCACGATCCTCGTTCTTCCCCTTTCCTACGTCATCCACTAAGTATAGAGATAGAGCGTTAGATCAACGGGCCCAGTAGGTGTTTCCAATTAGGGCTACCACAAGGTTAGTATAAAACATGCAAATATCATAATAGTACATGATCATCAAAACCTTATAAAAACAATGCCACGTATGTTATGCACATGTAATGAGTCCTACCCATCACAAATATACATAGCCTCCTCTTGATGGGATTCTTATCGTCAAGGTACCCGACAGTGGTCTTTCAGACGCCCCGACGGAGTGTGGCCTCAGGTTTCCTCTTGATGGGATTCTCATCATCAAGATACCCTACAGTAGTCTTTCGGACACCCCGACGGAGTGTGGCCTCCGGTTTCCATAATCATCATCCCATGCCATCCATGAGATGTCAATGAGTTCATGCCATTTGTAAATACATCTTAACATACAAAACCACTTTGAAACATAATAACTTAGCACCATTTTTCATCAAAATTAAGATAAAACATCAAATATAAGTGTGGTTACAAAAAGGTAGGAAACCTACACAATGTTCACATAGATTGACTGCTCTTTTAAACCGTCACACGTTCACGACTTGTACACCGTTCAAGAAGCCCCGTTACCTTGTTTATATAATAGCAAGTCAAACATATGTCCATTTAATTTCCAACTAAGTCTAAGTCCCAAAAATCACTTTGTGGGGTTCGGCCATACCCCATGGCCGAACCTCACCCACTTAAATTTTGGTCTCTCTTTTTATTTAACCAAAACCATACAAATAACTTATATACAAACCCCAATCCACCAAATGTAACCTTGTGGGGTTCGGCCATACACCATGGCCGAACCTCACTTATTTTTGTTTTAATCCCTCCTTTGGATTCTTAAGCCCAAACACACCATTCAACTAACTTAATTAAACACTTCAACTACAAACATACCTTGGTAGGGTTCGGCCATACAACATGGCCGAACCTTACCACTTTGATTTTGACCCTTCTTTCCTTTGAACATTTCATTCATATTTACAATCTTGCCACTTGCATAACCCTTGTTTAATTTTGCTTAATAACTAATGTCCATAACAAACTCACCTTAGTGGGGTTCGGCCATACAATATGGCCGAACCTCACCATCTTAATTTGGTCCTTTAAATCCTTCATACATCCATCTCCAATTACATTATAAGTTAACCACTAAATCCACCAAATGAGCATTAGTGGGGTTCGGCCATACTACATGGCCGAACCTCACCCTATGGATTTTTATCCCTTGTTCCATCATCTATCATGGTTGATCACTTTAATACTAAATCCATAAATAACCATATGTGATTCTTAAATCAAAAGCATATAACAATTCATAATTTCCAAACATATTCTTAATCCGATTATCCCATCAAAATAGTCCATGGGGTTCGGCCATACACATGGCCGAACCCTATGGTTCTCTTGACTCAATCATTCCATCATTTATGTATAATTTAGGCTCAACACTTTAGCCATAATAACCATATGGCTCAGCCATCCAATGGCCGACCCAAAATATTAAACTTAACTCCATTTAAAACACCTAAAAACCTCCATGACATTGTACTGTTTTTAACTCTCTCAAACCCTAAAATTATCAAGTCCTTTCACGGGGTTCTGCCATCCCAAGTGGCCAAATCCTATGATCCATGTTTTACCCTTTTTAAACAGTATAATCCATGATCTAAACCCTTGATAGATTCGGCCATACAATGGTCGGATCATATTCCCTTAACCAATTTATTTAACAAGGGTTTATAGTGCACTTACCAATACCGCGACTCCTTCGGTTCTTTGACTATTTCTTGATCTTTACTCCGGCTTGTTCTTCCGTTCCTTTCTTAGTCTTCCTACCTTCTCCTTTAGCCGGGACTGATCTTGCTTGGAGACTCCTTGATATGGTTTAGCCAAAGTATTGATTTGATAGAGAGAGATAGAAATTTGGCCTTGGATGAGAGTGATAAAACCTTGATGCAAAACTCCTTTGCTCTATGTGTACTTTGTCTTGGTAGATGGAGAACGGCCAAGGAAGAGAGATAGAGTGAATGGAGATGAAATTCTATCTTTGGTTAACCAACTTCAGCCTAAGGTTGGCACCACATGTAACTCCCCTCCCATTCATTTCCGTCACTTATTTCATTTAGGGGTTTCATCCTTGAGATGAAACCCTCCAACGGTTTTTGGCTCCTGGCTGCCCTAGATGCAACCCTTCTCCATCACTTCTCCATGTGTGAACCCATATGTAACTCCAATTTGCTTAATGCCTCCCTTGGGGTTTCATCCTTGAGATGAAACTCCCAAGGTACCCAACGTCCCCCATGCATGAGTTAGTGTATCCTTTCCTCCACCAACCATCTCTCATTAACCTTGCATGTGAGAGTTTCATATTGAAATGAAACTCCCATAGGCTCCAATGGCTAGCTTTTGGTTGGCTTGTGTAACCTCCACAAGTCTATTCATCTTCCATTATTTACCCATGTGGGAGTTTCATCCATGAGATGAAACTCCTACATGCCAACGGTTTTGTGTCTTTAACCCTTAAATCATCCAACTATCCAACTTCCCTTTAACTCTCATGCATAGACTAATCTCTCATGCCATTCCAACGTGCATTATGTTTGAATTTGAAATACAACTCCTCACATATGTAACTCCCAAAACTGCCACCCCATTAATTACTTATCTAGGGGTTTCATGCATGAGATAACTTCTCCATGCATCCAACGTGTGGTGTGGTGTTTGAGTTTGAAACTACAACCCTTCAATTTCTCAATTCACTCCTTTGAGATAATTATCTCCATAATTTCCCATCCAACTCATATGACACAACTCACCCATTTAACTCATCATTTAATTCAACTCCACATTAAACCCAACTACTTCATTTAATTTGAGTTAACTTAAACACTTGTTAACACTCCCATTCAGCCTAACCCAATTAGACTTGAGCTCACTCAATGATTAATCATGTCCACAACGACCCATTGGGTTCAAATTGGGTCCTTTGACCCAATTAACCACTTTGACCCAAATAAATGTACATTACCCATTTAACTTAATTTGAACCTTATACCAAGTACATTGGCTCCTACTTGAACAATGGGTCCCACCATTTTCTCATCTATGATCATAACCATTTAATTCATAAATCCAATGACATTTTTGTAAATATTGATATATTGAAAAATCTAGGACATTACAGGTAGCAGGTTCATGCAGCAGCTAGCATGAGTTCCCAAAGAACCCATCCAACAAGTGACAGTCACTCTTCGTGCATCACAATCCTACAGTCCAGCTATGCAGAGAAATTTAGATGAAGAGAAAAAGAAGGCTGGAATGAAAAAAATATAAGCAAGACTGGAAATCAGCCAGTCGGTAGAGGCAGCACCAGAAACAACAGATCCAGCATAGGAAACTTTCGTGTACAGCAGAGAAAATCAACAAGCAGAGAGGGTTTTGGCTGAATCCTTGTGATTTAGCAAAGCAGGATATAGATGAGAAGGTGGCTACTGATCTAGCAAAAATAGAGCAAGCCAGAGAAATCCGTCAGAAGAAAGGAGGAAATAGAGAGAAGACCTGCTGCGAGCCTGCACCATGGATGCTGATTTTGTAACACCTCGGATTTTCAAATTATTATTTTATATGAAAATTATCCATTTTAATTGTGAATTTTCAATTGGATCTTATATGGATAAAGAATTGGGCCATGACCCAATTAGGACCCAATTGATTGAGGAATTGGTTTTATTAAAATTAAAGTGGGTTGAATTAATTTAGTCATGCATTATGTTCAAAATTAAATAAAAGATTATGCATGGCCGTGTATGGGATAAGATTGGCCGAATTTTAGATAATAAATCTAAGATAGGCGCATGGGATCTTTTAAAAAAGGGTATGCATATTTTCTTAAAATAAATAAAAGAAGTGTCTAAATTAAAAGAAGGGCACACGACATTGTTATATTTATTTTTAGCATTGGCCGATTGGGAGGTTACTAAATTGAGGAAGAGAGGTCGGCAATGGCTAAAATAGACAAGGGGCGCAGGGCCCTAAAAGGGGGTTGGCTATCTTAAGCACCTTCCAAAGTTGGGACCAAGAAAAGGCTTTATATAGAGATGCATAGGAAGGGTACACGGTTTTACACACCATAGCCAAATTTTATCTCTCTCTCTCCCTTTCTCAAGTCCTCTCTCACGGCAAGAGCAAGGAGAAGAAGATGGCAGCCAACAAGAGGTGTTTTTGGTTGAAAGAAATTAAGAAGAAAGGAGAAGGATTGGAAGAGCAAGGAATCGGAAAAAGGTTAGTATCTTATTTGAATAATTTAATTTGAAATAAAAGAACCACACCATGGCCGAACCCCATGGAAGAAGATTGGAGATGGATTTAATGATTTGAATGGAAAGAAAGAACCATAGGGTTCGGCCATAGTGCATGGCCGAACCCCATGGAAAGTTATGGTTTATTTTGTTGGGTTATGAATGTTGAAAACCATGGAGGAACATTGATTGATTAATGGAAGGACATGGTTCTTTTTGTTGAATCGAAACCATGGAAAGTCATGGTCTAATTATGGGTTTATATTCGTAGATTTTAGATCATGGAAACCTTTGAATGATTAAGTGTTTTGGATCAAAAGAATGGAAAAAGTTCCATGGTGTATGCCGAACCCAAAAATTTGATGATTTTAATTGATTAAAATGGAAAGGATATTGATAAAAAATTAATGGATTAGAAACCATGGAAAGATATGGTTTAATGAATGGTTAAATGGAAGGTGTTGGATAATTTTTAAATGAATTTTGAAGGAATAAGATGAACCATAGGGTTCGGCCATGTGACATGGCCAAACCCCATGGAAGAGAATTATTATTTTAGAAAGTATCAAAGTATGGATTTTAATTTAGTAAGGATGTTACTAAATTAGAAAATATCTAATCATGGACCTTGGATTAATTGGAAGTTGCTAAATTTGGAAACCTTCCAATTATGGAAAGATGGTTTCTAATTTTGGAAACCTTTCAATTATGGAAAGGTGGAGATTATTTATGGAAACTATCTAAGAATGAAAGGTGAAGATTAATTATGGAAACATAGGCATCACATGTGTATGGCCGAACCCCATGAATCAAAGTTATGGTTTATGCTTAATGAGTTATGATTTTTAATGTTTGCAAGAATCGGATTACTGGTTATGTAAGCCATGAATGGCAATTTTGTAATTATGGAAGTTGGATGCTAAAATAGGAAACTTTCTAAGTATGGATTATTAATGTTATAATTGGAAATTATACACCAAAGGGTTCGGCCAAGGTGTATGGCCGAACCCCATGGACCAAATTAAGGGATTTTATGGATCGGTTTTGAACATAAACATGAGGTAATGGAGACCAATGACAAGGTTGTAAATACTTGCAAAAATATAGAAGGTTAGCCATGAGTGGCAATCTTGTATATATATGGAGATATTAGACATAGGGTTCGGCCATGGTGTATGGCCGAACCCCATGAATTATTTATGGGACTATGTGTTTGGATTAAAAGAAATATGTATGGATTATTTGGAACCTAAGCAAGGAAAAAGGGCTATGGTTAGGAACGATGGCATAATTGTAATTAACTAAAGATTAGACCATGGGTTCGGCTATGGTGTATGGCCGAACCCCATAGGGTTTTGTTATGGACTTAGAACCTTGTAAATTAAGTGGGACTTGGTGTTGACTTATTATTATATTATAAGGTTACGTGATCTCGCAAGCGGTGCGCTATCGGTGATCGATTCTTGGACGAAAGACGCAAGTACACGTTAGCGGTCTTTGGTAGGATTCCACCTCTTTGAAACCATGGGTTTAATGTACAATGTTTTTACCATATGTTTGATGAAAATATGTTTCAAAAGATATGCTTTATTATTGAATTTCAAATGCTATGTTTAATTGTATAAATAGCATGTGTTGATTATGTTTCAAAAGGTGATTTTAAATGCTATGTTTATGTTATAAAATAGCATGTGTTTCATTGGCATCTCATGCATGGCATGGGGTGGAGGATTTATAACCGGAGGGGTCACACTCCGTCGGGGCGTCCGAAAAACCTATGTGCGGTACCTTGATGTGATTTCCATCAAGAAGATTCTGGAGGGTCCACACTTCGCCAGGGCGTCCGGAAGACCTATGTGGTAGGTACTTTTATATACATGTGATGGGTGGGACTCATTGCATTTGTCATTATTGCATGGCATGGATTTTACATGGTTTTGGATATTATGTTATAATATATGTTTTGTACTAACCATGTGTTAGCCGTAACTGGAATACCTACTGAGCGCGTTGTTCTAACGCCCTACTTCTACCCTAGTTGATGACACAGGTAATCAGGGGAACGATGAATGCAAGACGGGCCAGGCATAGGAGTTTGGAAGACTTATTTTATATGTTTTGAATAAAATTACTCATGAAACTTGTAATTGAGTATTTAGATTTCGGAATGTAATAACTTAGATGGATGGATGTTAACTTTGATAATTATGGTATTTGAATGATGATTAAGGACTTGACGTACTTTGTTATCTGAATGGAATAGAACTTGATTATATTATGATTCTGCAAATTGATGTTATGATTCCGCAGGTTGTGATTTTTATTCCGCAAGTTAATATTGCTATGTGTAAACCATTTTTGTGGACTTAATCCATGCACACATAGGGTTGGCCAGTTAAGGGTCGGACTTTGGAAGTTCGGACTTAGCTCGCGTCATGACGTCCCGCGCTCTATCACTCTACCCTGTTTTAAAAAAAAAAGACTCTGAATTTATGGGAAGAAGCGAGTGAAAAAGGGCGGGGCGTTACAAATTTCCTTTCCTAGTTGAAAGAAAATCTAGAAGACATGTTGGCTAATTGAAACATGTGCTGGCTGAATCTTGTACAGCAGAGAGGGACAAATCCTTGTGACTCAACAGAGAAAAGAAGGAGGTTGAGAAAGAGGAAAGGTGATGATGCTGAAGATAAGAAGATATAAAAGAAAAAAATGAAGAAATCCGCCCAATTCTTTTACAGTAGTGCACCATAAGACTGCAATTCAATTTTGAAATGAAATCCCAAGAAAAGAATGTAATCCCCCACCGTACCAAGCAGATCTGCTGAACTTTAGAAAAGGCTACACGATTTTGTCCAAATCCATGAGACTCGGCAACAAAGCAGGACATGGCCGACTGAGAGATAAGAATGAAGGTGCTGGCTGATTTGGGTTAGAAGAAAGAAAGGAAGAAAGAATAGAAAAGAATAAGAGAGAAATCAGGGAAGCTGTCGTGTAATGGAAGGGGTTGTGTTAGCCAATTCTAACAGAGAGAAAAAAAAAAAAAAAGATAAGGAGAATGGCTCACACGGTATTGGCTGTGTACATACCATCGACTGAAATTTAAAATAGGACTATTTACTTGCTCATCTCTTTTCTTATAAATAGAGTAAGAACGCCATTGGAAAAAATGAACTGAGCAAGGCATTGAAGGGGCTGAATTTGTACAGCTAAAGGACAGAGAAAAAATATTTGATTTCTTGTAAATCATTTATTTTATTTGTATGTAATGAGTTCCAAAGAATTGTATTTTCTTATATTCTAATTTTTGAATGAAATTCATGGTAGATTCTTTAGATTTATGGTGTTCCCAATTATTAAATATTCTATGGTGATGGTTTTAATTTTATTTTAATTCTTTTTGTGAGTGTTATGGAGCAAATTATTTTTAGAATTTTTCAAGGAAAAGTAGAACCCCTGTTAGGATCGGTGGGACTTGACTTTTTCAGTGTAATGTTCTTTTTAAGAACAATTTATTTTAGATTTACAAAATGTAAGTGTAAATCCCGCTCAAGCCTAAGGCTTGAATTAACAAATTCTAATTTAATGGACGTCATAATTTTTATAATTAGAATTTTAATAAATGCTAAACTTGAATTTATATTTAATAATTCTAGAATATTTCATAGTCTAGGCCATGATTTTATTTTTAAATGGGATAACATACCGCCTTAGATACTTATCTCAATTCTATTGTAAACTATGTAAATAATTCATTATTATTGTTTTTATTTTTATTTTTTTATTCATAAAAATCCTTGAAATGATGGAACTTGGTTAGAAATATTTTATTTGTTTCTTAACTTTGCATTTTAAATTAGATTGAGGTCCATTTAAATTCACTCCACAATTTTAATCAAATTTATAAATCAATGATAAAAGTATATCTTATATTTTGTTAACTTCCAAAGTTAGATAATTAATTAAATATTGGTTATCTAAATCTAGAATTTTGCTAAATTAAGATTATAACTTCATGTTTTAGAAAATTATTTTCTTAGATCACATTATTTTAATGGTACCATTTTTATTTTCATACATATATTTTGTTGATTTCCCTTGGGTACGACATCGCACTCATTCACTACACTGCTAACTGGTTCGTGCGCTTGCGAGTTAAATTTAAAACACAACAGCGCTCTAGCATATCCACGCGTTATAAAAAAAAAAAACCTTTGGTAAGGAGTAACCAGCTATAAAAAATACTTTGTCAAGTAAAATGAGGACACAAAAAACAAGAAAAATATAGTTGGAATAACTGTGGACACATAGGGGAACTAGGGAAAAAGGTGACTTCACCAAAATTGGAATTTTATGTATATCATAAAAGAAAGTGGCAGATTTTCTGACATGGAAGGGTACATTGGTCGAAAAAAATGTCTGAACCAACTCCGAAACACTATTTTTCAATTAGATTTTTGTAGGTTCAGCGAACAGATTATGCCATTTTTGAGTAATTTAAACGAAAAAACCCTTAAGATTTTAATCCAATCACAAATTATTCACTTTTAAATATTTTAAAAATCTTTTTAAACTATTTTATTAAAAATCTTTTATGAAACCTTTTATTCTAGTGATTCATAAGTGACAGATGTTTTAGGCTTTATCTGTAGACTGAGATGACACTCTTTATCTTTATGACATTCATCTATCTTATTCATATTCAATATAGATTTATTTTGAATTAATATCATCTTGAAATTACAACTCTATTTAAAATTGATTATATTTTTACTATTGATCTTTTCAGTACTTAAAAAGTATATCTTCTTAAATTAAATAAATTTAATATTTTTATAAGATACCTTGAGCACATCGTCGAACTCTAAAATCTTAAATTATAATATTAATAGTCTTTAATTAAAGTTTTTTTTTTAATTTATGCATCGAAAACCGCTGAAAATCCAGAGTATAAATTCTCCATGGATTTTCGATGGATCGAAGACTTTTTCTACCTGATAGAGCAATTTTCTATTTTTCAAACATTTTCTTTTCCAAATTTTATAAAGAAAACAACAAGCTATTTTTTCCACCAAGGTATTTTTATATTGAAATTACCAATCCTAATCCAATTATTTTTTTCCATCTGATCTAGTTTTATAAATTGGGCACGTGGTTAAATGACTTCAAATGTCGTTTTCTTTCATCAGTTAATCAGTAATAAAGAAGGCTGCTGTTTCAGTGCAGAATGGTAGAGTTGCGGGATGATGGAATTAATTGGGAAGGGAAGAAGATACTTGTCAAATCCCGTATCCCTCTCCATGGACTGCCGTGTTTGGGAAAATGACAAAATTCATTTATAGGAGCCTTCCTCGATACATTATAAGATGTGAGTTGAGTCAGTCACATGGTTGACCCCACCGAACTAACATTAAAGCGGTGCCAAGACTCTGAGGAAGATGACGTCCGTTTTTGCTCACCAAGTTAACATGACATGCGGCTGAGCAATTAGAATTAGTGAAGTCAATGGCTATGTTTGGATGGGGTAAGAGGGGCTAACCCACATTATCTCTTATTACTCTTGTATGATAATCAAAAGATGAAAGTAAAAATTTAAAAATTTACTTCTCTCATTCTATTTTTTAATATCTCTTTAAAAATTGGAGTATTCACAATATTCTACCCCTCAATACCCTTTACGTTATTCTGTTTATCAATTAAATATTATAAAATTAAAATCTTTTAAAATAAAAATAAATATCTATATATATATTACATAATTAAAAAATATATTTTAAGTAATTAGCAATTTATTTTAAAAATGTGTCAACATTTTCAACATGATGCATTTGGATAAAGGGTAAACTTTATGGGAGTTAGCCTTGAGTAGAGGTAATTGTAAGTAAAGGTAAATTGACATTAACAATTTTATGAGAATTAATTTTTATTAAATAAATATACTATAAATAATAAAAATAAAATTTTATGAAACATAATTATCAAAATATCTTATTTTTAAGGGGTGATTCTGTCGAAATTTCGATAAGGTCTCCAAACTCCGAAAGAGTTTGAGGTTCATCATAATCTCTTTCGCAGTAATTAGTAATTTATTCTCTTAGAATTTTATTTTAAAAACGTGTCAACATTTTCAACACGATGCATTTGGATGATAGGTAAATTTTACGAGGGTTCCCCTTGAGTAGGGGTAATTGTAAGTAGGGGTAATATGACATAACAATTTTATAATAATAAATATTTTTATTAAATTCATATAATATAAAAATTAAAAATAAAATTTCATGAAACATAATTGTCAAAATCTCTTATTTTTAAAGAGTAATTCTGTCCAAATTTCAAAAGGGTCTCAAAACTCCAAAAGAGTTTGAGGTTCATCGTAATCTCTTCTGGGGTAATTAGCAATTTATTTTGTTAAATGTTTATTTTAAAAAATTGTCAATATTTCAACGTGATGCATTTGGATGAGGGATAAATTTTGAAGGGGTTACCTGGGGCTACCCTTGAGTAGGGATAAATGTACGAAGGGGTAACTTGACATATTAATAATTTTGTGATAATTAATATTTTTATTAAATTTATATAATATAAAAAATAAAAAATATAATTTTTTATGAAGAGATATGTTGATATTTTTTATTCATTTATTGGGATTTAAAATAATAATATAAAAAAAATCTTTATTTATTTTTTAATGTTAGAATGCAAGTGTTCATTTTAAATTATAATTATGAAAAATAATTTATAAAAAATAGATAATATTATTATAAGTTATATTATTAGAATTTACTTCATGAATATTATTTAATAATTATGTTTTATAAAAAAATTTAAAAAATATTAATATATCAGATTACCCTTACTTATAGTTATCAAAAAAGAATTTTTACCGTTAGAGTAAGTTTTTACTTTACCATTGCAATTACTAAACAAAATAAGGGTAATCCCAGTTAAAGGGTCACCCCTACTCAAAGATGACCCCTACTCGGGTAACCCCTCTAAAATTTATCCCTTATCCAAACGCATCCAAATAAGACTTATGTGACTAATCCTTAAAACATATATAAGACTTTCAAATCTATACATGGCGGGTACAAATTAAGGAAAGTGGCTCTTTTGGCGTTGAGGAAAGCTTGATCTAAGACTTCCTACAAATAAAGGTGGGAATTTACCATCAAACTAACCCCTTGGGATTAATTCAATTTTAGTTAATAAACTGTAAATCTAATTTTAATTCATCAACACTAAATTAGATGACAAGTATTTGAATATCAAAAGTTTTTTTTTTTCACATTTTATGCGTTCTGCTTTCAATTATTACACCCATATTCTAATGGATATTTATAGTAATGATGATTATGATTATCTATTTATTGTTAAAATATTATTAAATAAAGATAAATTATGTCATTAAGAAGTTATTTTCTATTTTCTGAAGAAATGTAATTTAAAAAAATCAGTTTTGGGTTGATCTAGGTTATTCAGTGAATATTGTGAAATTCAGTCATGTGTTGAGCTGTAAAAATCTGATATTTTTATTATTTGTAAAAAAATATTTTTATTGAAAATAAATAAAATATTATCTTTACATTTTGTAAGATTAATATCTTTTTTTTTTTCAATTTTTTATATTCTCTTATAAGAAATGAATTTATGGAATGAAAAGATAAATGTTACATTTTGCATTTTTTTACTATAAATTATTATTTTAAATAGAAAAATGAAGAATCTCATTAAATATACTTTCTATTTTTAATTATCTTGTAAATGACAATGACCCACAAACAAAATTCTGTGCGTTGAGATGGAGATTTGGCTAATAAAATACAGTAACCTAGAAACAATAGCTATAGTTGAAAAAGACATTCTATTCCCGATGAAGAAAGAGGAGAGATAATTTGGAATCAGTGAGAGAGTCATTAAATACAAATTAAATACAAGAAAGTTGAAATGAAAATTCCAAATTACTTAAATAATTTGTAATACTCGTTGTAGCCAAAAGTTTCGAACGGATTTTTAAAACCATAACAATTGAATATCAAATATCAGCCAATATTTGATTTTATTATTTAAAAAAAAATAGATATCGATCGTAGGCTCAAGTTGATATCTCAGTCGATATTTGTCTATATCAAGCAAATATCGGCTTAGATATCGGCCGATTTTAAATTTTTTCTTTCAAAAAAATAAAAAATGGCCAATATTTTGAAAAATTGCGATATTGGAATATCGATAGATATCTCGGGCTAGACGAGATTTGGATTAATGGCGAAAACTAAATAAAAATAGAATCATATAATTTGTAATACTCGAACTTCATCTCAGTTATAAAAAATTAAAATATAATATAAATTCACATAAAGATAACAAAAAATTCAAAGAAGTTGGAGTGATAGTAAGAGGTGGAAGTCTTGAATTTGATTCTCAATTAATTTTAAAAGACTACTCTCTATAATATTATCAACTATATGTAAATAGAGAGATTTGCTCACATTTCAAAAATCAATAAAATATCTAAAAAAAATATGAATATCTTTCTCATAAACAAGATGGCAAGACCATATAGAGTTCTTGTATTGGTTATAAGTTAGCATAATCAAGACTATCCACAGATTCTGTCCTATATTCTGTTTGGCTATCTCCTCTAATAAAATAGGAGGGTTGCAAAATGGATAACTTCTCATTTTCTAGAAGAATATCTTCTTGACATTTATCAAGAAAATTCTATTTTCATTTCGCCACTCGTATAAGAAGAAGACCAACTTTGTTTACCTTGGTTGCAATGGATTTTAGTTTTAAAAAAAAATTAAAGTATCAAAATCAACCTAGAGGAATTGAAAGTTCAATTAATAAATTATTAGTAGATTACATTTAGGTCTAAAAGTTTAATTTTGGCACTAGATTTTAGCGGTAAAAAATTATCGAAGATCTTTTTTTAATATATTCTAAAGACATTTGGTGATTTTGCTCACTAAAATCAAGTGACTAAAATTTTATTTTTAGACTAAATGTTAGTTAACATATAACGAATAAAATGAACTTTCAATCTCACTTGACTATTGTAATACCCTAGCCCAAATTAAGGGTTAATTATGATTAATTAAATAACTTTTAACCGCTAAATGTGATTTTTGTTCCTCTAATCAAGAAAATTATTAAATAAGATTTCCAACGGATCCAAGTTTGACTCGATCCGAGTCCGATAGCCCTTTTAATTAAGTCACAAAGGTATAATAGTAAGTTGTGAATATAACAATATTATTTGAGGGTTAAAACTTGACTGCTTTAGAAACTCAGTCATTTAATTTAGTTTGAGCTCCAAATTTTAAATTAGTCAGTACTTTTAAATTCCTGACTTAAAGATATGCCAATCTTAACCAAATTCGACATATTTTTACTACCTAAAATTTCTAAGGTGGCAAAACCACACTTTGATAGGGAAAACATAATCCTAAAAATATACGGACAGAGTCAGTACTCGATCTGTAATATAACTGAGCATTTTATACCTTCAGGTTTCCAAAATATTGAGTTTTTGATATTTATTTTACACCGAGAAACGTGGACCGTCGATTTGATTAAAAACACTCTTTCGCTTAGATTGATTGGTTCTTGGCCTCGAAACACAAGCTTTAAAATATTTTTATCAGGCTATTATAATCTATCTAATTGTAAAACTAGATTTTCCCTAAGAAATTCTTTAAATTTAAGACATTTTGCCTAAACAGTGTTTTTCGATTAACACACAGAGTTTTTTATCGATTTTTCTCTTCAAAATTTAATACCGTGTTTATTATTTTAAGCCTGATCTAGTGGACGATTCAGGTCAGTCAAGTGAGACCCTGGAATACTTATATTTAAAAAAAGACATGGAGGGAATTTGTTAAAAGAAATATTATTAAAATAATCAAAGATAAACTCAAAAATCTATTAAACTACTTACCTCTAGCTTGCAACGTGGTTGGCTTTTCTTTATTTAAACGATGGAGCAGTGAGGAAGAAGAAGAAGTAAGAGGGGAAAAAAAGGGCAATGACTTAGATTCGTTTTTTTCAATCGCCTCTCTTCATTCTTCTTTCTATTTGGTCGGTTACAGCAAGCAGCAACCGGCAGTAGCCCTGTCTCTCGTCTCTTTCTCTGTCTCTTCTCTCTTCTTTCGTTTTCTTCTTCTTTTTCTTTCCTACCTTCGTCCGAAACGGCAGTAACCAGCAAAAGCCTGGGTTTCCCTGCTAATATCTTGGGTTTTCAAAACTAAGTCAGTTCTTAGCATATTTTCACATACAAGGTATTGAAACGATCTATTTCTTATTTTTATTAACTCCATAGCCAATTAATTTTAGTATGGGTTAGTGATGGGCTTTAAAATTGAATTTTTCAAAATGGAGGGAGGGTAGGCTTCTCTCTTAAATTTTCAATTGCACCCTTAAAATCATTTTTAATTTACGTTTAAAATAAGGTTTTCGGCCTTTAATTAAAATCGGAGAAAATATTAACTCCAGCTGACTATTGTGTATTTATTTTTCCACCTTGTGTGTTTAAATTCCAGTACTATAACCTTTGGGCCGCACTATCATCCGTAGTGTTTAAATTCCAGTACTATAACCTTTGGGCCGCACTATCATCCGTAGTAGCGCTAGTCACTCGATGATACCATTTGAGGAGGCGCTTAGTCACCTGGTGGTCTTAAAATGGGGCACATAGTACTTTTTACATTACTTGCATTGTATTATCTGGGCAGAAAATCTCCACCTATAGCACAGCGAAAACGCCCTCGGTGGCCATCTAAGACAGCCTTGGTTTCCCGGAAGTAAACGAATTTGGGCACTGAGTTCTTTATTTATATATTGTTTCTATACCCTATGTGCCGAAATCCCCCATCAATAGCACAGCGGAAACGCCGCTCAATGGTAAAAGGGGTTGGGCACTGAGTACTTTTATTTAATTTTTTGCATTGTACCCTCTGGGCTCAGTCTCAATATTCTCCAGGCGCTGGAGAAATACGAGACCCAGCACTGAGTACTTTATATTTTTATTTTATTGTGATGTTTTGGATAACTGACATTTAACTGCTGACTTAATCTAATGGAGTAGAAAGAATTAGAAGAGTCATTACATTTATCATGTTTTTTAGGAAAATGCACGAGGGATGAGAAGTAGTTCATAAATACTCTATTAACTTGAAATTTATATTATTATTTTGTCTTATAGATTGTGTGATAATCTCTGTGGATAGAGGTGAGGAGAGTCCAACGAACACTTGTATTTTGTTATTTGTTAAACCCATTAACACCAGACTGAAATGGGACCTATGGTCATTTAAAGATTAAAAAGGCTATATAGGTCCAGAATACGAGACCTGACACTGCATATATGTAACGGATGTAAATGTTCTAACTGTTTAGAATATAAGCGTTAAAATGGCGTCGAGGAGTCGATGACTTTTAGCCTCTAATGCAGTATAGACCCATGGAGTGTCTGAGAATTGTCGGGTAAAAATTAGGTGAAGGCATTCGTGTTATTAAATCCAATTTATATGTTTGTGTGAATATTGGTTCTTTATTGATCATTGGATATTGGTGTTGGATGCACCGAAAAGTAAGGCTGAAATTTGGTGATTCTCTCAAAATAAGTCAATGTGTAAGGAGGGCATTGGAAATCATGCATTATCATGCATTTGACATTTGCGTGTGGGAATTATGATTATAAGTTAAATATGTAAAAGAAAATAATTTTGGAAACTTTGATATTGGCCATTGGTCTATAATTGCTGAGATTAGCAGAACACCATGTACTAACTGATGGGTTGGATGTGTTAGTAGGCTATGGTCGACCCCCATCGACCGTTGGTGTTAGATGGGCTAGTAGACCAGGTCGTGGAGACCTTGTGATGTTAAGCGGAATGCCGTTTGTGAACCATTGGGTTGGACGTGCTAGTAAGCCGGGTCGTGAAAACCTTACGCTCTTACAAGTTGCTAAATGGGGGCTGACCCCGGTAAAAATTGGTAAAACACCTTAGAAAATGATCGTAGGGTGAAAATGAGGTAAGTAGATTAACCGCATTTCATTCATGCAACATGCATTATTTATTGATTCATGTATTATTTTTGTTGGATGTTATGGTGAAAATGGGTTAAGTGGATTAATCGCATTGCATTCATGAAAAATACACTGTTTATTGTTTCATGTAATGTATTATTTATGTTGGATGTTATGGTGAGCTCTCCCCACTAGGTTCTTGCTCACATCCCTTATATTATAGGATATGAGCCAGAGGAAAGATTGGAAAAATTAGTGGTATCTCGTTGATAGTCGAAACTTGGAAGCTTCTATTGTTTGCTACGCGTGGAAACCAACTGGATGTTTTGAGTGCTTTCATGTGTTTTGGGATAAACTTGTCTCCTGCGGTGCAAGAATGTATGACTGTCAGACATTATGATGATATATGTTACATTGGTATATTCGTATACTTATTATGTTGTAAGACACGTGTTTCAGCGTATCTGCCTGAGGATGTTGGAAAATTACAGAATCCTGAACTCTAGATGTGTCGATTCTGTCGATAGGTCGACCGGATTGACCGATGTATCGTAATGTCCATGGGTCAACAGTCATGGGTCGTAAGTGATAATAGTATCTAAGATCAGACTATAATAACAGATCGGTTTCCTGATCAATGTATCGCCTCTGCCGATAGGTAGATTTGGATCCCGAACGATGTGTCGGTCTGGCCGATGTATCGACTGAAGTAAGAACAATTCTGTTAATTTTAGAAGTTGTGTTTGGATTATATAGACACACGGGTGATCAACGTGTAGGTGTCACCTCTCTCGTGGGTTAATGGAGTATTGTTGGAAAAAAAAATTAGTCGTGTTCTAGGCCCACATCCTGGTTCGGGGCGTGACAAAGGTGGTATCAGAGCATGGTTTTAAATCTCAGACTGTGAGTATGGGAATAAGTAGAATGATTGTTTGAGTTTAGATTCATCCCCTTTATTTTTTAAGTTGAGTAGATGGAACCCTTAGTTGGGATGACATCAAATCCCACTTATTTTGATAAGTGTTATTTTAGTATCATGTTGATATTTTAAACCCAATATTTGGATGTGACGATATCTTGTGGATTTGAATCAAAAGGGTGTTGGGAGTACTTAGAGCTCTGACGTCGATTAGGCTTGGGAGAAAATGCCAGAAGAGGATCGGTACGAGAGGATATAATTGCGTGTATGTGTACCGTTGTGTAATTAATGCATAAATTTGTTTGAACTTGGATGCAAGGGATCATACAAGCCCCAAATGATGTGTAATATGTGTGATTTATGTTGTGTGACTTGGAAAATCCTTGCGTAAATAAGTTTGTGTTGATTATAAGTGTGATTACTAGGAAATGTCAGGATCACAAGGGGAGAAGAATGTTGTTCCACCTCCAAGGAATTAAAACAAACCCTTAAACGTTGTGCACATTACTCTGGAGGCTTTCGAAAGAATTGTCGATGATTTGCGATGACCTCGGGCTACAACCCCAGAGGGAAGAGCTACTGTGGCTCGAAAAGATTTTAAACAGTTGAACCCACCACCTTTCGCATGAAATGCTGACCCAGCAAAGGTCGAAAATTGGGTCACTCAGGTTAGTTGAATCTTTGACACCTTAGCCACTCCTGAAGACCTGAAGATGACATTAGCCACCTACCAACTAGAGGATAATGCTTACAAATGTTGGGAAATAAAGTACAACGCTAGGAATCGAGAAACAGAGATTTCTTAATAGTTGAAAATATTCTATAAAGTCTTGTTTGCTCTCAGAAACAAGAGACCTCGACAATGGGCTTCGAAACCTCGAACAGTTAACCGTTTTAAAGACATTTTTTTTTACCGTTGGATGAACAGTACCACCAAAATCTCAAACCTATGTTCTCAGAGCTCGAGAATGGCTTTCAAGATCTCGGATAATTAGCCTTTTGAATCTTCTCTATAAATACCCATTTGTTTTACCATTTCTAAAAAAATACCCATTTTGTTTTAAGAAACTAAAGAACCGAAAATTCAAATTTTATTCCATGCGAAATTTTTAGTACATCAAGAAAAATCGAAAATACATAGATTTTGATAATAAAAACTTGAAATTAAGAAGCCTTCGAGTGGTCGCCATTGTCGTTCTTGGATGATGATTCGTCCGGAATTGAAGTCCGATCGACAAACACAATACCGAGAAAGTAGAGGATGGACCATCGGAAAACCAAGAGGCAAAAAGGGGGAAGTGAGGATGAGGACAATGCCTTCTTCCGTCGAAGGACCATGATAATGAAGAGTGATTAGAATGAAGATGAAGAAGATTGTGGAAAAAATGAGGGCGAAGGCAAATATGATGGATTGAACGAAAGAATTTGCCATGGAGGGATTGGTCGACGATCATGGGTATTAAGGTTTTCGTCGAGAGAGAGAGAGTTTGTGCGAAGTTGAAAGGGGAAGGAGAAAGGGTATAAAAAAAGTATAGAGAGAAATACAGTGAACGATGGCATGTGGGACCCAACGTCAAAAGTATTATTTGAAAATACATTTCATTTGTTTATTTTTACTAAAATACATTTTTTTAAAAAAAAAAAAAAGTGTGTGATACATAGGCATTATGGATCAGGTGGATAGTCTTGGAAAATGAATTAATTTTTTGTGAAAAAAAATTTGGATAAAAGATGACCATCAGTTTGAGTAACGAGGTGTGTTCTACGAGATAAACAATGATGTTTGGGCCAGATATGATAGGTCAAATTAAGTTATCTGTGTACGACATTGTGACGACATCAGTGGTTTGCACAAATTTCCACATAAGAATTTTGACGTTATTTTTATTAACGATTGGGTGATTACCCTATATAATGTTTAAATTAATGGTAAGCTATTAGAAAGCTTTTGTGATTGTGAAGTTTGGAAGTTTCTAACCAGAACATGGGTCGGTATAGCAAGGTGGCTAATCTTAGTTAAGAAGACTTAAGATTTGTGGGTATGAGTCAGACAGCTATTGAATTGCCTCCACACTAAGATATTAAGTGTCACTTATCTTTACAAGTTAATATTGGTAAAATTAAATGGAGTATTACAACTTTGGAAGGATTCTTGTCCAAACGAGTGTATACGTCCAAGGAAACTTAACTTGGAATGTATTGACATAATTTTGTCAACACAGGTTGATAGATCATTAAAAGTGAGATGTGGATTTTGTTTGTTAAATAAGAGATAAAGATATCTCAAGGGATGAATGACTGGAGTAGATAGGTATAAAAGCTAAGTAAATTTTATTTTGCCAATGTTGAACTAATGGAGGTTAAATGCATGTTTACCTGGTAAATCACTCTGAATGTCGATTGGTCACGAAATAGCTATTGAACTGGTAAGTATAATAACACTATCTTTTGACCTATGATTATAAAAATCTGACTGTAATATGAATATACACAGTCAAGTGGTTGTGTGGATTAAAAAAAAAAATTGAGAAATGTCTTGTTGAATATTTGATTTATATTAAATGATAGTGAATCCTAGTAAGATGTTTTATCTCCATGTATATGATATATTACTATGTATGTTAATAAGTTGTTGGGTGTGTACGATATGACTAGTAATTCATGGTATGACTTGAGCATAGCTAATGATTTGTACCAGTTCTGAAATTTGGGAATGAATATGGTATGCTTTGAAGATCTTAATTGGACCCTTTCTTCGCATGAGAATATTGTTAATATCATATATGGGTGCACGTATAAACCAAAGTATGATGTGCGAGCACGGTAATCATACGTACAATATACTTAATTGAGGATGTACATACACCTAAATGACTACCACATGTGGAAATTGAATTTCTCAATGAGTAAGAGATTTAAAGATTAAGCAGAGGTGTAGGCAATCTACAAAGTTTGGTAAGCAGGATTTGTTTAAGCAAGAGACACTATTTTCACGCATATGGTGGAATCTTTCCCCAACTAATACACTTTGAGATGTGTACATTTCAAAAATGTAGTTAGTTGACGGGAATGATCAAACTAGAATTGGTCTAAGAAATAGACCAGTAGATAAACTTGGAGACTGTTTGTGATAGGCAGATCTGGTTAAGAAATGCCAGTTGGTGTATGGTGAGAGGTGTGAGGGTCGGATGTGATAAGCTGTATCAAGACATATGCATGCGACATTCTATTGCAATTGATGTTGTTTAATGAACTATCAGTGAAATTAGTTAGTTCAGGATGAGAAGTTCAACTAAGAACAGGCATGGGTTTATCTTTGAAGGGAAAAAAGGAGAAAAATTGTGATACCTTGCCCCTTTGTGATACACCACCGATGTGGGGAGTCCCACATCGGTAGTGGAGGTTAAGAAGTGGGGGTTTATTTGAGGCCACCCCCTTAACTCGTGTGACGCGTTTTGGGTCTGGAAATGTGGGCCTAGGCCCAAGAACAAATCCGTGAGGGCTCGCTTGTGTGCGAGGACCAGAGCGGACAATATCACACTTAGTTGGACTCTAAGCCCTGTTTTCGGGCCAGGTCGTTACAAATTTGGTATCAGAGCTAGGTTCTACACTCAGACTGTGTGGGCTTTCCTCTTTCCCTGGTGTTGTTGAGCTGAGCCGAGTCGAGCCGAGGGTGGCTCGAGGCCTTAGGGGGGGTGATTGTGATACCCTGTCCCTTTGTGAACACACCACTGATGTGGGGAGTCTTACATCGGTAGTGGAGGTTAAGGAGTGGGGGTTTATTTGAGGCCACCCCATAACTCTTGTGTGACACGTTTTGGGCCGGCCATGTGGGCCTGGGCCCAAGAGCAAATCCGTGTGGGCTCGTTTGTGTACGAGGCCCAGAGCGGACAATATCACACTGAGTTGGACCCTAAGTCCTGTTTTCGGATCGGGTCATTACAAAAGTACTCACAAACCTCAACTATGGCCAGGTAAGTAAATGCCATGTTTGTGATATAAATTGATAATATTTCGTTATTATGTTCTGATTTTTAATTACAAGATTATGCAAAGTAAAAATTGTGTGAATTTAAGTATTACTGAAAGTACATTTCAGGTAATATAATTTTCAGTACTTGAGGACATGTTGCGAGCTGGTGTCTCGAACATGCAGGAAGGCTGATATCCCAAAAGGTTTGACTATTGGGAAAATACCTGTGAAAATTCAAGATTTTCAAATTTGGTATGTTGTTAAAAGGGTCATACATGTGGCCCAGGTATAGTGGCAATATTATGAGATATAGAATACCATAAGAGAACTAGAACCAACAAGGTAGAAGTTATACCTTGATTTTCTCGGCAATTAAAGGTACGCGTTTTCTTTTGAAATTTCATAACGACATTTTTTAAGTGGGGTGGGATGTAATACCTTAGCCCAAATTAAGGGTTAATTTATGATTAATTAAATAAATTTTAACCACTGAATGTAATTTTTGTTCCTCTAATCATGAAGATTATCAAATAAGATTTTCAACGGATCCAAGTTTGACTCGATCCGAGTTCAATAGCCCTTTTAATTGAGTCTCAACGGTATAATAGTAAGTTGTGAATATAATAATATTATTCGAGGGCTAAAATTTTACTCTAGAAACTCAGTCATTTGACTTAGTTTGAGCTCCAAATTTTAGATTAATTAGTATTTTTAAATTCCTGACTTAAAGACATGCCAATCACAACGTAATTCGACATATTTTTACCACCTAAAATTTCTTAGGTGGCAAAGCCCCACTTTGATAGGGGAAACATAATCCTAAAAATATACGGAGAGAGTCAGTACTCGATCTGTAATATAACTGAGTCTTTTGTACGTTCAGGTTTCCAAAATATTGAGTTTTTGATATTTATTTTACACCGAGAAACATGGGCCATCGATTTGATTAAAAACACTCTTTCGCTTAGATTGAGTGGTTCTTGACCTCGAAACATCCTGAAATTTTAGAATATTTTTATGAACCTATTATAATCTATCTAATTGTAAAATTAGATTTTCCCCACGAAGTTCTTTGAAATTAAGAAATTTTGCCCAAACCGTTTTTTTCGATTAGAACACTGAGCTTTTGATCGAGTTTTCTCTCCAAAATTTAATACCATGTTTATCATTTTAAGCCTGACCTAGTGGACTATTCAGATCAGTCAAGTGAGACCCTGGAATACTCATATTTACTAAAAGACATGGAGGGAATTTGTTAAAATTTTTTTTTAAAATAATCATAATATCTTATAAGATAAACTCAATACCTATTAAGCTACTTACCTCTAGCTTGCAACGTGGTTGGCTGAAAAGCCAACCCATTCTTTATTTAAACTATGGAGCAGTGAGGAAGAGGAAGAAGTAAGGGGAAAGAAAAAGGGGGGGCAACGACTTAGAGTCGTTTTCTTCAGTCGCCTCTCTTCATTATTCTCTTTTTTTTTTTCCATTTTCTTTCATTCTTTTTTCTGTTCGTTCGGTTACAACAAGTGGTAGTAGCCCTCTCTCTCATCTCTTTCTTTGTCTTTTCCCTCTTCTTTCGTTTTCTTCTTCTTTTTCTTTCCTTCCTTCGTCCGAAACAGCAGTAAGTAGCAGAAGCCTGGGTTTCCCTGCTAATATCGTGGGTTTTCAAAACTAAGTTAGTTCTTAGTAGATTCTCACATACAAGGTATCGAAACGACCTATTTCTTATTTTTATTAACTCTGTAGCCAGTTAATTTTAGTATGGGTTAGTGATGGGCTTTAAAATTGAATTTTTCAAAATGGATAGAGGAGAGACTTCTCTCTTAAATTTTAAATTGTACTCTTAAAATCATTTTTATTTTACGTTTAAAATAAGGTTTTCAACCTTTAATTAAAATCGGGGAAAATATTAATCCCAGCTGACTATTGTGTATTTATTTTTCCACCTTGTGTGTTTAAATTCCAGTACTGTAACCTCTGAGCCACACTCTCATCCGTAGTGGGGCTAGTTGCTCGATGATATCATTTGAGGTGGCGCTTAGTCACCCGGTGGTTCATCAGTAGTGGCGCTTAGTCACTCGGTGATACCTTCTGAAGAGGCGCTTTGTCACCCAATGGTCTCAAAGTAGGGCATTGAGTACTTTTTACATTACTTGCATTATATTATCTGGGCCGAAAATCTCCACCTGTAGCGCAGCAGAAACGTCACTCTGTTTCCATCTAAGACGGCCTTGGTCACCCGGTGGTAAACGGATTTGGGCACTAAGTTCTTTATTTACATACTGTCTCTGTACCCTATGTGCTGCTCAATGGTAAAAGGGATTGGGCATTGAGTACTTTTATTTAATTTTCTGCACTGTACCCTCTGGGCTCAGTCTCAATACTCTCCAAGCGCCGGAGAAATACGAAATCGGGCACTTAGTTCTTTATATTTTTATTTTATTGTGATATTTTGGATGACTGGCAATTAAGTGTTGACTTAATCTAATGGAGTATAAAGAATTAAGAGACTCACTACATTTATTATGTTTTCTTGGAAAATGCATGGGGGATGGGAAGTAGTATGTAAATACTCTATTGACTTGATATTTATATTATTATTTTATCTTACAGATTGTGTGATAATCTCTGCGGATAGAGGTGAGGAGGCTCGAACCAACACTTGTATTTTGTTATTTGTTAAACCTACTAACATAGGACTGAAATGGGACCCATGGTCATTTAAAGATGGAAAAGGCCATATAGGTCCATAATACGAGACCTAACACTGCCTACATACAAGGGATGTAAATGTTTTAATTGTTTAGAACATAGGCATTAAAATGATGTCGAGGAATCGAGGACTTCTAGCCTCTAACGCAGTATGGACCCATGAAGTGTCTAAGAATTGTTGGGTAAAACCTGGGTTGTGATACCCTGTACCTTGCCTAAACTGATGGGAAAAGTCCCACATTGGTTTGGCAGAAAGGGGGGTGAGGGGTTACGTGAAGCCTGTAACGCCCCTCCCTTTTTCACTCGCTTTTTCCCATAAATTCAGCGTATATTTTTTTTTTTAACAAAGTAAAGTGATAGAGCACGGGACGTCACGACGCGAGCTAAGTCCGAACTTCCAAAGTCCGATCCTTAACTGGCCAACCCTATGTGTGTACGGACTCAGTCCAATAAAATGGTTCACACATAGCAATATCAAGATGCGGAATAAAAATCATAATCTGCGGATCATAACATCAAATTGCGGAAACATAATAGAACCAAGTTCTATTCCAATCAGATAGCAAGTACATCAAGTCCTTGTCCATAATTAAAACATCGTAATTATCAAATAAATCATTCGACCATCTAAGTTATTACATTCTGAAATCCAAATACTCAAATAAAAGTTCATGAGTAACTTTATTCAAAACATGTAAAATAAGTCTTCCAAACTCCTATGCCTGGTCCGTCTTACGTTCATTCCCCTGAATACCTATATCATCAACTAGGGTAGAAGTAGGGCGTTAGAACAACACGCCCAGTAAGTATTCTAGTTACGGGTAACACATGGTTAGTACAAAACATATATTATAACATAATATATAAATCCAGGTAAAATCCATACCATACAATGATGACAGATATGCAATGAGTCCCACCCATCACATGTACATAAAAGTACCCACCACATAGGTCTTCCGGACGTCCCGGCGAGTGCCCTCCGGAATCTTCTTGATGGAAATCACATCAAGGTACCGAACATAGGTTTTTCGGACGCCCCGATGGAGTGTGACCCCTCCGGTTATAAATCCTCCACCCCATGCCATGCATGAGATGCCAATTAAAACACATGCTATTTTAATAACATAAACATAGCATTTAAAATCACCTTTTGAAACATATCAATCCATGATATTTAAACAAGTTAAAACATAGCATTTGAAATTCAATCATAACGCATTTTCTTTGAAACATAAATTTCATCAAAAATAGGATAAAACAAAATACATAAGCCATGGTTTCAAAGAGGTGGAATCCTACCAAAGACCGTTCACGAGTCCTTGCGTTTCCGTCCAAGATTCGATCACTGATTGCGCACCGTTTGCGAGATCCCGTTACCTTATAATATAATAATAAATCAACACCAAGTCCCACTTGATTATAAGGTTCTAAGTCCATTAACCAAACTTGTGGGGTTCGGCCATACCATGGCCGAGCCTTACCCTTTTTGTTTATTTATCCCATTAATTACCAAAATGCCATTGATCTAAACCTTAGTCATTTAAAACTACTATAATTAGACCCTATAAATTTCCTTAACCAAACAAGTCCATCAAACACAACTCATGGGGTTTGGCCATACATCATGGTCGAACCCATGGTTCTCCACTTTGGTGTGTAATTACATTTTTGTCATTCTTTTCACCATCAATCCATAACATACATTGTATCTTTTATTTTATTTACAAAACACAAAGCCTAACCCACAATTTTTTATTCATGGAGTTCGGCCATACACATGGCCGAACCCATGATACCTTTATATCCAATCTTATCTCCACTTTCTAAATTAATAACCATAAGTTTATTTACACTAAAATACCAAACCAATTCCATGGGGTTCGGCCATACCCATGGCCGACCCCTATGGTTTCCAAAATCCTCATTTAGAAAGTCCATAATTAGGTGGCTTCTAATTTAGCAATCTACTTCCATAAATGGAATCTTTCTAAATTTAGCAAACACTTTCCTTAATTGGATTGTTTATAAATAACCTGCACCTTTCCATAATTGGAAACACCTTCCAAAAATAGAAGGTTTCCAAAAATAATAACCTTCCTTCCATATTTAGATTGTTTTCCAAATTTAGCAACCATTTTCCATACTTGGATGCTTTCTAATTTTAGCAATACTTTCCAAATTTGGAAGCTTTTCATATTTAATCTCCATTCCCAAAAACAACCCCATGGGGTTCGGCCAAGCACCATGGCCGAACCCTATGATTCATGACCTTCATCAATGGTTTAGATCCATTAAAATTATACACCAAACTATTAAAATATTTGGTGGGGTTCGGCCATACACCATAGCGAACCTCACACTTTCTTTTCATTAATATGGATCCAATCACTTAGCCATAAAAAAATAATCATGGTTTGGCCATGCCATGGCCGACCCATATTCCATATTCTTTCATTGTTTTCTTGAATCTAAAACCGACAATCATCAAAGGTTTCTATGATCTAAAATCTAAGAACATAAACGTAATGAAATCAATCAAATGTCTCCATGGTTTTCAATCTTAAAACCCAATAATTAAATCGACTCTTTCCATGGGGTTCGGCCATGCACTAAGGCCGAACCCTATGGTTCTTTTTCTCCATTTAAATCATTAAATCCTCATCAATCTTCCTCCATGGGGTTCGGCCAAACCATGGCCGAACCCGATGGTTCTTTTTGTTTCAAACATAAAATTATTAATCAATATACTGACCTTTTCCCTTTGGTTTCTTGCTCTTCCAATTTTCTTTTCCTTTCCCTTTGCTGGCCGAACCACCTTCTTGTTGCTGCCTTCTTCTTCTCTTTGCTCTTTGGCGTGAGAGAGGACTTGAGAGAGGGAGAGAGAGGAATAAAACTCGGCAATGGGATTGTAAAAAAATCGCACCCCTTCTTTGTCTCTCCTTTTAAGCTTTCATTTAATCCAAATGGGGAAGGTGCCATGCGCCCCTCCCTTGCTTTAGATGGCAATGCCGTGTGGCCTCTTGCTCGAATTAGCAATTGCCAACCTCACTTGCTCTCCTTAATTAAATCCTTCCTTAATCCCTATTTAGAAAGTACTATGCGCCCATATTCCCTTCTTTAATTATCTCATGCGCATAACATATATATCTAATATCTAAAATTCGGCCATACATAATCTTTTAATTATTTCATAGATATTTCATCTCACCCATGTGTGTAAACATAGATTGCACTACTAAATTAATTTTAGCCCCATTTAATTTATTGAAACCAATTCCACAAACAATTGGGTCTTTATTGGGTTATGGCCCAATGCTTTATCCATTTAAGATCAAATCTAAAATTCACAATTGAAAATGGATAATTTCATAAAAAATAATAAATTGAAAATCTGAGGTGTTACAAAGCCACCCCAATGTACTCTTGTATGAGGCCTTTTGGGCCTGGCATGTGGGCCAGGGCCCAGGAGCAAAACCGTGAGGTTCGAGCTTATGTGCGAGGCCCAAAGTGGACAATATCACACTGAGTCAAGCCCTAAGCCCTATATTCGGGTCGGGTTGTTACAAATTTGGTATTAGAGCCGAGTTCAACACTCAGACTATGTGGGCTTTCCTCCTTCCCTGGAGTTGTTGAGCTGGACTGGGTCGAGCCGGGGATGGCTCGAAGCTTTAGGGGGAGTGATTGTGATACCCTGTACCTTGCCCAAATTGATGTGGGAAAAGTCCCACGTTGGTTTGGAAGAGAGACAGGTGAAGGGTTATATGAAGCCACCCCAATGTACTCTTATGTGAGGCCTTTTGGGCTAGGGCCCAGGAGCAAAACCATGCAGGTTCGAGCTTGTGTGAGAGGCCCAAAGCGGAACAATATCACATTGAGTCAAGCCCTAAGCCCTGTATTCGGGTCAGATCGTTACATGGGTGAAGGCATTCGTGTTATTAAATCCAGTTTATATATTTGTGTGAATATTGGTTCTTTATTGATATTGTATATTGGTGTTGGATGCACCGAAATGTAAGGCTGGAATTTGGTGATTATCTCAGAATAAGTACATGTATAAGGAGGACACTGGAAATCATGCATTTGACATTTGCATGTGAGAATTATGATTATAAATTAAATCTATGAAAGATAATAACTTTGAAAAATATGATATTTGTCGTTGGGTTATAATTGCTGAGATTAGCAGAATATCGTGTGCGAACCGTTGGGTTGGACGTGCTAGTAGGTTGTGGTCGACCGCCATCAACCGTTGGTGTTGGATGAGCTAGTAGACCGAGTGGTGGAGACCTTGTGATGTTAGGCTGAATGTCGTTTGCGAACCATTGGGTTGGACATGTTAGTAAGCCAGGTCGTGGAGACCTTATGATGTTAGGCCGAATGCGGTTTACGAACCATTGGGTTGGACGTGCTAGTAAGCCGGGTCGTGGAGACCTTATGCACTTGCGAGTTGTTAAATGGGGGCTGACCCCTGTAAAAATTAGTAAAACATCTTAGAAAGTGATCTTACGATGAAAATGGGTTAAGTGGATTAACCGCATTGCATTCATGGAACATGCATTGTTTATTGTTTCATGTATTGTTTATGTTCGATGTTATGGTGAAAATGGTTAAGTGGATTAACCGCATTGCATTCATGGAACATGCACTGTTTATTGTTTCATGTATTATTTATGTTGGATGTTATGGTGAGCTCTCCCCACTAGGTTGTTACTCACGTTCCTTACATTGCAGGATATGAGCCAGAGAAAAGATTGGAGGAACCAGTGGTGCCTCGTTGATAGTCGAAACTTGGAAGTTTCTATTGTTTACCACGCGTGGAAGCCAACTGGATGTTTTGAGTGCTTTCATGTGTTTTGGGATAAACTTGTGTCCTGCGGTGTAAGAATGTATAACTGTCAGTCATTATGATGATATATGTTACATTGGTATGTTGGTATGCTTATTATGTTGTATGACACGTGTTTCAGTGTATCTACCTGAGGATGTTGAGAAATTACAGAATCTTGGACTCTAATGTGTCGATTTTGTACATAGGTCAACAAGATTGACCGATGTATCGTAGACGTCGATAGGTCCAATAGTCATGGGTTGTAAGTGATAATAGTATCTAAGATCGAACTTTAATAATAGAACAATTTTCTGATCAATATATCGCCTCTGCTGATAGGTCAATTAGGATCCCGAATGATGTATCGGTCTGGCCGATGTATCGACTGAAGTAAGAACAATTTGGTTAATTTTATAAGTTGTGTTCGGATTATCTAGACACACGGGTTATCCACGTGTGTAGGTGTGACATCTCTCGTGAGTTAATAGAGTATTGTTGGAAAAAAATTAGTCGCTTTCTGGGCCCACATCGAGTTCAGGGCGTGGCAACTATCCTTCTTAACATTTAATACTTTTAAAAATAAAAAATAAAATATCAAAATGTAGCCTATGTGATCTTACCATTAAGTTTTTATAATAAAACTTTAAATGATAAATATTCTCTTCATTTCTCTTACTTGAAAAAAAAATATCCAACTTTTAAGCACTTTTTGTTCAAATATTTAATATTGATTATTATTGATTGATAGTATATCATAAATTAATTTTGAATGGTTAGAGTGATATTTAGAAACTTGTCTCAAAAGATGAAAGTCTCACTGTTATAAAAGTTATCTAATATTTATAAAAAGAAAGGCTTCACGTGTCCTAAAAATTAAACAAATCCTCTAAAAACATAAACATTTTTTATTAATAGCTTAAATTTTAGGCCTGAGGATCCTACATGAAACTTGTAGAATACGTGAATGGCAAGATCTTTTGTCGAGCATATGCTTCTTTCCAAATCCCAACCATCTACTCTTATGTTATTTGTGCTTGTACTTCCATGAATTTAAAGTTCAGTCCATACCATCTTTATCCAGTTTTTATTGCACAGAGACGACAAAGGCAATCAAGCATGCACCAACTCTGTTTCCAATGTCTCTGAATTTCAATTTAAAAGAGTCATATATAATATTTTTTATTTTATTTTAATCAGATTAGTCAATATTTATATATTTTGATTCAAAACAAAATGCTATTTGTAATAAATAGTTTTCTCAGTTGGTTAATTAATACATTTTATTCATGAAATAGGTTGGATGGATATTATTCTAGATACATCTAAATTATTAAATTAGATCCACACGTGTCAGAATTGAACAAAAAATTTATCTCGAATAATTGATATTTTCTTATTTATCATCTATCAACACACTAAAAAGATTATAAAATATATTCAAAGTGGAAGTAAATCAATATTTTTATTGGCAAATAGAGAGTTTCCGCATAAATACTTATCATTTTTTGGATTGCAATTACATTTCATTAAGTTTTGCCACTTAACTGCTCATAATCGACAAACCATTCCAAGGACCTGTCATAATTTTCGAATATGTCGTTGAATTCATTCGGGACGTGACGAAAGCTCAATTTATTCCCTTTATTGGACTATTGTCAGGCTTTAAATAATTAAGTCTTCATTATCTATATTCATAAATAATAAATTTGAAAATATCAAATTTCAAAATAAATAATAAAAAACATGATAATCAAATCTTCATTACATAAGAACTGAAGAATAGCTTGTAAAGCATACTTAAACCATCATACAAATCTAAACGTCTGTCAATTGGATTGCTACAATTACAACTCGCCTATTTAAAACATTAAAATGCTATACTGAAAATGGTGCAGCAGGCGCTACACCTGAGGAGGGGTCTCCTCCAGTGCCCTAACTTTGACCGGAAGTCCACCTTTCAAAGAAGCAGTCAACCCTGCAAGGAACATGGGCTTCTGCCCTGGATCACATATCTCGATCTTGAACATACGAACCAAAGCAACAGCCACACTCTTTATCTCCAACACAGCCATGTCCTTCCCTAAACAGACTCTAACCCCAGCTTGGAACACTGGGTACTTGAACAGACTCTCCGGTTGGAACACTCCTTTCTTCAGCCACCTCTCCGGCTTGAAATCGAAGCAATCCTTTCCCCAAATCTCCGTCATTCTTCCCATTGCATAGGGGTGGAATGTAACCCTACTCCCCTTCTTAATCGACGTACCATCGGGAAGAACATCGTCTTCCGAAGCGAATTTCGAATCGAATTGCACTGGTGGGTACAATCTCAAGCTCTCATATACGGCTGCATGCAAGTATTGCATGGATTTCAGCTGCTCCAAATCGGCGACATCTTCTTCTTCGTCCATGTAAAGAGATGCTTCTTCTCTAATCTTTGATTCCACCTCTGGGTGATTTGCAAGTAGCCAGAAGAAACTTGTCAGAGCGGCTGCAATAGTATCACGCCCAGCCAAGAGGAAGCTGATGACGATGTCTCTCAAGAACTTGTCGTCGTCGTCGTCGTCGACAGATCCCATGAATCTAGAGAGGAGGTCTCCGCGGCCAGCGAAGCCCATCTTCCTCCTCTGTCTTATCATTTCTTCAGCTAGTGCATCGATCATTTTAATTGCCTCTCTGAGCTTTCTCTCCGATCCTATGTTCAATAACCTTTTCGTCTTCCAAACCCACGGCGACACCGACGTGCCGCGCTGCGCCAGCAGTTTGGAAGCCAAATCGAAGGCGGTGGCGAATTTGGGCACCGGCAGTGAGAGGTCTAGGCAGCCGGGTCCAATCCGAATGAGATCCTGCATATGCTATCGAATGCGAAGCGTCCGAAGATGTCTTGCAGGTCTAATTGGTGACTATTTCGATTGGAAACCGATGCCATGAGAGGCAAAAGACGGTTCTTAATCTCATCGGTTACGATTTCGGAGATATAAGACCTGACTGAGAGGCTGCCGAGCTCGAGACTGGCCATCTTCCTTTGAAACCTCCATACTTCACCATCAACATTGAAGATGCCGTGACCCAATAGATCTTTAAGGATGGTTGAGAAGGTCTTACCCTTTGGGTAGTTGTCAAACTTTGTCTTGAGCATGTGCTCGACATTATCGGGGTTCGCCGTGATCGTATTGCCGGTTATGTGGATGTGGATGGTCCCCGTCGGCGAGTCTTGGAGGAGATGAGTGAACCAGTCGGACAAGTTGTCGAATTGGGTGGACCAGCTTGATGTGAGGTAGCTGCGGCACAGCTCACAGTTGCACCAGGGTTTCACTCTCAGTATAAAGATCATGATGGAAAAGAAGGAGAAGGAAATTGTGAATGAAAAGAAGAGAAAGATGAACAACAACTTCAGTGGCTGCACCCACAACGACGCTTCTGCCTCCATTGTATTACAAGCAACTGAGTTCTGATGAAAGGCCAATCGCAGCAGGCGAGTCTTTTATAGTGCTGTAATCCATTTTATCAACACATGGAAAAAGTCTTGCCACAGTAAAAAAAAAAAAAAGCATGGAAAATATTGTTTCAATCTATCTGAGGTAAATTCTACAAATTTTCTCTTCTTTCTTCCAATTTTAACATAAAATAATTTTATGATTTTCTGTTATAGCCCGTTATTTATCTATTTTGAAGAATAATACTCGGTGTCTCTCCTGAAAAAAAAAATCTAAAACTGTTAAAAGTGGCTCACTAACTATATATGAATCTGTTAAATTAACTGCAGTCAAAATGAATAACACTTATCTACTTTTCTATTATTCAAATAATCTTATAAATAAAATTATATAGTTAGCTTCTATTATTAAAAATATAGATAATTCTAGCAAGTTTTTCTCCTAATTTATCATATTTATTCTAGAGTATTAAAGTCTCTTACTTTGCCAAATCTTCTTTGCAAGGTACATTGTTTGCTTTTTCAAGTCTTTCGTCAAGAGTCCAACAAAAACACATGAAGAAAGCATGCTTAAAACCCAAAGTCAAGGGTTGAAACGCATTAAGAGGACGTCAGTGATTAAGACCTACTTGAAGCACGTGTTGTTTTCTCTTTGAATTAGGTTCCTTCCAAACCACCGCTCTCCTTTTTCTTTTTCTTTTTCTTTTTCTTTTTCTCTTTATTATAAAAATATTGCCAACTGGTTTGGTATAATAAATGAATGAAACCGATGTTTAATGAATCGTAACCAAGTAGCTGTCATCGGGTACGGTATATAACTATATATGATTCCAAGTGTATTTCATGCATAGTCGCTACATTCGGTGAACCAGTTCTTAAACTAAAGTATTTAGTTTTTAGATTTAGCAATTTTTTTAGATTTACACCAAATAAATAAAACATTTTAAATTATTTTATATTTAAATAAAAAATGTGTCCACGTTGAATTTATAAATTATAATTAGTAGACATTTAAAAGCTACAAAACATAATAAATCTAAATAGTAACCAAAATTTAGGAATTAGATTCTCTTAAGAGTACAGTTACCCTTTCCTCTAAGGTTCATTTATAATAGCAAAGTAACGTCTGATCTATGATAATAAATTTAAAGAATATTTTTATGATTTTATTTTTATAAATAATAAAATTTATTAGATTTAAAGAATATCAATAATTAAAATAGAGTTTGTTTTAAACAGACTTTTAATTTAACATTGAGACAAATTCAAATTAGTTTTAAGTTAAAAATAGATAAAATTAATAATTATTTAAGATCCTGAGCCCATACGAGACAACTGTGAGCTGATGTGGGTATTATTTTTTTCATAATTTATTGAATATTTTTATCTTCTCAGTCAGTATGATCCACATGGGATGATGTACGTCATCCCAAAGACCACGTCAATATACTTGTCCGACTTGTATTGGGCCTAAGTGGGCCTCATGCGCGCATAAGCTGGGTTTGACCCTTGGGCCACAATTGTGTTTGAATTAAGAAAAAAAATTCAATAGATTCTTTAAAAGTTTTAAGTAGAAGATTAACTTGCTGAGAAAGTCTCTTGTATCGTATTTTGGTAATTAAAACTTGGAAAGTAAAAAAAGGAATTAAGAGAAAAAAAGGGAACAGAAAGGTAAAGATAGTATCTCCTCTCTCACCACTATAAACATTTTTCTGTTTGATAAAAAAGCAAAATTGAGCATCACTTTCTTTTTTTAATAAATACTGGAAAATAAATAAATAAAGAAAAATTCTTATATTTTATATTTTTCTTCATCCAAATAGACCCTTTGAGTTTAATCGCTTAATATTGAGATCATAGTCACAAATACCGTTCAAGGGATCTTATCGGTGATTGGTAATATCAGCATATTTTCAGATTTTTGGATTTTTATCGGATTATTAATGGGAAAATCTAGCGAAAAATATAATATGTAAAAAATAATAAAAATAGATTAAATTAAAATATTAATAAAATAAAATTCTTAATATCGAATTTATCAGGAATTTACTAGGAATATATCGAGATATTACTATTTATAGCATTTTTAATGCAAATTTATTAGGAATTTACTGAAAATTTACTATTGTGCAGATAAATACATGTCATTAACACGGTAATGGTATTTTACCGATAAAAATGTGTTAAACTTGAAAGATATTTGTGACGTGGATTGAGATTATTGGTGATACAGATGGATATTGTGATCTATGTTTCTACTCACCTGAAAAACTTAGATAAACTGAACTGCAGCACATTTCATCGATGGCCATTACATTTAAGTCAGCTTTTCAATAATGTGGTGAGCATCATCATCTAACTATTTATCTAAAGTGATCTCACACTTTAATAGGTAAATATGTGATTCGCAATGTGATTGGATCTCTCTACACCATTTCTCCTTTTGTATTTTGCTGCCCTAGTGGATTTATTAGGTATCTATTTGTCTAATAAATATCCTTTTGAAAAAGAGTTAAGTTAGCAAGATTTTTTAAGTGAAACTTTCTATTGAAAATTTTCATCAAATAAATTATAAATTCTACATCAATATGAAGTATGTAAAGTTTCACTATAAATTGATAATCTAAATCATGTAATCTTAACCTTTCAAATTTTGATGACTACATGTCACTGATATAAGTTTAAAATCAGAAAGAGAGAATTATCAGCCAAGGGTAAACTTTGATACACTCATACACACGCTACTGATATTGTTCTTTTTACATCATACTTAATTATACGGAACTCATACTCATTTAAAGAGCATTGTCAATATCAAATGTCAATAAAAAATAGTGTGGATAAAAAAAAAATTAACCACCTCCACCACCCCCAAAAAAAAAAAAAAGCCTATTATGGTTTTGGACTAGTGACAAATTATGGGCCCGCATGATGGAAGATTAGAAGGGGAAGATTAGGTAAACAGTCTGGCCTGGGCCCTGGGGAACGTGTACAATATTTATTTCTCCTTCTAAGAAATTATTCTGAATTATTTTTCAACAAATTCTTCATGCAATAGCAACGTTTTTGTTGTGTTGGTACATGTCTTTGTAATTTTGAAAGGATAAGTCTGACTACTAGTTTGCACTATTTTCTTGACGTTTGAAAATTTCGATCTTCTTGTCTCTTGATTTATCATTGATTGGTTACACTTTAGATAATTTTTTTTTGTATGAATTTGATATTGACTTTAATTCTAGTGGTAATTTTTTGTTTTTTATTTGAATAAAATTACTTACAACCTTTCAAGCAAAGGCATATTTTTTTTGAAAGTTTGTTTATTTTATTATTATGTACATTTTTAAATGAAAATTAATTAAAAATAATTATTTTTTTAGTTCAATGACATAACAATTGACCATTGGATAAGAAGATGAGCATTGACAAAATGGATTTAAAGAGACACACATATAATCAACTTGGATTATGGGCAAGGTGAGTGGGCTGGTGACGTGCACAAAATTGTCCTCTATAGGTAATTTGTGCCCTGAAGGGTAAATAACAATGTTATCAAAATTGAACCGGTGAATAAACCGTTTAAATAGGAGGTTGGGTTAAATAACGTTCAACCGGGTCATCACGGTTTTATAAGATTTTAGTTTTAGAAGGTTTTTTTATCAAAGTTAGGCCATAAAGAAGACGGTCACAGTTGAGCTGTCGCTTCGACCGTAGCTCAGCCTGGTTTTTATAACATTGGTAAATAGTTTGATAATTTGATTAAATTTCATATTCATCAACCAGTAAATTTTAACTTTTTTTTAAAAAGAACATTTCGACTTGATTGAATTTTAAATCAAGACTAAAGTTTAAGTTTCTTTTAACTTTGTAAAATACAAGCTTTGAGTTATCTATAAATTGAAACATTAAGACAACCATAATTTAAATCTTCTAAAATTCAACTGATATTCTTTACTTGAAATGGTATTAAATCTAATTAAATTGATTATTTCCTAATTAATTATGCCGAATTTTTAATTATAATATAAAAATATGACTTGTCCCAAGCTTTACTGGCACTTCACTGGTAGCAGCTGCATCTGTGATTTCATTTTATTTTTTAGTTTTTCTTAGCAGAGTGCTTATTAAGTAGTAATTTTCCTTCATTTCTCTTATGAGTGGAGCCTTCCTTCTAATTTTATACCTACATGTGGTTGATATGAGGAGCAGTTTTATAGATCTTGGACTAGACACCAACCAAAAACTTGGATTGTTAAAATACCATAGTTAATAAATTACTAATTATATTTATATAAATATGATATGATTTAATTTTAATTCAATTAAAATGAATTTAAATATACAATTTATTTATAATTCAATAAAATGGATAAACATTTAAAATTAATTATATGAATTCATGAAGAGCAATGACAAATGAATCACTAGTAGTGTTGAAAATAGGATTAGACTGATACGTTCAATCTAAATCAGTCAATGAAGTGGGAAAATGATAGGATAGAGATATTTTATTATTAGGATTTTCTACAAACTAGGTAGAAATGTCTATTCTATATTATATATATATATTCTTCTTTATTATTTTTATATAATTATATGAGGAGAAATAATTAGGTCAAGAAGCAAAGACAATATAAGATTTAGTCCTATATCATGCTATTTTTTATAAAAAAATTATTTAATTTTTTTAATCATTCAAAATTTTGGTTATCCAGATCTACTGGTCAAATAATCAGTTACTGTAGACACTAATTTCGGTCATTATCTCAATAACATATTAGATCCGTACAACGTCCTACCTATTTTTTGTATATAAGTGTTTCTCCTATAATCATGATTACTACATTTTTAGCTTTTTAAGAGATTTATTGGAGTCAAGAGCCAATTAAATGGTTTATATTGAAATTAAAACAGAAAAAAATGACATCTAATGTATGTACTTTGGATATACACAAGAAAAGCACACATTTACATCCAACAAAGATTAAAATCTCATATTTCCAAGATCTTGGCCGAGATTTGTCCCTCTCATCTTTTTCTTTTTGGAAATATTGGTATTTTTTTATATTTTAATTTTTTGAAAACAAAATTGAAATTGAAAATATTAGCTTGATATGAGTGAATATCGGCTGAGTTCGTTTTTTTTTTTTTTAAATTCGATAGAATTGAATATCGGTGATATCTCGACCATATCGGCTGATATGCCTATCGTATAGCCGATATATATCGTATCGACTGAGATTTTTCCCTTGACAAATAGCAATAATAATACTGACCTCTAAATTTTTTTAGTATCTGTTGGAAAAAATATAAATTCTAATCAGTTTTATAATGATAATAAATTTGACACTTTGTTGAAAGTGTTCAATCAAATCATTTTGAAGCAATCCTACATCAGAAATAATTCAATGACCAATTCATATTTTTTTAAACAAAAACTTTATGTGGAATCCATTCTTCCAAAATCCAAAGGGGCAGTGGATCACTCCATATGAAACTAAGAAGCATGTGCAAGATGAGATATCAAATCTCTCCATGGGACCAGTTATGATTATCAAATAATGGATAATATGTTATTTAACTATTTTATAAAGGACTAGAATTTAAAAAATGTTTTTCTTATTAATGTTAGGTATTATATCATACTTCAGATGACAAATCTACATATATATAGATTCATTTAATATTTGAATTCTCAGGGACTCATCTATCTGTTGCCATTGTTGCTTTAATGGCATAACGTTGAATGCCTTTGTCCTCTCCTCCTCACAGATTCCCAGGAATGAATTAATCAATCCAGAGAGCTGATGTAATGCAGTCGAATGCATGGCGTGCTTGGAAGCCTTTTTTTTTTATCCATTTAATTAAATGAAAGGACTCTCACACTATCCAAGTTTCTATGCTGAAGGAGTTAGATTAAGGAGACTTTGTATAGAAAATCTCTTCTCAAATATTCCCTCTGTCTTAAAATACTTAGTTCTACTTTTTTTTAATATTTTTTAAGAATTATTTTATAAAATATTATTTTTAAATTTTAGTATTTAATTATTTAGACAAGCCAAAACTTAAAAAAGAGACCATCTTTTCATCACGTTAAAATATGATTTAGAGTTAAAAATAAATAAATCAGAAAAATAATTTGAAATAATTTCAAAATACATATAGGATAAATATTTTGGGACAGAGAGAGTATATTATAGTTTTATATAATTGAGGTGACTTTGTATCGAAAATCTATATATTATAGTTTTATATAATTACATTTATTAGATAGATTACGAAATATAAAATATTTCATCATCAATTGATAATTCAAATCATATTTTAATCTTTAAGTATAAGTAATTGATTTTTAAAATTTTAAAATAAAGAGATAGAATAATCAATAAAATAAAATTTCATACATAATCTATTCATATAGTTCTTTTTAAAACACAATTAAATATATATAATTATTTATAGAGCAAAAATCTATTTAAAGACAATCTTGATAAAAGAAATATGAATAGATTTTGTTATACTGAAAGCTCAAATATACTTGAAATAATCCAATGAAATGTTCAAATAAGTTTTGCATAAAATATGTAATCCAAAGACAAATAAAAGATTTATAAAAATCCTTCTGCTTTTTGTTACACATTTATGACTTTTATGATGTAATTGTTTTACCATTTTCTCTGTAAATAATCTCACCATGTGGAGGCTGAACGTTTTTTTTTTTCTCTAGTTGTTAAGACTTTATAATTTATATCTCGGGCATGTATAACTCTCTTAATTCATAAATATTGAATCATTCTACAGAAAGTGATATTTCGCTATCTGAGACAGATTATTGGATATCACGCCAACTCCTTTAAATTGTGAAAAATATGATAGAATATTTTACATAATGGGATTGAATGTTTGGGAATAAATCGTACGGTTTACATTCTTAGATTTCCTCTTATGCATGATATTCAATCCACTGTCATTAATCCTCAAGATCTGAATCACTGGTGTTTTACAATATCATAAAAATTAGGCGCAATAACATCATAAATAAATAAACCAAACATACATGAATCCATTTAGCAAGTTGATCGGTCTGTGAATCTATAATCAGCGTGTTGACACTTTATGTTCTTCAGTTGTGCTATATTCCTTCTAGAGTCTGTAATCCAAAAGCCCGCAACACAGTCCAAGAGAAGAAACAAAAGATGATTGCCTTTGATTATTTCTCTCATCCTCTTCCTTAGTCCATTTGCTGTTTTTTTCCTTATGTGATGGTATGTCTCAATGAAGAGAGAAACCTTAGGAGTAGAGAGGAGGACCCATTGACAATTTCAAATACATTAACCCCCTTCTCATCAAAGAGGTAACTGACCCTTTCCAAACTGTTACATGCAGAGGTGTAAATGTGAGTCCCTTCATTTCAAATTCAAAATGTGTGTGCCACATCATAGAGTAAATTCTTACATTCTTCCACTTGGCCCACATCATCATCATCATTGAATCTAAAATAAGGTTAACATAAGACGTGCGCATAATTCATTGAAATAATCATAATACGATTATCATCATAATTTTAATACTAAACAACTTACAAATACGAGCAATGGCGGTTGCACATCAACTTGTCCGACATGGTCCCTTCCATCACTACAACATAAGTGACTCACTCAGCACAACTCTTAAGTGAGAGATTTCATAACGGTCCACATAAGTGTCTAATTATAACCCTTTGAGTCTCGTTTAGTCTTAAAGATCCATTTACATCCAACTTTCTTGTATCCTTGGGGCAATTCTACTAAATCTAAGACTTCATTCTGGTCCATGGAGTTTAACTCATCTTTCATGGCATCTATCCATTTATCAGAATTTTCACATTCTATGGCTTCTTCGTAAGTGATTGGATCTTTAACAGTCCGCAAATCATAATCCGATTCTTTTATGTAAACCATATAATCATTCGAAATAGCAAGTCTCCTTTGTCTGTGAGACCTTCTTAAGACTATTTCTTGTGGTTGTTATACAATCGGGTCATCAGTAATGATAGTTTTCTCAAGGAGTGATTGATCATTCAAGTGCTCTATTTCATTATGTTATTCAATGATATTAGGAACAATGACAACAGTTTTTGAAGTTACGCGCATAGGGACTTGTACCCTCACCTCTTATACATTCACACTTCTTACTACATCACTTCCATTAACCTCACCATTCTCTATGAATCTTGTATTTTCGATCTCTACAAATCTCAGTCTATCGTTTGGGCAATAAAATCTATACCCTTTGGACTTCTCAGGATAACCGATGAAGTAACCACAAATTGTCCTCTCATCAAGCTTTTTTCATGTAGATTATATATCATTGCTTCCGCTGAACAACCCCATACATGCAGGTGTCTTAAACTGGGTTTCTTTCCTGTCCACAATTCAAAAGGTGTCTTCGGAACTGACTTTCTAGGAACCCTGTCTAATATGTATATTGCGGCCCTTAATGCATACATCCACAACATAATAGATATAATGCTATTACATAGGATGCTCCTAACCATATCCATAAGCTTATGGTTACGCCTTTCAGCGACACCATTCTGCTGAGGTGTCAAAAGGTGTTTTCGGAACTGACTTACTAGGAACCCTGTTTAATATGTATATTGCGGTCGTTAATGCATACATCCACAACATAATAGGTATAGTGATATTACATAGCATGCTCCTAACCATATCCATAAGCGTACGTCACGCCTTTTAGCAACACCATTCTGCTAAGGCGTACCAGGCGTTGTGTATTGTGCTACAATATCACGACTTTCTAGTAATCTAACAAATGGCCCCGGTTGTTGACGCATTTCATCATATTTTCCATAATATTCACCACCCCTATCAGATCTTATGATCTTCACCTTCCTATCTAATTGCCTTTCTACCTCAGTGATAAATATCTCTGTGGAATTAATCGCCTGAGATTTATCGTGCAATAGATAAATGTAACCATAACGTGAAAAATCATATATAAAGGTGATAAAATAAGATTTTCCACCAAAAGATGGAACATCAAATGTGCCACATATGTCAGTGTGGATCAATTCAAGTAGCCATTTACTTCTACTGACACCTTTCTTAGTGTGTTTGGTTTGCTTACCCTTAATGCATTCCACACACACACCTAAGTCAGTAAGTCAAGACTCGATAGAATCCCTTCCTTTACCAATCGTTCAATTCTGTTATGTGATATATGATCTAATCTCTTATGCCACAAAATTGAAGAATTTTCATTAAGTATCCCACGTTTAATACCAACATTATGATGCAGAGTTAGGACAGAATTTGTAAATGCATCATCAAGTTTCAAACAATATAGACCATCAATCATCAACTCACAACCAATAAAAGAAGATGACTAAAATAAACTGGAAGTGTTTTGCCCAAAATTACAATGAAAGCCATCAATGTCTAATTTAGAAATGTAAATTAAGTTTCTAACAATATTAGAAACAGAAAGACAATTAAGCAAATCCAAATGATAGCCAGTATCAAGAAAGAGACGATAGATTCCTATGGCTTCAACTGGTACCATTTCCCAATTGCCCATGTAGAGAGGGACTTCAGTTGGGTCGGTATTCTAGATTGTAAGGAATCCCTGCATTGTATTACATACATGAGTTGTTGCCTTAGAATCAAGCACCAAGTGTTAAAGAAAACTTCAGTTAAATTAGATTTGAAACATGTTGACATGTAATGTATACCTTTTTTTTTTGGAACCATGCCTTTCGCTTATGGCAGTCTTTCTGGAAGTGTCATTGCTTCTTGCAGAAGTGACACCTTACACCACTAGCTTTCCTCTTTTCATTAGCCTGGGAACTCGTACTAGGCTCATAAGACTTAGCTTTGGCTTTCTTGAAATTTTTGGGCTTAAATCCCCTTTTCTTCATGGGCTCTCGACTAGTAAAATGGATTGAGTGGTGACCCATTTGCTTAAGTCTGGTCTCCTCTTGGATTAACATACTCGACAATTCACTAACATTCCATTTATCTTTCATGGTGTTATAGTTTATTTGGAATGATCCATATTGAGGAGGTAACAAGTTCAAAATGAATTGAACCAGAAAAGAGTCATCCACGGTCATCTCTAATTTCTTCAATTGAGCAACGATGTTGGTCATCTCAATCACATGTGTTAGGGCCTCGATTTGACCGAGTCTATGTATTGTCAATTCCCTAACCAAGCATGACCGTGTGTGTTGGACCTTACCTTGGAAGAATGTGAAGATGTCAGAAGATCTACTATGCATAGAAGAGTCTACACCGAATATGTGATTGACACACAGGTAAGCGGACTATAGTGGACCTTAGGTCAAGCCTAAACATCCTAAAAATCAATGGTTAATAAATTGAAAATCTGAAAAATGTTTAATCTCAACTTCGAGGCCTCAAGCATTTTGTCGATGCCTCAAAAACTATCCATAACGGAGTAAAAATTATGACAACTGGATTTCAGCGTGTGATCTCAGGGCCATCTGTCCTTTGACCAATTATCTTAAAAAATATGGTAAGGAAAATCTGAAAAGGGGAAAGGCTCCTCATGATTTCAAAACATCTTATGCCTTCATCGTAATTGGCAATCATGGTTATAATTGGAAATCTTGAGAAGGCTCCTCAATCTAATAAGGGATAAAAGTCTCACTGTGATTTGCAATCACATGCAAATCTGAAAATTCAGAAGTCTACTCAAGTGATTGACAATCTTACAAATCTGGATATTTTCAAGAGGCTCCTCTTGATTTAAAAAAAAAAAAAAAAGATTATAGAAATCGTTTTGCCATCACATGATTAGTTAATTAAATAATCTGATTGACATTCATGGACATGTGGTAGATGAGTGAGATGGTCTCTGCCTATATATCAGTAAGATTAAAGTTTGAAATTTGAAATTGAAGTGTACTGTATTTCCATATACAGGCTCGAGGCCTCGAAGAAATCGTAGAGGCCTCAAGACTGAACTATTGGGCAAACACTCTATAAATACATGCTCAAGCCTTGGTTTAAGATACAATTGATAAATTGGAAAAACATAGGCATTCTCCAGAGACTTTTCCTCCCCTAATCTCCTCACCTTTATCATCCTTTAAAGGAAGAATTTAAGCATTCAATGCTTGTTTAATTGTGAAGATGAGGACATTCTTCTAGGACCCAAAAATAGTAAAATCCTTGTCCTAGAATCCATATTCCGCTATGCCAATACTCGTCAAAAGATGGACATGATCTAAAAGAAGAAGGCGCAGAGACATCTTCGAGAAGAACACACATTTTGAAGAATTGTTAAGGCCCAATGAAAGTGTTCTTTACTTACTTTGTTTATGATTATACGGTGGATTAGATCAGTGTAATTGAACCACCTTAAAAAATAGGTGTCAATGATTAGACTAGGGCAGTCGAACCCTTCAAAAATAGGTTATAATGTTTGGGTGTGACTCCCATACATAGTGGATTTGGGATAGCCCTAGATAGGGTGAGTCCAACAATTGATGTAGGTTCAGGTAAACCAGACCATTATATATCGTTGTGCATGTGTGGTTTGCTTTAATGGTTTGATTCATTTGTTTATCACTTGCACACACGTTTATTCCGCTGCACATATCGTTAAATTGATAAGTTATTAAAAAGAAAAATAAAATCAGATCAGACCTATTCACCCCCCTCTAGGTCTTGCATACTTCTAGTAAAGAAATTTCAATTGGTATTAGAGCTCGGTTACTCTGAGTTGAACTTAATTGTCTGAGTTGATCATGTACTAGAATCATGCATAGATGTGATAGTGACCCTGTTTCTAAACCTCCCTACTTTGACGGCTCTAATTATGCCTCTTCGAATGCAAAAATGAAAAGCTTCTTTATATCACTTGATGGAGCCGTCTGGGAATCAGTAATAAGGGGTTGGGAACATCCTGTTAAGGAAATCTCTGAAAAATCTGCCAAAAATGAAGTAGGAAAATCTGTTTAACAAATCATCGGTCCTAAATCTAAGGATTAATTCACCTAGGCCGACATGGAAAAGACTCTATATACTGCAAATGGCAAGACTTTAAATGCCATTAACTGTGATGTCTCACCAGATGAGTTCAAACGTATAATGACATATGTGACAGCCAAAGATGCTTGGGACATCTTAGAAAGGACACATGATGGAACCTCAGTTGTTAAGATGTCTAAATTCCATATCCTACAATCACAATTTGATAACATACGCATGTAGGAAAATGATGAAAGTGAAGTGTTTATGGAGTTCTATTTGAAACTAAGTGACATTGTAAATTCCATGTGAGCCTTAGATGAAATAATCCCTGAATCTAAAATTTGTACCAAAATACTAAGAAATCTGCTCAAAAGTTTTAAACCCAATGTCGCTGCCATTGAAGAATACAGAGATGTGTCTCTAATGAGGGTTGATGACTTGGTAGGATCCGTTCAAACTTATGAGCTTCACTTTGATGATGAAAACCTAAGAAAAAATCAATTGCTCTAAAATCTTCCCTAAAAACTAAATTTAAAAGGGATGAAGAATCTGATGACTCACAAAGTGATACAGATCAAGAGGTTGCCACTGTTGCTAAAAATTTCTTAAAACATTTTAATATGAGGAAAAAAAGAAGAAGACTTAATAAAGAAGACTATAGAGAATTCAATAAAAATAAAACACATTTTTTAAAAGAAAAGTCAAAAGATAGATTCAAAGAAAAATCCAAGCCCAAAGAAACTTAATGTTTTAATTGTGATAGATATGGGCACTTTGCTAATAAATGTCCTTTTAAGAAGAGATCTAAAAAGGAAGCCATGACCACTGTAGTGGAAGAAGACACATCACAATCTGAAAGTGAATCTAATGTGTCAACCCCTGAAGATGTTGTCAAGACAAAAGGATTCATTGCTTCCATCTCTTATGATCCTAAAAATGCTCCAAATGTTAAAAGTGATAGTGAAGGATCAGACTGTGAGGATGATGGTTTACAAGAAACTTATGATGCTTTGTTCTTAGAAATCAAAGATTTAGCTAAAATACTTTGTAAATCTAAAAATGAAAATGTAAAATTGAAAAATGAATTAAAAACTGAAAAAGAAACATTTGAAAATGACTTAAAAATTGTTTAAGATGAAAATCTAAGTCTTTAAGAAAAGCTCAAATTGGCTCAAGATAAAATTTTAAAACTAAAGAAAGATGAGTCAAAAATTAGAAGTGAAAAGCAAAAACTGGAATTTGACTTAAACCAATTAAGGAGTCACAAAAAAAAAAATTGAAGATAAATTTACTCAAGGGGAAGAAAAACGCTTAAATATTGGAAAACAATTTGGAGATAAAACTGGTCTAGGTTTTGATAAGAAATCTAATTCCAATACTATTTTTGTGAAAGTTGAGCATTCCACCTCTAAATCTTTAAGTGTGACATGTTATTATTGTGTGAAAAAGGGTCACATGAAGTTTGAATGCAACCTGAGAAAGAAGCACCTCAAAGATAAAATCTCTCAAACAAAGGTAAATTTTCGGGCCAAAAATAAAAGTACTGTGTGTGGAGGAAACCAACATGATCTCTTGGTTTAAAAGCTAAAAAAATTGGTGAACGAGCTCACTATGAATTGTGACAAAAGGAGAGCAGGTTTCAAAGATCTTAAGGGTGACAATAGGCCTTTGCCCGTCATTGAAGAATGGGTTCAAAAGGTGAAAGGGTTGGTTTAGGACCCAGTGTTGTTTTCAGATCCTTGTTTTGCTAATATGGAAACATGTTTTTTTAAGGGTTTGAAAATTTTGGTTCGGTGGTGGTTCTTTCTTTGTTTCAATATTGGAATATTTTTTTTTTTAAAAAAAAAAAATCTTATGTTTTGTTGAATCTTAATCTCCATGATATTTTTTTTTTCTTATCCTTTGTCAATTTATGACAAAAAGGGGGAGAAAAATGGTATTAATATTGAGAGGGAGAAATTTTAAAATCCCACCTAGTTGCCTATGTCTTTTGCAAGAAATTTTTTTTTCAGACATCATTTTAGGGGGAGAAAAAGAAAAAGGAGGAGAGAAGTGTTAGTATAAGAAATTCAAGTCCTGATATAATCATTGTTTGAATTGTATTTTTTTCAAAGGCTTTTATTTCATTTTAAAGGGGTTAAATGAGATGTATTTGTTTGATTTTAGGTTGTCACGAAAATGACAAAGGGGGAGATTGTTAGGGTATCGGTTTGACCGAGTCTATGTATTGTCAATTCCGTGACCAAGCATGACCGTGTGTGTTGGACCTTGCCTTGGAAGAATGTGAAGATGTCAGAAGATCTAATATGCATAGAAGAGTCTACACCGAGCATGTGATTGACATACAGGTAAGTGGACTATAGAAGACCTTAGGTCAAGCTTAAACATCCTAAAAATCAATGGTTAATAAATTGAAAACCTGAAAAATGTTTAGTCTCAGCTTCGAGGCTTAAAGCATTTTATCGAGGCCTCAAAGACTGTCCATAACTGAGTGAAAATTATGACAACAAGACTTCACTGTGTGATCTCAAGGCCATCTGTCGTTTGACCAATTATCTTACAAAATATGGTAAGGAAAATCTGAAAAAAAAAGGGAAAGGCTCCTCATGATTGCAAAACATCTTATGTCTTCATCGTAATTGACAATCATGATTATAATTGGAAATCTTGAGAAGGCTCATCAAGGGATAAAAGTCTCACTGTGATTTGCAATCACATGCAAATCAAGAAATTTCAAAAGTCTACTCAAGTGATAGACAATCTTACAAATCTGGATATTTTCAAGAGGCTCCTCTTGATTTAAAAAAATATTGTGGAAATCTTTTTACCATCACATAATTAGTTAATCGAATAATCTGATTGGCAATCATGGACATGTGGCGGATGAGTGAGATGCTCTCTGCTTAAATATCAGTAAGATTAAAGTTGAAATTTGAAATTGAAGTGTGTTGTATTTTCATATACAGACTCGAGGCCTCGAAGAAATTCTAGAGGCCTCGAGACTGAACTGTTGGGTAGAAACTCTACATGTTTAAGCATTGGTTTAAGATACAATTGATAAATTGAAAAACATAAGCATTCTCCAGAGACTTTTCCTTCCTTAATCTCCTCATCTTCATCATCCTTTAAAGGAAGAGTTTAAGCATTCAATGCTTGTTTAATTGTGAAGATGAGGACATTCTTCTAGGACCCAAAAAAAAGTAAAATCCTTGTCCTAGAATCCATATTCCGCTATGCCAATACTCATCAAAAGATGGACATGGTCTATAGGAAGAAGGCGCAGAGACATCTTCAAGAAGAACATACATTTTGAAGAATTGTTCAGGCCCAAGGCAATTGTTCTTTATTTACTTTGTTTATCATTGTACGGTGGATTAGATCAGTGTGATTGAAGCACCTTAAAAAATAAGTGTCAATGATTAGACCAGGGTGGTCAAATCTTTCAAAACTAGGTTATAATGTTTGGGTGTGACTCCCATACATAGTGGATTTAGGATAGCCCTAGAGAGGGTGAGTCCAACAATGGATGTAGGTTCAGGTGAACCGAACCACTATATATCGTTGTGCATGTGTAGTTTGCTTTAATGGTTTAATTCATTTGCTTACACTTGCACACACATTTATCCCGCTGCACATATTGTTAAATTGATAAATTATTAACAAGGGAAATAAAATCGGATCAGACCTATTCACCCCCCTCTAGGTCTTGCATACTTCTAGTAACGGAATTTCAGCATGCTTATACATGTCATGACTCCCATTGAATTTCATGGTGGTAAGTTTTGCCATAAGTGTCCCAGCTTGGGACTTGTCATCAGTCTTGAAATTATCTTTGAGGAACTCTTTAGTATTTTTAGAAGTATGTAGAGGAGACTTGATTATTGTTAGCCATTGTCATGTGCATAAACTTGAGGCTAAGTCTATTTGATTTAACCCACATTCCATGGGATGCCCTCTCTTCAGCTGTACTCTCACCAGTAATGGTAGGCTGATCATTAATCAATGCCTTGTCAAGATCAAGTACTCCTAAGTGAAACTCGACTTGTTCTTTCCATTCAGAGAAGTTTGACTCATTAAGCATGAGAATAGATGAAGAATGAGCATGCAATGGGACAGATAATGAACCTACAAAATATACATAATTTCACGATCACTATATAATGCTATGAGTTTTAAACATTATTTGAAACACACAAATAATTTAACTTTAGTGAACAATGTTATCGGATCTACCTTTGGGTAATCTTATGACACATTATTCAAGCGTTACGGTGATTCCCAGTCACCGATATGACTAATCAACTAAGTACAAGTGACTAAATACCGTAGTCACCTTTAGGTGTCCGTACTAATAGTAATCACAAGTACCCGTCGATTATCTTATCACAATCCGTTAACCACTCGGAACGGTGCACCTTTGGGCCAACCTAATATCTCTATGATTAGGGATTGCAATTTACAAGACCATTATCCAATACTTGGGAGAAGCACTGAATATTAGTTATTGTAAGGCTCCGATTCGTCCGAGTCACTTATTTTGTCAATTACGTGACTCAGTTGGACTTGCCTTGGAAGTATGTGAAGATCTACTATGCAATTGAAGAATCTACTCCGAATATGTTATTGGCACACAGGTAAGTGAACCTTAGGAGACCTTAGGCTAAGTCAAATACCTTACAAGGCAATTGTTTATAAACTGAAAAATTAGAATATAATTGGCTTTCAGCCTCGAGGTCTCGTGCAGTCTGTCGAGGCCTGGCAGCCAGTCTTATGCTGAGTTGTATTTTGGACAACTGTAACTCAACTGATCTTGTGTCTGGCTGACCGAGTCTCTTACAGATTTAGGTAAATAAATCTATAATCTTTAATTGGGAGTTTATTATGGTAATAAGGAAAATCTTCTTTTTGAAAAACTCCATTTGCCACCTCACAGTTTGAATAAGTTGTTGGGAGCCTAGCAGTTGTCTTGTACTAATATGGAAAGGCTCCTCAATCTGTAAGATTGACAATCATCAATTTCTCTCTATGTAAATCCTTGATTGATGACTGAAATAAATGGATGGTCAATCATGCACAGGTGTCATCCTAACTAGTTGGTCATTAGCTGATTGGCAAAACATAATAATTGGAAATCTCTCTGGTCTCACTGTTATATTTTTCTAAAGGTTCTCTTTGTGTCATTGTACTAATTTCATCCAGCTCGCTGATAAATATAAGATTGTCTGTTCTTTGTAGCCAGTCACGGCCACGAGGCCTCGAGGATTCCAATGAGGCCTTGTGGCGGTATATGGAAAGATAGCTCAGAAATCTGCATAAGTTATTATGCCTTTCAAACAGTGAATGTTCAGCCAATTAAGATGCCACTGTGCATGATTGACTATTAATTTATTTCAGTCATCAATCAAGGATGAGATTGATGATTGTAAATCATATTTAATCTCATGGAGGAGCCTTTCCATTTTTGTCAAAAACAGCCAACTCCCTAACGACTCTTTATTCAAAACATGTGAGGTGGCACTTGGAGTTTCAACATGTGGATATATCTTAATTCCATAATTAACTCCCAATTAAGGAAAACAGATTTAATTTCCTAAATCTGTAAGAGACTCGGTTAGCCAGACACAAGGTCAGCTGAGTTACAGTTGTCCAAAATACAACTCAGCATAAGACTGGCTGTGAGGCCTCGACAGACTGCACAAGGCCTCGAGGCTGAAAGTCAATTATATTATAATTTTTCAGTTTATAAACAATTGATTTCTAAGGTATTTGACCTAGCCTAAAGTCTCATAAGGTTCACTTACATGTGTGCCAATAACATATTCGGTGTAGATTCTTCAATTGCATAGTAGATCTTCACATACTTCCAAGGCAAGTCCAACGAGTCACGTAATTGACAATATGGGTGACTCGGACGAACCGGGGCACTTATAATCTCCCCTTTGTCAATTTCGTGACAAAATCTAAGATCTACCCATTACATCAATTTTCTAAAATTACATATGCACACAAGTCACTCCTTAACTTATAAAATTAGAATAATATTTAACCCTCTAATATCACAAACTTCTCCTCCTTAACATGTGCCTGTAACACACCATTATTTTCCTATATACAAATAGATAAAAATTGGTGGGACTTGTATGCTCTCCCTCAACATTAGTACAATTTTTCTCCCCTTTTGTCATAAATTGACAAAGATTACTACACAATAATATCATGGAGAAACAAATTTAACAAAACATCAGTTTTAAATAAACACTTATTCTAATATTTGAAACTAAGAAAGATCCACCACCAAAAAAAATTGTCAGATCCTCAAAAATACATTTTCCTATTAGGCACATGGAGGATCTGAAAACATCAACGGGCCTAAACATACCCTCTCACCTTCTGAACCCATTTCGCATTGAAGGAAGTGGCGGGAGGGATGACTGAAATTCTTTGAGCCAGTTCTATGTTTGAGAAGCTCTTTTAGCAAATTTGTTACTATTTTATTTAAAAGCTGATTTTGATCTCTTCTTTAAAAAGTTTGTCTGACATTGTCCCTTCTATGATGTACCTTTGGTTGGACAGTGAACTTCTCTTTTTGATTCTTCTTTCTTAGGGGACATTCAAACCTTAGGTGACCCAACTTTTCACAATAGTAACATGTCATACTAAAAGATTTAGAGAAGGAATACTCACCTTTCACAAAAACAGTTGTGGAGTTGGATTTCTTATCAAAACCTATACCAGTTTTATCTCTAAATTGTTTTCCAATATTTAAGAGTTTTTCAAGTTTTTCTTCCCCTTGAGTAAATTTATCTTCAAATTTTATTTTGTGACTCCTTAACTGGTTTAAATCAAATTCCAGTTTTTGCTTTTCACTTTTAATTTTTTTATTCATCTTTCTTTAGTTTTAAAGTTTTATCTTGAGCCAATTTGAGCTTTTCTTGAAGACTTAGATTTTCATCTTGAACAATTTTTAAGTCTTTTTCAAATGTATCTTTTTCAGTTTTTAATTGATTTTTCAATTTTACATTTTCACTTTTAGATTTACCAAGTCTTTAGGTAAATCTTTGCTTTCTAAGAATAAAGTATTATAAACTTCTTCTAAGCCATCATCCTCACTGTCTGATCCTTCACTATCACTTTCAACATTTGGAGCATTTTGAGGATCATACGAGCTGGAAGCAATGAAACCTTTCATCTTGACAACATCTTCATGGGTTGACACATTGGATTCAGTTTCAGATTGTGATGTATCTTCTTCTACCACAGGGGTCATGGCTTTCTTTTTACATCTCCTCTTAGACAGACATTTATTAGCAAAGTGTCTATATCCATCACAATTAAAACATTGAGTTTCTTTGGGCTTGTCCTTATATTTTGCTTTAAATTTATCTCTTGATTTTTCTTTTGAAAAGTGTGGTTTATTTTTAGAGATTTCTCTAGAGTCTTCTCTTTTAACTCTTCTTTTATTTTTCCTCTCATTAAAGTGTTTTAAGAAATTTTTAGCAAGTATGGCAACATCTTCATCTGTATCACTTTGTGAGTCATAAAATTCTTCATCCCTTTTAAATTCAATTTTTAGAGAAGTTCTTAGAGCAATAGACTTCTTTTTGAATTTTTCATCATCAAAGTGAAGTTCATAAGTTTGAAGAGATCCTACCAAGTCATCAACCCTCATTAGAGACACATCTTTGTACTCTTCAATGGCAGCTACCTTGGGTTTAAAACTTGTGGGCAGATTTCTTAGGTTTTTGGTACAAATCTTAGATTCATGGATTATTTCACCTAAGGCCCACATGGAATTTACAATGTCACTTAGTTTCGAATAGAACTAAATAAACATTTCATTTTCCTCCATGCATATGTTATCAAATTGTGACTGGAGGATTTGGAGTTTAGACCTCTTAACAACTGAGGTACCCTCATGTGTCCTTTCTAAGATGTCCCAAGTATCTTTGGCTATCACACATGTCATTATACGCTTGAACTCATCTGGTGAGACAGCACAATTAATGGCATTTAAAGCCTTTCAATTGCAGTATATAGAGTTTTTTCCATGTCGGTTCAAGTGAAGTAATCCTTAGATTTAATACCAATGATTAGGTCAACAGATTTTCCAGCTTCATCTTTGGCTGATTTTTCAGAGATTTCCTTCACAGGATGTTCCCAACCCCTTACTACTGATTCCCCTACGGCTGCATCAAGTGATATAAAGAAGCTTTTCATTTTTACCTTCCAAGAGGCATAGTTAGAGCCGTCAAATTTGGGAGGTTTGGAAACATGGTGACTATCACCTCCATGCATGATTCTAATACATGATCAACTTGGACGATTAAGTCCAACTCAGAGTAACTGAGCTTTGATACCAATTGAAATAAAAGGAAGAAGAAATACTTTCCTTGGGCCTTATCCGATTTCTTTTAAGCTCTTTCTTCTTTACTTGATCCGTGTGCTCATTTCATCAGATGAGCTCCATCAGAGTGATTATCGGCACAACAATATAGGACTTGGATATGACTGGTTTTAAGGTCCTATGTAAACACATTAAGCTTCATTAGAACTGAGGTATTGATTACCCAAACATCTATGAAAGAAGATGATAAAGAAGGTGTAAAGGGAGGAGGCTAATTACTTTGGTCACACTGTTATATTTTTCCAATTTTTCTCTGTGTGCATTCGGTGGTCATTTCATCTAGCACGCTGATATATATATATATATATATATATATATATATATATATATATATATATATAAGATTATCTGTTCTTTGTAGCCAGTCATGCCCACGAGGCCTCGAGGATTCCAATGAGGCCTCATGGCGGTATATGGAAAGACAGCTCAGAAATCTGCATAAGTTATTTTGTATTTCAAACAGTTAATGTCCAACCAATTAAGATGCCACCGTGCATGATTGACTATTAATTTATCTCAGTCATCAATCAAGAATGAGATTGAGGATTGTAAATCATATTTAATCTCATTGAGGAGCCTTTCCATTTTTGTCAAAAACAGCCAGCTCCCTAACGGCTCTTTATTCAAACATGCAACGTGGCACTTGGAGTTTCAACATGTGGATATATCTTAATTTCATAATTAACTCCCAATTAAGGAAAACATATTTAATTTCCTAAATCTGTAAGAGACTCGGTCAGCCAGGCACAAGGTCAGTTGAGTTACAGTTGTCCAAAATACAACTCAGCACAAGACTGGCTGCGAGGCCTCGAGGTTGAAAGTCAATTATATTCTAATTTTACAGTTGACTTCTAAGGTATTTGGTTTAGCCTAAGATCTCCTAAGGTTCACTTACCTATGTGCCAATAACATGTTTGTTGTAGACTCTTCTATGCATGGTAGATCTTTTGACATTTTCACATTCTTCCAAGGTAAGGTCCAACACACGCGGTCACGCTCGATCACGGAATTGACAATACATAGAATTGGTCAAACCGAGGCCCTAACAATCTCCCCCTTTGTCAATTTTGTGAGAAAACTTAAACTCTAACAAATACATCTCATTTAACCCCTTTACAATGAAATACAAGTCTTTAGAAAAATACAACTCAAATAATGACCATATTAAGACTTGAATTTCTTGCACAAATAATTTAACTTTAGTGAACAATGTTATCGGATCTACCTTTGGATAATCTTATGACACATTATTCAAGCGTTACGGTGATTCCAAGTCACCGATAGGACTAATCAATTAAGTACAAGTGACTAATACCGTAGTCACCTTTAGGTGTCCGTACTAATAGTAATCACAAGTACCCGTCGATTATCCTATCCCAATCCATTAACCATTTGGAACGGTGCACCTTTGGGCCAACCTAATATCTCTATGATTAGGGATTACGATTTGCAAGACCATTATCCAATACTTGGGAGAAGTACTGAATATTAGTTATAAGACTCGAAAATCGACTCATTCCAATTGGGCCACTTCGGTGACTACCAAATCGTATCTTTATGTGATTTCAAGTCATGAATAATGATCTTACTACATTATAGAATTAAATAAGATTTATATTCAATTCATAAATTCTTTAAATTGAAACACGTAATTTTATATTTCTAGCGCTCTATTGAATATTTATATGATATTAAAAGTGTCCTTCATGTGTTTCAAAATTGATCAAATTAGTATAAAGAATCAATTGCTTATAGTGTTAATCAACTATCATAAGGCTGATGCCTAATCGGTCCACTACTCTTTCATAATGGTTCATGAACAATTAATACCAAAACATTTGTTTCCAAACCTTTCATCTTGATGGGTGCAGGTAAGGCCATTGCAGGTGCAGGGACCGTGACTACTGATTTGGCTAAGGGTGCCAATGCTGTCAAATCCATATTTGCCATCCTAGATAGAAAGACTGAAATTGATCTCGATGAAGTGAAGGGAATCAAAACCAAGAACATGATCAAGGGACATATTGAGCTCAAGAATATATATTTTTTCTTGTCCATCAAGGCCTGAATAGATGTTCTCTAAAGGACTATCTATCAAGATTAAAGCAGGAAAAGCTTTAGCATTAATTGGGCCCATAGAGAGATTCTATGATTCATTAAAGGGGACAACAAAAATTGACAAACAGCATAAAGAGCTACAATTTGAAACATCTGAAATCATATATTGCATTGGTAACGAGAATGCTATTGAAGTTGAGATCATGGAAGCTGCAAGTCTTTAGCCAATGCTCATGAATTTATAAGGTATGGTTCAGTTTTAATGAAAAACACCAACTGATTCATTGAACCCTATTGCTCTGTTACCAATTGATAGAATATTTACATAATGGGATTGAATGTTTGGAAATAAATCATATGGTTTACATTCTTAGATTTCCTCTTATGCATGATATTCAATCCACTGTCGTTAATCCTTAAGATTTGAATCACTGGTGTTTTACAATATCATAAACATTAGGCGGAATAACATCATAAATAAATAAACCAAACATACTCGAATCCATTTAGCAAGTTGATTGGTCTGTGAATCTGTAATCAGTGTGTTGACACTTATGTTCCTCAGTTGTGTTGTATTCCTTCTAGAGTCTGTAATCCAAAAACCTGCAACACAATCCAAGAAAAGAAACAAAGAGATGATTGCCTTTAGGTATCTCTCTCTTCTTCTTCCTTAGTCCCTTTGCTGTCTTTTTCCTTAGGTGATGGTATGTCTCAATGCAAAGAGAAACCTTAGGAGTAGAGAGGAGGACCCAATGGCAATTTCAAATACATTAACCCCTCTTCCCATCAAAGAGGTAACTGACCCTTTGTTTTAACTCTCCAAACCATTACATGTAGAGGTGTAAATTTGTGTCCCTTCATTTCAAATTCAAAATGTGTGGGCCACATCATAGAGTAAATTCTTGCATATCTTGTTTCTGTAAACCATTTATAATAATGTTTGGTAGAATATTACAAATTCTATTCAAGATAAGAATCACATTCATAATTTATAACAATTATGGGATCAATTAACAATTAAAAGGTAGAGAGGGTTTTGTTTAAAGAATCAGTTTCCTCTAGGTAAAGTCACTCATAAGCAGCAGCTGCCTTTGGTCTCGTTAGGCTGGTTGAGTACAATACATGGGGATAGATGAGTTTGAAATGTAATTTTAAGATGATGCTTATGATAAAAAGTCAGGTCTATTAGATCTGAAAAGTAGTGATTTTCAAAAGCTCAAAATTTATAGTAAAAATGGAGTCAGTTTTGTAATGACCAGTCTCAGTAGCATGATATTATTTGCTCTGGGCTTCACACACGATTTGCACGACTTTCAATTGGCGAACCAACCCATTGTTCCTCCTAAAAGTCCTCATGCTAAAAGGAGGAAGACTACCACTTATATACCAGGGAATTTCCAACATAACTAGCAATGTAGGATTAGTAGTGCCCAAACTGACTACTTTTTCTCTTCCATCAACGCCTACACAAACACGGGATATTACAAGTTTTAGATGATATTTTAATTCAACAATAAGATCTAACTCAAAATGGGTTGAAATGTAATTCATTAGGAGATAGATGGGTGTGAAAAAAAAATAGTATAAATTTAGATTTGAGTGAAGATCCAAAATGCCCTAATTACTTATCATCCCATTGAATTATCATTTGTATGTTCACTGCGCTTTTAAAAATACGGTACTTTATAAAAAAAATTATTACAACATTTTGCATTCTTATTGAAATACACTAATGAATTACTTGATCCGGAGATGAATGCAATTACCGTTGGGGGAAGAATATGCAAATCACACAATCAATAAATCAATCACACAAGAGAACACTTATTTTACGTGGTTCAGCAAGATTGCCTACGTCCACGGGGCGTGTTAAATCCACTATGAGGAATAATCGGTTAGGTTACAAGGATCACATCAATCCTACTTACCCTTCTCTCACAGTCTCTCTTTCTCCTCTCTGTTTCTCTCCTAGAGCAATTGCATAGCCTAAAACCCTAGGATGAAAGAGAACAATATATATGGGCATACATAGATTGGGCCCATTGGGCCTGGGCCCATCAAACAACTTAGGCCCAAAAGGACTTTGAGCCATAAAACCCAACAATTACATGCTATGGTCATATGAGTGAGAACTAATGGTGAGTGGATTGCGTTGTATTACAATGATTTTGAATGTGAATGATGAGATTACAGACTATGGTTGGATGTGTCAGAAATTGGTGAATTATTGATGCAATTGTATCTTGGACTAGACTAGATTGTACACATCCTAATTGGACTCCGTCTAATTAACCCATTATTTTCATACTATTGGATCATTAAGATTTAGTTGTGGACCACATGTCCTAAGTGACCCTAAATCCACTTCAATGACTCAATTAAAAATTAGTCTACCCAAACCCTAAAATTGCTTGGTTGAACCTCTCTTTAACCATTTAACCAATCAAGTTAAAAGATAATCTTATATTCCCTCCGTCCCAAAATACTTGTCTTATTTTGAAATTTTTATTTTTTAAGGATAGTTTTTGCACGGAGTGCACCAAAAGTCTATTAATAGATTCTCTGAGTCAATACGAACATGATATGAATGATTTTGGTGAAGTAAGATTACGAATAACCCTCAATGAAATTAACTTAGTACTCAATGAGCACTTCTTAACTATGTAGTAATGATTGATTCTAGAAGATGAGAGTAGGAGGTGGAAATAATTATAGAATGCCGTATATGGGCAAGTCAAAGCTTATCAAAGAAGGTCGTATTTCCATCAAGTTAGAAGGTGATTTGGAGCTTATCGAAAAAGTCAAAACATTGATTTTATGTAAAAATAAAGAAATAGGACAAGTAATTTGGGACAATTTCAAAATAAATATAGGATAACTATTTTGGGACAAAGAGAGTACTAAAGAAAGATAAACCATGTTTTAACTCTTGAAATTTGGTCCCTAAAGCTCAAACTAAAATTTAAAGTTATCCATTGTAATTAAGAAACAACTAAAGAAGTTTCTCAAATTCAACAGCTAATGTATATTTTCTATTTTTATGATTTATTTCCACAATATATCAAAATACCCTAGGGTGACTAAGGTAACTTGTCTGGGTCGCACAAGTGATGTGTTTGGATGAGGGGAAAGGAAAGGAAACTTCCCCCGTTTGGTAGTTGCTTGTAACGGAATAAAGTGGGGTCTATTTTTGTAATACCCTGATTCAAATTAGGTGAAATTAGTTAAATAAATCCTTCTTAGACCGGTTAATCTTGAAGATCTCGGCTTTGTGAAAAGCCCAGGTGTGGCCCAATCTGAGCTCAAAAACTCAGTGATCTAGCTCGTTCAGCTGGAGGGGTAAAATGGTAATTTACCACTTATTGATATTATTTTATTAATTGTGTCATTATGTGATTATTATTGGATGATATTATTTTCCTTAATCAAGGTTCCTATTTCTGATTTTAGAATTATTTTATTTTTAGAAAATGATATTTAAAACTGCCCGTCAAAACCCCGAAAGGGAGAAATAAATATTTTTAAATGGTTTTGGAAATGAGAAATTTTTTGAAACAAGCATAGAATGTTGGACCATTTTAGTATGGTCTAGTTTATTTCTTCAAACCCCAAAAAATAAGGATTTTAAATCGTTTTATTTAACCCAAGTTAAATTAAGTAAATAGTGTTAAATTATGGATTTTATTTAAATCTATGGTTTTTAGTGAATTTTAAATCTCCAAATTTTTATGGTGATTAGAGTTTTTAAAACCCAACTTATTTGTCAAGTTGGATTAAATTTATTCAGACTTAAAAATATTATTTTTAATTAAAAATTGAATTTTTATCAAAAAGGAGCCTATTTGCAAAACCAGAAGTTGGCAGGGACTTATTTGCACCCAAATACCCAAACAGTGCCGTTAGTGTTTGGATGTCGACCAGCCGATGCATGCAGCGCCGGTTGGCCATCACCCATTGCTCGGATTATCTATATATGGCTCCTCTCAGATCAGCTGGTTTCACCTCAGAAATTTCCATCTCTCAGTCTCATCTGCTCTCTGAATTTCCAACCGATCACCCCTCTCCCTCTCTGTTTTTCAAATTTTTCTTACCGTAAGCTTAGAGGAAGTTTTTTCGAAAGCTTGGATTTTCAACCTAGGAACTCAAGTGAAGGTAACCACTGTGTTCCTTTTCAAATTTTAACTGGTTTAGAATCAAGTAGAAGTAAATTTGGCTAAGTTTTGAGTGAGTAAAACCAATTTCAAGTTTAAGGAAAAACATGGGATTTCTTGTGTCAGTGTGGTTTTCGTGTTAAAATCCGTTGGCTTCTTAAGTGTTAAAGCTTCAAACCACTCCCTATGGAAAGAGGACTCACTGAGGATTCCATTTGACCGGTTGGATGTAAAAATCGAATCCAGGAAACCCACTGTTTGTAGATTCGTATTTCACTCCCTGTTCGGTTTCACTGTCTGTTGTTGCAGACAGAGGAGGAAGACGACTCTCGGACGGTCCGAGAGTTGTGCTTCAGACCATCCGAGGGTAACCCCCTTCGGACGTTTTGAGTTTCGGCTCGAGGTACCAAAGTGGCCAGAGGCTAACCATTCTCCGCCTTTGCTCCGGACGTTCCGAGTCCTGTTAGGAAAGACTGAACCCTCTCGGACAATCCGAGCTTCCCTTGGCATGATCCGAGACACACAGACCCACCGAACCCTATTTTCTCTGTTTTTCGCTTCGGAAAGACCTTCGGACAATCCGAGACCTGACCTTCGGACAGTCCGAAGACAGACCCAAGTTCCGAAGTTTGTGACTAGTTTTAGACAGTGGTTCGGATGATCCGAAGCCACATTACCTGATTCCGAGGCATGTTCTGAGGAACCCAGTTTTTTAATGTAAAATCTTGATTGATTGATGATGCATGTGTTAGAACTAAGTTTTAATGTGATCTTTATACCCCCTTGATAATTTAAAAAGTGTACTAACCCTTCTTCTCTTATTACTATAGTGTATATAATATTCGTATTCACTTCGAGGCCAACTCTATTTGTCGAGCACTGAGTGACTTCACTTCCAGGCAGATGCTATATCTGTCGGGCACTGAGTAACCTCGATGCCTTACTTAACATATCAATCGGTCCTATCCAGAAGACAATACGAGAAGTAACCTGAGTATCTAGACCTAACTCAAAACGTCAATCTGGTCATGCCCAGAAGACAATATGAGATTTGGACTGAGCACCTTATTATTAGTATATTGTGGATTATTTTAACTTAAAATGGTTAGAAACCAAGTAGGAGACTCAATTCCATTTACCTTGGAGATTTTTGGAAACACAGTATGGTTTTGAAATACTAATTGTATGTATGTATTTGAATGCTATGTATATTGACCAACTCTTGATTGTGCATTTGTTTGCATGTTGAACAGAGACACGTCGATACCACACAATTTCGGTGAGGGAACTTAACTTTGCAGTAGGTGTAATCAGGTTTTAATAAGATGGATCTTGAGCAATGAGTGGTTTCAAGTTTGATGAACCCACCCATCTGCCTAGATATGATGCATGTTGTAAGAAATACTTATGATGATTATAAATGTTTATGATGTTGATCATATGAGATATGAAATACTCTTCCACGTGCCCTTGACTATTGAACCAATATCGGCCATATGTGTGAGATGGTTTACGTCTACTGGACTAGGGGTATCGACAGTTGCTGACTTGAGCAGTGTCAGTATCGGCCATGTGAGGGCCGGAGATGTACTTCCAAGGATGTATTTTGACAGTGTCGGGACTTAATACAATGGTCTCAGCGTAGTATGTAGGCGTTACGTTGGATGACAGCAGTAATGGAATGATGATGAGATTATATTTTATGTTGAGATTATTTTGACAAGCATGAGATATCATATTACGAATGTTGATTATTTACTAACCTGAAGTTTCATTAGACTGCAGTGTTATATTTCCTTCACTGGGCTAGTTAGCTCACACCACTCACATTTCAGGAGATGTGCCTGAGGAGGAGAACCCTCTGTATGAAGCTTAGGATGGATAAGCTGCTGCGTTGCCTTGGGATTCCCACTGAAGGGAATTCCGCTATCTTTGTTTTTTGGTTCCTTGAACCATTTGTTTATGTAAAGTACCGTATGTGGTACTTAATTTGTATTGATGTGATGTACTGAACTACCATGTGTTCCGTAGTAACTCTTTTTATGTTGAAATAATAATTCGTTATTGGAATTATGTGCTTGTGGTTATGTCTCTTTTGGGTAGACTTATGGTATTGTTTGAGTCCACATGTTGAGATCATGTGTGACCTTTGGGCCTAACCGTTAATCCGGCCCAGTTAGACTTCTTAAGTTTAGTTTTCCAAAAAAAAAAAAAAATCAGTGACGTTTCGGGCCCACTTTTTGGGTTGGGGCATGACAATTTTCCCTCCTTTCCACTCTCCATCTCCATTATGGTTTCTTCCTGAGTAGCGTAAGAATTCATATTTTCGTCACCTTTCACTTCTTTCATCAACTCAAGATTTCAACTTAGATCCAAGTTTTGAGTTCTTAACCCTGAGCTAATGATAGAAAATATTTTGATCTACATTTAAAAGTTTATTCTTTTTGAATAAAAATAAAAAAAAAATTATAAAATAAACTATTAATTTAAAATTATTTTTAAAATTATAAACTTTGTGATTTTTATGTAAATTATGTATTTATTTAATTCATATAAAAGGCTTAAAATTTGATTGAAGAGATGTGTTTTCTTGCTATTAATGGATTCAAATATTTTGTTTTATTTAACATGAAAAATGAGTTTGACAAATATTGTATTTATCTATTAAATATTATGAATAATTGTTGGGAACAATTGTCACGCATCCACCCAAACGGGCACATGACAGGGATCAATTTTTTTCTTGTCTCATAAATTACCATAAACAATATATCACACACGTGAAAAGCACACGTGTGATCACATATCTAAGACATAAAGATCATTTTAGGGATGTGGGACCCCTACTGAAATTTTAGCAGTCTCCCCTAAAAGTTAGACATATGGGTCATTTTTTGCCTCAACAACATGTACACCTATCCAGAATAATTCATATCCTTTCTCATCTCCAACGATAATAAATATTACTTCCCAAACTTCAACATCATTCAAATGGTCTATTTGAAGGTCTCAAACACAACATTAAGTCATCAACATAATCATACATGGATTCAAATACAACAACATCATAATTATAACCATGTAATAAAATATCAAAACATCATAGGAAGTGTAGTATGCGTCGGAGTCAGCAAGGTGGGTAGTCTAAGCCCATCCTTGAGGTCCCTCGGACTCAACTTGTGCAATATTGCATGAAATTGCAAGGATGTGAGCAAAGACAATCCCAATGAAGAAATCAATGCATGTTACACACTCACGCACTCACATGGTAATGTATGAAATAGAATATAACACTGCTATGCAAATATGTCATGCTATCACATCATAACTCGGGAAACAAGTACACATAAGGATACCTATATGGAATGTGGCAATCAATCATCATAACACATCACAGCCCCTGACAAGACTTAGGGTCCAACGACTTACTAAACGGGTGACTCACGCCCAACGTGGTCTAATCCACCTCGCCTTGCGTTCCTTCACCTCATAGGGTGATTCAGTCAAACTCTAACGCGATCGGAGAGCGGCTTACCTGACTAGCACAACATCCAAGGTGCAAACAGTGTCTATCCCTGCGCACAACATAGAGCGGCTTACCCGACTAGTACCGCTCCTATGGGGCCTACAAGTACCTAGTCCTATGCCAAACAACCATGAGATCGCCGTCTAGCGCGTTGCATTTGAGGGACCTACTCCTTGAAGATAACCCTATGGGACCAAGTCTCCATAGCAGACACCACCATTCCTATAGAGTTCCACAATACTCATTCATTTTATTGTCACTTCAGCCTCTTTTAAGAAGTTGGATAATCACACTAGTGGGAACTCAAATAGGGGAAGACACTTATGAATCCTCTCTACCCTTAGGACCAATCACACTCCTAGGCTGAGTTTGGATGAGGGGTAAATTTTAGATGGGCTACCCTGAGTAGGGGTCACCCTTGAGTAGGGGTGACCCTTGAATTGGGATTACCCTTATCTTGTTTGGTAATTGCAGTGGTAAAGTAAAAGCTTACCCTAAGGGCAAAAAATCTTATTTGGTAACTAGAAGCAAGGGTAACCTGATATATTAATATTTTTTGAATGTTTTTATAAAACATAATTATTAAATAATATTCATGAAGTAAATTCTAATAATATAACGTAATAATATTATCTATTTTTTATAAATTATTTTTTCATAATTATAATTTAAAATAAACACTTGCATTCTAACATTAAAAAAATAAATAAAGAATTTTTTTGATATTATTATTTTAAATCCCAATAAATGAATAAAAAAATCAACATATCTCTTCATAAAAAAATTAAAATTTTTATTTTGTATATTATATGAATTTAATAAAAATATTAATTCACATAAAATTGTTAATATGTCAGGTTATCCCTGCTTCCAGTTACCCCTACTTAAGGGTAATCCCTGCAAAATTTACCCCCTCATCCAAATGCATCACGTTGAAAATATTGACAAATTTTAAAAGTAAACATTTAACAAAATAAATTGTTAATTACTCCAAAGGAGATTACCATGAACCTCAAACTCTTTTGGAGTTTTGAGACCTTTTCGAAATTTGGACAGAATCACTTCTTAAAATAGGACATTTTGACAGTTATGTTTCATAAAATTTTATTTTTATTTTTATTTTTTTATATTATATGAATTTAATAAAAGATTATTAATTCTTATAAATTGTTATGTCAGATTACCCCTGCTTATAGTTACCCCTACTCAAGGGTAACCCCCGTAAAATTTACCCCTCATCCAAATGCATCAGAAAATGTTAACACATTTTTAAAATAAACTTTAAACAGAATAAATTGCTAATTACTCCGAAAGAGATTATGATGAACCTCAAAATCTTTCGGAGTTTTGAGACCTTATTGAAATTTCAACAGAATCACCCCTGAAAAATAGATATTTTGACAATTATATTTTATAAAATTATATTTTTATTATTTATACTAGATAGATTTAATAAAAAAATATTAATGTTTACAAAATTGTTAATATGTCAATTTACCCCTACTTACAGTTACCCCTACTCAAGGGTAACCCCCATAAAATTTACCCCTTACCCAAATGCATCATGTTGAAAATGTTAACACATTTTTAAAATAAATTTCAAACAAAATTAAATTGTTAATTACTTGAAATATATTATTTTTTAATTATATAATATATATATATATATATATATATTTTTTTTTGAAAGATTTTAATTTTATAATATTTAATTGATAAAGAGAGGAAGGCAAGGGGTATTGAGGGGTAGGGTATTGTGAATACTCCAACCTCCAAAAGGGTATTAAAAAATGGGATGAGAGAGGTAAATTTTTAAATTTTTATCCTCACTCCCTCTCTGTTACCAAACAAGAGTAATAAGGGGTAATGGGGGATTACCCCCTCTTACCCCATCCAAACGCAGCCCTTGTGTTCTCAATGTAACAATGCCCATTTAGCATATTTCCCATAGTCACGTTTAGTAAAATACTAAATAAAGGAAAAAAAAAAAAAGTTTGTGCTTTCTCTTACTATCCCACCATCTAAATGAACCCCGAGTTTTAGACACCTACAACTCAGTATATGATTAGATGAGCTCCAAGTCAATCCATTCACCGAGTTGGTATGAAAGTAGGAGAATGTTCTAAAGAGAAAAGTAAAATAAACGTCATAGCGACACAAGCTTTAGCATCTTTTCTACAAATTCATTCCCCCTTAATGTGCTTACCATTTAGAGTTCAAAGATATGATATCTGATTTCTTTGTATTTTATTGACTTATTTATATATAACAAGCCTTCGATAGGCATCAACACAATACTATATTAAATTTTATATAATTTCTTTACTATTTGATGGCCAAACATGAGAGCTGTTTCCTAACTTCTGACAGGCAAGCAGAAATTTAACAAAGAAAACATTGATTGAAAGAGAAAGGTGCATCACTCACATTGACTAGAATAATAGATTCCACATGTGATAATTTCTCTTTCTTTTTTAAATCTCCCCCTAAAACTGTCCCACTTAAATTAAATCATTAACAACCATAAAATACCAATACATGCCATGTCACTTAATAGCAAAACCAAAAAAATTAGACATGATTGATTAATTTAAACCTATCCAAGTGTGACACAGAATTTAGATCTAATAAAAAAAAAATGAAGTGGAACTCACGGAATTGACCCAAATTAAATGGAAACTAGCTTTGTATGACGACACTAGTGATGTAAAATAGAAGTACACCTACAATATTTAGTATTTATATTACTAGAGATCATACAGCTTGTGGTTGAGCTAATCTCAAGTTTTCAAACACAATTGATTGATTCAAGTGGGGTCAAAAGATACTTATAATGGAATTGTCTACCATGGATGATGCTCAATCAACCTGTCATGACTCATTATAGAATGTGCCATTATTTAGACATTCTCCAACAAAAGGTCTGCGATCATATTCACTTATAGTAATCTCAAGGGGTTGGTCTGACAGTCAAGATGCTCGTCTCATGAAATAGAGTCTTGAGTTTGATTTTCATTCAACTTCAATGTGCCACTCCCCGTATACTCAATCGGTGTGTAAATTGAGAGGTTTAGACTGTAACTTTCAATGATGATACTGCTGACAGTTTTAAACTATCGATTTTATCTACTATTAATTTAAAATTAAAAATCTGTATTTGTAAATAGTGGACACTACCATCAGTTTGGCAATATCAGATCATTAATCATAAATATTTTGATACTGCATGTTTCAATGAATCGGTTGATCTTTAGATAAATATTGAACCATGGCTCCCCATTTGGAGGTGGGTGGGTGTTGTTCAGTTTTAGTATCAACTTGTTTAGAATTTTAAAGTTTAATAAAGAAGTGATAGGAAAATCGATATTTTTATAAAAAGATACACAAGTTTATCTTCTTGTTTTTTCACTTTTCATATCCCAAGTGGTGGAAATGTAAATTAGTGTCCCTTTTTATAAAATATAACTATAATTATGTTCTTTTTCTAGAGATGTTTTTAAAATTAGTTAAGTTGAATATTGATGAAAGAAAAGATCAGTTTTACAACCTTTCAAAGTCTCCAATTTCTTTTTAAAAAATAGCAAAATAGGACCTGACTAAATTTATGGTGCGCTTAAGAGAACCTAAATCGTATAGTTGCTCTAAAATTGGAGAAGTTCGTTAGATCTTCTTTCCTTTCGAATGCCAATGGGCAAATGATAACTCAATTAGAAAAATAACACCTAATCTAAGTTTCACTCCCGAAAAAGTAGAAGAGGTTCAAATCTCACTAGAAAACTGTCACCTTGCGATATTCATTAATGAAATTAATTCCAATGAAAATTGGAATTTGATTTTGTTAGATTAATTTGTTTGAAAAATGAAATAAAATTACAGTAATTTAGATCTGTAAGTTTCAAATCTGAAGAAGTCCAGATTATATCTTATGTAACTAGAAATTCGATAAAACTCGGAGAATAAAACCGAGGGCTGAGATTTATTTGCTACTGAAATTTAACAAAGTATAATTCAGTCACTGAAATTTGTATGATTGGTATTCAGATCTAAAAATAAAATAATTTGTTGAAACTCAATCAGATCTGCATAAACAAAATTAATTCAACTCAAAACAAAATCAGAATTTCCAAGGAAATAAAACTGCAGTTACACTTTGGGAGCAATCTTTCTCTTTCTTTGGATTCAGTCGAAAATTAGATGCATTACATTGCTGTTTTAGGCCTGAATTTATAAAGTTCAGGGCCGGAGAAAAAGATAGAAATAAAATCTAAACATAGCAAATTTATCCACCCCATTCTAAAGCCCAAAATCTGCTAAACCAGATTTATCCAATCATGGACTGCCATGTGGATTTATTACATCAGAAAAAATAAAAATCAGAAAAAACCCAAATCAAGTATGGGTGATCCTTGGATGTTGCTTCTGTTATTTGAGGCTAGATTCTTCAGGAAAATTTGGAGAAAAGGATTGCTAGGCAAACCAAAATCTGCTGCATTCTAAATTCTGCTGAAAAAGTAAGGAGAATATCTTCTTGCTAATTCTCTACGGGAAACTCGAAATCTTGCCTTGGATGAATTTTGAAGAACCTGCTACTAATTTTATTTGTTGCTATCTTCTAAAAATAAGAGGTGGAAAGAGGAGGTGGAGTAGGTAGGTGGAGAGAAAAGAGCAAAAGCAAGTAGGTACAGGCCCGGCCCTGACCGCCCTGACCTTAGGCGAATTAGGCCGCCTTCTAGGGCCTCCAAATAGATAGGGCCCCCAAGTCGGGTTTAATTTTTAAGTTCTCACACATTAGTTTATGTTATAAAATTATTTTAATGTTAACTTTATTAACAAATAAATTTGTGGTGCAATGGTTTTTTTTTTTTTTTTTAAATCCAAAGGTCCCATGTTCAAAACATGTGAGGTTCATTTTTTCAATTTTTTATATTACTGTTAGGTTCATTTTTTCAATTTTTTATATTACTGTTAAGCCAACCCTTCCATGTTGTTAAACTTTTTGCAACAAATTCTTATAAATTTAAACATAATTTTTCTTTAAATAAAATAACTTGGGGAGTATTTAAAATCAACTTGACGTTCAATTCACGTCTGGTTCACTTTTTTAACTTCTTATATTGTGGTTAAGCCAACCCCCCATGTTGTTAAACTTTTTGCAGTTTCTTATAAATTTAAACACAATTTTTCTTTAAGTAAAATAATTTGGAGAGTATTTAAAATCAACTTGACATAACTCAATAACTCGCTTGACTCGAATTCCTATCGAGCTTAGTCAACTCAGATTGATTTGGCCAAAAAAATTTCAAATTTTAAATCTAAAATTCTAATAAAATAAATTAAACATAATGATAAAAAGAATTTATCCTGTAGTTTTATTTTTCTTTTGAAAATTAAAAATTGAGATGATTATTGACTCTTTACAAGATTAAAATGATTATATAAATATTACATTTTAACTAATAATTATTCTTATCATTTCTTTTTTAATAAAAATGTGACCTAAAGAAGTCCTTAAATGAGGAAACTTAGTGTTCATTGTAATATAAATAGTTGAATGAAAATAAAATGGGTTTATCTATTAAAAAGATATGTTAAAAAAACTTGAATATAGTAATTTAGTTAGTAATTTTGTATCTTAAAATCTAAGAAGAATAAATTTTAAATATAATTTGTTATAAATTTGATTATGATATTTTATTTTGATGTTTCACATTTTTTTTAAAAATTATATAATTTTATTTTTTGTGAGTGAATAAAAGGCACATCTTAAGAGTTCGGCTAGGGCCCCTGAAATCTCAGAGCCGGCCCTGAGTAGATAGAAGAAAGCAATCTCATGTATTTTCTCTCTCTTCAGTATATGGGTCATGTGAATGGATCATGGGTGCAAAAAACGCCTCTAGTGAGATCTCGGCCAATAAGTTTTTCTCTCTACACTGTTTTTCTTTTATTTTTTATTTTTTTAAAAAAATTCCAAAAAAATACAGAAAATGCAGATAATTATGTGTTTATTGAATATGTCATTTTTTCATAAAATATCGAACATTTACATCTTCTAATATAATTTTGAAGTTACAATATCGTGAAAATGATTTTTTTTTTTTAAATTAAAGGCTGAAATCAGTGAAAAAATATTTTTTTAAATAATTTTCTTTTTTTAATTTCTAGAAACTTTATCCTAATTTTGCTATCTTTCATTGATGGAGCCGTGCTTACCCATGTTTATTATTTATTTTGTATGACCAGCTGATGCAAGTTGAGAGAAGCCATCATGCTCACTCGATCTTGAGTACCCCAGAGGTTATAGCACCAAAACTATGAAGAAGACTACATAGAGCTTGTCAACATATACTCGTTTGGTATGTGTGTACAGTGAGTATAATACTCTGACCCGAATTAGGCGTAATCCGTATAATAAATCCGATCTTAACCAATTAATCTCGAAGATTAAGGTCAAGGCTTTGAGAAAACCCAGGTTCGGCCCAATCAGACTCAAAAACTCAATGATCCAGCTCGTCTAGTTGGAAGGGTAGAATGGTAATTTACCATTCTTCGATATTATTTTATTATTTATATCATTGTCTGATTGTTTTGATTGATATAAGCTTTCCTTCTTCAAAGATTTTGATTTTTGAATGCGATTTTCAATTATTTTCAGAACATGATATTTAAAACCGCCCGAAAAGACCCCGAGAGAGGGAAATAAATATTTTAAAGGATTTCGAAAATAAGAAAAAATTGAGACAAGCATTTTATATTAGACCATTTTGGTACGGTCTAGTTTATTTCTTCGAACCCCGAAAATGAGGATTTTAATTCATTTTATTTAACACAAGTTAAATTAAGTAAATAGTGTCAAATTATGGATTTTGTCTAGATCTATGGTTTTTAGTGAAAATTAAATCTCCAAATTTTTATGGTGATTAGAGTTTTTAAAATCCAACTTATCTGTCAAGTTGGATTAAAAATTTTAAGCTTTTTAAACAATATTTTAGTTAAAAACTGAATTTTATAAAAAATAGGACCTATTTGCAAAAAAACTGAAATTTGAAAGGAGGACTTATTTGCAAACAACAGTAAATTTTCTGTCGTTACTGTGCCGGGCGATGTCCAGCCGCTGCATGCAGCGCCCGTCGTGGCCACCACCCATTGCCCAGTTACCTCTATAAATTTACCTCTCATCCTAGCTGGTTTCATCCCCTCAGACAAGTTTTCCATCTCTACCTCACCCAGTTGTCGTCCCTCTCTGTATTTCAAATTTTTCACCGACACTTGAAGTGGAAGATTTTTCAAAGCTCAGATTTTCAAACCAGGAACTCAAGTGAAGGTACCCATTGTGTTCATCTTTAAATTTTAACTAGTTTAGAATCAAGTATAAGTAAATTTGACTGAGTTTTGAATGTGTAAAACCGATTTCAAGTTTAAGGAAAAACATGGATTTTCTTTGTCAACTTGGTTTTGGTGTTTTAATCAGATGTTTTATCTAAGTTTTAAGGTTTTAATTTATTGTCTATGTCAAGAGGACTCACTGAGGAGTCCATCTGATCGGTTGGATGTGAAAACCGAATCTAGAAAACCCATTGTTTCTGGATTCGTATTTCATATGTCGATGCCCGTTACTGTTTGTTGTTGCAGACAGAGGAAGAAGATGACTCTCGGAAATTTCGAGAGTTGTGCTTCGGACTTTCCGATCGTGACCCCTTCGAACATTCCGAGCTTCGGCTTGAAGTCCCGAAGCGTCAGAGGCTAACCGTTGCCCGCCTCTGCTACCAAGACGTTCCATGCCATTCGGAAGGACCCCTTCGGAAGTTCCGAGCTTATCTCGGCATGTTCCGAGACACACCGAGACCCACCGAGACCCTGTTTTCTGTTATTCTGTTATGAAAAACCTTCGAACAGTCCGAGACTTGACCCTCGGACGTTCCGAAGACCAGAACCACATTCCGAAGTTTTGTGGACTAGTTTAGACAGTGGCTCGAACGGTCTGAAACCACGGTACTAGGTTCTGAGGCATGTTCCGAGGAATCCAGTATTGTTTTGAAATTCTTGGTTTGATTTTGGATTTGCATGCTTAGATCCTAAGTTTTCATGTAATGTTTATACCCCCCTTTGATAAATAAAATTGTATTAACCCCTTCTTCTCTTATTACTATAGTGTATTACTTATTGTATTCACTTCCAGGCCGACACTATTTGTCGAGCACTGAGTGACTTCACTTCCAGGCCTGTGCTATATCTGTCGGGCACTGAATAACCTCTAAGCCTAACTCAATACGTCAATCTGGTCCTGTCCAGAAGACAATATGAGAAGTAGCCTGAGCCTTTTGTACATCTAGACCTAACTCAATACGTCAATCTGGTCTTGTCCAGAAGACAATATGAGAATTGGTCTGAGCACCTATTTATTATTATATTGTGGATTATTGTAACTTAAAATGGTTAGAAACCAAATAGGAGACTCAGTTCCATTTACCCTAGAGATTCTTAGAAAAAAATAGTATGGCTTTGAAAATACTATTAGGATGTATTTCTATGAATGCTATGTATGTTGACCAATTATTGATTGTACACTTGTTTGCACATTGACAGAGACTTCGAGACCACACAATTTCGGTGAGGGGACTTAACTTTGCAGTAGGTATAAATCAGGTTATAAGATGGACCTTAAGCAATGAGTGGTTTTAAATGTTGACGAACTACCCATGTGCCTAGACATGACGCACTGTTATAAGAAGTGCTTATGATGATTATACGTGATGATGTTGATTATAAGTTATGTAATACTGTTTACACGTACCCTTGACTATTTAACCATTATCAGCCATGTGTGTATTGGTTTACGTCTACTGGACCAGGGGTGTCGACAGTTGCTGACTTAGGGTGTCAGTACCGGCCATGTGAGGGTCGGAGATGTACTTGCAAGGATGTATTTTGACAGTGTAGGGACTTAATACAATGGTCTCAGCGTAGTATGTAGGTGTTACGATGGATGACAGCAGTGATGGAATGATGTTGAGATTTTATTGACAAGCATGAGATATCATATTGTAAATATTGATTATTTAACTAACCTGATGTTTCATTAAACTGCATTGTTATACTTCCTTCACTGGGCTAGTTAGTTCACATCACTCACCTTTCAGGAGATATACCAGAGGAGGAGAACCCTCCGTATGAAGCTTATGATGGATAAGTTGCTGCGTTGCTTTGGGATTCCCACTGAGGGAAATTCCGCTATCTTTGTCTTTTGGTTCTTTGAACCTTACATTTTTGTAAAGTACCGTGTGTGGTACTTATTTTGTGTTGATGTGATGTATTAAACAGCTATGTGTTCCGTAACTACTCTGGTTATGATTTAATAACATCTCATTTATGGATTATGTGTTTGTGATTGTGTTTTGGATAGGCTTATGGTATATGTTTGAGTCCACCTATTAGGCTCATGTGTGGCTTTTGTTTTTGCCCTAACCTTTGATCCGGCCCAATTAGAATCATGAGATTAGTTTCAAAAAAAAAAAAAAAATCAGTGACGTTCCGGGCCCACCGGGTCTAGGCGTTATAGTGAGTGCGACAAAATTGCTAAAATGTACAAGAAAAGATGACTGGGGTGAGGCTACAGGCCATAAACAATATCAAAGATCTTGAAGATAGGTCGTATGCTTCAGAGCTTCGTAGAGATCCCTTCTTTAACGGTTCAGATGAAAGTGGAGATAAGAAGAATAGAGAAGAAAGTGGACTCAAAAGCATGCATGCAGGCTTCATTTTCTAATGCATGCATGCAAGCTTGCATGTTTTCCAGCTGCATGCAGGCTCATTTTCTAATGTTTTCCAAAGGTAATACATGCTTCTTTTCTAGCACATGCATGTAGCATTTATTTAAGCTTCCATGTTTTCCAACAGCAATGCTGGCTCCTTTTCTAATGCATGCATGAAGCATTCCTTCAAACTTGCATGTTTTCCAATGGCATGCAAGCTCACCTTTCCAACAACATTCATGCATGCATTGCCACATTAATCTACAGCTTGATTTTTTTTTTAACAGTACTTAAAAGAGTAAACAGTCCATTTTCGACCACCCCCTTTATACACACCTCCTTCAACAAAGTTAATATTTCTCAGCTTTCATATCTTTTTATTTTCTTCTTATGTTTTCTCTTTTGGATTTTACTCCATTTTGAGAGTAAAATTAAAATTGAATCACAAATTATTTTCAAATCAACAATTCAGGACACTCTGCATACCCTGTATATTCATCATACAATGCATGACCATTACTGAATTTTGTTCTTTTCTTTTGAAAAAGAAACAAATATCGGATTATATTTGCCCAGGATTTGACCGACATCTCAAGCGTATTAGCCATTTTTTTATTTTTTTTCTTTTTTTAAATACCGATTTTACCGAATATCAGCCGATATCAAGACCGAGAATTCGGTCCAAATCTCAGAAATATCGACCGATATTTGGTTTGTACAGCCGATACGCATTGTGTCGGCCAAGATTTTATACCCTGGACTGGATATTTGGGTAGGCAAACACCTTAAATGGGTCCTAGGATCAATATGCTAGGTGTCATCACCTATCATCATCAGTCAGAATAAGAGATCTTCGCCCTTACATGTTTTCAAGTCAGCCACGTTGAAGACGTTTGAGATATTAAGATCATCAGGCAATTTAATCTTGTATGCATTATCGTTGATCTTCCTCAAGATCTCACACAGCCCTTATTGTACGTACCTATGTGAAAGTATTCCTTTTTCAAATGGAACCATACAAGATCACCTCCTCAAACACCACCCATCTTCAATGTTTATTCGTGCCTTCTTGATACCACAAATTCTGTTTTTCGATTCTCTTTTGAACTTGTTGATTCAATCACCGAATTTTTGTGACCAAGTTTTCCACGGATAGACTCTTAGGACTTATAGAGGTAATGGAACTGTGATGGCAACATCATGCCAGATGATGACAATGTTGAGATTTATCGAATTGGAGAAATTGCCTTGGCTTTCGTGGAGCATTTTACACAGTCAAGGGAAAATGAAAACCAGCCAACATGAGCTTCCAATGGTTGGTTTAGTGCCCCAACCCTATTTGGACCCTACCAGCAGACCCCAACCTTGTTTGGACCCTACCAGTGGACCCCAACCCTATTTGGACCCACCATAGGCCCCAATTGGCCTCCCACACACCTAAAACCCTAATTCATCTCTCCCACACGCCACAAACCCTAAACTCTCTCTCCATTCATCCTTGGCCGCCACAAACCCTACATTTTCTCTCCATGGACGAGTTTGGATGATGAAAGACTCCAATGCACAAGTTGAATTTTGAATTTACAAATTTCAATTTTGAAAATTGGAGTTTGAATTTAAGTTTTGAATTCCACAAGAATCGAATTCCAAGCTTGCAAACAATTCAAGGGCGAGTGGAGTGTAGAGTCCCAAGTTATCTTTGAGTCCTTTTTTTTTATTATTGGATGTAATTAGTTTGCATTTTTTTTTTTTATTGGCTAGTTTTGAAGTTCAAATTTGAATTCAATTTTAAAATTCGAATTTTGAATTTTGTAAGAGTCTACACGCAATTGCTTGGTTGAGTCAATCAAACCTTGGTTTGTGCTACGGTTAAGGGTCATATTTTGCACTATAAATATGTCACGGCCCAAACCTGGCACGTGACTGAAAAAAAGCACAATTTTATTCACACACAAGTATTTTAAGAGAACCAAATAGATCAATATGAACATCAACAACCACTGAAAAGTTCTCAAACATCTTGTTGGGGTTTACCACTTAGTTACATAATCATAGCCTCAGGCATTACTTTACATTCCATATGAATAGAATTTGTAAACATGATTGATACAAAAGAACTTCATGTGTCATGCTCCCTACCGTCCTCCCTGGGGTTCTAGGGACCCCGTTTCCTACACGTCTCCTGCATTTGTGAGGGGTTAACACGAATATAATAACACCATAATATAATATAGAATGTGCTATGGAAGGTAAAATTTTGTCAATACTTAGCATGCAATACACATTTCATTTGTTAAAGTACATAAATACTTTCTAACCACTTCCATTCCTTCAAATGGTTCCACCACAAGTGGAGGAGAGGACCTCAACATATCTCTCATGCAATCTGGGTCCAGCCACCACATTTTGTGTCATGGCCCTCATCTAGTCCCTGTCGGTAGCCCCCGGGCATGGACCCCAATGTTCCAGTTCACCCTTTCTGACATCCACCACTACTCCTACCTTCGTGGTGCTTTCCGACCCTGACTATTGACCCAATGCATCTCGACCATCCCACAACCCCACCCCGTGGTGTCCTCATTCCCTAGCTTCATACCTGGGCATTATTAATAGTCATTTCTGTTGATGTTTTAAATTTGTAAATCTCGCAAGCATACGAACCATTTGATAGTATATTATATGAATGCGAGGTCGAACCCACAGGAAATCACAAAATATATGCTTAAAATTAAATATGTACCTTCTAAAAAGATGTAATCTTGAGAAAAATGGATTAAGTTTGGATTTTAAATAAAAAAGATAAATTTTAATTAGAAAAACAAGTGAACACCCTCTTTTTTTTAACATGTGAATCAAATCAGTTCTTTTACTTTCTTACATGTGTGAATCAATGGATATGTAGTCATTTCTCTTGAATTAAAATTACAAAGTTCCGGATTAAAATAATATATTCACAATCCAAGTTAAAGAATCTTTTGAGAGAGAGGTTGTTTTTATACATGAAAGAATAAATTAAAGAATGAATAAAATATTAAACAAAGAATACAATGTTAAACTAAGAATCAAATAAATAAGATACATGGTTTGAACATAAATGAATTACAAAACAAATAAACATACATCAAAGACAATATTAAAAATAAACTAATTAACATACATACAAGATGGATGACTTAACTAAATAAAGAAAATAGCAAAATTAAATTGACATGAAAAATAAATGGTAGAATAAAATAAATGCATAATTTAAAGGTGGTTATGGAATTTTTCTCTCATCGCCCAAAATTATTAAATAAACAAGAAACCTAGATCTGAAATTCAACACATAGAATTCAAGATTCATTTTACACCTTTTATTTAAAATCTATACTCTTTGATCTAATTAAAGTTTGATCCTAGGTTCAACATTCAGATCCTGAGACTTTAATCAAATAAAGAGCATAAATTAAAAATTAAAATGAAACACAAAAGACATCATGAATGATCGGACTTTTCAAGATTCTAAAAATGGATGTTTCTTATTTATTAAATGGAAGAATTCAATGTACAAAACATGGAGTTTCAATACATGAAAGACTTAACAATAAATTGCAAAATAAAATAAATCTCACTTGCAATTTTCAAGTATGCTCCTGTCTTCAATGTACTTTTCCAACTTTAGGTCCTCTTGAGCTCTAGGTCAAATTCGAATTTGGCTTTGGGGTGATGCAGTATTTATAGGCTTAAGGTTGAAATGGACGGCTGGGATTAAATCTTGGTTTAAGTGACAAAGGTGTGGCTTGGATTAAGAGTTAGATGGATGGGATTAAAGGTTGCAAAAGGTTAGGGTTTACAAAGGCATGGTCGAATTTAGGATGTGTAGGTGGCTTGGCTTGGTGGCCAAGTCATGGAGGAGAGAAGATAGGGCTACACGATTTTGGAGAGTTGGTTTTAGGGTTTAGGGTGATGATAAATGGATGGTGGAGATTTGAAGTTGAGATGATTGAATGGTGGAGATAACATGAGGTGATATGAAGAGTTGACTAGGTGTATGCGCATGAAATGGATGGAATTGTTCAAAAATCGTGTGGATGCATGGATGATAAGGTGGTGAGGTGTGTTAGTATCTTAAAAGTGTATCTAGGTAAGTTTTTAGTCTAAGTGCATGGAGAGAAATTAGTGCTAAAATCGTGTGGAGTGATAAAGGTTTGGATTGAATGATGTGGCAATGGATGATGTGGCAAATTCGAATGGAGGCTAGCTTGTTCTCCAAGCTGTCGAAACTTAGGTTTTATGAATAAATGGCTAAGATTGGTTTGGATTAAATCTAATGGATCTATGGTTAATTGGCTAAAATAAATTATATAAATGGTAAGGTATCTAATGGAGGGTTTGGATTCAAGGGTTTATCTAAATGGATGATGAAATGCATGTCTTAAATCTAACATGATGAATGTATGCATTGGATAGTAAGGTGGCTCTAGAGTTTTTCCAAGATTTATGAATGATATGGATGGTTGTGATGATATGTCCTAAGATCTAATGGTTTAGATGGTTGATGGATGATCTAAGTAGATGGATGAATCGGTGATGATGAATAGAGGTGATCCTAATGTTAATCTAGATGATAGATAGGTTGGACGGTCTAGATCTAAAGTTTATGCATGTATGGTTTGGATTTGAAGATGGTTCTAAGGTTTGACCTAATTTTGGTATATGGGATGGAAGGTTAGTTTTTAAGGTGGGGATTTGATGGTGTGGATGTAAAATTGGGTTATGGGCTTTGGCCATGGTTAATTGGGTATGGACTTAGGTGAAATTCGAACTTGATCCATGGAGCATTGGACTTTGGGCTTGGACCTCAACTCTTGGACTTGTCTTTGGGCTTTAGAACTTGGGCTTGAGTTGCACAATGGCCTGGCCCAATGTGTGAAATGCACATAGACTGCTTGTGGCCTGGCCCAAGACTGGCTTGTGGAGCTACGCTTGGCCCATTTGGTCTTGAATTTCAGCCTTTGCACTTGGATTGCAGTTTCTATCATCTAGGATTAAATAATTATTCAATAACTTATAATCTGAAAATTATTAATTAATCTAGACTCTCATAATTGGATCCAGATTAATTAATTTACATGAAAGTCCTAAAAATTGCATGAAATAATTATAAAAATCCTAGGTCTTCTCTTTAAAGCTCTAATCTTGCAATTATCCGTTGAATTAGCATGGCTTTCTTGAATTGTCCATTTTTATCTACAAAACTAAGAAACTACATGAAATGCACCAATATACATAGAATTGAGAGCTAACTGGTCCAATAATCAAGGGTAAAAATGTAAGATTTTAGTGTTCAACAATTTCCATACCATACTCAACTCACATACACAACTTCCATCTTCTTCATTCAATTTACATAAGACCCATCAACGTACACAGTCTTCATTTACGAACACACCCACATAGTATAAACATATTCAATTTCTATAAGCATACACATTGTAAAAAGAAAAGATATCTTATTTAAATTTCCATCATGGAGATCAAGTCCCTCACATAAATTCCCAACGCATAGACATGCAGTCATGAAGTTAACATCCATTCTCCACACAACCATAAGCAAGCCTTTCTTACTCTTCTCCCTACCCCAAATACTCAAATGATTTTATTAAATTCAATGGCACAAAACATACATTCATCATCATTCACACATTCATCACAAACATAGAAATTTCCAACATGAAGTTAGAAACCCTCAACATCATATATTTTCCCACCACATGGAAAATTCATCAATTCATTCTCATCATCGTGCAAGTCATTCTCATTCAATTTACATGAAATATAAATTCAATATCTCTCACTCACATGTTTGGAATTCACATGCATGTTGTGCAACCATTACTACATAACTTCATACACTCATCATCATGTATTTTTGACACAATTCATCATAACTTTCCCCATGCATTTCCACACATTCATTCACATATTTATATGATTCATTGTCATCAATTTCAAGCATACACTTCAACACATCAAGTTCTACATGAAGGTAAACATACTAAAGTGTGGAGTTTTCCCTCACCTAGTACTTCGGAGATATTTTGGATCTTCTTCGGACGGTAATCGTCCATGCCAAAAGAGATAGGTGTTGTCCCACAAGTCCAAACACACAAGGACAGTCATAAGCCTTTGTTTAATTAACAAGGAGTCTCCATTTCATTCTAGGAGCAAAAACCCCAATATCTCTAAGTTTCTAGGTGCCCCACTTTGAGCAATTTAGCCCAAAATACCATTGGAATTGAAAGCCCAAAGCTTTCCTTGGTCCCAAGCACTCATTTCATATAATTGGGTTCAAACACTCAAGTGAGGTTAAAATCCCCAATTTTCCCAAGTTGAGTTTCCAAGATCAGGCCTCATTTGGTGAGCCAACCCATTCTACCATGGATTTCAAGGTCTAAGTTTAGCCCTAGACTACCATCCATGCCAAAAAGGATTTCCCTCCACCCATATTTCTCAACTCCTTTGTTCTAAGGTTAAGTTTCAAGCATAACCCAAAGACCCATCTCTAATCCCCAAATCCATTTCCAAAAATCATATAAACCTCTTTTCTACCAACAAATCTCTTCTATTCAAAGGTTAATCCACGTCTAAGACGTCATCTCCTTCTCATTTTAACTTAAAACGACCAAAACAAGAGATAACAAGGTTGATAGGAGAAGATTACCTCGAGAGAAGGGATATTGGGGCGAGATAAGAGTTGTCCGATGTGGATCTTAAGGAGAAGAAGGTTTGGAGGAAGAGATTTGTCAAAATCTACACATGCATGGGAGAAGAATGGGAGAAAAAAAAATGAAGGAAATGGTTGTTTGGAGAAGAGGGGTTCGATTAGGAAAGAAAAGGATTGAATTTAGGGCCAAACGGACTTATATATAGTCTTTTCCGCATGTCCGTCGTCGGTCCGACCGACACTATGCAAATTAGGCAGTTCTGCACCCTTTCGCTAAAATGACCATAGCTTGGGCTCCTGAACTCGGACTTCGACATTCTAGTACTTTTCGAGAAGCTCTTCGAATTATCTATCTAACAAATCAAGTTTCATAGAACTTAGAGTTCATTTGATACCTCAAATGGATCCCACAAGTCAGACCTACTATCAAGTCACCCAGTTTTGAATTCAACTTCGCCAAACTGGTGCCAGGTGTCTCTTTCGTGCATTTTCTAAAAGAATACTGAACAATTTGATGGGTTTGGCCATTACAAAATAACTGCCATTGGAAGCCTCCAAAAATGCACCTGGTCGGATTCTAGAATTGTAATTCCAAAAGGTAATAGAAGAGGAAAAGTCCTCAAGCTTGGTAAAAGTCCCAATTTGTACAAGCATTCTAATTTTGAATCTACGTTTGTTATGATGAATTGAATTAAGTTCTTAATTGTTTTTTTCCATTTGCTTCTACACTTTGGGTTTTTATTTTCCCATTTGGGAATTGCATTTTTTATTTTAATTCAATTCATAAGAACATAAAGTTCTTTGAGGACTTGTTCGCCTAAGACTGCTTTAGCAATGTCTTTGGGCAAGGAATCCAATTGAAGTGCTCAATTGGTTTAGGTGCTCCACGATCGAAAGATTATTGGAACCCAATTTTTCTTTGTGAATTGAGGAAGGTTTTTGACCATACCTTGATTTGCATCACACTAAGTCAAGAACTTTTGTTGGACTGGAACAGTAAACAACTTCAAAAGGACTTATGCAACGCGTGTGCATAAGGCACATGCGTTGGGCAGCCAATTAAAACAAAAGGAAAGAGAAACTTTCCTCTTTGCAGTCGCATCTACGGAAAAGGGAAAGTTTCCTCCTCTCCTCTCCACATCCGCAGGAACTCGACGAAGGAAAGCTCTTGGTCTCTTCCGACTTTCTCTCCAAGCACCGATTGAACCGACAAAACTGAAGATGGAAGTTGCCGACGATCTCTTTGGTTTCTATCTTTTCTCATTTCTTTTCTTCTTTCTTTCTATTGTATTTTCTTTTTTATTTTCAATACTTAAGTTGCATATAAATACCCCTTTATGTAGATTGTAATAGACACACGAATTAATTGAATGAATTGAGTTTGAATTGTTCTCAAGGTTCTTGAGTTGTTTATTGTGTATTTCTCTTTGGGTTTTGCTCACGCCGCGTTCGTCTGCAACCCGTCGAGTTTTTCTTCTCCATCCTCTAGCTACAAATAGAAGGTTGGGCTTCCCGTCGGATCTGCAAGCACCATCACCCGCTCGTTGGTGTCTCTACTATTCTGCAATTCATACTGCAGACAAACATGTTCTACAGGTCGTGTGTGCTGCTTCTGCTTAGATCTTGACACCAGGTAACCCTTCCACTATTCCGTCCCAACACCATCTTCAGCCCTTTCTTCCTTTACCTCCTTCATCCAGATCTTATTACTCTTCAAGTCCCATAAACCCTTTACCGTCCCAACTCCTCTTAATTCGTCACACCTCCGTACTGACCTCTTCATCCCAAACCTTCTCCTCCACCATACAGATACACCCTTAGTTCAACCGAGACCAGTCCACTACCCCGAGCCACCGCACAACCCTTTCTATTTTCCCATTCAGTTCCAGCCAAACACATCTTAACTTACCCCCCTTTTCCTATTCTTATTTTCCTTAATATTATCCACCAATCTTTTTTAGTTAATTATACCTTTAGGACCTTGTGTTAAACCAATCTTACACTAAGCTACCTATCCTAATCCTTTAGACCGATCCTCGCTGCGTCAAGTGCTTATCAGAGCCTCGATTCACCAAAAAAAAATCCATGGCTGCTACTCCGAATCCTAAAGACAATCAACCTATCACCAAGGCTGAGATGAATGCAGTTCAACACTCCATCAAAGATTTGCAAGTGATGATGCAACAACTCATCAATCGTGACAATCAACGTGATCGTGGCAATCGGGGTAGAAGACCCGAGTTTTCCCATTCAGTTCCAGCGAAACACATCTTAACTTACCCCCTTTTCCTATTCTTATTTTCCTTAATATTATCCACCAATCATTTTTAGTTAATTATCCCTTTAGGACCTTGTGTTAAACCAATATTACACTAAGCTACCTGTCCTAATCCTTTAGACCTGATCCCCGCTGCGTAAAGGAGTATGACATGTCGTATGGCTCTTAGATCGATTATATGCGAACTCAGCATACGGTAGAATGAGATCCCATTGTTGTGGTTTTTTTCGAATCAATCTTCTTAAGAGATTTTCAAGAGACCCGTTGACCACCTCAATATCTCCATCAGTTTATGGATGATAACCATTACTGAACTTGATCTTGTTGCCCATAAATTTGGTATCCCTATCAGAAACAATTTATTTGTGAAACTCCATGGAGTCAAACCACTTCTTTCAAGTGGAGAGCCTCAATGTGCGTTGCATCTACAATCTTCTTACAAAGAACAAAATGTGTCATTTTCAAAAACCAGTCAACTACCACGAATATACTATCCATACTTCTTTGTGTCCACAAGAGTTTGATGACAGGTAAGGTCAGTTTTAACGCCTACTTTGGACATCATGCTAAGATAAATTTTAGATCCGAGATTTTAGGCCAAATCAAGGATTTCAATGATAGAAACCCTAAGAAACCTAAATCTCAATTCTCTTGATCACTCTCAAAAAAAAATATTGCAGTAAATTCAGTAGGATAGTTTTGACTAAGTCAAAATAAAATTAGTTGTTCAATCGAAAACAAAAAAAAAAGTGGAATTGTTATTCCGAATATAATGAATTAAACAATTAATTCAGATCTACAATAAATGTCATAAAACAATTTAAATGGATACATGGAAATTAAATCTGGCACCAAGTCAATTTAATAAACATTGAAACTTCTTAAACTCAATTTGGTTGTGGAATTAGAATTCAATTAAGCAATTGGAAATATGCAAGGCATAAACATTCAATTCACCATGCAAAGTTGATGCTGACATCGAGTCATAATCGAACTCGATTGGACTGGATTGATGAAATGGCGCCCCAGATTTACGCCCGGATTAATGGAGGGAAGAAAGGGCCCCACTGTGGACTGCCACATCAGATGATGAGTCATCACGTGACCCCACCTAGATTGCCATTGCAGAAGTTAGAAAAGCACAGAGAAACGAAAACCAGCAAACGGCTAGGAACAAAGCAAAAGAGGAAAGTTGAAGAAAATAAAAGTAGAGAAAAAGAAGCCAGGATTAAAGCAAATCAGCGAAATCTGGAAATCTTTGGATCTTCGATAGACTTTATCAGATCATCCAAAGGAAACATTAGATCTCCGAAGATTGAGCGTCAGGCGTCTAACAAAGAGTAGTTCTTTAGTACAAAAAGGGAAGGATCTGAAAAACGACCCGACATAAGCTTCAAATGTCATCGGCAGGGGTTTAAATATCGGCCGATACGTATCGTATCGGCCGATATATATCGGTTTTGGATATGTGAATATCGGTCGATATGTATCGTATCGGCCGATATTCACAATATCGGCCTTGATATCGGCCGTATTATATCAGCCCGATATCAAAATATCGGCCGATATCGGCCGATATTTAAAAAAACAAAGAAGAAAGAGAAAAATATCGGCCGATATATCGGCCGAAACCGATTTTTAAACCCCTGGTCATCGGATCTCCCACAGTCCCACATAAGCAACGGACGATCTTCGAATGTCATTGGATGTCTAACGGTGAAACTTCGGACGTCCAACAAAAGTGATCAGATCATCTAGCCAACACGATCAGATTGACCGAACGACGCTAGAAATTTTAGGAAAATTACCTTTTTTATTTAATTTTGAATTCATGTTACTTTCTTTATTTCTTTGAGAATAAGGCCTATAAATTCACTACTAGGCTACCATTGTAGAACACACTAGAATTTGAATTGAAGTTATTTCTTTTTCTTTGAGCAAAGATTGAAGTATCCCTAGGTTTGAGGTGAGTCTCTGTTTAGTTCTTTGAATTTTAATTTTGTTTTGTGTTTGAATTAAATTTAATCTGAGTTTTCTGGGTTTAAGTTTCAACATGGTCAATTTTAATTTCATGTCTTGCATTGATTTCCCATTACTGATTAAATTATAATTCTGCAATCAAATTAGTTATTAGAAGGTTCAATGTTCGAAGAATCGAATTAGTGTCGGATTTAAGTTCCATGCATGTTGACTTTAATCATTATGTTCGACTATTCGGAATACAATTCCATGTTCGTTTTGGCATTCAATTGAATACATAATTTCATTGGTGAGTTAATTCTGCCAACTATCCAAATGAAATTAGTGTCTTGATCTTTCTTTTCTTTAGAGTTTTAAGAGAATCGAGATAAGGCCCCTTCAGGGTTTTTATCATTGAAATCCTTGATTTGGGTTTCAAACCCCATATATAAAACTTATCCTTAAAAAAAACATTTACATCAAAAGTAAAACCAACACTTAAACAAATTTAATTCTAACACAAACACAAATCAAGAACCAAATTAGAACTCACTTCTCTAAAGGAGACTTTAAATAAAGCTCAAAACGTCAAATAAGTTCATCTCAAACTTTAGTATATATAAAACATTGGCCAAACTATGAATTTATAGGCCCAAATCAGACTAAAACAGAGGAAAAAAATTAATAAAGAAAATCAGATCCTACCGCCCAAAAACTGCACGTTAGGTCCTTGCTGAATGGGCTACACTTCTTAATTGGGTTTCACCTAGTGGCTGGTTGCCATGTGAGTTTTTTTAGCATAATTATTGGACTCAAGGAAAAGAAAAAAAGTATATAATAACCTGCAAAAGATCTTGGTCGAATACTGTGGAAATCTCAGCCTTTTGATCCGGTCTCCTTGCCTTGATAAAAAATTCTTAAAATCAGGCCAGATTTTGTCAAAAATCAGCCTGTACGTCTAATTTGATTTTACTCCCATTATCTGCAGAAATTGCCAACTTCTAACCTTGCTTTGTTGTTGTTTTCACGCTCAAATTTGTCCCTTAATCTGCGTGAAAGATCAGCTTGAAATCAGACTTTCATCTCAATCGTCCCTTCCATCTCTAGCCCAGGCCTAGATTTGGCCAAAATCAAGTCTCACGTTCAAGGTGTTGTTTGCAAGGATTTCAGCTATGAAAATTGGATTCATTATTGTATTTAATAAGCTAAATTCGTCCATAATCCAGCCTAGAATGGCAGCTCACCTTTTAGCCAAGAGTTACTAAAAATTTAGGTTTTCTAAACTAGGTCCAAGATGCCCAAACGCCCTAGGTCTACTACTTTGGTGATTCTTGGTCCAATTTGGCATCCATGTAGGCTTCCACGTGGGCTATGACATGGCATCTGATGTGTGATTCACATGCTCACTGAGTTGGCAGAAAATGGGCCTGAAATCATGGCCTTTTGAGGCCCAAAAAGTCTCCAAACAGGCCCTGGCCCAAAGCTGGTCCAAATGGGCTTCAAATATGATATAATTAGGCCCAGTAGGTTGCATTTGAGGCCCTCTATTACCTCCATCACTTCTAAGATCAACTCGGGCAAAAAAATCAACAAATCTAATATATGTCCCATTTTTGTCTAATGGGCCTTCCTCGATCTCGCCCGATTCAATGGATCTTATGATAATTACATCTGAGTCCAAGAACAAAGTCCATGATACGTCCTCCCATGGTGTTGTTGGAATTGGTAATGGAGAGTATAGCCCCATATTGTGTGTTTGATCTTCACCACTTGACAAATATGACAACATTGAACAAATCTGCCCACATCCTTTCTTAACCTTGGCCAGTAAAAGTTCTTTTCCAACAAGGTAAGAGTCTTATCCCTGTCTAAATGCCTACACGGTTTTCCATGTCTTCCAAAATCAGCATCGTCCATGTAGAGCTCAACGAAATTATCAAACCCAACCACTTTGAATTCATAAATTGTTCGAGAGAACTTCCCTATGGCTGAGTCCATCCGCAACCTTATTTTGCGCTCTAAACTTGTGATGCACAACAAAAGCAAAATTACGCTATTTTTAAATAATTCAAAATATATAGGTCTTTTTAGAAAAATCTTTTCAATAATTGTAAAAACTACCTTATATTTATAGAAGTTGTTAACATCCTTTTCTAGTATGTTAAATGTCTAAAGTACCCTTTATTAGTTAAAAAAGTTATAATAATAGAATTTTCTTAATGGGTGACATACTTCTTAAACACTTTATCGAAAATAAAATGGCTAACATAGTTTGATGAAATATGTGGAGGACCACTAGATAAGAGATGGATGATATTTTACATGCATCCAATCATGATAACTATGTGAGTTTAGTTGTTGATAAATTAATTTTAGTAAGAATTATATTTTTTTATTGTTAGCCCTAAAGGTTTCTAACCAAGGTTAAAAAGGTGTTTTGGTGATAATAAAATCATCAACTTGTGCTACTAATGGTTTTCATGGACTTGTGCTAAAGACAAGCGATCAAATGACTCTAGAGGACCTGAAGACTAAGAGCAGAGTTAATCACAAATGATTGAAGAATAAATGACTCATGAACTACTGCACTTGAAGATCAAGCCTATGAAAGACTAAGCATCAAGAAAATCAAAAGGCTCATGATCAAGAAAAATAAGCATGTGCAAGATCAAGCATCAAAAAGATCAAAAGGCTTATAAAGAAGACGAAAAAAACCAGTGAAAGATTGAGCATCAACTCAAATCAAAGGGTTTATGAAGATGAAGAGCACTTGCGACTTGAAGCTGACAGCAGACCGAAGTCTAAGTTTTGTCTGGGTAGGTCTAGGACAAGAGTGTTTAGGAATTTATGTACAGTTACTCAAAATGTTGAACACCTTGTCTCTGACGTGACCATAGAAAGACCCTAAGATCATGTGACCAATATTGAATAGATTAATTGGATCCTAGGTAAATGGGCATCTGATCCAATCCACTTCTATATCAAAAGGAACAGTGTAAGTCCAATCTGGTGGCCTTAGTTTTAAACCATTGTATACGTAAAAGAACTATGTGAGCCCACAACATGGCTGCAATTCTAAACCATTACATATCCTATAGAACTGTTTTAAGTCCATAACCGTGGCATCAATCCAAGCCATTGAATATCAAATGGACTGTGTAAGACCACCAATTGTGTCAGTCGGTAACTTGGCATCAGTCTAAACCATTGTATATCAAAAGGACTATGTAAGACCAATGTTACAATGGGCATCAGCCTAAACCCTTGCATATCAATAAAGTTGTGCAAGACCAAACATTGGCCTCAGTTCAAAACTGTTGAATATCATAATGAATTGTGTAAGACCAACACTGAGGAAGATATCCTCGACTGACCTTGGTCTCAACCCCGAGACACTTCTATATCAAAAGGGTTGTATAAGACCAATAAAATATAAGGTAATTGAAGACCAAACCGTCGACAAAAAGAAAAACCACTGCTAATTGAACCTTATTGAAAAATACTACAATCAATCTTAGATATGATATACCATTGATAGTTGTATTGGCAACTAGTGACTATACATGTGACTGTAACAAATGGTTGGTCTTTAATAAATTACCGTCGACTGATAGGCAGTAAATGTCGACTGCATAAACATTCATAGAATAGAGCTAGTCTCTGTTGTGCATTCGTCAACTATTATATAATGGATCGTTGCCTGTGCAAATTTGAATACTTATACAATAAGCACATGTCGTCAACTGGTTTCCTTAAGCGACGATTGTTTGGCGGCAATGGTCGAGTAGGTGCCGCATTAATGCATGGCAATGGTAACACATTCAAATTGATCTATATATGTACCGACCATTATGAGGAGTTGTGTGGGAGTCAAGAGAGAGAAAAAACTCCACCAACCCCCATAGCAAAGAAACATAGAGAAATCAATTTGCCTATCCAATAGAGCTCAATGTACCCAAACTTGCAAATCCTATGTTGAGCCAATCTTTGTTTTTTTCATTTTGAGTAACTCTAGAGAGAGTTGAAATCTGTATTTTTGTGAGAGTTGCTTTAGTGCTTAAATGTAATTTTTATTTGAGAGAGAAGAAGGAATGAGGGGTCAGTGGACCCTGTTGGAGAGAAGAGGAAAATGACATTCTAAATCTTGGAAGGGAAACCCTTGGGACTAGGGATAGAAGAACAGAAGAGAAAAAGAAGAACGATATAAAGAATTATTCTCCACCTGTAAGGATAATAGGATACTAAAGTCAATCTACAGGTGTGGCTTGGGGTGAGGACAGAGGCTAGGATGTCAAACCTTGTTAAAATCGGGTTGTATCTCTCCATCTCTCCTCACCTCCTCTATGCTTCTTAATGCTTTATTTTGTTGTGGATGTGAATGTGCTTTATTTATGTCATATTTTATCGAGGAGAGAAGGCTTATTTTCCAAGTGTAATCGGAAGAAATCCTGAAAAAGTTTGCATTCACTCAATTCACCCCCCTCTTGAGTCAAATATGTCAGAAAAAAGAAAATTGTATTGAATATCTAAACTATTACATGTATATATAGCCTCTATCCGACCATAGGGCTATCATAATCAGACTCAAACACTTAACTAATTACAAATCAAATACACCTCTTAATTAGAAGTAAACCCAAACTAGAATCCTAATTACATTATAATTAAGATAATTTAAATATATTTCAACACTCCCCCGCGAGCTGAAGTGTGGATAAACGCGACGCTTGGAACGTGAAGAAACAGCAGGTGAACTGCAAAAGTGGCAACTTACTGGCCACGATGATTTGTTGAAGTAGCACACTGATTGGCTGCAAAACTTGTTGAAGAGGCAGCGTTGACTGGCTGCAAATATGTGTTTATGTGGCAGCGTTGATTGGCTGCAAAATGACAGGCGGCGAACACAGATAATGGCCTGAAACAAAGAACTTGGCACGGACGACGGCAGTGGCTGAAAGACAGTTGTCCAACAAAAATAGTGATCGCAATATGCGATAAATGCAAGCGACAAATGACCTGAAAAATAAGGGGCTGAAGCCATTATATCGATCAATCAGATCGGAAAGGCCAGTGAACAATAGTTGTAGCCATAAAGGCCAGCAAATGAGGGCTGAAGCCATGAAAGGCCAGCAAATGAGGGCTGAAGCCTTAAAAGGCCAGCAAATGGGGCTGTAACTATGAAAGGCCAGCAAATGAAGGTTGAAGTCTTAAAAAGGCCAGCAAATGGGGTTGTAACTATGAAAGGCCAGCAAATGAGGCTGTAGCCATAAAAGGCCAGCGAATGAGGCTGTAGCCATGAAAGGCCAGCAAATGACGCTGTAGCCATGAAAGGCCAGCAAATGAGTGGGGACAAATCAGAGTCCTCCAAATAAAATGAGTGGATGAATTCCACAATAAATGGACATGTGTCCAAAACATGCCGTCTCATTTTTGAGAAACGACAAAACAAGGCTGTTCAAAAGGCAACTGAGTAGGAGGAGAAGGACAATGTGTGTCCCTTTCTTCAACTCTCCCCCTTTCTTCTTGGCACATAACTCACTGGTCGTGGCGAGAAGAAATAGCAGAACACCAAGTCTGAATTACAAATGGTGGACGAATACAGCAGGGGCAGAGAGACGTTGTAGAGCTCTCTCAAAATCTTATGAATGAAACATATAGCATCATGAAATGGTGGGACAAATGCTGATCTGCAAATGGTGCCCCGACGAACAGCAAAAAATCGAAGGAAGTCGTTAGGATCCAAACAATTCAAGATAAGAAAGCCTAATAAGGAATTCTGGAGAAAAGTTGTGTCTCAGTTTCCCCGCATTATCAAAAGCCCATTCTTCAAAACATCATCTTTTCACCATGGATATTTTCCAAAGTCAGTGCTCCAGACTCTTGATGTTCTCAAAACAATTCTGCACATGTTGTGTTACATCATATGTGATGTGATGCCCCACCACCACAAGCTTGTATTGTTCAAACTTTGCTTCTTCATACTTAGGCTAGGCTGCAGATTTACAGGCTTTAATACTCAACTGCAGCAGATTGAATGCCAATACATCCAGAATATCCCAGCCTTTGATTGAGGGTATACAAACTGGGCTGGCAGGTATGACTTTGGATAACATAATGAGCATTCATATCCATCACATTTCGTAACATAATGAGCATTCATATCCATCACATTTCGTAACATGTTGAATGGAGGCAATGGGTATTCATCACCTGGCCTCTTTGGATGGTCTGAGAAAATCAAGGGTGTCAGCAATGCAAGAACGCCGGAGCTGTGAGGCACTGCAAGGGCGGCAGCATGTAGAAAGGGGTAAGATCTGACAAACAGCAAACAGATGGGCAATATCTAGCCTCGTTTGGCAGCAAGGGGCAGCGGCAGCCTCTAAGTAAATAAAGCTCGATATTGCATATTCAAGACGTAGCGAGGCAACAACAACTGCAAATCCTCAAGCAACGGTAATCGGTTCGTTGGGCGAACAATGAGGAAACCAGAGACGGACAGACAGGCGGTGGTAAGTTCCCTATCCAGACAACAGCAAACTGCCGCATGCAGAAGAACAGCAACAAAGAACAGAGCACTGCCGCGATTGGCTGCAGATCTGCTAATGGCGAGTGGGATTCAACTGGGAAATACCCAGCTTGGCCTCAGCAGGACGCGGTTCCGGTCTGGCATGCCTGGCTGTGGCAGAGGCGGAAGAGGCAGCGTCAGCGGACGAGCAAGGAAAGCCTGCTGGGCAGCACGGACGGTAGGTCTGTAGGCAGTAATCCAACATCAATAGAGAGGAAGATGAAGCCCTCTCGAATCAGCAAACGGCTCCAATGGAGATCAACGGATCTGGGCTCGCTCGAACGGAAGACAGAGGCGGCGACAGATTTGAGAACAGTGCTTCGGTTACCTGGGTTCCCAAATCTGCAAACGACGGAGACATGCTGTTGTTTTCGGCGTTTACTGCGATCTGAGAAATCAGATCTGAGTTCCGACCTCTGTCCGGCGGCTGAATGTGGAACCGATCTGAGATTTCAGATCTGGGTCGATGTGAGCCGAGCACCGGCGCTGGTCCTGCCGTGTCCTCAGCAGATCTGGCTCGGTTTGAGCAGTGCGAAAACGAGATGGATGATTAGGACCGGTTGCAGATCTGGTAATCTGGCCGATGGGGATGTAGATCTGAATGGGGGCTGCAGCAGATCTGCGGCCGGCGCCGGTCCTCTGGGCAGATCTGTGCAGGGAGTAGAAGTGTTTCTTGCTGATTCACGGCAAAGATCAGTAGAGTGTGCAATGAACAGTCACAGTAAAATCAGATCTGATCTGGGTCGGCATCAATACCGACGGCGAGAGAGGCTGAAGAAGCCAATCAGATCGAGAAGATGGAGATCTGATGATGGCCAGAACATCAGTAAGAGCAGAAGGCGGCAGACAGCAAGGGTGATGCAGAAAACACTATAGAAGACGCTCAACTGAAAATAACACAGCAGTGCAGCGACCAGATCTGAGGGTCGCTGGAGAAAACAGAGGCACCAGCTAGACACGGAAGATCTGGAGATGGAAGGCAGCGAACAACGGAAGCAAGTGGAGTCCCCTCCCTCTGCCAACGAGATTCCTCGGGTAGAGGGAGAGAAGAGAAACCCACATAAGTTGACTCTAGATCGTTTTCCGCTCTGATATCATGTCAGAAAAGAGAAAATTGTATTGAATATCTAAACTATTACATGTATATATAGCCTCTATCCGACCATAGGGCTATCATAATCAGACTAAAACACTTAACTAATTATAAATCAAATACACCTCTTAATTAGAGGTAAACCCAAACTAGAATCCTAATTACATTATAATTAAGATAATCTAAATATATTTCAACAAGATACCTGGCAACATTTATGACCCATCTCATGGAGATATAATATTGGGCAACATTTTATTATTATAGCTCTTTAAATATTGAAGGAGGGTTTAGAGATATAAAATATGGAGAGAGGAATTTACAATTTATGCAAAAATAAGAGTAGCTTTTGCAATTTTTGTAATCTAGGGGTTGTTTTTACAATTAAAGTAAACAAGAGGGAAGTATTTGAAAATTATCCTCATTTATTTCAAACTAAACTGCCTGTCCGGAGTAAACCCCTCGACCAATCCAGTGAGGTTTCAGGGTTAGGGTTTTAGCTTCTGATATCCCTTCTGTTCCCTCTCCACCTCGTTCTCATTTGAAGCTCGCTAACTAATACCATACAAATCGAAAAACACATGGAGGTTGCGAACCACAAGAAGCAGAAGACCGTTAAGAAGAAAAACCGGAATCCAGAGTCGCAGTTCCGGTTCGCACTCGACACCTGCTCGAAGAACAACGATCTCTCCACTGCTCTCACTCTCTACGATGAGGCTGTCTCCCAAAATCTTCACCTCAGTCACTATCATTTCAACACACTCCTTTACCTCTGTTCCAATTCCCTCGATCGCCACTTTGCCGTCGACAATGGTTTCCGCATATACCATCATATGCTTGCCAGCAATATCGCACCGACTGAAGCCACAATCACTGCCGCCGCCCGCCTCGCTGCAGCAAAGTCTGACGCTCACCTTGCTTTTGATTTGGTAAAGAAAGGAATAGTTGAATACAAGATTGTGCCAAGATTGAGATCGTACGGCCCTGCATTATTCGAATTCTGTCGGAAAGGTGATGCTGAAAAGGCGTACGAGGTGGAAGAGCACATGGCATCGATGGGAATTGTACCAGAGGAGACAGAGATTGCTGCTCTTTTGAAAGTCAGCATTGAGGCTGGGAGGGAAGAAATGGTTTATATGTATTTACATAAGTTGAGGAATACAGTGAAATGCATATCTGAGTCAACTGCTGAGGCTATTGAGGGTTGGTTTCGGAGTGAATGTGCTTCAGAGGTTGGGTGCTTGAATTGGGATGTGGGTTTGGTGAGAGATGTTATCTCGAAGAATGGTGGAGGTTGGCATAGGCAAGGGTGGTTGGGCAAGGGGCGATGGGAAGTTTGTAGAACAAATGTTGGATTGGATGGGTGTTGCTGGCATTGTGGAGAGCAATTGGTTTGCATTGACGTTGACCGGGCAGAAACCGATAAATTTGCAGAATCTATCTCTTCATTAGCTATGGAAAGGGAAGCCAAGTCAAACTTTTCAGAGTTTAAGGTGATTTTTTTTAAAACTTCCCTCTTGACTTAGTTATCATGAGTTGTTTGCTGCATTCTGTTATAGAGCCTTCAATTTTTTTCACCCTTTCTATGAAGCAAAGATGAAACAAGTGCTTGAGAATTGTAAAATAAACAAACCACACACCGCAAGAGAGGCCCCAGTTTTACATGGAATACCTTCAATATGATGGACGGAAACCACCAGAGAAGCTCTGAAAAAAATCAGCTTAAAATTATGGGAGTACAATGTTTCCCTTCCAATAGCCTCTAGTCGATCAAGAGGATGAGCTGTGGATACACATATCAAGAGAAAACGAAACTCATGAGTACTGAATACAAAGTTTCCTCTCATCAATGGTGGATTCTCTGGGCAAAGATGGGTTGATTTGCTGACCTTGCTTCTTTGCTTGTCTTCTTCATCTCCTCTCTAATCCGTCCCTTTCTCCCAAAAGGGTTACTTTTCTTGAAAGAGGGTTTAGACGAAGTGCATTTACAAAATAATTTAAGAGATGGAGATATGACATATAGACCTTTTGCAAAGGGTAGCTTCCTATATCTTTTCTCTCTATCTTTAGAGCCAGTTCACCACAAAACAAGGTTTATATTTGAACTTTTTTTTCTGCAACCTGTAGGTGCACACATCTTAATGCAGTAGATCCAGCAAGCAATCTCCCTCTCCACCTTGTGAGAGTCCCCCATGCTCACAATTGAAGTAATCTCCATGCTTACTAAGTCACTACACAATTTTTGCTTCTCATTAGGCACACATTTTGTCATTATATCTGTTGAGTTCTTGTTGGTGTGGATTTTGTCCGAACACATCAGTGTGTTCTCTAACATACCTTGTATCGAATAACACCTCACATCCATATGTATGGTTCTTCAGTGGAATGATGCATTCTTACCCAAACTAGTGCCACTTTCCTATCACTTCTAGCCTCACTTCCATGTTATGCTTTTGAAGATAATAACAAAACCAACTTCTTGCAGGTTTCAGTGGCAGCAATGCCTCCCTCCACCTTTGTAGTTGATAATGTGACTTATTCTTGTAGCTTTGATTGCTTAGGGGTAGTCCTATATAAGTCAACAAATAACCAGATGTGCACTTCCATCATTAGAGATCACTTACCAAAGTCTAGGCTTAGTTTTGATGTCATCTTAAATATCTTAAGATCCATTTGACAACTTCTCAACGTTGCTTTCTTAGATTTTATTGATATCTATTTACCATGCCAACTTCATGTACTAATGTTTGGCCTTGTACGCTTCATAATGCACATCAAACTCGATATGGTAGATGTAGTTTGTGTTTGGCTACACTAAATCATCAGAGATTAGAATTTTCAATCCCCCCAAATTCAGGGATTTCAGTCTAAGTGTTTGGTAGGCTGTAGATTATAAGTAAATATGTAAAAAGATAACCTTTAAAAAAAATGTAAAAAGATGGGAGATTTTGCAGAAAATTGGTGATTTTTAGCTTTGGGGGGTACCATGTATAAATGAATTTCCATCTCTTTTATCTGATTTTTCAGTTAAAAACTCCCTTTAATCTTTATAGATCTTTTCCACTCTAGCAACTATTAATCCCTTCATCCTCCAATGACTATGAAACAAAAAGATTTTAAACTAAGTATATTTTCTCCCAATTTCCTAAATTCAAAATCTTCAATATCAAAATTGATAAGTTGTCAAACACACCCTAAAGAATCTTTCGTCATTTCATTCTTTCCTTTCTCATTCTTCAGACTCGATCACTTAACTTGAAATGGCTAGATATTATTTCTTTTTCAATTACTTCTGAATTTACTTCTCAAGTGATAGCCATAACTTCTTCGTTTCATCTCGATTGTCATGCCCAAAATCCATCTTTCAGTTCTTAAGACGTTCATGTCATATGACTTTTTCAACTCCTTTATCTTGTTCATCATGTTACTTTGTTGATAAATGGTGAGCATATTGTCAACTTTTAAATAATATAATGATCAAGGAGTTCTAGAATATCTTCTTACACAAGGTCTGTGATCTTTAATTGTTTTTGTTACCCTATGATCCACCACGAATGGATCAAACTTCTTGTACACTTTGCTTCAACATGTAAACCATGTGCTCCTTTAACTTTTACCTTGAAATTATCTAGTTGTTCCATGTGGATATCCTCTTGAAAGTCACATGGAAAAATGCCTCTTAACATCTAGTTGTTCCTCTAGTTTTAATCTTGTTGCAAAAGCTTATAGTTCTCTATGGGCATGTTCCAATTGTTAAACGAGTGAGTGGACATCAATAAATGCAGTAAATGGTCCATTTACAATGGGGTTGCCTCTACCAATGATGTGGTTGTGGTTATTTAGAAAGGACATATTTGCTTCATTACTTATCTTTGGGGTGTCTTATGTGGGTTTCTAATCTTCAATATCAATGTTTGAAACCTCACTATCAATTAAAATAAATAGACACAACAAATGTTGTCGATGGCCTATATGCAAGAGCTCCTTCTCTACTCATGAGATGGTTGTGATTGTTTATGGTGGACATTTTTGTTTCACCACATATCCTTGGAGTGGCTTGTGACTTTTGAATTTCAATTCTTACCATTGATTTGAGTCTCACTACGAATTCAAACAAATGAACATCAACAAATATTGCTGATGGTGGATATTTAATGGTAGTCTTTATTGATTAGTTGGCTATGATTGTTTGTGGAGAACATCTTTGCTGCATCACCTATTTTTTGTGGTGGCGTATGTGGACAATCAAAATAAAACTCTTACCAATGGTTTTAGTTTCTTTTTTTTTGAAGCATTGACGACTAAATATCATGAAAAAGAAGGAATTACAGAGAAGGGATCCGAGTATAGGAGATATATACTCAGAGCTGAAAAATAAGGAAAATAACAAGAAAAAGAACAATGAAAAAGAGAACAAGATACATCAAAAACCACCCCACAAGATGCAAATGTAACCCCCAAACCCCAAAAGTCAAGGCTGGAAAGATGAAAAAAATTCCAAGGATGGACTATGTAATTGAACACCAGATTTCGCCAAGAAATCTACAACGCAATTTGCCGATCGAGGTGTATGAATGAAGGAGACACCACCTAACCTGCACATCCTCCAAATGTCCCTAGCAATAACAATCAACCTCCATGGGAGGGATTTTCTTTTACTAGCCCAGAAGATGATATTAGTTGAGTCACCTTCGATAATGAAGTTACCACTCCTAAACTCATACCAAACCTGAAGTGCTCTCCTAATTCCCCTCAGTTGAGCTTCATTTCACTCCATCAACCCTACTGATTCGGAGAAAGCTGCCAACAATCTACCCCTATCATTATGTAGAACCCTTCCTATTCCTTCTGGCCCTGGTTTTAGTTTCTTTTGACCCCACAAATCATTGGTTAGAGTTGCTTAAGCTAAAAACCATTACGGAACAATAACAATGTGGTCTAGTTATGCTTAGGCAAAAGACTTTAAGCATGAATGATTAGCCATTTATAATTATGACACTCAGTGAGCTCATCAATATCCACTCAGTGTGAATGGATAGTTGAATTCCAAACAGGTGATCTATCTACTCAGACTAAAATCTTGCTATTTGGTTGTCATTAGAGGATGAGGAGATTCGTTGTTGCTAGAGTGGAAAAGGTTTGAGGGTTTTTTAACTAAACATTCAAACTCACGAGATGGAGATTCACTTCTATAGGGTACCCCCTATAGCTCAGAATCTCCTCTTTCTACATATTTGCTTCAAATCTACTTTTTTCCAAATGTGTATTAAAGTCTTTGATTTTTAGAAGATTGAAATTTCTAATTTCTCAAGATTCAGAGTTGCCAAACCACACAGTCCCTCCCAACACATTTGCAGCTCCTCCGCTCCCTTTTTTTCTCTATCTACCTTAAAAAAAATCTACTCATACCACCATGCAATATTAACATGTGGTAATACCAACCCTGGAAAGTGAGATATCTGTCATCTTTGAGAGACTGTTCCCGCCACCCCTCTTGCAAAATATTTGAAACACCAACGCCTTGTCATACCAAAACATGGCCTATTACAATTAAACAATCTCACACTTTCAACCAATATTTTGCATTTCTAAGTTAAAAGACTTCAAATGACCCTCCTTTAATGATTTCACCATTGGCACTCTCTTTTGCTTTCAAACGTTCTCATATATATAATAGTCTAGTATATAATGTTAGACTTATATATTTGTTATCAAAGCATTTATATCCATACTAATTTATTATATTGGTTTCTTATATTTTTTGACTAGAAATGGTTGGAAAGTCGTTCTGAGTTTGAAGCTATAGTAGATGGAGCAAACATTGGATTTTACCAACAGAACTTTGCAAATGGAGGTTTCAGTCTTTCTCAGGTTTGAATATCATTCATTGATCTTTTCTGATGTAGAAATGTGGGGGCTGAATGACAATTTTGGGTCTATACTCAGGGGAAAGTAGGAGAAATTGGAGAAACCATCCGTTTTGTAATTTTTGGTAGGACAAATAGTATGGCATCATACTACCACTTTCTCCTATTTGGGAGATGTTTCCCACCACCCCTCCTGCAAAGAAGATGGTTGTATGGATATTCAACCCAACCCAAAATTGTTGACTAAGGCTTTGAGGATGAGGGAGGCGATTGGTATCCTATACTTTTGTGTTTCATAACCATGGAATTGGTGTATTGCAGCTTGATGTAGTTGTTAGAGAACTATACAAGAGAAGCCAAAATAAATGGCCACTTGTTATACTGCATGGTAAACGTGTTCGGGCACTTATGGAAATTCCTTCCAGTCGAGAGCTGCTTGAGGAATGGGAAGCTCAAGGTGCATTGTACACAACACCAAATGGATCCAATGATGATTGGTATGAATTTGTGAAATGTGATGTTTTCTTCTTTCTTTTGTTATTTATTTTTGGGGGTGGGGGTCGGAGTGAACTTCTCCTACATGTTGTGCTCACTTTTCTGCTTTTCTAGTAATTGAAATCATGCATAAAAAACTCCGCTTCTATCGTGCTCGTTCAGATGTGAATGTAATCATTACCCAAGCTTAAAATGCATGATGTTATTTCACATCCTTGTAATTTGGAATTCTTAGTTGCAATATGTCAAAAATCAGAAGTTTTATTCAAAATCAACAGAAACAAATTGCCATATTGAAAAATTAGACCTTGGTTGTCAGATTGAGACCCTCAGTACTATTTCTGACCCTTTGTGCTTATTGGAATTGATATAATGATTAAAACTTAAAAGAGGGTTCAAATGCTATTATATAAATAACTCAAATCACCTCGAGAAAGGGGCATGTAGATTGTGAGCAGAAGGATCCATATTTAAAACATAAATGAAAAATGTGCAGTTGATGCGAATGGATTTTATTGTTGTCAATTGATACGAATGTATATATAATTTTATCATTGAAACTTGTCCCCTATTCCTTTACCTGAATATACACCTCTCTCTCTCTCTCTCTCTCTCTCTCTCTCTGTTATATGAGGGTTGCTTGTGTTTTTAGGTATTGGCTTTATGCAGCAGTCAAACTGAAGTGTTTGCTTGTGACAAATGATGAGATGAGAGATCATATTTTTGAACTCCTAGGCAGAAATTTCTTTCTCAAGTGGAAGGAACGGCATCAAGTAAGCGCACGTGTCATCACTTACTAATGATTATCATTTGCTTCAATGTTTCATTTCAGCCATTGCTTTTGGTGATTACTGCTTATTGATGCTTTGTTTGTGATTAAGGGACACTGGTAATGAGTTACTTGGAGCTGCTTTCCAATACAAAAATCTGATTTGACTCTGAAACCTGTCTTTTGAATTTCTCAATGGAAACTGTCAATTTTCTGAATTGAAAGAATTTAATATATGCAGATCAGATCCTCATCTTGGCATTGTCACTTTTAACCAGTTGAATTGAATCGAAAAATTGGAGGAAAAGTTCTCTTTAACTTTTCTTCAGGATCTTTTCATTTTCTTTACATGTGTTTATACATGTGCTTGGTTGGAAAATAATGAAATTGATGCAAGTTTTGCTTGTGAGTATTTTTCTGATGATTATGCTTTTCTATAATGAAGGGAAAAAGGCTACATTGGAGGTGTGAGAGGGTGGAAGTGATACCAGTCATTGCCTAATGTCTGCTAAATTTAGGAGTATCAGTCACAGAATTCAGTTTAGTATAGAATCAAAACCACATTCAATTCTATGTCAATAAATTTGCATGGTTGGAACACTTAGTAAACTACTCATCTGGGTTTACAACTTTTAAAGGTCACGAAACAACAATCAGTATGACTCACCGTGTGCTATAAAAAATGGCATGAAAAGAGTGGTCTTATGACCGAGTTGCCTAGTGTTGGACTAATTACATTTAGAAAGGAGTTGTCAACAATGGGACTCAACCCAGGACCCGGGTAGAATAATATCCCCTACATTAACGTATCCATTATTGTTGCTTTCCTTGTTTGGTGTATATTCTCTTCCTAAGAAATTGATATAAACAATTTTGGTTGAATAGAGGTACATCCACTATTTTTGTATAATACTTGAATGTTTTGTTAATTTATATAAAAACATGGTTTGCTTCTCCTTGCTTTTTGTATACTCTCATTCTAAGAAATTTATATAAACAATTTTGTAAATACATGTACCCATTGTTTTTTGTATAATATTTAAATATTTTAATAATTTTCATAAAAAACATGACTTGCTTTAGTTGTTACATCAACTTGCCCAAGTCAAAATTGTCAAATGGGTCGAGTTTGACTCCCAGTTATCCAGCCTTGCAAATTGCATAGATTCTTGACCTGAGAGTGTCTCTAGATGGTGAGAACCCACGTAATCTGTGCTGCTTGTTTTGTTACAATGAATGCTTATCTAATCGATCCATTAGTTGATTAGTGGGGGGCCAAAAGGAATCTTCGATATGGTAAAATACAACCCTTGATTGATAACTTTCATGTACATATTAAGAACAGGAACTGTCCACATTTTAACATGATGCGTTTTAGTCTCTATGGATATTGATGTAGGACACCACTCGTGGACCTCACTTCCAATTTTAATTATTTATTTATTTAATTAATTTTTCTATTTAGCAATTTGTTTAGGCTTCTTATTCCTAGTTTTGTTTGTAGTAGGTGTTCTAATTCAGCGTGGACACTGCCTCATAGTTGTAGTAGAGTCCATGTAAGAGGAGTTTTAGTTTTTTTTAAATACCTCTATGTACTGCAAGAGAGGACACCTCACACTTTTGATTAATGAAGAAATTTGAATCAAACTATCATTTTGTTCTCTCCTCTCTGCCCATGTTGCAGACATATCTCCCTTTGCTGGCTGAGCTCTAGCCGATTGCCACCGCCAGAAGTCTGGGTTTTATCCCAGACATATCCCGCCACTACCACAAGCCGCCCCGACAACTGCACCTGATAAATCAGGCCCATCGCCGGCCAGACAGGAGACCTCCCAGTTCCCCTGTTTTCCGCCCAAATCCCAGGAACAACCCAGGGATTCTCTGCCACCTGCCATCCCTCTTCCATCTTCTAATCTTGCCGCAACTATCAGGTCTTATTTCGCCATCCTCTTCTGCCATTAATCCCCTTCGTCAGCCAACCCACCACTCTCTTCCAGCCCTCGTCTTCCATCACTCAAACCCATTCTCCAAATCACCGTCTTCCTTTCACGTTTCCCAAACAACCCTATTCCCAAACTCTCTATTCGATTCCACCTTTCATATTTTACCCTCTCCAAAGCCTCCACATACACAACAACACCTTTGTCTTTTAATGCAACTAATGCAACTATTGCCACTTCCCTAAGTACCCTTACCTTATATCCTTTTTACACACCTTACCCATTCTTTTTATCCATCAAGCCTTTGGCCAAAATCATACCTTAAACTGTGGGATCCATTCATTTAACCAAACTTTTGACTATTTGACCCGAGTTTATCAGATTTGACCAGTCTCTTTTAAACCCGCACTGCTTTCTCTACGTCAGATATCTCCTACATCCTTTTCTTTTCCTTGCTATCATCTGAAAAAAGAAATATTTCATTGCTATTAAAAATAAAGTGTTTTTTTTTTCAAATGGCTGTTTCCCATGAGCTACTCTTAAAGTATCATGGGCTTGGCGTTGCATGGTTGGTAGTATGTGTAGAGGACTATTTGGATAGGAGAGTTTGGAGAGGCACTCTGATGCAGTGTTGGCTAGGGATCCTAAATTAATGATTATATAATTCTACAATTACTTGACCTAGGCTAATCTAAATGACAACATGAACACATGCATGCAATAAACTTAGGTTAGTGACTAGACCACAATAAGCAATTAAAGATAACTCAACATGCATAAACACATTCACCATTATAAACATTCAATTAGATTTCCAAATCACAATTAATACTCTTGAAGCCCTAATTCTGGCCCTAAAAGTATCAAACTAATCAGTTCAATGAATATGTAATAGTTCAATCAATCAATATTGAAGACATCGTACAATTCTTGAATCAACATAGGACTGGTTTAATGCTGTCCCTACTTTAGGTGGTTGTTTGGGCGGGCAGATTTGGGGCAAGAGAGGGCTGTGTGGGTTGGTTTGGGATCCAAAACAAATAGTGCAGCGATGTCTCAAGTATAGTGGCAGTTTTACGTTTCTAAAGGACTGGTTTGGGACTCTACTAATGAGATATTATTTAATTAGTTTAGGTCTTGATTATAAAATTCCCCTAATATTGAAGTATCTATTACCTTTTAAGAAACTGAATCGTCGTGACTCCTTTATAGCATACTATCAAATAGCTTATAAGATTATGAAGTGTTGTTTTATTTGTATGATCTTGAACTTCTAAAAATAAAAACAAGACAAATAAAAAACCTAGAGCTTAAGTTTCGTAGTCATCCCAGCTGTCATTTAAAGGATGATGGGTTCAAGCCTTAAAAAACCCAGCATGCCCACACCATGAGAATATGTTTTTGAGCCCCATGGTAAATTAATAAGTTGAAAAAGTGATTTGAATATTAAGGGCATGTCTTTAAAAGTGATTTGAATATTAAGGGCATGGCTTTTCCTTTTTCCCTAAAAGAAAAGAACAAAATTGATAACAATTGATCATTTTATGGCTTTGGTTGTTCCTCAATTTAAATGCTACGATCATTTAGATATATGAGGGTCTATGTAATATCGATGGTAGGGCCCATGTCTGACACTTCCATCCTTGAATATGGTAGCCCAATATTCATGAGGCATGAAGTGAAAAAAGCTACTATGAGGACCTTTGAAGCAGGTCTCTCAAAAATAATATTTTGAAATATGTTAGAAAATAATTTAATTCCTTGTTGATTGAATTTTGTTTCTACCATGATAGTATAGCATTTTATATTTATATTATACTTTGATTTCTTATTGAACCATTCCTTTTACTTTGTTTCTAGGTTCGATTTACCTTTGTGAAACATGATTTGATGCTTCAAATGCCTCCCTTGTACTCTACCGTCATTCAAGTAAGATTTTCACCTTAGTTACATGCATTGGAGTATTTTTGTTCGAAATGTCTATTGCTCTCTCCCTCTCTCGCTAACACACACACACATGCACACACAGATACACACACGAGCACACATGCACGCACACGCGCACACACACACACACACACACACACACACACACACACTAGTTTGGAATCTCTCTCTCCCTCCATCCATTGATTTCATCTTGAGGTGCTTGTCTTCTTTGTAATCAAGTCTTGGTGCCCATGGTTGCTTAAAATGTTTTGCTTCTTGTTCCAGCATGGACATGGTTTAAAATGAGTCTGGATCCTCTAGTGGTGGACTTTCATAGAGCACTCTTTCTTATTGGTCTCTTTATTAAAAAGTTATTAAATTGCTTTTATTGCATCTGACATTTAATAATTTTTTAATGAAGAGACTAATGAGGGGGTATTTTAGGGTGCTCTATAGAAGTTCACTTCTAGAGGATCCAGATTCGGTCAAAACATCAATGTTTGTTGGCATATTTATCTCTCCTAATCATAGTTTTAAAACATGATCTTAACTCGGCCGAGTCAACCAGCCACATGCGGTTTTCTGCTTGACTCGGTCAACTTGTTGAGTCTAGCAAAAAACTTGGGTGAGTCAAGTAACTTTAGGTAGCTCGGTTGAGTCATAAAGAGAACATGGACATCAGTTTTTATAAATTTAATGGCAACGTTCGAAAAGATCACATTGGTATAAAAGGCCTGATTTTCTTGTTTGTAACCCTAGCTTTGAAGGAGTGGGGAAAAGAAAAGGAAGTAAAGAAGGAGAAAGGACTGATTGGGAAGAAACACGCCTATCAACCATGAGATTTTCACTTCTTTCTTTCCGTCTTCATCTTCTTCTTTTTCCTCCTCTTTCCATTAAAGTTGGTAAGTGGTTTTTCCTTGTTTTTCAAAGAGAGAGAGGGGGTTTTTCAAGACTCTAGAATTTATAGGCCATTGGGGCCAAGATGATGGTGAGTTTTTTTTTTCTTTCTTTATTAGAAAGATATTGAGAGAAATAGAATGGGGCAAGATTTGGTGTTGGAAAAGTCAAAATAACATAGAGTTGACTCGACCCAGTGAAAAATCGAGTAGAGTTGAGTTTTCGAACTATGCTCCTGATACATGATAAAAACCAACTAGACCTGGCAAAATTTGATCCAACCTGATTATCCAACCCAATCCGTTTTGTTAAATGACCTGACTTGACTTGACTAATAGATGACCCAACTGGAAACCATTTGTAAATGGGTAGACCTGACTTGAACCTAAAATAAATGTGTATATCCGGTTGATCCGATTTTTACCACATCTATATGCAACGCATGCAACCGTATAAGGTCTAAACTCATTTAAGGGGCATTTTTTATATTTGTCTTGCTAGAAAAGTCTCAGTAGTCAAATAAATGGGTTAACCAACTAGAACCCGAAATAGATATGAACCGATTTAACCCGTTTAACAAGACCTGAAATAGACTCAAATCCAGATAGACTTAAACTGAATAAGTCCCGAACCGACCCATTGCCAGGTCTAAATCCAACTAATGATATTGGAAATTGGTCATATGGATTCACTTGGGTTTGAAATTTTAGATCCCTCAAAAGAAATCTTTAGTTGATAATATTTGATAATATTCATATTGATTTATATGGGTTTTTAATTTTAAATCCTTTCAAAAAGTAAAAAAACCCAAAAACTCTAAAATATAGAAAAATGATGAATTTTCATGTTTGTTTCCAGTATTTAGTAACATATGGCACAATATCACTCCCCCCACCGAAGGACATGTATAATGGGTTTCCTTAGGGTCTTCATGGATACACTAGTGCGGAAAATTAAACCAAGGTATTTTTTTGTAATAAGTTATCATATTTGCACCTGAACATGTGGACATGCTCCTTCTGGGTTTTTTGTTGTACTTTCTTCCTCTCCAATAAAAATACTATCTTCCTCAAACCAGTGCTACATGTCATTAAATTCTTCTCTATTATAAATCTCCATCTAAGAACAGTATGATCTGTGAATCCAGAATGGCTAAGCAGTACTGTATTACTCATCTTAAACCGCTTGACTAAACCAACCACTATTACTTTGGGATGAAATTTAGTAACATTCTGCAATGATAAGAAATGAATGGAAGATATGGTGACCACCTAAAGGAGACTACAAGATCCTCTAAAAAGCGGCAAGTCAGTCTGAAGAAACTCAAGCTTCACCTAGATCCCACTTATGGCCAAGTACCATTTTGAAAGGATAGTCCTCAAACCAGTAATCTACCATATGATAGTTCTCAAAATTAAGCTTCTATTCCGAACCAGGAAGGTTGAGTTTGTGCATAGATATCACTAGATGGTGTCTATGACTTGTCTTCTTTCTGCAAAATCTCCATAGGCAAGAGATCAATGTCACTTTCTCATCTATCAACTATTGACAGCTTTCTAAGGATTTTGTTCATGTTCACTGCAATTAAACCAAGCCTGAAATCATGAAGGGTGGCAATTCCCTCTCTTTAAAAGATAGATACTGTAAAAGAAGCTCGTATCTTGATCTCTCCCATGGTATTCATCAACTAATGTTTTTGAAACTGTATTCATTAATTAATGTCAATGCATTCTCTTTAACCATGCTTTGAAGTTCCTTGAAAACACAAATGGAATACATCGGAACCAGGGGCCCTCTCTCCATCCAATTTGTTGATAGCTACCAGCAGCTTCAAGCATCTCTCATGGGAAACAAAGATGAGATTGTCTGGCAAATAGTAATCTACAAAAGTTCCTTGGAGACCTATCAGTTTTTGGAAGCATGAATCTTAAATAGAAAAATGGTGTGAAATCTTTAATGCATGGTTAAGGAGTGGAAAAGAGTGCAAGACTACTGGCCAATTTGGCATTGGGCAATTCTAGATGATTATTAACTCCCATGCTTGGTTGATAAAATCATCTAAATTCCTGATAAGATGGAAGCCTGAAATTGTAACCTATAGAAGAAGTAAAATATACTTCCTCCTTTCAAGGGACTTGCAGAAAAGTAATGGTTAATTCTTGGCTTCTTTGAACCTCCCTCCTGCAGCCCCCATTCCACCCAGGCCACCTGACCCTGCTGTTAACCTTTTGGACAGTGACTACTTGCTGGTTGCTGCTTTCAGGATGGGCAATCGTTGTGTATTGGGCTGTTATTACATTAGCAATTGTGTTACTGATTTTGGTTTTTGGGATATAACTGACTTACAGCAGCATCAGGGAATCCTTATCTTAATCTTCTTACAGAAGATGATTGGTTTCCTTATCAGAGAAAGGATTCCTCTTAATCAACTCCTGGTCAATGATATTGATGTTATCGGGCAAATTACGAGTCCTCATCCCTCCATTTGAAAATTTAGGACCCACCATTACTGTCATCAAGCACCTGCTGCTTCATTTGTCCAGGATCTCGAACGGCACAGTTGCTGCACATTTGGCGGGACGTGTAGCAATGAAGAGGCTAACTAACTGGGTTAGGAACATCTTATTGACTGGAGAGGAGCACAGGAGCACTGGCCTTCTCAGTAAGTTTGTTTGTAATTACTCTGTCGGAGTTTCTGGCCGTGTCAGGTCTGGTTCTTCTGCGTGCAACCTCCTGCTGCTGTTAGTTATTCCTGTATGTCCTGGCCCGGGATGTGGGCTTTCTTGTTTTTGGCCTGGGGTGTGGGCTTCTTGGTCTATTGTATCTCTCTCTCGGCCTGGAATGTGGGCTTTCCTTTAATTTTCTCTGGGCCTGGCAAGGGTTGTGGCCTTGTCCGGACCCATGAGATGGGCTGCTGCTTTGCCCATTTGCCTTTTTCTTCCATTTTTTCTCCTCTGAGACGTTGATTTTGTATTTGCCTGGGGGTGTTCCCCTCTCTCATTTTGAATGAAACACTTACCAATCATTCAAAAAAAAAAAATATTTCCTTTGTTCATTTATCCCCATAATGTGTCAACCGACTAATTTACTCAAAAACTGTAAAGTTTCCTTGTCTCCAAATTATGACTAAGATGGTCTGTCAAAGTTGACTTGTGAACAAATGGGCTTCGTTGTTGCCATCATCAGGGTCATTTATTTTGTCTATCTATGGTCGGTACTTATAATTGGATTTGGTTGGATTTGACTATGCTTGAAGCTCTTTTCTTAGAGTGTTGAATGCAAATAGTTATATATATATGTAATGGCAATGCATAGGACTCAACATGTAGTGGATCAAGTTCAACCCTAGGAGGCCTTACATAAAACCTGCAAGTGGACTTGGCAATGGGTCGGGTCGGTTCGGGTTTAGGTCACCAAACCTCAATCGATTACTTATTATATTGGTTAGTCGGTTCGGGTCTATTTCGGGTTCGGTTTGGGTCGGCTCAGATTTTAGGTTACCCACTTACTCGACATAAACATATAGATGTTTAGCTTATTTAAAAAATCGAAAGAATATTCAACAATAAAATGCCTATAAATCTCAAAGAAATATATAAATGTTCAATTACTAAACTTTCATATACGAAAACATTTAAAAATTTAAATATCTACAAGAGCATTAAAAATCATGATTGATAATTTTGACATATAACAATATTTTAAAGCTATTATAAAATTAAAAGTATGCAAGAGAACATTCAATCTTACCTCTAATGCTGAGTTGCTGACTTATAACTACAACCTATAAACAATATTTCATTAACATAAAAAGAATTACTTTTAATTCAACTTTAAAACATTTTAATAATATCATTAAAAGCATCTAAAAAAATCAATCTCACCTTTATTAGTGACATATAGCTCTAACCTGTTAATAATATTTCAATGACATAAAACTATACATAAAAACAATACCTATAATTTCACTTTTCAAAAAAAAAAAAAAACAGTACATATAATTTCAACATAAATATAATACAGTATTTTTATAAAATCATAAAAAACATGTTAATTTTTTTTTCAATATTACCATCTAGTGGATAACAATGAGTTACAACTTCAACGTGTAAATAGTCTTTTTAGTAACATTATAATAACAATTTAGCTAAATAACAAGTAAAAATGTAACGAATAATCTATATAGAATAATCAAAGTAATCATAAATTCATAATAACAATTTCAAGAAGCAATATTTTGACTTATTAGTCAATCAAACAAAATAATCATTCCATCTATCGCAAAATAACAACAGATATATCTTAAAAAGTTTACCAAACAAAATGTGATCTATAATCCAAGCCATTGAAAAATATCAAATATAAAAACAAACTTTAGTTTCCTCAACCCTTCATTTCCGAGTGGTTGCTTGAAACTTTCATGCAAATCTAACATAGACAAACAAAAAGAAAAAAATATTAATTTTAACACAACTAAAAAATCAATTTAAGTCAAAAGACTGAATAGAACTTTAATTAATAAACATATGTACCTCAAATACAAACATAATTGGACATTATCAAGCAATTTATCTGTCTTGACCTTATCCATCACTAGATTCAAAAATCAAAATAATAAATGAGCAAAATGACAATTACATTCAAATTAACAAAATATTAACTTAAATTTTATAATTATTATGAACTATAAAAGTTGTATAGTTGCATACCTCCTTCATCAAACAACCTGTCTCGAGTACATATCAGAGTTTCAACAACATCCTATTTGAGAGAACTACGATATTGGTCAAGAACCTTACCACCAATACTAAACTCAGACTTTGAGGCAACATTTGATATAGGAATTGCAAAAATATCACGTGCCATGAGAGCAAGCACAAGGTATCGGTATGAATAATAATTCAAAAAACTTAAAATATCTAAATCTGTTTTCCTAGGCAACTTTGGTTCTTCCAAAAAAGGTCGAGTTGAGACCTTTTCACTTCAGTAAATTCTTCACTGTTGAAATTATCAAAGCCCTGTAAAAGACACAACTAATAAATGTCATATTTTATTGACTTTTTGCAACACAAATTATAAGTATTTATCATTTATGTTCCTTACCTCCACTCTTCTTTTACATCATTAAATGTGGAATCAACCATGTCACTCCCATGCAAACTACTGGATGCATTGCTTGAAGATGCTCTTGAAAAGAAAGACATACTCATTAAAAAGATTATACAAATCTTTTCTAATATCAACAACATGTCTTTGCATTTGATGCATAAATCTTCGAATAAGCAAACTCCACAAATTGCATCTTTTATCTTGGATACAAAACAACTGCCATAGTTAATATTGGGCTATAGTTGCTCCAATATTTCTCAAATTTTGACTGCATTCCCCTAGCCATATCGCTCATGAGATTATCAGAACTAAACAGTTCTTTCAACTGATGTTGAATTTTTCACATCATAAAAATATATTAGTGAAAATATATTTTTATAAGTTTGCAGTGAGATATTTAATTCCTGAGAAGATATTAGTCGCATCATAAAACACTTACAAATATCTCCTTATCTTCTCAACCTTTGACCATTCTTCATGATTTGGACAACACTCATAGTTTGGATCAACTAATTGTAGGTGAAATAATGCATGCCTATAATAAATGGCATTTTCAAGCATCATATATGTCGAATTCCACCTCGTAGGAACATCTTGACGCAAGCCTTTCACAAAATCTAAAGATTGTTGTGCAACACAATTCATGAATTTAGTCTTCCATACTTGAGAACCTTTAATGTATTTTATTTATTCACGAAACTTCTGACTGCGCTGTCAATACCCTTCAATCCTTCAGTTACTATGATATTCAAAATGTGTGAACAACAAATGCACATGAAAATGCTTTCCACTGCTCAAAATGGCATTTTTCAAACCATGTTCAGTTGCTAAAATTCCAACAAATGCTTCATGAACACTAGTATTGTCCAATGCAATTGACGCTAGTGTTCATGAAGAATTATTGAGTTTTGGACACTTTTGCAAAATGTAGATTTATTGAGTTTCAATGTAACCCAATTTCTGATAACCAATTTGAGTATTTTTGATGGCATGGATTTGCCAATTTCTAATATTCTTATATGAATTTTGTTTAAAGTTGGCTAATGAAATTATTGGAGAAGAAAAAGAGGAACCCAATTCATGTACCTTTGTGGAATTCAATACCAAGTTTGCTTATTTGCTCGGAGAGAGAGAGAGGTCTCATTGGGTGAAGGAAATTGCCATTGTGGAAGAGGGACGGGAGTGTTATACTGCTGTGTTGGGGTACACTCTGAAAGAGGGACAAAACTGGACGAGAGAGCACCTTGTTGGGCCAGACCTTGTGGAAGAGGGATGAGAGTGTGTTGTGTTGGGGCAGGCCTTGTGGAAGAGGGGAGAGAGATTAGAGATGAGAGAGTGCTCTGTTGCAGTGTTGATGCAGGTCGTGTGAAAGAGGGACGAGACAAGACAGTGCTGTTGGGAAGGGTTGTGGAAGAGGGACGAAACATGGCCAGGCCCGTGGAAGAGGGACGAGAGAGTGATCATTGATTGAGTGCTGGACTGCTGCGTGCTAGGCCTGTGGAAGTGGAAGAGGGGCGAAATAGGGATGGGAGAGAGAAGCTTTTGATTGAGTGCTATAAATTTGCAATGTTTGCCTGCTTTGGGCATTTAGGGAATTAGGGATACTTAAGCTGAGAAGATAAAGGAAAGGGAATTAGGGACAAGTGACAGAGAGACGAGAAGGAAAAACAGGGAAAGGGAGGAGAGACGAGAAGCGAAACTGGGAAAGAGAGAAATGAGGAGGGAAATTGTGAAAGGGAGGAGAGACGAGAAGAGAAACTGCGAAAGGGAGGAGAGATGAGAAGATAATTGGGAAAGGGAGGACTGAGGAGAGACGAGATGGGAAGCGCCAAGCTGTTGACTGAGAGATTAGGGAAGCAGAACGAAATGTGCGGTAATAAACATAGTAAGTGGGTAAAAATGGGTAAACCAATTGAAGTTACCTTTCAAAAAAAAAAAAAAAGGTAAACCAGTTACCTGTTCGGGTAGACCTGACCCAAATTAGTTTAAATGGGTTTGGGTAGACCTGACCCATTTATTAATCGGGTTGAAAATCTAGACCAATACCCCCTTAAATAGGTCTGGGTTTTGAAAAATCTAGACCGATACCCCCTTAAATCGGTTCGGGTTTGGTTCGGATAATTAGTTCAGGTTAGATTTTGCCAGATGTACTGCAAGAGCCCCCAAGCCAAATGTACCTTCGCTAGGATTTGTGTATTTCAAGAATAGGTAGGATCCAAGTGGCTGCCCTTTTTAAAAAGAATAAAAATGGTGCTCGATCTCGATAAATTACTGGAAGAAATTCAGAAATCTAATGTAAGAACCATAGCATTTTGTTACTTACTAGTAAATCAACATTGATTCTCTATCAGTCAATAATGTGGACCATTAACATGGTTGGAGCTGAACTATTTGAAGTCCAGGCAAAACAGGGTGCTCTTTCGACCACCGTGGTAGTGTGGAGATGGTTTCAAAAATATGAAATGGTTGTCAAATAATTCAATGAATGGAAAGCAGTAACCATTTATTCTGAGGTCTGAGAGACCATCATTGATAGTCAAAATTGTCCAGATAAAGGTTCGATAGACGCTCAATCCCAATGAAGGGCCACTCCCCGTAGACTTACTTGGTGTGTGCAGATTGAGACGTTTTCACATGCCCTGAAGGACTAGTCGGGTGAGACGCTTGGACACCTTCAGTCATCAAAAAAATATTGTCCAGATAAAAGGCTTAGGATTGTCCAGTACAATAAGTCTGACAGGATGAACAATTTGGATCCTCGAACTAGTGCCATGGATGACAAGTCAATTGTTGAAATAAGCAAGTATAAATCACTCAAGGATATCTTAAGAAAGTGAGATGTTCATATTGTTGAAATAAGCAAGTATAAATCACTCAAAGATTTCTTAAGAAAGTGAGATGTGAAATATCTGAAAGGCTCATGCTTAAGTACTGTTTCCCCCCAAAAAACACACTCAGCCAAGCACTTGTAGTCAATCCAAGACTTATTTAAATAAAAACAAGCAGTCTGAATTTGTGACACAGTTGGATGGTCATGTATTGTGTTTATGACTGGAGACAACAATTCCATTCAGTGAGAAACTATGATCTTACCTTTGCTCTCCTATGGTTACCTGCTTCTTTTCAGTGTATACTGATACAACGTTGAAAATAGGGTTGCCATCAGGTGAGATTCTGGTTGGACACGGGCTGTGTTTGGATCAGGTGAGTTAAAATAGGTGATTTCCTAGGGAACTTGAAAAGGTGGGGGTTCTCCTGCAGGTGAAGAACCCCTTACTTTTACTTTCCGTACCTTTTAGAACAAACTGTTTGGTAAATTCAGGGTAGAGAACTTTATAATCCCTGAAGAAGTAAAAGTAATGTTTGGATCTCACAATTAGGGAAGGGTGGAGACCTTTAAAAGTAATCTATTAATTTTCTTCTACTAACTAATACTGACATTATTACTACTACTAGCAATTGACAGAAACATGTGAGGGCCATTTGTTCATTAATTGTTAGTACAATGGAGTATTGAAAAAATGTTTAGAGAAATCCCTAGTTAACCCATACAACAAAAATTCAATCAAATATATGATTAAAATTTGATTGACTTATCATATAAGCCCCTTTACAATCTATCACAATGTAGTCACATCTTTGTTTTAGGGACATAAAAATTCCTCATGGCCGAAATTTTCAGTGCATTAAAAAATTCTCCCAGATGAAAATTCATGTCCATTTAGAGCCCAAAAAATCTGCCACTTGATATTTCAGTCCCTTTAAAGATTTTCATAATTGAAATTTCAGTCCACTTAGGGACTAAAAAGTATCTCGTGGCAAAATTGTCAATGCATTGAAACTTTCTCTAGGCTGAAATTCAGTCCATTTAGGGACTGAAAATTTCTTGCACCCAATATTTTTAGTGTACTTAAATTTTCTGCTGGCTGAAATTTTCAATCCATTTTGGGACCTAAAAATTCCTCTCAGCACAAATTTGTAACTCGATGGTGGATGTGTATCTGATTTTACCAAAAATGGGGAAAATAGAAAACAAGCATATATAATACCTTAGATCTGTCTATCTCAATGATGGATCAATTTCAGAAAGAGGGAGTGTGAGGTCAGTCCTTGAAAGATAAAAAACCCAACAAATGAAATCAGTCTTAAACCAAATAAAGAAAAAAGAAGATGATGAGAATGAAAGCACTACTCATGCGTGAGTGGAGGAAGAGGAAAAATAGTGACTTCCTCACCCTCTCATGGGGAATGCGTCTGTTTCAGCGTGACTTAAGTCCTCTTGGGCCCACCATATCAGTATCCAAACAGGGTGAGGGTGGATTTTACGGTGAGTTTGACGCAGGACAAGGGATACGGTATCCCTAAATGCCTAATGTGGTTTCCTAAAAATTAAAAAGGAATAGAAAATAATGCACCCTAAAACTAAAATGGGATGAAATTAAATTTCAATTAATATTTGCAATTAACTAATATGAAATTTACCACGTATAATCACGTAAATATCTTTGAAATCTAATGTAAACAAATACATGAAAACTTAAATAAAAGGGTGGGATGGTTTGAATGAAATATGCACTTGTGAATTTAAATGAGAAGACATGATTTTAAATAATAAGATAGGATAAGGTGCATAAGGGGAATCAATTAATAAGTCTCACGAAACAAAGGGGATGCAAATAGGAAAGAGGAAATTTGGGACTTATGGCAAGTATGGAGAGATTTAGGCATATGCTACACACTGTTTGGGATTGGCATAGATAACGACAGCAAGAGAAAATGACTTTGGAGGAAGGCGAAAGCACAAGGAGGGGATATAGAAGGTGGCGACAGGGATAGGAGGATCTACAGGCTGGGATGACAACAAACAAATGGCTGTAGGGAAGATGGCAGCGAAACAGGATGGTAGATTTAGGGAAAACGACAAAGGAAAGATGTATAGTAGGTAAAGGTGACGAGAGTAAGGAGTGTGGGAGGGTCACGGCAACTGGGAGGTGGTCAGGGAAGGTAACGGCAGTAGTAGAGGGACTTTTGGGGGTTCTCGATAGCAAGTAAAGGAAAAAGGAAAGGAAAGAGGAGAGAAGAAGAAGAAAGATATGGAACCTGGAGAAGATTGGAAGCCTCACGCTAACACTGGAACCGCACCAGGGCCTCTTGCCATTAGAATCACACCGTCATGCGTACACAAGGTAGCAGTCAACCAATTTTTTATTTTTTTTCATTCAATTCATTAACTGGAGAATATTGTTTACAAGGCTTTATATAATAAACACAACTCTCAAATGACCAAAATACCCCTAAGTACAAAAAAAGACTAAATTACCCTGAATAATTAAATAAATCTCAAGTAAAGTAAAACTCTTAATTAAAATAAAAAATACAATAATGCTAACAAAGTAAAAATAAAATCCTAATTATGGAAACTGCTCCGCATCAGAGTTGAGTTCCCTTCCCTCAACTCATCCTCAAACAGAGCCTGGGGTAATCCCAATCTTCTTAGAAACACGATCCAAACCAAATCCCAGTCAAGCACAGATATGAATAAAGGATCGCCTCCCGAATTCTTTTTTTTTTTGAGCGGTAACTAAAACCATTCATTGAGGGGAAAAGAGTACAATTACAAAAATAGTTTTTAGATATTTTCTACAGGTTTCCAAATGTTCAAATCTTTATGTGGGTCCATTTATTAAATAGTTTTTAGGTATTTTCATTTATTATTAAGTTTTTATGGTTATGTGCTTGGGATACAATTATGTACAACACACTTGGACTCTATCTGCAGTTGAACTTTCTTTAAAAAAATGTGTGTTTTTTTTTTTGGTGAGATTTTCTTTAAAAAACTGCCTATTGAGTTTTTGGTTGATCAGGTAGAGATAGTGTGGTGTGCAAACTAAATCTATTTATAGAAACCAAATTCTGTTTATTTGTTGCATCTAATTTGGATTCATGCTCTATTTTTTCCTGTGGTTGGATCTGTCCAAGTATTCAGGTATTTAGATTTACACTTGCACTTCTATCCCCCAAACAAGGATGCCATATAGTCTGCATTTACCTGGCAAGTTCCATGCCTTCCTGTTTGCATAAGAAGAAAAGATTTCCTTTTTCCCCTTAAATATACTTGCTGCTGCTTGCAATTTGGTGTACATCCAAAGGCATTTTGTGTCAGCAATCTGTAATTTCAATTAGAATTTATTTTAATACAGTGAATTCTCTGTTGCAAATTTGCATGAATTGATATCTTCCCACCCATATTTTCTGATAGGAATCGGACCATGGGTCATGGCATGTACCCATGGAAGGTGAATGCAGTGCCGAAACATTGAGGACTTGGCTTTGTATAAATAGAAATAAATTGACTCAAGGTTCTGTTGAAGTTCCAACCAGCACAGATGATGAAAATAATCTTATCTCGAACTGTCATCAATTAACAGGCAGCTCTGGTGCTTCCAACATTGACAATGAGCTGAATGATTTTTCAAACTTATCTGAGCCCCTTGGTAATAAATCCATCACAATGACGGGCAAGAGAAAAGAAAGATCTCCATCTCCTTGCATGACAGCTTCTTCAATCTCAATTAAATTTGATACATAACTGTAAGCATTTTTTATTAGGGGTTCATGGATAAAGGTCTGTTGACTGGGAACAAAACATGATTCAGTGCTTATGAAGTGAAACCCCCGAGATACTTATTGGCTTCAATAGCTGCAAAGCCTTCAATTACGTGGAAGAGTGGCTGGGCTTCCTGAAATTGAGTGTGGAGAAGATCCATGCACCTGCTATTCCAGACACGAATAACATGGACGGTATTTATTTTTTCACCTTAGAGGCTTGGGATGTAATGTCTTTGAGTTACATTTTGAAGTAACCTCATTTTGAAAAGGTGTCCATAACATTGGCTCAAATTTCAATGGTCTCAAATTGATGGACTTTTGTAAACGATGACTTTTCAGTTCTCATTTCATGCTGAAAGATTTTTATACATGGTGACTTAACATTCTGTACCATGATTATTTGGAATGTGACGAACCTGATTTAGGGTATGAAGATCCAATCTTTGGTTTGGGCATTACTTACTATATCTCTTCAATTACTTGCTCAGTTACCTTAACTAAGAGATGATCCTTAACAGTGTACTTGGCAATTATGTACTGTTTTGTTTGGAGTTCGCCTCTTTTTCCTATCAGAATGTGGTCTTATTCTATTACTCTTTGTTTGAGTATTGCTTGCCTTGCTCCAAAATGAGACCAGAAGCTGCTTCATTCTCAAAATGAAATTCATGTTTGGGTGTTCATTCCAAAATGGAGATGCCTCCATTTGTATTGTTATTTTGTTACATAGAAAAGCTGTTCTCTCTTTTTACTCTCTTCCATCAGGATAAAAGCCCTTCTTCTAAGATGTGCCATTTTAATCCAACTACAAAGGCAATGTTGTGATTTTTTAAGGTATCTGAATCTCATCCCTCCCCAGCTTACCCAAATTTAGGTCACACCATCTCTTTGCTAAATTTACTGTTGGAACCCTCCCTCTGTGCTAAAGGATTGTTTGGTTATCCAATTTTTCAGAATGGAAGACTCGTAGCATTCCTCTAGATTTTTGTAACTGTGATAGTCTTCGGTTCCCAGAATTTCAATTGTTGTCGAACATTGTGAAGTTCCAAAATGAGGAGTGCCGTCTTCTCCTTGAAACAAGTTAATTTGTATTCTTTTCAATCATCATCTTATAATATGCACTGGGAGCAGCTATTGCATGTAAAATGGTAGCTCTGTGAGTCTGTCAGCTATGGATAAAAACAAGGTTGTCAACCGACTCAAATCAGACACCATATTGACTGTTGTTTATTATTGCACAATTTTTACTCGACTCGTGAATCGTACAAGTTGAGTTGTTGAATCGTAGAGTGGCACGATACATTATGTGGTTGGCAAGACTTTTGCATGGGATTTTGAAACGACTTTTGCATGGCCATTTAAGTAAGTTACCTCTTTTATTGGTCTAAATTCTCGAAAAAACCTTATTCATTGGCCTATATTATCGAGAGAAATCTCTCGAGACTCTAAATGATTAGCCCTTTTGCATTCATTACCCTCTACAACTTCCTCCAAGCCTCCGCAACTCTCTGCAAGTGTCTCCTACCCTTCGCAAGCGATTCGCAACTCAATACAAGCATTCACATCTCAGTCGCAAGTTTTCCAAATAATCACTAGCCTTTTGCAACTCCCTCCAAGCAATCGCAAGCCTCTGCAACTGCCTCCTACCCTTCGCAAGCCTTCTACAAGTTGGTACAAGCATTCACAACTCAGTGTTAAGTTCTCCAAGCAGTCGCAAGCCTTCGATTCTTCTCTTCCAAGTATGGTTTTTTTTTTTTTCACCATTTTTCACTTCCATAACTGGGTTTTTTCGCAAATCTTCTTCTCTTTTCTCTCTGCTTTCGTTTTTTTTCTTCTTCTTCTCTTCTTATCCTCGTCGTCTTCCTCTGTTCTTCTCTGTCTTCCGTCTCTCGATAGTTATTCTCTTTTCTCTTTTCTTTTCTTCCCTTTTCTATTCGTTTTTCCTATTTATGATTCACAGAACCTATGAATATGAAATAAAGGTGAAATAGCTAAGTTACAGGCCCTTTGGAGAGTCTGTAACATCTTTTCTTCCACTGTTCTGGTTGAGTGTTTTCGTTTTTTCTATATCTGTTTGATTGTCTTATGGAATGCTATATGTATGTAATAAGTTTCATGAAATAATAATAGAATTTTGTTTGATTGCACTGTACACTGTTATACACCATACAATATACTGTTATATTGTATACTGTATAGTGTACAATATAATGTTTACTGTTAATACAATATATTGTATATTGTTTACTGTTAATAACTTAATACTGTATACTGTTAACCACGATTTTGTGATACTGTTATATAGTATACTATCATACAATATACTATTATACTGTATACTATATAGTTATACACCATACAACAGGTTATGTAATATTGTATTATTTACATAATATTGTATTTATATTTAAATATCATATTAATATATATATTTTTTTATGATTATGACAAATGACAAATTTATGGATGCATCTTTAGAAATTTGTAAAGATTGTCATATATTCATGTGTTTATATATTTACCTATATATTATGAGGAATCTTACATTTTTATGATTTACAATTCACGATTCACGGTTCATATCCGTAGACTATTCACAATACGATTCGTTTTTGACAACCTTAGATAAAAATGAGGATTTCCACTTCAACCTGTATATTAATCTTTTTAATTTGATAATCATATTATTCATGTTCCTTTTTTTAGTTAATTTATAGTTTGACTCTATATTGCAAGCCATCCACTTGTTAGGGATTTGTTCAAAATGGTTCATGTCAGGGGTTCAAATATCGGGTCGGCCGATATACGATACAGACGATATATCGGCCGATAATTTTATCTCTCATACCGATATCGGCATTTTCTCTCTCCTCCGATATTGGAACCGTGAAAAAACTGCAAAAAACCGTGATGAATCGTGACGAACTGTGAAAAACCGCAAAAAGCCTCAAAAAACCGCAACAAACCGTGAGCACCCGTGAGAACCGTAAACCCTGAACCGCCGGAAACCGCGAAAAACAGCGTAAAATAGCGTAAAAACCGAGAAAAACAGTATCAGTGTTAAAAAAAAAAAAAAAAATTTAAATACCGATATTTATGAATATCGGCCGATATTATCGGTCGATATTGTGACCAATATTTCGGACCGAATATCGATCGATACTTATCGTATCGGCCAATATTACTCGGTTTAAAAAAATCGATATATATCGGCCGATACGATATGTATCGGCCGATATTTGAACCTTAGGTTCATGTTCTCAAAAAATTTCTTTGCAGTTTTAACTGATGTTAATATGTGACATTTTCTATATTGGAAATGATTGTTTCTTTCATGAACTATTTAGTTTTTTTTTTAGTCAAGGTGTCCAGATTTTTTGGAGTAACTGATTAGTCTTCGGGGCATGTGCAAACCTCCCTACACACCGAGTAATTTTACGAGAAATGACCTTTTGACGTGGAGTGAGAATTGAACTCAGGATCCTCGCTTCCTGAGTCGGGTTCGAGGCTATGACTCCAACCCCTTTGACTTTTCCATGAATTGTTTAGTTATATAGTAAAACCCTTATAAAATATTACTCTTTGGACCAAGAGAAATTATTATCTTACCGGGGTTATTGATTTATTGATAAATGAATAATTTATTAATTTATCAATAAATGAATATTTATTAATTTAGAGAGAGTATTATGTTTCTACTACTTGTACATGTATGGCTTATAAATTCAAAAACAACGGATGTGGTCAAAAGTTAATACATAGAAGTCCAAGAGACTCTAAAAGAGAAGAGATAGTTATTAATTGTAGAAGATAGAAAGACTCCTAAAAGAAGAGTTGTGGTATCAAAACTTAATGTCCTAGAAGATAGGTTTCAAGTAGAAGATAAAGATGTTTCAAGTATATAGAAGATAAACTATATAAATAGTCATTAGTTTTAGACTCTTAGATTCTAAATCTTTACAATTCTAGATATTGTTCCTTCATGGAGTCTCATTTGAAAGGAGTAAAAAAATCTACATTGAAAAACGAGATGAGGAGAGCATTGTGCGAGTACAAAAAGGAACATGTTTCTTCTAGTAAAAAAGATTTGCAATAATGAGTTCAACAAAAGTTTCATGTGTCCATCAGCTAATCAACAATATCAAACACTCTTAAAAAAGTCAGCAAAATATTTGTCATATGAGATGAAAAATAACTACTTGTTACAACATGAAAAAAAATATACCAAAGGTGGTGTATGCATTGCAAAAAATTAAGGATGAGGTTGAGTTCAGTTTAAGTACAAAGAAAAGACAGACAACTTTAGATGCATATTTTGAAAAAGAGTTAAATTGAAAAAATAGAAGTTGTCAAGTAAAAAGTTACGTAATACTGTATTATGAATTTTTGTATACTATTTTTTTTGTGTACTTCATCAATTATTAATTTATATTTCGTTGAGTCCTTATGGATTTCTAAAAAAATATTATCTTATGCATTTAGTGAGGTTATTAATTTAGTACACTGGCCCGAGTTGGGAAGCGAGGTTATTAATTTATCGAGGTTTTACTGCAATATCCTTCCGGCCTTGCATATTGCGGGACGAAGTTCTAAAATTTGGCTGATACATCAGCTGATAAATCTCTTCCAGGTTCAATACAGTCATGTTCCAGTCTATACTTAGATGCGTATTTTAGGATATTTTAAGATTTTAAGAATTCAATGGAGGTGTGATTTAATTTTATGCTATTTTTTCAATTTCTTTCTTTCTTAACTTTCCAATTATTCCAAAGTTTTGACTCTCAGGCAAGGCCGACCTTGGCTATAGGCGGTGTAGGCTGCCGCCTCGGGCCCTCCAAAATAGGTCTAAAAAATAACCTGCAGTAAGGACCCTAAGATTTTAGGGCCTCTGTATAGGGCCTCATCTTAACAATTTTGTCTGGAGCCTCTGAGATTTTAGGGTATCTCAGGGCCAACACGGCTCCGAGGATTCTAGAGATTAATGAATGGAATGATCAATAAAGTCATTAAAATACAGTGAAATACACGTCAAAGTATTATTCCAATTTTTTCTTCAAAATTTTGGACATATGTAGATTTTTTGACATACTTTAAACATATTGAAACTTTTGCTTATAGGTTTTCTATTTTTCTTATTTTTAGAATAATTTCTTGGTTTTGATATGATGTTAAATTGTGAATGGGTCAATTGCTTCTCACTCACAAAATGTGATCTTAAATTCTAAATTTCCATTTCTTGCCAGTTCTGCACAGTTTTTTCATGTGACTACGAAGTCATTTAAACCAAACAATATTTGTTTAATGGACACAAAGTCATCGCAGGTGTGGTTCTTAGTGCCATAATCTTTTAGAACTAGTAATAGTTAATTTTTTTTCCATTGTATGTTCTTAAAGAACTAACACAGCAAAATCGAATGCCTTCTAATTATAATAACGTATGCAAGTGGTGCACATTTTCAGTGACTCACTTTGGTCTGGGCAGGTGTGGAAGGATCAATCAAACCACAATTGAATGCAAAAAACACAAAAATAATAATGTTGAACAAAATTTTAAAACTTTAATTGTCTAAATCACATTTTGAAAACGCTTGCCTAATATTCACGTCTTAATCACAAGATAGAAATTGAAAAAAAAAAATCAAAATTTTCATGGATTTCAAGAATTGGAATCCACATGCTAGATCTTGTTTGGAGCAAATGATAAAAGAACTGAAATCCATCTTACCATATTTGACATTTCTTAAAGTTGTCTTCTTCTTGCTCTATGCCTTTCTTAAATCCATCAAATGGTTAAAGTTGCCTTTCTTAATTGACATTGAGGTCTTTTTAAAATTTCTTCATGCTCTTGCCACTATGGTCAAGGGGTCAAATACTTCCTTAAGGTAAGTTATATAGTCTAGATGAATGACAGACTTCCTTTGCCTTTGATGAAACAACAAATTTCAACTCTAGCTATCCAATAATGCCTTAAATTGTATCAAAGTCCTCTTGGCTAGAAGGAATTTTCTCAATCAAAATTTTCCTAATTATAAAAATCACAACATGTTGGTTTAGTGTCATTTCTTGTAAGTTTCCTATTGGGCTTGAGTGACACCAATAGAAGGTTAAGGGGTATCAATGACAAAGGCAAAGATACGGATAGCAAAAAGAGCATCAAATTCACTTTTCAATATGTCCTCAAGGGGTCCAACCCTCAAACATCTTAGAACACTAGCCCACATATCCACGCTGCATTATTTTAAACAGATTCAATGTCAAATATCACAATAAGATTGGCACACATTGATTCAATGGCGATGTTCTAAAGGCTAAAACCAATACGATCTATTTCGTTCCTTTGAGAAGTAATAACCATGATCACTTACACAAATTCACAATTCATGAATCTCGTAATTAAGATACATCAATACCCACAAATTGTTTAGAATATAAGAATTAGTATTATATTAGGAATATGAGTTTGTCTTAATCTCTTATTAAGAGATGTGTTTAGTTTAAGATTAGAGTTTGAATTTGACTGAGATAGTCCTAAGGTCTACTAGAGACTATAAATATTGATGTAATAGATCTTGAATAATAATAATTTATAATTTCTAACACAAATAAAGATGTTCAATAAAATTACCTATAATTCCAAGAGCTACCTTTCGTTGCTTTAGTCGAACCATTTTAAGAACTAATAGTTTATAGCTAAATAACTTACAAAACATTTCAATCTCCAACATCCTATGGGAGATCATTGATTGATAATGAATTGGGTTTTGTGATATATTTAAAATCATGAGATCAATCTTAAGGGGTTGGTTTGGTAGTTAAAATCTGTCCTTGTTTGTTCAAAATCTTAAGATCAAATCTTATTCGGCACAAAAATAGTCACTCTCCATTGTTTTATATTCAGGGTGTACAGTTGAGAGCTTTATACATGCTTAAAGGATTAGTCAGGTGAGACGCCAGTGTTAAAAGAAATCACGTGATCACCATGATTTTCTCAAAATTCTTTTGATTATAAGATATTATCACAATATGGGGAAATTACGAATGAACATCACGTAGAACTACCAATAATCTTACTGGACGATCTAGGTTTCAAAGTTAAAATTCATATAGTTATGTTCCAAAACATGATAAAAGACGAAATAAATAAAAGCAAAATTTCATTGTGCAAAAGAGCCATGGGCCACATTATGGCCAATGAGTTAATAACTCTAAATACAAGAGCAAGCTATGCTTAAGCTTTTTATAGTCCAATAAGATAAACATCGTTATATATGGACAAACTTACCATATACAAATCCAACGAGTTCTCTTTAGATCAGCCAAGCCTAATTCACTTTCCACATAATCTCATTCTACAAAAGAATTGATTTATTTTAGCTTCATTCTAGGTGTTAGTACCCCGGCTTGCCGAGTCACCTGTTTGTCAAGTTCGTGACTTAGGTGAAGCATTGCCTTGAAGATAGAAGCTCAAAGACTCAAGATCTCAAGCGTTGCTTGAAGTGTGAAGACTCAACGGATCAACGTGTATGGCAATCACAAATGGTAAGTGACCATAGATGACCTTAGGTGGAACTCAGACCTTAGGTTGACATTGTCTAGGCTTAGAGATCACATCAGGATAATTAATCAAGCCTAACATGTGCTTGACATCGAATTGGAACCTAACTTGGAAATATGAATTCAATGTCAGGGCGACACATCGTGTCGGGCGATCTTTCACTAGTGACAGCACACACCCAATCGTGACCTTGCGATATGTCGTGTGGAATATCAAAGGTTCTGCTTGGACTGGACTGTCAAACTCATGAGGTCCCAGGACGATACAATCGTGCATCGCGATATATCGTTGGGACAAGGACGTTCCAATCATGCATAACGATCGATCGCCTGACTTAGGCAAAGTTTGGATTGTCATTCACAGTCAAGTGTTGGACATCATATCGTGCAGATGATCCTTCGTCTGGATATAGGGCCTTCAATCGCCCTACACAATGTATCGCCTAGAGCCTAGGATGAACACCCATTGTAAGACACAGTCAGGCTCAGGACAATGGTTTATGTCTGGCAGCTACATGTTGTGTGGTATAGAGCACGATTGATTAGTCGCACGACCCATCGCTGAGACAGGACATAAGCTGGATTTAAACAAAGCCTAGAAATCCTGATCACATACGATCAATCGGGTAAGCGACCGATCGTGAGTACAGGGCAAGAACATATCGGCATCACGATCAATCGCCCTAGGCCTGGATGAGACTTGGCACTGGAAATTACAGTTAGTCTCAGGCCGATACATTCACCAACCTGCGATCTGTCGCCAGGATACACAGACGATTAGTCGTGTGGCGCGATCAATCGCAGGTTACCGTTTTATTACCGTTATTCTGCATTAAATGCTCAACGGTCGGGTTGGTGAAAAACAATTCAAACACGGACGATCGATAGCCGGTACAGGATCAATCGTGCGAATTAGTGTTTCAAAAAATTTATGTTTGCCTATAAATATTGATCATTGTTTGGGGTGATGTTGGTTGAATTTATGAGCCTTCACCCACCAAAGGTTAATCCTCACCCACCAAAGGCAAACTTGGCTTATTCTCTTTTGGAAAAACAATTGTGAAATCATTCAAGTATCCAATCTGTATAGATTGTGATTAAGAGAGAACGATTAAGCCAATCTTTATGATAGAAATTGTGACCTCAATTTTCTAGAAGCCCTCCCAATGATTATGGTTGCTTTACACAACGGGTCTTCATCAACGTCGGGATTGTACGAGCTCACATTGGGTGGATCGATTCAAGAAGCACATCTTCATTTGCAAAGGCTTCAATGGAAAGTGCTTCTTAGTTTATGATTTTACTTTAAAAATCATTCATTGTGAAGTGGATTAAGGAGACCAAGTTTGTAACACCTCGGGTTTTCAGTCTTATTAAATAACGTGATTACCTCTTAACGAATGAAATGATGTGGCTTGATGTTTTTTATTATGTTAATTTATTATGTGTTAAAATGTAGAATATGCTATGGAAGTGTAAACAATATGTGAAGTGCAGTGTGACCTCATTTGAATGTGGAGAATAATGTTTGTATGTGGATCGGAGTATCCAAGAAAGAATAAAAGTTGTATGATGCAGAGAATTGAATAGGAGTGATATAAAATAAAATAAGAAACATAGTGTAAGACAAATAAGAAGAAAACCAAAGTTTCCAGTGGTACATATCAACCAAGTCGATGTGTACCAACTTGCGATATATCTCCCAAAGAACATGTATTGAGCGTGTTCAGTATTTCATATCCGAGACATACAGGCTGTCTCCTGTTGCTATCTCATCACCCACCAACCATCATACAGGAGGGCCAATGAGGACCCTCCACGTGTTGGGTGCATTGACCGAAGAAGGAAAATACAAAGAGTAAGGTGACCCAGAAGAATATATCGACCAAACTCGATGTGTCGAGTAGTGTACGTCGATATGTATGATAGAGCACCCGAAGCTTGCATTTTTAGAAGATTCATATTGTATTCTGTGGACACATAGGACTATCCAGAAATATACATATCGACCAAACTCGATGTATCGAGTAGTCTACATATCGACGAAGTCGATATGCATCATTGGTGACTCGAAGCTCACATTTTTTGGTGAGTCATATCGTATTTAGTCGATACTACATATCGATAGTGTCGATGTGTAGACCGGGCCCAGATCTGTTAAATCAAATCGTACAACCACCGTGTTGCTGCTATCCCCTCATGCATTTAATGCATGAAGGAAGCTTACACGCCAAACACATCTACCCATTCACCTCCATCTTCAGCTCTAAGGAAACCTAGCTGAGGAGAGGAAAGAAAGAGAGAAAGATAAGAAAGAAAAGAGAGAGGAGAACTGAACGAGGAAGGCAAGGAAGAAAAGAGGAGAAATCAAGGAGAAGAGGAAGGAACTCAATATCCAAGTTCAAGGATCTTCTCCACACTTGAAATCTCCAAGATCCACCGAGTTATGTGGTTAATCTCGTTATTTAAAACTAAAACAATGGTTTGGAACACTTAGAAAATGGTTTAAGGAAGTAGAAATATGGAAAATGGGTGCATGCAACTCGAGAAGAAGAAGTTGCAGGAAACCCAAGTGTACACATCGACCAATATCGATGTGTACTCAGAGATATGTATCAACCAGGGTCGATATATATCTCTGGGAGTAGGATGAAGAGAAAAGTTAAAACTGTTGATTTTCGAACTTGACGCAGGTGCATGTATCGACAGAAGTCGATATGTATACCCGGGGTTAAAGAGTAAAGAAAATAAGGACTTTCGGATAAAACCCAGGGATATACATCTATAAAAGTCAATGTGTATTCCCGGAGCAGCAAATGAAGAGAATGAAGAAAGGGAGACCGAATCCAGTGTACACATAGTCCTTTGTCGATGAGTACAAAAATCGTCCCACATGATATATCGACCGAAGTCGATATGTATACCTGTAGGACATATAGACCAAAGTCGATATGTACTGCAGGACAGTTAGTAAATGTGGGATTTTAGTGCAATCAAAGTAGTTTAAGTATGTGGGGTTTCCTTGGACCCCAATGACCTTTACTGAATGATTATTAGGGCTTGACTTAGACCCAAATAAATGAAATAAGAGGAGCATATTTAATCATAATTAGAGTTTTTGTATTTTGAATTGCATGATAAATCAAAGAACTTGGAAAAACCCCGACGTAGTGCGAGGAAGCTTAAGGATCGATCCCCACCCATAATCCATTGTAGGTTTGCCCTACATTATTGATGTGCCATTGTGATATATATATATATATATATATATGATTAAATTTTATGATCTTATAAAATTGCTTAGAACAATTGATTTTGAGAATGGTTAAATGTTGTATTTTAATTATGAAAAGCATGAGATTATTTGTTTTATCGAATGAGTTTGATTACATTCATAGACATGCACTTCATATGTTATATGGGAAGGGAATGCATGAAATCGAGACAAAGGACTTACTTTGTCCTCGAATGATTATAAATATATGGAATGAAACAACCGTTGTATTGGCCGCGTCCATGGGTTACGAAATTATGGCATTATCATTGGATAGAAAGCTCAAGGGTCAATAGAAGTCCCGAAATCTGCGCATGAGTATGGGTGTGTGATACTCCCCCGGATAGTTCCAGTTAAATGCTAGTATTGGGTAGTAGCTCACAACCGTACCCCGGGAAAGCTACGGACATAAATGGCCAATGATATAAACCATTGAAAGAGAAGTGCTGAACATTGCATGGGACATGAAAGAGTTGTGTAAGTTCATGGCACTCATGACATAGCATTTCATGTTGAGTTAGAAGTCAATTTAGAAAGTATGATTATTATTGAGAAATGATTATGGTGTAAACTTAAATGCATTGGTTTCTATCATGAGATGTATTTGGATTTTGAAAATGTGATTTTATATTTATTTCCATTGGGTTTGAATGAATTATGATCTATGATATTTTATCGAGGTTATGTTTTAATATGAGATATGAATATTATGTTTTCATCACATGTTGGTATCCCTTCGATGGGAATTCCTACTGGGCGTGTGACTAAGCCCACAAATCTTTCCCCTTTTTAGAATCTAATGCAGGAAGCGATAAGGGTGACGAGACCGGGCCGAATGCTAGCCAAGCATGAATGGATGAAAGTTAAAAGAAAAGCTTGGAGACTTAGCTGTTTTGTTATTTTACTTAACTTTTGAGAAGATGTAATTTATAGGAGTTATAGTTGATGGAAATGTAACAACTCTCGTATAAACTCCTAAACTTCGATGTTAAACTATTGGTTTGTAATTTAACTTATGTGGGACCCTTACATTTTTCCTTTAAATGTGATTGTTGGTCATTCAAATATATCAAATATTTATGCATGATATTTCCGCAGGTACTAAGCTAGTGTGTTATCAATGTAATCATGGACTTTTGTCCCTGCACACACTAGGTAGCCAGTCGAGGGTCGGGTCCTTGGACCCGAACTTGACTCGCGTCGTGACGCTCACCTCCCTCTCCATTGATTTACAGACAATTATACTCTAATGATGGTGGTTAGAGGGAAGGGCACTATAGTTGGTATCAGAGCAATGAAAAAACAAGGATTGTTCCTAAGTTAAATTCGAATAACTACTATAAGGTTGTAAATAAAAGGTGTTAGTCATGTTATGACATATACACCAGTAGAAAGGTAGAAATGGAAACTTAGAATCTGTCTTCCGAGGTAGAATATGAAGTGAATGCATGAACTAATTTCCTTGATAAAATATGATGGTATTCATTGGAATAAACATATTCATACATTTATGAGATGAGAACTTTCACTAGGATACCTATGCTAGTTTTAGATCAAATGCACGATCAAGAATGATTTGCTTCTAATACCACTTCTCAAGGGACATCCCACAAATAGGATGAACATCCTCAATGAAAATATCATTATATGATAAAATGAATAACCATGTAATAAAAAATAAATTCCATAGCAATGCCTTTTGCCTTAACTTTGGTTGGGTGGAACTCCCCCTTGGATTTCACCTTTAGTTTGATGGAAGCAAATGTGATTAAGAATTTAGAAAATATTGGGGGAGAGAGGTATTGGGTGATTTTTTAAGTGTCCAATACTGCCCTTTATACAAACTTCAAGTCACCATGTGTTAATGTATTATCATGCAAGAGTTTAACAAAGATATGCAAAGTTTCACAAATGAATCTTCGTAAAAGCATGCAAGAGTTTCACAACCATGAATCTATATGAACATATATCTGAGTTTCATAACCTCCATGAAGGAACCCAAAGGGGGTTAGCCTGACGGTAAAGAAGCTTCTCTCATAAAGGAAAATCTTGAGTTCGAATTATACTTAAATCTCTCTAAACCACGCCCCATGGGGTTACTTCTCATCATTTGAACTCACTATGTGTGTGTACAGAGGTGTGTCCTGAAAAATTTAGTCGGGTAAAGTCTTCTACATGTGAGACACCTAGATGCCTTCGATCATTAAAAAAAAAAACCTCTATAAAGGAATGCGAGAGTTTCATGAATGAATCCTTCATGAAAACATGCAAACACATGCAGACCCTACCTTTCCTATAGGCTAAGTAGGCTGTAGCCTAGGGCCTCCAAAGATCCATATAACTCGTAAGAGCCTGGGCGCTTGTTCAATATCCCATTCGTTTCGCATACCACATTCCGCGTTCGCGTGCGAAACACGGTTCCGCATTTCCACGTGCGGAACGCAATTTGTTCTGCTTCCGTTCGTTCATTCCGTTCCGCATTCTGCGTTTTCTTCCACAGCGTCCATTCGTATTCCTTTTTCAAACTGTCAAAACTTACGCCCAGCGTATTCCTTTATACCCTTTCGTTTTTTAAACAAGAAAACACACGAAATAAAATCTCTTAAGTGACATTGCAACAACTTCTCTTCTCCTTCTCTCTCACTGCTCTCTCACTCCCTCTCACTGCACTCTCTCTCACTCCCTCTGATCTCTCTCTCCGTGGTCTCTATCGCCGCTCCTCTCTCTGTTCTCTCTTGCCTTTAGCTTGCTCAGTTGCAGACTGCAGATTTATAGGTATTTTTATCATCAATCCCGTCATTTTGAATTTTTAATGGGTGTTTGAGATCTGTTTTGGGTGTTTAGTGTTTATTTCAAAAAAGATAATAAAAAGTAAAAAAAATTAATAAAATATGAAAAAACTATAAATTTATACAAAATATTGTGATTAATTATTTTCCTCATTTCACATTAATCTACATAAATAAAAACATCAATCTCAAATTGTGATGGGTATCCCTCATAATATCTCGATTCCTTCCTGATACAGTGATACTTATTTATAAAATTGTAGCCAGAAGAGAGAATATTTCGACACTGTTACAACAGTATGGGGGTATTTTTAGGTGTACTTTCACCAATAATGGTAGCCTGGAACTTCATTGTGGCATTGACATAATGACATTACATGTAGAATTGTGTGGATTTGTAAACTTTGTTCAGTCCACAGTTCCAGATAATTAAAATTTTAAACCGAGGATCTCGGTCTTGTCAAACAGGACTAACCATTATTCAGGTGGTCCCCACTTTGAAGTGGCCTGTTTGAACTCACCAATCAAACACTGACTCAAATGCAGAAAATCCCTCTAATTAATGGGCAATGCTTCAATCCATGAATATTTGAGAAATCTATACAGAGCCCACCTCATGAGTTTTTCGTTTGTACATTTATAAAGTATATGAAAAAACTATAAATTTATAAAAAATATTGTGATTAATTATTTTTCTCATTTCATATTAATCTACATAAATAAAAGATATGTTATTAAATAAATTTGAAGACATTATAAATAGGTGGAGTATAATGTGAGGAAGTTTATATAAAAAATAGACAAATACAATACTTGTGTGGATTGTTCTTTCATTTAATTAAACCATTCAATGTCATATTTTTTATCCTATAATTTACATTTGAATATATATATATATATATATATATATATATATATATATATTGAGCGGTGAAAATAAATTCATTAAAAGAAAAGCATACAAGAGTAATAGACATAAGGGGCCTAAGAGTTATAGGTCCCAAGAGAAATACAAGAAAACCCGAGACCCAATGAAACCCAAATGAACGTTACAAGCACAGAATTGCAAACACTATCCTCCAGAGAATTGAAAAACGCCCTGGATAGCTCCCTCTACACCATTTTTAGAGAAGAAGTCCGCCACCCCGTTTGCTGAGCACTTGACAAGCGAGAATGAGACCTCCATGCCCAAAGACAATACCTTAATCTCCCTCACCAAATTGGTAAGCCTCCAAGGAGGACATTTCTCACCATTGGCCCATTTAATAACATTAGAGGAATCACTCTCAATACTTACTTTAGACCCCCTTAACTCAGATCCTAAAGCTAAAACTCTCCGAATACTAAGAAGTTCCGCCTCATTAGATTCCTTAGAACCCACCGATTCTGAAAACACAACATTAATAAGCCCGAATGATCCCTAAGTACACCCCCAATCCCAACAAGCCTCGGTTTACCTCTAGCCGCACCATCAACATTAAACTTAAGGACCCTAAAAGGCAGAGGGGACCAAACAACTCTAACTTTCCTAATACTCTTAGAAGACGACAAGCAACTCTCCCATGACTGATACAAGTCTCCAGCCTTAAAATCTTGAATTCCTTGTGAACACAAAGCCACGAGCACAATCTCCATTTAGCTTTTTGAAAAAATCCATTAAAATCCATAGCAGACCCCTCAAAGACTCTCCGATTCATTTCCTTCCAAATGGACCATAAGACCACTACCGGGATCGAGTTCCAAGCTAGTCTTCTCCTAGTTCTCAATCCATAGAGGTGCCAACATTCCAAAAACTCTTCCCACGATCCAGGACAAACCTAAGAAACCCCCATTAAGTCCAAAAAATAACTCCAAACTCTCCAAGTCACTCGGCAACTAACAAAAAGATGATCAAAAGATTCGACTTCTTCCTCACAAAGGGAGCACTTAGCTTCATCCTCGGTGTCTAAAAGACCTCTCCTCCTCAACTCTAGCGTAGTCAAAATCCTTTTCTTCAAACAACACCATGCAAACATTTGTACTCTGGAGGGAGCCAAAGACTTCCAAATTAGAACTTTAGGGACCGTAGGCCCAGACAAATCCCGAGAGGCTAACGCGATCAAAGATTTGACAGAAAAAATGCCAGAAGAGTCTCCCATCCAAACTAACTCATCATCAACATCTAAATCCATCGGAAAAGCCCCAGTTGCTCCTTAAGATCATTCAAGCTATCTACCTCAAAAGTTCTAAGTACTCTCCTAAAAACAAAATGCCACGACACCGCGACATTATTTCCAGTGAAGACATCCTGCAATAAAGCATGCCTATTACTAGAGGCCCTGAACAATCTAGGGAAACTCTCCCTTAGAGTTCTGTCTCCCAACCAAATATCTTCCCAAAAGAATGTTCTGTTACCTTTGCCCACCGAAAGACGCAAATAGTTTCTAAAAAGATTAGCCATGACGGACCTTCCTTGGCTGATTTTCCACCATGCTTGTAGAACTTGGGACCCTGATTTATCCACTTCCACCCCTAGATTCCACCCATTCACATCCAATGTAACATATTTAGCCTTCAATACCCTAACCCATAAAGCATTTACCTCTTTACCAAAACACCATCCCCATTTACATAACAAGGCTTCGTTCCTCAAAAGAATCGGAACAAGGTCTAAACTACCAATGGCCTAGGCATAGTAATCTCCGGCCAAGCGATCAGATGCCCTTTCCTCTTTTCTTGCCTATCGCCCTAAAGGAATCTCCTAAAAAGTTTTTCCACATTATTAGCCACACCTTCGGGAATTTGAAAAAGGGAAAGAAAATATATAGGGAGATTGACTAAGACAAATTTAATAAGAGTAACTCTTCCCCCCAAAGAGAGATAATTCTTATTCCAACCCAATAATCTTCTTTCAATCTTTTCTATCACCGGAGACCAAAATTTCTTAAGCCTAGGATTTCCCTCGACTGGTAGCCCTAGATACAGGAAGGGTAATTTACCCACACTACAGCCTACCTCATTAGCCCACCCTTGAACCTCCGATTCATTCTGACCAACCCCTATTAGAGTACTCTTACTTAAATTAATCCTTAGCCTAGAAACCAGCTCAAGCATCTTAAAATTACACGAAAGCCCATTACTTCCGTTTTGCTATGATCATAGAAAAAGAGGGTATCATCCGCAAACTATAAGTGTGTGATAACTGGACTCCCGTGACTAACCTTGAAGCCCTTCACCAAGCCTAGCTCTTTGCCTTCAATACCAATCTATTCAAACTCCCTCCCACCATCGTAAAGATAAAGGGAGAGAGGGGATTACCTTGTCTGAGGCCCCGACTAGCTTCAATTGGGCGTGTAGGTGAGCCATTCACTAAAATAGAATATCTTGTATTCTCCACGCAAACCTTCATCCATTGTCTCCATCTATTACCAAAACCCATCTTTTCAAACAGATGACCCACAAATGACCAATCCATACAATCATAGGCCTTTTCCATATCAATTTAAAAAGTAAGCCCGATTTCTTCTCCTTCTTCCTCAAATGAACCAATTCATTAGCTATCAAAATGCCATCCAAAATTTGTCGTTCCTCGATAAAGGCTCCCTGAGTATCCCTGATGACCTTTGGCAAAGCTTTCTTCAACCTATCCACTAAAACTTAGGCCAGTAATTTGTAAATGCTACCCACGAGGCTAATAGGACGGAAGTGGGAAAGCTTAGAAAGTCCCTCCCTCTTGGGTATTAAAGTGATGAAAGAGTTTTTCAAACCTTTATAAATTTTACCCTCCGAATGAAACTCTGAAAAGAATCTTTGCACGTCGGGTCCTACAAACCCCCAACAGGACTTAAAGAAAGCAAATTTAAAGCCATCTGGTCCAGGTGCTTTATCGCCATTCAAGCTTTCTAAAGCTTCCTTTATCTCTTCGAATGAAAACTCTCTCTCAAGCCAGGACAACATATCCCCACTAATCCTATCAAAAAGGATTCCATCCATGGTAGGTCTAGGTAAACATAGGTCAATCTTAGAGGCGGAACTAAGGTAAGAAAAAGGAGAGCCCACACTCCTCAAGACCGGTAATGGGGAGGAAATTAAGAAAATGGAGGATAACACCCAACACATAAGCGAATAAGTAGAATAGTCATCCTTGTGGATTAAACCAAAATTGGAACAGATAGGAGAGTTAAGGAAGGAAAGTACCCAGGCCTCAAAGGATATCGCCTACAGTATCACCGACGACTCCAAATAAGCCTGATCTCTCAAGACTGAAGACTCCCAGCAAGTTGTAATTAATGACTGAGAAGACCGAGAAAAGCTTCTGCAAATAGGGAAATCGAACAGAAGGAAGACCTCCTCAATTGATTGATCAGCATTCCTATATCCAACCGCTAAATCCCAAGGCAGCAACTTGGTAAAATCCAAAGCATCAGCACCCATTGAAAGAAGGAAGGAGACGGTGCAAGGATACTCTGCCACGGGCTCCAAACAACATCTGATGAGCAAAGAACCAACGCAGCAGGCGACAAAGAAGAACCCACATCCTAGCAGGGACAAGCCTGGGGAGAAGAAGAGGCAAACAAAGCGCAAGGTTTCCAAAGCTCACAAGAAGAAAAAGAAGAAAGAAGAAAAGGAAAGGACGTACCCGAGACAGCTGGCATCGAAATTTGACCGAGAGAGAGTAGCGAAGGAGGTATAGGCGCCAAGAGAGAGGGGGGAGGCGATGAAGAAGAGACCGGTCAAAAAATGACGGAGAAAAACTTCACCATAACATTCCTTATTTCACTCTTATCAGACGTTCTCCTACCCTCCACCACCACTAATCTGATGCAATTTATGGCTCTCCGATAAGAAGCACACGAGTGAAAGAATTTGGTGTTCTTATCACCCTCCTTTAACCACAACGTCCGAGATTTTTGTCTCCATTCCACTTCTTCTAATCTCAAGCAATTCTATAGAGATGCTCTAGCTTCTTTCTTAGCAGCCATTTCCACATCAAGAAGGTCCCTTCTTCTTCAATCTTATGCAACAACTTCAAATCCTTTAGTACTATATCTTTCCTATCTCCAACACTTCCCCCATTAGAAGCTGCCCATTCTTTAATTTTACTTTTCATCAAATTGAGCTTCTTGAACAAAACAAAACCAGCCCAACCATAAATGTTAAAACTGTTCCACCAATTCTAAGCAAGATCGATGAATTTAGGATCAAGTAGCCAGGCGTTATTAAATCTAAATGGTTTCGGGCCCCAGTTGATCTCCTCTGAATCGTAGAGTGATCTGAAATCAGGCAAAATAATTTCACCTAACTAGCCCCCGGAAAGAGAGCTTCCCAACCCCGCGAAAGCAAGAACCTATCAAGTCTGCTCATGGCTCCATGTAATTGACCATTCGACCATGTAAAACGTCCACCAATAAGAGGCATATCGATTAACTCACAATTCTCAATGAAGGTAGAAAAAACTTCCATTGATCTTGAGTAGATTTGCCTCCCTTTCTTTTCTGACGAAAATCTTACGACATTGAAGTCGCCCCCAATACACCAATTTGTAGAAGCCCAAACTTTGACATCTTCTAACTCACTCCAAAAACTCTCTCTCTCGCCATCAGCATTAGATCCATACACATTCGATATACAAACTTCTACACCTTCTTCAAACCATTCGCCTATGATTGAGATTGTCCGACCATCCATTCTCATTGTCAACTTTTAATTTAGAAGGGTTCCACACAGTAAGCAATCCACCCGAACTGCCTTCTGCAGCTTTAAAAAAGCTTCCAACCTCTCTAGCTCCCTAAACCTCTCTCACTGTTTGATTAGTAATGTCCTCCCTCTTAGTTTCATGAAACAACACCACATCAATCATATTTTTACGAATAAGCCTCCAAATAGGTCCTCTTTTCTCTTGGAGTCCAAACCCTCTAATATTCCAGCTGAGAACTTTCATTGGGAAACCTTGGACCTCCTGGGACCCCTGATTGAATACCGAACATCCCTCTTGCAATAAATTTTGAACATAGGGTGAGAACCTAGACAAGATAAAGCATGCCTTCTTCTACCAAATTTTCAATCTGAGATGGAGGAGGAAATGTCCTTGAACTTGATCTGAGCTAAATTCTCCAATGCCACCGATTCATTATTGAAGGAAATCCCCAAATGTCCCTACCGTCCTCATCAGAATAGCCTTTCTTTTTTAACTTTTCTAGAGCCCAATCTATATCTGTCAAGATAGAGTCTTCTTTTTTCTTTTTAGATATCTCATATATTTTTCCAGTACCATTGAGTGAAATATCTAAGGCATCATAATCAATAAGAGAGCCCTGAAAACATTTCGACGACTCACCCAAGCAAGAAATTGAAGCTAAGCCAGGATTCTCGACCAATCTCTGTTTCACTCCCTAGCATAAGAAACTTTTCAGCCTCCCTTGATTCAAGTCAGACACACTAGCAACAGTAGAATCTCCTCCTTGGCTCAACACCTCCACACAACCTCATGCACCAAACTCCCACCGCTCCTTGTGGAACCGCTATAAGATGGCACCGGATAGAAAAAAGGGGGCAGAGTGCCCCACAGTCGGACCAGAATTCTCGACCGAGTGATGGAGAAAAGTAGGGACATGATAAGGTAGTGTACCATTTAAATTGGGTTCTGCCACCGATAACTTAACAGACGGCCCACCATGCATAGTCCAACCCAGGAGTCCCGACCCAAGAGGAAACGGTAAATGGAAGTTGATTTGTGGCCCATAGCCGTAAATAAAAGCATTACCAAGACCTGTTGACTTAAATGGCCTCTCACCTACCCACTTATAATTGTTGCCAGAGTCCTTATCAGCACATCTGACAAGAGAAGTTGAAATAGTGCATGCACAACCCTCCTTGAGCCCAGCACCCTTTCGATTGGATGACCTCTCTTGCAAGACTTCCTCGATTGAAACAATAACCGGCTCACCATAAATTTTCTCTACATGATATCCACGTGGGCACCCATTATTGGACTCCAAGAATTGTCCAGAGTCTACCCAAGAATCAGATCTAGCAGACTCCACTGGATCACTCGGCCATTCCACCGAAGAAATCACCTCCATCAGCGAAACCGGTGAGGATTTACTGTTGATACAAACTGAAAACGTCTTTGGAATGGTATCATGCATCCCTACGTCCAATCGAAGATATAGAAAAATACAATCGTCCTTGTTACGATTCCTCCAATGAATCTCCAGCAGTGTGCCAAATCTTTGCCCGAAGGCTCAAATAACACTTTCTATCCACCCTTCCAGAGGGAACCCAAAGCATCTCAACCAGATAACCCTTTGGTGATTGAAATTATCCGGATTCCATTTACCATGAATTCTGAACTGTTTAGATTTCAACCTTAAACATTTCATCACCTCCAATTCATTAGTTAAGGTAATCAAGAAGTACCTGTCACCGATCAAGCTGCATTGTTTCACTGATAGACCCTCTTGTTCGAGTGAAGCAATCACCTGCAAACGAGATAATTCCTCTAAAGCAGCTTCGACCACCGCATTCGATAGCCAACTATGGATCTCTTTCTCATCACTATCATCCAGTATTAATTCCACCCTCATTTCATCTGAAAAAGCTTATCTCACATCAGCAGAAGAAGGGTAATCTTTCTTAGTGTGTGTGTTCTGAACCACCTCAGCCCACCTCTTCCCCTTTACCAACCGGAGCCCAAACCTTGATCGTTCTAGGTTTGGGAATTGGAACCCCCAGACAAAACCCCTATTGTTAGTCATCTTGAAGGGCGGATGATGATCCTTCCATTGAGTATCACGCTCCCTTTTAAGCATCGATTTTTCTTCCTTTCTAAGAAACAACGATGGATTCACTTGAAGTTTTTTCCCCTCCCATACACGTCCATTGATAGCCATCATTGCCTTTTCAGCTTGGCTGCCTCTCTCCATCCTGACAAATGCGAAAAATCTCCCTGATGCATCCTTCTTTCTTGGTAAAAACACATCTGTAACCGAGCCCCACTACTTGAATAGTTCTTGAAGCCAGAATAGAGTGGTGATTTCCGGCTAGCTTGGCAAGTTGGCTACAAACAGAGTAACCGAAGGATCGTCTCTGCTTTCTTGGTGCTTTCTCCCTTTCTTTATCTGCCACCCCTCCTCCTCTGGATCCTCCCGCAGCCCAGTCCCGTCGTTCCTACCGCCTGCTGCCTGCAAATCAGGTTTTATTGTTCTTTAATTTTGATTATTTATCTATTAATTTTTTACTTGTTATCAGTGTCATTATGTCTACTAGAAAACATCCTTCTGGACATGAAAAAAGAAAAAGACAAAAACAAGTTTAAGAATTGATTTAATCTCAAGTGGGATCTCTTAATAGATATTTTAGCAAAAGTAAACAAAATGAAAGTTCATTTGAAGATTTAGTTAATGATGAACATAATAATAACGAATAAAATATTAATGAACATAATGATATTAACTTGGTGAATGAAGAAGATATGGATAAGAGTGACAATGAAAATAAGAATGAGAGTGAAGAAAATAAAAATTTCAATGAGCATGTTTCTTTAAACATTTATGATCCCGGTAATTGGAAAAATATAAATATTGACCAAAATTTGAGAGACATATAGGTAAAAAGAGGTCACATAAAAGATAATAATATTAACTTTCCTAAAGATACAAATAATAGACATTTTTCTATCACACAATATATTCGATATTTACCAAATGGAGAAAAATAGGATAGAATATGGCTTGTTTACTCAATTGCTCTAGATAAAATATTTTGTTTTTGTTGTAAGTTGTTTAAACATGATGGACTCAATTATCAATTGGCAAATGAAAAAATTAATGATTGAAAAAACTATTAATAATTGACTTAAAAGCCATGAAACTAGTAACGGCCATATTACTAACTTGAGAAAATGGATGGAATTGAAAATAAGATTGCAAAAAAATGAAACAATTGATAAAATTAGACAAGAAGAAATGAATAAGGATAGACAATATTGGAGACAAGTACTATTAAGAATAATTAGTGTTGTGAAAACTCTTGCTAAAAATAATTTGGTATTTCGTGGAAACAATGAAAAGATTTATGAACAAAGTAATGGAATTTTTTTATCTTTTATTGAAATGATCGCCGAATATGACCTTATAATGCAAGAACACGTCGACGTATTCAAGATAAAGAAATTCAATACCACTATCTTGGTCATAAAATTCAAAATGAATTAATACTTTTATTAGCGGGTGAGATAAAGAATGAAATAATTAAAAGGATCAAAGAATCAAAATACTTTTCGATTATACTTGATTGTACTCCAGATATAAATCATGAAGGAAAATGTCTATCATGGTACGTTGTGTGGATAATTCAATAAGTCCAATAAAAGTAGAAGAGTTTTTCTTAGGATTTTTAAAGGTGGATGATACATTGGGACAATGACTTTTTAATGAACTTATAGATGTTCTAAAAACTCTTAAACTTAATATTGATGATATGAGGGGAAAATGATATAATATGAAAGGGAAAAATAAAGGAGTACAAAATAGGGTATTACAAATAAATCCTATAGCATTCTATACGCTGTGTAGTTGTCATGGTCTTAACTTGGCACTTTGTGATATGATAAATTCTTGTTCTCAAGGTAAAACATTTTTTGGAATTATACGACGTATATATAATGTATTTTCATCTTCTACAAAGCCATGGGTAGTTTTTAAAGATTATGTTAAAGGTATCACGGTTAAGCCATTATCACAATCACGTTGGGAAAGTCATATTGAAAGTGTAAAAGCAATTAAATTTCAAGCTCTACAAATTAGAGATGCTTTGAAGATCTTAAGACAAAGAGTGATGCTGAAGACTTAGCAACATTAAAAATTGAAAATTTTGAACTCTTATTTGGCATGGTTATTTGGTATAATATATTGTTTGCAGTTAATAATACTAGCAAAATTTTACAAGCAAAAGAAATGAATATTGACGTTGCTTTAAATGCTTTAAAAAGACTCATTTCTTTTTTTGAAACTCAAAGAGAAAGTGGATTTAAATCTGCCATGATTGATGCTAAAGAGATTGTTAGAGAAATGGAAATCGAACCTTCATTTCATGAAAGTTTTCATTCGTAAGAAAAAATATTTTGATGAAAATGCTAGTGACGAGATAACACAATCACCTGAAGAATCTTTTAGAGTAAATTACTTCTTACATATAATTGATCAATCTCTTATGTCACTTAAGACTAGATATGAACAATTTCAAATATATGAAGATACTTTTGGATTTTTGTTTCATTTGGAAAAGTTAAATTCTTTAGATGATGATAGTTTGAAAAGTTCTTATAATAAGCTTGAAAATTCCCTAAGATATGACATGATTTCTGATATTGATGGAAGTGAGTTATTTACATAATTACAAAGTTTGAAAGATGGACTACCGAAAGAAGTAAGAGAAACAATTGAAGTGTTAACTTATATAAGAAGAATGAATTGTTGTTTTCCAAATGCATGGATTGCTTATAGAATAAAGTTGACTATACCAGTTACAGTTGCCTCTATAGGAAAAAAAATTTCAAAGTTAAAACTGATAAAATCTTATCTTCGGTCTACAATGTCATAAGAAAGATTGAATGGATTAGTTATCTTGTCAATTGAAAAAGATATGTTAAAGGACATTGAATATAGTAATTTAATTAATAATTTTGCATGTCAAAATCTGAAAAGAATAAATTTTAAATAATACTTTGTTATAAACTGGTTTCGTAGTACCCTCGGGTTACTATGAATGGAATGTAATGCCTTTTCGTTTAAAAAATGCTCCTTTTGAATTTCAAAAAATAATGACTGAAATATTTAATCCTTTTAGTCAATTTATGCTAGTATATATTGATGTCATACTAATCTTTTCTAATTCTATATCCTAACATTGGAAGCACTTAGAAACATTAAAAAAGATAGTGATAAAAAATGGTTTAGTTTTGAGTCAAAGAAAAATGAAATTATTTCAAACAGAAATTAATTTTGTAGGTTTTAAGTTAAAAAACAATACAGTAGAACCGGTCAATAGAGTAATAGAATTTAGTGATAAATTTACTAATGAAATAAAAGATATCAAACAACTACAAAGATTTTTAGGATGTTTAAACTTTTTTTACAATTTTATCAAAATCTAGCTGAAGATAGAAAAATTCTGTAACAAAGAGTAAAAAAGAATCTTACTGCATGGAATGAACTTCATAATAAAGCAGTTCAGAGAATAAAACAAAAGGTTAAAAGTCTTTCTTGTTTAAATTTAGGAAATCCTGAAGCCTTATTCAAACAGATGCCTCTGAAATAGGATATGGTGATATTTTACTTCAAAGAGAAGAAAATTAAGAAAAAATAGTTAGATACGTTTTTGGAACTTGGAATCCTGCCCAATCAAATTATTCAACAATTAAAAAGCTATAGTTCTTAGCATTCAGAAATTTCAACTTGACCTACTAAATAAAAAATTCTTGTTAAAAATAGATTGTAAATCTGCTAAAGAAGTCATAGAAAAAGATGTTAAAAACTTAACAAATAAACAGATATTTTCTAGATGACAAGCCATCCTTAGTGTGTTCGATTTTGATATTGAATATGTCAATGGTATTAACAATTCCTTAGCTGACTTTTTATCAAGAAATATTTTGCAGAAACCTAAAAAGAATTTGCGACGACATCAATGAAGCCTTAGCTGTTGAGCAAGAGCTGTTTGATTGGTTTGCCAACGCTCTTTGGTTCCTCATTGTTGTTATTTTCGTTCATTTCTTCCTTAGACATTTGTTAGGGATTTGAAAAAAATGCAACCTCCTCACAGGCCTTTGAGGCCCTCTTCTCCTTTCCAAAAAGTCCAACAATTGCAATAAGTGATGAACACTGATTCTCCATTCTCTCCTAGACCTTTTAGACCCAATATCTATGAAAGACATGCTCTTTGGGAAAATCCTTCTCCTCTCCAATTTCATTCTCCAACTTCTGCCCCAATTGCTAGACCTCCTGGTCCAACATCTGAATTCCAAACAACATTCAATAGATATAATCAACTTATTTATACACTACCTGATGTTTGTCATCCTGACTCTGCAATTGTTCAAAAAATTATCCTTTTTGCTTCGCTCCTGGAAATTTTGTTAGAACATCACATCCTTATCACTTTCATCTTACTATCCTGATTGAAACCAACAACTGTGCTTTTGATAACTTTTCTAAGGATCAAAACAACAATCGTTTTGAAGGCTATTTTCCAAACAATTGCGAAATTGCTTATCAAAATCTTGCTTTCTTACACTCTTGGTTTGTTAGGATAAAAGTTGAGAAAATTGATGAAATTCCTTTATGATGGTTTAACAAATTTTGGTTCCTTTTGGAGCTCACAAACATGCTTTTCTAACATCTGTTCATCCGACGTTTCAAACATATGTATCTCTTTTGAAATCTGAAAACAAAAGACTTTTTGAAAAAATCAATCTTGGTTTTGATGATTGGTCAACAATGATATTTTATGCTTATTTTAATATCCCATGGATTTGTAAATGGTTTTTTGAAAAAAGAATGGATTTAGCTCCTCATATTTTATCAAGAAAAATTGAAATTAGAAATTGGGAAAAAAAATCTTTTGAAGAAATTATTGCTTTTGGAGCTGAAATCTGTGGAACATCTGAAACACCTACAACAACTGACAATCCTGTTGTTAGATCTAATGGTAGTTTCCTAGAAGCACTTAATGCTTCTTCAACAAAAGTAACATCTGCAACACCTACTAGGATAGCTTCCCTTTTTTCTAAAAAGTCTTTAACATCTCCCTCTTCCTCTTCCCCTTCTCCTTATATTTCAAAAGAATATCTTTTTGCTGCTGTTGAAATGCTCAAATTAAAAGATGACTGGATAAAAGAAGTCCTCTCTCAAATTGGAAAATCTGACCAATCTGATAAATCTGAGGAATCCTTTACTACAAGAGCAAAAATCTTTTAACTGAAAATCAATTTGCTGCATTCCAACGACTGCCTGAAAATGAAGAAATCGAAGATGATGAAGAAACAACTGTAAAGAAAAATCCGTTCATCTCCGTAAAAGGAAGAAAGAAGAAGTAAAATACGTCAACTGAAGATTGCTTTTGAAAAGTGAACAACCACACAGTGAAAAGAAGCCTTCACCAAGTGTCGGCAAAATCCTGACTCTTGAAGAAAAGATGCTATCTCCATCTTACAACACGTGTCTTCCACTTCCACTGAAAAATGTCTTCATCTAAACAGCTAGACAACAAATGATGCTTCTTTTTTCTCTTTTCTTAAGATGTAAACACCTGTTCTCTACTGTTCTCTTTTCTTAAGATGTAAACACCTGTCCTCTTCTGTTCTCTTTTCTTAAGATGTAATTTAATTACTAATTTTGCATGTCAAAATCCGAAAAGAATAAATTTTAAATAATACTTTGTTATAAATTTGATTTTTATATTTTATTTGGATAATTCACACTTTATAAAAAAAAATTTGTGAGTGTATATAAGGGCAAAATGCACCATTTTAAGAGTTCGCCTAGGGCTTCTGAAATATCAGAGCCGTCCCTGAACACCCATATAATTCATATCCAAATATATTTCACAGTGTCCAAGGTGTGACTGTATGAGCTCCAGATAATCGGGCTCTATGTCAAATCCCTCCCATCAAAGGATGCCATCAAAATCCTACAAAATTGTAAACCTAATTAGTCATACATCATATTCCCACCCATATTATCTACCTTTAGATCTATCCGAAGCAATTTAAAGCTCTCACAATCAATCACTGCCATAGATTAATTCATCCATATCTTTAAGAAATACCATGAAATATTGGATTAAAAAATCTCGATCTTTGATTTAAATGGCCACAACAGCACTGTTAAAAGAACTCAGGAAAAAAAAAAAAAGCAATCCTCATTTCCATGGAGTCCCTCTTATGTGAAATAAGTTGTGATCGATTGGAGCTCATTCAGGCCCCAAAAGGCTGTTTTCATGTCTGACTCTTAATGAACGTCTTAGTCAGAACTAGTTGAAGGTGCGCTTTAAATGCACCTGAGTCCTTGTCTAGGCCATTTTGTGTCTTGCGTTGCACATTTTTGTGCTTAGACTCTCACCAAGTTTGTTTAGAAAGTTTTTTTTTCTATAATCAGTATTTTTAGATTGTTTGTAATGAGAAATAAATGGTATAAGTTTTCATCGTTAATAATACTTAAATAAAAATTCTAATTATTAGATAATATACTTTCACATGTATATAATGCATGCCGATAATTAGTGCTTGGAAACTTATTTGCTGCTACAATTTGATATTTTAAATTATTAGTATTGTATGTTTATATTAATGTAATAATGATACAAATCCACAAATCTATGTATATTTTTGAAGTATCTAATAGCAAGTGCTCTAGCAAAATGAAACTCGCATCTACACATGTGCCCAGTGCCCAAGGCTTCAAGACTCAGGGCCAAACCCAAATTATTTAAAGAGGTCAACCTGAGTAAACTCAATTGTAAAATGACTTGAAAACTCTGAATGGATGTGGTGATACCATGTGGAGCCCACGCCCACCTTCAGCGAATCCAATCTTTCAAATCACCAAAATCCTTCCCCGTGGGATTGGCATATTGTCCAACTGTCACGTTCGGAGCTGGATCATCCTTTAGGTTTTTTTTTTTAATCACTAAATTGTCCATGCATCTCATTCAAAAGAAATTTTACTTGACTGATCTTTAGGACATGTAAAAACCTTCTAATTCTACAATAAACAACTGTGGAGAGTGACCCATTAGAGTTGAGCATGAATCGAACTCAAGAATCTGCTTCTTGAGACGGGCTTCTTAACCTTCAGGCCAATCCCTTAGGTGTTATTTGATCCATTTAAAGCAGAACCCACCAGAACTTGTTAATTTCTAAGTAGAGATTATCATCGAATATGGCAAGCTTTTCAGTTCAGGAAGTGATAATTTATATTGAAAGTCGGAGTAAAATTGCATAGAATTGGAGTGTCCCTTGTGTGCATTAGAGAATGATAAGTAAATGGTCACTCAATTCTCTATTTACTGTCAAATCTTCCTTGTGTCGAACAGAAAACAGGTACAAAATGAACATTCCTGCTGTACGCTACTCAGGTCTAAACCTCCATTAACTTAACCTGATACGCTATTGAACCATGCATTTTCTTCTTTTCACAATGCAGCAAATGCTACACGAGATGACTGTGCTCCTCTTATAGATTGAGCAACTTACAACTGAAAATGGCATTGGTCTGGCCAAAATGTTTATCTACGTTCCTAGTCATGTGTTGGGTAGAAACCATTTACGGTCATTCCCCCATCAACGCATATCACCTGCCCTGTAATGTAAGAAGCTGCAGGTAGGCAAAGGAATGCCACTAAAGCTGAAACTTCCCTTGGATCTCCAATGCGTCGAAGGGGTGTGCGGGAAATCACCTCTTTCATAAATTCGTCGTCTTCAAATAACTGTTAAAGAATGAAAACATACAAAATATTTGGTGTAAGCAGGTTACTAGCATTCAGGTGTAGAAGATAAAAACAAATCCCAAAGAAATAGAAATCAGACCAATATTTTCTATATTTTTCTAAATGACAATGTATACATTGGGACTATTTTTACGAATGTTTAATTCACTTGGTTTCTATCTAATATAGGATTCTACTTTATAGTTGCATTGCTTTGGAAAGGATTCAATTTTGTAACAAGTTGGACAGTGACTTTCTTGTTAGTCAAAATACTGAGTTTTTTAGGTGCATTACGAGTACTATTTAAATTACAACTTTGATATGGAATACTGGAATTTTTTTCGGTTGTCATTTCTCATGAATTTTTTTCCCCGAGTAAATTCTTCATCTTAATCTACATCATCTAAAAACCACCACCATCCACCCACCTCCCCTCTCCCCCTGGCCCATGTTGTGAGGTGGTTTTACTTTATCTATTTCATCTCTCTTTTCCATCACAATGAGGAATCTGGGTCATCCATTTTAAGGAACCAATAGTATTGCATACATCATCCAGACTTACAATGGGGAATCATTGGAATACTCTGCAATCTCAGTATTTTCAAGGTATTGAAAAAGTCCCCACTGCAAAAAAATCTTGTAGCTGTATCATGTCAGCCAGAAATTTACTTATCTAAAGCTGAGACAGTAATTGTTTGTCTAAGCAAACATTGACATACAATCATAACCTCACCATCAGTTGGGAGGCATGAAAATTGACCTAAAAATGTTGTACTGTGATGACCTTGAGATTTTAAACAATGTCACTTCCCAAGATCAAAATGCTAGAATACATGTTTTATGTTTCTTTAATGACCAAAAATAATTACAACATTGGTGCAAGCAAGCAAAAGGATAATGGTCCATCATTGAAAACAAAACAAAACAAAAGCATAATGGTCCTACAGACTTGATCCCAGGACCTCTCTCCTCTGACGGTGAGTTACTCCTACCCAGTGAACCAGTTGTGCATCTGGACTGCTCCTAGCCTTTGATTCTCCACCAGGAGTGATCCAAGGCTACAACACCAAGGTATGTCTTACAACTAATTTTACCAAATAATATAGAATGGACAGCAAATCATACCCTTCCTATTCTGAGGCAAGTTCTGATTTTTTTTAAAGATAACTTCATTAATTCAAAACGGAGAAAGAAGAGATACAAGAAAGAAAGACATAGAAAGCCCACCAAAACAGAAAAACCAAAAACCTCCCCTAAATTACAAGAATTTATTTACAACTTACATAACTAAAGTCAACCCCTGACGAGCCATATCATCCACAGCTGGTTAGCTGACTGAGGAGCCCAAGAAACCTTAAAATCAAGCAAGCAATAATATGCCGAATCCCTTCAATTTTGTCCAAGAAAATCCACGGACAGTTGGAACCCAATGCCCACCCACAACTACCTGTGAATCACCTTCAACAATACTTCTAGGAACTCCTCACTCCTCCAACTCTAAAATACTTCGCCATAATGCAAACAATTCCACCTCAATTACTGATCCGTTAGAAACTTAGAAATTGGATCAACAAAGGAAAGCACTGTAGACCCCAAATCTTTATGGATGATCCCTCCATAACCTGCCAAACCAATTTCTCACATACAGCTTCCATCGAAATTAAGTTTAAAAAGCCCACTATTAGGAGGAGTCCAAGGAACATGGTGTCTAGACTCTGAGAAAAGAAGCATGACCAAATCTACAGAGCCCAATCTCAGCACAAATCTGAAACAGAAAGACCCTTGAACATCGACGGCCCAATCAACCACCAAGTTGCCCGAAGCTTAATGATATCTAGAAGAGAGAGAACAAAGCATACCTTACTATGGAAGACCCTCTTGTTACGTTCTAGCCAAATGGACCAAACAATACTTAAGGCAATCGCATTCCACAAACTTTAACGAAAAGAGCAACCTGATGCCACCACTTCTTCGTTAAATAACTCACACCACGTTCAAGGCAGACAAAAAACAATACCCAACAGCTGGATAAAATGCACCCAAATCTGGTAAAAGAAAGGGACAATGAAGCAACAGATGATTGACCAATTCTGCATCCGATAAACACAATGGACAAGTATTTATAATAATCATCTTCCGCAAGCGTCGATTGTCAATAGTAAAAAAAAATTGCAATCTAGCAAGCCAACCAAACACCTTTACTTTAAGAGGAGAAACCCCGACCCAAATTTCAGGATGAATGCAAGGAACATCACCAACCATCAATAGTTTCTTACAGAAAGACTTCAAGGAGAAGAAACCATGAGGATCAATCTCCCAAATCCGCTTATCCTTCCCATAGCCCATCACAAAGACGTTTCCCAAAAGATTCATTAACGACATCCATCCTTCTACCATCCAAGCCTCCAACTCTATCCGAAATTGAAGACCCCAGACTACCTTATTATGAATTGCTTCAAAACGATCCGTAATCGTGCTATCTTTATTTGCTGCTAGAGAGAAAAGCATAGGGAACGATTGGGCCAAAGGAGCATCACCCAACCATTTATCCGACCAAGTTCTGATTTTCCAGCTCAATCTTCAAACAAGCAGTCATACAAAACTACAGAAAAAGGAACAAAGAATTCCTTCAAAAGCATCATCTTGAAATCCATGTGCAGAAGATCTTGTGGTTTGGTGATCTAGCCCATCAATGTTATGGTCTTATCATGGATGGGAAACTACTCGAAAGCTTTCTAAATTCAAGAATCCTAATATTCCAATCTTGAACCCTTTTCCTGGACAAGTCTGTGATTTGAAGAAGACTAAGAAGTTCAAATGCAAATGATTTGTGGGTAGCCCCATTTCACAGTAAGGGCTATTTAATCCATCAGCATCACTAAAACAGGAGATCTCTTGTACAAAATAACCAAGTCATAACATTTTACATGGTCTGATGGAAAAAAGGACCCATGATTCTTCTATATCAAATACCAAGCTTTAGCAAGCACCGAATGCAAAGGAATTATAACAGTGAATGGTAGAAAAAAAATGGGGCAGTAGCATTGCATGGGCATACAGAAAGGGACAACCTTACATGTTCTACAAGTGAGGTTTTAATATACCAAGGTGCCACACTGTTCGTTCGAATGTTGTCCTTTGCCCATTCACATGCCAAATTCTTTGTAAGCTGAGCCAAAGCTCCTGCAAGGAACATAAAAGAAATGAACAAAAATTTTGGATTGAACTTCCATATCCATATTATCATCATTTGACTTCTTTGTGAGTTTTAGTTTCACCCATCAAATTTACTTGGTGAATCATATAGGTAAAATAAAATGTTTGTGACAAAATAAACATTACCTTTACTTGCTGCTTGAAGGGTGCCAGTGCGTAAAGCGACAATGCCTGCAACAGAAGAGATGAATACAATGCTTCCAGTGCCTGATGCTTTCAGAAGAGGGTGTACAAGTTGGCTAAGATGGTATGCAGATCCAAAGTTGGTTTCCATAATGGCCGCAAATTCTTCTGCAGTATAATCAACAGTTGGTTTCCTTATATTTGTCCCAACACTATTTATCTGGAGCCACGCAATTGGGATAATTGGATAAATGACACTAGAACATTTGAGAATGAAGAAATAAAACAACAAAGTAGTACTATCAAAATAATTAAATTAATACATTCCTTTTTTACTTCTCTTTTTCTTTTGAAGAATAGAGGCTTCATCAATAAAATGTTTTGAGATCAAGTCAACAGCTAATACTTCATATAACATGTCCTTTCTAACCCCTCATTAGGATAAGTATTCTTACATGCCTGATCAATGAATACATTGGAATCAATAAGATAGAATTACACCAGGACAAAATGCTACCAGATGGAATAATGATTTTTTTTAAAATGAGACTGATGAATAAAAAGTTATCATTTCAATTAGCATAATATGATATTTAGAAACTTATGCAGTAAATAGGTAAAATCGAGGCAAATACCATTGCAAGACTGTTTTACTTCAGTCTGAGCTTAATTGTCCAAGACAATTAACAAGGATACAACACAGAGATGCCAGAAGTATGATAAGGACTTTGGCTTTTCACCTATTTAAAAATTGCAAAACCTTACACAAAACCATTCTACAAAGGGGACAACAAGCAAATAGTCAATTTATGAAATATTAAGATTAGTTGCAAAAAAAAAAAACACTAACTTCATTGCAATTGCCTTCCCAGCAAAAATTCCAAATGTTTGGGAGCATTATGCTAGAATATGATGACAAAAAAGCTGCAAGTAGTTGTATTATTTTCTGAATCTTGATTATATAGAGAACCAGCACTAGACAAATTCTAGAGCATCCAATCAAAAACCTCCACATCACCCATGTTAAGGTTGTTTTGCTTCTTTTCACCCATTGAAAATGGGCATTATTTTCTGTATAAAGAAAAAAGATTTTCCCAGTGGGGCCCACCATCCACAGGTTAAGCAAGCGACTAGCTTCATGGAGGGGAAAGTATTTATCATTTGGTGGCAAGATCACTCTTCTTAAGTTTGTTCTCAGAGCTCTTCCCTTCTACTTCCTCTCAGCTTTCAGATGCCCTAAGAAAGTTGTCCACTCATTGGAGAGAATCATGAGGAATTTTCTTTGGGGTGATCGCGAGGGTAAGAGAAAAGACTATCTTGTTAGATGGGAGCAAGTGTGCCCCCCTTGGTGCTAGGGGGCTTAGGTTAACACTGCACTTCTCTCCAAGTGACGGGGATGGAGATTAGGCACAAAGGATGATTCACCTTGGAAAGGTTCGCTTATCTACAAATACAGGTTGAGGCCTTTTGGTTGGGACATCATCAATCCTTCTCCTCACAGAGTTTCAGGAATGTGGAGAGCTATTGCTGCCTGTGTCAACAAATTTAAAGTTGGGATCATGTTAAGGCAGGTTGAGGTAATCGGATAAAGTTTTGGTCAGATATATGGTATGGCTTCGTGTTTCCCATCTCTTCACTGACTATCTCAATTTCCATTAGGGGTCACTTCAGATTTCTACTCTACCCACAGTGATCAGGTTGCTTCAGATCTTTTCCTTCAGCGTAACCTTTCCGACTCAAAAACCGATGGCTTCACTAAGCTCCTCCAGATCATTAGCTCCTACATAATTCAGCCAACTGACGAGCTAGAATTTTCTCTGTAAAATCCTTCTATGGTTGGAGTAATCAGACGACTGTCCTTGTGACGCAGGACAAGACACAGGGTAGCCCTAAATGCCTAACTGTGATTTATGATGTTAGAAGAAATCAATGAAAAGCAAAATACGAGGCTAAAATTAAAATTAATAATTACAATAAAATCACATAAATAAGCCACAAACAATTAAAACAAATCTTTATAATCAAAATGTGGATTATTATGTAACTCACCAAGTCCCAATAGATGCTCAAAGTGGAGATCTTTCAAAGTCACGTAATTATCGGAACCCAAGAAAGTGTAGAACTAATACCAAATTAGGATTGAAATTGGATTTAAATGGTTGTAAAATGAGTAATGGCAATATGGTAATTAAGAGAATATGGAATAAGTTAATCAAAGAGGCTTACGGTGATGTGGGAAGATTCTGGGAGGTTACGGAAGTCACAGGTATGGGTTGCAGCAAGGCTGTTTGGAACTGAGGAGGCTTAAGGAAACAAGGGAGGAGTTTGGGAGTCGGTGGCGATGACCGGAGAGGAAGATAAAGGGTGGCGAAGGCTAAGGAAGGCTGGGCAATGACTGAATGGATCTGGAAAATGATTTACAACAGCAAAGGAAGTAATATGGGAGATGGCAATCGCTAAGAAGGGGTTTACAGTGGCTGTATAGGGACTGTTTGGGACTGACGAAGGGGTAGGGAGGGTTTAGGACAAGGGGCGAAGGTGATAGGATGGATTTAGGGAGGGGGCGAAAGTAATGGAAGAGATCTGGGGCTGTGGCAAAAGGGGTTGGGGATTTTGGGAGTCACGGCAAGTAAGGGGAAGGAATAAAAGGAAAGAAAAGAGAGGAAAGAAGAAAGAGAGAAGAAAAGAAGATGGAGTGCCTGGAGATCGAAGGAGAAGGAAGAGGGCTTCACGCCAAGGCTTCTCGCCAACACCAAACCACGGCAAGCTTCTGTGGAAAATCTCAAAATTTATTTCATAGAATCGTATATCATGCCCAAAGGGCTACAATGTTTATATAAAGACCTCACTTACTAAAAAAAATAAAATAGAAAATTACCAAACTACCCTTACTTAAAACAAACAATTACAAACTACCCTTACTTAAAATAAGCTAAAAAAAACACTGAAATAGGAAAGGGGATGCAACGATTGCACCGCATCACCTTGCTATTGTTAACCTGAGCATTTGGGCTTCTAGAGCTCCGCCTCAAGCAATTAGCTTCTTTTGGACTGCTGGATTGGGGAAAATTCTGACTCAGGACAACTTGTGCAAAAGAGGAAGAATCAAGGTCAGGCTTGCCTCTTCTTTTTTTTTTTCTTCGAGCAGCGGAAGAGACGAATCACCTCTTTATTCATTGCCCTTTTTTTTTTCCTCCGAGCAGTGTGGAATGAAGTGGTGGATCAATTTGGAGTTCGATCGGTGATGCCTTCGTCAGTGGTTGAGCTATCTTATGCCTAGGACATTACTTTCGTCTCTCCAAAGCGCTCCCTTCTATGGATTTTGCATTTTTTGCCACCATGTGGAGCCTTTGGTGGAACGCAATAACCAAGTATTTAAGAACTCTGCTGAGCTGAGCCAGTCAGTTTCTAGCGGAGCTTTGGCCAGTGTGCCTCGTGGGCTTCCTTGCTTGAGGAATTCAAGAATATATCCATGACTGACATCCTTCGTGCTTGGAAAGAATGTGCTAATCTTCAATAGTTTTCTTCTTGATTAGTGTTGCTTCCAGCTTTTGGCTTCCACTGTTTTGGGAAGGTTCTCTTTTTATGTTTTCCTTGTATTAGCACCTCTGGTGCCCTTTCTTTTTTAATATATTAACCATTTCAAAAGAAAAAGAGCTCAAGCCCACTCTATTATTCAACAAGCTAAAAATTAAACACGAGGCTCGTTCGTTGGTTGAACAAACCCGTTCAAGCCTATTCATTTTTTTTATCCAACAGGCACGGGCCAAGTTTAAGCCCATGACCAACCTTATGGATGTCCAAGCCCTACAATACTTTTGTTGCTACTAGGCCAAGTTGTCTAGATTTGATAGGGTGCTTGACACATGACAAACTCTGATACCAAATCTAGTGCAGGACAAGCTCTGGTACCAAATATGACACATGACAAAAGTGAAGTATGCCTTAAAATGGGGTTATGACATTCAAAACCTTAGATCTAGGAATGTAATGAAAGAAAATAAGAAATCCGAATAGTATCTACTGTTATATGCCTAAAAGATGCAATGAAAATACTAATTTAAGAAGATAACATTCCATGATTAAACAAGATCTAAGCAAATAACATCACAAGCAAAAATCGAAGGGTCTAAAGAGATCCATAGCATGCTGCTGTAGGACCCGATACAGGATAATTGACCCGACTAAACTTATTTTGGAAAGTCAACTATATGATTTATGTAGATAAGTATTCTTTTATTTCTTTTATTATATTTTCTTATTTGCCACCTTAATTGGCTCCCTTTTTCCTATTTATTTATGTAACCTCTGAGAGGAAAAGGAATAAATCAATATTAGGGTTTCCAAATATCCTAAGATCAGATTCAAGATGCCTAGGATTCCACAAACAAGTGAAGAAGTAAAGATTCTTGATGAAGAATTAAGTCCTACTTGAATCCAAACCCAAAAAAAGTTCATTACATGGTAGGAACCAAGACAAAGCACAAAGTGGCGCAAAATGGGACTGAAGACAGTCCATCCATACGGTCGTACGACCGGGTGGGGTCCAGATTGGGACGGCTTGTCGAGTTGAGATCAAGGCCTGATTGGGTTAGATTTCGGTTTATTTGGGAGTTTTAGGCTGTTTAGGGTTCCAAAAATGTGGAAAATTTGGGGAAAAGTTGGGAAAGAAATTAAAGAAGAAGAAAAAGAGATTAGGAAGAAGAGAAAGGATAGAAAGCACTTGATTCCTTGGAGTCACACCACCAGTATTCTCAAGAGAGCATGCAAAAATTCTTCACTTGTATTCTATTCTCAAGAATGAATGTTTACAAGTATTTATAAAAAAAACCTAAGAAACCCTAGAAGAACAATACAAACCCTTTAAATTAACTTATTACATTTGATAAAGTTGATACTAAAAAAAATAAAGAATAAAGTAAACTTCCTAAATACACTAGTATGACAACTCTAGATCCATTTGACGGTTTGGATCAAGTCAACCACGATCCGAGAGACAAAACAACTCTCAAAACCCGAACTAATGAATTGAATGGCCAGATCAGGCCTTCCAAGCAATATAATCATAAATCTACGTGCAATTTGGGCTATCCATGGTTAGATGTGTGGGATTGTGCATAAATTCATCATCCAACGATGATGAGGTAAAATCTAGATTCCAATGCATCCTTCTTTGATGGTGTCCCATGATGTCCTCATCAGAGCTTGTTCATGATTCAACTCAATATCAATGTAAAGTTAGTGAACTTCAATATTTGACTCTCACTAGGCCTAACATAGCATCCTCTGCTAACCAAGCATGTCAGTTTATGCATGCACCAAGATCCTCTCATTGGGTGGTTGTTAATTAAATATTTGTTACTTAAAGAGCACTCTCTACTTTGGACTTTACGTCTCTCCTTCTACAAATACTTAGCCCAACACATACTCTAACGCCAATGAGGATGGCAATCCTTATGACAAACGCTCTACTAGTGGCCATTTTATCTACTTTGGACCTAATTTAATCACTTGGAGTACTAAAAAGCAACAAATAGTTGCCCCAATCTAATGCAGAATCAAAATGCAAATGTTTGACAAATGCTATAGTTGAATTTATGTGGGTAAAGCCTCTCATGTGAATTGGGACTATCTTCACAATGACCATTTTATAGAGTGCTAACATCATTGCGATATTCTTAACTGTGAACCAGTGTTTCATGAAAGGACTAAGCACAATGAAATTGATTATCACTTTTTTTAAGAACGAGTTGCAAGGAAAGAATTCCAAGTTCGATTCATCAATTCTACAAATCAATTGCTAATATATTCACCAAAGAACTGCCACTTATTCGGTTTCAAACACTACGCAACAAGCTTAAGACGATCATCTGCATCAACTCCTTCGATTGATAGGAAGTATTACCTAATATATGGCCAATGAGAATCACTTATCTATGGTTTTCCTGAATCATGTTCACATAAATAACTTCTTTTATTTGTTTTTGATAATCATGGAATTATTCTTGAAATCATGGTTGGTTAAGATTGCTGGTTTGTAATTACACCTAGATTGTATCAATAACACATTTTAAATCAAATACTCACAACTATTAGAAATAAAGCAGTGCATTAGGATTCTCTTTCATTGGTGAAGGTTTAGTTCTGATTGTGCAAAATTACCAAAGTTCTTGGAAAAAGCAGGAGTCACCAATTTGGTCATTGACTGCTAGTAGAAAATTGTCGCATTTTATCATAATTTGGACCATTCTAGAAACATCATAGATCCTGTTAGTTTCAATTTCCACCCAGTTTTCAACCAGAAAACTTCTCCAATACAAACTCATCAATTAGTCAAAATACCCTAACCTAATCGAAATGCAGCCCAAGTTTGTGTATTGTGATGCTTGTTGAGATAGTGATTTGGGTAATGTCTACATCTTAGAAAGCAAATAATCAAACTCACCAGGATGTTGAGCTTCCCATTGAAGACAGAAGAGACCTTTTCCATCAATTTTAGTCGTTCCGGTCGAGATGAAACATCGCAGACAGATCCAGTGACATGGAAACCTGAACCCTCCCATTCACACAGGCACCGTTGGAGCTCCATTCCATTCCTAGAGCATGTATAGATTGAAGCCCCAAACCCTGCTAGTTCTTCCACTATCGCGTGCCTTATCTCGTATTAAGAAAAAAGTAAGAAAGAATAACACCATGTAATAATTAGATGACAATTTGAATCAAAACGTAAATCTCCAATCCGATTCAATAGCAAGAGTTCATTTGGATGTTAACATGAGTGGTCTTGGACCACTTTACTGGCCAACTTGTTAATGTGCAATCTTCCATATTGGCACTTTTTATTTTAGGAAAACTTAAATTCAAAGTTCATCAATCTTATTCAGAAAACTAATCCAGTTGCAAATTCTTAAGGATATGAATTATTTTGGAAGGTTTCTTTCATGGAAAAAAACCATAAATTATAAATTTGAGGCCCATGGTTCCACTTTCTACTAACATGTCTTGTGGATTCCATCATATTTAAACATAAAACTTAACAGTAGAGAGATACTTAGAGTGGTGATTAAAGGCATCCTAAATTTAGATTTATGATCCAGATTGTCAATCGTAAGGGTCTCAAGGTGTACACTAACATTCGAGTTTCAAATCTTCATTCTTGTGGCACAATGTATGTAGATTATTTTCTGATTATAGAGATGTAATTTACATAGACTAGATCCAACATCAAATTTAAGATATATTAAATTCTAACATTAGATGGATGGAAAATTAGCACTTACTCGGAGAATAATATTTTCCAACTAAAAGTAGAAATGGGTTTTAACTACTTTCGCTTAAACAAAGTTATTTATTCAGGGTATTCAAACAGTGAGGTGGAAGATGGAAAGAGGAGTTTTCGTTGAGGAAAGAAATTTATTAGGAAAAAAAAAAAAGGAAATCTGCTACGAGAAGTGAAAGTGAGAATAGGTACCCGATTCCTCTCGTTCCACCGGTCACGAGTGCTGTTTTACCCTGTAAAGACCACCGTGTGCTGCTGCCGCTACTGGCGGTGTTTGTGGTCTCCGCCATTTTGACTCCGGTGGAGCCTCTGCTTCTAGGACTGGGAGTAGGAACAGAGGCGCTGCCAAGAAATGCGGCGAGGGTCGTGCCCCTCAGGCTCACTGTCATCGCCAGTCGAGGTGTGAGGGGAGGAGGGAGGAAATACCGTTGTAAGTAGTAAATAATTATGAATATTTAATTTTTTAAATAATACAAAATATTTTATTCACATGCCGGATATATGAGTAATTGATTATTGAAAATGAAGGCACGGCTATAGACTACTCATAAAAATTATTAGCTATTTAATTTAAAATTATCCAATATGATGGAGCACACTATTTTAGACGTAGATGATAAAAATATAATATAATTTTCTATATAAGAAAAGAGGGACATATTTATTTTTAGAGAGGAGATGATGCTATTATGCTACGAACAATGTACTCTCCTTTGATTGCAGCAATTCTTTCACTGATTAAATAATTCGGAGTTGAATATTCATCATCTAATAAAAATAGATGTGTATGACTGATTTTATTTTATTTCCCTATTAAATAGGTTTAAGTGAAAACTTATGATTTCATTAGACTAATTTTTAGATTTAAATATAATCCATATTTCTCACATATGATTATTCAATAATATATAAATTAATATATATTAAAATGACACACACCAAAACAAGATTGTTATAAAAAGCAACAATTAAGTATCAAAGAAATTATCTATTAAACTCTTTAATATAAAAGTTTAAATTGAAAATTCACACCATATTTTAATTGACAACTAAGAATTTCCCCTAAATATTATCCCCCGAATGACACAGGGTCCAATGTATTTCCTTTCCATTGCTGCGGCTTTTCAGATTTTATATTGGGAGTCCTAAGAATGCTCAACTTTCTTATTTTGAAAAAAAATAAAAATTGATACATCATAGAAGCTCCTCATTCAGATTGAAAGTCCGTGAACCCAGTAGGTTGAGTCTTTCTAGGTTGTGAGCCACACCTTTCGCCTCATTGGACACACATTGATGGTTGCTTTACAAGTTTCTTAATGATCCTCTCATGAAAAGTGAAGAGTAAAACAAAATCAAATACTTCTTTCTTCTTTTACCGAACAGGTCTTATGCCACGAGCATATAACATAACGAGTTTTTTCTCTTCTTTTAAAGAATTCATTTTCTGTGAAGAGAAAATAAAATTTTAATGAAGGAAAAACGGAGATTTTTCTCATTTGGTGAGACATCTATTTTATTTTTATTTTGACAAAAGAAGACTTTTAATGCAAAAAACATAAATGTCGAGTTTTCATGACCCAACAATGTTGAAGTTTATGACATGTATCGAACAACATGGATTGCATCCAAAGATAATTTTTCTTGTGAAATTAATTTTTTCGAGCAAATTGACAAATGGCCACATATTTACATGAATTTCCCAATCAATCAATTTTTATTTCTTATTATTTTCTATATTTCATAAAATTCAAGTTTAGTCAAGTCAAAGTTGGATGAAGTAAAATAAAGTCAATGTTGAGTGGTTTAGATTTTGTAACGACCTGACCCAAATCCGACCTGCACAATATTGTCTGCTCTAGGCCCACACAAGTCCGCACGACTTTGCATTGGGCTCAACTCAACTCACAGGTCCCAAAACGCGTTGTACTAGATTGAGGGTTAGCTCCCTTTTATATACCCCCCTCACAATTTGCTCTTAGGCGATGTGGGACTTTTTTTTTTCTACACCCACATGCCCGGCCAGCTGTCTGCTATAGTTGGACTGACTGTGGCCTGTCGGTCGAACCGATAGTGGCCCATTTTCCTTGTTTTGCAACCCATTGGGCTCAACTACCTAGCCCTCTGGGCTGGAGCCTCACAATCCATCCTACTTAAGTCCAAAGCCGTCCTCAGCTTGGTTCGGCCACCTAGGCCACTGGGCCGGAGCCTCACAATCCACTCCACTTAGGCCCAGAGCCATCCTTGGCTCGCCTCGACTACAACCAAACAGGGGAGGGCCCATACAGGCAGAGGGTTAGAACTTTGTGCTATGATGCCATTTTGTCACTAACTGACCCGAATCCTACACGCACAATATTATCCGCTCTGGGCCAACACAGGCCCGCATGGCTTTGCATTGGGCCCGACTCAACTCACATGCCCAAAACGCGTTGTGCTAGGTTGTAGATGAACTCTCTCTTATATACCCCTTTCACAATTTGCTCCTAAACGATGTGGGATTTTTTTTTTCTACACCCACACGTCCGGCCAGCTATTTGCTGTCGGTCGGATGATAGTGGCCCATTTTCTTGGTTTTGTGGCCCACTGGGCTCAACCACCTGGACCTCTGGGCTTCGGCCTCACAGATTTAAAAAAAAGAAAAAAAATCGTTATAACTTATAATTAACCTAAACTTAACCCAATCCATTGCCACCTCCTCATATTTAACCTAACTCATTTTTTAAGAACCGAAATCTACATTCACATCTTCATTATTGATATTTAATTCTAAAACAATTAAATGAAAAGTTTTGCATCAAAATTCCAAACTCTTTGTTCTAATGTGTAAATCCATTAATGTACTAGAGAAGAATCGGTTAAAAAAACATTATATTATACTAGTGTAAACATACTTCAATCATGGCTCTATGAAAATAACATGAATTGAGATTATAACTATTTCATTGAATTGAATCATATATTAAAATTAAATGATAAACCATAATTTATACACTCAAAACTTTAAGTTAAGAAAATGAAATTAAAACATGACTTTATTTAAGGTTATTTGGATTATTAAAACATACTTCATACTTAAGTGCAGTTTTATACATTAATATTGGACCAAAAGGACCATCTAAAATGTGAATATTACTTATCTTGCAACTCAGAAAAGTTATTTAATGATATTAGGCATTCAAAAAATAATTTAAATATATTAAAACTATAAAAGCTTACAAAATATGGTTTCTAACATTGGATTGAATGCTTTATATGGTGTTCCATATTTAATTAAGATCTTTCAATAGATCAGTATATAGAGTGACATTAAGCCTATAAGATGCAAATTGTTAAGAGTTTAAAAATAATTTAAAATAACTAATATATTGGAAGCATAAAAAAAAAACCATGACTTTTATGATTAGATTAATGAGATCTTTTAAATAATATCTACAAGGATGAAAATATCAATTCAAATGAACAATCCATGGGCTAATAAAAATAATTTAATAGATATAGAGAATTTAAAAGTAGCTTTTATAATTATTTCAATATGATTTTATGTAGGTCTCATACTTAATAAAGGTCTTTATTGTAGACCTATCAAATGAAATCAATTGGGTCAAGTTAATGTCAATATTCATTTGATGGATATCTTAAAATATCATATCAAAAATTTGGTCCTCCTAGCCATTCTTCATTTTATAATCATGTTAAAAGAATATGACTAGAGAAAATAAGCACTCTATGTGAGTAAAGTTAATCTCCAATTTGCAAAGAAAGCAAGATGCGGAAAAAAGAAGAAGAAATAAGTTTTCATCATCAAAACATAATCACTCTAAAGAATTCCCTTATCAAAAGTCATCAAATAAACATCGGCCATCAAGTACACCATTTAGGGGTGCAATTCGAGTGGGTGGGGTTGGGTATTTGTGACCCCAACCCGAACTGATTTTTTTCAAACCTAGATTATACCCACATTGCGTGACTTTAAAGAACTAACCCATGAAGAATCCCAAGAACTGTGGATCCCTCTTGAGAAACCAACCATTTTCTTAAATTCTTTTTAAAGAGAGAGAAATATCGAGATTCTTGCCTTTGGTTGTGCGAGTACATGAGAGAACCCAAATGTGTTAGTGTTTTTATTCAAGAAGATATGAGCGATTATGTGAGAAGATAAGAGAATCCAGAAAGGTCTTTGTTTGAGTCTCGAGAAGACAAGAGCAGCAAAAGAAGACAAGGGAGAAGAGGAAAAACTCAAGATAATTTTTTCTAGTGCTTGAGAAGATGAAAGCAACGGAAAGAAGACGAGAGAAAAGAGGAGAAATCCTAGACTCACTATACTAGGATTGACATCATAGTAGTCAATAGAGCACAAGGTGCTAAGCTAAGTACAATGAGCAATTAGCACTTAAATATGAACTAGGCAAGTGGAGCGCGCTTTTATTAAAAGGCGTGAGCTTAATTGCACTTTAGGCTGGTTGGGCAAATTAGTCAACGAAAGTGACTCAGCAAATGCAATCAAATGGATATTCGGGAGTGAAGAAACACCCATGGAAGTTTGTAATAGTGATTAGGGAGATAGAGACTCTATTTAAGGGTCGAAGAATCTCATTCATTAAAGTTATCAGATCGACCAATAGTGTTGCAGACTTCTTTGCAAAATAGAAGTGGACTCAACAAGCCAGCATTTACTGTCTATGACTCATAGAGATGGTGTTTTTGGGATGAAAACCTTCTCTTGTTATTATGATTTTTTATTTTGGACATATGTGATTATGGGACGGATAACTTTTTACTGTCTTTTCTTTTCTTTGGGTTCATTTCTCCTGGACCCATTATTTTTTTCCTTACTCTATGTACCTTCTTTCCTATTTTAATGATTTTTTTTTTGTTACGGCTCAAACAAATTGCACTTTACGCCTAGATAAAAAGTACTTTTTAATCTTATTTATAAATATAAAAAGATTTTGCATTAATTTATAAATATAAAATTGTTTAGAGTAAATTATTGAAACTTACAAGTTAAAAAGAAGGAAAGAGTAGAGGGATTTTAGGCCTTGTTTTGAGTTTGGAAGAGGAGAAAACTATCAAATGAGTTGTTACATTCTGATGTTCTATGCCTTTTATGATTATCCATTCTGATGTTTGGGAATCGTCAAGAGTTTCTACAATTAGTGGTTTTAAATGGTTTGTGACATTTATAGATGATTGCATAAAGATGACATGAGTTTTCCCCATGAAGCAAAAAAATGAAGTCACTGCAAAATTTAAGCAATTTCATCAAAATGTTGCTACTCAGTTTGATAAGAAAATCACAACACTTCAGTCTAACAATGGAGAGAGTACATCAACAATGACCTCTGTAATTTTTTGAGCTAGAATGATGTTTTTCATCAGACCACGTGTACCTATACGCCACAACAAAATGGTGTAGCAAAACGTAAGAACCGTCATATTCTTGAAGTTGTTCATGCCTCTTTATTTGAGGCTCATATGCCCTATCATTTTTGGGGGGAGACTCTTTGTTCGGCTATTTATCTCATCAATAGGACACCATCCAGTACCCTTCATTATCAGACTTCATTTCAGACATTGACCACTCTCCTCACCATGCCATCCACACCAAATCTCGAACCACGTGTCTTTGGCTGTGTTGCTTATGTTCAGGTATATCCACACCAGCGTGGTAAACTTGATCCGTGTGCACTACGTTGTGTCTTTGTGGGGTATGCTGCCACTCAGAAGGGTTATAAGTGTTTCCATCCCCCTACTCAGACTTTGCACGTTACAACAAATGTTACTTTTCACAAGAGTGAATTCTATTACTCAGGGGGAGATTCTGAGCATCCCCTGCACAGGGAGAGCTCTATCTTTGCAGAAGGTACTTAGAATCAGATCATCCAAGTTTACAGAATGTGTCAGAACAGCCTCAGATAACACCTGAGGAATGTAGTGATGACTATTGACCCATCAACTACAGTGATGTAACAAGAGCAAGAGACCCATTTGTAACAAGAGCAAGAGACTCATTCGGATTCTTTCCCTCATACAACTCCTCCTACAGTACCACCACCTCTCATCCAAGCAGGTCCTGAAGATCCTCCACAGGTACCTGAACACTCAAACTCAAGCACTTTACCTGAGTCGAGTCATACAGGTTATCAGTTACCCCCTCGTACGACTAGAGGTATCCATAGACAACAATATGACCCTGACCCTAAAGCCAAGGTTAAATACCCTATTGCTAATCATGTGTCTCTACATAGGTTATCTCCATCGTGTGTATCATTTGTATGTCAATTATCCACTGTATCTATTCCAAGTAATGTGTAGGAAACTCTAAATCATCCCAAGTGGACTTAATTAATGAATGAAGAAATGGGACCCCCTAGAAAAATTTCACTTGGGAGATGACTACCCTTCCTAAAGGGAAGAAAACAGTAAGTTGCACATGGATATATACAGTAAAATTCAAGGCAGATGGCACCATTGAACGATACAAAGCAAGACTAGTGGCGAAAGGGTACACTCAAACTTATGGATTGACTATGGGGAGATCTTTGCTCCTGTAGTCAAGATCGACACAATTCGAGTGCTTCTTTCCCTTACAGCAAACCTGGACTGGCCATTATACCAGTTTGATGTAAAAAATGTCTTCCTGCATGGAGACCTAGAAGAAGAAGTTTATATGGACCCCCCCTCTAGGATGTAAGATGGAGTTCAGTCAGAGTAACATGGTGTGTAAACTGAGAAAGTCCTTATGGATTGAAGCAATCACCTAGAGCATGGTTTGGAAGGTTCAACAAATCAATGAAGAATTTCGGCTACAAGCAAAGTAACTCAGATCATAATCTTTTCCTGAAACATACGAAAGGTAAGGTCACTGCCCTTATTGTGTATATTGATGACATGGTAGTTAGAAGGAATGACCTAGAGGAAAAGGCAGCATTACAACGCCATTTGGAAAGTGAATTTGAAATGAAAGATTTTGACGCTTTGAAGTATTTCTTAGGCAATGAAGTGGCTCACTCAGAACAAGTAATATTTCCTATCACAATGGAAATATATTTTGGCATCTTGACTGAAACTGGAATGTTAGCCAGCAAGCCAGAAGATACTCCAATGGAGTTGAATCACTGGTTTGGTGAATACCCTGATCAGGTACCCACCAACAAAGAAAGATATCAACGCTTTGTGGATAAGTTAATCTACCTATCTCACACCAGACCTGACATAGCATAAGCAGTAAGTGTGGTGAGTCAGTTCATGCATGTACCAAGTGAAGCCCACATGGAGGCCGTAACCTGAATTCTGAGATACTTGAAGTCAGCTCATGGAAAAGGTTTGATGTTCTCACGACATGGTCATCTAGATGTTGATGGTTACACTGATGCAGAATGGGTTGGTTTTGTTACTGATAGGCGATCTACATCTGAATACTTTACCTTTGTGGGAGGCACTCTGGTCTCTTGGCGAAGTAAGAAGCAGAAAGTGGTGTCAAGATCAAGTGCTAAAGTAGAATATAGGGGTATGCTGCACGGAGTATGTGAGCTACTCTGGATAAGGGATTTGTTGGGGGAATTGAGATTCAAACCCAACGTGCTATGCAACTGCATTGTGATAACAAGTCCACAATAGACATCGCACATAATCCAATACAACATGATAGAACCAAGCATGTTGAAGTTGACAGACATTTCATCAAGGAGAAACTCGAGGCGAAGATCATTGAGGTACCATTCGTTAAATCCGAAGATCAACTTGCAGATATTCTCACCAAAGCAGTTACAGAAGAGTTTTTTCACAGCTTACTTAACAAGTTGGGCATAGACGACATATATGCTCCAACTTGAGGGGGAGTATCAAATGAGCTGTTACATTCTAAATTAATATTGTTTCCTAGAATATGACTTTCCATCTTCTGTATTATATATATATATATATATATGTACCTACATTGTAAGGTAATATCAATTCATTAAAGAAATATAATTTTTCTTACCCAATTTGATAAAGCCAAGAGAACCCTGTCGTGACAGCAACCATTGCAGCATCAATAGCAGCCATGGGCAGTAGTGGCAATGCAGCAATAACAGCAACATCGGCGGCGGTAAGGCGGCGACGGCAGCAGTAGCAGCAGCGGGAGTGGCAGTGTGTTGGTTTTTGACAGAAATAAAGTGCAAAAGTTGGCAAGAACAAACTAGATTTTGAGACTGCTTAATATATATTTATTAGATATCAAAGCACCTATTTATACAGAAGATTTAAAACAGAAAAATATGAAAAGATGCAGCTTAATCTGCTGCATTCAACATAACAACTCTTTCCTAAAAAATAGCACAAGAATAGGTCATGACTAACAGTCACTTTGACTGCTTCAATTCAGCATGTGGGTGCTGACTTGTAGCATGTTTTTTAGCCATTCTTCAACAGATTTCAACACCTCAACAAGTTTCCAACATCAGCAGCCTACTCAGCTCCATGTCAGCAACTCCTAGACATGTCATTCAACACAGTGGCAACTATAGCAACAGCAACAGCAATTGCAGCTTCTTCTATTCTTACTCTTCTTCTTCTGCCTTCATTTTATTTCTTATTCTTCTTCCCTTTCTCTTCTTTTTTTTTAACTCTTTTTTTCTTATAGCAGAATGGCGAGTGTATCTTCCTTTAAAACATTGGTCTAAAGACCAAAGGATCCAGCTTGGGCACATGGCTATCTGAAAAATCCAATGGACAAAGTTGTTGTTACTTGCAAGTATTGCCATTAGAAAATGAGGGACATATTGTCTTAAACAGCATATACTTGGTGGAATTCATAATGTGACGCACTGTAAAAAAGTAGAAGCACATGTAATGAAAGAAAAACGAAAATCTATGGAGGAGATGGCAAAGAAGAAGCAAGATAGAAAATTCTATGCACTTGAAGAGGAAGAACCTTTTGATGACTGTGAAGAGGTGCAATTGTTTAACCAAGTGCTAGTGGTAGCCAGCCCAAGAAAAAGCCTAAAGTGCATGGCCCAATGGTTTCCTTCGTGAAGCCTAAACAAGCAGTACAAGTAAAAAAAAAAGGAAAAATTCAATCTGCTTTGGAAAGACAATACAAGAAGGAAAGAAGACAACAAACAAGTTAGAAAATAGCTAGGTAATTCTATCAAGTAGGACCCTTTAATGCAGCCCACATGCAGCCCACTTGAATAATTTCAAGGAAAATGTAGAAGCCGTTGGGCAATCTAAGCAAGAATCAAATCTCCTAGCTATCATGAGTTGAGAGTCCCATTTTTAGGAAGGAAATTGAGTACACTTAAATTGTTTGGAAACTTTGAACAAATCATGGAGTTTGTTAGTGTCCAGGTTTACCGAGTTACATATTTATCAATTTTGTAACTTCGGTGAAGCATTGCCTTGAAGAGAGAAGCTTAAGACTCAAGATCTCAAGTGTTGGATGAAGTTTGACTACTCAACGGATCAACAGTGTATGACAATCACAGATGGTAATGACCATAGATGACCTTAGGTGGAACCCAAACCTTAGGTTGACATTGCCCAGGCTTAGAGATCACATGTAGATAATTAATCAAGCCTAACATGTGTTTGACACGATATCAGAACCAAAGGACATAAAGCTCAAACATCTGAACTTGCTGTCAGGACGACACATCTTGTCGGTGATTACTCACCAAGACAACAGACGATCAATCGTGGCTTTACGATCAATAGTTTGGAAAATCAAAGGTTCTGTTAAAATGGATTATTAAACACAAGTGGTCTCACGACGATACATTCGTGGCCACGATCAATCGTCTAATACATTGACGATACAATTGTGTGGGCGAACTATCGCTGAGACAGGACAACGATTGGACTTAAACAATGCCTGAAGTCTTGATCACATACGATCAATCGGTTGCACGATCAATCTTGTGTGCAGGGCAGGAACACATCGGCACCACGATCAGTTGCCCTCGGTCTAGAAAAGGTTTGTCTTAACAAAGCTCTGTTAAAACAAGATAGCATCAGGCCGATACATTCGCTAACCCACGATCTGTCGCCAGTAAACACGGACGATTAATCGTGTGGCACGATCAGTCGTAGTTACCGTTTTTGTGCCGTTACTATGCATTAATGCTCAACAGTACGTAATTCAAATACGGACGATTGATCACCAGGACACGATCAATCGTGTGTTTTAGAGACTCGAAAAATTTCTGTTTATCTATAAATACAACATTGTTTGGTATGTTTGAGGTGGTTGGAAAAAGAGCATTTATTCTTCATCTCCCGGAATTAAAATCCTTCAAACACCCAAGACATTAGTGGCTTATTGTCTCTTGGAAAATCATTTGCAAAATGATTCAAGTATCCAATCGGTTTAAATTGAGATTAATAGAAAATGACTAAGCCATCTTTAGGATAGACATTGGACCTCTAATTTCCTAGACACCCTCCCAAGGATTATGATTGCTCTACACGACGGATCTATGTCTACATCGACATCACATTAGGAAAGATAATTCAGAAGCACTACTCATTTGCAAAGCTCTACAAGGCAAGTGCTTCTAGTTTTGATTTTTACTTTAAAAATTATTTTATCATTGTGAAATAGATTAAAGAGATTGTTTTTCTCTTGAACCACTATAAAAAATAGAGGGATAGAAATTGAGTGAAAGTCTCAATCAATTGGATAGGTGGAAGTCATATTCTATTGTGTTGGTGTAATTCCAACGCTTAGTGAATTTGGAGATAGCCCAAGGTTGGGTGAGTCTCAACAGTGGACATATGTTTGTTTAAACCGAACCGCTATAAATCTTATGTTCGTGATGTTAGAGCCTTGTGTGTGATTTTACTCAATTGTGTATTCTCTTGTTCACACACCACTTGATTAAGATTGTTTTAATTCCACACCTTTAATTGTTAATCAAGTAAAACTTGAAAAGTACACATATTTGGAGATTATCCTATTCACCCTCCTCCTCTAGGGATAATCGAGTTCTAAGTACTAGGGAACATTCAATTGGTATTAGAGCCCCAAGCTCAATTAATGATTTAATCATCCGAGTGATCCAAGTGCTAGATTCATGTCCAGTGGAGAAAGTTATGCCATCTCTAAACCCCCATACTTCGATGGATCAAATTATGCTTCTTGGAAAGCAAGAATGAAAAGTTTCTTTATATTCATCGATGGTTCTGTATGGGAATTGGTTAGACAAGGTTGGGAAGAATCTATAAAAGAGAAAGTGGACACGGCTACGAGTTCCAAAACCGTTGTTCTTCAGGAATACTCCAAATGAAAAAACAATGTACACTGCAAATGGTAGAGCATTAAATGCTTTAAATTGTGCACTTTCACCCAATGAATACAAGAGAATCATGATGTGTGAGATCGCATATGAAGCATGAAAAATTCTAGAGAGAACCCACGAAGGCACATTCGTTGTGAAGAGGTCAAAATTCCAATTGTTGGAAGCTCAATTTGATGCCTTGAAAATGAGAGAAGAAGAAACCTTTATGGACTTCTATTATAGAGTTAATGACATTGTCAACTCTATGTCGGCTCTTGATGATAGAATTCCCGATGAGAAAGTGTGCACAAAAATTTTGAAAAATCTTGCCAAGAGGTTTGAATCCAAAAATGTGGCAATTGAAGAATAACATAATGTGGCCCAAATGAAAGTTGATGATTTGGTTACCTCTCTTCAAACCTTTGAGTTGAACCTTGAACCACCGAAAGAAAACCCATTGCCTTGAAATCTTCCATAAAATTAACTCCAATTAAAGAAAAAGAACTGGAAATGGAAGAAGATCCAAGTGAAGAAATGGCCATCTTAGTTAAAAAATACTTAAAAAAAATTCAAGAGATTAAATAAAATGAGGAAATTTAAAAAGGGAGAAACAAGTGAGAAATTCCTTAAAAGATGTGAACCTCATAAAGAAAAAGATAAGAATAAGCCCAACGAACAAGAATGTTTCAGTTGTGGTGGGAGAGCACATTACTCAAATGTATACCTTCGGAAAATCGTAAGAAGGCTATGAATGCCACTTATGAAGACACCTTGAAATCGGAAAGTGATTCGGAAGAGGAAACTCAAGTAAATGATGAAACACATAAAAGTTTCATAGCTTCCATCGTTGAAAATCCAGAAGCACCCATAATTGAAACAATGGCGGATATTGAAAGTGATAGTTAAGAGGATGATCTTCAAACATCCTTCATTGCCTTGTACCTTGAGAGTGAACAATTGGCTAAAAAATTGGATTAAGACTAAAAGTGAAAATTCAACTGATCAAGCCAACTTGAAGCTTTAAAAAATGAAAACACTCTACTCACCTCAAACTTAAAAACCTTTAATGATGAAATCATTAAGTTAAAAGAGAGTGAGAAAGCCCTTCAAGATGAAATGTCTATTCATTGTTTGGATGTGGAAAATCTTTCTAACATTAATGAAAATCTTGAAGAGGAGGTCAAGAGGCTCACTTATGAACTTAAGGAACTTAAAAGACACAAAGAAAAGTTCCAAGATAAGTTTATCGAAGAGAATAAAGATTGGAAAGACTTAAAATCGGGTAAAAAGTTTGGCAATAGGTCGGGTCTTGTTTCCTCATTGGATACCAATGGACCTATTGGCCAAAGTGTGTTTGTTAAAGGACTTGTGCCTAATCCCCAAAGGAAAATGTTTTTATTGCCATAAGGTTGGACACTACAAGATGGAGTGTAACCTTAGAAAGAGGCACTTGCAAGATATGGTCTTTAACCACACCCCAAATGTTAAGGTTAAAAGACATCCACCAAATCCAAATGTTAAGCCTAAAATGCATCCACCAAGGCCCAATGTCAAAAGACATGTACCCCCAAGGAAGGTGGACACAAGGCAAGACTCCTTGTTAAGATAACTTGGTCAAGTCTTGAAAGAGTTGAGGCATCCAATGTTTGGACCCCCAAGGTATGTCCAAAGGAATGTGTATGAGAGACCTAACTCAACCATTTAGGTACCTAGGAGATAGACCACCATTTAATCATGTTTTATTTTGGTTTGAGATTCATTTCCATATCTTAAACCAATACAAATTGAATTCTAGTGGCAAGTGAGTTCAAATAGCCCAAGTGCTATGATATGAAAGAAGAATTGGTGACTACAAGCTTAGACTATGCATTTCCTGGCTATTGCACTAGTCTTTCTTGGAAAACCATACATCCTTGGAAATTTAGTTTTTCAAGTGGTATATTTCAGTTTCAATAAACATGGTTGCTTGTTTTCTTATTGAATGGTGTATGGTTTGATTGACTTGTCTTGCATGGATTTGATCATATGCTAAGTGTGAACATGTGAATTTTTATTTGATCAATTGTAAGATAGTTGATGGTATATGTTATGCTTATCATGGTATATATGATTTGTGTATACCACGTTTTTTGTTGAAAAACTAATAGGAGATTTTCAAAACAAAATCAAATTTTTGAGAAAAATTGTTTTTGGTATGGCGACACATCGCCAGTATGCGACCAATTGGCAGAGCAATCATTCGTCAAGTGGCGATGTAATGGCCATGCACAGAAAGGGACTTAGGGAAAAAATCTGTGTTTGTCATGGCAATCAATCGCCAAGTGAATATCGATCGGCAAGATGACCGATCGTCAGGACGATGTATCGTCCGTGTCGAGCAGGTGTTTTAAGTTAAAACTCTGGCTGCGTTCGAAACCCTTATTTCCTCTTTCCTTCGATCGTCTTCTTCCTCCCTATCTGAGAAATCGACGATTCATCGTGTCCAAGGATTCCCACAGTCGCCCCTCTGACCGATTTCTCACTGGATTTCACTGGAGAAAAGCTCCAATCTCCGTCACAGATTTCATATCTCACGATTTTGAGGAATCTCTCAGTTTGGGAAAGTCTCTAGATACCTCTTATTTCGATTTTTCTTGTGGAGTGTGGAAAGTCAAGAAAAATCAAAGGAAAATGCAATGACGAAAATGCCTGAGAACTATGAGACACCAATGATTGAGAAAGACCCCACTGCATCATCTCCTCCTTCCAAGAGGCCCAAGACCCGAAAGAGTGAGATTTCAAGAGATATTAGGCCATCTCTTCTTGTTTTTGAGGACACTCCCTCCTCTTGAAGTCTTAGTGGTCCGGGAAATAAATTCAAATCCACGGCCAAGAGACCTTCTACCGTGAGACCCCCTAAGCTTCAACCTATGAAACCCGAACATGGAATTGTCATTAGGGAACTCTCCCATCCGTTCCCAAGAGGAGTTTAGTGAAGAAGAAGAGGTTGGTGGAGATGAAATGTCAATGTGGGAGACAGAGAAATTCAAAGAAGTGATCAAAGAGGAAATAATGAAGAAGAAAAGGAGAATGAGGAAGAAGAAGAAAAAATCAAGAAGGAGATCAAGATGAGGGAAATGATGAGGAAGGAGATCAAGATGAGGGAAATGATAGGAAGGAGATGATCAAGGTGATTAAAATGTTCGAGAAGAGTATGAGGAAGTAGAAGAAGAAAAGGACTATGATGCACCTCTCCTCATGCCTCTCACACCATACCCATCCTTTGAAAAGCTCAACATAGAGAGGACAGCAAATCCAGAATTTTTTGAGAAATTCGGAGTCCTTAAGCACATTAGGAAGGTAGGATGGATGAAGCTTCTTGAGTGGGGCGGGAAAATTTATCCCAGAATGGCCAAGAGAATGTTTTATTCAATCAAAACCATCCAGAGAATACAAATTGGTTTATGCTTTATTTTCAAAACTTTGAACCCGTAGAGGTTGGCCCCCCATTGGTTGCTACGTTGCTTGGGATTCCTATCGTTAGAAATGGTTCCTTGCCCACTGTCCGTGACAATTTTGAAGCAAGAGAACAAGATAAAAGGAAATATGTGAACCTATTCTGTGGGAAAGAAAAGTGAGTTGACTGGACGAAGAAGATTTGGCTCATGAAAGCCGAAATGCTTCCAGAGTTCAAGGTTGTTACATCTATTTTTCCACTCGAATGTCTACCTCGACATGGGAATTGAGAAGACCTGAACCAGTTTATGTTGGTCCACATGCATGCAGCAGTGACCAGGAAGAAACTTTCCTTGCCTACCTTCATGTGTAAGACAATCATCAAGTATATCAATTCTTCCATGAAGAGTCATCCTCCTTTCTGTTACCTCATGTATAGGATAACCCTAAACTTTGGAGTGAATCCCTCCGAAGGAGATGTGCCAAAATTGTCAGGCCAATCAATGCTGCAACTGTTCAGAAGTCTCTTGGGAAGATTTTGTATGAACAAATCCTTAGCACTGGACCCTCCAAGTCTGCGACTCAAGCTCCCTCCTCCTCCTCAGTACCTGCAATGCAAGAAAAGCAACAGAGGAAGGAGATGAAAAATAAGAATTCGACCCAGTTAGTCGAAAGTTCTTTGAGATTGTGTTGAAGCTCTCGAAAACAAGTAGATTGCAAGATACAATGCCCGGGAAGGCAAGTTTGAAACCTTGGTCAACACTATGAAGGAGACCCTTTAGAAATTACTCTCCTCCATGTCTTGCAGAAAAGATAACACTGCTCCTTGTCGCTCCTCCTCCCCTCCAGCTGGCTTATCTTAGGATAGTTTTTCTTATGTTTTGTTGTTTTGAAAAACTATACATTTTGGCATGTAAGCACCCATGGTACAAAAACCTTTTTCATGGAATGATATGATTATCAATGATATATGATGATGTCTTATGTATGTTGCCATGATGGGTATCTCTCTCTATCTCCCTCCATGTATAATGTTTGTCATGATGGTTATCTTATGATGTTCATGTGTATTGAATGATTTATTTTCAATATAGGTGCATGAATGGTTTGATTGGCACTATTGAAGTTTGGGGAAGACAAAACATGTGCTTATTTAGCCTTTGTCAATTGTTGACAAAATGGAGGAAAATTATGAGAAGCTAAATGATTAAGGGGAGAGAAATTTAAAGCTTGAATGTTTGGTGTATGGGGGAGAAGCATTGAAATGCATGAATGATTGGAGTTTGGGATTTCAAACTCATGGAGAAATTGCAAGTTTGGTATAGCTAGGTGCATGGGGGAGAAAATTTTGAAAATATGTAGCTTGGAAAGCTTTGAGATAAGCTTGAGCTATGGGATTTTTGGTGACATCATTGAAATATACATGATTTTTAGTCCATGGATACATTGATTGTGTTTGGATTAACATCACTAATGTTTCTCTAGCCTTTGGTAGCTTCCTTATGTTTACAGGTATTTGTGACAATAGAGCAAGCTGAGTTGAAATTTGAAGCAAGACTAAGAGTCCTTGTGTCATTTGAATGTACTTTGTATCTTGCATATTTTTTTACTCAAATTATGCATAATTGGGTTTTGGGAAAAATCATTGAGTCTATAATTCATACTTCTAGGTTTTGTCATAAATTAACAAAGGGGGAGTTTGTTAGTGCCCCGGCTTACCGAGTCACCTATTTGTCAATTCCGTGACTTAGGTGAAGCATTGCCTTAAAGAGAGAAGCTCAAGACTCAAGATCTCAAGTGTTGTTTGAAGTTTGAAGACTCAACGGATCAACTGTGTATGGCAATCACATATGGTAAGTGACCATAGAGACCTTAGGTGGAACCCAAACCTTAGGTTGACCTTGCCCAGGCTTAGAGATCACATGTAGATAATTAATCAAGCCTAACATGTGTTTGACACGATATCAGAACCAAAGGACATAAAGCTCAAACATCTGAAATTGCTGTCAGGACGACACATCGTGTCGGAGATTATTCGCCAGGAACAGCAGACGATCAATAGTTTAGAAAATCGAAGGTTCTAATGGGCTGTTAAACACAAGAGGTGTCAGGACGATACATTTGTGGCCACGATCAATCGTCTGATACCTTAACGATACAATCGCGTGGGCGAACTATTGCTGAGACAGGACAATGATTGGACTTAAACAATGCCTGGAAATCTTGATCACATATGATCAATCGTGTGTACAGGCTGGAACACATCGGCACCACGATCAGTCGCCCTCAGTCTGGATAAGGCTTGTCTTAACAAAGCTCTATTAAAACAAGATAGCCTCAGGCCGATACATCCGCCAACTGCGATCTGTCGCCAGTAAGCATGGACGATCAATCGTGTGGCACGATCAATTGTAGGTTACCGTTTTTGTACCGTTACTGTACATTAAATGCTCAATGGTCGGGTTGGTGGAAAATAATTCAAACACAGATGATTGATCACCAGGACACGATCAATTGTGTGTTTTAGAGATTCGAAAAATTTATGTTTGTCTATAAATACAACATTGTTTGGTGTGTTTGAGATGGTTGGAAAATGAGCATTTATTCTTCATCTACCAGAGTTAAAATCCTTCAAACACCCAAGGCATTAGTGCTTATTCTCTCTTGGAAAATCATTTGTAAAATCATTCAAGTATCCAATCGATTTAAATTGAGATTAATAGAGAATGACTAAGCCATCTCTAGGATAGACATTGGACCTCCAATTTCCTAGACACCCTCCCAAGGATTGTGATTGCTCTACACGACGGGTCTACGTCTACATCGACATCACATTGGGAGAGACAATTCAGAAGCACTACTCATTTGCAAAGGTCTACAGGCTAGTGCTTCTAGTTTTAATTTTTACTTTAAAAATCATTTTATCATTGTGAAGTAGATTAAAGAGATGTTTCTCTCTTGAACCACTATAAAAAAAAAAATAGATAGGAATTGGTGAAAGTCCCAATCAATTGGATAGGTGGAAGTCATATTCTATTGTGTTGGTGTAATTCCAATGCTTAGTGAATTTGGAGATATTTCAATGTTGGGTGAATCTCAACAGTAAACATATGTTTGTTTAAACCGAACCACTATAAATCTTATGTTCGTGATGTTAGAGCTTTGTGTGATTTTACTCAATTGTGTATTTTCTTGTTCACACACCACTTGATTAAGATTGTTTTAATTCCGCACTTTTAATTGCTAATCAAGTAAAATTAAAAAAAACACATATTGGAGATTATCCTATTCACTCCCCCCTCCTCTAGGAATAATTGTGTTCTAAGCACTAGGGAACTTTCAAAGTTTATATGGGTGCACATTGAAGTCAGATGGATGGACCAACAGAATAGGAAGATACCGATTAATTTTTCAGTGCACTGTCCAACGGAACAATGTTCCTTGAGTCAGTGGATGCCTCACCTTATGTAAGATCTGGTGAGAAGTTGTTTGAGTTGCTTGATGGTGTTGTTCAAAGGATTGGTCCAGATTATGTCGTGCAAGTGGTGACTGATAATACTACAAACCATGTTTCAGCTGGTAAAATGTTGATAGAAGAAATATGGGCACATGTTTTGGACCCCTTGTGCCACTCACTACATAGACTTGATGTTGGAGGATCTGGCCAAAAATTCCCTTGGTGAATCGTACCATCTCAAAAGCCATTGTGTTGAGTAACTTCATATATAACCATGGTTAAGTTCTCATTTTAATGAAACACACACAAGGGAGAGAGATCGTGAGGCCTGCGGTGACAATATTTGCTCCATCATTTCTCACATTGCAAAGCTTAAAAATCTAAAGCAGCAATTTGAGAAATGTTTGCATCAGACGAATGGAATGCAAACAAAATTGCAAATTCTACCAAGGGGAAGGAAGCAAGTGAAATTGTTTACAATCTTACTTTTTGGAACAATGTTCATTATGTCTTACAAAGATTTGCTCCTATAGTCAAAGTCCTTCGAATGGTTGATGCAGATGAGAAGCTAAAGCTACCAATGGGTTATATATATGAGGCTATGTGTCGTGGAAAAGAAGCTATTCATAATGCGGTGAATGGAAATGAAGACAAATACAAGCAAGTTTGGGACTGAACAACACCATAGTCATTTACATGCAGCAGAGCACTTTCTCAACCCTAGTGTTTTATACTCTAATCCAGTAGTTGCCCGTGACGCCAAAATCAATGAAGGCCTCTCCCAATGTATTCAAAAGGTGGTAAGAGATGTGGAAACACAAGATAAAATTATTGACGCCATTACAACTTAACAAAGGATGCACGAGGAACTTTGAAAACGATATGCCAACTAGGAAAAGGAGACAATTGCATCCAAGAATATAGTGGATTCAAATTTTAAAAATAATGAATTTCACACTTGAGAATTATATTAAATTTTATTTTGTTCTAAACAATCACTGTTTGTTGTGTAGCTACATAGTGGAGTACATTTGGAAGCGACCCAGATTTACAGCATCTTCCCATTATGATCCTTAATCAATCTTGTAGCGCCTCTGGCGAATTGGATTTTTAAGTTTTGGGAATTCATAATTTTATTTCATCAGAACCAAGGCAACTAACTTAGTATGTAGATTTGATCCTTACGTTATTTTGTTATTATTGTAGATTCACACCAAAAGAAGGAACAAGTTAGATAAAAAATTATTGAATGAGATTTGAATGCAATGAGTGGATTGCAGGAGTTGCAAAAGAGGAACATATTTTTGAAGGTGATGATTTTGGTTGGAGTGATATTGCAGTGGCAGCAACGATCAACATTGATTCCATTCCCTGTACTAGATCAAGAGCAAGAAGACCATTAGAGGAAGAAATAGAATTTCAGATTGATGAAGGCAATATGATGAAAATGAGGAATATCTTGAGCATATGTACAAGAGCACTGATGAGATTGAGGGTGACAAGGAGGAGGAGGGATGATGAGGGATAACTGGATTGAATCTAAAGTTTGTTTTGCTTGTTTACGATAAACTCTTTTGATTAGATTTATGATTGATGGATCATGTAATGAAACACTTTTAAAACCCTTTTATTTTTAGATTTGATGGCATGATGCAATGATTGGATTGTCACTTATTTTATGAGTATGACTTCTCATTATTTTGTTCTATATATTTTAGGGCTATGTGCTACACCATTTATATCACATGTGCTTTCCTATTGCTTTTGTATGCCTTTTGTTTATATCGATATTATAAATACATAACTACATATAAATTAAATAATACAATATATTTTCAAATTAAAATAGAAGTGCGAAAAAGTCTGTGCTTATAAGTTTGCTTTGCGCTTTAAGCCCCACGATTCCTTTGCACTTTGACTACTTTGGTTGGCTTATGCATTTGGATTGGGAAACTTTATTTTTCAATGAGCTGACTGCAACCGATGCTTTTTTTTTATTGGGTTTAAAAATCCAATGATACATAACATCATGATTTGTCAACAGCCACAACAACTCAGTAAGAACCAAAATGAAAAGATGATCTTGAAAAAACACCCAAATGCATCTCCAATGCAATGTTCGTTTTTCTTCTCTAATCACCTATCACATTTTCTGAATATAGTTAGTGGGCAGACCAAAAATATTAACAAAATACAATAAAAAAAAACTACAATTAAAAGCCCTAGTGTTTCAGAGGTATCAAGGACCCTGAGAATTTAGTGACAGTACCATAAAGGCCTCTCTGCTTTGAATTTGGAGCTCAATGAACACTAGATCAATCACAGGCAAACTTATGGTTGATTGTACTGTTTGTGCTGTATCAGACCCCGAAATTTCCATTTCAAATTGCATGTAGCTTGGGCTGTTCATAAACTTCACCTAACCAAACACAACTTGGCCTAGTACAAGTAGATCCATTTTTTTCTGATGTAAAGCAGTCTATTTTGATTTGGGTGGCATTTCTGCCCTACCCAAATCTGAAACAAAGAAAGAACATTCCATTCATAAAATGGTTATTTGGAGGAGTATCGAAGACAGTATGTAAAAAAAAAAAAATTAAAAAAAGAGATATGATGATCATCATCATGAAAGCCATTACCACTCAAAAAAATAATCATGAAAGCCATTGATTTTATCTATCAAGGGCTGACACTCAAAATTGGATTTGGTAAACATTTTTGATAGGCTGTCTGGCAATCTAACACCTATGGGACACAACCTCAACCTTAAGGTTGTAACATTGAGAACGAGCAATCGTACAAGAGGTTCTTGTCTAAAGTGGCTTTATATGATTTGAGCAGATGCTCAGTAGGCCAGGACACTCACGTTTCAAGAACTCAAGGCATGCTTGTTCAAGATGAGTAATAGTAGAAAGAGAAAAATAGGACATTGAATCAAGTAGCTAGAAGTAATATGGGATATAGTGACTATTTTTTCTATTTCATAAATGATGACTTGATGTAGAGCAACAAAGAATTGACCCCAAGAAGTACAACTCACACTCACAAAACCAACCTCGGACAACCAAACAAGGTTTCAATGATGTTGTAAGAAAAAATCCAACATAGACAAACATGTAATATTAATAATGGTTTATTGATGGAAGCAAAACTAAGAAAAAGAAGATATCCATCAACAATTCCTGTTACCAAAAAAACATCATGGTGTTTGGGTAATTATTACTCGAACACAATCTATTACGACAAGGAAAACCAAGTCTGGGAAGCAATTCAATTTGTGGGAGCCTGTGATGCACACCTAGAAAGAGTCCAAGAGTCTAATCAATAAAGTCCCTCTAACCAATTTTCATGCAATTTCAGGTTCTATAAAAAAAAACCAGTCCAGTGGCTGAAGTTTTTTGGAATCGTTACAGTTGTCCAGTAATTGAGTTTGTCTGTAGTTCCATACTCAAAACTAAGAAAAAATCCTCATAAAAGAATAGAGACCATAGAGAAAAATATTCAAGCAACATGCAGTATTTCCATCAGCTCCCATAATCATAATACACATTCCACTAGAAACATTCAATGCCAAGTAGATGACAGAAAATGATCAGCAGTCAGCAAGACCATGAATTGAGTTCGTGCTTTGCAAAGTGGCTCCAACAGAAAACACACTAAAAACTCAACTTGACAACCACTATATCGAAAAGGCCCTAAATTGGAGATATCATGATGACTATACATGCTTCAAAGAAAAACAACAATTTAAAGGACTCGAAGGCAACAAAAACAAGTCACTTTTTTTTTTTTATTATTATCATCACCTTTGCCATGCTTGATCAGTTGCCGACCACTTCTATGAGATTCATTCTTGCCAACTGATACAGGACTCTTTCGAAAATACTACTATATAGAGATGTAAAGTGAAAACAATCAAGTAGGGATATGAAAACGCAAAGTAGTTTCAAGAACTTATGTTGAACCGATTGATTTCTATGTGCTTCATGGCAAGGTTGGAAAATGGAGAGCTTGTACTAGAAACACCCAATCTAATTTATTGACCAGACAGATCATCACAGAGTGGGTGATTCACAATTTTTCACTTGAATTATTTTAAAATCATGTAGAACATTTTAAATGTAGCATATCCACTCACATGAGGCCATCTTTACACATGAGAACTAATTCAATAATTAGTGTGCACATATATTCATGATAAGTGAAAAAATAATGAAAAAGAGAGAACTGTCAATAAGGGCACATCGTACAAATACATAAATACTGCAGAAATGTAATTATATAGCAGTCATCCCATGTTTCCATCCAATATCAATTCATATAATGGTATCTGCTGTAGAACGTAGTCTAAAGCCTAAAACAAAGAAACATTCAATAGGCAGAATGACAACATAACCATCAATGAATCAGTTTCCTAGTAATATCTTAAAGCAGAACAATAAAGTACTCAATTCTAAAAGCCTAAAATTATAAAAAAATTGAACCTTTTTAGTTAATGGCATATGGTGACAACCACGGAAAAGATCAGTACACAAATTTGGAAAACATTATATCCATGTCATCATGTATTTTAGGTTCAAATTGCCACTATAAAATCATGGTTGGGACTTGCTAATTTCTTTCTTCAAAATGTTTTGGATTCAGTACAAACCACATATACACTCAGGTCTTTTAGCATGGCAAACCTGTTTAGATATCAAGTTAATAAATTGCATCTAGGCCAAGCCATAGCCCCATAAAATCACATCCCATAATAACAGCAGATTTTCCAATAAATGTGCATCCTCTAATTACGTCGGAAAAGCTTTTAAGATTCATTCTCTGATTGTCTTCTTCGGAAAACCCAAACTATGTGCAGGAAAGTATAGAGCTCTCTATATCACAAAGGAACATTTCTAATAATTGGTGCATGCCATGAGGCAATCATAGTTTTAGTCACAAAGTGTCCACCATGTCATCTGTGACATAAATGCAAAATAAAATGGTCATTATTTCTAATTACACACTTGCTGAAGTTCAGGTAAGAGGCAGAAGAAAAATGAAAGCACAAAAAATGAGGGGAAGAAAGGAGGGGGTAGATAGATGAAGATAAATCAAGAAACACAAAAAGGCATCAGAACAATTGGAAAAAGAAAATAGAAAGAAATGCTTTTTCCCCAACAAAGAATCCATCCCGAAGAAGCCAAGGCAATGACCAGTCACAAACTGAAAAGTCAGAACAGCAGCAGCTCAGTCAACAGGCTCCTCTGGCCCAAAGAACTCATTTCAATTCAGAAGCTCTCGTTTCTGGCAATAGCAGCTGGCGGTGGAGAGCCTTGGAGTGAGATGGTGGAGCAACAGAGGTGGCATATATGGTTGGTTGAGAGTCATGTCTCAATGCAGGAGAAGTGGAAAGTGTGGGATTAGGCAGAGCTGGTGGTGAGGTTCGAATCTCAACAGGCAGATGGTGCAGTCTAGGGCTGAGTTATGGAAGGCGGAGGCAATGGAGTCTAAGCAGAAGAGGTGGAGTGAGTTGATCAGGGCCAGTATCTAGGGCATCAGAGAACACATGGCATTCAAAGAGAGAGTAGATCTAGGGCTGCGGCATGGACTGCAGGAGTGGTGGCAGAGGTTGAAGAAGCAGATGGAGGAGGAGATGAGGCAGCGAGGGTGAGAATAAAACAATGATGACAATGCTTGGAAGAGAGCGTTGCTAGTCTTTGTGGTGATGCTACTGAGAGGAGGGATCTGCAAACACCATACAGGAGGTACTTTACATGTTGCAGTCACATTATCATATAAATCTTATCTCAAATGACCATACATGGAGAAATGAGATATTAGCAGAGAAAAGCAGCAGCGGAAGACAAGAAAAGAAGCACGTCCCCATACACCAAAGATACAGTGTAATGTCTCTTTTGGAAAACCCACTGACATGCACAAAGTTCCACATGGGTCAAACTTTTTACATCTTAAGTTTGTATACTGTACGGCTCAGCGAAAACAACAAACCAAAAAGCATCATTCCAAATAGTACAAGACATTTTTTTAGCGGTAACGAAGAAAAAAATTTATTAAAGAAAAAACATAGAGTACAAGAAGGATGTCTAAAAGGTACAGACCAAAGAGAAGAAATAAAAACAAGAAAAACAAAACCACAAAGACCACTCCAAGAGAACAAGTACAATATAAAAGCAACTCCGACTACAATCATATGACTCCTCTACGAATGTAGAACATGCCTTGAACAGACCCCTCTACACCATTTTTCGTGAAATAATCCACTACTCTATTTGTTGTGCACTTGATGTGAACAAAAGACACCTCAAGGCCCCTAACTAGTGCCTCGATTTCCCTAACTGTAGTAATCAATCTCCAGGGGGGACATTTCAAACCTTTGGCCCATTTTATGGGATTTGCCGAATCTCCCTCTATAACTAACTTCCCACCACCTAGACCGACCCAAATGGATAAAGCTTTCTGATACTAACGAGTTCTGCCTCATTAGAATCTCTAGTCTCTATTAATTCTGTGAAAACCACCGATGTCTGACCTGTGTGATCTCTAAGTACGCCCCTTATACCTGTCAGACCCAGTTTTCCCCTGGGGGTGACCATTCCATCAAGGCTTTGGACATCCTAGATCTTCCTTTCAAACAACCCTCCCAAGAAATAAAAGGTCACTGGCTTTGAAAATTTGAACTCCTTGTTGGGCAAGAGCCAGGTGCAAAGACTCCATTTGGCTTTTTGAAAAAGCTCGCGGTTCTCAATAGAATTTCTTTCAAATATTCTAGAATTTCTTTCTTTCCAAATAGTCCATGAAATAACTGCTGGAATTGTGAACCACGCCATCCTCTACTTCTTACTGGGAAAAGGGAAAAACCATGAGCTCAACGTTTCAGCCCAGGTACTTACACCAACCCACGAGACACCCATTAAATTGTAGAACTGACTCCAAAGGTGCCAAGCAACTGGACAAGTAACAAAAAGATGATTGATTGTTTCTTCCAAAAATCCACACAGAGGGCAACTACAATCTTCCTCTGATCTCATAAGGCCCTCCCCTCTCCTCCTAAGATTCATTCTTGTAAGAATTTTCCTCTTCACCATGGACCAAACAAAGGCTGAACTCGGGGGCGCCTGATTTTTCCAGACATGACAAGGGGCCATTGTCGACGAACTCATCTGTTGAGAAACTACATTCACCATAGACTTGACTGAGAAAATCCCAGAGGAATCACCTGTCCAAACCAACTCGTCTTACTCCCCAATCACCACCGGAAATTCACCTAAGAGTCCTAATAGCTCATCTAGACTTTCCTTTTCAAAAGACCTTAACTGTCTCCTAAATTTGATGTTCCAAAGGATGTTGGGACCTTCTGCCCGATAGTTGTTCTGAACTGAGGCTTGTTTGTTCTTTGCAACCCTAAACAATCTTAGAAAACTATCTCGCAACGGTCTGTCCCCCAACCAAATGTCACTCCAAAACAATATCCGGTCTCCTTTGCCCACTAAGAATCTAAGCTTTCCTCTAAAAAGGTTCCCAACTAATGACCTACCTTGACTGAACCTCCACCAAGCCCTCATTGTTCCTGAACCAGTGTTCTCCATGTCCTCTCCTAGGTTCCATCCATTTCTATTTCAATTCCGTACTTGGCGCTCAGTACCCTAACCTGATTACTATATTAGGGTAGATATGATCTAACAAAATTATATTTGCTGCTATTTATATTAATTTCATTTGGGTAATGGTTCTAGATGTGACTTGATCCATGTATGCCATGGTGATGTACAACTTGGGTCCTTATCTAAACACTTTCATTTCATGTCAAATATCAACCAAACATTTTTTTATGCTAACATGATCCTACACCAAAGGGACCTTAAAGATCATATTACCAAGAAATGTGAGGGAACAATTGATCTTCTTGAAATTCCAACAAAAGCATTAGTACAACTGCTCTACAAACATCACGCTTATTAAGCTATTAATGAGAAACTGTGGTGATTGTCTGGACAAACAGTTTCTTGATGTTTCTAGTCATGCATTGGGTAGAAACCATTCACAGTCATTCCTCCATCAACAGATATCACCTGCCCTGTAATGTATGAAGCCGCAGGCAAGCAAAAGAAAGCGACCAGAGATGATACCTCCTCTGGCTCTGCTATGCGTCGAAGAGGAGTACGCGAGATTATAGATTTTGTAAATTCCTCATCTTCTAACAACTGTTAAAAAAAGGTATCACCATAGCAAGATAATGTAAGCGAGCGACCGCTGGAGAATGCATGATCAACAGAAAATCAATGAAAGCTCATAAGGTATGGAATATTATGATTGCAGTAGGAAACAGGAGCATGCCCATAGTAGCTAATATGAAATAACAGGGTAATGGACATTGTAGAACTAATAAGTTATTACTTTTGCTTCAGTTCCATCATTTAGTAAATTACACCAAACTTAATTATTAATTATGATCAGAGATCATATATATACTGGACATCAACGTGAGAGAATTCAAAACTACATATTTGTGTGGATAAGCCCTGGTTTTCCCCTAAAAGACCCCAAATATTAAACTCAAACTCCCACCGTTGAGGATACCATTCCTTTATTTTGACCTTTTTGCTATGTGTTCCCAAGTGGCATCCTTCTCAAGAAGTCTAGAAATCTATTAGCCTAAGGCCTCTAAAATCCTTGCTAGCTTCCAGCCAAGTGCACAACCTCCATTTTGTCGTCTGAAAAAAATCCTCTTCCTCTAATCTTTTATCCTAAAAAAATTTCGAGTTACTTTACTTCCAAACTGACCACAGGATAACAGATGGAGTGGTATTACAAGCCACCTTCTTCTTAGATCCCACTTTGGAGATGACCCAACTTTCCATAATTAAGGTAATGGAGTTATGAAAAGCCCACGAAACATCCATCATGGATGCAAATCTATTCCAAAGATTTCTCACTATTACACATTTACCTCATAAGTGATCCATGTCTTCCTCATGGTCTCCACAAAGAGGACAAGACAGGTCATCATTAGACACGTAGATTCCCCTCCTCTTAAGTTCTGCCTTAGACAAGATGCGTTTTTTAAAGGCGCACAACACGAAAGCTTGTACTCTAAGCTGTGCAACACCAGACCAAGCTGATAGGCATTGGCAACTCCCATTGGTAGACTCCTTTAATGCCAACTGTACCCAGTCTCTACTGAATAAATACCGGACAAATCGCCTGTCCAAATTTGCTCATCTTCTGTCCTCCAAAAGATGCGTATATCCCCTAGCAAAGTCCTCAATTCCATTAAACTCTTTGCTCAAAGGTTCTAAAAACTCTTCTAAAATCTATTTCTCATCTGGTCAACCCTTCTTTATTCTTATAGCATTCCATTACTCTAACTCTCTTATTTCTAGTGATCCTGAAAAGCCTTGGAAAAAGGGTCTCTCTCCTAATCATAGTTTACTCCAAAAAAAGGTCCTATCTCCTTTCCCTACCAGCATTCTCAATTTCTCCTTAACTATGCCACCTACCTTGCCTTTACCCAATCCTATTCTCCTCCATGCCTTCAGGACTTGCGAGCCATTTCTTTCCACCCCTTCCAAAAGACTCCATTCATTTTCATTTTCCACCCCATATCTTTCACCACAATGCATTCTTTTCTCTTCTGAAACGCCAACACCATTTACATAACAAAGCATGATTCCTAATACGTAATGACACTATTTCTAAACCTCCTCTTATGGGCAAGGTGACTTCCGAGTTCCAACCATCTTACAAGATGCACCTTTCTACTCTCCTCCTTATCACCCCATAAAAATTCCTAAAGAGCTGCTCCAGCCTGTTGACTATTCCCTTAGGCATTTCAAAGATTGTCATATAGAACAAGGGAAGATTGATCCAGACTGATTTGATTAAAATAACCTTCCTGCCTAAAGACAAGTAGATCTTACTCCAACCAGCTAGTCTATTTTCCACCTTTTCAATCACCGGTGCCTAAAACCTTTTAGATCTAACATTTCCTCCAACAAGCAGCCCTAGGTATCTAAAACGAAGCCCCCTACTCTGCAACCCATCTCTTCAGCTAGACTATTTAATATCTCTTGGTCCACGCCAACCCCAACTAGAGTGTTTTTTCCTAGGTTGATTCTAAGCCCAGAGACTAGCTCAAAACACCTTAAAATAGCTTTGAAACTGAGAACTTCGTTTTTAGAAGCATCGCAGAAGAACAAAATATCATCGGAAAACTGAAGATGAGCTACTGATAGCCTCTCCTCTGTAACCTGAAATCATTTAATTATGCCTAACTCCTTGGCCTTTTCCACCAATATCTTCAAACCTTCTCCCACCAAAGTGAAAATGAAGGGTGATAAATGATCACCTTGGCTAAGTCCGCCTTTTACCATCCCCTTGTTTTCGCCCCTACCAGTTCCCCTCCCTGCTGCCGTAGCCCCAAACACAGTCCCACAGTTGCCGCCCCTCTTCCCTTGACTGCCGTGACACCCAAACACCCAACTCCTAGCTTCCGCCCCTTTCATAAGCCTTCCCCTACTTGCCGCCATCCTTCCATGGCAGTCCCAACGCCCTTTCTAAGTCCCATACGGCATCTTATTGCTGTCCCAAGCCCTTTTAGACCCTTTCCTTAGCCCATACAGTTGTCGCCACGTACTTAGGCCCCTCGCTAGATCCCATATCTTGCTGCCGCACCCTCCACAGACCCTTTCTTACTGTCGTCTCCCCATTCCAGCCCCTCTACCCGTGTTGCCAAGCCCTCCTAGTCCCACTGTCCATGTCCCCACACCCAAAAGTCCTTCCATTCCTCTTCTAAGCCACTTAGATCCATTCGTATGCCCTTTTTCTAATTCCAATTGCATCCCAATTTCATTATTCCTAAGTCCTATTTAATAACCTCTCCTCATAAACTACTCTTTACCTGTGCGACCCAACCTTGATTGTTTCACCCGATATTTGTCGGGATTGAGTAATTGTTTGAGTTCCCATTAGTTATATTAAACACATTATATTTTTAGTATTTGCATGTTTATTTGTCGTAATCTTATATTAGTTGATTGATTATTTAATTTCAGCCTATTTTACTCTTAGGGTGCATTATTTTCCATCTCTTTTAATTTTAAGGAACCACATTAGGCATTTAGAGTCACCTTATCCCATTTTCCTATATCACTATTAAGCTTCATAATGGACGAATTGAAAGTTCAGATTCTGAATCAATCAGCAGTTAGTACCACATTACGAATCAGGATCCTGTACTAGCTTTAATAATGGTTCCATAATATATTTCTTTGGCCACAAATTGAATCATTGGAAAGAGGTTTATGCTTAAACATGGGGCACACTAAAATCACCTTGATTGGATTAACCAAGTCATATCTTTTAAACCTCCCAAAATTGATGCTTCAACTTTTTTTTTTTCTAATCCCTATATATTGATTAAATTTTGGGAGGTCCATAAAATAGAGCTTGATTAATACAATAAAGTAAATTTTTAGAGGTCCCATGTTTAAGCATAGATCTTTCCAATGAATCCATTTTTTGTGGCTAAAGAGATATATTGTGTATCTCGTTTTTTAAGTCTATACAGGATCTTCTACGAACCAATCTATAGAGGATCATGAATCATCATGTTACACCATTCATCACATACAAAAGAACTAGAGATAGGATGAGTGCAGTCTGATGCATCTCATTTTCGGAAGTCATCAAGGTAAGTAGATCCAAGCCACCCAATCTTTAGCCACTTCTAGGTTTTGTTGCCATAATGCTTTTCTTAGTCATCGGGTGGATCAAAATCTAGATGGCTAGGATCTTTGAATCTGAATGATTTGTGAGGACTAAGCATTAAACATGCCTCAATATAAACAAGACCACCATGCGATTGTTGTATCAAAAGATCATAAAGAAAAAGGAGTGTCTCACATGGTCCACAAGCGAGGTCTTGGTGTACCAAGGTGCCACACAATTTGTCCGAATATTGTCTTTTGCCCATTCACATGCCAAATTCTTTGTAAGCTGATTCATAGCTCCTGAAGAAAACACAAAACAAAGATGACAACTGTTGGATTGAAGTTTCTATCCGTACCAATGTCATAGAGGGTTATACAAGTAAAATTATGCCATCAAATTCACAATACCTTTACTAGCAGCATAAACTACGCCAGTACTCAAAGCTACCACACCGGCAACAGAGGAGATGAATACAATGCTTCCCTTTCCCGATGCTTTTAAAAGAGGATGTGCAAGTTGGCTTAGATGGTAAGCAGATTCAAAGTTGGTTGCCATGAGAGTGGAATATTCTTCGGCAGTATACTCAATAGTTGGTTTCCTTATATTTGTACCGACATTGTTTACCTGGAGATGCAACAAAGGATAGAAGACACTGATATGCTTGAGAAACAAGAAATGAATAGAGTGTCACAATTAATTTAGTTCATAAAACAACTTGCCCCTTATAAATTTGTTATTTAAATTGAAATTTCATGAACTAAATCCATTAAAGAAAGTTAAAAACAAGACCGCATTCTCTCTAAAGCCTCAGTTATTATAAAATAGATTAGAAACCTTAAGGTAGAACAGCACTTACATTAAAAAAAATTGGAATGATAAATATGTAATTGTTATGGGAAATTCCATGTACTAGGTTTAAAAAATATTTAATAAAAATGAAATATCTCAGAAATGTAAAAGCAAACCCAAGATTTACTCTCTTCAAAGTCTAGTTCTTGACATCATTCTTCACTTAAATTATGAAGTATGATATATGGACATGAAGATCTTGCCCATTTTAAAAGATTTGGAGATCATATCTAATTTTATATCCAGCACATCACTTAGGGATCCATCAACGTCATGCAACTTAAGACAATAATTATGTGATGCCATTTCAAGAATACTGGGAAAAACCAAGAGCCCAAATCCTCTATGTTTTCACCTGAGGAAAAAAAATCCCTCCTGTTTTGACAGTATACGGTAGAAAGCAGAAAAGGATGCACAACATGCTCATGGGGTTTAGCAGTTGTAGCAAGTGAAAGAGGGCGTTAGATCAATCCAAATACCAAAATGAAGATCCATCTGAGGTTTTAGGTATCCATTATAAGGCAATAAAATGGAATTTCTAGGACTTGAAGAATTTTTTTACCTTTTTTTAATGATAACAACTTGAATATTATCAATTTCAATCATCAACCGGGCAGTGTTAAAACCTAAGATAGATTTGAATATTGATATTCAATTGGTACAACACTAGCCAGTGAGCCCACAACATGCCATGAGCCCTCTATTTTCAACTGTAGATGAACTCTATCGTTAAAATTGTATAGGATTCAAACCCAAAATCCAATGAATCAAAGCAAATCCATGACAAAATGGATCAATACTTTCTTTATCACAATAAAAATGACAAGTTGAGGAAAAATATTGGATGCAATATTTCTTATTGAGGAAACATTGATTCCATATAAGTTAATTCTACAAATTATTTTTTTATCCATTGCCTAATAACAATTAACTGCATAATTTCAAGCACATGAATCATGGGTGTTTAGTCATCTTATGATTAGGTTACTTACATACAGTTTGCATTATTACTTGCACATCCATACATCATATTAGGCTTTAAGTTACCATCCTAATAGATTCATCCTGGGTCAGGCGACAACAGCTTTATTCACTATTTGTTCCAATTGACATATGAATAATTTCCACTCAACCTAAGAGCATTTAAGATAGGTGTAAAGAAGTGAAAAATGAGAATAGATGATAGGCTGGGTGCCAACGTTATTGTTAAATATTAATTTGCATTTGCAACTCAAATGAAAGTTAAAGAAACAGGCAAACTTACAAGGATGTTGAGCTTTCCATCAAAGATGGAAGAGACCTTCTCCATCAATATCTCCCGTTCCGCTCGAAACGCCAAGTTGCAGACAGAACCAGTGACGTGGAAACCGAGACCCTCCCATTTCTGCAAGCAGCTATCAAGCTCCGCTTTGTTTCGAGAGCAGGTATGGATTGTCGCTCCAAATACTGCTAGTTCTTCAACTATCGCGTGTCTGATTGCCAACCGAAAAAAAGAGGGAAAAAAAAAACAGGGATTTGGGATGAAGTTGAAGAAGAGATGATAACGATGGGAAAAACAGAGATGATAGCTTTTGATTGATGAATACAAATACCATAAGAAATATCAAAGGAAGTATTTTTTTTCTGTTTTTTCTATGACCCAAAATGTTCAGGTGTCACGCCGGACTAGTCGTTCGGCGCACGATCGAAGGAAGTAATTTAAAGTAGATAGAGTGGTACAGAAAGAGAGAGAGACCCGATTCCTCTGGTTCCACCGGTGACGAGTGCCGTAGTTCCCTGTAATGACCATCGTCCATTTCTGGCGCCGATGCTCTCGCTGCTTTCCATTGTCTCTGTCCCGATCTTGGTAAGTGTGCTCGGAGATTCTCCTGAAGAATGGAATAGGCCCAATAAGGTATAATAGGATATTTTAATTTTAAAAGTTGTTGATATTTTAAAATAATAAATTTTAAAGTTGCTATTTTAAAATTTTCAATATCTAGAAAAATACAAGAATAGTGAAATTCTTAAAAATATTCTGTTGATATATTGTAAATCTCTCAACAATTTTAGAGTTGAGTGATTCTAAAGAATTCACTTAAGAAATTGAAATCTACTTTCATCCTCAATCCACCTCAAAAGATCATTTTCGATAGAGTTATCTTGTGTGAGGCTTGCACATGTTTGGAGGATTAATCGAATACTTTAAGAATTCTTAACACTTTGATTATAAAAAAGATATTGTAAATTTTCCAACAATTATAGTGTTGGAAACTATTTTTCATTTATTTGTTTGAATACCTTTTTACAAATTTTGATATATTATGTGTTATTTTGTATTTATTAATTTGATAGCATATGACATTGATGGACGTGTAAGACATCATGATATATGATACTTTAGTATTTTTTTACAAGTGAACTTAAAAAAGAAAGTATGGCGTGAATATCATTCGTAACTGAAGTTGCATAGCATTTTCTAGACTCGAATTGCAGTCAATAATAACATCTTTAGAAGAAAAAACATGTATATATGATCAAATATAATAAACTAATGTTTAACTATTTTTATTATATTTTTTATATTTAATAGGCAATGAATGGTATTGTTCATTTCTAAATTCTTTTTTTTTCTTTTTTACATCACGATATTATTAAGCGACTAGAACATATCAACTTATGTAGTTTTCAATTTGATGTTCTTTTATCCTATACAATTGTAATTTAAATATGTATAAGAACGTTTTGAAGGCTCACTTAATATTTCATTTGAACAATATGGTCATATTTAAACTATTTAAATTCAATTTTTAGACCATAATCTTGATATGAAGTATTGTTAAATTAAAATTTTATGATCCATATTCTCAAATACATTCAATTTTGAATTCAAAACTATGTAACTAAACATGGTTTTTTAGAATTCTTGAACCATTGAATTTAAGAAATTTCAATGTTTAATTTCGATGTGACCAAATGTAAAATTTCAAATGATGGAATTCCTCTAATTCCAAAATTTGTCAAAAACGAAAGTCCAAAAATGAAAAATTTTAGAAATTCTAAAGAATTTTATGAGAAGAGTCCTTAGAGAATGGAAGAAAGAATAAACTTAAAATTTGATCTTTCAAAATTGATACCATTGATTTTTCATGGCCAATGTGATGAGATAGAATGATTGATTAGTAGTAAAACTTTACCCACACTTTATCTATGTGGTCATCTAATGTATCCCACCTAATTATCTAGTCTGATCATTATATTTTATGACCATCTATTCTCTTTGATTGTATATTTGTATCATACTTACTCGAGAAGAGAAATTAATTATCTACTATGATCAGATCCGCAACATGCGAAGTTCATTTTTAAATAATAGATTCAGTCAATAGATGGATTAGAGGTCTTCATCAAACACCATTTTTTAACTAAGGTGTTCATGTGTAAACCTCCAAATCTACACACAACAGATAAGTTCGATGGAGAGTGGCCTTTAGAATTGAGCGTAAATTGAACACAAGACCCCACTTCTTAAAGTAAATTCTTAGCCGTCAGATCTTCATCAACCACTATTTTTCTCTATTGTCCTCATTTTCTTTCAACTCAACAGAGGAGGATTCAGTTCTCTAACTTGCCATTTCCCACGTACTTATTCTAAAAACCATCAATGGTGGAGCTCTTTTCTACATACATGTTCAATGAAGGACAGAGCAGGAATACGAGAAAGCAAGCAACAACAGTAAAACAAAGCACCAAAGCAGGGAAAAAAAGCAAAACCGGAGCTGAAAGCCAATCACTTGTAACCAATGTGACAAATCTCGGCGGTATTTTCAAATTTACCGCGTTTTTATCGGCAAAATACCGTTACCGTGTTAAAAACGCGTTTTTATCGCCAAACGATAAATTTCCGGTAAATTCCCGATAAAATCGCGTTAAAAACGCGATAAACGTTAATAACGCGATAATATCCCGAGAAATTCCCGGTAAATTCCCGAGAAATTCCCGGTAAATTCCTTATACCATTTTTATTTCATTAATTTTTTTATTTATTCTATTTTTTTTATTTTTTAAATATTATAATTTCAGCGAGATTTTCCCGTTAAATTCCCGATAAAAATCCGAGAATTTAAAAATATCCCGTTATTACCAATTGCCGTTAATATCCCGAGAACGGTATTTGTCACTATGCTTGTAACTATGAAATTGCATTTTTGGAAAAACATCCATGGCTTCTTGTGAAAAGTAAACTACCTTAATCCAAGGGCTAAACTGAGACTAAAAAGATAAATGTCCAACGTCAACAACAGACTTAAACCACCTCACAACAAAAATCTCAAATGGTCCAATCACATGTTGCCACATAAGCTCTGATAGATTTAACATAATATTTTCTATTGGAGTCACAAACCACATGCGCATAAGTAGACAATCATCATTCTATTACCCAAAAATCTCTTCTAACTCCCATAAATGAAAAGGCATTTAACCCTTCCTCACAAGAAAAGCCATCTCCACCAACAAAATGTTAGGACGAGAAGAGAGAGGGTGGCTAATCATTATAATCTCTGGTCTTTTTTTTCATAGTGGATTTATCATGCTCCATAGATGTAGGCGATTTTGTCGAACCACAATCTCTGTTTGTTCTCTTGTTTCTTGTGTGTGTGATTGTTCTTCGATTTGTGTTTGTTTGTGGGTTGGACTTTCACACACAAAATGACTCTACTTACTTCCACTCCTTAAGGTCTTAATATTCTCTAAGGAGGATCACACCCTTCTATATTTATACATAAAAGCCCCTATACGAAGAATGGCTAGAGAGCTTTGATGGGGGCATGGCTGACATCAATGTCCATTTTCGCAAGAAAAAGGCATGTTTGCATTGTTTAATTTTAACTCATCTATTAAGGTAATTGCTTATAGTGCAACGATGGATGGCTGATAGTAAAGTAGTTTCAAGAACTTACTCATGCTGAACCAATTGACTTCTATCATGGTGGCAAGGTTGGAAAATGGAGAGCTGGTACTAGAAACACACAATCTAATTTATTGACCAGACGGATCAGCACAGGGTGGGTGATTCACAATTTCTCACTTGAATTATTTTAAAATTGTGTAGAACATTTTAAATGTAAAATATCATTTCACACAAGGCCATCTTTACACACGAGAACTAATTCAAAAATAATAAAATAATGAAAAAATAGAGAACTGCCAATAAGTGCACAACATACAAATACATAAATACCGCATAAATGTAATTATATAGCAGCCATCCAATATCAATCAATATAATGGTATCTGCTGTAGAACGTAGTCTAAAGCCTAAAACAAAGAAAACATTCAATAAGCAGAATGAGAACATTACCACCAACCAATCAATTGCCTAGTCATATCTTAAAGCAGAACAATAAAGTACTCAATTCTAAAAGCCTTAAATTATAAAAATTTGAACCTTTTTTAGTAAATGGTATATGGCAACCACGGAAAAGATGACTAAACAAATTCAGAAAACATTATACCCATGTCATCATGTATTTTAGGTTCAAATTACCACTATAAAATCATGTTTGCAACTTGCTAATTTCTTTCCTTAAAATGTGTTGGATTTAGTCCAAGCCACATATACACTCAGGTCTCTGAGCATGGCGAACCTGCTTAGATAGATATCGAGTTAATAAATTGCATATAGGCCAACCAAAAGCCCCACAAAATCACATCCCATAATAACAGCAGATTCTCCAAAAAATGTGTATCCTCAAATTACATCTGAAAAACTTTTGAGATTCGTTCTCTGATTGTCTTCTTCGGAAAACCCAAGCTAAGTGAAGGAAAATATATATCTCTAGTCGGACAAAGCTAGCCACCTCACCTAGTGTACCTTCTCTCTGTTAGGGATCGGGATAGCCTCGTGAGCGTGATTCTGAGTCTCGTGGTTGAGATCCGTGAGCGAGACCCAAGCAGGAGAAGCAAAGGTAGAAGGAGCAGAGGCAGCAGCACCTATTTCTCCGCTGCTATATCAAAATGATCTATAGCATCATAGATAGAGACAAAGGCAGCTTTCCTTCACTTCCACCAGCTTCAGTAACATATCGATACCCGGGCTAGTAGATGCATACCAATATGACTAGTTAGGGCGATCCAGCGGGAACGCTATATGTTACCTTTGACTCTGCTGTCTCCACCTCTGCTTGCTCTGATGCGGGCAAGTAGCAAGATGCCATATCTACATCACAACAGAACATTTCTAATAATTGGTGCATGCCATGAGGCAATCATAGTTTTAGTCACAAAGTACCCACCATGTCATCTGTGCCATAAATGCAAAATAAAATCGTCATGATTTCTAATTACACAATGTTGCTGAAGTTCAGACAAGAGGCAGACAAGAATGAAAGCACAGACAATGAGGGAAAGAGAGGAGGAAGGTGTTAGGACCTGGGCTTCTATCTCAAAAGACTAGCCTGTTAGGTGGAGTAAGGAGTGACTCAAGTCGTTTATAAATTCCTAGATCTCCTCTACACTTCCAATGTGGGACTCATTCGTAACAGCACCAACAATACCCCCTCAAACGAGGTCCTCCGGCGGAGCGAGTGCCGGTGGAGAGTCTTGGAGTGAGATGGTGGACCAACAGAGGTGGCATATATGGTTGGTTGAGAGTTACGTCTCAATGAAGGAGTGGAAAGTGAGGGATTATGCAGAGCTGGTGATGGGGTTCGAATCTCAACAGGCAAACGGTGCCGTCTAGGGCCAACTTACGGAAGGCAGTGGCATCAGAGTCTAAGCAAAAGAGATGGAATGAGTTGATCAAGTCCAGTACCTAGGGGCCTTAGAGGACACATGACATTAAAAGAGAAAGCAGAGCTACAGTTGCTGGAATGGACTGCAGGGGTGGTGGCAGAGAGGTTGAGGAAGTAGATGGAGGAGGAGATGAGGCAGAAGAGGGCGAGAATAAGATAATGATGACAATGCTTGGATGAGAGCATTGCTAGTCTTTGTGGTGATGCTTCTGAGAGGAGAGTTCTGCTAACAACATACACGAGGTACTTTACATGTCGGAGTCACATTATCCTATAAATCTTATCTTAAATGACCATACATGGAGAAATGATGATGCAGCACTGCATCTACCTGAGATTAGGTTCAAAATCGAAATCCCAAGCAAATTGAGAAACCCGGCAAGAAATTGAGAGATTATAGAACTTTCTATTTTATTTTATTCTTATTTGCAAGATTGAGATAATTTAGATTTATTTCCATTTTTATTTTCCTATTTTCGTTTTTTCTTTTATTTCTATTTTTGTGTTATGGGTTTTCTATAAAAACCCCATTAGAGAATGTAATCAAACATATTATTGAAAGAATGAAAAATTGAGAGTTTCTCATCTTCCTCTCCTCCTACGGTGATTCCCGTTTCTCCTTCTCCCTCCTGTGGACTCGAGCTTCTCTCTCCTATCCCTCGGGTGGATTCCCATTCTTCTCTTCTCCTTCTCTGAGTGGATTCCCATTCCGGCCGTTCAGCTATGACTCTCCTTCACGCCACCACGTCACTGCCATGCTCGCTGTTCATCCTATATCTGCTACTCGAGAACTCCAGGCCAGCCAGCCCTGTTCCATCGTCCCTGATAGGAATGACCATCCTCTGCAATCTACCATCCCAGTTGCTAGCCCTTTCATTTCTCCTTTCCCCTTTGACCACCCAAGCAACCTTGACCCATTAATGCAACCCACAACTCTTCCCAACGTCCCCAACCTTGTCTTTTAATTTCAAGGTCTCCACTTAATGCCCACTTTGCTCCTTTTGACATGAATTGACCAAGCCCAATATCCCATCAAACTCATTTATCATTCCTAGTTATTACCTATTTCCCATTTAATTGACCCATTTACCCGAGCCTCAACTGAATCACTTGTCCCGTCCTAAATCCGATCCTGCCTGCGCTGCGCCAAATGAGATATTAGCAGAGAAAAGCAGTAGCGAAGGCAAGAAAAGAAGCACGTCCCCATGCACCAAAGATGCGGTGTAATGTCTCTTTCGGAAAATCCACTTATATGCACACAATTCCACATCAGTCCAAATTTTCATCTTATGATTTCTATATTGTACGGCTCATTGAAAACAACAAACCAAAAAGCAGCATTCCAAACAGTATAAGACATGTATATCATAATTACCATATATCATAATTACCATAATTACTGTTACCTTCGAACCTGATTACAATATTAGGGTAGATATGATCTAACAAAATTATATTTGCTGCTATTTATATTAATTTCATTTGGGTAATGGTTCTAGATGTGACTTGATCCATGTATGCCATGGTGATGTACAACTTGGGTCCTTATCTAAACACTTTCATTTCATGTCAAATATCAACCAAACATTTTTTTATGCTAACATGATCCTACACCAAAGGGACCTTAAAGATCATATTACCAAGAAATGTGAGGGAACAATTGATCTTCTTGAAATTCCAACAAAAGCATTAGTACAACTGCTCTACAAACATCACGCTTATTAAGCTATTAATGAGAAACTGTGGTGATTGTCTGGACAAACAGTTTCTTGATGTTTCTAGTCATGCATTGGGTAGAAACCATTCACAGTCATTCCTCCATCAACAGATATCACCTGCCCTGTAATGTATGAAGCCGCAGGCAAGCAAAGGAAAGCCACCAGAGATGATACCTCCTCTGGCTCTGCTATGCGTCGAAGAGGAGTGCGCGAGATTATAGATTTTGTAAATTCCTCATCTTCTAACAACTGTTAAAAGAAAACATCATCATAGACAAGATAATGTAAGCAAGTGACCGCTGGATAATGCATTATCAACAGAGAATCAATGAAAAGCTCATAAGGTATGGATAATGGAATATTATGATTGCAGGAAACAGGAACATGTCCATAATAGTTAATATGAAATAACAGGATAATGGACATTATAGAACTGATAAGTTACTCCATCTGTCCCATTTTAGTTATCTCATTTTAAAAATTTGAATTTTTAAAGAAGGACTCTCAAAAGGCTTATGAACTTCTCTCAAACATTCTTTTAACTCTTCCAAAATGCATATGAGACAACTATTTTGGGACAGTTTCAAAATGCATATGAGACAACTAAATTGGGACAGAGGGAGTATTTCTTTTACTTCAGTTCCATCATTTAGTAAATTACACCAAACTTAATTATTAATTATGATCAGAGATCATATGTATGCTAGACATCAACGTGAGAGAATTCAAACTACATATTTGTGTGGATATTAAAATTTGCATAATTTCAGATACAATGCAACAGAAGTATTCCAAGTAGACTTTAGCCTTTAAAAATTTTCTAACATGACATAATTTATGGGATGATGTCTATGAATCTCGTAAAATCAGCACCCTTTCAATAGAAGTATCCCCAGAAAGAAAGTTTTGATTAGGTGTAAGTGTTCATCCTATATTTCTAATGCTCTTTCAGCTTCCTTCACACAATTTCTGCTTTGCCTCTTCATGCTGACACAGCAAAACTGGTGCTACATGTTCTATTTCATCCCTAGACACCTGAAGCTTTTATTATTGTCTCCCTAAACACTTCACTAACAACTGAAAACACATTCATGCTCCAGATCTCATCCATATAAAAAAGAAGATGCAAAATATTTCATGAATACAAACTACCAATTGAACCTTTTTCCAGGTAATCTGAGTGCACCATCTTTAGTTAATAAAAATATCAAGTTTTCTTTGTTGCTAATCTTACCAGGAATAATTCAATATGCAACCGTAAAACTCACAATGATGCATCTTATGCACAGTTGTAACAGACTTAAAGGTATCTTGTGAAAGATGATCAGTTAGACATGATGCAGATATATGTTTTCCTTTTTCCTGATCAATTACCACTTCTATAAAAGTGTAAGTGTACATTTGTTTACATAAATATTCCTAGATTAATTCAATTTTCTTAGAGGTTGTTTGCCTATTTCTGCAAGGAAAGCAATTCCAAGGAATAAATTATGTTTAAGTTCGATTCATGTCATCCAAGTGTATGAAATTCAGACTCATGTTAGCCTGTGGATTTGTTTAAAAATCTTTATTTTCGTTGAAAATGAATGAATAGTTGTCATGATGAGCAAGGAAAATGCTCCTCTTTTTTTTTTTTTTTGATGATTGCAAAATGTTCCTCTTTTCCTCATTATTTTTCTTATCCACCCTCTTGGAAATGAATTCCTTGAAAGAAGAGGGAAGGATCTCAACTTTTGTGGTTGGCAAAAAGAGCCCTTATTTTTTTTTATGACCGAAGGTCTCCAAATGTCTTGTTCGACTAGTCCTTCGAGACATGTGCACGCCTCCCTGCGCACACATGCCGGATTCAAGCAGTGGAACCTTACTCTGTACATATCCCACAAAGAGTGACCCTTTATTAGAGCCACCTGGGATTGAACCCAAGACCTCAACCAAACAAAGAGCCCTTATTCCATGGAAGAAAAGAGAAGAGTCTCATATTTTATGATTTTCATTCTTCATCATTGGAAAATGACAATTAGCCACTTAGGAAAATTCAATTTTCATAGGAAATTTTGATTGTCCCATGTTTGTATGCACATTTTTCATAGGAATTTGAATTCTTACTGTAGAAAAGTAGACTGAAGAGAAGATGAAGAATGGAGAAGAAATTCTCTGTATCTTGTGTTGATTGTGTATAACTGAAAGAATTATATATATAAATAAGAAAAGGGGAGCCAATCATGGTTTCAACTCCGTTAACCGAGATCCTGACGAGTGAGAAAGAGACGTCTCTCCTGACACAAAATATTAACCCCCCTGACTACTGACACAAGTTTCCAAGGTGGTTGTTTCAATCCCCTTGCCCACTTGATTGCATTCGCCAAGTCCCCCCGCATTTACTAGCTTATCATACCCATTGCTGATGCAGTAGCAGGATCGTTTAACCACGAGGAAGCTGGTTAGGCCCAATGAGGGAGCCTACGAAGCAAGGGGAATCCAAAGACCTTGTTGGGTTGTCAAGGAGTCCAACAACACTCGGTCAATAAGGACGGAGCTGGTCAACACTTCTAAGCTTTGGGCGTTTACATGCAATGGGGGAAACCCCAACCAACGCTCGACGGTGCTGGTAGTTGGGCGCTTCGGAGCAGGGGAGTCGCTGGTGATGTAAAAGGGACTGGTTGGTTGTCTATGGGCAGGCAGGAGAGAGGGAATGGGCAAGATGGGGAAGAAGAGAGGATGGAGAGAAGGGCCTCAGGCAAGATGGTTGTGAAGTGGGTTGGGACTGTCGGTGGACCGGCAAGGAGGCAACAGGGGGCACTGTGCGCGGAGTGAAGGCCTACAACAGGGGACACTAGCATGCAGCTAGCTAGGACGTTGCAGATGGGCAGGTGCGGTTGGGGCAATGGGCACAACTACTCATGGACGGTAGCAGAGATAGATCAGTCGGACAGCAAGGCCGTAGGCTGCACGTTGTTGGTGTTGCAGGCAAGAGTTGCTTGGGTAGCAAAGGAAGAGGGAGAGAAAAGGATAACATTTCCTGCAAAGGTTGGATAAAGAAATAGAGAAGAGAGAGAGAGAGGAGGAAAGGGAATAGAGATAAAATAAGGGAATCCTGGGTTTCCAAAAGTATATACAAGTGCTGACTCTTGGCCAACCCAAATGGTTTTTTATACTCCTTTGGGCACGGCTAGATTTTGGTTGGAGTGTCCTTGTACGACTAGAAAACAAGTGGAGAGTTAGATTTAGGCTGGGGAGAGTCCCACTGAGAAACAACAGCAGCTAAGAGAGCTGAGAGGAAATGGGTCTCACGTGTGGGTTGAGGTCCCGTGTGGACGCTCATGCGGTCTGTGCTTTATCAGGGCCCGGTGGTTGAACGGAACTCGTCCTTGAGTTTGTAACCAAGGAGTGCGATATAAGGGGCAATGTTCTTTGTTCTCACCACCACTACCGAGAAGATGCCACAAAACTTCACACTGACCCTTTACAAGCCATCTCTTGTACTTGCTTGTGGGGCTCCGCTCCTTCAGGAGAGGTTTGACATGAGGTCGCTCTCCATTCCACAAAAATGTGCAGGTGTCCTGCATGGGATCATTGGATGCTTGACGATCGACTCGGCGATTGATGTTGCGCCTTGGGCATCTAGTTGCGATATGCCCCATCTGTCAATACTTGAAGGCTTGAAGCATGTGATTGTGTTGTGTTCCTCGAACTTTTCTGCTTGGTGCTGCTAACGAAGAGGTAAGATTCTTTCTTCTGAGGGGTCGATGATTTTCCCCACATATGAGCGAGAGTAAATTGCATTCCATCCTTATAGGTGTAAGTGTTCTCACGGCCCTTGTGGGCACAACTGACATTATATTGCCAAGGACGCCCAAGAATCATGTGGCACATGTCCATGTTGACAACGTCGAAGAGAATCCGGTCTTCGTAAGTTTGCCCCATGGAGAATGAGATGTAACACTGCTTTGGCACTCTCGTCTCTCCCACGCTTTTGAGCCATCTAATAGAATAAGGAGAAGGGTGTGCTTGCGTGGTCAAACCCAACTTATCAACTATCAACTGAGAGACGATGTTCTCGTTGCTACCGCCATCGGTGATGAGGTCACAAACCCTTTGGTTCACAATGCACCAGGTCTTGAAGAAGTGGTGACGCTGCAGGGGAAGACTCTGCTTTGGTGTGTACAACAATTTTCAGACCACCAAAGAAATGCCTTGGTCCTCATATGTAATCTATTGTTTTTTGTCGTCGTCTTCCACTAGACCTTCCACATATTCTTTTTCCTCGATTTTCCCGTGGCAAGGTTGATTGGCTGAAGGCGAGGACATTGATTTGAATGGTGGCCGACTTCTCCGCAACGGCAACACCTAATAGGCATAGGAGGAGTGTACAGGTTGCTTTTGACAGTCTCTTTGCTCTCAATAAGCTTTGGCGGGGCAATGGTTGCTGGATTCTCTGCGGGCACATGTCGCGGGAGTATACCCTGTTGAGGAATCTACCCTTGGGCTGGTGTGGGGTTATGAGCGGTCGATGGGGGAGTGGATGTAGTCATAGGAGCATTCCTTCCCCTGGGTCGACTGACCCTCCACTTTTGAGGTCATTCGTACCGTATCACTCAAAGTGAAGTTGGGGTGGAACATGATGCAGTCATGGACCGTAGTACGGAGTCATCCGAGGAACCTTGCAACTTGTTGAGACTCGGTCTCAACCAAGTTGTTTCTCGCTAAGAGACGGTAGAATTCAGCCGCATAGTCTCGAATGGGTCATTTTCCTTGCCAACGGTTTTGAGATTGCTGAAACAAGACTTGATCATAGTAAGTTGGAAGGAAACAGGTCTGTAGAACCTGTCTCATCTGTGGCCATGACTTAATAGGAGGCTTGTTTTGCCGCATGCGTGTGGTTTGCAACTGCTCCCACCAAGCAAAAGCTCCACATTTGAGTTCATAGGCCACGAGCTTCACCTTCTTCGCTTCATCTATTTCCATGTAATCGAAGAAGTGTTTGACTTCCGAGAGCCAGCCGATGAAGTCTTCGATATGTAGTTAACCGTTGAACGATAATCAATGTTTTAATTCCGGAGTGGTTCATCTCTACATAAAAGAACTGGCTTTTCCCAATTTTTTTCCTTTTTAAAAAATAAATTGTTTCCTCATTTTGCTAAATAAAGAATCAACAAAAAGAAAAATCTATAGTAGATAGAGAATCTCATATAATTTTTATATCCATATCTTTAACTCAATCATCATGGAATCATCTGTCAAAAAGCTATTAAGTTTGATAATGGACGAATTGAAAGTTCAGATTCTGAATCAATCAGCAGTTAGTACCACATTACGAATCAGGATCCTGTACTGGCTTTAATAATGGTTCCATAATATATTTCTTTGGCCACAAATTGAATCATTGGAAAGAGGTTTATGCTTAAACATGGGGCACACTAAAATCACCTTGATTGGATTAACCAAGTCATATCTTTTAAACCTCCCAAAATTGACGCTTCAACTTTTTTTTTTTCTCTAATCCCTATATATTGATTAAATTTTGGGAGGTCTATAAAATAGAGCTTGATTAATACAATAATGTAAATTTTTAGAGGTCCCATGTTTAAGCATAGATTTTTCCAATGAATCCATTTTTTGTGGCTAAAGAGATATATTGTGTATCTCGTTTTTTATGTTTATACAGGATCTTCTACGAACCAATCTGTAGAGGATCATGAATCATCATGTTACACCATTCATCACATACAAAAGAACTAGAGATAGGATAACTGCAGTCTAATGCATCTCATTTTCAAAAGTCATTAAGGTGAGTAGATCCAGGCCACCCAATCTTTAGCCACTTTTAGGTTTGTTGCCGTAACGCTTTTCTTAGCCATCGGGTAGGTCAAAATCTAAATGGCTAGGATCTTTGAATCTTAATAGTTTTTGGACATCCATGTTGAAAATCCATAGGATCATTTGTGAGGACTAAGCATTATACATGCCTCAATATAAACAACAACAACATAAGATTTATATATCAATAGATCATAAAGAAAAGGAGTTTCTCACATGGCTCACAAGCGAGGTCTTGGTGCTCCAAGGTGCCACACAATTTGTCCGAATATTGTCTTTTGCCCATTCACATGCCAAATTCTTTGTAAGTTGATTCATAGCTCCTGAACAAAACACAAAACAAAGATGACAATTGTTGGATTGAAGTTTCTATCTGTACCAATGTCATAGAGGGTTATACAAGTAAAATTATGCCATCAAATTCACAATACCTTTACTAGCAGCATAAACTGTGCCAGTACCCAAAGCTACCACACCGGCAACAGAGGAGATGAATACAATGCTTCCCTTGCCCGAAGCTTTTAAAAGAGGATGTGCGAGTTGGCTTAGATGGTAAGAAGATTCAAAATTGGTTGCCATGAGAGTGGAATATTCTTCGGCAGTAAACTCAATAGTTGGTTTCCTTATACTTGTACCGACATTGTTTATCTAAAGAAGCAACAAAGGATAGAAGACATTGATATGCTTGAGAAACAAAAAATGCATAGTGTCACTATTAATTTAGTTCATAAAACAACTTGCCCCTTATAAACGGGTAATGATAATTTACACCAAAGAAATCAGTCACAGTACACTATATGATATTTTTTTTACAATTTTTCCCATTTTGCCTTATGTCTGATTTTGAACTTCCCTAGTTATGAAAAGGCTGCTGGAGATAGAAGAGAGAAGAGAGGAGAGAAGAGAGAAGAGAAGAAAGAAAAATGAGAGGGAAAAATGGTTTCGTCTCTGGTAAAAAAAGCGAGCGAGCAACCTTGAGATGTTTGAGAACCGGCTTTCGTTCATTTTATGCGTCTTATACTCTTTTATTTTTTATTTTTCCTTTCCGTTTTCTTCTTTCTTGGGCTTTGCGAAATGAGTTGGAAGATGTGGTTGAAGGCTTGCAAAGCTGCAATGAGACATCATTCTCAAGTCTCCAGCACTAGCATCGGCCACCCAAAGCAAAGCGTGGGGTAAATTGCCTTTGCTTTTAAGGGTACTTTCCACCACTTTAAAACAAGGCAGCAGGAGAACTTGCCATCAATGGATGAGCCCAATTGGGAGATGGGTTTTGATGGGTAAGTTATGAAGTAAAGAAACAAATAAAGTGGGAAGGTTTTGTGGGTTGGACATTGGGAGATGGAATTGAATGGCAACTGTTGGGCGACATAGTTGAATGCACAGAGGCTGGGTAGGGAATGGATGTGAATGGAATAGAAAGATTGGGGGGTTAGTGGTTGCTGGACAGGGTACAGGTCTGTGCTGGATTTGGAAAAAGGGACAGGTGAAAGGTCGGACGGGAGATGGTGAAGAAGAAGGGACAAACGGTATGGGTTGTGAACGAAAGGGATCAGTGAGAGAAAGGAAGAACAGAGTAAGAAAGGACGAAGAAGAGGAGATGACTTACAGGAGAATCAGTTGGGAGTGGGGAGGCAGAATGGTGACTACAACAGTGGGGATGACCATTTCAAAAAAAAAAAAAGTGGGGATCGGCTTGGGGAAAGCCGATGCTGGATTTGGTCAATCACAGCAGGGGATGCCTGGCCTAGGTCGTTCCCAGGCAGCAACGCGGGCAGGATCTGGAAAATAGATTTAAGGGAAAAACTGTAAAAAAATATCAAATAATGTACTATGACTAATTTCTTTGGTATAAATATCATTGCCCTTATAAATTTGTTTATTTAAATTGAAATTTCATGAACCAAATCCATTAAAGAAAGTTAAAACCAACACCGAATTCTCTCTAAAGCCTCAAATATTATAAAATAGATTAGAAACCTTGAGGTAGAACTGCACTTACATTAAAAAAAAAATACAAATAGGAATGATAAATATGTAATTGTTATGGGAAATTCCAAGAACTAGGTTTCAAAATATTTAAAAAAAAAAAATGAAATATCTCGGAAATGTAAAAGCAAACCCAAGATTTATTCGCTTCAAAGTCGACACCATTCTGCACATAAATTATGAAGTACGATATATGGATACAACAAGAGGATCTTGCCCATTTTAAAATATTTGGAGATCATATCTAATTTTACATCCCAGCACATCACTTAAGATCCATCAACATCATACAACTTAAGACAATAGTTAAGTGATGCCATTTCAAGAATACTCGGAAAAACGAAGAGCCCAAATCCTCTATGTCTTCACTTCAGGGGGGAAAAAAAACCCTCTGTTTTGACAATATACAGTAGAAAGCAGAAAAGGATGCATAACATGGTGTAATAAGGTTCAGCGGTTGTAGCAAGTGAAAGAGGGCATTAGTTAAATCCAAATACCAAAATGAAGATCCATATGAAGTTTTGGCTATACATTATAAGGCAATGAAATGGAATGTTTCTAGGACTCGAAGAATTTTTTTTCCCTTTTTTTAATGATAACCACATGAATATTATCAATTTCAATCATCGACCTTGTAGTGTTAAAACCTTAGATAGATTTGAATTTTGGCATTCAATTGGTACAACACTAGTCAGTGAGCCAGCAACCTGCCATGAGCCCACTATTTTCAACTGTAGATGAATTCTATTGTTAAAAGTGTATAGGATTCAAACCCGAAATCCAATGAATCAAAGCAAATCCATGAAAAAATGGATCAAGACTTTCTTTATCACAATAAAAAAGACGAAGTTAAGGGAAAATATTGGATGCAATCTGTTCTTTTCACTTTTTGTCCCCTAAAAATTCCTCTTACTTGTGGAATAGTTCTATTCAAGTAATATTAAAGAAAAACCTAGATATTAAAGAAGGTTCTAAAACCCAATACTGTCACATGGCATCCATTCCCCAAATCTCTCAACACATCTTTGTCATTCCCTCAAGCTCTCCAGACAAATTATGTCTACTCTCCCCTTCACCCATAATGCCCATAAAATTTCTCCACATAACTCCATATCTCCTCTCCTCTTTTCGTCTCCAATGAACTCATAATGCCTACATCAATATTTCTCAATCTCTGGTTAAGAAGATGAAGTTCTACTTTTACCACATCTACGACATTTCTATCTCAACAATAAACAATTTCATTCAAAAACCAACAATGATATAAATGATGACAACGATGATGATGATAACAATGATAACAACAACCACCACCACCCAATCCAATGTTGTTCTTAAATTCTCCTTGTGTGCTATTTATGATCTTTACTTTTCTCTTGACCCCTGTTTTGAAAGAATAGCTTTTGCAAAAGATGCTAGTGGTTTAGCACCCAACTACCAAACTCTTCTCAATTTCACAGCCAAGAAGTAGGAAGCAAAACAAAAAATAGAGAACATATATTTGCCAGAGGCATCTATAACAGACATATGACTGCTGATGTATAAGGTCCTTACTTTCTACAAAAGTTGTTTTGTTGGTCTAGAGAAGACAACGCAATCATAGGAGTGAAAGGAATAATCTGAATTTTTTCTCTCCTAGATTTTTTTTTGAAAGGCAACTTCGTTAATAAAACAAAAAGGATACAAAGAGGAAGGGCAACAAGGAGAAACCCTCCCAAACAGAAACAGTCAAATTACATCAATCTATTAACAATTTCCTCATTTGAACACACCTCCTGTCTAGCCATAGAATCAGCAACGGAGTTTGCCGACCGCGGGACCCAAGCAATCTTAAAATCAAAGCTGGCAATAGCATGACGAATTCTCTCCTAGATTTTTGTCCTATTTTTTTAATTCTCTTCAACATTTTGAAAATTTCAATGGAAAAAACCATATGTAAAACTCATGGTGGATAGCATATGTAATAAATCAATGTCTAAGTTCATAACACATGATATGTATTATGGGTTGAATGGATTAGCAATTCACAGCATTTCCGTGATAACACATTAAAAACAAAGAGAACGGACGAATCTAAACTATGATGCCCAAACACTTCAAAGTAGGCCCTTTTTTGTGCATGGTGTCATCCTAGACACCATTTCTATATGTAACAGCTGCCTCCTTTCCTTATTCATGGTGTGTCCCTACGGTATCATAGATGTGTCAGCACATTATAGAAACTAACCATTTAACTTCAACAAGTCAACAATGCATTGCAAAGTTTTTAAATCATGCAAGGTTACATACTATCTGCTGACCTTTCTTTCACTTTATGCATATTTGGTTTGTATGTAAATTTGTACTCCTTTTATGCATGCCACCAATGCGAAGGTTATGTTAGGTTAGATTTGTGTGAAGCCATTAAATTTCCAACACAAATCAAATAAAATGGGATAGAATTCTCAACCAAAAACCTAGAGATAAAGGGATGGTTGGCAGGGTCATGGGCCATGCCAAGAATTTTTACTCTCAAGTTTTGGTATTTATTGATATTTTCTATTTTGGGGATTAAGTTTCTAAAGTAGATGATAACCATGATTTTACCATGCAAAGATATCAGAAATTACTGTAATTTGGTGCATATTTTAGTTCAAATCTTATACATTATCAGAGTATGGGGTGCTTGAGTAGCGACAAGGAGCCAACACCTAGTGTGCTTTAATGCAAAATAGGAGATGATGAGGACATCGAGTCAGAATTGTAGAAGCATTAGCGTAAATGGAAGTGTTAACATCCAATTGTCACCTTGATCTGGTCAGATGGTGACATACTTTTTCCTAGATGGATCCAAGACAGATAATCCAACACAAGCAAAGCTCATCAACCTTGCAGCTTAGTCTCATTTTTCTGTATTTGGGGCTTACTTTTCAACATTGAATAACATCATAATGCTATGAATCTGGTATCATTTGATAGCCCATTGGATTAGGTGACGAGGACGTTCATGATGGCTTCCAAGTCTATCAGAGATCTCAAAATCGACATAATATAGCTGTTGGGACATTATGGTTGGAAGATGACCAATAGATCTAACGTCTTAGCATAGATCTACGATTAGATTGCTTGGAAGACCTGATCTAACCGTTCATTTCATCAGTTCAGGTTTTGGGAGCTATTATGTCCGTCAGATTGTGATTGCCTTGATCCAAACCATAAAATAGATCTTGAGTTGTCATATTGGTTTACTTAGAAAGTTTATTTTATTGTTTATTTTATTTTATTTGCATATCAACTTTATACGATGTAATAAGTCATACTGAATAGCTTGTATTGTTCACACATGTGGCACACACGTGTGCATCTCTAGGGTTTCTTAGGTCTCCTTATAAATACTTGTAAACACTCATTATTTCACAATAGAATACAAGTGAAGAATTTTTTTGCATACACTTTTGAGAAGACTGGTGGTGTGATTCCATCTCTCATTTCGTGTGACTCAAAGGAAATTAGGTCCTTCTATCTTTTCTCCTCCTAATCTCTTCTTCTTCTCCTTTTCTTTCTCATCCAACTTTTTCCCAATTTTCCTGCATTTTTAAACCCTAAACAACCTAAAAGTCCCAAAGAAACCCAAATCTAACCCAACCAAGGCTAGATCTGGTCTTTGCAAGCTGCCATGGCCCGGACCCCACCCGGCCGTATGACCATACGAACAGGGTCATATTGGTCATTTTTCAGCCTATTTTGCATCCTAACCTGGTTCCCTACCCTAAAGCCAACTTTTTTGTACAAAAAACCCCCCAAACAGCCCCTTCTTAGACCTATTTCAAGTGTTTTTGGGTTTGGATTCAAGTAGGACTTGATTTTTCACTGAGAGAGTGTACTTTTTCATTTGTGTGGGAATTTTAGACATCTTAAATATGATCGTAGGATATTTGGAGGCCTTAATCTCGATTTGAGATTACTTCTAGGTTTAGTATGCTTACAAGTTATGTATCTTTTTAGTTATTTTGATTTTGTGATGTTTGCTTAGAATCTTGTTTTAATCATTGATTACAGAACAATAACTTCTTAAATCAGCGTTTTCATTGCATGTTATGAGCACAAAGCAATAGTTATTACCCAGACTTGTTATTTTCCTTCATTACATTCTTAGATCTAGTGTTTTTAATGTCATACCTTATTTTTAGCAATATTGTCAAACTCGAATCGTATCGTAAATCAGTCTAGAGATGTGAATCGCGAGTTGTGAATCGGAAATCGTAGAATCATAAGATTCATAATGTTTTTTATTTTTTTTAAATTATTATTTATACTATAATTACGTATAACATGACATAGAATAATAAAATAATTTTTTCAATTCCTCATAATATATAAAAAGTTTAGAACTATTTATTTCTTCAGTGCAGAGTCTATATATATTAATACAAAATAATTATTTAAACACTTGTATCAATTCAATTTATGTAAATAAAATAGACTAAATTTCTTTAGTTTCTTTGAAATTAATTTTATGTAATAATATTTAGTGAATCGTATCGTGAATTTAGGATGATGGACCGGTCTCTTTAAGAAGAGACAATATTTGTTGATTTCTTGAATCGTATCGTGAATTTAGGATGATGGTCTGGACTCTTATTAAGTATTGATAAATTTAAGAAATCAACAAATAAATCTAAATAGCATTCATAAAATAAAAAAATTCTAAAAAATAAAAATCATTTTTAGAGATTTCTATTTTTTAAAATAGATACAAACAGTGTTGTTAAACCAGCCCGGTCTGCGGTTGAACTGCAACTAGGGCTGAAATCGGGTTGGGTCGGGTTTTTTAAAACCCAACCCGACCCAAGTTACTAAAATATAGAACCAGACCCAAACTTCTAATCCAAACATCTCGACCCGATCCGAATTATAACCCTACTCAATCCGAATTCTGACCCGATCCGCATTTTGAACCCATTTTAGCCTAAATTTAACCGGGTCAAGTCAGGTTAACTTGAAAATCCCTCAACCCGACCCGACCCGACCCAACCCAAATTCAATGCTTGTTTTTGTCTTCTCAACCCGACCCGATCCGCTGACCTGACCCGAGTTTCACCCCTAACCGCAGCCATGGCTCAGTTGCAAAACGGGTCGGGTCTTTTCCAAACCCGTTTTTATAAAAAAAAAAAACCTTGAAAACCCAGTCTAACTCACAGGTTTGGCCGGGTTTTTATAAAAAACCACAACCCTTAAACCGGAAAAACCCATTTCAAATTAAAAAAATAATTTTCAAAAATTAAAAAATATTGTTAAATATATTTAATTTTATATCATAAGCCCCATAAAGCCAATAAGAGAAGTAGAACGTACCTTTCGTTGCAGGTCTTCTTTCTTTTTCCTTCTTCTCTTCGATTCGTTTATGCTTTCTCCTCTTTTTCTTTTTCTTCTTTCTGTTGTTGCCGCTTGCTTATTTGTAGTTTTCCATCCCTTTAATGTTAGGGTTTATTTTTCTTCCTCATCCCTTGCCGCAAGTCCCAAGAATTTTGCTTTCGTGAATACCATTCTTACAAAAGTTAAAAATGATTTTTAAGCTTCGTTTTAGACTAGACTATGTAATATTATTTTTCATTTATTTCTTTTTAATTTCCTAGTCTTCTTTCATATAATTTTTTTTTTTATTAAACATTTATTTCTCTTTTTGTTCACATGTTTATTTTTCTTATTTTTATTTTTTTTGTCATTTTTTCTATTTTATTAAAAAACCTTTTTTATTTTTTTTCAATCTTTTATATCTATTTAAAAATAAATAAAAATCTTTAAAAAATAATTTTTTTATTTTTTAGAAAATTTTCATTTGATGAATGCTATTTAGATTTATTTAAATGGCTTTGATTTATTTATTGATTTCTTAAATTTATAAATACTTAATATTAATATTTAAATCTCATATTAATCTATCTTTGTGTCTTTTTTATGGTTATTTATGATGGATAATAAGTGTCAAACTGGAGATGACAATTGTTTGACCGATTTCGCTTCTTCCTTCTCTTATTCGCCTTTTCTACTTCATTTTTCCTCCTTTTTCACCTCTTTCTCTCTTCAGATGAATCACACAAGTTTCCGATTCATGGGGGTGACTTGTAAAATTTGTGAGTCACCCCCAGAATCGCACGATTTTCTTCCTCCTCCGGTTTCCATTACGATTTGACTCGTTGGAGTACGTGATTCAATTAGATTGCATTATTCAAACCGTGAATTGTGCAATTTTGACAACATTGATTTTTAGGGCACACTTCACTTCTATTCTGATCAAATTTGGTATCAGAGCTTGTCATGTGTCATATTTGGTAGTAAAGCTTGTCCTACATCAAATTTGACATCAGAGCCGAATTGATAAAACCATGGGTTGTGTGAAGTTGTAATTTCCCAAGTTGGTCTTATGATAGTGCCTGGAAAGAATGCGTTGGTCTTACTTGAGCTCATTGTGCTATGTTATGTGCCTTGAACAGTAGCATGTTCTGTGGGAAATTCCTTTCCCAGTTATCTTTGCCTGTTATTTCTTTTTGCTTCCTACTTTTGTATCTGCACATCTGTGCCTTTTATCTATTAATATATGAACCATTTCCAAAAAAAAAAAAAATTGATATTGCATGCCTACAAAGGTAGCAAGAAAAACAAACAACCCGCAAACCCACTACACCTACGAGAACCACAAAGCTGGAAACAAAACTAAAAGAAAAACTTATGCAATGTTAATACATTCTTTCCAGGCTCGCAGAATGTCACTCATAGAAATATTCCTGAATTCCACATGAGAGGAAGCCCATGATGCACACTTAGCAAACACTCGTCTACAAACTACTTCAATCGACTCAGCAAAATTCTTAAATTTTTTATTATTGCGTTCACACCACAAGCTCCACATAATGGCAAAGAGAACCAAAGGCCATGGCAAAGAGCACTTTGGGAGACCGAACCGATGTCCTAAGCAAAAGATAACTCAAGGAATGTAGAAAACATAACCCAAAGCACTCCAAATTTATCCAATACTGAATTCCGAACTTCATAGAAGAAAGGGCAATGAATAAGGATGTGATTCGTCTCTTCCAAAGCTTGAAGGCAAAATGGACAAGCACTGACAATGGTTTTTCCTCTTTAAAAATAGGCTTATTATAGAAAAGATTCCTTAAAAAGAAAAAAACTAGATTAGAACCTAAGCACAAAATGGGTCTAGAGCCTAGACGAGGGCCAGGTGCATCTAAGGCGTGTCATTAACTACTATGAAGATATAAAATACTTTGAAAGAGGCTATTAAAAATACATCTAATGAATAGATAAATAGAATGTCCAAGTTTTAAGCAACATTGGTATTCTTCTTTCTTTTTGTCTCCTTCTTCTCTTTTATTTTCTACTCTTTTCCTTTTCCTCTTCTTTTTCTCCTCCCTGCTTTCTTTCCTTTTTTCCCATTTCCTTCCTCCTTCATCCTTAACCACTTAGCCAAGACCGAAACCAACTCAAATCCCTAACTATTCATACAGAGATTCGTACAAGTCTGTACAACTGTATAGGCAACCTAATTATGGCCATTTGCCACCGCTTTGTGTGGCCTACTGCTGTTACGCCTTGAGCAACCATATTTCTGATGGTTATATGCTGTTTTAATCCTTTGAGGCCCTTTTTGTGCTAGTGACAAACCAACCCTAAAACCCTTCTTAGAACCCCTAGTGAACTGTTAAAACCCTATTTTAGTCCCTTGTTGGTTGAATCGTAAGTTTGAAGCCCTCGGGTCAGTGTTTGGAAGACAGCAAGAAAACTTTGAAACATCTCTATGTGCATGCCATATTTCTTATTGAGGACACACTGATTCCATATAAGTTCATTCTACAAATTGTTTGTTTTATCCACTGCTTACAAGTAATTTACTTTATAATTTCTAGCACATGAATCATGGATGTTTAGCCATCCTGATTAGGTTACTTGCATGCAATTTCCATTATTACTTGCACATCCATACATCATATGAGGCTTAAGTTACCATCCTAATAGATTCATCCTGGGTCAGGCGACAACAGCTTTATTCATTATTTGCTCCAATTAGCATCTGAATAATTTCTACTCAACCTAAGAGCATGTAGGATAGGGGTCAAGTAGTGAAAAATGAGAATAATTGATAGGTTAGGGTGCCAACGTTATTGTTAAATATTAATTTGCACTTGCAACTCAAATGAATGTTAAAAGAAATGGGAGAACTTACAAGGATGTTGAGCTTTCCATCAAATATGGAAGAGACCTTCTCCATCAATATCTCCCGTTCTGCTCGAGATGCCAGGTTGCAGACAGAACCAGTGACGTGGAAACCGAGACCCTTCCATTTCTGCAGGCAGCTATCAAGCTCCGTTTTGTTTCGAGAGCAGGTATGGATTTTCGCTCCAAAAGCTGCCAGTTCTTCAACTATCGCGTGTCTGATTCCAAACCCCCAAAAGAAGAGAGTAAAAAACAGGGGTTTGGGATGAAGTTGAGGAAGAGATTCTAACGAATCTAACAAATATTTCTCATATTTTTAAATTTATTACATTTTAAAATAGCATTAATGTCTTTAGATTTATCTATACATTACCGTTAATATCTTGTAATCTTAAGATTTATTTACACTGAGGTAAATTCCTGATAAAATTGTGTTAAATGGTAATATTGGGATAATATCCCAATAAATATCCGATAAATTCCTTATTAATATTTTATTTTATTAATATTTCTATTTATTATATATTTATTATTGTTTAAATATTATATTTTCTGCGGAATTTTTCCTTTAATTTTTTGGTAATAATTCGAGAATTTGAAAATATCTCGATATTATCAATTGCCGTTAATATCTCGAAAACGATATTTGTGACAAAATTAGAACAATGGGAAAAACCAATGTTTTAAAATATGGTTTGATCTGATTCAGCTGCAGTCAAATCCACTCAAATTTGTGCAATTAATATAAATATTATAAATAATATTAAATTATTAATTAAGATTTAATTGATAAGTTGAAACAAAATTTTAAAGCAAAAATTATTTTTTAATATGAATATGTAATACTGAGTTACTCACCACCCCTTTAAAAAGTCACACATCTCTTATGAGGTAAACATTTATTTGAGGGAAAGCCGCCCAGATTTCAAAACAAAATTGTGAAAACAGTAAAGTTTAAAGTGGACAATATTATATAAAAAAAAATAATCCTTACATAGTGGAATAGTTTCTCATTCTTTCTCTTCTCTGGACCCAGTCTGTTGACCCTAGCTTGGCTTGAAGGTTTGCTTTTTCTCTTGCTCATAGGAAGGGGTTTAGGCCTTGAAAGAGACCACGTTGATGAAGCTAAGGTGATTTGATGTTAGATGCCGCCGACCCCCGTTTTGCCTATATAAACCTAGTCTTAAATTCCATCTTGAGAAAGAAGCTCTTGGTTCGAAGTTGAGGATTCAGAGCGGATCAACTCCAGTTTTGGTTCAGAAGAGAGGGGAGAAGAGAACCTTCCATGGTTGTTAGCGGCAGTCTTAAGTTACATTTGAATGGCTATTCAGTGGAATCCTTATTCTCATCCCCTAACGGGAAAGAAAAAGAGTGCAACCTTCCTTGCGCATGGTTTGACTGGCATTAATTGAAATGAAAAGGAGCGAGAACGTGAGCAACGTAGGATGGGGAGTGACGGAATTCTCGGAGAACTATAGTTTTAAGGGGGTAGATGGTAATACCCATCATTTACTTCAAAAAGTCTCACATTGGATGTGAGGTGGGTGTTTATTTGAAGAAAAATCCTCTCTTCCCATGTGAGACCTTTTGGACTTAGCAAAATGGGTTAGAGTCTAAAGCGGAAAATATCACACTGAAAAATTGAAGTAGAATCGTTACAGTATGCCAATGCTCAATGGAAGATTGGAAAAGTCCCACATCAATTATGAAAGAAATAGGAGACCAACGGTAAGGCTATATAAACTGGGGGAGGTAGGAATTGAGAAATTAAAAATTAAAATTATTTTTTAATTTTAAAAAGGTGGTTAAGGAGTCACGGTTCAAGGGTTTTCTTGAAAATTTGTCAAACCCGCAAGTTAAATCAATTTTTTTTTGCAGTTTTATATATGACAAAGGTTTTATAAAAATCGACTGTGGTTGTATCGGCGGTTCAACTATCAAATTTTAAGACACGGGGAAAGCATTTGAATGATGAATACAAATATCATAAGAAATATCAAATTTATATATGAAAAGGGTCTTTATAAAAACTGGCCCGTGTTTGAGCCGGTGGCAGTTGAACCGCCGGTACAACTACGGGCCGGTTCAGTTTTTAAAACCCGGGAAAAAACAGAGATGATAGCATTTGATTGATGAATACAAATACCATAAGAAATATCAAATTTCTATATGAAAAAGGTTTTTGTAAAAACTGGCCCGTGGTTGAGCCGGTAGCAGTTGAACTACCGGTTCAGTTTTTAAAACACGGGGAAAAACAGAGATGATAGCATTTGATTGATGAGTACAAATACCAAAAGAAATATCAAATTTATATATGAAAAATGTTTTTATAAAAACCGGCCCGTGTTTGAGCCCGTAGCAGCTGAACCGCCAGTAGAACCACAGGCCAGTTTAGGTTTTAAAACACGGGGAAAAACAGAGATGATAGCATTTGATTGATGAATACAAATATCATAAGAAATATCAAATTTATATATGAAAAGTGTTTTTATAAAAAGCAGTCTGTGTTTGAGCCGGTAGATCAGAGATGATAGCATTTGATTGATGAATACAAGTACCATAAGAAATATCAAAGAATGTAATTTAAAGTAGACAGAGAGGTATAGAAAGAGAGAGACCCGATTCCTCTGGTTCCACCGGTGACGAGTGCCGTAGTTCCCTGTAAGGACCATCGTCCATTTCTGGCGCCGATGCTCTTGCTGCTTTCCATTGTCTCTATCCCGACGTGGTGAGTATTCTCTGAGATTCTCTGGAAGACTGGAATAGGTACAACCAGGTATAATACTATAATAGGATAGCCATTTCCGAAAAAAAAAAATACTATAATAGAATATAAAACATCATCACGTGAATAACAGGACAAGTGTCTCCTGTGATCGTCAGCTCTTTCTTGTGTCGTTTATACATTTGGTCATGGATCCCTCTTCAATGAATTCAAATTCTTAATTCAGAATTTCATGAACGATTTTTTTTTTAATTTTAAAATAATATTTTTTAAAGTTAATATTTTAAAATTTTTAATATCTGTAAATATACAAGAATTGTAAAATTTTTGAAAAAAATAGTGTGCATAACATATTGTAAATCTCCCAACAATTATATTGTTGGAGTGATTCTAAGGAACCCACCTCATAAAGTGGAGTTGTGAGTTTGATTCTACCACTCTACTTCAAAGGGTCACTTTCCGCGGCTTGCACATGTCTAAAGAATTTGTGCTCTAAGAATCCTGAATATCTTGATAATAAAAAAAATATTGTAAATTTCCAAACAATTATAGTGTTGGGATCTATTTTTCATTTATTTGTTTGAATACTTTTTTACACTATTATGATATATTTATTTGTTATTTTATATTTTTTTGATAGTAGATGATATTGATGTACGTGTAAGACATCACCATATATAATACTTTTAGTATTTTTTTTTTAGTTACAACTTACAAGTGAACTTAAAAAAGAAAGTATGGTAGTGTATATCATTTGTAACTGCAGTTGTTTAGTATTTTCTAGACCCGAGTTGCAGTCGAATAATTGCATCTTTAGAAGAAAAAACATATATATAGGATTAAATATGATAAAACTAATATTTAACTATTTTTATTATATTTTTTATTTTAATATGTTCAATAGGCAATGAATGGTATCGTTCATTTCTAAATTCCTTTATTTTTTTTTCCTTTTTTCATGATGATATTATTAAGCGCAGCTATAAGGTACCAACTTATGTAGTTTTCAATTTGATGTTCTTATATCTCGTTCAATTGTAATTTAAATATGTATAAGAACTTTTTGAAGGCTCACTTAATATTTTATTTGACCAATATGTTATTGAAGATTTTATAGCCTGTATAATTGATTGTATAGCTATAGGATTGATTTAGTTTCCTTATTTGTAGCTAGGCTTGTAGTCTATAAATTGTAAATGTTCTTATTGAAGAAATATATGAATGAAAGGGAAAAATCCCATTGATGCCTGAATTCTAAGTTGGCATCACAGACAGGTTCTAAATTCGTAGATATTGAGACAGGGTTTCAAAGTGAAACCAGAGATTGAAAATAGAAACAGAAGATTTTTTTTTTTTTTTTTTCATTCGGTGGTTTTAAGGGGATATTTTTTTTTCTCCAAGTGACACCATCCCCAGATCTGACCGGCGAAGAAGGGGGAAAATCTGGCCGAGACACCCGACGGCAAGGGAGTTCAAATCTGCAAGGAGGATTGCAGATCGTAGCACCGAGGCAGCATCCCTATCGCCAGTGAATCCAAATCCCATCGCCGGCGTCGTCTTGAGTTTCAATCGCGGCGGAAATCAACAGAAAACCAATACCAGAAATCGCGGCTGGAAATCTGAACCAGCAGCGGAAAACCAACAGGGGAAATTGAGGCTGGTATCGGTGAAGTCGGCCGCACTGGAAATCTGAACCAGTTGCGGAAAACCAGCGGCGGAAATCGCGGTAGGTATCGGTGAAGCCGGTCGCAACACTAGGCTGGAAATCTGAACCAGCGGCGGAAATCGTGGCGGAATCAGAACAGAAGGTCGTGCGTTTATCGGTGAAGCCAGTCGCAACACCAGATCTGGGTTAAAATCCAGCGGCAAGAAGTGACACCAGCGGCGACGATCAGATCTGAGCAGTGAAACCAGTGGCGGAAATCAGATCTGAGAGGCTCGCCGAAGAAGAAAAGAATTCAAACCAGCGACGGAAATCAGATCTGAGAGGCCGGCGGCAGCCAGATCTGAGAGGGACGCCGCGACGCAGCGAAAAAAACCAACACGCGGCGGTGGCTGCACACAAGCCAGATCTCGTGACGCGAAACTAGCAGCGGCAGATCTGAGAACCAGATCTGAGAGGCACGTGACACTGCGGCGCAGAGAGATCTGAGAACACGCGCCTCTTTCAATCGACAACAAAAATCGGCAGTGAGATCTGAGAACACGCGGCGGCATCGACGACAAAAAAAATCGCGTCCAAAGGAAGAAGAAGCCTCCGTGAACAGCTCTTGTGACACAGCAGCGGCAAGAAGAAGAAAAAAAAAAAGAGGTCCAAGACAGAAGAATGGCGGTTGCGATCGAGAAAAAAAAAAAAAAACACACAACAGTGGTCCACTGTTCTGATCTCTTCCCGGCTTAAAAAAAAAAAGGAGAGGATTTTTTTTTTTTAACAGCATATACAGCCAGCATCGAAGAGAGCCGTGATGTCTTCCTCCAAGCTAGAAACATCAGGAACAAAATCAGTTCCTGTTATTGTTCAATCTGAAAGTATTTTTAATGCGATGATCATTCTTACTGAATCAAATTATGATGTTTGGTCACAGCTAATGGAGATGCATATTGCCGAGAGGGAAAAACTCTCCTATATTTGTGGTAAGACGAGCCCCCCTACAGAATCTGATGATGGATATGAAAAATGGTATGCCGAGAACCAGAAAGTGAAACGATGGCTATTGATGTCCATGACTCCAGATATTATGAAGCGTTACTTACGGTTACCCACTGCTTATGAAATCTGGAGTGCTCTGTCAAAAGCCTTCTATGATGGAAGTGATGACTTGCAAGTTTTCGCCTTGAACCAACAGGCCTTCACTACCTCACAAAGTGGAAAGTCTCTTTCAGAATATTATGGCAAGTTGACCGGGATTTTTCGCGAATTGGACCATCGAGATAAAGTTATCATGAAGGATCCTGATGATATTGTTGCTTACCAAAAGTCTATTGAACGACTAAGGGTGCACATATTTCTTGATGGATTGGATGCAACGTTTGAACAAGTTCGTGGCGAGATTCTACGCAAAGAACCAATTTCAGATTTGGAAGACTGTTATGCTTTCATTTGACGAGAGGTGGTCCATCGTGCAACTCTGAAAGGTGAATCTGAAAGCTCTGAAACTTCCGCTATGGTGACTCGAAACCGACCAACCCAAAACTGGCAAGACCGTTCAAGGGGCAACCGTCCAAAGAACACCAATGATGTCGATAAGTCTGTTTATAAATGCACCAAAGATCGTTGCTTTGAACTTGTAGGATATCCAGAATAGTGGGATCATAGTCGTGCTTCCCGGAAAAAGAAGACTGTAACCGCCACTATTGTTGAAACAAAGACAGATGATGCTATTACAGAAAGGACCTCAGCATTAGTCACCACGACAGATATTGGTGGTAAGTTTTTTGGTATTTCTACACCTGTTTCTAATAGTACATGGATAATTGATTATGGTGCTACCGATCATATAACATTTGATTCTAGACAGGTCAACCCTCTGAAACCATCCTCACAAAAAATTGTTTCCACTGCCAATGGTACTACGACCCCAGTTATTGGGGAAGGATCTTTTACCCTCACTGATACTTTGAATTTAGATTCTGTTTTAGTTGTTCCATCTTTAGAATATAACCTTTTATCAGTTTCCAAAATAACCACAGTCTTATCTTGTGTTGTGATTTTTTGGCCTGATTTTTGTGTTTTTAAGGACATTCGAACAAAGCAGACGATTGGTTATGGTATTAGATGAGGGAAGCTATATTACTTAGACTTGGTGTCAGGAAGTTCCGACAAGTTACGACACGTCTAGACAGTAAATGGCTCTGAAACGGAAAAGAAGAAATCTGTCGTCTGGCTATGGCATCGACGTATGGGACATGCTTCATTCGGCTATCTAAGAAAATTATTTCCTAGTTTATTTTTAAAGTTGGACGTTTCTAGTTTCCATTGTGATGTTTGTGAACTGGCGAAAAGTCATCGAACTTCATTTCCATTAATTTTGAATAAAAGTCACTTCCTTTTATGATTATAAATTCTGATGTCTGGGGTCCACCCAAAATCTCAACTTTGGGCGGATCACGTTGGTTTGTTACTTTTATTGATAATTGTATAAGGATGACTTGGTTGTGCTTAATGAAGTCTAAAAGTGAGGTGAACCTCTTATTTCAAAAATTTCATAAAATGGTTGGAACTCAGTACAATGCCCAAATTAAGGTTCTTCGCAGTGACAATGGTGGAGAATATCAGAGTTCTGAACTTCAGCAGTATTTGGAAGCATACGGAAAGATTCATCAAACTACTTGTTCCAATACACCTCAGCAAAATGGAGTCGCCGAGCGAAAAAATCTACATTTGTTGGAAGTTGTTCGTGCCTCATTGATCGAAGCCCATATGCCACTATCCTACTGGGGTGAAGCACTCACTTCCGCAGCATACTTAATCAATCGGGTACCTCTAGCTGTGTTGATTTTCGGACACCATTCCAGGCGCTCACTGGTGCTGTTGTTGCCCCAGTCGTCCCCAATTTACATCCTCATGTCTTTGGTTGTGTCGCATTTGTACATCTTCATAAACATCAACGTAACAAGTTAACTCCTCGAGCGTTACGATGCGTTTTTCTTGGATATGCTACATCCCAAAAGGGGTATTGATGTTATCATCCTCCAACTCATCGTATGTTTATCACAATGGATGTGGTTTTCCATGAACATTTAATGTATTTTTTTGTTTGAGCCTGAACTTCAGGGGGAGTAACAGAGGGGAATTCAGACTCTAGATTATGACTATGAGTATCAGATTTCCATTGAAAATGAATCCCTTGATTCTGGTATCCAGGATGCGGGTGAATTGGATTTGAGTGGTAGAACTTTGGATCAAAGTGGTGATGAACGCCCAGAAACTGAAGGAGTGACACTACCAGAAGGAATAAGTCAATTCCCACCAGTCGAGTACGAGCCTCTCATAGATGTACCACACCAATCGTCATGTACTGAGGATGTTCTTGATATTGTGTCTGAGCCACTAAAGAAACAGATACCACAACGTCATACTAGAGGTATTCCTAAACCCACATATGAACCTGAACTTTCTAGTAAAGTTAAATATCCCATGAGCCATTATGTGTCTAACCACCGTTTGTCTGAATCAAATCAATCATTTATAAATCAATTATCTACTGTATCTATTCCTAACAGTGTGCAGGAAGCCTTAACTGACCCAAAGTGGAAAGCTGTTATGAACGAGAAAATGAATACCTTGCAGAAAAATAAAACCTGGGATCTCACTGATTGCCCACCAGGAAAGAAACCAGTGGGATGTCGATGGATTTACACTGTGAAGTACAAGGCAGATGGCATGGTTGAATGATTTAAAGCAATACTGGTGGCAAAAGGGTACACCCAAACCTATGGGATCGACTACACAGAGACATTTGCACCTGTAGCTAAAATCAACACTGTTCGAGTATTGTTATCTTTAGCTGCAAACTTGGATTGGCCATTGAAACAATTTGATGTGAAGAATGCCTTTCTGCATGGAGAATTATCTGATGAAGTTTATATGGATCTCCCACCAGGGTGTATAACACCGGAAAAACACAGTCAGAAGGTGTGCAGGTTGAAGAAATCATTGTACGGATTAAAACAATCTCCAAGAGCATGGTTTGGAAGGTTCACAAAGTCCATAATAGCATTTAGCTACCATCAAAACAATTCAGATCATACTTTATTTCTGAAGAAACAACAGGGTCAGATCACTGCATTCATTATATATGTAGATGACATGGTTGTTAGAAGAAATGATCCAGCAGAAAGGAAGGCACTACAGGAGTACTTTTTCAGAGAATTCGAAATGAAGGACCTTGGTTCCTTAAAATATTTTCTTGGGATCGAAGTATCTAGATCCAATGAAGGAATTTTTCTATCTCAAAGAAAATATGCCTTAGACCTATTGCAGGAAACTGACATGTCAGCATGTCAACCTGCTGATACACCGGTGGAAGAAGGCTTGAAGTTATGTGTTGAGCTAGAAGGAGTTCCAACTGATAAAGAAAGATACCAGAGACTTGTAGGGAGACTGATGTACTTAGCACACACAAGACCGGATCTTGCTTATGCATTGAGTATGGTCAGCCAATTTATGCATAATCCTAGAGAACAACATATGAATGCAGTCATGCATATTTTAAGGTATTTGAAGTCTGCACCTGAAAAGGGAATTCTGTTCACTAAAAATACAGATTATCAACGCATAGATGCATATACTAATGCTGACTGGGCTGGAGCAATAGATGATAGACGATCGACTTCTGGTTACTTTACCTTTGTACGTGGTAATCTTGTTATATGGAGAAGCAAGAAACAAAATGTTGTTGCTCGCTCAAGTGCAGAAGCTGAATTCAGAGGTATGGCCCTTGGCCTTTGTGAAACATTGTGGCTAAGACTTCTCTTGCAAGATTTGGGTTACCCATCTAGGCAACCAATTCAACTATATTGTGATAATAAAGCTGCAGGTGATATTGCCCACAATCCAGTTCAACATGATCGTACAAAGCATGTAGTGGTGGACAGATTCTTCATCAAGGAGAAGCTAGATGGGAACATATTGAAGTTACCTAAGATTCGATCAGAGGATCAGTTGGCTGACATTCTCACCAAAACAGTCTCAAAACGAGTGTTCTCAAAATTTTTAGACAAGTTGGCCATGTGTGATATCCATGCACCAACTTGAGGGGAAGTGTTGAAGATTTTATAGCCTGTATAATTGATTGCACAGCTATAGGATTGATTTAGTTTCCTTATTTGTAGCTAGGCTTGTAGTCTATAAATTGTAATTGTTCTTATTGAAGAAATATATGAATGAAAGGGAAAAATTTCATTGATGCCTAAATTCTAAGTTATGTAGATTATTTAAATTCAATTGTCAGACCATATGAAGTCTTATTAAATAAAAATTTTATGATTCATATTTTCAAATAAATCCAACTTCGAATTCAAAACTATGTAACTAAACATGGTTTTTCGGAATTCTTGAACCATTAAATTTAAAAAATTACAATGTTTAATTCCAAGATGACCAAATGCAGAATTTCAATGTTGGAATTCCTCTAATTCCAAAATTTGTCAAAAACCAAAATCCTAAAATTCAAAATTTTAGAAATTCTAGAGAAGATTTCTATCAGAAGAGCCTTAAGAGAATGGAAGAAAGAATAAACTTAAAATTTGATCTTTCAAAATTGATACAATTGATTTTTCTAGGCCAGTGTGATGAGATATAATAATTGATTAGTAGTAAAATTTTACCACACTTTATCTATGTGGTCATCTATGTACATATCGAACAAAGTTAATGGAGGAATGATCCTTTAGAATTGAGAGTGAATCAAGCAAAAGACCTCCGCTGACTGTAATACTTTGACCTGTGATTTTGGATTTTGAAGAGTATTTTGATAATTTTACTTTTTAAATCTATTTTTAGAAAAATATTTGGAAAATATTTTTATCAAAACACTAGTTTTGTGTTAATGGATTTAAAAAAAAAAAACAAGTTTTCTAAATTGTTAGATAAATAAAAATTTGGTCAAAACCTATGTGGGCCATAGGACCCACATCTCTCTCCACTTAAAACAAACCATGTGCATCGTGAGTTGGCCTCTTATTGAATGCATATTATGGATAACACGAACTTCAAATGATGTTTGTAGTTTAAATAATTAAATATCCTTTCACATGTTAACGAGTTTGTCACTTTTTCCTATTTGTGAGGGAGAAATATCAAAATAAGGACCCATGCTTGTTCCTCTCATTCGTTGGCACCAATCAACCCACCCACTACCATATGCGATCTCTCCTCGTATTTCTCACCAGCATTAAATTGGAGGGTCGGGGAGGATCTGTTTATTTATAAATTTAGTTGTAAAAATATTATTTTAAAGGAGAGAGTAAGAATCTTATCGATATTGAATTTTATCGTTTTATTAAATATATATTGAGGTTTTTTTTATAACAATGAAACCACGAGAGAAGCCCCCTCTCCCTCCCTTCTTCTAAAATCCCTTGGGAGAGTACTCTACACTCACATAGGACGTCCCCAGTTTATGCCGCTAGGACTCAAACTAGCGACCTCTCGCTTCTTATTGAGATTTTATCGATGTTTATTGTTTGTTATTCATGTATTTGAGATTGTACTGTATGTATAGTTATTTTATTTAAATCCTTAACAAAAATGAGTTATTATGTTTAAATGTGATTTGAGTATATGTAGAACGACGTGGGTATGACCCCGATCATATAGGTTCTGGATGTTTTACGTTATATGTTCCGAAGAACCGGACTGTATCTATCAACTTGATTAAATACTCTTCACAAATATTATGTGATTAATTGTGTAAATAATACATGTTGTTTGATTACACAGCTTAAATGATTGGCCTTGTAGAGCTATGTAGACCATAAAAGGATTTACTCTATGTCAGGATATGATTAAGTTCATGTGGAAAATATAGGTATTGGTTGTATTAATTGAGCTGAGAATGGAGTAAGTAACTCATCTTGTGTATTATTGGGTCCCGTGATACTTTAAGATCAAATAGATATGGTCTTTGTGGATAAAGCATATGATGATTGTCTTTTTACAATTGGTATATTTTCATCTGCGTTTTGGGATAATGTTTATGACGATTGATAGGCTTTGTGCAAGCTAAGTGCATATTGTTGAACTTTGTTAGTTGGAGATAAGCCATGTTGACCTATTGTGAATATTGGTGAATACTGACGTTGGCATAGGTCATATGATTTAGGGTGTGTACAACTCTTTGTTCACGGTAGGTCTGGGTGAGACCAATAGACCCAAAAGTCTTGTGGGCGGGTGAGGAGTAAGGAGGTGTGAGTTGGGCGGGCGAGGAATGCTGTCATGTTACTACACTGCAAGGCTACCTCACTGTCATGTTGTGGTGAGGGATGAGGTTATCACAATTCCGTACCTGAGACATATGAGTGAGACACATAGCATTGATCTTTATTACTCATGGGTAGATAAGTAGGTGGATTATGATAATAGCACATACGAGAGAAGTATGTAATGGAAAGAGTATTTGGATTGAGATAGATACATTTGGGCGTGATCATTTTTAGATGGTAGGTTTGACTGTCTGGCAAATTATTATGTCATGTCACCTGTTTTGTGACAGTTGTGTGTCTCCATAGTTGAAGATGATTTATGGGCAAGTGAAGTTCAATCCCTAACAATTTCAGGTATCAATTGGGAAGGGCCGGAATGACTCACAGCGATGGCGACTCGATACTGGGTCATTACGATTTCAAGTTATTTTTAGTTGTAAATTATGTTGAGATTATTGTAATTAACTCTTGAGATATGACCAATATATGTATTTCTACTATATTTGTAAAAAAAAAATTCACACACCTATCTTGGAGTGGGTCGTGACATTGACTTACGGTTTTCATCAAAAGTCATTTTTCTCTGTTATCCTCATTTTTTTTCAACTCAACAGAGGAGGATTCAGTTCTCTAACTTCCCATTTCCCACCTACTTATTCTGAAAAACATCATTGGTGGAGCTGTTTTCTACATGTTCAATCCAGGAAGAGCAGGAATACGAGACAGCAAGCAACGGGAGCTGAAAGCCAGTCACTTGATCAATATGAAATTGCATTTTTGGAAAAACTTCCATGGCTTCTTTGTGAAAAATAAAGTAGCTAAGTCCTAGGACAAATAAACACTTGGGCAAAAGCATGTAGAGGAAAACAAGACCTCACTAAACAAAATAGAGCCATGTTTCATTCAAAAAAGGAATGATACAAAGGAATATCACTACGTTAGAAAACTAAAAATCTCCATACCCCAAAGATGATGAGATATCTCAGTCTCATGTTCTCTTTAACTCTTTAATTTTACAGAGTTTCGGCTATGAAATGTAAGTACTTGAAGTTCAGCTGATGGATATCTTTTTCAGTAGTTAAAATCTTATATTTATAATGTCTTGAAAGGTGAAAATTTGACGAGGAAGATAATTGATCAGCTGACATATGGTAAAAAATATCTTTTTTGAGCGGTTATAAAAGGAATTCATTAATAGAGAAGGGAAGATACAAGGATAAGGGGAGGGTCTAAAAGGGATAGACCCAAAGAAAAAAATCACAAAAAGAGGGACGAAATATGAAAAAAATAAACAGGCATATAAGGTCACAATAAGAAAACTCCAGCCCAAAGGTTGTCAACTCCTAATTTTGCGAAGTAATCCGCCACACCATTAGCTGATCTTCCAACATTAGTAAAAGATACTCCCATTCCTTTAGCCAAGTCTCTCACCTCCCTAACCACATTTGTCAATCTCCAAGGTGACGCCGTAAACTCGATGCCCATTTGAAAGCATTTGCCGGATCCCCTTCGATAACCAACTGACCTTGACCAAAAATCTTCTAAATGACAAGAGCTCTCCTAATGGTAAGAATTTCTGCTTCATTTGAGTCTTTAATACCCACCGACACATTGAACATTATGGATGGTTCTCCCTTTATGATTTCTAAGCACTCCTCCGATCCCTGCTAGACTCGGTTTTCCTCTAGAGGATCCGTCAATATTAAACTTCCAAGTCCCCTATTGGGGAGGCTCCCATTTATCCTGTTTCCTAACTTTCTGATTTTGAACCCTCATGCAACCCTCCCATGATAACAAAAGATCATTGATTTTAAACCCTTTGAAATTTGGATCTGCCAACAACTATGAAACCATTTCCACTTGGCTCTATGTAAAAGGTCGGAATCGGTGGACGAAATTCCTTCGAAAAGTCTATAATTCCTTTCCTTCCATAAGGACCAAACAATCACTGCCGGTAAAGATTGCCAAGCACATTTCAATCTAGGTTTCAGACATGAAATGTTCCAGGCTCCTAATAACTGAGAGAAAGAGTTTGCAAAGACCCAAGGAATTCCCAAGAAATTAATGAAATTAGTCCAAAGACGTTTAGCCACATCACAATTGACAAATAAGTGATTGACATCTTCCAAAGAAGACTCGCACAGAACACAATTTAGGTCATCGTCACCCCTAAGTAGGCCTTTTCTATTCAATTCTACCCTTATCAGAACCTTCTCCTTAAGGGCACACCATAGACAAATTTGTACCCTTTGTGGAATTGCACTCTCCTAGATAGATTTCAAAACCTTCTCGTCAATAACTAATTGACTTTGAGCCAAATGATCAAGGCCTTCACTGAAAAAATGCCAGAGGAATCTCCTGACCAAATCATTTCGTCTTCATCTAAAGGCAAGAAGGAAAATTCCTCCAAAAGTGTCAAGAGTCCGACCGACTCTCCTCTTCAAAAGATCTTAAGCTTCTTCGAACTCCAAGTGCCAAGCAAGCACCCCATTGTCCCAATTAACCAAATCTTGAACCAAAACATTTGCATTCCTCGCGATTCTAAAAAGCCTTGGAAAACAATCTTTTAAAGGCCTCTCTCCTAACCATAGGTCTTTCCAAAAAAGTGTTTCATGACCTTTTCTAACCTAATGTTTTATCTAAAAAGATTATCAACCATACTCTTCCCGATCCCAACTTCCACCAAGCTTTAACTACCGAAGAACCTATGGTAAAAAATATCTAAAAAGCTACTTATTGACTCTAAATGATAGGATGAAAGGAGAGAATGATCTAATTGCGTTTGATTGACTAAAAAGATAACAAATGTCCAACGTCAACAACAAACTTTAACCACCTGGCAATAGAAATCTCACCTGGTTCAATCACATGTTGCCACCTAAGTTCTGATAGATTTAAAATAATATTTTCTATTTGATGACAAATTACATGCGCATAACTAGACAATTATCATTCTACTAAGCAACAATCTTTTCAAACTCCAATAAATGACAAGGCATTTAACCATTCTTCACTAGAAAACCTACCTCGACCAACAAAATGGCTCTACTTACTTCCACTCCTTAAGGTCTTAATAGTCTCTAAGAGGATCACACCCTTCTATATTTATACATTCTCTAAGCCAATATGATAATACTAATATTTAACTATTTTTATTATATTTTTTATTTTAATATGTTCAATAGGCAATGAATTGTATCGTTCATTTCTAAATTCCTTTTTTTTTCTTTTTTTTTTCATGACTATATATTAAGCACAGCTATAAGGTACCAACTTATGTAATTTTCAATTTGATGTTCTTATATCTCATTCAATTGTAATTTAAATATGTATAAGAACTCAGGCTCACTTAATATTTTATTTGACCAATATGTAAATTATTTAAATTCAATTGTCAGACCATATGAAGTCTTGTTAAATAAAAATTTTATATGATTCATATTTTCAAATAAATCCAACTTCGAATTCAAAACTATGTAACTAAACATGGTTTTTCAGAATTCTTGAACCATTAAATTTAAGAAATTACAATGTTTAATTCCAAGATGACCAAATGCAGAATTTCAATGTTGGAATACCTCTAATTCCAAAATTTGTCAAAAACCAAAATCCTAAAATTCAAAATTTTAGAAATTCTAGAGAAGATTTCTATCAGAAGAGCCTTAAGAGAATGGAAGAAAGAATAAACTTAAAATTTGATCTGTCAAAATTGATTTTTCTTGGCCAATGTGATGAGATAAAATAATTGATGAGTAGTAAACTTTACCACACTTTATCTATGTGGTCATCTATGAATCCCACCCAATTATCTAGTCTGATCATTATATTTTATGACCATCTATTCTCTTTAATTGTATATTTGTATTAGGACTGTAACAACCCGTTCTGCTAGCACAATATTTTATTCAGAATTCATAACCGATTTTTTTTTTAAATGTTAAAAGTTGTTAAAATTTTAAAATAATATTTTTTAAAGTTGCTATTTTAAAATTTTCAATATCTTAAAATATACAAGAATTGTAAAATTCTTGAAAAAATAGTGCGCATAAGATATTGTAAATCTCCCAACAACTTTAGTGTTGGTATCTATTTTTTCATTTATTTGTTCGTATACCTTTTTACACTATTTTATTATATTTATTTGACATTTTCATCATATATGATACTTTTAGTATTTTTTTAGTTAAAAGTATTGTCACAAATATCGTTCTCGCAATATTATTGGTAACTAGTAATATCGGTTTTTTTTCAATTTCTCATATTTTTATTAAAAAATTAATGGAAAGTCTCATGGAGAATAATAAATATTTTAAAAATAAAAATATAATAAATGAATTTTTTTATAAAATATAAATCTTAACACTATTCATGAACAACTAATGACCAATTTAGAGCAAACAATATATTAGAATACAATTCCGATAATATCCTACAATATTTAAAATAATGACAAATATTTAATTCATGTAGAAATTTCATTAAGATTATTGTAAAGATATTTTAATCGAAACTTTACCAGAGAATTTACTGGGAATTTATCAATATATTATTATGATATTATCATTTATCACATTTTTAAAGCGATTTTAAGGAGAATTTACCGTTAAAAATGACAGCGCCGATAAATACATGTTATTAACGTGGTAATAGTATTTTGTCGATAAAAACATGGTAACTTTGAAATTATCGTTGATATTTGTAACATTGGTTACAAGTAAACTTTAAAAATAAAGTATGGCAGAGTATATCATTTGTAACTAAAATTGTATAGCATTTTCTAGACTTGAATTGCAGCCGAATAATTGCATCTTTAGAAGAAAAAACATATATATAGGATCAAATATGATAATACTAATGTTTAACTATTTTTATTTTAATATATTTAATAAGCAATGAATGGTACCATTCATTTCTATTTTTTTTTCTTTTCTGCATGACGTATTATTAAGCGCAATTATAAGGTATCAAACTTATTTAGTTTTCAATTTGATGTTCTTATAACCTATTCAATTGTAATTTAAATATGTTCAAGAAACTTTTGAAGGCTCACTTAATATTTCATTTGAACAACATTATCATATGTAAATTATTTAAATTCAATTGTTAGACCATAAACTTGATATGAAGTGTTGTTAAATAAAAACTTTATATGATTCATATTCTCAAATAAATCCAACTTTGAATTCAAAACTATGTAACAACACACTGTTTTTTAGAATTCTTGAACCATTGAATTTAAGAAATTTCAATGTTTAATTCCAAGATGACCAAATGGAGAATTTCAACAATGGAATTCCTCTAATTCCAAAGTTTGTCAAAAACCAAAATCCAATTCTAGGGAAGAATTCCATCAGAAGAGCCCTAAGAGAATAAAAGAAAAAATGAACTTAAAATTTGATCTTTGGAAAATATGATTGGGTCTAGGGAACTATATGAATAGAAAGTGGGTAAAATTTCACTTACAAATCTTTTGATCTTGGTCTTTAAAAATTGATACCATTGATTTTTCATGGCTAATATGATGAGATAGAATAATTGATTGGTAGTAAAATTTTACCCACACTATGCGCTCATCTATGTATTCCACCCAATTATCTAGCTTGTTCATTATGTTTTATGACCTATACATGGACTTACTCGAGAAGAGAAGTTATCCACTATGAGCTGGTTCACAACTTGTGAAGACTCATTCTTAAATATTAGATTTAGGTAATAAATAGATTATAAGAGGTCTTCATCAAATGCCATTTTTTTTTTCCTCTTCTTTCAACTCAACAGTGGAGGATTCAACTCTCTAACTTGCCATTTCCCACCTACTTATTCTGAAAAACATCATTGGTGAAGCTCTCTTTCTACATGTTCAATCAAAGGGAAGAGAGAATAGGAGATAGCAAGCAACAATAAAGCATGGTGAAAAGCAAAATCAGAGCTCAAAGCCAGTCACTTGGTCACTATGAAATTGCATTTTTGGAAAAACTTCCATGGCTTCCTTGTGAAAAGCAAACTAGCAAAGTCCTAGACAAATTAACACTTAGGCAAAAGCATATAAAGGGAAAAAGGCCCTTACCAAGCAAAATAGAGCAAAGTTTCATTCAAGAAAGAAATGGCACAAATGATGCAGGTCTAGCGTTGAATTCGTTAAAATCCACTAGTTGGCTTGCAGTTTCAGAGTATCGTTTACGCAGTCGATTATGGTTAGTAAAATAATTCTATCTTGGTAAGGAATTGCTCAAACAATGTCTAAACCGATTGCACAAGTTTTTCAGAAATTCGAATTAGTTTGAAAAATTCTCTAGATTTGGCTTCTTCTAATTGAATGTAATTAAGAATAGCGGAAGCAAATTAAAAGAGAAGATGAATTCAATAATTGCATTACCTAATTTAAGAAAACCGTGGAACTAATTGAATTCAGAAATTAAAATGGTACTTGTAGAAGCTTTGCAAAAACAACTCCAAGGAGTCGAAGGAGAATCCACTCTTCAGAAAATAACTCAAAATTTTATTCCAGCTTATCTTCAAAAACATTACAATGCTTGCCTTTAAATAGACTAACCGAAGGACATGGTCGGCCATAAGCTTCCAAACGAGAGAACAAAATAAAAGTAATAATTTCTAAATCCTGACATGTCCAACGAACCACATAAGTTGTGGATTTAATTTTGAAATAAAATAAAAAACCAAAAAAGAAACAATCTATAAAAAGGGTCCACTGATCCTGCAACCTTCTTTTATCTCCATGAATCATTGCTATAATTAAAACTTGTGAGCATCTTGGAATCCAAAGAAATCTTTGATGAATTAGGAAGTTGCTTCTTTTCCTCCAATCCAGTCTTTAGTTAATTTCCAACTTAGGAAACATGGAAATTGGGAAGCTTAGGGAACGGAAGGCTTTGGAATAGCCATGTGCTTTTGAAGTGAATGGGAATTGGGAATTGGATGTGAGGTCGGCCAAATTGAATTGCACATGGGTAGGGTCGGCCAATTGGGTATGATTTGGCAATTTGGTATTTGGATAATTTAGCACTTGGTTAGGTAATTTGGCATTTAATTGGGCAATGGGTTGGCAAATTGGGTAATTTTGAAATTTTGTGACTTAATCCAGTCAATTTGAAGGATTTATTGGCTGCAGTCCAATGATCTTCGGTTGAATTTGTCCAAATAAGCCAATGCAACTTCGTCTGCTTAATCCAAATCCATCGAAGAATTCGATTGTGAACCATTAAGCTGGATGCCCACATGAACAAAAGAATGTCACTACTTTAGAACAATGTCATAAATCTCGTTCTCAGGATATTAACGACAATTGTTAATAACGGGACATTTTCAATTTCTCAGATTTTTAAAAGGAATTTAATGGGAAAATCTCGCTAAAAATATTTAAAAATAATAAAATAAATATAATAAAAAATTAGTTAATATTTAAAGAGATTTTTTGCTGAAATATATTATTTTTACAACTTTAATATATATTGTAGTAAAAATTTCAGATTAACACAATTTGCTAAACATTTAGATATTGTTATAAAGATTGAAATTTCATACCATTTTATTTTTGGGGATCATTAAATATTTACTTCTAATTCATTTAATTTCTATTTAGAAAATTATTATTTTTATTTGGATTTTTTTTCAAAATTTAAAGATAGAAGGTGAAAAAAGAAAGTAAATGATCAGCGGCACATTGGAGTGTGACATTGTATCCTATATACTTAAGCACAGAGTCCACCAAATGATGGATCTATTTTTATTTGTTTTGATGTTCGATAGGACTTTAAAAATAATTTTACATGTAAACTTTTTTTTTTCAATTTTACCCGTGGAATATAAAGATTAATACTCTATTTCAAGTTATGCTTATGGGTTTTACATTAATTTTATTTCATGAAATATACTGACACTTGTATAATTTTTCATAGAATGGAATATTATTATTCAATCTCATGAATATTATTCAATAATTATATTCATGTTAGAATGTAATTTTTAATTATGTATGTTATATAAGTCCACTAATATAATTAATTATTGTGAAATTGATGATAAATCAAATATCTCTATTAATATTTAACAAACAAATTTTTTTCATAAGAAATTTATTTTCTTTTCTTTTCCTATAATTTCTCTTATAATTATAAAAATTAAAAAAAATATATTCTAATAAAAGTAATCCCTATTAAAATAAAAATTCCACCCACTAATTCACGTTTAATTCTGCGTTTCTGTGCAAATACGGAAGCGGATGTGTTGGGCGTTGTTTGTTTCGTGTGTCTATAACGTGGGAACGGTAAAATGGTAAAAACGCATTTTTATCGTGATTTTACCGTTTCTATCGTGAAAATGTGTTTTTACTATTAAATTCCCGTTTTTAATGGTATTCATAATAAAAATGCATTTTTATCGCGATAACGTTATTTTGCCGAGATTTTCATGATAAAAACGAAATCTCGGAGATATTTGTTACAATGCTTTAGAGAACTAAAAATTTCCAAACCCCGAAAATGATGAGATATCTCAAGTTGCGTGTTCTCTTAACCATTTTGTAAAGCCACAGCCATGAAATGTAAGTACTTGAAATTCAGCCGATGGAACTCTTTTTTAGTAGTTAAAATCTCATATTTATAATGTCCGAGCTAGATAAATGATCAACTGACATATGGCAAAAAATATCAAAAAAGCTACCGCTTGGCTTGAGATGATTGGATGAAAGGAGAGAATATTCTTATTGCATCTCATTGACTAAGAAGATAACAAATGTTAAACTTCAATGTTAGAAAATTATGATCCGATAATATTTTTGAAGTAGAACTTACTCTCAAAAGCTGGTCTTTGAAAGTGTTAGGAATAAATATGCGGAAATAAATAATCACAGCATGATGATAATATCTAACACACCGTAACTTAGAGATTTTTGTGATTCGACAAAAACCTGCCTGCATCCATTGAGTGATTGTGTTTCACTATATGAGAAAAAAAGAGATAATACCCATAAAATATGAATATCTCAATTGAGTTTAAATCTCAAAACCAAATTCTGAGTCCCTTGTACACTCCTCTTCTTGCCACTCTCAATCCCAGAAGAAAGAACTCTTCTTCTGTCCCGCTCTCCGGTGTTCTCAGTGCTTTTCTACATCACCATATGTCGTGTAGAATACCCAAGCACTACACCATGTGTGTCTTCCTCTTGTGGCCGGTGTTAGCCCCAAAGGTCAAAAATGTATTTTGATGGTGACCAAACCATTGACTTGTAGTACTACTGGTTTCAGGGAGTTTATGCTTTAGAACAGGAAATATAAAATGACTTCATAAGATCATGAAGACTGAAGAGCAGAGTAAAGCACAAATCTGAAGACTCATGAACTGTTATTCTTGAAAACATAAGCCTGTGAAAGACCAAGCTGAAAAGAAAATCAAGAGGCTTGTGAAGAAAAAAGAAAAGCCTGTGAAGGATCGAGCATCAAAGCAAAGCAAAATACTTTTTCTTACGAATAACATTGCCCGTGCAAGATCAAACATCATTCAAATTAAAGGGCAAACTATAGATGAAGCTCGCAAGTTAGTCCAATTAATCTTCCAAATCAAGTGTTTCAAGTCCAATTAGATTTACATGCAAGATCAAGTCCACACAAACTCAATGTGCAATAATGTAACAACCCGACCTTTAGAATATTAGATTTACGATCTAATAATGGAGTTGTACGTGTAAGAGGTGTTTGAAGGTCCCATGGGAGTCACACCTGAGAACACGCATCCTCTAGAGACCACACCTGACAAATCCGAGTTGGAAAATAAGTTAAAAATGAATTTTGGTGGAGTGTCGATTTGACTGACCAAACCATCAGATAGACCAATGGCATCGATGCGACCAATGTTGACATCGGATCGTAGAGGACTATCTGATGAAAATGACTTCACTGTCTGATCGACTGGCATTTGCGTTGGTGCGTCCGATAGATAGCTGAATTTCATTGGTGCGACCGATGAATGCTCTCAGTCCGACCGATGTTGGGTTAAGTTGGGAGGCTTGTCGCGCGTCGTCAGATCAACTGACGCACACATCGGTCTGACTGACGCAGAACTAAGATGGGGTACTTAAACCCCAACTCTCGCGATTTTTGGTCATTTTTCACCTCCCCCTCTTCCAATTGCCCTGGGATCCTCACTCCAGCTAATCCCCTTGCTTCTCCCTCCTTGCTCTCCCACATTTTGGCCTTTGCATGCATTGGATTTGAGAAGACCTCATCCCAAGCTTCCTCTAGGGCGGATTTTCTCCTCTCTAAGGTAAGATATTCATCCCCTTTTGTCCCTTTTTCCCTTTGCTTGATGGGGTTTTGTTGGGATTTCATGGGAATGATGTTGGAAGTGGCCAATGGGCCGTATTTGGAGAAAAATCCATGGTAAAAACTTGGGATTTCGAAATAAGGCCTTGCATGGGCTAGGGTTGAGCTAGGATTGGGTTTGGAAGCCCAAGTGAAGATATATAATTGAGGGAAAATGGCTTATATGCGATTTTGAGCTAAGAGCTAGAGAAATTAGGGGATTTCTTATGGGTTGAGCGGTTGACCCGAGTTAGGATCAAATTTTGGGTCTAAAATTGGGAGTTTTGTGTTTAAAGAGTAATTGAGACTCAATCGAGACACTTATGTGTGTTATTTGTGTTTGCAATTGTGATTAGAGCCTTCTAACTCCAAACCCGAAGTCGGAAGACCAAAAGGACAACTCGGAACCGCTTGATTTTCCAAGGTGAGGAATGCTACATACCTTGTATGCATGATTGAATGCTAATATGTTAAATTGGATGAATATGCCATGATTGATGAGTAGAAATGTATGTATAAACATGAATTTCCTATGTTGTGATAAGTAGTATAATAATGATTATGATGTGATGACGAATGGATAACCATGGATTATGAAAGATGGGTTTAGGCCCCATGTGAAGGGAAGAATGGGACCAATGATGTTAAACCTCCATAGGATGGGCTAGTATTGGGCTTTAATAACAAGGAAGGTATGGTTTATGTTCAAATGTGCCCAATTGGATGTCCCGAGGCTAGAAGATGGACCACCTCCCAAGGCCAACCCCTAAACATAAGACCGAGTCAATTGTATGAAATTAAAGGAATGTGGCTATGCGTGCTATCATGTACATATATGTGATGATTATGTGACAGTGGTATTATTGAACGCCCATTTCCTTAATGTTGACACCCCATGTCTAATGCTCACATAGGTTGGACCCAGTATGGGTTGACTAAAATGATGAGTGTGTGTGTGGGGGTGGGGGGGGGGGGTGGAGGAGGTGGGGGTGAGAGGGATGCATATCAAGGGCATGGAATATAGTGGATAAAAGTAAAGGGTTGCATCTTGGGGTAGAGGAGACTTGGATGTGTTACCTTCCCCCACTAGGGCCCCACCAGTGTGATTACCCAACTCCTTAGAGGAGGTTGGAGTGACAATAAAATGGATAAATCACAATGGAATGAAACCCTATGGGAACGGTGGCCTTAGACTACGGTGATTCAGTCCCATAGGTACCATAGAGGAGTAAGTCACTCACATGCATTGCAGTTGAGGTGATGCTCTCACGGTATGTTGGCACACTAGATGTGTATGATGCATATGACTAGACACTTCATACACCTTGGGTGTTGTGCTAGCCGGGTAAGTCGCTCTCCGACCACTTGGGAGCTTAACTGTATCACACAGGTGTGGTGAAAGGCATACAAGACGAGGTGGACTAGAGCATGCTAGGCGTGAGTCACTTGCTTAGTAAAAAGTAGGTCCTAAGTCTTGTTAGAGGCCGTGATGTATTATTTGATGATTGATTGCCACGTTCCATAGATGTGTCCTTATATAGGTTTGACTCCCACATTATGATAAGATAGCACGGCATATTAGCATATCATATTTATATTCCATTTCATACATCACCATGTGGGTGGGCGAGTGTGTAACATGCATTGATTTCCTTACTGGGCTTGTTTATGCTCATCTCCTTACAATTTTAGGTAACATTGCACCGGTTGGGTCCGAGGGACCACGTGGGTGAGCCTAGACTGCACACTTTGATGATTTCCACGCACATGGCACTTGTGTCTTTACGTTTTGATATTTTGTTATGTCATGGTTATGTTGATGTTGTATTATTTAAAAACCATGTATATTGATGTGGACATTAAAACGATGTATTAAAGACCTTCCAGACTGTATGAGTTATATCGTAGATTGGGAATGTAATATTAATTATTATTTTGGATATGAATGATGGAATGTTGGACATGTGTAATTTGTGGAGGCCAAGAATGACCCAACTGCCCTACTTTTAAAGGAGACTTTGCAGAAATTTTGGTAGGGATCCTACATCCCAATTGATGGTCTAAGGTCCTTACCTGTAAGATCACACGTGTGCTTCCCACATGTAGTATATGATATTTATTGTGATTTATGTCAAAAAAAAAAAAAAAATCTATCCCCGTCACTTGCTCGTTTGGGGTTGGGGTGTGACAAATAAGATATGAAATAAAGCAAGTGCACAAGTGTGGTGAGGAGATGACAGGAAATGGAAGATAATGACAAAGTATTTTTATGTGGTTCGGTGACCTTGTCTACATCCACGCCTCAAGTACACCATTTGAGGATTCTACTAATTCTAAACAAATTAGAACCATTGTGGTCTCTTTCACGCATAGAAACATTGCCGCTACAACCTTGATCTCTTTCACAGGTAGAGATCGAACCTAGGACTTATAAACGCCAAGAAAACACATTTCTTGGATTTGAGTTGGGTTAAACCAACCCTAATTTCAGAATAAAGACTGTGTCAACAATGAAAGTAAGCCATTTGTCATTGTTTTTAATAATAATAGTTAGAGTTGTGAATTTGCTTAAGTCTAATCCAACTTGGTCCAAGCTGACAAGAAACTAAGATCGATTAGGTTGGTTGTGTTGGAAAGTGTTTGAATTGGTTCTAGGTTGGTTTGATTAGATTAGATTAGGGTCTAGTGTAATAGAGGTTGGATTGGGTTAGGATTGAAGTTAACCAAACCTGATTCAAGTTGCAAATCTAACCATTTTGTGCATATGAAGACAAGTTCACCCAAATAAAAATATTTTCAAACCTAACTATGAGTCCTATTTAGTGAAAATAAAAGTTGAAAAACTGGCCCTAGATAAAGAGAGGTATAAGACAATTGCTTCCATGATAATGACAATAATGATGGAACCATTCCATCCATCATTTAATCCATAGTGACAATAATTGTGAGATAAGACTTTGATGATGAAAAAGAGAAATAGATAGCTGATAATTTCATCTAGATCACCTCATTTATTAATTTTTTTTAATACAAGGCAATTTTCAATTGTGTAATTTTTCAAAATTTCAAAAGTGTAACACTTTGTTGAACTACTAAAATATCAGTCAAATTTCGATGTCAGTTGGGACCTTCTGCTGAATTATTTGCTTCAACATCCAAGTTAAAATATATTAATTTTAATAGATTTTCAGTTCTTAGCCTAGAGTCTAAACATCTAAATAGTTGGACGATGATGATGAGAGGCGGAGGAAGAAGAAAATGATTTTATTGTTAGGTTGTGTAGAACCTCATTATTAGATATGTGTTGTCGATTCAATCTCCATTGCCGCCGGTCGAGCTCTATGCTGAGCTTATTGGGGACAATGCTCCTTGTTCAAGAGTTTGGGGGCAACCCAAATTTTATTGGAGGACAATTTTGTAATTTTCGCATTGTTACTTTTGTAATCTCTAATTATGGCATTATATAATATGTCTTTAGTGAGAGAGAATGTATGAGCGAAAATTGTAACAAGGGTCACAATCATCTTTTTTTGCCTTTGAGCATAGTGGATCTAGTTTGAATCCATGGAGGTACGGAAAGGGAACCACGTATATCTCATTGTTGTGGTTTGATCTGATTTTCTCCTTTCTGTTTCTATTTTCTTTTCGATATTGTTGTTTCTGCGTGGTAGGAAATGTGTTTCCTCCTAACATTTATTACAAGAAATCACCTAAATAAACAAATCGGCAAGATTTAATGATTGAGAGACTTTTATTACATGAAATCACCTAAATAACCAAATCGGGAGGAGCAGGGAGTGAGAGCACAACATAAAAGCTATGTGATTTTATTTGTAATTTTGAAGTAAAGAGGTTGTTGAGAGGACTAGGAAGAGAGATTGTTGAGAGTGGTTCTCAATGATGAAGAAATAGCAGCCCAGCCCATCTGTGCGGGGTGCACCTGGTCCCAGAAGAAGGCTGTCTCTGGCTTCTCACATACCGTATACAACTTGTTCCCTTTATCATCAACACTGCCACAGTCATATTCACCGCTGATTGGAATGCAGCATGGCTCCAAAGGGTTCTCAAACTTCCACCTTCCTGTGTGCACAAAACAATTACTATCGGTTAGTCGCAATTGCCACTGCTTTTGTGCCTTAAGCTGCATTTGTTTCATAGGTAATTGGGGTAAACGAGTGTAACCCTTGTTTAACTCCGTTAGGTAACCAAAAGATAACAGTAAAAAATATAGATTTTACCTCTCCAATCTTATATCTGAAAATCCTCTTACAGTAAACCTTGTTTAAGAGTAACCCCAGGTGAAGGGTAACCCCTGTAAATTTACCCCTCATCCAAATACAGTCTTAGTAAAATTTACTAACTACTACTCAACTGCCATTGACTTAAAGCATTCAAGACTCTTAGAAAGAGTGGGAATCGGCAGTTTAGACTGGTTTGACCCACAGTTAGATCATGACTTTTGAAGCTCATTTATTATTCTTTAATTTAACTCTCTTTTCTTTTTAGATCGGGTCAGATTTTGTCGGGTCTGCTTAAAGGTATAGTAAGATAATACCAAAGGCTTAGCTTGATTAGATTTATCAGTTAAATTTCTGCTCTTTTTCGCCCTCTACTAGTTTTGGAAGAAAATGGCAAGAGAAATACTTTTCTTTGAGTGGTAAAGCAATGATCACCTTGACTGGTTGAGTTCTGTAGTATGGCCGAGAATGCAGTGTAGAGATCGAGAACGACGACTGTTGAGTTCTTATTAATCTTGTTCAATTCAGCAATAGCTTTCTCCAGCAAGACATTGTGTAACATGGAAATCTGATTTCCTGTGTCATTGCACTTTTGGTAGGAATTGCTGACAGTACTGAAAGGCAAACATCCCAATGGCTCGATATTGCTCACAGCAATTCTTCTCACGCCAATATCATTAATGCGTTTTAGATCCAATGCAAGTTGATTAATCAAAGATGTAACAAAGTCTTGGACACCCTAATACATAAATGCAATGATCCAGGTTAGGAAAGACATCTACTTATAGACATGGGAAATACTTAATCGTAATCAATGAAGACGACCTGAAAGGCAATTATATTTGCATGTAATGCTACAAAGAAACACCATTTGAAGACATGCATGATATGCCACTGCTTTGAAAAACTTAAAAGACAGACGGTCCTGGAGGCTCTTTGTGTACTAGGTATCCAACACAAAAGACTAGTATGATAGGTCGAGTGACCCAAGTCCAATATAAGTTCATATATCTCTCTCTTTACAACCAATGTGGGAATTGTTTGGCTGCCCAATACTTTGTCTATTGGCATGAAAAATTATGTTGTGTTTCATTCATGTCATCCAATTGTGTGTTAAGTTGTAGAAATATTTATTTTTGTTATGAATGAACAAAGTGTTGGCTTGATGAGTAAAAGAAGAATTTGTCTCTTTTCTTCATTATTTTTTTTTCTCTCTTATCAAAAATAAATTTCTTGAAAGAAAGAAAAAGGTTTTATTTTTGTATCAGTGATAAAAGAGTTCTTACTCTATAAAAGTAGAGTGAAAGGTCTCATGTTTTATTCTTTTCATTTTCAACAGTGAAAAATGATAAACCATCTCTTCAAAATACAATTTTTTTTTTTAATGTAAATTGACTCATTAAGTACTAAACTATTTGTGTTTTAGTGAAAGAAAGTTCAAAATCTCAGCTTGAATTAACTCAACAAGCCTGGTCAAATCATTTAAGGTCAGATTCAGTCAGACTTAAAAAGTGTTTCTTGAATTCTTGAACTTTAGAGTCAACTCAGCCAAGTCGAGCTGAGTCACTTCTAGATTTTAAGACAGTAGTGTGAACACAGTAAGTAGTTGGTGATGGATCTCCATCAGATGGAGCCTTGACTCTTGTCTTCTTGTCTGTGGGATTTTACATTTCTCCACTGCTTGGTTGTCATTTTCAGTCAGCAACTTAGATATCACTATTTTCTAATATCTGACATTGATAGATGATGATTAATGACCCTACATTAGGTAGTAATAAAGATATTAGGGTTGCATTTTGGATAGAGGGTAAATTTTGGAGAGGTTACTCTGGGTAACCTTTGACCTCAGGTAATATGAAAATCTCTCTTTTGAAAAGGGTTTTTAAAAGTTGAGAAAGAGGTAAAAAGTTGATTTTTTACTCATCCCCCTTAGTTACTAAACAGGAGTAACTTGGCCGTTACCTCCATCCAAATGCAGCCTAGAATACCATATACTTGCACATGCCTGCTGAAGTTTACCAAAGATGGTCTTTCACAAGCCATTAGGAATACAAAATTCTTTTATCTTTTAGTCATAAGTGGCCCTTTGCTATGGACTATGGATGAGGGAACACCACTGATCACCTTAATGGGGATCATTATACTCAATGATTTTCAAACCCTAAAAGTGAAATTAACAATAAAAAGCAACACAAGAAAATGGCTCTATATGCAGGGTTAGGGCATGGGCTGTGGCATTATTGGGTCATTAATTTCAACTATTTACAACATTCTTTTCTTTTTTTAACATAAATTGATGTCCATTTCTTGTATTCAAGATAAGATATATATTCGAGTGGTTTTTTTTTATTTGAATTTATGTGTGGGAAATCGTGGGAAATCGTGGGAAACCCAGTGTAAAACTCCACGGGTGATGTCCACTGCCCATAAAGTACACCAAGTTAGTCATGAGGCCTCGAACTTGGCACCTCCCGTTTCTTGAGACGGGAGGTTAACTAGTTGAGCTACATCCATATAGGCAAAAATCAAAGAATAAGATGATTCAATAGATTCTATTTTAAACACTTTATTAGTCTTTTTAATGAGCTATCTAATTATATAATTTATTTTATGATTGAGTTCGTTCCGTCTATTGACATCTCATGTTAGAAAAACCAAACATTTGTTGAAGTGTGTGTAAGATATTTTGTTTGTTGTTGTTTGTTTCTTTTTTTGTGTAATTTTGTATTGTTCTTTTCTCCTTTTTTTTGGGGGGCCCTAATTCTTGTAGTCTCCTGTTTGTCTTTGTATTTCTTGCACTCTTTTTAATGAAAGTCTTTTTCACCGCTTAAAAAAAAAAAAAAAGACACGCCTAATAATAAGTATAAATTCAGGGAAAAAAATTGGATAAATATCTAATTCACGTGGCATATTTTGTATAAGATATATGGATGGTGTTGCATGGACAAAATTATATTTTTTTGATATTATAATAGAAACTTTTAATATTTATAACAAGCAACTATGAATAAATAAACTGAAGAGTTGTTGACAGAGTAGTTTTAATGTGTTACAGAAATATAACAATTAAGAACGAATAATTAAATTTATTATGTTACAATCGTATTATGTACTCCATTGATAAATGTTTTCACTCCAACCTTTTTATAAAAATAATCAAATGCAAGTCAAATGGGTGGATTAAACTTGACTATAAACAATAAAAATATTCCAAACTAATGAGAGAATAATTGGGTCTAACCTAACCTTGATTTTTAAACTGTGTTGCAGTCTTTCAGAATATGGAGTTGGTGATCTATAATTTTTTTTTTTTACAGAAACAAACAAGAGCAAGACATGGATTTGATTATTCTAACCATAAAGAGAAAAAGAAGCCATTATGGAAAAACAATAATGGAGCAAAACTGAAGGAACCTCATTATCTAAATTATAGAAATTTCAAATTTCAGCGATGTTACCATTTTCCTAAAAATGCAAAATTAAGAGAAAAAAATATTTAAATCCTTATTAATAGGTGATAAATTTAGTGGAAAGAATTTTCACTAAATATGTACACTAAAAATCACCTTGATCGAATCAATGAGCTCATATTTTTCAAAGCTTCAAAGTTTAAGATTAAAAAATAAATTTAAATTGATCAAATTTTGAAGAGCTTAAAAAATGTGACTTGATTGATTCAATCACAGTGGTTTTTTATGAACTATATTCAATAAAATACATTTCTAATGGATCTATCACCGACTCTATTTGGTGGGTCTCAAATTTAAGTTTGGTGAATAATATAGCAGAGTAATTCTTTATCTCTAACATGAGTTGTGACTAAGTTCAATGTTCTATTGTTGAACAGGACAATTAGGTACTTGACATGATCCATGATTCTGCAATATGACGTGAACTTCTTTAACTTATGAGCCCCACCAAAGATGGGCCATTAAGCAAAAGGCAACATAAATTTGTTTTTTCTCCATTTTTTTTTCTTTTAAAAAAGAACCATTACCAATAAAAAATAAGTGAATCTAAAGAACAATTGTGTTTTTATCAATGGCCCACCAAATAAGTGGCCAATTAGGTATAGTTTGGACGACCATTTAAAAACTTTGAGGGGTTTGGTTGGGCATTGTGGAACTTGTTTAATTTCAAGTTGAGTTATTAATTTTTTTTTTTTTAGACTAATCAGTGGGCAAAAACCATCACCATAAATATAGTTTCACCTTAATAGAACTCAATAGAAATGGGATTCTGTAATGGAAGGAAAAATAGGTTCAATTGTATGCTGAAACCAAAATGTACTTACTTCCAATGATCCATTCCTGGCCAAGTAGGTGGTGTAGTCATTGCCAGCCACAGAGACAAGGGCCATGGACTGTTGCAGGTCCTGCTCTGTGTACACACATTCTTTGATCAGCTGCTGAAAGAAATCGATCTGTGTCGTCATGTTCGGGAAGGCGACCAACGTATCGAAGACCCCGGTTCCTCCATACGCAAAATTCATCCCGTGTCGTAACGGTTTCGGGCCGAGTTTCCTCCATTTATATGGGATGGGTGATCTGATTCCTACAAAGGATGCTGCCAAGAGCAGGAAAAACAAGTTAAGTTCATGGGAGCAAAGAGGGAGGATTAAGGGAAAAAAAGTGTGTGCAGGGCTTATTCTGTTCATGGGCCCATTATGCGATTGGTTTTCCGTCCATTCACGGGTCTTGTGTCGAGAATGTAAACTTGTCCTGATTGGATAGTTTTAAACACTCAATCAGGATTTCTAGTCATTAAGGTGAAGCTGGAGCATTATGATATCGATTATCCACGAGAAAGCATATGGTCGGCCTAGTCGGCCCACCAGACTATCATGGTTAAGGCTATCATATGCATGGTCTAAAAATTCACCCAGGGTGGGCCTCATGTATTTCAAAATATATCTTGTATTGTGACACTTCTGGGCTTGGGCCTTGTGCATTCCAAGTTTTCTTTTTTTTGGTGATATGGATCAGTTTAGGCTGGGTCCATCCATTATCATTGTCCAAGCATTCAACTCCAACTTATTTAATAATCATGAAAAAAGTTTTGGATTTGGAATTGAATATGATAATTATCAGGGCAAAAAATACTATGTATAGCCAACATTCCATAAATGGATATGGACGAGCCCGAGCCCGAGCCCGAGCTCAAATTCAGTTATTAATTTAGTTTCAAAAAACCACGTATTTGGGTATTTACTGGCACCCCTACCATGGCTTCCATAATTAAAACTTTCACCCAGTAAGGCTTGCTGTTTTAGTAGGATCCGCATAATCTCTCATTAATATCTAGGAATTAAGAAATCATTTTAATAAATCAAATCTCAATCTTATTTAATAGGCTCTAAGTCTGGATCCAAGGTGTGACCCATCATGCTGATCATTCTCATGACATGAAGATGTGGAAAGTTCCAATTGTTGCTATTAAACACCAAAATAAGATAAGCAGACAGAGAGAGAGTAATCAAAGTGCTACTTTAAGAAAAGAGACAACATTCATAATGGAAAGCTAAAGTTAAAAATACATTGCTTTCCAGAAAGCGCACAGAGACACATGCATCAGTCGGCAAAAGGACTGTACATATTAAGTGAGAGGCCACCATTGCATTGTTATAAGTTCATAATTCTTTGAAAAAATGTGCACTCGTGATGAAATTATAAAAAATATAAAATAAGTAAAATCTTAGATGTGTGAGATGGTGTAGTTGAACTGGTTGTTTTCCGTCTCATAAAGTGAGAGAATATGGATTTGATTTCTCATACTCTAATCTTGATATATCTTAAGAGTAGTGGGATCACTTTTGGAGATTTTAAATCGGATATCTCATGATTTTCCACACGTATATTAAAAAAAAATTGAGATAAAAGAAAAAAAAACCAATAATAAAGGAAAAGGAATCATTTACCCAAAGAGAGGACAAATCAATCCAGATCATCCAGCATAAAAACATAAAAAGACATGCTAAAATCCACTAAAATGGAATAGAAAGAATGCTCATCAGATCAGAAAACTCACCCAAGTAGTCAGTCAAGACCCGGCCATCCGAAAAGCGACCGGTTGGCTTGCCAGGGAAGGTGATACCGTAAGGTTCCTTCCACGAGCTCACATCCGCTTTTCTCAAATTCCCAGTATCCACATATGAATCACCGAAGACAAAAAGCTTCTGCAGATTAAGACGGCGGCGGTGGTGGTGGTGGTGGTGGTGGTGGCCAGAACCTTGCACTCCAACAACAAACCCTACATCATATATGCAAAAAACCCACAAAAATCTGATGTTGAGTTGAAGTCTTTTATCACTTATCACTCTCTAAATCGATTAAAAAGAAGCAATGGAAGCCCATAAGTTGAACATGAGAAGAGAGAGAATCAGTATCTCTTCTTCCTTACCTGTCACCACAGCCAAGCAGATACAGAACAAGGATAGCTTTACTCTCTCCATTGCTGAAGGCAAAGAGGAAAATTGTTTGTTTTAAGGTCGGATGGATGAGATTAACTTGGTAAATAAATGAAGAAAGTGGAGAATAATGTGAGATCTCCTCTCTCTGTATAAATATATAGTAATGTATCGATGCCTAAGTTGACCACAATATGTGCCCCACTGATGGAAAGAAGACAGAACTTGTCAAAAACGTATAGCTCGCGTGGCTGTGGTCTGGTATTGAAAACTTCAGTCTTTCTCCTACGAGCTGGGTACCATGGTAGACTTATCCAACCATTGAACTTTGGAATTTTTAAAATTTTAATTTCTCTTAAAAAGCCGTCATGTTTTATTATAATATTTTTAAGGCATTTAACCCAAAGGAGTTGAATTGATGGTCCGGTCCTAGGAATCAAGAGTCTTAAATTTAATTCTCACTTCACTTTAAAAGATCGATTCTTATAGAGTTATCCGATGTGTGTGGAAAGAGAGGCTTGCATATGCCCTGAAGATAAATTGAACGCTCTAAGACGCATGAACAACTTGGTCGGGAAAAAAAAATATAAGACATTTTGAATGCATAGTATTAGGTCTTTCAATTCACACGTCTATAGGAGTTTCATAATAATGTTCGATATGAATCCTTTTTGATTGATTATACTTGAATATAGAGTTCATATAGCCTTGGTGAGAATAATTGAACTATATTTTAAAGATAATTAAAGTTTATGATTAAAAAAATTAAGTAATAAAAATGTAGAGAGAGAGAAATTGTATTGAATGGAGTTCATTAATTTTATGATTTTATAGTTTTTTTTTTTACATAATGATGTTATTAAAATGGGCTCATCAAGCTGATTTTTTTTTTTTTTTTTTGAATTTACGTGTGGGAAACCGTGGGACACCCAGCGTAAAACCCCCACGGGTGGACCCCTACCCCTAAGGCACACCAAGGTTAGGCCATGGGGGCTCGAACTCGTGACCTTCTGCTTCCTGAAGCGGGAGGTAACCAGCTGAAAGCTGAATTTAGATAAATGAGATTAGTGATTTTAATAATGATAATGATCTATTATTTTTCAATTTAATACTTATATATTTTAGTCAATTTCATTTAAATGAGTAATAGGAACGCTTTGGACTTTGGAGCTCATGTAATAGTTTCTTTCAATAATGTAGTCACATGCAAATTATTAAGACGTTACTTTATCACTCAGCCTTGAACACGATATAAAATGTTAAACAAAATTTTGTATGGTTTGTGTTCTCAAATAAATTCAATATAATTTTCAAAATTCTAAAATCATTAGAATTTTAGAATTCCAATGCCCAGTTTCACAATGAACTAAATAGAAAATTTTAACAGTTGAAATTATTTTAATTCTAAAATTTATCAAAATTTAAAATTCTAGAAATTCTAGAAAGACCTTAGCAAAATATCTAGAATTTTTGTACTACTGAATGCTGCCGCGAGTCAAATGTAAAACAACATTTAATGCAGATGCTGTTGACATTGATGACATATGACCAGATGAATCACATGTATCTAAAAAATTTCTTGAAGGACTACTAAATTTAAAAACATTTATTTTTGTAAAATCGATTAATGATGATGAAATTATGAATTACATTTAATTTTCTTGATTTTTACAAATTTTAATGTTGTCAAATTGAATTAGATCAACTTCTAAAGAATGGATAGATGTTTGGCAAAAACTAAGCTCCATTATCATCATAAAATGATGATGATGATGATAAATAAGAGAATATTCTAAGTAGAAGAGATATGTGATTAGTGGATTAACAAATTTATAGTGTTTCCATGCCATGCATCAGGGCCATAATTTCTTTGAGTAACTTTACAAAAAATTAGTTAATGAGAAAATGATAAGAATAATTCTAAAAAATTATTATTAGAGCATATAATCAAATCAGATTAGTAAAAGAACACATGAATAAAGTCTGGTTGTAATTTCATGCTTCTTTATTTTTTTATGATGGAGGGGGAACTTCGAACACAGTCCTGCTATACCCTCTCTTGGAGTGACGTCCCATACCTCCATAGAATAACCATCGAATTACGCTACGGAAACTCGAACTCGCACCATCCCACTTCCTGAAATAAAATGTTACCAGTTGAGTTACCCCGTGTGAAATAATTTCATGCTTATTGAATTATCATGTCTCATTAAATGAGGAATCAAGATCATACGGCTAAAATAATCAAATTAAGACATAAATTTACGTACAAATAGGATCTCCTGTACATCCATCCAATCGTGTGATCCTAGAGTCATTTTTTAAAATATTTCTTCTTACCCCATCTCATTGACCTATTTTAAAGCCCTCGATTCTATTCTATAATAATTTAATCATCCATATAATTATTATAATTATCGAATACAACTGCAACCCATTAAAATATGTTAACTTTTCAATTTAGACATCTGCCTTTGTGTTATTTATGGAAATTGATGCATCGTATGACTGGAAACACGTTTGGAGCAGTATCTTGGAGCAGTATTAAGATAGTGAGAATTGGTAAAGAGAGAGGATGAATGATTCTGGTCCAGGTAATGGTGCTACTTTTCCATTTATTATATGATTTGTTAATATTATAAGAGGACCATGATTTAAAGAGCAAGTCGTTGATAAAAATAAATAAAAAATTGAGTGGAGTTGGAGGCTTCACGTGGTCAACGTTTTACAATGTCGTTGATCAACAGATGGGTTTGGCTTGTTCTTGGTAACCGCAATACATGTTAGGTTCAGTTTGATAGTCTGAGATGTAATATCGATCTGATTTATACTATTGTTATTGGTGTCTCTTTATTTAGGAGCACGAAGGATGAACCTTTGAGTCAAATTTTATTAGAGGGTAATTTTGTAATTTATATATTGCACCTTATTTAATCCTAACTAAGACTGTATATAGTATCATTTTATATGAGAGAGAGCAGATGATAAAAAATTATAGCGAGAATGAGAGCTGCTTCTTGTTTGATTTTTTTTTATTTTTAAATATAGTGGATCAGTGTTGAATCTATGGATGTACCAAATGGAAACTATGTTAATTTTTATATTGTGGTTTGATTTTTATATTGCCTTTTGTTCTTTTATTTTTTTTAAATATTGATATTTCTATGTGATAGAAAATAGTTTTATCACAACAACATTTAGTCTCGAAGTCTTCTTTTTACAAGGTTTATTTTTTATGATGAAGAAGATGATAAAAACCATAGATTCATAACCACAAAAAATAAAAAAAATTACTACTCTCATTTATTTGACCACATAATAATGTAAAAGTACATGAGCAACAGAGGAAAATATATATATATATATATATATATGTACAGTGGAACCCTCTCCGAAGGAGGAAGGAGATGAACACAAGCCCTTTTCATAGATTTTTTTCTTTTTTAAGATGATAATATGATAAGGATGAATCAAATTCTTTTACTACATCAAATTTACTCCTGAAATCCATTTTCCTATTTTTTGACTTTTTTAAACCACATTTTATTATTTCTATATTAATATGACAAGGATAAATCAAATATTTCATGCTTACTAAATAAAATCTTAAAATCTTAACTTGAGGTTGGTCAGACGACCAAAAATCCAGTGCCTGTGGATTGGAAAGTTTACACATGTTTTCAAGATTAATTAAAAACAAATTTTAAAATTTCATTTTCTATTTTTAGCTTCTTTTGAATATTTTTTCCTATTTTTCACTTGTTAACATGAAAGTAAATTATAATAGTTAACTAAATGAATATTCAAAATTTATTCTATGAACAACAAAAACTATCTGTTTTATATACAAATAATGTAAAAAAAGCACCTCTATGGTCATCAATTTAAGCTGTTTTTTCTTGAGTATAATATAGAATTAAAGAATTTAATGATTCATTTAAATTTGATTTAATTCAATTAAATTTTTAGCTAAATGATCTAACAAATTTTGTTGATTTCTACCGAATTAAATTAGAAAATTTACTGCAGTTATTTAAGTTAATTAAAATTTGAACTATTTCATATTTTAAATTGCAAAACAATGCTTGAAATTTGAAAGTTAATTCGAAGATCCATTCTGTCGGTGACCGTGGCAAACGTGCAGTAGGCTGAAAATAAATCTCAATATAAAATTTGCATCACTGTTAAAATAAGAAATAAATCTTTCTATCAAATTAAAAATAAAACTTTATCTACATTTAAATTATTAGGAGGCAAAACACGTGACTAAATTATCATTCATTATAGCTTAATTTTTATATAAACATGTAATTTAGATTAAAATATTTAAACTTGATGGTTGACTAAGATTATAATAGATTTTTGAGACAGACGGACAGACAAGATGGGTCGGTGTAGCAAGTAGGAACAACTCATATTCTCGTGAATAATACTTTAAAATTATATGCATGGACAGGCAAGTAATAGTATTCTGTGTGCCATCATGTGGAGTTTGGTTTGGTTTGGTTTATGATTATAAGTTTTACTTGAAATCCAGTTTTACATAAATCATTTTAGTTAAATTATATTTTAAAAAGTTATAAATTTTACAGTTATATATGTTTTTAAATAGTGAATTTTAGAAAATTTAAAAATTATAATTTATTAATTCAATTAAAATAATTTTATATAAACAAATAACTATGAAATAATAAAAAGATAAACATTTTCCCTTCATCCTGTTATAAAATCACAGTATTATAATTTAACATCATTATCAATTTCATAAAGCGGTAAAATCACATTTTTATAGTTGAACATTATTATCTCATTTATCTACGTCCATACGTCCATTATCATTATTCTACTATTATCACTATGTCTATAGAGTCCAAAGTCCATGTTGGAGACTGGTGTCAACACGTTCAATCCAACGTCCAAAAGCATATTAATGTGACGATCCGACCCAACCCAACCCAAGGATGATATTGTCCTCTTTGGGCCCATAAACCCTCAAGGTTTTGCTTTGGACCCAGCCAGCGGTAAAAAAATCGGATTTATCAAGATATCGGTGTCTCGGCCGAAATCTCAGTATCTCGGATATCGGCCGAGATCTTTCTTTCTCTCCTATTTTTTTTTTAAAAATCTCAGTGTGTATCGACTGATATCGGCCAATATTAGAGTTTGGTCGATACAATGCATATCGGCTGAGATATCTCTCAAAAACCCAAGATATCTTGGTCACCTAGCCCACTTGGCTAGGCCCAAAAGGCCTGATCCATGGTTGGTGTTTCCCTCCTCTTAAAACCCCTCATCACCCCAGCTGGGTGTGTCATGCCCCGACCTGAAGGGTGGGCCCGGAATGCGACTGATTTTTTTTTTTTTTTTTGAAAGATAAGACGACACTCAAGAAGTCTAACTGGGCCGGATCAACATGTAATACCCCAGATTTTCAGTTTATAAATATTTACAAAAATTGCCATTGAAATGGTGAATTAAAAGGATATGACCTTAGATGGGTAAGTTGTGAGGCCCATTGTTCAAATAAGACCCAACGGATGGTAGATGTGGATCAATGGAAATAAATGGGTAAGAATTATTTAATTGGGTCAAGATTGCCAATTGGGTCAAAAGTTCAATTGGGGCCCAATGGATCATATATGAGCTACTTAGAAGTAAATGGGTAAGGCTTGATAATTGGTCAATTGGTCAATTAAGACCCAACGGATGTTGTATATGGTTCAAGTGAATCAAATGGGTGAAGTTTTATTTAATTGGGTCAAAATTGTTAATTGGCTCAAAATGCCCAATTGGGACCCAATGGGTCGTGGTTGACTAGGTTGACCACCAAGTGAGCTCAAGCTTGATTAAGTTGGGGCTGATTTATGTTGGAAATAGAACCAAATAATTGAGTTGATTCAAGTGAATTAAATGAGTTGAATTAAAGAGGTGAGTTGAGTTAAATGAATGAGTTGAGTTAGATGAGTTGGATGGGAAGTTATGGGGACCTTCATTTCAAGTGAGTAGACTGGGAAGATGAGGGGTTGTAGTTGTTTCAAAGACTCAAGTCAAGGGTCACACGTTGGAGGGGGAGTTTCATCTCATGCATGAAACTCCAAATGGTCATTAATGGGGACGGTTTTGATGTTTCACAAGGTTACACCAAAGGCACATGTTGGAAGCATGGGGGTTTCCATCTCAAGATGAAAACCCAAGAGCCAAACCTTTGGGAGTGTTTCATCTAAAGGATGAAACCTCCAAATGGATCATAAAGGATGAAGGTGAAAGGGCATGGGAGTTACCAAGGGGTGTCACAAATGGACACCACCCTTGGCCGACCATCATGGATCAAGATGAGGAAGTTGGAGAGTTGTATTGTTACACAAAGTACATGCAAGGTTACATGTTGGAAAGGGTGGGAGTTTCATCTCATGGGATGAAAATCCATATAGATCATTATGAGGAAGTTGAAAGGGCATGGAAGTTATAAAGGGGTGACATCAAGGGACACCACCTTTGCCAACCCTCATTAACCAAGGAATAAGTTTTAGTTCAAGTCACTCTCTCCCTCTCTCCCTTGGCCGTTTTTCACCTCTCAAGACAAAGAACCTTGGGTTGGTTGTCTATCACACAAATCAGTCCTTGGCCCATCACTTCACCAAGACAAAAGTGGACTTAAAGCAAAGGAGTTGCATCTCTAGGTTTATCACTTTCATCCAAGACCAAGTTACACTCTCTCTCTCTCAAATCAATTTTTTGGCCGACCACTTCAAGGAGTTTGCAGCAAGAGTAGGCTCGGCTAAAGATCAAGGAGGAAGGGATGACTAAGGAAGGAGAAGATCAAGAATGAGTAAAAGAACCGGAGGAGTCGCGGTATTGGTAAGTGCACCATAACCATTTGTTAAATAAAATTGGATAAGGAAACATGATTCGGCCATTGTATGGCCGAACCTATCAAAGGTTTAAATCATGGACAATGATGTTTAAAAAGGGTAGAATATGGATCATAGGGTTCGGCCACTTTTGATGGCCGAACCCCATGAAAAGATTTGGTTATTTTTACGGTTTTGAGAGATAAAAACCATACAATGTCATGAAGGTTTTAAAGGGTTTTAAATGGAGATAAGGTTAATGTTTAGGGTCGGCTATTGCATGGCTGAAGCATATTGTTATTATGGCTAAGTTGCTATGTATAAACCATGTATAAATATTGGAAGGTTTGAATCAAGAAAACTATAGGCTTCGGCCATGTGTATGGCCGAACCCCATGGACCATTTTTATGGGGTAATTGGAGGGTTGTTGATGTTTAAATGGTTTAAAATGTATGGAAAGTGATGGATTTGGATGTATTATGTTTATCAAAAAGAATGGAAAAGAGTAGCACCAAAACCAAAGGGGTGAGGTTCGGCCATGGTGTATGGCCGAACCCCACCAAGTGCTATGTGTGGTATTTTATTTATAAAAGGGTCTAAAAGAATTTAAGTGGATGGAAGTGTAAAAATCAATTATAGATGGATAAAATGTTTAAATGGAAATAAGGAACCATAGAGTTCGGCCATACCCATGGAGTGACAATGGTGGATGATTAAGGGTAGATGAGTAGATGTGAATGCTTAATGAATGATTGGTAATTGGTCTTGATTAAAAAGGATTAAAGGACCAAAATTTATGATGGTGAAGTTCGGCCATTTTGTATGGTCGAACCCCACTAAGGTGGATTTTTATGGACGTTGGTGGTTAGCAATATTAAGCAAAGGTTAAACCAATGACAAAACCGTAAATACAAGTTATAATTTAAAAATGGAATGAAGATTAAAGGACTTGAAAAAGGAGCCGAAACCAAAATGGTGAGGTTCGGCCATGTTGTATGGCCGAACCCCACCAAGGTATATTTGGTAGATTGAGGTTTTTAGATAAGTTATTTGGATGGTATAGGTTAAACAAAAAGAGAGATCAAATTCAAGTGGGTGAGGTTCGGCACAAGGATGGTTTTTGGACTTATACTTAATTGTGAATCAAATAGATATTGTCTTGACTTGTTGATACATAAATAAGGTGACGGGACCTCACAAACGGTGCAAGATCGTGAACGGTTGCCGGATTAAGAAGCAAATGACACTTGAGTAGTCTTTTGGTAGGATTCTACCTTATTGAAACATGGATATGTATATGGTTTTTAACTTCTTATTTTGATGGTTTATGTTGCAATTATATTATGTTTCAAAGTGAAATTTTTAATGCTATGGTATTTACATTACATAGCATATGGACATGTACATCTCATGCATGGTATGGGAGGGAAATTTGTAACCTGAAGCCACGCTCCGTCGGGGCGTCCGTAAGGCAATCGTGGGAAGACCTTGATGTTAATAATGCCATCAAGAAGAATCCGGAGGCCACACTCCCTCGAGGCGTCCGAAAGACCACTGTGGGGATACCTTGATGAGGAGAATTCCATTAAGAGGTTACATGGAATGTGATGGGTGGGACTCATTGCATAAGACATTTGGCATGGCATGATTTCATATGGTTTTGATGATATGGTATTTTATATGATATTTGATACTAACCCATGTGTTAGCCGTACTTAGAATTCCTATTGGGCGCGTTGTTCTAACGCCCTACTTCTACCCTAGGGAATGACATAGGAAAGGAAGGGATCGATGATCGTGAAAGAAGCCAAGCATAAGAACTTTGGATTGTTTATTGTTATTTCATTAAGTTACTCAAGGACATGTAATAATTAGATATTTGCTATGGTTGGTGAATGGTTTGAGATGGTTATATAATTTAAGTTATTTTGGATAAGGGACTAAATACTTTGCTATCTAAAATGGATTAGTGTTAGGTTTTATTATAATCCGCAATCAGTTTATGTTATTTTCCGCAAAGTTTGTAATCACTATGTGTGAACCGTTTTCATGGACTTAGTCCATGCACACATAGGGTTAGCCAGTTAAGGGTCGGATTTTAGAAGTCCGGACTTAGCTCGCGTCGTGACACTCCGCTCTTATCACTTGTTTATTTAATTTTTTTTTTTTTAAATAAACTCTGATTTCGAGTGAAAAGGGCGGAGTGTTACACAACAGTTAGGCCCAAGGGTCACACATGATCTCCACATGTGGACTCAAACATATACCATAAGTCTACCCAAATAACACAATCAATAACACATAACATGAACACATAATTCCAACACTAAATTATTATTTCAATATTAGAGTAACTACAATCGCATGGTAGTTTAATACATTACATTAATGCAAACTAAGTACCACATACGGTACTTCACAAAAACAAACGGTTCCAAGAACCAAAAGGCAAAGGCAAAGAAAAGGGTATTCCCCTCAGTGGGAATCCCAAAGCAACGTCGCAGCTTATCCACCCTAAGCTTCAAACAGATGGTTCTCCTCCTTAGGTTCATCTCCTGAAAGGTGAGTGGGGTGAGCTAACTAGCCCAGTGAAGGAAATATAACAGTGCAGTTTAAGTAAACATCAGGTAAGTAAATAATCAACAGTTGCAATAATATCTCATGCTTGACAATAAATCAAGTATAATCTCATCATCATTTCAATTCTCATAATCTTTTCCATTACTGTTGTTATCCAACGTAACACTTACATACTACGTTGAGACCATTGTATTAAGTCCCGACACGGTCAAAATACATCCTTACAAGTACATCTTCGGCCCTCACATGGCCGATACTGACACTCCTCAAGTCAGTAACTGTCGACATCCATGGTCTAGTAGACGTAAGCCATCTCACACACATGACCGATATTGGTTCAATAGTAAAGGGCACGTGGAAGTGGTATCATATATATCTTATGATCAACATCATAAACATAAGCACTTCTTACAACAGTGCATCATGTCTAGGCACATGAATGGGTTCATTAAATCTGAAACCACTCATTGCTCAAGATCCATCTCAATAAAAACCTGATTACACCTACTGCAAAGTTAAGTTTTCTCACCGAAAATGTGTGGTATCGCGGTCTCTGTTCAACAAACAAACAAGTGCACAATCAATCATAAGTCAATATATATAGCATCAAATGCATACATTTAAGTAGTATTTCGAAATCCATACTTGTTTTCCCAAAAATATCTAAGGTAAATGGAATTGAGTCTCTTATTTGGTTTCTAACCATTTTAAGTTACAATAATCCACAATATATAATAATAAGGTGCTCAGTCCAAAACTCATATTGTCTTTTGGGCATGACCAGATTGACTTATTGAGTTAGGTTTAGATACTCAGGTCACTTCCCGGTTGTCTTCTAGATAGGACCAGATTTGACATATTGAGTAAGGCCTCGAGGTCACTCAACGCCCGATAAATATAGCGTCGGCCTAGAAGTGAAATCACTCAGTGCCCGACCAATAGAGTCAGCCTGGAAGTGAACACAATAGTATATACACTATGGTAATAGGAGAAGAGGGTTAGTACATTTTTTAACTTATCAATAGGGTATAACATCACATGCAACATTAAACAATCAAGAGTTTACATTCAAAAACTGGGTTCCTCGGAACAAGCCTCGGAACCAGGTAATGTAGCTTCGGATCATCCGAACCACTGCCTAAGCTAGTCATTGTCTTCAGACCTTGGGTCTACCTTCGGATCATCCGAAGATCGGGTCTCGGATCATCTGAAGGTCCTTTTGAACTGAAAATCTGAAAAATTGGTCTCGGTGGGTCTGTGTGTCTCGGATCATTCCAAGTGAAGTTCGGATCGTCTGAGTGGGGTTCGGTCCTTCTGAACAGGGCTCGGAACATCCGGGAGAGTAAACTTGCCTTGGACGCTTCGGGGCTTCGGGTGAAGCTCGGAATGTCCGAATTAACTTCGGATCGTTCGAAGGGTTGACCCTTGGACTGTCTGAATCTCGACTCTCGGACCGTCTTAGAGTCGTCTTCCACCGCTGTCTGCAACAGCAGACGGTGACGGACAGATACTACATGAAATACGAATCCTGAAACAATGGGTTTTCCGGATTCAGTTTTCACATCCAATCGGTCAGATGGACTCCTTAGTGAGTCCTCTTTCCATAGGGAGTGATTTGGAGCTTTAAAGCTCAGTAGGCCATCCGATTTTAACACTGAAAACACATTGATATAAAGAAAACCAAGTTTTTTCTTAAACTTCAAAACTATTTTACTCTCCAAAAACTTGGCCAAAATTGGTTTTTCTTTATTCTAAACTACTTAAAATTTGAAAAGGAACACAGTGGTTGCCTTTACTTGAGTTCCTGGGCTGAAAAATTCAGTCTTTGAAAAACTTTCATCTAAGCTCGGTTAAGCTAAAACTGGGAGACACAGAGGCCGAAAGAGAGAGAGGGAGTTGGTCTGAGAAGAGAGATTGAGAGATGGAAGATTTTGGGAGTTCAATCTAGCTAAGGAGGGCCAAATATATAGCAAAACCGATCAATGGAAGGTGGCCGGATGGCCACTGCATGCGATGGTTGCCTATGTCCGAAAGAGTAACTGGTAGAGGTTACTGTTGGTTGCCGATAAGTCCTCCACAGGTTCTGATTTTGCAAATAGGCCCCCAAAAGATAAAAATCTGATTTTTAACTAAAAACAATATCTTTAATGCTTGAAAATTTTAATGCCACCTGACAGATAAGTTGGGTTTTAAAAGCTCTAATCACCATAAAAATCTGGAGATTTAAAACTTATCAAAAACCATAGATTTAAATAAAAATCATAATTTAATACTATTTATGTGTTTTAATTTATGCTAAATAAAACAATTTGAAGTCCTCATTTTTGGGTTTTGAAAGAATAAACTAGACATACTAAAATGGTCTAACATAATAAATTGTTTCAAAATTTATCTAATTTTCAAAACCACTTAAAAATATTTATTTCTTCCTTTCGGGGTTTTGACGAGCGGTTTTAAATACTATTTTCTGAAAATAAAATTATTTTAAAATTAGAAATAGGAATCCTTGACTAACGAGAATAATATCATCCAATAATAATCACATAATAACACAAGTTATAAAATAATAACAATAAGCGGTAAATTACCATTATGCCCCTCCAGCGGAACAAGCTGGATCACTGAGCATTCGAGCTCGTATTGGGCCACACCTGGGCTTTTCTCAAAGCCCTAACAGTAATCTTCGAGATTAATCTGTCTAAGTAAGATTTATTAAGCTAAACTACGTCTAATTTGGGTCAGGGTATTAAAGGGTGGGTGGGTGTTACAATTAATCATGTCTTGTACATGATTGGGCCCATTTATTTAAACGGTTAGGCTTCATGCGGTCCAACTACCAGAGCGTTGCTTAGTTGCAAAACGATGGAAACAGAGAAAAGATTGAGGAAGCGGAGGACTTTTTGAAATTATTTTCAAAATATATCCTAATGGTAAGTTTGTAAAACAAATTTTGAATTTAAGAGAGGAATTAAAATGCTAGTTTGATTAAAATCGAACGAGATTTAGCATGTAATGACCTGTTCTTATTGGTTTTTAGGGAGATTTACGGATCACCGCATTTTTTTCGAGACTTTTGTAGTAGTGGAGAGAGTGTTGGCTCCCTAGTGGGCCCTAGTTTGCCTAATTTTGAGCTTGAGAGTGTGTGTGTGTGTGTGTGTGTGTGTGTGTGTGTGTGTGTGTGTGTGTGTGTGTGTGTGTGTGTGTGTGTGTGTGTGTGTGTGTGTGTGTGTGTGTTGTGTGTGTGTGTAAAAAATAAAAAATATATATCTTTATATTTTATAGGAGTTTTTTCTTAAAATCTCCCTAAGTTGGATTTTCAGCAGATTTTCATGGCTTTTCCTCCCCCTAATCGGACCCAAACATGTGTAGGCCTTCCTTTGGCCTAGCCCACGTTCCCCAAGTTCACAAGTCCATTGCGATTGCGAACCCTCAACCCAAACCCTACCCCTTTTAAAGACCCCCCTCCCCTGCTGCACTGTAGCATCATCTGCTACAGTGTCACCCGTCCCCCTTTTCGCCTATCTTTCTCCATGTTATCTCTCTCTTCTCACTGCTCTCTCTCCTTCTCTCTGCTATCTCTCTTTCTTTCTCTTGTTCTCTGATTCTTCTTCCCCAGTTCAGCCCAGTTTCAGACCCAACCTAGCTTCAGGCCCGGCCCAGTTTTAGGCCTAATCCAGCTTCAGGCCCAGCCCAATTTCAAGCCCGTTTGGAGTCCGGACTTGGTTTGGCCCGACTTATTCTAATTACTTGTTCTCTTGTTCTTCAACCAACAAATTGACCTCTTTGTACTCCATTCAACCCATCGGGTCCGCTTTCTCTCTTTGAATTTCAAAGATGCACACAAGTGAGGAAACTTATCATTATTTTAGCATGCATTTGTAGTTCATTTATCCTTATCATGTGGACACGGGAAATCCAAATGGACCCCTCTTTGTTTAATAAGCTACTTGGTAAGGGAACCGGTGAAATGAGTTATGGCGAGGGACTTGCTTGGATGTACCCGTGTCGGTTATATGCGGTGTCGTTGTGCATTTTATGTTGTTATTGATTGATAACATGTTTGGTGTTGTAGATAACATAATATCATGTTATGACGTTTAAATGTTATTTTGAGAGTAGAAAAATGCACGTATGTTGATATGTACAATATATGTGTAAGTGTTGTTTTATGTGTGGGCCATAATTATACTGTTTGAGCTGGGGTAGTGAATTGTAACTATTCTTGACGTATGCATGACCATGACATCATATTTAGAGGTAGGAGGCATGCATGGGATGTGACCCACAATGGACTATCGTTCCGTGGGTTGTGTACCTAGGGTCACATTGGGTGTGGGTTTGAGTAAGTAGACCGTGAGCTTGTATATGATGATTTGTTGAGTGGTTGTCAGGAGGGCTTCCCAGTTACCCTCTATGTGGTTGATGTCCCCAATGTGGACGCGGGCTTCTCGTTGCGTTTCGTGTGGTCGAGGCACCTGCCCTAAATCTTGACTTCCTTGGGCGTGGTCTTAGTGGTCGAGATCTTTATTTTAGCTTTGGACTTGCTCAGCACGACTCGTGCGGTTGAGGTTGTTGCGTGTGTCTCTGTCTCCTGATCGCATTAGTAGGGAGACCAGAGTCTGTTGGAGGACCCAGAGTTGTTTACTCGAGATGATATCTCGAGTTGGTCCGTTGTGTTTGATTGATGGAATTGTTTGGTAGATCTGTATGTAGACATCATGGTTGTCACAATGTTCATGCATTTGTTTTTGAGATATGTTACGATAGCATGTGATATGTATTTATTCTCTCACTAGGCGTGATAGCTCACACCCTTACCTTACAGGACTCCGATAACAGAGGGTTCGGGTAGGCTCCTCGACCAGGCTTCGGGAGCAGAGCAGTATGTCACGGACTTATAGAGTGCACTCACGAATTGCCCGTGCGGCACTTGAAAAACACCTGGATTGTTGAACAAGTCAGCCTTCCTCACAAGACCAACTTCACTTAAACTCTCACTTAGACAAGCACAAATGGTAGTGGACAGATAGATGTCAGAGGGCTTTTGAAGATCTGAAGCAGATTGTCGTGAAGGACCTGGTGTTGGCCATACCGGACATACGAAGCCGTTCGAAGTGTGGACAGATGCATCCGACTTCGCCATTGGAGGGGTGCTCATGCAAGAAGGGCATCCAGTAGCTTACGAGAGTCGTAAGCTAAATGAGACTGAGCGTCGCTACAGCGTCCACGATAAAGAGATGACTGCGGTAGTTCATTGCCTACGGACGTGGCGACACTATCTCTTGGGCTCAAGGTTCCTGGTGAAGACTGACAATGTTGCTACCAGCTACTTCCAGAATCAGAAGAAGTTGAGCCCGAAGCAAACACATTGGCAGGAATTCTTGGTAGAATTCGACATGTTCATCGAGTACCAACCTGGTCGTACCAATCAGGTGGCCGACGCGCTAAGCAGGAAAACATAGTTGGCTGCATTGAAGCTTGAGGGAGCAGCCGCGATGAGCCACATGAAGTCTACGGTACCCGACCGCATCCACGTAGGATTGGAGAAGGATCACATGGCCAAAAAGCTAGTGGACTTAGCGAAGGAAGGGAAGATACGAAGATTCTGGATCGACGATAGACTTCTCATCGCTTAGGGAGGTCGAATGTATGTGCCAAGATGGGATAACCTACGGCAAGAGTTGATGCAGGAGTGTCATGACACTCGATGGGTGGGTCATCCAGGCCAATAGAGGACATTGGCCTTACTTGAAGCAGCCTACTACTGGCCGAGTATGAAGGAGGATGTGGATGAGTATGTCCGGACATCTCTTGTGTGCTAGCAAGACAAGGTGGAGATGAAGAAATCAGGAGAATTACTCGAACCGCTACCTATTCCGGAGCGACCTTGGGAGAGTGTTTCCTTGGACTATATCACTACTCTCCCAAAGGTAGGTGGACTTGGATCAATCATTGTGGTAGTGGACAGGTTCTCCAAGTATGCAACGTTCATTGCAGCACCTGCGTACTGCACAACAGAAGAGACTGCCAAGCTATTTGTCAAGCACGTGGTGAAGTATTGGGGAATTCCTGAACACATTGTGAGTGATAGGGATCCAAGGTTCACTAAAAAATTTTGGACAGAGGTGTTCAAGTTGCTTGGAACGGAATTGCATTTCTCCAGAAGTTTTCATCCACAAATCGACAACCAGACCGAGTGGGTAAATGCCTTATTGGAGGAGTATTTAAGGCATTTCGTCAGTGCCAATCAGAAGGATTGGGTGAAACTTCTTGATGTGTGGCACAGTTCTGCTACAATTTGAGACGAAGTGAGGCATCAGGATAGAGTCCATTTGAGTTTGCAACGGGGCAGCAACCTTTGGCACCTCACTCGATCTCTCGGGGCTACATGGGGAGTAGTCCGATCGCCTACCGGTTCGCTAAGGAATGGCAGGAGCGGACCAATATTGCTAAAGCTTATCTCGAGAAAGCTACGAAAAGAATGAAGAAATGAGCGGATGAGAAGTGGTACCATGTGGAATTTAAGGTGGGGGTCAAAGTTATGATCTGATTGCTTCCTCTCCAATTCAAGGAGTTTTGAAAGGTGCACAATGGATTAGTCCGAAGGTATGAAGGTCCATTTTACTATGAAGAAGAAAGTAGGCAATGTTGCTTACAAACTTCAACTTCCTTCCTGATTGAAGATTCACCCTGTCTTTCATGTGAGCATGCTCAAGCCATACCATGAAGACATGGAAGATCCAACTCGAAGCATTTCACAAATACCTCCAGCGACGATGCTCACATCATTCGACAAAAAGGTGAAGCACATTCTAGCCGATCGATTGATGCGCAGGCGTGGAGTCCCATCATACAAGGAGTAGTTAGTAAATTGGGAGGGACACCCTAAACGAGAAGCTTCGTGGGAGCGAGTAGACAACTTGTGGCAGTTAAAGGAGCAAATCAGACGCTTTAACGGAGAAGAGACGTGATTCGAAGAGGATGTCGAAGGGTTAGGTGGGGGAGGATGTCACACCAAAGATTCAACCAACCTAGTCATCTTATAATCCATGTATATAAGAGATTACATGTACATTGTAGAGCGTTCCGGAATGACCTAGAATGATCTGGAATGTTCGAGAATGACCTGGAAAATGCTAAAAGAGTTCGGAAGGTTCCGAAAGATTCTAGATGGTTCAAGAAGACTTTAGAAGACTCTAGAAAATTTTGGTGTTCTCTAGAAGATTCTAGAATTGTGTAGAAGTGTGTGTAGCTTGTAGAACACTCTGGAATGTTCTAGAAGCTTATGGAAGAAGTAGGGTTTAGAAATCTTCTAGATGATTTTTGAGTGTAGGAATTTGTAGAATATGTTAAGAGTTCCTAGAATTCTCCATAGCCATTAGATGATTGCCATGTGGCATCATCTTAGCCATTCATTCCCAAGACTTGTAGTATAAATAGGGGTGAGATCCTCATTTGCAACCCACTCCTCAAAGTTGCAATCTCTCTCCTGCAATACAAGTTCTTATTCTTCCAAGTGTTTTTTTTCACTTGTCTAGGTGAGAGTTTAAGTGAAGTTGATTTTGAGTGTTCAAGTGAGGAAGGTTGACTTGTTCAACAATCCAGCTGTTGTTCAACTGCCGTACGGGCAATTCGTGAGTGCAATCATAAGTCCGTGACAAGTAGCTTAGATGCTTCATATTATGTTTTTGTTTCAAGAGAACTATGTTATGTATGACTTAATCACTTATTGTTTTGAAGATGACTATAATAACTTTGATTGTTTGACTGTCGTTGCCTGTTGGTCATAATCGTTGTATGTTGAGATTTTATTGTAAGTGTTAGTTGAGTGAGAGGTAGTTGCCCTATTTAAAAAAATTAAATTAAACCCGGTTTCCATTTTGGGAATTTTGGAGTGTTGTTTCGGATATAACACACTTGTAGTAGGACGGGGCGTTACATAATCCACTAAGTAAAAATTGGAAAAAACCACAATTTTTCAAAAATCGTAAAACTTTTTATTTTTCTTTTAAATTTCTTTCGAAAAAACTTTAATTAACTTAATTATAGTTAAAAAGGAAAGAGAAGGAGTGAGAAGTGTAAATTTCTTCATGGTTTGAAGTAAAAAGTCTAGAAGTCAGAAAACTCATGTTGAAATAGAAAAGAGAGGATGAGTAGGACTCAGAGTCCTAACTCCATTAGGTCTCAGAGTCCTAACTCAATTGGGTCTAAGAGTCCTAAATAGAACTCATACTTGTTTTTTTCTTATAAATATATCTCTGATGTACAAAGAAACATACAGTGAAATAATACTCTCTTTCTCTTGTGGTTTTTTTCTTTATGGGTTTTCCACGTAAATCCTGTGTTATGATAATTTGTGGTGTGTGATTTGTATTTCTACAGCCCATTGTCGTTCTCAGAGGGAAGAGGAAGAAGGAAGAAGGAAGAAGGAAGAAGACAGAGAATAAGCAGAGAGTGAAGAAGACTTGAGAGAGAAAAATGGATCGCATGAGGGAGAGAGGGAGAGCTTTTCATAGAAAAATCCCATAGGGTTGTTGGCTCCACTGGCCGAAGGAGAGAAGCTATGACGGCCTAGGCTCATGCTTGCTATAGAAGAGAAGGTCAGTTCAACGAGTTTTTGTTGAATTTTACTGGGCGTTCCCTTGAAAGGGGACTCCGAGGTGCCCACTATAGAATCTGACCTTACAGATAGGTCCATAATACAAAGAATAGATTGGATGTCAATTTTGGTTGAAAAATGAAACTCATAGGCACTTGATCTCAATGAAAACGTTGTTTTAAAACTTAAATGGGTAAACAGGTTTTAGGGTCTAAACTGAAAACAAAACATCACGTCTAAACGTTTCAAAAGTTTGGGTATTTTCTAAAAATTAATGACAGTCTCCAAAAATAAGTTTTATAAAAATCAGAAGTTTAGAGATAATTAAAATAAGAGGCTTTGCAAAACGTTACATAAAATACAATTTTTAAAGAAATCTAAGACGACTCTAAGCGGAGTTTAAGTTTCCCTACGTTCAGCTAATTGGGGGAAAGAGTGTGTGCAAGTTTCACGGTTTTAGGAATTAAAAACGATGATTTAAATGAAACTCAAAGTCTAAGGGGTACTATTCTTGATTTATAAATAATTTTGCAAAATTCACTATCAGTCCGACTGCTGGATCTTACAGTCTGACCAACAAAACTGTGAAGTTTCTGAACAAACTCTCTGAAGGTCTTACTGGTTACTTTTTAGCGGATGGACCGCTGGTAAGCATCAGTCTGACCTCTAAAATTGTAAAATGATATTTTTGTCCTTTCAGATCAAAACGGTCATAACTTGAGTTTGGGAGCTTAAATTTGGCTAAATTTTGGTCCCTTGAGAAGCCCAAAAAGAGATCTACTCCATGGATTAATTCTCAATTCATGATTTAGAGTCTAAAAACTCCTTAATTTACATGATCAATGGTTGATTATTATAAAAATTGTGTCAACTCAGTGAGTTTGAAACTATTCACCTTGAGTTCAGCGAGTTCAATTTGAAGAAGTATATATCATGGACTATAAGTTGATTATCTCTTTTAGCCAAACAATATCACTAGTGTTATCAAAGCCGGACTGAACCGCGGTCAAACTGGCGGTTTGATCGAAACAATCGTGTTCGTGGTTCGGTCCATCATGAAAACCAGTTTTTACGTTAGACAGCATAAAACCGGCACAAACCGGGGTTTTATGCAGTTTTTGGTATAAAACCGCGAGCCGCAGACCGCGACTTACAAAAATTGATTTTTCTTTTTTAAAAAAAAATCTTTCAAAATATCAAAATTTAATATTAAAAATAGAGATACTTTAAATGTAAAAGTATCTTGCCATTCCCATCCAATATCCTTCACCGTTTTGGTATATTACTTAGAGCCTCAAATGTTAAACAAAACAATTAATAATTTAATGTTATTTCTAATATATATATTAGATTATTATTTGACCGACTTTCACCGCAATTGAACACAACCTTCCTTGAAGACGGTCCGGTTCTGATAACATTGAATATCACACACGAGCAATCATTGTCACTGGACTTTGTTGACCTCACAAGAGTAGAGTTCTATTATATATTTTAAAGGTGATGTCTTTATAACGAGTGTAAAACATATTTTTAAGAATGATATTTTTCAAAAAAAAAAACAGATTTTTCGTATTAAAAAAGTTATGATTTTCAAGGGGTTAAAAATCAAAATAGTTAAAATGGAGTTAGTTTTGAATGATTTTTTAATTCTAGAATAAATGGTTCCAAGAAAGAGAAAATGCCATATTAAACATCAGATTATAGTAATGGACCTGAGTGAATATGATTTTTAATATTGATGAGTCAAATTGAAGAATATTGTAATTATTTACACAAGATACATAACAATAAGTTGGCTGAATGTATTTTAAAAGCTCAATCAAATTGCCGAGTTTGATTTAAATATGTGTGTAAGACGTTTCTTTTTCTAGGATGATTTGATTTGTTATAAAAAAAAATTAGAATTTAATATTGCATCTTATATTTTTAGTGTTTTAATTTTTATTTATCTTATTTCTATCTTTGTGAGAACATTATTGTCCACCATTGTTTTTTTTTTTTTTTTTGGAATTTATGTATGGGAAACCACGGGATACCTAGCGTAAAAGCCCCACGGGTGAGTCCAATAACTCTAAGACATTGTTATTTAGAATTTCTTTTCCTTTTTTTACTTTTTTTAATTTGTAACAAATTTATCATAAATACAAAACTCCAAACAACTTCATCTATTTTAACTTAGTTACCATTGTGGATGTGCATAGTCTACAAGTTCTTTTCATTTATCCTCATATCATATGAATTCTGACACTAACATGGTCTCCTCAATGTCCTTAGAACTTGAAGGGATCGACTTTGATGATCATCATTTCGTCACTAACAAACACTACCGTGTAAATGGCATGATTTAGTCACACAACATTTATCAAGAATATCTAAAACTTGAAATATGACAATTTAGTCTCAGATTCCAATAGAGACAACTCCTACCTCGTCTTCACACTAAGGAAGTGGTCGAAATAGAAAAGTTTCTTTCATTCTAGATTTCCAATACGCTTCTCCAATAACTCTAACTAATTTGACTTCTTTGAAAACAACGATGCAGGCATATTCCATGCTTGTTTAGGCATGTCACATCATTAATACGTAGGAACATGTCATCCTCCACTAATCGTGTGATTGCATTCATGTATTTAACATACAAATAAAATTATTTATCTTAATAGGTAAAATTTGTTAGAAGACACGAAATATACTCAAATTCCTATTTTACTTCTATTGGTGTACTGCTTATCAAGTATTGGTGTACTGATAACACAACTCTCTATAAATATATTTTTCGTACATCGGTACACCGATACTTATGAATGGTACACCGATAGTGGTAAAATGAAAATTTCACTCCATCTCGTATCTCCTAACAAATTTTGCCCGTATTAAAATAAACACCATATAAATAATTATAAAATATTTCAAAGAATACACATTTGAAGAACAAAATTCTTCCATGTGTTCAACATTGCATGTATGGACTTGATACATGGGAATGAGAATTGCACAAAGCCCTTGTTTTCGAGAGAGAAGAAACATCCTGCTGAATGTATGAAGGCAAGAAAAGAGAGCTCAGACCTTGTTAATAGAGATTTGAGATGAAGAACCCAAAAGCACTACGCTTACTGTTTTTTTTCCAAATTTTTTGGATTATTTGATTTATTAGATATATAATAATAATTTATTAGATATATAATATATAAGAAGTTTCAAGTTTGAGTCTCGTACTCACCCGATTCTCGTGGCTTATAGAAAGTTGTGTGAATCCAGAATTTTATACAATAGCCTCGTATTCGAGTAGAGATGGGGATTTTGGATTTCTTCGTCATAAAAAACATATATATGATATATAGTGTTAAATGGACTTGATCTACAAACTTGAGCCCTAAGACTTCTCTACAAGAATTTTTAACAACGAATAAATCTTTGAATTAGAATTTTTTGAATTCAACTCTTCAAATTTGTGCTGAATTTTTTTTTCTAAATCTACTTAAATGTAAACTTGATTCTAAAACTTTTAACCTAATAATAAATAACAATTTAAAAATAAAATTTGATCAATCTAGTCATGTGGGTCTCACCAACTGTGCCTCCTTAGTATATGTGGTTGAATGAGTCATCCATAAATTTTAACATTGCAAGCATGTGATGCCCCTGTTGTTGCAAATCAAGGTCAAGATAACACCGGACAAAAGTCTAAAATGCAAAGATAGCGATAACAAGAATGGAAATTGTATTTTTTATCCAGTAAGTTGTGTTCTCAACTCTGTGGTTGAGTGAGTCACTAATTTTTTAGTCATGAGCCTTGATCACAAACACCTTTGTTTGCTCTGATTCAATCATTGATGACTTACTACTAGATAGTGGGAGATTTTGACATTTCGTGCAACTATCTAACAAAATTGGAAAACCAGTGAGGGTTTAATTCGTCAGCTCCTTCTTTGATGTCGGATGATTAAGAACCCTGATAAGTTGTAAGAAATTTTTAGTTCAAGTCCTACTCTGAATATATAAGGGTCAATCCCCTTAATTTTACTCAGTGCATATGAATATAGAAGTTTATAGGTGTTCTAACAAACCTAGATATCTTGAACTTAAAAACAATAGAACAAAGTTGGAAGTTTAATATAAGTACAAAGTGGTTAATTGTAGATAGACTAATAAAGTGTCATGCGACAGAAGAATGTTTTTATAGGAAGGCATCTAGATCATCAATACTATATGGAGTAGAATTGATTGTTGGATGCCGAAGATAGGTAGCAAACTACTAATAACAAGGATGTTTATCTTAAAAAGCATCTTCATTTAAAAGGAAAAAATAGAACTAGAGGTGAGTTTATTAAAGAATGAGATAACACTATTCTTTTTTTTTTGTAAGACTAATTTATTCAAGTATTTCATCTGAATTTTTCAGGCCTACCATCTGATTAATCTTTGAGGTCCGGGTAAACTTTCCAATCTACCCGCACCGGATACAAAACTAAGCGAAGTGTCTCTTTTATATTGAGGGTGGCTTGATTCCAAAACTTCCCACTAACAAAGAGGAGAATTGATCGTCAAGCTAATCCTTCATTGTTAAGTTAACACCACCAGTCTAATAAATGTTTAGAATGAAACATGATGGGTTGGCATTTAAGATGATATCATAGATGGCCGAAAACAAGAGTTGAATGATTAGAGGCAAAAAGCATAAAAAGAACGAGAAGAAAATGTTGATATGTAGATTGAAGTAGTAAAACAAGATGTGATAGAATATAGGATGAGAAAGAATATAATTTTTTATTAGAATTAACCCGTATTTTCAAAATCTTGACTCACGTTTTTGTGCTTCAGTTCTAATTGTGTGAAATAATCCTTTTTGCCTATCCATTTAGTTCTAGAATAAGGGGTTAAGATTTTTTTTTTCCCAGTTTGAAAGTCAAGTTGCACAGGAACAAAGGGAATATTGGAGAGACTATTTGACTGTTTTATACTTCAAGGAAAAGGTCATGCGAACCTTGCACAGTTGAGCAGTGTTGGCCCTGAGATGCCCTAAAATCTAAGGGACTTTAGGTGTAGTACAGGTTTTGAGATTCCAAGGCCCTGAGATTGTAAGTAAAGTCATTGGTCACATTGGTGGAGAACTTAGGTGGTAGCCTATTCTGCCTATAGCTAGGGCCGGCTCTGCAACTGAGGTTGTGATGGTGGTGTTTTGCCTTTCAAAACTTCACTATAGATACATTATAATTATGTGATTCTCTCTTTGACACAGATGAACTCTATCTTTCCTTTCACCAAAGGACATAAGCATTACTGTGGAAACACATTAAACTTTGTTGTAGATGTTTGATTTCAATTTATTTTGATGATCCCCTGTATTCTTTACAACATAACAAATGCCGATAGTGTAGCATGGAGAAATTGAACTTAAAACATTAACCCTAGATAGGACAATTGATAATGCATTATGCATAATAGTTTTGAAAAAAAACAAAAAACAAAAGACTAGACATTTTTTTTTTTTTTTTGAATTTACGTGTGGGAAACCGCGGTAATACCCAACGTAAAATCCCCACAGGTGAACCCACTACCCATAGGGCACACCAAAGTTAGATCATAGAGGCTCGAACCTGCAACCTCCTACTTTCTTAAACAGAAGGTAACTAATTGAGTAACACACATAACATTATAGATCTAATCTATAAGTGCTTATGTGATCCTACTAGGACTATAAGTTTTTATGGGACTTACACTTGCCACATGGTATCTTTCAAAATCCAACTAATACAAAAGCAACTAGCTAAAGTAGAAAAAAATGAAGAGAGCTCTACACTTTAATTCATAAAGTTCTCCATAAATGAATCCTCAACATAAACTCTAAAATAATTTGAAGAAAAAGTGATTACATACTGGAAACAGGCTGGTATTACCAAAAGGAGATACATCACCACCGTTCATTTTGAAAATTGTATATTTTAAAGTTCTAATTTTTTGTTAAAATGGAAAATAGAGATAAAATGTCTCCATGTAATCATTTCTTGATGCTTTCTGTTACCATTCAACTAAAGAGAGTACTAATACACAATAGCTTGTTAACTAAGGATGTGCTTGGATGAGGAGAGAGTTTTTTAAGGTAATCCATGCTTGGGTGATTCACCTCAGTAAGGAATTTTTATGTTTAGAGATTCTCCTGTTTTTATTTTGTGATCACAAATTAAAAAGATATGAGAAGAAAAAGAAAAGAGAGGGACAAAGAAAGAGGAGAGGAGACCGTTAAGATATATTTAGGTGTTTAGATATATTTAGATACTTCCTTAATTATTACTTTCCTCTTTATTTTACCTACCTTATTTGTATTCCACTTTTTCTATAAATAAGATTATAGGGCCTCTCGATTAAAGAAGACATATCAAATCTTTTGTGCTATTCAACATGGTACCGAACTTAAAATCCAATTTTTTTCCACTATTCTTCCTTCAAGCAGGCCTTCCTAAACCCTTTCTTCACTCTCTACCGGAAGAGATCATCACCGCCAGAGGGAAGAACCGGCATTTTTCTTCTAAATATTAATCCTTCTTGTTATTTTTCTGCCTACAGTTCTTACAAAAGAAAATCTCTATTCCATACTGTAGTCCCAGATCGCTCCCTATTCGTTGCCCACCTTTGTTTCTGCGTCAAATCGATTCTCCCTCTTCGTATACTCGGTGGTGAGTCAACTTCATTGAGATTTAATGACACAGCGGGGATCGGGTTAAGAAATTAGGACGGGTAACTTAATCTGAAGAAGACTAAATTGGGTGAATCGGATAGATAGAATGGGTGAATTTAAAGGGTCTTGAATTAATTAAAGGTAAACTAAAGGGGGTAACTGAGAACTCGGTTGAACGGTGATGGGGCTGGAAGAAGAGAAGAAGGGTGAAGGTGAAAATAACTGTAGCAAACCGGGAAAGCAGAGTAGGTGGGGTGACGGTGATACGGAAGTGGGTTTGAATCAGTGGCAACCAAGTGCAGGTAGCGACTGGATCTGCAAGACTGGGATTGAAGCAGGTCAGCAGGGCGTCTGTGGCTTCAAGAAGGGTTGGCGGAAGAATTGGGTTTGATCCAGATAGCACTGGCTATCTGGTTGCAGCCAGGAGAGTCACAATAGCAGCCTAGGTAACCCATGATTGGGGTGATGGATCTGCAGAACGCAGCAGCTTTCTGGGGCGGATCTATAGCAGAGTAAGAAAAGTGATAGAAGGAAGAGAGAGAGAAAGAAAAGAAGAAGTAGGAGAAGAATAAGAAAGAATAGAAGGAGAAAGAAGATCTGACGAGAGAGAAGACAACAGGAAGAGAAAGAGGTAAAAAGAGAATTCTCAATTCATTAATCAATCGTCCCATCTCTACAACCATTATTCCCTATTTATAAATCTAAATCAAAACAAAGAAGGAAAGTGTAATCGGTGATGGCTACATAGAAAGAAATAAACTAAAAACTAAAATAAAAGAAATAGTATCCTAAAAGAAATGGCAACTTCTTCTTTTATCACTCGGTAGCTGCGAAGCCGGCATTGGATTTCCCGACAAATTTGTCGGTGGCTCTTGTGGATTTACATGCTTATGCGTGTGCTGCATGAGTCTCCCACGGTTAAAAAGGACTCGTCCTCGAGTCAACAGGATATCGAACTTGGATTCAACTACAAAGAGTCGTACTTTCTTCTCGAGTGTCGGCAGACGACATTCCTTCCCTTGCATTGGAGTGAGGACGATTTGTACTCCATCTTTGTCAAAGCTTATGGTATTTGCAAAACCTTTGTGAATATAATCAACATGGTGTTGCCATGGTCGTCCAAGAATCATGTGACTCACATCCATGTCTACGACGTCAAAAAGGACTTGATTTGTGTAGTCCTGACCAATAAAGAAGGAGACGAGGCACTGCTTCGTAACTTTTGGTTCTTCCACACTTCTGATCCATCCAATGGGGTAAGGAGATGGATGTTCTTGAGTTGGCAAATTCAACTTATTTACCACCACTTGGGGCACGAGGTTCCTAATGCTTCCACTCTCGATGATGAGATCACAAACCATTTGGTTGATGGTGCATTGGGTTCTAAAGATGTCGATTGACTGCTTTTGATTAGTAGACATCTCTTGAACCATTAAGGCATGTCCTTTGTCTCCATATTCAATCATATCTTCCTCACCATCATCAACGTCTTCCACTTGACCTTCCACTGTTTGATCTTTGGTCGTGAGGGCAACTGGTTGACACCAAGGGCACTGGTTAGAGCGATGCCCTGCTACTCCACAACGAAAGCACTTTCTAGGCATTGGAGGAGCGTACGAGTTGTTTTTCCATGTCTCTTTGTTGTCAAAAACCTTAGTGGCATAATTGTTGGCGTTGGGAGTATGCCCGGTAGAGGAAGTATACCCTGTTGAGAATCCTGCTCTAGGGCTGGCATGGGAGTCGAAGAAGTCGATGGTAGGGTGTGCTTAGCCATTTATGCATTCCTTCCTCCCAAACGATCATTCTGACTTTCACCTGTCGTGGCCAACTGAACTGCCGCGCTCAAGGTGTGAATAGGCTGATACCTGAAGCAGTCGCGGAGTAAAACGTGAAGACCACCCAAGAATCATGAGACTTGCTGGGTCTCAGTCTCATGTAAGTCGGCTCTGGCAGAAAGACGATAGAACTCTTCTACGTAGTCACAAACTGCACGATCTCCCTGACGGCAATTCTGATACTGCTTGAAATGAACTTGTTCATAATTAGCAGGAAGGAAGCGAGTCGACAGTTGCTCTCTCATTCGCGTCCATGAATTGATAGGACGCTTCTCTTGTCATTTTCGGGAGGCTTGTAGCTATTGCCACCATGCGGATGCTCCGCCCTTGAGTTGGTAGGCTACCAGCTTTACTTTCCCAGCCTCATCCGTGGCATAGTGATTGGGCAAATGAAGTGATGGAGCAGCACACTGATTGACTGCTAATTAGATGAACTAGCAGCACACTGACTGGCTGTAGAGAAGAAGTGACAGTGCACTGACTGGCTGCGAGAAGTGAATGGGTTCGCAGCACACTGACTGACTACGAAGATTTATTGGAGATGATATCGGGCTATAGACTGGCTGTGGGCGGTGAGCGTCCATTAAAAAAATGAATATTGAGAAGAATCCTCCCCAACATCCACTGGGAATCTATTAAGGCAAAGGGAAGCATGTGGCTATGGAAGACTTTTTTTTTTTTTTTCTAAAGTTGCAGCAAGGATTGGAAAGAAAAAAACATCAGAGACGGGAGGGACAGGTTTTCTTTTTAATACAGGGATGGGATGGGAAGGATTAGTGAATGAGGTCTCTGCATGTGATTATCTCCTCTGACAGAGAGAGAGAAGAATCATCATAAATGAAGGCTGGCTCAGCAAGATCGAATTTAGGCTTTGGACTATATAAAAATAAAAATGCTCGGTGTCTCTCACTCAAGAGAGATCATATCATTTATTTATAATTAAATCTAATACATTTGGATAAGGGAAATTCAAATAACAAGATGAGTGGAAATTCAAAATAGAGATAAAGATGAAACAAAATTAAATTCAAAATCTAGATCTGGACAGATTCTATCACTCGATTCATTCCCTCTCTCCGATCAGCATAGCAACACCTCCCCAAATCTGTTTTCTTCCCCTGCGTCGGTTTCTCCCCTGACCTAATCAAATCTAATGCCTGGATCTTCGCTCATAACTTCGTCGGCCGTCTTCTTCACACTCTTGTTTGCTCGCCACCGATTCCATGAGGCCGACCCTACTCACTGTCTACAAAGCCAACTGCAGCCTATGACTCTGCCCTGCCTCAGCCATAGCCAATAGTCCCTGAAGCCACTGATCGACAACCTTTGCTACCCAGATCCATCAGCCATCCTCAATCCATTCCTCATCTTTCACTGCTCACTACCAATGCCTATTGCAGTCACCAATCCGCCGGCACAACCCGAGCCAGCCTTCACAGCCTCGCCAAAATAGATCAGGCTCCTCCCCTTCTTCCCATTCTTCCTTCTGGTTGCGCCTCCTCCCTCTGTTATCTTGAGTGTCCCCTCCTGATCCCCATCTCCTAGTCTGTCTAAACCCATATCTATCACTGGATCTCGCCCTCACGCTCTCAGTTCCAGATGTTGTGTTCCTTCATCCTTCCCGATTCATAGTTGAGACACAACACATTTCTTCCCTGTGCTCATTAGATCTTGCTACTCACTTTTCCTTTTTCTGATCTCAAACCCTTCGTCCAACATAAAAAAGTTATGGATTATACTAGAAGATACATGTCACTATGGGATACTAGAGAACAATAATTTCATATGAGGAATTTTCACATATTGGATTCCTATTTTCTAAAAGATTTAGACAATTTTCAAAAAAAAAAATTCTTTTTAAATTTTTATTATGATTTTAAATTTTTTAGAACATACTTTGTTCTATCTTTATAACTTTTAGCATATCGAGTAAATCTCTATTAATGAGTATTCGAGTGAGTTCTATGTTTTATGTTCAAATTTTACAAGATAGGTAACCAACGATGGAAAGTATTAAGATTCATTAATAAAATAAAATAAAGATTTTAATTTTACATTTTCATCCAACTTTTTAGTATAATAGTCAAAATTCCAACCATAATAAAAATATTTCAATAGGGGATGGATTTTGACTTTGACGATGGTTAGCTCACCCGTTGTGGTGTTTGATGAAGGTAGCCAACCGGTTGTTGTCTTCATCCACAGCTTTGATCCATGAATTTAGCGATTGATTCATCTCCTTCGTTACCTGTAGTAGTAGGTGCATGCACAGGCAATTAGATGGATCTCTTAGACTGCTTTGGATAAGTTAGGGTGATACGTTAGAAGGTATGAATTTGAATATATATTATATTATAAAAGGTAAATTAGGTGTGAAACTTGGGTCGGATTTTAACTTGACCCATATGACCCGACCCAAGAAATCAATGGGTTTGGTTATGTTTTTATATGTCTCGAGTCGGGTCGAGTTGAGAAAAAATAAACCCGCATAAAATTCGGATCGAGTCTGGTCAAAAATTTTAAAGGCAATCCTACCCGATCTGACCTAACGTGAGTGCACCAAGTTATAAAACACCACTCGAGTTGGATTGAGTAACCCAAGTAGCAATTCGGATCCGGCCGAATTCAATAATTTTTCACATGGATTGAGCTGTGTTTATTGAAACCCGACCCGATCTGACCCGAGCTTCAATCCTAAGGCAAATGATGGTGACACTTATCTCTTTATTTTTAAAGGTATTTTCTATAAAAAATTCAAGACTATCCCTCCAAACACAACTCTAATTCCAACACCCATTTCTATTTTCCATAATCGTTTCAATTTGATTAATGACTTTTTAGAATATTGCATGTTTATCATGGTAGTCATGGATGATATAATAAAAAAAAAAAAACGATAGAGTAAGAAAAACAACTTCTAACCATTAAATTTTAAATGTTTAAAATCAAATGGCTAATATTATTATTTTATCCATCTACCTTTTGTCATTTTCTATATATCTCAACTAAGAATATGTAATCCACTTAAAATCATATTATGCAACTATCTTAAATAAAGCGACTTTCAATTTTTATTCTAGAATAAAATTATTTAATAAAATAAAATAAATAATTATATCAACTGTAATTTTATTAGCTTAAATTATTGTAGGAGTTCAATAATCCAACTAAATTAAATTAGGAATTAGAGATATACTAATTACAAAAGATCGTTTTCATTTAAAGATATTTGTTTATTTGATTTAAGTAGGTTAAATGAATGGTTGATAAAGAGTTTCACTTAGTTGTCTATTTTATTTAATTTAAATTATGATAGTTATATATGTAATGAAATTAATTTCGTTTTAATTCTTAATTAGCAAAATATTTTCTCTAAAAGTAATGTACAATATCTGGGGCGGATGAAATGAGATGACTAAAATGATGAACCACACTGAGCTTATATAATTGAGTCACATGAAATTTGACAACAATATGATGTCCAATAACCCATCAAAATTAAATAAACTAATATGAGAATTTAAGAAAATACTTAATCTCATTAAATATATAGTCACATAATTTAAATTAAATAAAACGGACGATTAAAGTAGAAAACTCTATAGTCTTGGTTGGAATATCGAGAAAATGACAAATAAAATGGATATATATGATTATTTCACTTTTTGAATTCTTAAATATGTATGATATTTAAAATCATAACTTGATCCATTCAATTAAAATTATTTTTGATAGGACCTGCATTTAAGATTAGGCCCTTCCAATAAATGCACCTGTATTATAATGAAGGCCTCCACTAGGGTAAATAAATTGGCAGTTGAATAATTCATAAATTATACAGTAAAAGTATAATACTTGTATATGTTTATACAAATATATGAATATAATTAAAGTATTTTTGAAAAATATAACAAATAATTTTTGAAAAGAGTATCTAAAATACGAATATAAAGTATTAAATTGCAAATAACCCTTGAGCATAAGGGTTCCACAAGGATTGAGAAGGTCCAGATCTATAGGCCCAGTCCAGTCAGGCGAATATAGATCATTTTCAGAATTTGCTTGATAGAACATCTTGGAGGGCCCAACATCAGACGAATACTAACAGTCTAACAGAGACCGGAATGTCTATTGGCTTCAATTAGTTATACAAGAGGAACCCAGTTATGGTTTGGGTGCGAATGAGAAAATCACATCGATTTTGAGAGGGAAAATCTAAAGATTTATATGGGACTGAGTCACTCCACCTACCAGGCTAGTCTTTTTCGGCTGGAAGCCAAATCTTAATAATCTTTTTGGCTGGAAGCCCAGTCTTAACAGTGGTATCAGAGCTAGGTCTCCAAACCACAACATGTAGACTCAGGAATCCCCTATCCAAACTGGATGGTTGGTGACATTCTATCCGTCAGAGAACCTCGTTCGAGGGGGGATTGTTGGGGTGCGAACAAGAGTCTCACATCGGTTATGAGGGGAGAAACCTTAAAGACTTATATGGGAATGGGTCACTCACCTATCAAACTAGTCTTTTAAACTGGAAGCCTAATCCTAACGATTACGACCAAATACAGACCCTAAATTTGAACAGGGTGAAGAGGAAGGTTATAAATGTCATCTTAAGGAAGAATTGAGTCCGAATTGTATTGGACGAGTCTTAGTTTGACTTGGCCGAGTCCTACTTGAAATTGGGTCAAAATAATAAGACTTGGTGAGTCATAATAGAGCTTGGTCCTATGGGGTAGGATCGAGTCCAAGTCAACTTAGACTCAAGCCGATTTTTAAAATCATGGTCCAGAATCAATACCGTGTGACGGGTCCATATCCGATGAGATTGAGGTTGTGATTGAGGCCCAACAAGGTAGGGTCTCCGTATGGTTAGTCCGAACTTCCATCCCGAACCTGAGTTTTTTTCTTAATTCTTTTATTATTGTTTCTACAAACCCACGTAATAATGAAGAGTGAATTGAACCACCTACTTCCCAGAGGATGTATCAACAACTGTACTCGACCTTGAATCATCTAAGACTTTTAGGCACATGATGGTGATCCTGGCCCCAATTGCCCTAAAGGCCCACCTGTCTATTGTGTCAGCATGATCACCATTATCATGATCACAACCATTGTCTATTTATTATGTTTATTCATGTCAGCATGATAGAAGTTCAAATGGGCCAAGCATAATATTAGTACCAGAAGTTAAATGGCTAGCTTCAATGGGCTTTCGCCCGGACACATTTAACTGGGCTGGCTTCGATAGGCTATGGTCCAGACACACTAAAATTACTTGCCACCGTATGGGCAAGAGAGATTTAGCCCAGTTGGTATTGGATATTAACAGATTTTTCGTTTTTTCATCTAAATAATTGTTTATTTCATTTTTTTTTGAGAGGTATTTACATCATGTTATCAAGAGAAGAGAATTCAACATGATTTTGTCTTTAAGCAATGAATTCTTTTACAATGAAAAGAAGAAAAAATAACAAACACACACAAAGGCTTGAAGAGTTCAGGACGGGCTTTATGTTGTCAACTTCCGAATCCGGAGAGAGGATGGAGACGTTCAGAACATGAAAACTACCAATCGTTGTTGGGCTTGATCTTAATGACTAGGCCTGGAAAAACATCATCTGGGTCTTGGATATGAGGGTTCTCTTCAACAATAAATGGGTCGCCACATTTCTCACTGATGCTATGCAAAGTCTCTCCTTCCTCAACTATGTAAATCTCATTGCATGACCGGCGCCGCGGCAACTTTGGCTGCTCCCATACTGTCCAGTCACTGTCGTAGAAGTCACAGCTACAGCCCAACACCAGTAGCATCGCCAAGAATAGAGCACAGTACCGTGAGAGACCCACTGCTACTGATGCAAATGAAGATGAAGAAGAAAGCTTGGCCATGGTTTTTGCAGGGACTCAGTATGTTGCTGCCAATTTGGGCTTCTTAAAGATTGAATTTTAAATTAGTATGGTTGACGCTTCCAAAGGTGGTTGGATGATGGAACCAGGATTCATTAAGGAGCTAATTAGGTGGGGTTAGGGTGTTCTTGTCTTGGTGGTTGGAGTGGGTGCAAGTTTTCGATGAAATTGATAGGTTCCTCAAGTAAGATTCATGGTTTGTCAACAAGGAATTGCCTACATTTGAATTGGGTTTCATAGGTACACTTGCCACCAATTAATGTTCAAATAGTAATGTGGAAGAAAGCATCAAATGAAAAGCAATGATTGTGTTTCAAGACTTTTCTAATATAAAATGATCTACAAGGTGAGGAATAATACCATGAACCTATTATAGAGTACGTGTGAGATTTCCACTTCACTCTAAATGAGTCACTCTCTATAGAGTTATTCGATGAGCCTTGATAAGGAAAGTTACACGTTTTTCTAAAATTAGTCAGGTGCTCTAAGAGACCTGGACACTTTCGTCATAAAAAAAAGAGTATGAAAAAGAATGACGTGATGATTGAAAATGTTTGTGTCTCAATATTTATTAAATATTGTTTTTAATGTCTCAAAGTTCTCATCCAACTTAGAAGAGGACTTTTAAGTCAATGATGTAACAAATTCAAAATAAAGCCAAACTAAGCATGATCAATTCATGGAATTTGAAGAGTGTGAGGGGGCTTTGGGGAACAAGTGAGGCATGGTGGGACATTATAATAAGTATCAATTGTCAAGATCAATTTGTTGTTAACAAATGGGTTGTATACAATGATGATTGACATGATCATAGACTATTATAATTGTCATAATCTAATGAAAGATGAATCAAGCTATGAGAAGGTTGATAAAACCTTCTCTCATAGAAATCAAGAGACATGCAGAGATGGCAAAAACACATGGCAAGATCGAGACTAACAAATTGATGAGCATACGAAAATGATTATTTTATCTTTCTATTTGGATTAGTTAGCCTTTGTTTTGTATGTTTTAGGATATGTTTGATGGGATTTTAGAAGTTTTGCGGGATTTATAGGAAAATATAAGATATGAGAATTCAAATGATGAATTTTGCAATTCATGGGCATAAGTTGATATTTTTGGAAAGTTTGAATTATTAATAATTATTTTACCACAATTTTAGGGGTTGTATTTGTAAACTAATTAATTCAAATCCATTTATGAGAGATTGGATTAATTTAGTCATTTTTAGAATTGATTGTAAGTGGTAAAATTATTTATTAGATTTTCTATACTTTGAAAAGTCCAATTATTAAGCCTATTAAGAAAAGCTAAAGAAGAAATCCACACGTGTGAAGTTTATTTTTATCATCTCAAGACACATATGAGGAAATTCAAAATTTACAAGTCATTATGAGAGGATTTTCGAATTTACTAAGTGGATTAAGGAAAAAGAAACAAAATAAGAAGTGGAGAAAAAAAAAATGTATGATATAGCTTCATATTTTTACCATAGAGTTCCACTCCGATATCCGATTGCGTCGGTTCTTATTGCGTTAGAAATAAGATTTCAAGAGTTACAACTTTGTTGTTAAAGAAATTTTGTGATTCGGACGTTATCTAGGTCAAAACTGAGCTGCAATGTGGTACATGTGTTAAAAATGAGATTTTGCACCCACTTTATTTACATGAATTTTACTATTTTTTCCCACCTCCTTGCCTCCTTTAAGTCATTCCATATTTAGTACAAACCATATCAGCCATCTAAGTGTCCATTGCTTTATTTAAATCTTTAAATCCAAGCAATTTACTCCACCTCCTTTCATCTACAAATATTATCCCTCTCCCATATAGAAAATTGAACTTGTGCTGCTGATTTTTGGAGCATAGGGAGGAAAGAAATGAAGATAAAAAGAAGAGAAGACATTGTAGAATTCAAATTCCACAATAAGTTTCAGGTTGGTGTTTTAACTTCTAATTGTAATTTCTTATTCCAAGAATTCCATGGTAATTTAATTTTAATTCTTTGTTTTATTAATAAAATTACGACAAGTTTTTAGATCTATGGTTTTCCACTTAATATTTTTTTATTGTGATACTTTGATTTGATTTTTAATCTTTTTATGAATGCATGTTTTGATTTAATCTTAGAATTTTCATCTTAAACATCCAATTTTTTAGAAAGTTTAGAACCTTAATTTTTCGTTCTAAGGTTCTTTTTAAGAGTAGGTGAAGAATTTAGATTTGAAATTTTATATTGAATTCTCTCTAAGCCCAAGATTTATTTTGATTATTTCTTGATTAATAAAACTCATGCTTTTCTTAATTAAATTAATTATGAATGAAGATTTTGAATCAATGATCATTAATAAATGTGAGCTCTATGTTCTAGGTTTTGATTTTATTTTTAAAATATTGAAAATAATGCCTCATTAATCTTCAATCCAATTCCATTGTAAATATGTTTATATGTTTTATTTTATTTTCTTTTGTTTATAATTTAATTGCATCTTAATTTTGTGTTCTATGTAAAACCCTGCCCCAGATTAGGCGTGTTTTAGCTTAATAATTTTGTTTAACCGGTTAATCTTGAAGATTACGGTTAGGGCTTTAAGGAAAGCCAAAGTTTGGCCCAATCCGAACCCGTAAGTTCAGTGATCCAACTCGTCTAGCTGGAGGGGCATTTTGGTAATTTGCCGCTTATTATTATTATTTTTTATAATTTATGTTATTATGTGATTATCATTGGATGATATGATTGTCCTTAATCAAAGAATTGTATTTCTGATTTTAAAATAATTTTACTTTCAGAAAATAGTATTTTAAATCCGCCCGTCAAAACCCGAAAGGGAGAAATAATTATTTTAAAGGATTTTGGAAATGAGATAAAATTTGAAGTAAGTAGTTTATGGTAGACCATTTTAAGAATAGTCTAGTTATTCTTTGGCACCCCAAAATGAGATTTCTAAATTGTTTATTTTAACATTTGTTTATTTAAGTAAATAGTGTTAAATTGTGTTTTTTATTTAAATAAATGGTTTTTAGTGAGAGTTAAATTCCAAAATTTTTATAGTGATTAACGTTTTTAAAACCCAACCTATCTGTAAGGTTTGATCAAAATTTTCGAGCTTCTAAAAACATGTTTTAATTAAAAATCAGATTTTTTTTTAAAACCTAGACTTATCTGTAAAAACTGAAACTAAGAAGGGCTGATTCTGAAACAATGTTACTGTTTCAGGCGTCACCCGCCACTGCATGCAGTCGAATGCAGTGGCCATCCGACCCCAATTTCTGGCCAAATCTCTATAAAGTCAGCCCTTCCTCTCCTGGTTTTCACTTCCAGCAAACTTCTCTTTTCCCTCTCTGCTCTCAGCTGCCATTTGAAAACCCAGCCGACCCTCTGTTTCTCTGTTTTCAATCACCGTAGCTTTAGGAATTTTTTTTCAAAAGACCTGATTTCAGCCCAAGAACTCAATTAAAGGTAACCATTGTATTCCTTTTTAAATTCTAGGTGGTTTAGAATCAAGAAAAACTGATTTTGGCCCTGTTTTGAGCAAGAAATTCAGTTTGAAATCTAAGGAAAATCATGGATTTCTTTTTATCAGTTAGCTTTCGGTGCTAAGATCGGATGGCTTACTAAGTTTCAAAGCTCCAAACCTCTCCCTATGGAAAGAGGACTCCTAGAGGAATCCATCGAACCGGTCAAATATGAAAACCGAATCTGGGAAACCCTCCGTAACCCTCCGTATCCAGATTCGTTTTTCACACATTCCCGGTCGTTCACTGTCTGTTGCAGACAGTGAAGGGAGAAGGATGAAGAAGGAAAAAAAAAAATTATTTGATATTGTTGATGCTTGTGATTTGTGATGTTAGTTCCCATTGAAAAAAAAAAAAAAATATATATATATATATATATATATAAATGAATGAATAAATAAATATTATTATTTTATTGAAAAAAATAATTAAAATTTTGTTGGATTGTGTAATGTGATGTTAGTATTCCTTTTTGTTAATTAAAATTGTACTAACCCTCTTCTCTTATTACTTATAGTGTAAATACCATTGTATTCACTTCGAGGCCAACCCTATTGGTCGGGCACCGAGTGATCTCACTTTCAGGCCGACGCTATATTTGTCGGGCACTGGGTGACCTCGAGGCCTAACTCAAAATGTCAGATCTGGTCTTATCTAGAAGACAACCGAGAAGTGACCCGAGGATCTAGACCTAACTCAATAAGTCAATTTGGTCAATGCCCAAAAGGCAATATGAGTTTTGGACTGAGCCCCTTTTTATTTATTATTATATTGTGGATTATGATAATTTAAAAAGGATAAAAACCCAGTAGGAGACTCAATTCCATATACCTTGGATATTTTTGGGAAAACGTGAGATTTCAAAATACTACTGGTGTGTATGTATTTGATCTGTATATTGATTGTGTACTTGTCTATTTGTTTGAACAGAGACCGCGTAACCACACAATCACGGTGAGGGAACTGAACATTGCAGTTAAAATGTAAACAGGTTTTGTTATTTGAGATGGATCTCGAGCAATGAGTGGTTTCAGATTTGATGAACCCACTCATGTGCCTAGACTCGACGCACTATGGTAAGAGTGCTTATGATGCTGGTAAATGCTATGATCAGATGAAATGTGTAATACTGCTTCCACGTGCCCATGACTATTGAACCAATATCGGCCATATGGGAGATGATTTACGTCTAATGGACCATGGGTGGACTATGGGCGTCAGTTGCTGACCTGAGGGTGTCAGTACCGGCTATGGTAGAGCCGAGATGTACTTGTAAGGATGTATTTTGACCGTGTCGGGACTTAATACAATGGTCTCAGCGTAGTATGGAGGTGTGACGTTGGATGACAGCAGTAATGGAAAGATGATGATGGAAATGATGATGAGATTTTATTCGATATTATGAATTTACTATCAAGCATGAGATACTATATTGCAACTGTTGATTTTATACTAACCTGTTGTTTACTTTAAAACTGCACTGTTATATTTCATTCACTGGGCTAGTTAGCTCACCCCACTCACCTTTCAGGAGATGAACCTGAGGAGGAGAACCCTTCGTTTGAAGCTTAGAGCGGATAAGCTGCGGCGTTGCTTTGGGATTCCCACTGAGGGGAATACCCTTGTATTTTTGCTTTCTAGTTCTTAGAACCATTCTCTTTTGTAAAGTATCAAGTGTGGTACTTAGTGTGTGTTAATGTGTTGTACTAGGACCACTACGTTTCTGTAGTTACTCTGATGTGATTTCGAATGTTAATTCAATGGTTGGATTTTTGTGATCATGTTATGTGTTGTTGTCATGTGTCTCTTATTGGGTAGACTTATGGTATGTATTTGAGTCCACATGTTGGGATCATGTGTGACCTTTGGGCCTAATCGTTGATCCGGCCCAGTTAGAGTGCTCGTGTTAATTTATCTTTCAAAAAAAAAAATCAGTCGTGTTCCGAGTACATCTTCGAGTCGGGGCGTGACATTCTAAGTTAGATTAACATTATTTATAATTTTTAGATTAATTCCACCATCTTAATTGAAATTAGGTGAATTTTGTATTTTCCATGAAAATTAGATTATCTTGAATGGTTAATTTCTAATTTTAGATGTTGTTCCTATTTTTTTTTTACTTGTTTTCTATTTTTAGAATGTTTATAAATTAAAATTAGATTTCCTAGATTAGAGAATTAATCTCATGTTTAAGATTTATTTTTATAATTTTCTAAATTTCTTAAAATATATAATTCAATAGTATATTTTTCACGGATATATTGTCTTAAGTTCCGATGGGTTCGACATCACACTCAATCGCTATACTATCTAATGGTTCATGCACTTTTAAGTTATAAATTTAAAATTTTCACAACACAAATTAAGGTAGATTTCTCTTCTTTCAACTAATAATTTCATGTTCAGGAATTTCTCGATTGCCTTTTGAAGGTTGAGAAGATTTTTGACATCACAAAGATTACTAAAGACAAAATTTGAAGTTGGGTAGCTTTAAGCTTTAAGTGGGTGGGGACAAGCAACTGACGCAAAGTATGAGTAACTACAATTCACCCAAATGTGGCATTGGAAAATAGCCGATACAAGAGTGCCATAGGATGAAACACTTGATGCAAACACATTTCTTTCAATATATTGTCATTGATGGCTATTCTAACAATATCAAAATTGTTGATAGGGTAATTACTATTTTTTTTAATGATTAAGGTGTCAAGTCTTCAACGCCCGCTTGGGACATATGCAAGCCTCCTTACCCACACGCATTAAGTAATTCGATCTTTTTTGGGTTAGAGTGGAAAAGAATTCAGGACTCATATTTCTTAAGACGAATTTCTGACCATCATTCCAACCTTTTCCACTAGGGTAAGCACTAAATTAAAGAACTTTGTAAATGAATATTGTGAACTCCTTTTGTGATGACTTGTGAGTGACTAAGTCCCAACAAATCTCTCCTTTCCCATTAGGGTAAGCACTAAATTAAAGAACTTTGTAAATGAATATTGTGAACCCCTTTTGTGATGACTTGTGAGTGACTTAGTCCCAACAAATCTCTCCCAAGGTGGCATTGCCTTGCCTATTGACTCTTAACGAGGACATGAATTTAGCTAGAGTAAAACAATTAGAGTGCTTTGGCACATGAAATTAGTCCATAACTAGATTTTACAATTCTAGTAATTCTTTTTTCAAGGATTCCTTACCCATAGACAAAGACATTTTGCTCCATGGAATGTCGAGGAAAAGAACTTGTTTGAGAGGATTTTCCCCCTAAGCTTATGGCAAATAGTGATTCAAGGAGTGGTCTAAGATGAGAAATTGGAGACTCAAGTATCAAAGAAACACTCCACAGATTCATATATCCCACTTATGCCTATTGGGTGTTACCGATCCAATGAATGTATAGATAGTTAGTTTAACTGGTAATCTTACATCTCAGGAAATAGGAGATGTCAGGTTCGAGCCTCCATAGCCTCATCTGGTGTGCTCTAAGGACAGTGGGTATCACTCGTGGAGGTTTTACGCTAGGTTCCTACAATTTTCCACATATAAATTCAAAATTATTGCCCATAGTGTGTAAAATTCTACACCCATTTATGTTAGGTCTTGCTGATCTAAATATTCATTTACAAAAATTTTCTACCTCACATTCCTATAAATTAGTCTTAAACAGTATAAAACTTTTGACAAAAGAACTCAATTGAGAAGATTTGATGATTAGTCATGATAAGTCATGATTGTCAAAGTATGAAGAGGGTGCTTCATGGGTCTCACCACCCTCTACGTCCTCATAGGGACCGACAGTATATGTTGCCAATGTCTCCAAACCATAGGAAGACATATCGGTGGATACATATCATATTGCCCGATACATTGTAGAGAATTAAGGCCCACTATGCATCGTCTACTACACATCAATGCATAGTGGGCCCACCATCTATCAGACGATATTGATACCTATCGACCGATACGTATGGATTCTATATCGATTCGACATGCCAAGTTAACAAAAAGGTTGAGCATATTTTATATATCTGCTTGAAAGGGCACCTGCATTGGCTATGAAAGTTGGACGACCTTGTCGAAATTTTCTTAATTCTTATAGCAAAAATCCTCATCTGCTTAATAAATGAAAAAAGATATAACAAATGTTTGAATATAGACTAGTGTTCTATTAGCAAATTCAAAGAACATTCAATTACATATCAATTCACCTCCAAGGAAGAACCTCTTTAAGAGGCTAGAATGGACCCTGAGGGCATTATTGACGACCCACAGTCCAGCAGCGATGCTAGTAGAACTGCTGATTACCAGCCGAAAAACCAGTGAGAAAAATCAGTGCTTTCCAGCAAGAAATCACCATATTCACCCAGCAAAGATATTGTTTTCTAGCAGAGAAAATAGCCAAGAAATCCCTCATTCTTTCTATGATTATTTTGTTTTTCCTTAGTATGTACAGAACATTGTATGTATCATCAATTTCATGCAAGTATTTTCTATAAAAGTATAGAGAATAAAAAGGTCTCCATGAAAGAGAAGTGTGGAGAACCATTCAGCTAATTTCCTCCAGTATTCTTCATTTCTACGAGGATAACCTGTTAGTGTAACGCCCCGCCCTTTTTCACTCGCTTTTTCCCGTAAATTCAGAGTCTATTTTTTTCTTTTAATAACAGAGTAGAGTGATAGAGCACGGGACGTCACGACTCGAGTTAAGTCCGAACTTCCAAAGTCCGACCCTTAACTAACCAACCCTATGTGTGCATGGACTCAGTCCACTATAATGGTTCACACATAGCAATATCAACATGCGGAATAAAAATCATAACATCCAAATTGCAGAATCATAATAGAACCAAGTTCTATTCCATTCAGATAGCAAAGTACGTCAAGTCTTGAATCATCATTATCATATCATAATTATTCAGCAAAATACCCAACCATAGCAAATTCATCTAAGTTATTACAATCCGAATCCTAGATACTCAAGTACAAGCCCAAGAGTATCTTATACAAAATATAAACTAAAAGCATTCCAAGCTCCTATGCTTGTCCCTTTCCGTGTTCAGCGTTTCCCTCGTTTCCTACATCATCCACTAAAGGGTAGAAGTAGGGCATTAGTACAACGCGTTTCTCATCATCAAGGAATTCCCCCCACGAGTGTTTTACGGACGCCCCGACGGAGTGTGGGTCCCCGGTTACCTGTCATCCCTCCCATGCCATGCATAAGATGCAAATACTACATGCTTTGCAATTATACAAAATCATAGCATTTAAAAGCTCATATTTAAAACACATGCTATTTTTTCAAATAAACATAGCATATAAAATCATCTTTTGAAACATATCAATCCATGCTATTTAAACAAGTTAAAACATAGCATTTGAACTTCAATAATAAAGCATACTCTTTGAAAGATATTTTCATCAAATATAGGATAAAACAAAGTACATAATCCATGGTTTTAAAGAGGTGGAATCCTACCAAAGACCGTTCACAAGTCCTTGCGTTTCCGTCAAAGATTCGATCACCGATCGAGCACCGCTTGCGAGATCCCGTTACCTTATAATATAATGATAAATCAACACCAAGTCTCACCTAATTATAAAGTTCTAAGTCTATAAACAAAACCGCATGGGGTTCGGCCATACACTGTGGCCGAACCCATGACTTACCATTTTTATCCATAATTACAATAATGCCATTAAGCCTAATCATAGACTTCTTTCTTTCTTAGATCTCAAATAATCATTCATACTTCCAAAGCACTTATTTCATAAAATAATTCATGGGATTCGGCCATACACTATGGCCGAACCCAATGTCCAATATTCTCTCATATTTACAAAAATGTCATTGGTTTCCTTATTCCTTTAAATCCACAATAACTAGACCCTTTAAGAATCTTTAACAAAATTAAGTTCATAAATATACCTCATGGGGTTCGGCCATACATCATGGCCGAACCCATGGTCCTCTATTTTGGTGTAAAATTACGTTTTTGCCATTCCATTCACCATCAATCCGTAACACATGTTTGTATCCTAAAAATATACAACACATAACTCATATAATAGGTTCATCTATCAGCCCTTAACCATCATTTAAAATGCCATTTGATCCCTTAATTTGGACCATGGGGTCCGGCCATACCCTTGGCCGAACCCTATGGTATATAGTTTCCAAATTAAAATTCCAACTTCTATTGTTAGAAGGTTTCCATAATTAAACTTACTAAATTAAGCATTCATGTTTCCATAAATAATCCCCACCTTCCATTTTAATCTAAGATCCATAATTAGAAAGTTACTAATTTACTCTCTACCTTTCCATTATTAGAAACACCTTCCATAAATAAATTGTTTCCTTAATTAACTAACCCTCCTTCCATTTTTAGATTGCTTCCCAAATTTAGCAACACTTCCATAATGGGATGCTTTCCAATTTAGCCACCCCTTCCATACATGAAAGCTTTCTAAATTTAGCAATACTTTCCATATTTGGAACCGTTCCAACTTAGCATATACCTTCCATAAATAATAAGATTTCCAAAAATAACTCTAGTGGGCATGGCCGAACCTCACCCTTGTAGATCCAAGTCTATCCTCTTACATCTATTTTCCAAATGGGTAAATTAACTCATGGGGTTCGGTCATACACCATGGCCGAACCCTATGGTTCACAATCTTTGACCATTGATCTAATTCCATTAAAACATTCAATACTACATACCCAACTCCATTAAAATATTTGGTGGGTGTATGGCCGAACCTCACCCCATTCTTTTCATTAATATTGATCCAATTAATTAGCCATAAAACAGTCATGGTTCGACCATGTCATGGCCGACCCATATTCCATGTTCTTCCATTGATTTCTTGTTCTCTCCTTGCTTGATCTTTCTCTTCCAATCTTCTTCTCCTTTCTCCTTGCTCTGGCCGTGTGGAAGAGAATGATGAATTGAGAGAGAGAGAGAGAGAGAGAGAGAGAGAGAGAGAGGAATAAACTCAACAATAAAGGATGTCAAAATCGTGTATCCCTCTTGACCTCTCCCTTTATAGCCTTTCTTAATCCCACATTACAAAGTTCTTAAGATAAGCAACCCTTAGCTGTTCTCCCCTTGTGTTCCCCGTTTTTACACATATACCATATTGTAGTTCCATTTTGACATTGTTAACTTCCGAATCAGAAAACGTGGTAAACTACAAAGTTGTAGCCCTTGAAGTATTCTTTTCAACACAAAAAGAATTAAAGCAATCGGATATCGGAGTGGAAATTTATAACCAAAATAATGAACATATATCAAACCTTCCTTATTTAACCATGGCTGACTTTCCCTCTTTAATTAGTCATAGCCGACTTTCCCTTTCTTAATTTAAGACCTTCCAATCGGCCAATGCTAAAATATATATAGCAATGCCGTGTACCCTCCTTTTTAATTAGTTTAAGATTATTTGCATACCCTATTTAAAATTATCACATGCACATAAACATAGATTTTTAACATCTCCTTGGATATTTTCCAAATCCAAAAATCGGCCATGCACCATTTCTTTTATTTTTGATAAAACCAATGCCACAATTTAATTGGGTCTTAATTGGGTCATGGCCTAATTCCTTATCCATATAAGATCTAATTCAAAAATCCACAATTTAAAAATGAATAAATAATAAACTGAAAACCCGAGGTGTTATAGTTAGGGCTGGGCTTCTGGCCCAAAAGACTAGCTCGATAGGTGGAGTGACTCAGTCCCATATAAGTCTTTAGTTTTTCCCCCTCACAATGGATGTGGGACTCTCGTTCTCACTCCAACAATCCCCTCCTTCCCCCTCCGAACGAGGTTATCCGGCGGATAGAACATCTTCAACTATCCCGTTCAACTAGGGAATCCCTGAGCCGACATATTGTAGCTTGGAATCTGGCTTTGATATCATTAAGACTGAGTTTCCAGCCCAAAAGACTAGCATGATAGGTGGACTGATCCAGTCCTATATAAGTCCTTAATTTTCCCTCTCACAACCGATGTAAGACTCTAGTTCACATTCCAACATAACCTAGAGAACGTAAACAATGGTGAGCAAATTACTATAGATAACAAATATCACAAAAAATGTGTGAATGGAAGCAATGAGACTTAACAAGGGATTTTATTCATACTGGATACCTTGGTTAATAAACTGAAGGAGCATTCAACCTCTTCATTGTGAGTAGCATTTACTTCCTGTTCAAATCACACTGTGATCATGCAGACAATCACACTCTTTCATATAGCGACTTGTAATAGTTGCCACAAATCGCTAAGCAATCGCTCAGTGGATGGAGTAGGCAGTGCTTGCTTTTTTTCCAATTGTTTCATGACTATGACTTTGTTGAGACCTAAGATAAAAAATCTAAATGGGACCTTCTTAGTATTTAATATATTATTATAAGTAATATTTAATTAAAATTTTAATTATATGTAATAAAAAAGAATTTTTGAAGTTTATACGACGATAATACACTATGCTCTATCTAGTATCTAAAAAGGATTTTGCAGTAATACACTATGCGATAATTAAAAATTAGGCTATTCTAACTGTGGTCTTCGGGCGGTTGCCTTTTTAACTTATGGGTTAAACTGGCCATGATAATATCGCTCCACGACACTAAAGAAGATCAACACTGTGTAAGATGTAAAACACTCTCTCTAAGCTAGGAACATGTTGAGTAAGTTTCTTTTCAAATTGGGCATACAGTCTCCACTTAAATTGTACAAAGAGGCAAGATGTAAATGTCATTTACAATATATATATCATAAAGCGCAAAACTATATAACAATGAATAGGTTAATAGTAATGATATGTACTTCATCAATGCCATGATCATCTAGCTCCTTCCTCGTACTATCGAGGTCATTGCGCAGATGATGAGTGGCAAGCCTTCTTTTCCATACTTTAATCAATGGAAATTCAAACTTCCAAAAAGAGAGATTTTCTATCAGCTTTCCAATTGATAGCCGATAAGTATGCCTAACACTGTACAAATGCAATGACATTAGAAGATCGTAAATTAGATTGTAAGATCGTAAGCAAATGTTAATTATATTATAAATTATTAATGTGTAACGACATACTTGGATAAGTGCAATGTATCTTGCGAGATTCCATTGAGATTTGCTCCTTGCCTTATACTATGATTTATACAAATGCCCCAAACATGCAAACTTCTCAAAATCGTCAAACAAAGGAAGATCATGTGGAGTTACAAAAAAAAAAAGTCCCACATTGGTTAATTTGATAAACCAATTACTCCATATAACACTTGAGGCACTCTTCTTGAGACAGCTAGCTTTGAGAGTAAGTTCTACCTCAAGAATATTATCATATCATGGCTTTCTAACATGGTATAAAAGCAGGGTCCGTGTGCAGCCATAGGGTCCAGTTGCACGTGGGGTTGTGTCAAGTTTCCACATATAGCTGCAGGGTCCAGCTGCACAAGTGTGAAGTGACAAACGTCCCACACCGGTTAATGTGAGAAACCAATGACTACACATAACACTTGGGGCTCAAGAATGTTATCAAGTTAAGGTTTTCTAAATATCACAAAATCACTAAACAAAGAAAGATATTATAGTGAAATTCTGGAATACGAGTTGTTACAAACTATCTTACTCCCTACAATATGCAAAAGAAAAGCACGAGTGCGTCGACATGGGCAACAAGTGATGGACTCTTCAGTAACTTTTGAAAATTATCATAAAGCCATGTCAGTTTCTGATGCAGCCCAAGGTAGTGTTAAGAACCGTCATTGGTCCACATAGGCAAAGAAATCAATTCAATGTCAACCGAAAGTTATTTCAATCCAAAAGGTATGTTTCCCACAACCTTAAGGAAAAAAAAGTTCCAGAGAACTAGTCTAACTGGTTGCTCGGTTTGGGAGTGGGAATAGTACGAAGATTGTCGCTGAAAAAGATGAAGTGTGAAAATCCAAAAAAGGCGTCGGACTCAAACAGGTTTTCACTAGGAACATGGTTAAATTTTTGTTTACTTTTTTAAGGAGGTTTTTAGGGAGACGTTCATGATTTTTAAAGAAAACTGGTCAAACCCGCGAGTTCGACTGATTTTTTACGGGTTTATTTCGTGGAAGGTTTTTATGAAAAAAGCAGTTGCGGTTGAACCCGCGGTCTTCCGAATTTATTAAAGAGCACTTGGTCATTTTGGCAATTCATTTAGCTCAACCGAACTATTTGCGGTCGTCCGGATTGATATGAGATATATGTATGATACTTTCATAGTTAGTCATCTGGATATGTATTCGGTCGTCCGAATTTCATTAATATTTATATCTCAGTCAAGTCCTTATCAAGTCTATAATGACTTTAAGTGAGTCACGGAACTTGGGTAAGATCTAGAAACCTATCAAAATATGGTCTATTGGATTGTTGAAGTTCTAGAGGCATCACTTGGGCCATGATATTCAGACATTGAATAACTTTTTAATAATTCTAGAACACTCACGCCCTAAGACTAAAAACATTAACAAATGGTCTTCAATGCTTCAGTCTTCATGCTCCTAGATGATTCACTTCTTTCTCAATATTGTTAGCCTCATTATCAATAATTATCTTCTCAAATGGGTTGGCTTCATCAAATACAACATGCATTGATTCTTCTAATGTCCTTGCCCTCTTGTTGTATACACTATATGCTTTAGTATTGAGGGAGTATCTAAGAAAATTTGTTTCATCGGATTTTCGATCAAGTTTTCCCAAGTTATCTTAAGTATTCAAGATGAAGCATTTGCATCCAAATACTCTAAAGTAATCTATGCTTGGCTTCCTACCTTTCCAAAGTCCATAAGGAGTCTTATTCATGTGCTTTCTAATACTAACCCTATTGATAATACATCAAGTGTTGTTTGTTGCTTTAGCCCAAAAGGATTTTGGAAGGTTATGCTCAATGAAAATTGTCCTAGTCATCTCTTAGAGGATTCTATTTTTCCTTTCTACCACTTCATTTTGTTGGAGAATCTTAGGAGCTGAGTAATGGTGACATATCCTTGATTCTTCACAAAACCTATCTATATCTTCATTGTCAAATTATCTGCCTCTATCACTTCTAATGTTATTGATAGCATAGCCTTTTTCATTTTGAACTCTTTTGCAAAGCTTTGTAAAAGCAAGGTATGCATATTTTTATGTGATAAAAACAAAGTCCATGTCAATCGAGAGAAATCATCGACAATCACAAAAACCTATATTTTTCCACTCATTCTCACTATTCTACTAGGATCATACAAATCAAGATGCAAATGTTGTAGAGGTCTAGAAGTTGAAATGCACTTTTTCCTTTTGAAGGAGGTCTTGGTTTGTTTGCCTAGTTGGCATGCATCACAAATCTTATCTTTCAAAAGCTTTGTTTTGGAAAACCTTTTACTAAATCAAGTTTTGAAAGTAAATCCATGCTAGTATGACCTAGTCTTCTATGCCAAAGCCAACTTTGCTCATGCAGAATGGTAAGGCATTTTACATCTTATTTGGAAAACGATTCAAAATCAATTACATATACATTTTGTAAAACTAAACATGACTCACATTAATTTGGGGCTTCACATAGAGGATATTAAATCAGGAAAACTGTGTTTAAATAAGGAAGGTCTATTTTAGGAGAGTTTTAAAGGGGGTTAGTTTTCTATTTTGATGGGAAATAGGAATGGAAAGTTCTAATTGCCTTAGGGGTCCTCCCTCTGTTTATAAAAGGATCTCTCCATAATTATTCATCAACTTAAGCCAACTCTAGTGTCTAAAAATACTATTCACGAAATTGGGAGAGGACGTGAAGGAGACAAGAGGTAGAAACTCCAAGGTGGGTGTTTTCTCATGTTTTTGGGCTTCAGGAAGTATTGACATATTAAAGGGAAGATCAGATCTCACTCTTCTTCATCAATGGATCCAGGTATCTCTTATGATTATTATGTTAATAATTTGCGCATTAAGATTGATCAGTGTTTCAAGCATTAATCGATTCAGATCTTTTGATTATGTTGTTCGGGTATGTCGAACATTAAGTTTAATGATGAATGAATGTACGATTGATTCTCAATTAATAAACTCTGATATTATGATGAAGTATTACACAGTTTTCATACGTAGCTGCAGTTAACAAAACATTGTTATTAGAAGTGTGTCCAACAATACAAGCATTAATTTTAAACACAACTCTATAGCCTACATCACACAATTGGCTAACACTAAGCAAATTATCCTTCAAACCATTAACTAAAAGCACATCATCAATATTTAAGGTAGAATCCTTACCAACAATACATTTTTCGATGATTTTTCCTTCGGAGTTGTCGCCGAACATGACATGTCCACCATCCTTCGATGAAAATTGGATGAACTTTGATTTGTCTCCCGTCATGTGCCGAAAGCATCCCCTGTCAAGATACTATTTATCTTTGCAAGGTACTAACTTTAAGCATACCTACAACATAAAAAATAATGCCTTTTGGTACCCTTATTCCTATGGGTCCAAATGGGTTAGCCATAATGTTCCCTTAGGAACTCATACCCAAGTAGATAAATAATATTTTCTTTTTCTAATATAGGCAATTGTATGATCCAACTTTCCACAAGATTTACAAGGAAGTTATGGAGATTTGGATTTAAATGCTCTAAAGAAGGAAGTTTTATGATTGTCTTTACTTGACCCGAGAAAGAATCCAAGTCATTCATTGTTAAGAGAACTTCTTTGATTGCTTAATACCACGTCCAACTTCTCATTTCCAAGAGTGAATTTCGAAAGGCATTTAGTCAACTCTTGAATTTTTAGTTTCATAAAAACATTTTCATTTTTAAGTTCAATTTGAACTTGAGAGGAAGAGGAGAGCTTCTCAATTTTCTTTTTCAATTCCTTATTTTCTAATTCAATACTTTTATGCACATTTACTTTATAAAGGAGTTCCTCATTTTCCTTTTTCAAACAGTCATTATCAAATTTTGACTTTTCAAGGTCATTTGAAATTGACGAAATCTCTTTCTTAAGAGTAATGTTTCTTTTGCTTTGCAATTTGAGCTCTTTATGCAATTCATTAATGATTTCATAAAGCTCATTCACATTTGGAAGTTCATCAAACGAGTTTTCACATAATGAATTTGCCTCATCGCCGTTTTCCATGAGACATAAGTTTGCAGTTTCTTCGTCACTAAGCTCATCTTCTTGGTCATCGTCACTCATTTGAGAGGCTTTGAAAGCTAGGCCCTTCTTGTGTCGACATTCTTCTTCATGGCCTTTCATAGTGTTCTCATGAGTGAGAAGTGAGCCCAAAAGTTCGTAGAGGCTAAGCAATGAGAGATCCTTGGCTTCTTGAATTGCAGTGACATTTGGTTTCCAACTTCTTTGTAATGACCTAAGAATCTTGCTCACATTGTCTTCATTAGTGTAGACTTTTTCCAAATGATTTGAGACCATTAATTATAGTTCTGAAACGAGTAAACATATATGTAATGGACTCATCAGATTTCATATTGAAAAGCTCATAGGAATGGACAAGCATATTAATCTTTGATTATTTTTCACTTGGGTTGTCCCTTCATAGGTGACTTGATATTTGTCCCAAATTTCCTTAGCCATTTCACATGAAGAAACTTTATTGAATTCATTGCAATCTAAAGCGCAAAATAAATTGTTCATGGCCTTGGAATTCAATTGGACAAGCTTTCTTTCATTGCCATCCCATTCCATCTTGGGTTTAGAGACAACAACATTTTTTTCATCCTTTTTCATAGGAATGTGAGGTCCATTCTCTATGACTTCCCATAGTTGAAGATTTAATGATTCTAAGTATATTTTTATTCTCGTCTTGCAATAATCATTATCATTGAATAGAGGAGGTCTATTGGTAGATTGTCATTCTCCACAAGAAGTACTTGTAAGACCCAACCCGATTTTTTGGGGTTTCAGGGTCTTGGTAGTAGTGGGGGTAGTGTAGCCCCCGTGATGGGTCATGGTTTGTCCGGTTTTGAGTTCGAAGACTCAAAGGGCATTTTGGTAATTTTGAATTATTAAATATTCTGTCATTTAACACTTTGAAAATCACATGGTTTCCTCCACCGATGTTGATATCCAATTTAAGTGGGTTTTCGAATTATTTTTTTTGAAAACACTAAGTTCGTTTTGGAAATTTGGATTTTCACGCATTTTGACATTTTGTCTTAAAAAAAATATATATACATATATACACAAAATAAAATATAATAAAGTTAAAAGTAAAATAAATCAAAACATTATATGTGTATTTATATTTATAAGAGTTTTCTTTAAAATCAACATTTTTAGTGGAGTTTTTGTGACCCTTCCTCAAGCTTGACCCATAACCGTGTGGGCCCTCCTTGGTCCAACACACCTACCCAAACCCTCATAACCTCCCTTGAGCCCTAACCCACACCCCTTTAACTCCCTTGTTTAACCCTCATAACCTCCCTTGAGCCCTAACCCACACCCCTTTAACTCCCTTGTTTTTTGCAGCACTGTAGCAGTGGAAGCTACAGTGTCGCCGTCCTCATTCCTCCCGCTTTTGCTCTCTCTCTCTATCTCTATCTCTCACATTTCTCTCTCTTTCCCTCTACCCATTTTTCCTCACCTTCCTCTTGCAACCAGCAAACCCTAGCCGCCGCCCCCTCTTTATGCAGCCGCGGTTCATCCTCCTCTCGCCGTCCCTAGGTACTCGAACCATTCTCTTCTCTTTTACTTTTTCCCTTTTCTCGAAAACCCTAATCTTCTCCTAGTGTGTGAGCCACTGCCGCCCCTTATCCTCTTTCCTTTTCTATCTCAAAACCCTAGACTCCTTCTTGCTCGACCATGGTCCATTGACCACCAACCCTACCCGACCCTAGCTTTATTCTCTCTCTATCTCCTCCTTCGCTGCTGTTCTCCCTCTCTCTTGACCTTTCTCCCTCTCGGACCCCTCTCTCTCTCTCTCTCTTCCTCTTCTTCTTCTTCTTCTCCTTCATTTCCCATCCTCCCCAGGCCCAGCCAGGCCGAACCAGTTCAGTCCGGTTCGAGCGTGACCGGATCTGGCCAGTTCGATGTTGTGTTTTAAATTTACCTCGCAAGCGCACGAACTAGTTAATAGTGTAGTGAATGAGTGTGAGGTCGTACCCAAGAGAAATCAACAAAATATATGTATGGAAAGAAAATTGGTACCATTATATTAACGTGATTTAAGAAAATAAAACTTTGGGATTTAAGCATAATGAATTTCCTAAAACATGAAGTTATAATCTTAACTTGGCAAAGTTCTAGATTTAGATAACCAATATTTAATTAATTATCTAACTTTGGAATTTAACAAAATATGAATCTAATTTTATCATACAAACAATTGATTTATAAATTTGATTAAAATGGTGGAGTGAATTTAAATAACCTCAATCTAACTTAAAATGCAAATTTAAGAAACAAATAAAATATTTCTAACCTAGTTAAATCATTTCAAGGATTTTTATGAATAAATAAAAGAATAGAATAAAAACAATAACAATGACTTATTTACATAGTTTACAATGAAAACGAGACAAGTATTTAAAGTGGCATGTTATCCCATTTAAAAGTAAAATTATGGCCTAGACTGTGAAATCTTCTAGAATTATTAAATATAAATTTAAGTTTATCATTTATTAAAATTCTAATTAGAAAAATTACAACGTCCATTAAATTAGAATTTTTCAATTTAAGCCTTAGGCCTGAGCAGGATTTACACTTGCATTTTCCAAATCTAAAATAAATTGTTCTTAAAAAGAACCTTAGATTGAAAAAGTCAAGTCCCATCGATCCTAACAGGAGTTCTATTTTTTCTTGAAAAATTCTAAAAATAATTTGTTCCATAACATTCACAAAAAGAATTAAAATGAAATTAAAAACCATCATCATAGAATATTTAATAATTGAGAACACCATAAATCTAAAAAATCTACCATGAATTTCATTCAAAATTTGGAATATGAAATTACATTGTTTTGAAATTTATCAAAGAAAAAATAATAAAAATCAAGACTTACATGAGTCAAATATTTTTTTTTTCCTCTCTGTCTCTCCAACCTTCAACACCTTCAATGTCTTGCTCGGATTCAAAATTCAATGGACCCAAATCCATCAATTTATAGGAGTAAGGAGCAAACCACGTGGGACCCATTCAATTTCACCCTTATTGTACCGAATCCTTCAACAAAATCTCCACGATAATGTCACTTCTACTTCTGGCCTTCCCTCATTGCTGTACACGGCAGATGGACTTATGACTTCCTGTTTTCCCTGGCTTTCTTCAATCGGCTCTTCACTCTCTTTCCTTTTGGTCTTTCTTGCAACCGCCCTTTTCTCAGTGAACAGATTCTTTTTTCTATTTTTGCTATTCTTATCTCTCAATATTGTGGGACTTCCAGCGTATGCAAAATCCTAGATTGGCCAGCTCATGCTGGTTAGAAACGGTAGCCATATCTTCCCTTAGATTTTTGTTTCTAGAGCCACAAGATGACCGATCATCTAGCTTTGCTTTCAATCGGGTAAGGAAATCCCAATCAGCATCCACTCTTCTTTATTTTCTTTGTCACATGGTTCAGCAGCAGATCTTTTTTCCATTTCTTTCTTCTATGGATTTCTCTGGCTTGCTCTGTTTTTACTAGATCGGCAGCCACCTTTCTTTTTTCATCTCATCCATATCTTGCTTTGCAGAGTCACAAGGATTTAGACTAACTGCTATCTCTCTGAATTTTCCTTTTTATTCTTTCTCAATCTCTTTTGATATCTCTGACTCAGCCATAGCTGGCTCTATAAGTTTGTCAAACCTAGGTGCAAAAGATCAAACCAGATTTGCTCGTATACCAAATTGTAAGCTTGGCCAAACATTGCTTATCCTCTCCCATTTCAGTTAGACTTCATTATTTCACTGGCTAATTTATCTCTTTATTTGTACAGTAGAGATTTTTTCTCCCTTTGTCTTCTCAATCACCGTGGCACAAAACTCTCAAGCTGTTTGACGCTGCCATCTCTGCAACTTTCTTCTCTGCCTCTTAGTGCTTGGCCTGGCTGGTTATCTATGCTTTTGTTAGCAGCAGTATTGGATTTTGCCTACTTTGAAACATCCTCTTCCTTTGCTGTATGATGATTCACAAGTAGAGAAAAAAAAAACATATATTTCCCATGCACTAAAACACATCATGTTGTACACATGTCACCTCATCTGGTACAAATGTTAACACCGCCCTTGCCTCTATTTGCTGTCCATAACTTTAGCAACATCACCTCTTTTTTGGCTGAATGGTCTTACAAGTTGTGGGAGCCACTGATAACAACCCAAAAGCCCATATATTAAGTAATTCTTTGCAATTTCGAATGGTTGGAAGACCATGTGATCTTTTCATAGCCCACTTTATTAAACATAGGTGGGTCCTTTGAATGCGACAGCGAGGTCTTTGTTCATGGTTTTGGTATACTGACTTTGCAAAATCTTTGCCTCAAATCCAACCTCACAATTACCCATTAATGAAAAAATTTGTTTTCATTGGCATAGTGGTACCCTTTATTTTGAAAAACTCATCTATTCTGAATGAAAAATAGTGAATTTCTCAGATGTTGTCCCAACTACCATCATCTCCATTATTTATCATTGTATGCAAAATTCAGATTTTACTCGGCCTGGATCATGGGCTTCTTCGTAGGCTTTTGCAAACGGGTCTCCATATAGAGAATTTTAATAAATAATTTTACCACTTACATTTATTTCTAAAAATGTACTAAATTAATCTAAACTCTCATAAATGTATTTGAATTAATTAGTTTACAAATAAACCCTAAATTGTGGTAAAATATTTATTAAAAATTCTCATTTTCCAAAAATAACATTTTAAGCCCAAAAACTGCAAATTCAGCATTTGAACTCTTATATCTTGTATTTTCTCAAAATACACTACAAAACTAAAAAAACAACATTAAATATATCTAATATTTACAAAATAAATACTAATTAATCTAATATTAAAGGGTAAAAAAGTATTTTCTCGGTGTTCATCAAATACCTCCAAACTTAGATTTTGCTACTCCTTGAACAAAACAAAAAAAAACCACTAACTGAAAATTAAAAATCCTAAACTACACCACTTTCGTTAGTACTCTCGATTGCATTTAGCGTATACAATAAGCCTTTGAACCCCTAGCTCACCACTAGTGGACTAGTTGTAGTCTCGTGAGGGCTTTCAGTGATGATACCCACAAACATCGAATTTTTCAGCAAAAACACAGACAAAAATTTAAACATCATACAACTCCAAATTTTATTTTAGAAGGCTTATACCCGGAGTGTTGTGTGTGATAGCTAATATTAAGACAGTTTTCTATTTCCAAATAGACACAAGTTTTGTAACCACCTTTGGAAAATGCGCTTTGACTTCAAACTTCACCAGATATATCTCTCAAAAAGACTAACGTTTAGAATTTTAGATTTATTTTCTCTCAAAGTATATGTGAGCGGAGCTTATGTATTCAAATCAAAATTCTCACATATGTATTAAAAGACGGCACAGATGAAGAAAATAATTGATCTCATGAATAGATGTCACTTTCCTAAGAACGTTGAGTCAAATACCACTATTTTTCCTCCTTTATTCTTTACACAACATACTTTATTTAAACTTAAGATCAATAGGACTTCTTAATGGGATGAAACGTGGCTTAGGACCGGGTCATATCAAAGAAGGGATAAAGCCTCTAATTAAAATAATACTTTGATGAGAAAGGGTTAGAGGTGTTCATAGTGTGAGCGGGATATTTTTCCTCTAATATTTTTCACTCTTTCTTATTTTTTTATCATAGTATTTTTTATTTTTTTTTCAAATCTTTTTTTTTCTCTTTCGACATCCCTTTTTGATGTATGGATGTTCCCTCTCTTTTTTTACTATAAATTATTTTTTCAGTGAATCCCATCCCAAATTCTTCCCTAACCTTTTTTCATTGGTCATGGATATAAAATTTTGGCTCAAACTCCATATCCGGAGTTGGGTATGGTAGATATGGCTAGTCAATAAAAGAGGTTATATTAGGCTCAACTGGGGAACTAAAAAGATGAAATGACCAAAATAAGTGGGCTTGGAGGCTCAAACGGTCCAAAAATGGCATATATCCTATACTAAGTTTCAAAAGATGATTTCATTATTTCAAATAAATTTGGAAAAATTTTAGGTATAATAACTCAATTTTGATGCGTTCTCAGTAATATGACCAAATCAAAGGATAATGAGATCTCACAACGACTCAATGCGCTTATCAAAGAAACAGGAGTTTACTTATAACCCTCAGAAGGATAGAATGGATCTACAACTTAGTGGGTTTAAGTCTCCACTAGTATTCCTCTGGTGATCACTCGACTCATTAATATTTTTCTTTTTCGGACTAACATTAACATGGCTATATACAAGTGTTTCTGAGCATAAATCCTATAAAAATCTTTCCGAAAAAATATGATATAAAGATTTTTATTTACGTCTTAATCCTAAAAATGTGAGTCTTTTACGTCAGATCGTCAAGACGCATGTTTTTCTTAGACCTAAATTGACAGTCTTGTTAAGTAATAAGGAGTCTCAGTTTTTGCTTACTCTACCCTTAAAAAGATTAAGTCTGTCTCTCTCTGCGTAAGAAAATTATGACTCGTTTAACGTCAGATTGTCAAAACATTTATAATCCCCTAAACGAAAATCAATAGTTCTTTGGACACTAAGGAGTCTTAGTTTTTCCGGACTTACTCTACTTTGACTAAATCCAAATAAATTGTCTATTTCCACTTATAAGTCTATTCATTGCTGCTGTCACACAACAAACTCCTTTATCAGATATTGTTCCATTATAATTCCCACGTCCACATTTGTAACAGATTCCTAGCCTCTTACCTTTCCTCTTTGCTACCAGAGTGCTTCGACCACAAAGAGGTTTGGGTTGCTCCTCTTGGCTTTCCAACTTCCTCACCCTCATAACTAAGGAAATGATTTTCCTACACAAGTCTGGGGAACTTGTGCTCTAGACAAACACAATGTGAAGACAAAGACTCGACCGTCTACATGCATGACTCCTATCCAGTTCTTTAACGTCTACTGGTCACAAAGACAAAGATGGATGATGGATTCTGATTTTTTTTTAGATGGATGATAAATGACCTCAGTACCCCCAAACTTAAATTGAACATTGTCCTCAATGTTCCCTAATCTATACTGGCCATGTGTAAAAGAAGAAATGTTTTAGAAAATGAAAAATCGGGGTTCAGACATACTTTGGAATGCATGAGGTACGAAATGGACCAAATAAAGAAATCCTATACTGACTCGATGAAACTTAAACTAGATACTAACGACTCAGACTGACTCAGACATAGACAAATGGGGTGAGTGAGTATGGGTAATGAAAATGATAAAGATGGGTAGGCGGGTGAATGGATATGGGTCTTCAAATTATTCTTGGTACACAGGATCGGCTAACAGGACCTCGTTCTTTTCTTCAGGAATGGAGAACTTAAAAATAGCTTTAATCGTTGTCCATTAACCTTGAACGCACGACCACTCGTAGGATGCCTAATCTGTACTACTCCATGTGGAAACACTGATGAAACAATAAATGGACTAGTCCATTTGGACCTTAACTTCCCAAGAAAAAAATGGAACCTTGAATCATACAACAAGACCTTCTGACCAACTGTAAAAGATTTTCTCAAGATGTGTTTGTCATGAAACACTTTCATCCGGTCTTTATACCTTTTAGTCATGTCATAGACTTCATTTCGTAATTTCTCCAACTCAACCAATTAAAGTTTCCGATGTTGTCCCCCGGAATCTAGAGCAAAATTGAAGGTTTTAATTGCCCAATAGGCTTTGTGCTCTAGTTCGATCGGAAGATGACAAGCCTTCCCATAGACCAGACGGTAGGGTGACATTCCTATAGGCTCTTGAAAGCTGTACGGTAATCCCATAGTGTATTAATGAGTCTGGAAGACCAATCTTTCTGGGTTGGATTGACTATGTTCTCGAGAATATGTTTAATCTCTCTATTCGAAATCTCCACTTGGCCACTTGTTTGCAGCTAATAGGGAGTAGCCACCTTGTGCGTCACCCCATATGATTTTAGCAAGTTGTCAAATGGACGATTTGCAGCTAATGATGATTCGTGGAATTCCAAATCTACAGAAAACATTTCTTTAATGAAACGGATGACAACTTTGTGGTCATTGGTTTTGCATGCCACTGCTTTAACCCACTGTGACACATAGTCGACCCCTACAAGGAGATATAGATTGCAAAAGAGTTAGGGAATGGTCCAATGAAATCGATGCCCTAAACATCAAAGAGCTCAATGGTTAGGATGGGGTTTAAAGGTATCATATTTCTACGGGAGATACTACCCAATCTTTGACATCTATTACACGAGACGCAGAAAGTGTGGGTGTCTCGAAACATAGAGGGCCAATAAAATCCACACTGCAAGATTTTTGCAGTTGTTTTTCTAGTGCTGAAATGCCCTCCATAGGCCTGGTCATAACAGAAACTTATGACACATTGTTGCTCTTCTTCTGGGACACAACGACGAATGATTTGGTCCGTACAGTGTTTAAATTGATACGGGTCATCCCAGATAAAACTTTTAACATGTACCAGAAACTTAGACCTATCTTGCTTAGTCCAACGCGGGGGCATTTGACCAGTAACAAGATAGTTAACAATATCCGCAAATCATGATACTTGGGACACTGACATGAGTTGCTCATCAGGGAAGGACTCAGTGATAGGACGTATCTCATCAGTGAACTCAGTTATCAATCTAGACAAGTGGTCTGCTATCACATTCTTGGAACCTGTAATGCCCGGCCCCTTTCTACAGCCTAAACGGGTCGTGGCCCGCTTAACTGCAGGCTGAACGGGCGTCACCCACCGCGTCACACATCTAACGGGCCTTACATCACAGATTTGTGGATGGGGGAAAATAAATATATATATTTTTTTAAAGGTTATAAATGAAATAACGAAGTCATCAAATCCTTCAAGCCCAAATTTACACATCGCATACATCATAATGTCATCGACAATATAAAATAAATAACATCTATTATCAACTTCAAATCTAATCTCACTACTCACATCCCAATCCATAAAAATAAATTCAACTAATCAAGTCTCAAAATAAATATTACCAAATAAATAAATTCAATTGCATGAATCCACAACTATGCTAAGAAATTAAATATCCATCTTTAACTCAGTACTACGTCATCACTTCCGAGAGTTGAATCGTCACTTTTCAACTATCACCTGAAAAACTGTTAGAGAGTGAGCCTCACTTGCCCATGGATCATCAGCTCAGTAGGGGTACAAATAAAAAATAGGAAATCCACATACAATAATATTCAATAAAAAGGCGGAATATCCAACACAATTCAACATCACATAAACAACACACACATGAACACCGCAACATAACTCACCTAAATGTGTCTATCTTGATATCATACTCAAAACGCTCACATCCATCAATACATCCTAGTTCTAAGCACTCGATCATTAACTTAACCAACTAAAGAGTGTAACTTATCACACTATCAAACTCCACAATGACTTATTTCACCTGGTACAGTGATACTCTAAATCCATTTTATAGACAACGCGTTCACTCATTTGTTCTCGATATGGTATTAGTGAAAACCTCACCCCTCACCCGCAGCCTGTCAATGAGGTAGCCTGCCAGTGTGGTAGCCTATGCTCATCCATCACCCGCCCACAAGGACTGTTGGGTCTTTTGGCTTCACACCTCCCTAACAAGAAGACAAATAAGTATCACGTTCTTAATCAAATCTCATACATTGGATCTTTCCTGGCAAGCCACTTATCACAGTTAATAATCTGATAATGCTGCCCATAAACATACGTCACTGTGAATACGCTGTGCGCCCCATCACACTCACATATAAGGCCCATGCATTACAATCCAACATGTGGAACCCAAATCCAACAAACACATCAATCGACATCTTAGTAATCAGATATATCCTCCACAAGTGGCTAACACATCACACAATCTCATGTAATCTACACCACTCAATCATATCGCAAATACCCATATCAAATCTATGAGTCTCATCCACTTCCACGCATTTATCAATGTACAAGCCCCATTCTCATACTTGATATATCCGCTCAACCTCACCATTGGTCTACACATTCATCAAACCAATCCACAAACCTCACCCATAGATACCTATCATAATCAGACTTATACTTAGCATATTCAATAATTCACATGTGATGGGATCTCAATCAATTTGACAGGTCCCGCCAGGTTCTTCGGGGCATATATAATTTATATTAAAATCCAGAACCGCTATTAGTCATTGGCCATGCTTGTGTCATTACCATAATATCCCAATCACCAAATCATACCACATATATCAATAATTCACATAAATCAACATATAATCAAAGTCATACGAATATTCATTATAATTGAAAATGCATATGAATTAAAATAAAAATAATAATAATTTAAATCATAATTATAATTAAACCTTCTACATAAAACTCATAGCATGACTTGATTTATATCAAAAGGAAAGACGCCAAAAATCAAGTTTCGTACTCCCTACCTCAAAGTTGAGATTTTCACAGTCTCTTAGCATCCAAGCAGTAGATAAGTTGCATAAAGATGCCAACTCAAATTCCAAGTACTGCAAATAGATTATTTCGAGTTTTCCAACATCATTAATATGGTGATTATTAAGTCCCTATTGCAATTTACATTAAATACGTATGAGGTATGTTGATGCCCAAACTTTGATCCACGTCTATCCTAAGGTCCACAGAGACGGGTGAAGAATGGAAAAGTAGTAAATTGTAACAAGAGAATATGAACCAATTAAAACAAAAGAATGGAAATCAAATAAATTGACTAAGCAAGGCCTTGTTGTTTGAAGTAAGAAGTGTTAGCACGGTGGGTTTATCATATGGATAAATATATTTTCAAATATAGGCAAAAATCTCAAATCTATAAAAATATGGGTTAAACACATAAGAATTCATCATTCTAGCTTAAAGTGGAAAGATCATAATTTCTTGAAATTCACTTTAAGATGTAAATAATTAAAGAATCAAAATGTACTAGCACATATAAAATAAAAACTTCTACACTTTTATAAACACTTGTAGGTTCAACTCATATATTCTCATAATAATATAATTAATAATTAAAACTAGGATTGATAAAAATCTATCTGTATTGCACTTGGTTGGAAACATAGAGAGGTTGCACTTCAACACAGTGGTGGCTAAGGTTTTGGTTCAAGAAGAGATGATTTCTGGCCCAAGGAAACCCAAACAGCAAGGTTTCATGTGCCCACTTCAAGCCTTGGTTTACCACATTCTGGGACTGAAAACCAGTCCCATGATCTGGCCGATTTGAGGTTAGAAATCAGTCTCCACTAAGCAATTTTTTTGATGGAATTAGAAATAAGGAAAAATAATTTGATTACAAGAATGAAACAATGGGGAAAGGGCTTACCGATAGTGCTTCAAGTAAGAAGTTGAGATGTTACTCGACAAGGCTGATGAAGAGATGCAAAATAGCAAGGACATTGCACTCAAATCTGAGCAGATCCAGGTTAGAGGTGATTGCATACGAGATTGTAGGCGCACGGACGAAATCACGGCTGGTTGCAGAAGGTCTAGCTTGTTGCCCGAGAGATGAAGATTGAAGGTAGGGGAAAGGATATGGCTGCCATCGTAATGGATTTATAGAATCCATGGTCGGCTGGATATTCCAAGAGAAATTCGGATTTGAAGAGTTTCCGTTTTGGAGAAGGAGTAGGAGAGGAAGTCGAATTGGGGAAAAATTTCCCTAGATAAGATACGACAGGTTTCCATCGTGGGTTTTTACCGTGAATGGGATTCACATGAGTGTGGGTCTCAAGGGGGCCCACACGGTTTGAGTTGTTTCTAACACACAAATATACTCCCATTAAGTATATTTTAAATGGGAATGGATTTTAATTAACTCACTAACTTTGGAATACAAAGTTATTAAACTTTTATTCTTACATTTTACTTATCCTTTTAAATACAGAAAATTCACTTAAAAATTTTAATTAAATTTTATTTTCAGTACACCAATACTTTAGGAGGGAAAGTGTGCGATCGGGGGTTGACCTAAAATCATCAATTATAAATTTCTGATTGTATAATTCCAATTAACATTCTAACCTTGAGAATTAAATCTAACTTGCTAATTTAAATTTTCCATTCACTTAATTTCAATTTGAGGATGATAAATTTGCAAGCTTCTAATTAAGAATAAGGTGTGTTTTTCCCAAATAATTTTAATCAAATAAAATAATATACTAATAAAAATAAATGTCAATTTCTAACTAATTCTACCCACTTCTGCTGACCCTCTACTCCGGGTCGGGTCATTACAAAACCTTTCTTGTCCCGGATTTCAATATCAAACTCTTGTAACAGCAAGATCCATCGGATCAGGCGAGACTTAGCATCTTTCTTAGAAAGAAGATACTTAAGTGTTGCATGATCAGAATAGATAATGACCTTCGAACCCACTAAGTAGGATCGAAATTTGTCTAGTGCAAATACGACTGCCAACAGCTCTTTTTCGGTGGAATAATGAAGCTGAGCATCATTGGGAATTTTGTTAGCATAGTAGATAACGTGAGGCAACCAATTTAACCTTTGTCCTAACACGTCACCTACTACATAATCGGAGGCATCGTACATAATTTCATAGGGAACAGACCATTCAAGTGGTTGTATTATCGGAGCGGAGGTCAGAGCGATTTTCAATTTTTCAAAGGCTTAAATGCACTCATCATCAAAATCAAAACTAGCATCCTTGGTTAGGAGTTTACAAAGAGGTTTAGAAATTTTACTGAAATCTTTGATAAACCTCCTGTAAAACCCAGCATGGCCTAAGAATGACCTGATCTCTTTAACGGTTTGGAGTCTCGATAAATTAGAGATCAGGTTGACGTTTGCCTTGTCAACTTCGATACCCTTTTCAGCGATAAAGTGCCCTAGTGTTATGCCATGTTTCACCATAAAGTGACATTTCTCCCAATTCAATACCAGGTTCTTTTTTTGGCACCTGATTAGCACAAGGCTCAGATGGTGCAGGCACTGGTCAAACGTAGACCCAAAAACAGAGAAGTCATCCATGAAGACTTCTAAGAAACATTCGACTATATCAAAAAAAATGCTAATCATGCACCGCTGAAAAGTGGCAGGTGCATTGCACAGCCCAAATAGCATACGTCGATAGGCAAATGTACTGAACGGACATATGAAGGTGGTATTCTCTTGATCTTTAGGAGCAATGTAGATCTAGTTATAGCAGGAATAACCATCAAGGAAACAATAAAATGCATGACTGGCTAAACGCTCAAGCATCTGACCGATGAACGAAGGCGGGAAGTGGTCCTTTCGAGTGAATGTATTCAGCTTATGGTAGTCAATGCAAACTCTCCAACCCGTTTGGACACAAGTTGACACTAACTCATTATCCTGATTATTGACAACCGTCACACCCGATTTCTTTGGTACAACCTGTATCGAACTCACTCATGCACTGTCAAAGATTGGGTAGATAATGCCCGCCTCGAGGAGTTTTAAAATCTCAGCTCTCACCACATCTTGCATCGCTGGATTTAGTCGTCTCTGTGGTTCTCTAAATGTCTTGGATTTTTCTTCCAAATGAATTTTGTGCCTGACAATGGAGGGGCTAATACCTTTGAGATCAGCAATGAACCATCCAATAGCTTCGCGGTGATCTCTTAAAACAGTTAGGATTTTAGACTCCTGCTCAGAAGTTAAATCGGAATCTATAATAACAGGTAAAGTGTCTGATGGTTCAAGATAAGAATATTTAAGTGTCTCAGGGAGTGGCTTGAGCTCTAATTTTGGTGTCTTCTCGATATAGGGGATTGGAACAGATTGACTAACGGGAAGAGGTTTGAATTTGGTGAACCTTCGCGCATATGGAAATGCGTCAAACATAGATTTCACTTCTTGTTTATCATTTTCATTAAAGTTTGTGCTAAAAGTGGACAGAGTCTTCTCAAATGGGTCATCACAAATGAAGTGAAGGAAAAGCTCTTGAACAGAACTCTGAGTCATATTAACCTCGCACGGATCGTCTGTGCAGAGAGGTTGTCGACATAGGCCGAACACATTGACTTCTGTCGTCAGATCTCCAAACGACAACCTAAGCATACCATATTGGCATTTGATAACAGTTTTGGCAGTGACCAAGAATTGTCGTCCAAGAATAACCGAAATGTGTTCACTTTTGTTCTGAACAAACTGTGTATCCAACACCATAAAATCGACTAGAAAGTAGAATTTGTCTACTTTAATCAGAACGTCTTCTATCACACTACTTAGAATTTTTATAGAGCAGTCAGCTAACTGTAGTGTGATAGAAGTGGGTTTCAGCTCGCCCAGCCCCAACTGCTCATAAACAGAGTATGGCAGTAAGCTAACACTAGCTCCCAAATCTAATAAGGCCTTGTCAATTTCATATGTACCAATGGTGCATGCAATGGTTGAGTGCCCAGGGTCCTTATGTTTAATCGGGAATGGCTATTGGAGAAGAGCACTTGCATTTTCTGCTAGAAATGCCTTTGTGGGAACATTAGTTCTCTGTTTTGCCATACAGAGGTTTTTGAGAAACTTGGCATATGAGGGTATATGGTTGATGGCATCAAGTAGAGGAATGTTGATATTAACATGTTTGAATACCTCTAGTATGTCACCATAAGGCACCCCTTGCTTGGTGAAAAGCCTCTTAGGATACGGAGCCCTAAGTACGTATGGTTTTCTAGCAGATGGGTCCGGTGCAATTTGGACTGGGGATGGACTCGGTGGGTCATCCTGATGCTTGGATTGACCAGTGGTCTGGTCATCTGGTTGTCTAGGCATTTCCACTTTATTGTTTACCTGTCTCCTAGATCTCAAGGTAATAATGGAGTTAGCATCTTCTGGATTAGACGATGAAATCTCATTCTAGCCCTTGGGGTTTGGGATAGGCTGACTAAGAAATCTAGCTTTCTCCCTATCTCCTATTGCAGTGGCTAATTGCCCAAGCTGTGTTTCAAGCTTGTGCATAGCCTGCTGGATAGACTGCATGAATTGCTGCAACGTACCCTCAAGAGAGGGCTTATGTTGTTGAGATTGACCGGATTGATAAGAATGAATTGGCTGGTCTAGATAATTTTGAGATAGATGGAATGGTTAGTTCTGAGGTCGTTGGTATGATGGACCTTGATATTGAGGGGGTCCTTGACCTACTGGAGGTTGATTCTGACTCCAAAAAATTTGGATGATTCCGCCAATTAGGATTGTATGTGGCAGAGAAAGGGGTTTCCTGCTGTCTTCCAAAATTATTGAGTGCGTTGGCCTGCTCGGTTGAGCACTCAGCATTAAATCCGTAGGAAGGACAGTTTTGGACAGTGTGTCCTAGGTTAGAACATATTGCGTGTTGTGCAAATTTTAAATTTATAATTACTCGCAAGTGCACGAATCGAATTGGAGTATAGAGATATGCAAGTGCGAGGTCTAACCCACAGGGACTTGATTTAGAATGAACGGGAAAACAAATTAAAAAGTCTAATATTTTAACCTTAACCTAGTTAACAATTTTTCAGGAGAATGATTGAATTAAACATGCAAAATTAAAATAAAACAACTAAAATAGAGATTGAATAAAATGAGAGAAATTACTAAAGCATCGGATTCCACCACCATTAAATCTATAATCTTCCAATTATTTATTTATTAATTCCCAATTTTAAGAGATTTAAACATTTAAGGTTATTAATATGGTGTTCAAAATTTATATTATCCTTTTACTTTTAAAGATATAACTCCTAAGCATTTAATGTATCTAATTTAAATTTAAAAGACAATGGATCAAAGTAAATAATCTAAGCATCCAATGTATCTAATTAAATTGAAAAACATTAAATCAAAGAAATCTTTCTTTTAAGTTAAAATGTCAAGCCCTTGATTAATCAAATATTAATATTAACTACCACAAATACATGATATTAGTGGTGAAAATAATTAATGTCTAATTAATCTAATGAAGCACAAATCATAAATAATTGAACACACATAATTAGAATTAAATAAATAAATAAAAGAACATTATTTCATTAATGGGGTTTCATCCTCAACCTCAGTACAGAAAATTTGCCGAACATTATAAAAGAGTTAAAACAAAAGAGATAGAAAAATAAAACCCGACCCATCGTCGGAGATCATGAGCCTTCCCTCTCTCAGCCGAGCCTTCTCTTCTGTATATTTCAAGTTTCATTCGTCTCAATGGATGGGTGCACAATTTATAAGCTTTTGGGAGATATAAAATAAGTAAGCATGGGGCCCACTCAATCAGCCGATGGCATATTGTGCTGGCCGACTCCTATTTCTCTGTTATTGGATACACGGCAACTTCCTCTGTATGGATTTCTTTTCTCAGCTCATCCACCTTTTTTCTTTCCTTTCTTTTTCTACTCCTTTCCCATGGATGCAATGGCTGGTCCTTTTAAAGCTGGTTGCCTAATTCCTTTTACAAAGGCTTGCCACTAGGTGCTGATGTACTTTTCTTCTCAACTTGGCCAGGCTTGACTTCTCTCTTTATTTGTTAAGAAACGCTACTCACAGTGGTGTTCCATTGGCTGTTCTTAAGCTTCAATCTGACTTAAAAGAAACTCTTGACTGCCTCTGCTTCATTGGTTGGGTTTCTTGCTGATGTTTGCAAAGTTTATCTTCTCTCTATCAACCTGAACACCAGTTCAAGCTGAGAAAACTCATCAATTCCACTTAATTAAGTCAGCTTTGGGTCTAGAAAGTGCCCACATAAAACACATTAATTAGATAAAATTAATTAATATGAGATACTAACAAATATAAATTTAGAAGTAAAATATGTAATAATTTTGCATTTATCATTGCGCAAACCTCAGCATGCATTCCTACTTATGGGTCCATCGCCTAAGTCATTGCTAAAGCATAGGTTTTCTTTGTTAAGTTCACAATTGCAAGCTTAACGTCTAAGTCACTACTAACTTCGTATAAACCTCCTTTCTTTGAGGTTTGTGCTGAATTCTCTCTTTTGGAGAAGTCCCATCACTGAGAACTTTCCGCCAATGATTCTAATAAATTCCATCCATTGATTGCAGTTAGCTTTAAAAATTCCCCACCCTTCATAGATTCGACCATTGTACGGTTCGATATGGTTAAACCATCATAAAAAATTGCACGAGTCTCCCCATTTCAAAACCATGGTGAGGCATTTGCTCAACGTATTTTTGAATCTTTCCTATGACTCACAGAATTGTTCACCCTTTTTCTGATAAAAGTTTGAAATTTCTTTCTTAAGAGCGTTAGTTTTAGATACAGGGAAAAATTTATTCAAAAACTTGTTGGCTAACTGATCCCATGTTGTGATGAATTTGCAAGGAGAGAATTTAGCCAAGATTTCGCTTTTTCTTTGAAATGAAAAGAAAATAAATGAAGTTTAATGGATTCATCAATGATGCCTTGAAGTTTGATGGTGGAGCAGATTTCTAAGAATTCTTTAACATGTAGGTAAGGGTTCTCATGATCAAGTCCATGGAATGCGGGTAAAAGATGTAATAGGCTTGGTTTGAGTTTAGAGGCTGAACAACCATGTCTGATGGTGTATTGGGTGTGACTGCTGAAAAGTAGTCTTAAAAGGTTTTCTCTTCAACTCTTTCTCCGGCCATATTAGGTGATGGTGGTGTTATGAAGGTGGATTGTCTATGACTAAGCTAGACTAAACTCCAGACACAACGATCAGTAAAAAATTGACAGAAAATGTAACTCGAACCAAAAGATTGTCAGAGTCACGACACCAATAATTCATCTACATACACAATCATTCACACTCAACCAAATTCACACAAGAAAATGCCTAAATCTAAATTTGAATTGCACTAATGCAATCAAATTTTTATTTAGTTTATAGGACCCTAAAGATTGTGTTTAAAATTGCTCCTACTTTTCTCTCCAAATATTGTAAATCTCCGATGAGAGTTTAACCACAAGATGGCTAGGTAAGTGGGGGAGCATACGGCATCTCTTCCCAAGTTATCCTTAGATCATGCTCGACCTCATGTCTTGGTGACAGAACTAGCCTTATACACCATTCTTAAAGATAAACTATTCACTGGTTACAAAATTTAATTTAGATCGAAAAGGTTCCTAATGAGCCTGAAACCCAACCTAGCCTAATGGTTCCTTAATTGATTTTATCAAGGAGATGCATGAACTAATTTTACTATCTTATTTTTCTAGATATTGTGAAAATGCATTCTTAAATTACCACATAGCATTGAAGCAAATATGCAAAAAATAATAAAGCAATCTAAACTAATGCATGAATACTAATAACCTATATGCATGGACAAATTAAATGCAAGCAATAAATAAAAAATAAAAATAAAAATAAAAAACACCCTAAATATATCTATATGAATGCATGAGAAAAATAAAATCAGAAAGAAATGATTAGGCACTCACCTTATCATTTTATACATATTTTCAGTGTTTTTTAAGCGCGCAATTGAAACTCCTTAACCTATTATGGGTATTTCCAACGATTTTTAAGCGCCCAATTAAAACTTCTGTAAAATAGAATAATACAAGATTTGGTGAAGATTCTAATTTGTTATGTTTTAAATTTAACTCGCAAGCATACGAACCAATTAATAATGTAGCGAATGAGTGCGAGGTCGTACCCAAGGAAAATCAACAAAATATATGTATGAAATAAAAATGGTATCATTAAAATAATGTGATCTTAGAAAATAATTTTCTAAAACATGGAGTTATAATTTCAATTTAGCAAAATTCTAGATTTAGATAACCAATATTTAATTAATTATCTAACTTTGGAAGTTAACAAAATATAAGATCTAATGTTATCATTGATTTATAAATTTTATTAAAATGGTGGAGTGAATTTAAATGACCTCAATCTAATTTAAAATGCAAAGTTAAGAAACAAATAAAATATTTCTAACCTAGTTAAATCATTTCAAGGATTTGTATGAATAAATAAAAGAATAAAAATAATAATAATAAATTATTTACATAGTTTACAATGGAATCGAGACAATGATCTAAGGCGACATGTTATCCCATTTAAAAATAAAATCATAGCCTAAACTATGAAATATGCTAGAATTATGAAATATAAATTCAAGTTCATTATTTATTAAAATTCTAATTAGAAAAATTACCTCGTCCATTAAATAAGAAATTTTCAATTCAAGCCTTAGGCTTGAGCGGGATTTACACTTGCATTTTTCAAATCTAAAATAAACTGTTCTTGAAAAGAACCTTACACTGAAAAAGTCAAGTCCCACCGATCCTAACAAGGGTTCTATTTTTCCTTGAAAATTTCTAAAAATAATTTGTTTAATAATATTCACAAAAAAAATTAAAATAAAATTAAAAACCATCACCACAGAATATTTAATAATTGAAAACACCATAAATCTAAAGAATCTACCATGAATTTCATTTAAAAATTGGAATATAAGAAAATACAATTCTTTGGAACTCATTATATAAAAATAAAATAAATGACTTATAAGAAATCAAATATTTTTCTCTGTCCTTAGCCATCCAATTCCAGCCCCTTCAATGCCTTGCTCGGTTCGTTTTTTTCCAATGGAGTCCATACTCTATTTATAATAGAAAAAAGATGAGCAAATAAAGAGTCCTAGCCAATGGTACACGCAAATGCTGTGTGAGCCCTTCTCTTTATCCCTTTTTTTTCTGTCAGGATCGGCTAACACCACTACACGGCAGCTTCTCTTTATCCCTTTTTTTCCTCTGTCAAGATCGGCTAACACCATTCCTTCTTATCTTCTCTTTCTCTGTTCTTCCTTTCTATTCTTTCTTCATTTTTCCTTATCTCATTCGGTCACGGCAAACCCACCATCTTCTTCCTTATCTCTCAGCTAGCAAATCGTTTCCTTCTCCTCTTTTCTCGGTTCTTCCTTTCTTTTCTCCAAGCATTGCAGGCGTGATTTTTGGCTTGACTCTTCTAGCAATTGCACTTCTTTTTCTGGCGACTTTCATCTTCTTCCTCCTTTTTTTCTCTTGCCATCTTCCTCAGAATCCTCCACCCTCTCTTCCCTTCTAGAAACCACCTCTTCCTTCCTCGTCAATTCTTCTATTTTCCTTGCCATCTCTTCTTCCTCCTGTTTTTCTCTTGCCATCTTTCTAAGAATCCTCCACAGTCTCTTCCCTTCTGGAAACCACCTCTGTGACAGTTTCTGCAACCGTTTGCTTAACAACTTTTTTTTTTACTTAACTGCTGATTTTTTCAGCCCCACATCAGGCTTTGCAACTGTTTCCTTCAGTGCTACAGTTGCACTTGGATTTTTCGGCTTCATTTCTGTAGCAGAAATAGCTAGTGAGGTAGCTATCTCAATCAAAGCCAAGTGAACATCATACATATCCGTCGAAGTGCTCTGAGTTTCCTGGAGCCAATTGGACTTCGACTCCAGTGGAGTTGAACATGTCAACCAATCCAATTCGTGCAAACGAGTTTAGTAACTTAGAATTCCTCAAGTGAATTGGATTTCATGGGTTTGCAAATGGGCATTGACTTTCATACTTTGGACTTTAAGATGGAACAGTGGGCCATTGAAGTTTTGTAAAATTAACCACCTTTGTAAAAAAAAATAGAAAAGGTATTATTTTAATTCAAATTCTCATAATGGATTTGAATTAAAATAATTTACAAAGAACTCCAAAATAAGGTGGTAAAATTACAAGCTTTCCTAATTTGACATTGTGGCCCATTTTCTCCAATTTTTATTCACATTTCTTGTATTTTCAAAAATATTCTGCAAAACTCAAAAACATATTAAACATATCTAATATTCACAAAATAAAGACTAATTAATCTAATATTTAAAGGGTAAAATGGTAGTTTTACGGTGTTCATCATAATTCAAAAAAATGCATGATCCAAATCTAAGTGCAATTGTCCTAAAGTTAATGGAAGAAATATAATATTTATAACCTAATTAAAAAAATTAAATTAATTCAAGCTACAAAAATGTCAACAGAATTCAACCAAATTAATGCAAGACTTAGAATTTGAGTTCAATCAAAATTTACAATCTTCATGAAATTTTTAAAAATCACAGTTGGAAACTTTCCAAAATTAGATAAGATTATAAATTTAGAAACTTTTTAAGTTTGGAAATTGCCTAAATTAAAGAGTTCCAAACTTAGACAATTTTCCAAAAATAGAAATTTTCTAAAATTAAGTCACTTTCTAAAAATAAATTAATTCTAAATTAAAATATATCTCCAAGATTAGAAAAACTTGATAAAAGAGGAAACTAATAAATTAAAGAATTTCTAAAAATAGAAAGTCCTAATTATATAGTTTCAAAATTTAGTAATTTTTTGAAATTAAACCCAAAACCATTGATATTTTTAAAAATTTCTAGTTTAAGGAAACTTTATAAACTTAGAACTTCTAAAAATAGAAATTTCTATTTTTAAAGAGTTACCTAATTTAGAAACTTCTAAAAATAGCAATCTTTTAAAAAAAAATGCATAAATCTAATGGCACACAATTTATTTCGAGAATTCCCTGGCAACAGCGCCAAAAACTTGTTGTGTTCTAAATTTACTCGCAAGCGTACGAACCAGTTAATAGGGTAATGAATGAGTACAAGGTCGTACCCATAAGAAAATAACAAAATATATGTATGCAAATAAAAATGATACCATTAAATTAACGTAATTTAAGAAAATAAAACTTTGGGATTTAAGCATGATAAATTTCTAAACCATGCAGTTATAATCTTAACTTGGCAAAATTCTAGATTCTGATAACCAATATTTAATTAATTATCTAACTTTGAAATTTAACAAAATATAAGATCTAATTTTATCATACAAACCATTGATTTATAAATTTGATTAAAATGGTGGAGTGAATTTAAATAACCTCATTCTAACTTAAAATGCAAATTTAAGAAACAAATAAAATATTTCTAACCTAATTAAATCATTTCAAGGATTTTTATGAATAAATAAAAGAATAAAACAATAACAATAACAATAACAATGACTTATTTACATAGTTTACAATGGAATCAAGACAAGTATCTAAGTTGACATGTTATCCTATTTAAAAGTAAAATTATGGCCTAGACTATGAAATCTTCTAGATGTATTAAATATAAATTCAAGTTTATCATTTATTAAAATTCTATAGAAAAAATACGACGTCCATTAAATTAGAATTTTTCAATTCAAGCCTTAGGCTTGAGCAAGATTTACACTTGCATTTTCCAAATCTAAAATATTTTTTTCTTAAAAAGAACCTTAGATTGAAAAAGTCAAGTCCCACCAATCCTAACAGGGTAACTACTTTTTCTTAAAAAATTCTAAAAATAATTTGTTCCATAACATTCACAAAAAGAATTAAAATGAAATAAAAAACCATCACCATAGAATATTTTATAATTGGGAATACCATAAATCTAAAAAATCTACCATGAATTTCATTCAAAACTTGGAATATGAAATTACATTGCTTTGGAATTTATCAAAGAAAAAATAATAAAAATTAAGACTTACATGAGTCAAATATATTTTTTTTTTCTCTCTTCGTCTCTCCAACCTTCAGCACCTTCAATGCCTTGCTCAGATTCAAAATTCAATGGACCCAAAGCCATCAATTTATAGGAGTGAGAATAGCAAGCCACATGGGACCCATTCAATTTAACCCTTGCTGTACCGAATCCTTCAACAAAATCTCCACGATAATGTCACTTCTACCTCTGGCCTTCCCTCATTGCTATACACGGCAGATGGACTTATGACTTCCTATTTTCCCTGGCTTTCTTCAATCGCCTCTTCACTCTCTTTCCTTTTGGTCTTTCTTGCAACCGCCCTTTTCTCAGTGAACAGATTTTTTTTTCTATTTTTGCTATTCTTATCTCTCAATATTGTGGGACTTCCAGCGTATGCAAAATCCTAGATTGGCCAGCTCATGCTGGTTAGAAACGGCAGCCGTATCTTCCCTTAGATTTTTGTTTACAGAGCCACAAGATGACCGTTCCTAGTTTTGCTTTCAATCGGGTAAGGAAATCCTAATCAGCATCCACTCTTCTTTATTTTCTCTGTCACACAGTTCAGCAACAGATCTTCTTTCCATTTCCTTCTTCTATGGATTTCTCTGGCTTGCTCTGTTTTTGCTAGATCGGTAGCCACCTTTCTTTTTTCATCTCATCCATATCTCGCTTTGCTGAGTCACATGGATTTAGTCTAACTTCTATCTCTCTGAATTTTTCTTTTTTATTCCTTCTCAATCTCTTTTGTTATCTCTGACTCAGTCATAGTTGGCTCTAAAATTTTGCCAAAACTAGGTGCAAAAGATCAAAGCAGATTTGCTTCTGTGTACCAAGCTGTAAGCTTGGCCGAACATTGCTTATCCTCTCCCATTTCAATCAGACTTCATTCTTTCACTAGCTAATTTATCTCTTTATTTGTTACAACAAAGATTTTTCTCCCTTTGTCTTCTCAATCACCGTGGCACAAAACTCTCAAGTTGTTTTGACGCTGCCATCTCTACAACTTTCTTCTCTGCCTTTCAATGCTTGGCCTGACTGGTTATCTATTCTTTTGTTAACAACAATATTGGGTTTTGCCTGCTTTGAAACATCCTCTTCCTTTGTTGCGTATGATGATTCACAAGTTGAGAAAAAAAAAAAGATTTCCCATGCACTAAAACACATCATGTTGTACACATGTCACCTCATCTCGTACAAGTGTTAACACCACCCTTGCCTCTATTTGTTTTCCATATCTTTACAACATCACCTCTTCTCTGGTTGAATGGTCTTACAAGTTGTGGGAGCCACTGATAACAACCCAAAAGCCCATATATTAAGTAATTCTTTGGAATTTCGAATGGTTAGAAGACCATGTGATCTTTTCATAGTCCACTTTATAAAAAATAGGTGGGTCCTTTGAATGAGACAGTCAGGTCTTTGTTCATGGTCTTGATATACTGACTTTGTAAAATCTTTGCCTCAAATCTAACCTCACCATTACCCATTAATGAAAAATTATATTTTCATTGGCATAATGGTACCATTTGAACTCTTATATCTTGTTCATCATTCGACTCGGCTTGCCTTCTTCAGGCCCTGTCCGAGTTGAGCCCAACAATTAGGGCCCAGCTAGTTGCAGATCCAGCCTAGCAGATCAGGCATTGTCCAGTCTGTGAGCCCAGTGGATCGGCTCAGTCCTTCAGGCCTTCTTCGGCCCAGCTTCTTCTGCCCAACAGATCCAGTCCGGCTCAACCTAGCCTCTCGGCCCGGCCCACACTCAAGCCTTTTCAGGCTCGTTCTTTGTCCATTTTTTGGATCATTTGTTGCTTGTTTCTAGACCGTTTCTGAATCATTCTTGCAGACTCGTCCCAACTTCTCAGGCCTGGTAGGCCATGCGTTGCTTCTGTCAAACCTCCGACATGTTTTATCACTTGGATTTCAAAAGACGCACACAGGTGAGGGGACTCATCACACTTGTTTTAGCATACATGATTTGCATATATCTTTCCTATGATTACTTGGGCATAGAGTACGAGGAATGAGACTCTTATGGATTACGAGTCACTCGGCAAGGGAACCGTTTTGACAAATATGTGGTAAGGGGATCATTCGGGTGTACTCGTGACGAATTGCTTGTGATGGTATGTTGGTTAGTATCTTGATAACATGTTGGTTGAGTAACATGATGATGTGCGTTGTGTGATAACATGTCTATTTGACTATGTAATAATCTGTTGAGTTGCCAAATATTATAACATGTTGGATGGACTGTGTAATATCATGATATGTATAACTTGTGGCAATAAATGATATGCTTTAAATAATAACATGTGATAGATGGTAGTATATACTTGATGATTATGTGATATGCTATGTTGATAACATGCATGGAGATAATTGTGCATGCATGCAGCTAGTGTACATGGAACGTCGGTGGGTCATGGACACTAGGCTACATCAAGATTTAGAGACTCCCCCTAGCTTGTCGGGTAGTTGGGGTTGGAGAATCATGGGAAACCGCGTAATGGATGCGATTGAGCTATGGACTACTCGTTGGTGGGTCCGTAGGTGTGTGACTATCTGTCGGGTATTTCCCTCTTGGGTATGTGGGTCTTTGGTAGATTCGTGGTCGTGTTGGGTCTACCCTGGTGTGGTTTTGGTACTTACTCTTGTGATGGGCGGATGTACTTCCAAGTGTGGGTTTAACTGTCAGGTCTATCATTGTGATCTTCGGACACACCTATGAGAGAGGTGTGGCCCGGTTTGAAGGGCGAGGTTCCCGAGAGTCCCACGAGGGATATGTTGTGAAATGGTCATGGAAACCTCTCGGAAGCTCTTGGGTTGAGTGTTGGCTCGCCCAAGGCAAACTTAGAGGTCATCACAGACACGATACTAGAGTGCGTGGTTATTATCATGGTGGATGATATCTCTCGTGGTTATTAGCACAGTGGATGACAGCTCTTGTGGTTATTAGCACGATGTAGGATAGCTCCCGTGGTTGTTGGCATGGTGGAGGACAACTCTCATAGTTATTAGCACGGTGGAAGATAGCTCTCGTGGTTATTAGCACGGTGGAGGATAGCTCCCGTGGTTATTGGCACAACGGAGGACAGCTCCCGTGGTTATTAGCATGGAGGATGATAGCTCCCGTGGTTGTTGGCACGGTGGAGGGCAACTCCCGTGGTTATTTACGACTTGTGGTACTGGTCTGTGGTGTGCGTGGATTTCTGTAGAGGTGGCCTTAGAGGTAGGTGGTCGTAGAGTACGTCGAATACGTACTGGATCGCCTTGGGAGCCAGGTGGGCTGATTGTTTATTCGACTTTTTGGCTAAGGAATGTGGTAGTGTGACTACTCGTGGTTATGACCTTGGGGTTCATGGTTGAGACTTGTGAGGTGGGTGTTGACTCACTAGGAGTTTATGGGCGCCTAACGAATGAGTTCGGGCGGCTCACTCAATAAAATGCCTATGGAATTTGATGAAGGTGGATGTACAGGTTATGTTGAGACCAACAAATGGGGCCCGAGGCTATATGTATGATTACCATGAGTTTGGTGCTTGGTCAAGGAGACCACAGTTGGGTCTGGTTGGCAGTCCATTGAGGACTAGTGCCGTGGTTACTCCCATGTGATAATCTGTTTGAGACTCTACTGAGCCCGACTCATAGGTTAGTTGTGGTATGTGTGTAGGTTATCCTAGGAGAGTCATATGATTGGTTGGGGCCAGGGACCCTGATCTGGTTGGGGATCGGTCTGTGTACCTGTTGGTGGGAGAACCGCAGTGGATGGGCATATGAGGGGGTTGCCCTAGGGTTGCATTGGGTTGGTTAGAGGATGTGCTGGAGGCCCAGTAGATGTGGGTCAGTGTGCTAGGGGTAGGGTACACGATTGCATGGTCATGCATGTAAACATCCTAGACATTGATGTGTCCATATGATTATATGCAGTGTATGCTTGATGAAATATAATGTATGTGTTACGCTCGCTAGGCATGTAGAGCTCACCCCTTGCCTTACAGGTACTTCTTAGAGGAGGAGTCGGCGGGACCCTCAATCGGGCCCTAAATGTGGAGCTACAACTTTAGCTCTGTCATAGTTTCATCCCTTGTTGTGAGAGATTTTTCATGTATTTGAACCTTGTGTATATTTCATGAGTTGGATGAATGTAATTATGAAATGATGTTATTATTTTAATTATGATTAATGCTTTTGGTCATTGGTTTATTTGTATGTTGCCCGTGGTTAGTGTGGATTACAAGAGCGATGTCTCCCATTTAAAAAACAATGCATGAAATAGTATTAGATTGGTTTTGGGAGTTTGTATCAGTTCAACATACCCGTGGCGGGACAGGGTGTTACAGTACCAATAAAGTTTATCATGGATAGGTATTATCAATGGTTAAGTTTGAAGATAATCCCTTCTCTGATATCAATTGTTGCCCAGAGAATTACCCAAGGTGGGGAAGGGGAAGGGGAAGGGGAAGGGGAAGGGGTGGGGGCGGGGGGGAGAGTAGTGAATTGCATATTTTGACAAACTTTTCATCTTCTTTTGATTTACACAAATTCAAGAAAGAAGTTGAAAATAAATTCAAGTAAATGAATGAAATAGATGAGAAGAGAAGAATAATTGAACTTGTCCATTTTAGTGAGTATCCTAGACTCAAGAGGGCCCCTTAAGATTTGCAACACACCATCTATCCTTCTTAAAGGTGAATAATAAACCGATATAAAAGCTCCTTATGGTTGGAGAGAGACCCACGTCAATAATCCGAAGTAGAAGACACTACTTCTTCAATAGGTTTCAACTAACCCTTTACAAAAGTATGATATCAAGTACAATGATGATTTTTTTAATAACTCTCAAGGATATGAAAGTGATAAGGCCTAGGAATTAATCAAACAATGAATCACAATAATTCAAGTAGAGATTTGAAAGTGATTTGGGACTTTAGAGTATTGTGAGTAGGAGAGCAATAATGAATAAGATTGGAAACAGTTAAAGTGTAATCAATTCTTTTTGTCTTCATCATAATGGCCCTTTATATATGAAATTCAAATTCATTAACGTTGGAGCGTCATTTATTGCAAATATTGTTGGGGCTGCTGCGAACGAGTTCAACATTGGAAGTGTAGAGGGAGATTTACGAGTTTATTTAGGACTTAGGTCACTCCACCTAACAGACTAGTCTTTTGGATTAGAAGCCTAGGTCCTTATAAGTGGTATAGGAGTCAGGTTTCAGGCTACCTCATGTGGGCTTAAGAGATCCCCCATACGAATGGGATGGCCGGCGTAGCTCTCTTTGCCAGAGGGCCTCGTTTGAGAGGGGAATTGTTGGGGTTGCTAGGAATGAATCCCACATTGAAAGTGTAGAAGGAGATTTAGGGGTTTATATAGGACTTGGGTCACTCCACCTAACAAGCTAGTCTTTTGGGCTAGAAGCCCAGGTCCTAACAAATATGACCGTTTGAAGATGCATTAAATGCTCCAAAATGTGATTGTTACCGCACATTCCGTTGACTAGATCATGTATTCGGTCGTCTAGAAGTTCCAAGAAAATATATCAATTCGATCCATTTGGTCGTCCCAAGAAGGATTTGTGGTCGTCTGGATTTATCAAAGAACATTTCTCTGTTTCAATTATGCATTTCGGTCGACTGGACCAAAACGTGTCATCGTCTAAATTTATCATAGAGCACTTGGTCATTTTGACAATTCATTTAGCTTGATCGAACTATTTGCGATTGTCCGGATTGATCTGAGATATATGTATGATACTTTCATAGTCGGTCGTCCGGATATGTATTCGGGCATTCGAATTTTATTAATATTTGTATCTCAGTCAAGATTATAATGATTTTAAGTGAGTCGTGGGACTTGGGTAAGATCTAGAAACCTATAAAAAATATGGTCTATTGGATTGTTGAAGTCTTAGAGGTACCACTTGAGCCATAGTGTTCAGACATTGAATAACTTTACAATAATTTTAGAACACTCACACCCTAAGACTAAATACCCTCACAAATGGTCTTCAATGCTTCAGTCTTCATGTCTTAAGCCATGTGATCTTCAATAAATGTTTGCGAGCTTTTCTTCATTTCTCATAAATAGCTTGTGTAAGAAGTGTTTGATATCCAATACATGTCTCCTTCACCGTTGGAGGTGATTCTTCTTTTGAGCGGAAACTTATGCACATTATGTTTAAACAAATAGTGTTAGTATAGTTTGTCAATGACTTTGTTATTTCAAAACCACCCAAAAATCATGTGTTATAACTGTAACGTCCCACCCTTTTTCACTAGCTTCTTACCGTAAATCAGAGTCTATTTTTTTTTATATATAAACGAATAGTGATAAAGCGCGAGCCGTCACGACGCGAGCTAAGTCCAAACTTCCAAAGTCCGACCCTTAACTGGCCAACCCTATGTGTGCATGGACTAAGTCCACGAAAATGGTTCACACATAGCAATACCAACATGTGGAATAAATCATAACGTCAAAATTGCGGAATCATAATAGAACCAAGTTCTATTTCATTCAGATAGCAAAGTACGTCAAGTCCTTAATCATTATTAAAACGTCATAATCATCCAAATAAACATCCGATCATCTAAGTTATTACATTCTCAGAAACTAGTTACTCAAATACATGTCCATAAGTAACTTTATTCAAAACATATAAAATAACTCATCCAAACTCCTATGCATGGCCCTCCTTACGTTCATCGTTCTCCTTGTTTCTTGTATCATCAACTAGGGTAGAAGTAGGGCATTAGAACAACGCGCCAAGTAGTTATTCCAGTTACAGCTAACACATGGTTAGTACAAAACATATATTATAACATAATATCCAAAACCATGTAAAACCACGCCATGCAATGATGACAAATACAATGAGTCTCACCCATCACATGTACATAATAGTACTCACCACATAGGTCTTCCGAACGCCCCGGCGGAGTGTGGACCCTCCTGATTCTTCCTGATGGACAAGCACATCAAGGTAGCCCACATAGGTTTTTCAGACGCCCCGACGGAGTGTGGACCCTTCGGTTACAAAACCTTCACCCCATGCCATGCATAAGATGCTAATGAAACACATGTTATTTCATAACATAAACATAGCATTAAAATCACCTTTTGAAACATATTCAACACATGCTATTTATACAAATAAACACAACATTTGAAATTCAATATAAAGCATATCCTTTGAAACATAATTTCATCAAAAGTAAGATAAAACAAATGTACATAAACCGATGGTTTCAAAGAGGTGGAATCCTACCAAAGATCGCTAACGTGTCCTTGCGTCTTTCGTCCAATAACCGCTCACGATCGTAAACACCTTGTGAGGTCCCGTTACCTTATAATATAAAATCAATCATAACCAAGTCCCACTTGATTTTCAACATTCCAAGTCCATAAACAAATCCCCATGGGGTTCGGCCATACACCATGGCCGAACCCATGGCTTACCATTTTCACATTTATTTACCAAATTGCCATTGGTCTAATCTTTAGTTAATATTGCATTTTAATATGCTAAACATAATCCCTATGTCTTCTAAACAATTCCTATGGGGTTCGGCTATACACCATGGCCGAACCCATGGTCTTCCATTTTTTACCATATTTACAATAATGCCATTATATATATCCAATGACATAAAAATCCCAAGTCCACCAAATAATTTTCTATGGGGTTCGGCCATGCTATATAGCCGAACCCATGGTCCATAATTCTTCTTTATTTAAATTACAATATTACCATTCATGGCTAACCTCCCTTTTAATCAATTAAAATCCATAAATATAATTGGTGGGGTTCGACGATACACCAGGGCCGAACCTCACCCCTTCTTTTCTATTCTTTCAATCCAACAATCAAAACATAACATCCTTTCTATCATTAAAATTGCCTAAGTTCATGTTTGATCACAAACCATCTCATGGGGTTCGGCCATACATCATGGCCGAACCCATGATCTTTCAATTTAGGCGATATTTACAATTTTGCCACTAGCTTAGGTTTATGTCTCCCCATTAATCCAATCATCATATCAAATCCATAAAATCCATTCAACTTGATTCATGGGGTTCGGCCACACACCATGGCTGAACCCTATGACATCTTAATTCCAACTTAGGCCCAACAACCTAAGTCTATACTTAGAAAGTCCATATTTAGAAACTTTCTAATTTCATTGTCCAACTTCCATACTTAGAAAGTCCCTAAAATGGAAACTTTCTAAATTTATCATTTCCTATTCTTGGATCCATAATTCCAAGTTCTTTCCATAAATAAATAGTTTCCAAAATTAGCATGCATCTTTCCATAAATAAATAGTTTCCAAAATTAGCATGCATCTTTCCATAAATAAATAGCTTCCAAATTAAAATTCCATAATTAAAAAGTTCTTAATTAAAACTTTCTAATTTAGTCTCCACATTCAGAAACTTTCCCATTTTAATCTCCTCCTTCTATTTTTAGAACTTTCTTAATAAACAACCTTCCATAATTAGAAATCATCTTCCATAATTAAAAGGTTTCCATAAATAAACCCTAGTGGGGTTCGGCCATACACCATGGCCGAACCTCACCCTTGGAGACAAATCCATCCTTTTTCATTTACCTTCTAAATTAGTAATCAACTCCATGGGGTTCGGCCATACACCATGGCCGAACCCTATGGTTCATAATCTTCTTCTAAAAATTATTAAATAAAACATTCATCACTTCAAAACTTTGGTATTCCTTCCATGGTTTTTATCATTTAAACCATCATTAAATAACCATGTCCTTCCATGGGGTTCGGCCATAGTGCCGAACCCTATGGTTCAATATCCCTTTTTTAAATCCAAAAACATCTAACCGTCCAAGGTTTCCATGATCTAAAAATTCATGAACATAAACCCACAATTATTTCCATCATTCCAACTTCCATTAATCAATTATGGGGTTCGGCCATACACCATGGCCGAACCCTATAGTTCTTTTCTTTCCATTTAAAAATCATCAAATTATCACCCAATCTTCTTCCATGGGGTTCGGCCAAACACCATGGCTGAACCCTATGGTTCTTTTATTTAAAACAAATTTATCAAATAAAAGACTAACCGATTACGATTGATTATTGCTCTTCCAATCCTTTTTCTTTCTTGATTTTTCCCTCTAAAACTTAGAACACCTCTTGCTGGCTGCCCTCTCCTTATTCTTGCCATGAATGTGAATTGAGATGGAGAGGAGAAATAAAATTCGGCTATGATGGGTGTAAACCGTGTGCTTTTGTCCTTCTCTCCTTTAATGCAATTCCAATCGGTCAATATAGAAGGTACCAAGATAGCAATTGCCCTTCCTCTTTGCTTCCCTCTTTTATAAGCTTCCAATCGGCCAATACTAAGATAGCAATGCCGTGCGCCCCTTCCTTGTATCTTAATTGGAAATGGCCGACCTTCCCACTTTGGTAATGTCACACACGGCCATGCAATGTCTATTTAATTTGACATCTTCTTTATTTAATTTTTAGACAATATGCATACCCTTTTTTAAATTATCTTATGAGCCTAACATAGATATGGAATATCTTTATACACGGCTTAAGTATCTTTCTTGGATATGCACATCTAAAATTCGGCCATTCAATATTTATTTAATATTGCATTATTAATTAAATTCAACCTCATTTAATTTTTATTGAAATCAATTCCAGAAACCGTTGGGTCCTAATTGGGCCAATGACCCACTCTTTACCCAATTTGAGATCCGTAACTAATATTCACAAATTAAATGGATAATTTTCATACAAAATAATAAATTGAAAATCCGGAGTGTTACAGTAACCTTGGGGTAACAAAGTTTTCCTAATTTCTCTCTATTAAATTATCTGAAAACAACCTTAGAGTATCTAAATGCATGACTAACTTTAAACTTAGATATTCCATTCACCAAATAACAATTTAAGTTATTATTGCATTATGTTATATTAATATTTTAACATTTTGATGATAATAGTTACAAATATTATTTGTGAATTAATATCGAAAAAAATGATAAGTGTTTGAAGTCACAGAAAGATTTCTTTATAGAGTAAACTCTTGCGAATTTAAAACTATAATTTATTGAATGATAAAATATTATAATTAAATATTAATTTATAAGATGAAAATGAGTAATAGTTTAAAGCACAATGACAAAAGTTCACATTTAAAGATCGTGAATTTAAATATGGTGCAGCAGGGGTAAAAATATCGGCGAGGCCGATATATCTGTCGATATGTACATATCGGCGATTCTAATATATCGGCCGATATTTTCCTCTCTCTTACCATTTTTTTAATTATTTAAAAAAAATAGAATATCAAGAAAATTATGAGGATCATGGAAATATAATTTTTTATTAAATATTGGTTATTTACATGTTCAAATATTGTTTTTAAGTTGTGAACTCAAGAATTTCAAATGTTTTTAAAAAATTTGTGAAAAATAACATAAATTGTAATGGGTAGTTAATTTGAAATGAGAAGGGTGATTTCATTTTTTTCTTGTGTTTCAAAAAATTAGGTGATTTTTTTTTGAAATTTTGATCGATTTAATTTTTTGTAAATATATCGGAACTGTACGACCGATACATGTATCGGATATTTGCTTGTGAGTATAAATTCAAATGATTAAACTACAATTGAAAAAAATAAATTAAGACAAATATTACGAAGTTACGATTCATATTTCACAAACCCTGTCCTCTTTTCTCAGTCTGAGCAATCTTTGATACTTACGGTTTCATCTTTTGTGTTTCTTTTCTTCTCTTTTGCTGATGTCTTCAGTAAAAGCCATTGACGCAACATTACTTGTTTTCTGCTACCTCTTGAAAATTTCTAGTTACACTATCTCTTCTTCTAGGGTTTGAGGCAACCCATCTAGGGTTTTCTCAACGGTCCACTTTGGGTTTGGGCCCAGAACCATGGATTCTGGGACACTTCTCTTAGATGTTGAAGGAGGTGAGAAATAAGTCCGAGAAACAGCTTTTTTAGAAGCAGAAAGATGATCGCTGAGAAACCTAACTGGATTAGGCATGAAGGGATGCAAATCTTTTCCATTGATATTCAACCAGGTGGGCTGAGGTTCGCCACTGGAGGAGGAGATCACAAGGTACTTGGTTTTTTACATCTTGGTAATTTTTTTTATTTAACTGCTTCTGTTTTCTTATTTTTGTTCTTTATGCATTCGAATTCAGTGATTTCCTAAGCAGGTTTTTTAACCCTCACGTGAAGCGTCCTCTTAGATTCATATGTAGTAATGAATGGATCTTCTGTTTTCTAAGCTGGGTTTCTTTCGATTAGCTAAGGCTCTGGTCGAATGCATGGACATACCTTTTTTTTGGAAAATAACTACTTCTGGACTAAAACTTGAAATTGATCGAACCTTTTATGCTTAAACATGTTTCTTTCTCAGGAAAGTATTCTATTTTCAGTGCGCTGTGTGCCTCTGTTTCTCACTCAGTGCCACAAAAATTGTGTGTGTAATGCATCTATCTGACGATCTGGACCATTCATCTGATGGGTCCTTTGATGGATGGGGCATAGCCCAATGCATACCTGATATGGTGTTTTCCTTCTATAAATTAAAATAAGAGGAAAAAACTTTAAGAATTCTGAGAAGAATGGATAAATACACTACGATTATGATTCAGCATTGTTGGCGAGTACTGATACTAATCAATTACATTTCTTCTCATGAGGTACCTTTTGCAATCACAATTAATCAAAATTAGATCAGATCGGTAAGGCTTTATTATTCAGAAAAAGGTAAGCCTTAGACGAATGGATGATGGTGATGATGAATTAATAAAAATCACACTGGTCACACTCGTTGGTTGTGTTTGGATCTGGGTGAGCTAAAAAGTAGGGGTTTCCTGGGGATCTTGAAAAATGTGGGGCTCCCTTGTAGGTAGAGAACCCCTTACTATCACCTCTCTACTATATTAGACAACCTATTGGTAAATTTAGGGTTGAGAACTTGACATTCCCTAGTGGAATTATGGAAATTAAAGAAGTTTTGGTGCTATTGTCCCTCTTTTGCTAAGTAATAATGCACCACTACTCATGATATGTAGTTTTACCCATTTTCTTGGTTAATCAGCGGTACACCCATTTGAGAAAGAAATACATGGTGCGGCCCATATGTTATTGCCAACCTCCATGTTCATGCTGAATGTTTAGGATGTAGGAAGGGAATAACATATATGATGGCTATGATTCTTGCTTTGCTATATATTTTCATTTAAGAGAGGAAATCAAAAGACCATCCACATCATGGAATGGTTGAGTTGAGCAAGGGGTGGAGAACTGGAGAATGAGAGGAGCTGAGTGTGTGGACCAATTTCTCCACCCTTTGGTGGGGAAGTTAAGTCACCCAATTTTAGGCTGAGTTTCTTAGGTGTGGAGTTCACACATTTACCATCTAAGTGGGTTGAGTTTGTATTTGCAGGGTGAGTTTAATTTCCCAACCTCAGCTCTCCTTGATCCAAGTAGATTCCCCTTTAGGGGTGCAAATGAATAGGTAGAAGGCTAGAAACAAATGTTGCATATGCTTTTGGTTGGATGAGTATGACTTTCCAATTGGTGTTACTTTTGAATATGCTCAACGGTGCTATTGTGATGAGGTGTTGGTTCTCCTTACTATCTATCCATACAGTTCTACTTTATAGTTTATACAGTATCAGAAGTCCACAATTGTTCAATTTCCTTAAGTTTTTGTTTGAGATGGATTTTCTTTTGCTTTTCTCTCTGTCTAGGTCCGGATATGGAATATGAAATCAGTAGGAAAAGACTCAGAAAATGACCAATCAACACAAAGGTTGCTTGCGACTCTCCGTGATCACTTTGGTTCAGTTAATTGTGTTAGGTGGGCCAAGCACGGGCGTTATGTTGCATCTGGTTCTGATGATCAGGTCATACTTGTCCATGAGAGAAAACCAGGGTCGGGCACAACCGAATTTGGTAGCGGGGAGCCTCCAGATGTTGAAAACTGGAAAGTAGCAATGACTCTGAGGGGTCATACTGCAGATGTGGTAATGAAACAATTGCATTTCTTCTATCAATTGCTCATATAAGTTGTTTCCATTGCGTGTTCTCTTAAACAAGGCTGTTTTTGGATTGCATCACTTGAAAAACGGGGATTCTAAAGTCCCCTAACTTTTTTTAATAATTTAAATAACCCCTCGAGTTTTTTGAAATATAGAATCCCTTGAGTTTCTTTGACAATTCAAAATAACGCTATTGGTTCACAGTCAAAAGGTTGTGATGAGATTAATTGTATTTTAGTTTTATATTTTTTCTAAAATACTACTCCATGTGCAGTTTTCAAGTGCTTTTCTCAGCAGTAGAATAATGAGTCAAAGCTTTGTAGCAATACATGATATACCTTCAATCAATTGATCAATAGACCTGTGTCTTTGTTGCAAGGTTTGCCAAACATATTAAATCAATAGGAGAAAACTTGAGATTTATGCTAACACAAAAAGTTAGTATATTTAATGTTTCTAGTTATTTGATAAATGACCATCAAAGTGATAGCTTCAAATGAAATTCTGAAAGATCAATTGTGATTTACCCTCTATAGTCCTATATCAAGTCTGTCTAAAAGTCTGGGTGTGCTGAATTTTAATATTTGAATCAACCTATGAACTTTCTTTTACATGGTACAAGCGATAAAGCACACTACTGTATCTATTGTTCTTAAAATTGATGAGAACAAAGCAGTGTAGCACATATTTCAAGAATCCTGAATCTAGAAGGAAGTAGATCAGTGCTTTTAAACAATTATATTACGACTCCGATCACTGTGTTCCACCTAAACATGCATTTAAATTACTAGATGGTTGATAAAATACACTGATTACATGCGATCAGAGTTTCAATTTCATGATAATAACTATCGAATCAAGAGACTTATATTAGTGGTTGGGTTGCATTTATCCTGCAGAAAAAAAACCTGGTTAGATTGCATTTGAATTGTTTATTTTGGGGAATTTACATAAGATGTTTTAGATGCCAAATGAAAGTGAATTTTGTGAATATGTGCAATCTGTATAATGTTCTTGTTATCTAGATATTTTTAAGTTTATTTGAAATAAGTGGACCCCACAAGACGGGTCAACCAACATGAATTCTGTATATATGTACTACTAGAACTTTTCTATCCCCTGTTCTAAGATGAGAGGGAGTTGCAGACCTTTTTTATGAAGGGAATGGCCATCGGTTTCAACTGAAGAAGGGAATGAGCATCCTAAGCAATCGAGGGCATATAAGTCCAACTGGATCTAGATCTAATTGCTCGTCGTCCAATTTAGACCACTTTCTTTTCCAGGCTATTTGTCGCAAGGCGGGCTTGTGTGTAGTGGCAATAAAGCTGTTAGGCTGTTGTATGATGGGTACTGAGCATTTTATTTGGTTATTGAGCACCTCATTGTCTGAACTCTCACATGCATTGCAGACTTGGTGGTCAAAAAGAATATTGATGCAAGATGTGATGACATTATTTTGCCATATACCTATGCAAGGTCATGGTAATAATCAAGGGAAGCACTAGGTGTCCTTCAACCATGTTGTATAAGAAACTTGGGGGGTTTTAATACTTCAAAGTCTCACTAGGTTAAATCAAATCATCAAAAAAGGTTCTTTTTGGATTGGATGTACAATTTACTTACCATATATTACCAATTTACTTGCCTTATAATAACTAAGTTTCAGTATGCAACATATGGTAAGAGTGAATGATCATGATATGTTTACTGGTTAAAATTTATAAACGATGCTTCTCCCAAAACTATTGCAACTGTTCTGTTTTGAGCTTTGAAAGGTATGCAAGAGATCAGCCATTTACTTTAATCTATGCTGGATGTACCCAAATTGTAGGTACGATGATAGAGTTCAGAACTTCGTTTCATACCCTTGTCCTTTTTTTTTTTTCTTTGCAATTTCTTAGATAATCATTCCAGTGTTTGCTTACATAGATTTATTTGAGGTGTAAAAGTTGGAAGAAAAGTCTCACCTAATGTGAGTCCTGGCTGTTAGTTTACTCTGCAAGCACAACAGAATGGGTAGCCATCCACTTTGGCTACTCAAATCCGTTGGCTTTTTAGGTACCTCTATTTTCACAGTGAATAAAAATGGAATTATTAGTGTGGTTGTTGTATTTGTCGCAATTCAATTGTTACACAGTAACTGTATATGTTCCTTGACTTTTAATTTTCCTTGCTTGCTGTTGTTTTACTAATCTTTGTCTAACTGAGGGGTTTGTTTTTCCATGCTTGAAGTAGGTGGATCTTAACTGGTCTCCAGATGACTCGATATTGGCCAGTGGCAGTTTGGATAATACTGTGCATATCTGGAATATGAGTAATGGAATATGCACTGCTGTTTTGAGAGGCCATTCAAGTCTGGTTAAAGGTGTTGCTTGGGATCCTATTGGATCCTTTATAGCAAGTCAGTCAGATGACAAGACTGTTATCATTTGGCGTACCAGCGATTGGAGTCTTGCTCACAGGACAGAGGGGCACTGGTCGAAGTCTGTATGTTATTACCTCTATCAACCCTTTTTATCTTTGCACTCTAAGCATTCAGTTAGAAACTTTTGTTATAGCCTTTTCAGGGATGGAGATTCATATGCATTGTATAAAGAATGTGCATGTGGTCTACATGTTCTGCAATCCAGACTGTCCGTGTTGTGTCCCTATTATGAAAGGGCCTTTAGCTCACAATCACATTGAATGAGTGATCCTAACTGAATGGTACATGATGGAAATTAAGTTGAAAAGGTTGGCTCCTGGTCCTACTTCAATTCATTAATTGTTGGGACTGTTTGAATCTGATTCTGGGCATACCCCTTCACAGATTATTTCTACTTTCTTATATTGATATGAATATGTATTGTGTCTATGTTGTGCGTAAGGGTTTGGAACATTCCAAGTCTTCAAATTAGCCCATTTTTGTTTAAGTGTGCACTATTTTTGTATCTTTTATGACTGTACGTCCTTTCACTGCTGAATAATGGTGTTTTCTGATCTGGCTGGTATTCACTTTTCAGCTGTGTGGGTCATTGAAGCATGGCTTTATATGTCGTTGTGTACATAACCTTGCACCTCAGCAAACTTATAAATGCTGAGGCTACGGAATCTGTAATTTCTCTTGCCTTTATTCTGATTATAGTGATGATTTTATTTTACAGCTGGGATCAACATTTTTTAGGAGGCTTGGATGGTCACCCTGTGGCCATTTTATTACCACAACTCATGGTTTTCAGAAGCCAAGGCACTCAGCACCTGTATTGGAAAGAGGTGAATGGACTGCCACTTTCGACTTTCTAGGACACAATGCCCCTGTCATTGTGGTGAAATTCAATCATTCCATGTTCAGGAAGAGTTTTCCCAACGGACAGGAAGTGAAAGCTGCACCAGTTGGGTGGGCAAATGGTGCCTCAAAGACTGCGGCAAATGAATCACAGCCTTACAATGTCATTGCTATTGGGAGTCAGGACCGTACAATAACTGTGTGGACTACAGCAAGTGCTCGTCCTCTTTTTGTAGCGAAGCATTTCTTTGGTCAAAGTGTAGTTGATTTGTCCTGGTAACTGATGATTGCTCGTTATTGCAATTTCAGATCTTGTTCTGGTTCACTTTATGTCTCTCAATTATTTTTGTTTGTGGTCCATTGTTTCATTGTTGTTGGCTTGATAGAATAATGATTCTTAATTCCTGATCTGTGAACTTTCCTTTAAGATTTACTTTGTTTTTCTGAAACAGGAGCCCGGATGGGTATGCGCTCTTTGCGTGCTCCTTGGATGGTACAGTGGCCACATTTCATTTTGAGGTGAAAGAGTTGGGTCACCGACTGAGTGATGCTGAGTTGGATGAGTTGAAGAGAAATAGGTATGGAGATGTTAGAGGACGGCAAGCAAATTTAGCTGAAAGCGCGGCTCAACTATTGCTGGAGGCAGCATCTGCTAAGCAATCTGCTAACAAAAGAGTATCTTCCAATGTTCAGCAGAATCAAATGCCCTGCAAGCCTTCTACTGATTTGAGGAACCCAGTTGTCAGTCAGTCTGTTGTTAAGACTTCAGAAACACAAGCTGAGGATGGGAAGAAAAACGGGGGACCTGGTGGTGATTTAAATAAAGCTGCTCCTGTACGGATATCTAGCCCTGTAAAACAAAGAGAATACAGGCGGCCTGATGGCCGAAAAAGAATTATACCTGAAGCAGTTGGGGTTCCTGTTCATCAGGAAAATATTTCTGGTATACCATTAGTACAAGCGTCTGACTTCTCATCATTAGCATCTGATCTACGAAAGGATGATAATGGGATCCTTCTTGCTGGAAGTAGAGCTAAGGAAGTCTCTCTAAGCCACTGCAGCAGTAAGGAGCGTTCGGGGGCCACTGCAAGAGCCCAGATTACGGAAAGCCTTGTTATTGAGAAGGTGCCAGTCTCCGCTGTTAATGATGGGAGAGTTAATGTAGAACAATCTGGGATTGTAAGTATGCAGGGCAGCCAGGCTTCTTGGAGTGGCATTTCCATACGAGTTTTTGATAAGAAAGAAGGTGGTGATGGGGTACCGATATGCTTGGAAGCTAAGCCCATAGAGCGATCTTTGAATGACATGGTTGGTGGTGGGAATACATTTTTGACAAAAGAAACAGAAATTACTTGCTCAAAAGGAGTTCACACTCTTTGGTCTGATAGGATTTCAGCAAAAGTAACTGTATTGGCTGGCAATGCTAACTTCTGGGCAGTTGGCTGCGAAGATGGGTCCTTACAGGTATATAGAGGAATATCTTCCACCAGTAGCATGTGTATCTCCTGGGCTTTGTCTACATTTACATTATGCTTCTTCTAAGTTCCAACTGGTTTGAATAGCTGTCACTAGCAAAATTAACTTAGTGATTGCAAAATGAAAGAGGTGTCCTTTCTAATTGCAAAATGAACACCTGTTCAATCTTTTACCTAGAAAGCAGTTAATGAGTGGATGAAAAGAAAGTAGTCCCATCACAGCTCATTAGTATGTTTTCAGAAGGCTTAAATTAATGTGGTTTTGGATATAAAACAGCTCAATTTATATGGTCTAGTTGAAATTTAGGTACGAAGTGTCCAACTGGGTGCACTGGATTTGTAGTCTAATCAACAATGCTGACTTTATTTAGCACACCTAAGTGAGGTTGGATAGTTGGATGAAAAGGACTGAATTTGACTATATTGCCTATATTTTCATTTGATTCAATTATGCTAAAACTGCTGAACCAAAAGCATTTTTAAGAATAAATGCTTGAAACACTTGTTCTGGCCATTTATTCTGGAGGCACCTTATGAGATGGTTTGTTATCATCAAAATAAGGTATTTAAAGGCCATGAGCAATCTATATGAAGCCCTTTTCTCCAATCATGTGCCATATCACAATGGCCTAAATCCCACGATGTGGGAACTGCTATTGCACTGCAACTGGTTGGAGTTTAACTTAATCTTTCCCATGTTTAAGTTTTCCCAGTAACAGGAGTATACTAGAAACGGAGAGCTGCTGCTAATGGCAATATATGTAGGATACTGTATTTTAAACTAAAATGCGTGTGAAGAATATATATTGAGGGAATTATATACATCATATTTCATATCCCTACTCACAGGTTCATTTGGTTCAGAACATGCCCGCCATTGATACATTTCCAAGTTGTAAACTGCTCGTTGATTGGGAAGATTGTGTAGTTAACATGCTTTTTCAGTAAAGCATACTTTCATTTCCCTACTCAGAAGCTCATGTGCATTAGAATGTGCCTGCAATTGAGTGGGCCCATTCTTGAGCCCAAACGTGGCCCAAGACCCGCTTGAACCAGTCATAAATGAACGGGTTTGAAGATATGTAACAACCTGTTGGGCCAGTCTTGGACACAAGTTTTGAGCTTAGTTCAATGACTGGGCTTGTGCTGATTGAATAAGCCCGTGAAAGGCCATTGGGCTTTGGCGCATTTAGCCATATATCTTTGTCAAACCTGATCCATTTTCTATTTTTAATGTTCTTTTGATATTCATTAAAAATTCAACCATTCAGATTGAGAGTGGACATGATGAGCCACACGTGGATCAAGTTTTAGCCCAAAACTTAATTTTTAGCGATTTAATCTTAGTGTTCAAACTTCGAAGTCACGAGTCGTCCTTGGCAATATTTAATGAGCCATGTGATTTTGATTACTAAGATCTAGTGGTTAGAAATTGAGTTTTGGATTGAAATTTGGTCCCCACTTGTCACTCATTATATCTACTTTCACTATGAATTGTTGAATTTTTAATGGTCTCAATTGATTCACTGAAAAAGTAGTCTAGTCTTTCATGAACAATGGTCTTTTGGGAGGAGCCATCCTACACATAGAAGAGGCTATGGGCTGGATCTCTCCCCAGTTCCAGCAAATCTGATTTGTCCCAACACTCGGGCTTTTTTTTTTTTTTTTCAAACGAGCGGCCTCGGGCTTTAGCCTTTGAAAGCCAACGGTCTGTGAGCAAGCTCAGGCTTTTAGATATACAAACATGTTGGTCTGAGATAAAAGAAAGCCTGGCCAGAACCCTGTCCATGAGAGGCCTGTAATTGACACATTTCCAAGGTGTAGGCTGCTTATTTGATTGGGATTATTGTTAGGGATAGCAATTTAACCCTGAGGGGTTAGGCTTGATGGTCAATTCCCACCATTGTTTGTGGGAGGTCTTGGGATCAAGCCCCCTAAACACCAAAAGGGTCACTCCCCTTAGTTCTGTATCCGGCGTGTGCGGATTGGGAGGTTTATACATGCCCCAAGGATTAGCCAGGTGGGACACTTGGAAAATTCAGGTGGGACGCTTGGATACCTTGGTCTTCAAAGAAAAAAGAAGAAGAAGTGGTTGGAGCATTTTAAATAACACACTTTACCTTCTGCATATATAAAAGCAAAAAGGAAGGAGGGTTATAAAACGTAGACAGTGCGCATCCCTCTATGCTAGGGTTTCTACAACCATTGGGGTTAACACCACCGCCGCACATGCAACTCTCTCTGTCACTTGATTCTCTTTATCTTCTTCTTTCTTTTTTGTCTTATCACTTCTTTTTTTCAATTTTCTTTTATTTCCTTTTTTTTTCTCATTCCATTTTTCTCAGTTTTCATTTATTTTTCTATTTCCCGTTTTTACTTTGTTTTCTATTTTCAATTTTCTCTAATATTTTGCGTTTTAGTTCTTTGTTTTATTGTCCTTTTCTTTTCTATTTTATCTTTTTATTTATCCTCTTCTTCCTGATCGCCCCTCTTTTCATTTTTTTTGAACTATTTTTCTCTTCAATGTCTTTGTTCTCTTTTGTTTTTTTTTTTTTTCTATTTTTGTTGCTTTCCACCAGGCTTTCCATGGGCATTCAGGCTTTGTTGAGATCTCTCTTGAGTGAGGACTCCAACCTGTGTCTGGCTTGGCCTGGGAAAAACAGAAACCTGGCCCGAGCCCAGCAGGTTGCCATCCCTAATTATTGTGTAGTTACCATGCTTTTTCAACCGGGTTTGTCCATTTGAATGAATTTGACCTCTTGATGCATGTCTAAATTGTATGTGGACTGTTGTCCTTCACCTTTTAGCATCTACTTTAGCATACAACTACCATAAAAGGGAATTTTTAGGAGAGTACTGCTTGCTATTAGATAACTTACAACCATGACAATATTACAAAATAATTTACAAATTTTAATCAAGACAATAAAATATTAAACATTCCACTCCCTAAGTTAGTTGTTGGTTTTAAAAAGAAGAGAAGGGTGTCTGTAATTTATGATGATGGAAACTGATGTTAGTATAGTACTAGGACATTCTGAAAAGAATCAATGAAGAATCTGAAGTGGAGATGTTTCAGTGTAGCATAAAGGCATCACCTTGCCCATAAATTTTGTTAGGGCTTTTCCTAAGAAGGCATCTATCTTTTGGATTTATTTGAAAAAGTTCTATTTTTATAATTAAAAACATGCCCCTAAGTTTTGGTAAAAATTCTAAAGATGACCCTTGACCATAGTTCAGTAATGATCAATTGATGTTTGCTTTGTGATTTTATTTTAGTTATATTATGGGGCTTGCTTGGAGATCAATTCTATTTAGGAAGTAGGGCGAGTAACAAGTACTTCTCATGGATTAGCAGAATCCCATGATCAAAGGCTTGTATTTTAAAGCTTAAGAAGGCAAAAACTCACAGTTACAATCCGACAGTTATAGTAACCCTGATTATGATTAAATTTAGTACATGTCGGGTGGACGACATGTAGTGAGTGTGGATTGGAAAAATGGGTGAAGAAAGGGTCTCATTTGGACTCAGAATGCTTGATATCATGACAAGAACATGTAGCATAACTGGTAAAGACTCATTGATGCAGTTTTAAGGTTGTCGGTTCAAGTCCCATGAATGTCAGATAGGCAATCGGCCAATGGAAACAATTTACCAAATCCTATTATAAATGTCAACCATAGATTGATGAGATAAATGGCTTAGATGATGATGAGAATATTTGATACGTTGCAATTTTTTTGCAACAAGCACATATAATTTTCAGATAAATGTTGACTTTGATCAGGTGTTCCTTTTTGAATTTTTATCTAAGGTCAAGGGATTTTTTAAAATTTTGAAGAACTTAGGGACTTCTTTCAAATAGATAAAAAAAACAGCGCTTTTAGACAGGGTGCTCTATTTCCATCAGTGGCTTCAAACTGGTATGATAATGGACTACTTTCTTTTTTTGTGGGAATTTGACCTATTTTGCCTGTCTTTTTGTTGGTGTCGCCTACCAAATCAGGATTTCTGAAAAAAAGAGTTATTGTACCACCTTGAAATGGAGTTCAGTTGTCACCTTTATATCATCTTCTACGAGTGTTCTAGAACTTTTAGCTATTCTAGTTCCTCTTTTTTTCCCCTTGTGTATTAACATTCTCAATTGCCAAATACGAGCAAAGAAAAAAATGGTGAACCCTTGGTTTCTTTTTCTTGATTAGGTTTACACAAAGTGTGGAAGACGAGCAATGCCAACTATGATGGTGGGTTCTGCAGCAGTGTTTATAGACTGTAATGAGAACTGGAAGCTTCTGCTTGTCACTAGGAGGGGAGCAGTTTTTGTCTGGGATCTTTTGAACAAGGCCTGTCTTCTGCATGACTCACTGTCTTTTCTTGTAACTTCAGGCCAGGATTCACCTAATAAAGAGTCAGGTACAACTTTTCTGGGCTTTTTAGGGGCATAATATATACATATTGAGGGTTGGAGATCTGTCAGATTATTGAACCAGATTATAAATCTATAATTCTTAAAGTACAAACTCATAGTCCTGAAGATTCCTTCTATTCCTTGGATAGGGGTCCAACTTGGGTTAGGGTTAACCCATATGCAGCTGACCTGACCTGAAATATAGGCAGGCTAATCCAACCCGTTTAAAATATGGGTTGGACCAAGCCGAAAAAGTTTGACCCATTTTTAATTTGGACTGCGCTAGGGTCATGCTTTGTATAACCTGTGCTATCCAAAGTACCCAAATTATGTATATGAAGACACACTCCTCATTTTTTATAATCATTATTTGATGATTTTAGCTTTAACTCTTTATAATGATTATGCTTAGTGGTAAAGATTTGTTTTTATGGATGCCTCTTGGTTTGAAACATATCAATATAATATGTATAGACCAAATTAACCTATTTCCTAATTATGCGGGTTGACTCATGACCTGATTTAACCAACCTGAAGACCCGAATTAAAACAATAACCCGTTGGGGATTTAAAATGTGTTGGGTTATGGGCAGGTTGGAGGAGGCCAAAATATGGGTTGGGTTGAAAAATAGTGACCTGATCTAGATATGTGTTGTCTGAGATTTGGCTCTTAACCTGACCTACCCACCCAGATTGCACCCCTATCCTTGGATTATAGATCACTTAATTTATTATTGCCTGAGAAATGAATAGAGTACATTAATTGGTTTGTTCTTTTATGTAGTAGGTCATTCTATATTGGATGTACTGTAGTTGTGCAGCACCCTAATGCTTTGCACAAGCAGTGGTAATGGATATCTATTTAGACATTTTTGCTGTTCACAAGTGATTCGGTAGCAGCCCTATTCACAAATGGGATATTACAAGGTCTGAACAAGCCTTTAGTCCATTTGCTGTCAGGCATGGAACATGCAGGAGAAAGCAGTAGGGTGACCCATCCAACCCCAATTTGATTGTCTCTCTCTCTCCCAAGTGGTTCCCCCTATACTATCACAGTTTACTTAATGACAAAATGATTCATGTAGTGGCTAATATATAGATTGATGATTATCCAAGTGGGCCACAGAGCTAGAATAATTTAGACATCTTTAGTTTTAAGTCTAGCATGCTTATGTAATATACCATTCTTTATCAGGTACAATAAAAGTTATATCTGCAAGGTTGTCAAGATCTGGTTCACCTCTGGTTGTTCTTGCTACGCGACATGCATTCCTTTTTGATATAAGCATGATGTGTTGGCTGAGAATAGCCGATGATTGCTTCCCTGGGTCGAATTTTGCGAGCTCCTGGAATTTGGGTTCAGTTCAAAGTGGTGAGTTAGCAGCTTTGCAGGTTGATGTTGGGAAGTTCTTAGCCAGAAAAGCGAGTTGGAACAGGTTCGTTTGGCCATGATGACCTCAGTCTTTAAAAGGAAACTAAAATGATCTGCAGGATCTCTGATTTCTAGCCAAAAGTTTTACCATTGGAACCTTATAGTTGTGTGTGGCAATTGATAGCCATGCTATTCCTATATTAACCAAAAGTAATACTTGCCTTTGATGAGAAGGTAAAATTGGAGTTCCAACAACTCCCTTGTCCTCTTGTTGGAAATGTGATTCCATTCAAGTGGCTAATTTTTTTGAATGTTGATAGGCACATGAAAAGAAAAATGTAGTTGCGTAATGTTTTCTGTGTTTTTTAAATGGTGTGATGTGGGATACACCATCTAGTTTATTTTAAATTTTATTTTTATTTCTAATCTCTACCTTTCCTAATTAGTTTAGGACTCCCTGTTTAGCTAGTTTCCTAATTGAAGCAGCTTTCCTTTTCCATTTAGGTTTCTTTATTTATTTTTATAAAAGGATGATGTAGTAGTGGAAAAACACAACCCTTGATGAATATGATATGAAAAAGTAGACTTTATTTTTCGCTTTTATCTCCCTTTCTCTCTTCTTCTCCCTCCATGTGCTGCAGGCTTTTCTTCTCCTTCAACCCCGTCTTGACGAACATGAGGGATCTATTTTGCTGGATCGAATAGCCGATGTGCATCGATCCCATATCAAGTGGTATTCAAATCCGTCTCCTTGTGTTATCATAGATGATCTAGTTATCGGGTTGTTGTTTCGAAAAAAAAATAAAATAAACAAAAGAGAAAAACAGAGACGATCGTGTAGAGGAATCTCGAATTAGACCCTCTGCTGTGTTTCAGCGCCTGATTTGTTGCCTCCATCGTCCTCCCAGTTTCGCTCTTGGCCGTTTCCTACAGATTTGACTTCCAAACATCTCCACCTGCCACTGCTGTTACTCCAACAGTAGCCCGCTGCTTTGCTTCTGCCCTGCAGCCAATGCTCCCAGTTCCGCTTTTACGGCAAGTTCTCTGCCAGGCCAACCGTCGCCCATAGCCTACTGATCGTCTCCTTGCTCGCCCACCAACCCAGCGCCTCCACTACCGATCATCCCTGCCCAGATTTGCCATTCCCCTCCCTTTTGCAAAACAAATATAGACCCAAAAAAAAAAAAAAAAAACAACAAACGCACACCTGTTTACTTCCGCCGCTCACCCCCTTAACGCCTTCAACTGCATCACCCAACCCCATCTGTAAACCCCCAAACGAACAACAATCCCCTGTTTCTTTCCTCTTCACTCACCCTCTATAAGCCCATCGCCCATCCCACTCCTCAAACGTCGTACCTTGAAATCGAGCCCAAACCTCATTTTCGCCCAAACCGAGTCCCTGCATTCTTTCCCGATGCACAAATCTGTTTTTCCCACCCTCAATTCTCCAGAACCCAACCTCCCTCACCTTGCTAGCAGTGCTCCTCCCAGTTTTCCTCACTTCTGATTCCCATCTTGCACCACTCCTATGTCCCTTTTCCTTTTTTCTTTTCTTTTCACACTCCACGTGGGACCCTTGGCTGAATTTAACTTTTCATTTAATCCCACTTTTGACCATCATTTCCAAATCATCCCTATTTGACCCAATTATTTCCACACCCCTTTTAAATCGATCACCCGCTGCATCACGTGAACTCTATGGCACCTAACAATGGTCATGAGTGTGTTACTAGGTCTGAGTTGGAAAAAAGGCTTGTAGAGCTTCGTGTGTCGCTACTAGCATCCTTGCAAGAAATATTGCATGGGGAGAGATACAACAACGTGAAGTGATAGATAACTTTGAGCCCTCATATCAGATTTACTCGAATCTTACAGCTCAAACACAACCACCTCCATCACCAATGCTACCACCACCACTTCCACCACCACCACCACCAGTACCACCGTCATCGCTACTGCCGATTGCCCAACCCTCCCCCATTCCCAGTACCGATCCTGATATGGATACCGCAAAACTATCTTATGATTATTCGTACATTATCTTGCCCGCCTTCTGTCCTATCTTTTGTGCCTCGTGCTTACTTTCCCATCCTTTAGGACCATGTCAACACTCAAGTGCAATTTGAAAACCCCTTCGAGACTGGATTGATTCATGCTTGCTTGAGCCCGTGTATGGTCTTTGCTTCATTCATCTCGAAGATAGTTCGCTCTTGTCGTCCATGCCCTGATCGTGGCCCAGTTGCCAGCTTTGTCATTCGGAGCTTTGGCATTGGTCTCTACCTTAGTCTGATACCCCGAGACAGTCTCACTTCCTATGACAATGATGCAATTATTTTACCTGATTTCATCTCGAGGACGAGTTCTTTTCATGACCGTAGGACTGATATAGGACACGCCATCTAGTTTATTTTAATTTTTTTATTTACTTCTAATCTCTTCCTTTCCTAATTAGTTTAGGACTCCCTGCTTAGTTAGTTTCCCAATTGAAGTAGCTTTCCTTTTTCATTTAGGTTTCTTTATTTATTTTTATAAAAGGATGATGTAGTAGTGGAAAAATACAACCCTCAGATGAATGTGATATGAAAAATTAGAATTTATTTTTCTCTTTTTTCTCTTCTTCCGCCGTGTGCTTCTGGCTTTTCTTCTCCTTCAACCCCGTCTCGACGAAGACGAGGGATCTATTTTGCTGGATCGAATAGCCGGTGTGCATCGATCCTGCATCATGGTGATTAAGGAAAGGTCTATCCATGGGCTGCCACCTTTCTCACAGGCTTATCTTAGAGATTGTTTAAAACATTTTCATATTGAATTATGTCTATCCTTTCTTTGTTTACCAGTCCATCTTTCTGGTTCTGCCACATCTTCAAAACTTTAAAACCTGTCAAGAGTTGAGATGTCTACTACAGTCTATCAACATCATTTTTGTTGTTGTTGTTGCCTTCCTTGTCAAAGCCATTATCCCTTCTATCTAAGGTTAGATTAGAGTTGTATGTCTCATTTCATCCTTATTGTAGTGTATTTGGGTCATTAATTGTTTGGAGATTTCAGTGTGTTGGATAGGTATCCATTCTGCTTTGCATTTGATTGGTCTTTGACAAGGTTTTCTTTCCCCCCTCCCCCCTCCTCCTCCTGCTTGGGATATGTGTTGAAGGGAATCTTGTTACATAAAATGAACACACATAAAAGGCACATTATGTGTCACGCAATGTTTTCTTGACTTCCTCGTTCCTTAGTTGTCACTAATAATTGTTGGCTCTGATGACAGAAACAGTATCAACCTACAGTATTTTCCATTTTCTACAGTGAACTTCCAAAATGTTCAAGCTAATTATGACTCCCTAGTTTTCTGATTCAGCTGAGTTCTTGGTCAACTTGCTGAATCAACCCAGCCCTATCATATATACCTGCTCAATGGGTAGTGTCAAACTGAGTGGAACAGATTCTGAACTTACTAGGCCCAGGTCTTGGTTGACTTGCTGTGTCAACACAACCCAGTCATATACATGGCCACTTGATAGGCTCAAACTAGGTGGAATTGAGTTATGATTTGACCAGTCTCAGTCATGACTTGTGCCAAAACAACTAAGTCGAGCTTTGATTGATTCATTTTACTGAATTGATTAAGTCTTCAAATAAAATAGTTATTTTTTATTAATTATAACTTGAGATGTGTATGGGTGAATGTTAATAAATTTAAATAATGATTATGACGTTATGGAAGATGTAACTTGTGATTACATTTATTTTGGCGATCTTGTCAGAGGCTTCAGAGTTATCTATGAGTAGTGGCATCATTTTGGTGTTTTACTAATTGTATTTTTAGAACTTTTATATTTTGTTAGTGGAATCTACATAGGTTCAATAATAATTATTATTTAAAGTTGATACATCCTGCCCCTGGTGACTGAGTCGTGGTGAATAACGATGATAATGATAATTATTATGAAATATCTAGAAAATTTGACCCCTATCACTTGGTTGACCCTCTGAGTCTCCTGGTTCATTCAACCTGTTAATTATCTGAGTCCTAGTCTTGATCCTAGTTTGAAAACTATGACTTGAGCATACCTTGTGTGTTCATTTTTTGTCCATCTCAAATATATATCTGTATGTATTCATTTTTCTAGGTAACATTTTAGCAGCATTCTTTTGGTTAGACAGTGACCAGGCATTTCACTACCATCTGCAAATGCTGCAGGGTAACTGATGATGGGGTGCAAACACGTGCTCATTTGGAGGCTCAGTTAGCATCATCACTGGCATTGAAGTCACCTAATGAATATCGTCAATGCCTTCTTTCCTATATTCGGTTTCTGGCAAGGTTAGTTTCTTCTCATGATCTGCCACAAGTACATTGTTAGGGTTTTAAGCAGAGATACCACTTAACATGATGAGTGATCAATTTGAACATGTAGAGACCTATGTTGCATGTCTTACATGTCTAAGTATCTCAGAATATATGATGCTTACTACAATTTGTTGGATTTGACTTATCCTAGAACATAGCATTCTTAAATTTGGCATAATATTCAAATAAGTGTAAGCATATATTTATATTTATTTAAAATAAAATAAGGTGTAAAATTAATGCAATTAAAAAATAATTTACAAATTTTAGTCTAAATAATCAGTTAATACTCTATTAGAAATTCGTTTAAGGTGGTTTAGTCACGTTAGTAGAAGACTAGACACCGCTCTAGTGTGTAGAGTTGAGAGGCTACATATTGTAGGCACAAGGAGAGGTTGACCTCTTAAGACTTGGAGGGAAGGGATAAAGATGGACATGCTAGATATTGGAGTGACTGTCCCTATGGATTATGATAGGGTCATATGGTGAAATAGAACTCAAAAAGCTGACCCCAATTAGATGGGATTCTTGCTTTCAGAACCATCTATTAAAGGACTAAAGGAATCTGTGCAGAATCTAACGAAGTACGTCACATTCCAAAGAATCTATGCAGCAGAGTTAGGGATCCTGTATGTGGATGGGTTGGGGCTGGGGTCTATATTACATGTTTTCTTAATGGGAAACAGCACCCATATCCGATGTATCTCCATGTTGGATTCTTGATGGACTTTCTAGTATGTGTCTGTTTCAATATAGATTGCTTTAGTACTAGCATAACATTATTTTGTATGGTGATAAAGTTTTATGTCACTTCTGCAGTTCTCTGTGATCTAAATAAAAATTGAATGTTTATTATTTGATTGTTTTCAGTGAGGTTTATACACCAAGTTTTAAATTTATTTAAATTTTTCCTCAAATATTATGATGCATCCATGAATCCTATGTTTTGGGAGTTTTCAAATCCGACAGGTTATGCCCGTATCAGATTTCAACATACCTGCCTGTACTGATGCAAAATAGGGTTGGGGAGTATTACAGTATGACTATAGACTCGTGATTTGGGATTTAACCTGCCAACCCAGTTTCAATATTTAGAGCTATCCAACTCAGCTTACATTACCCCCTCATCCTCGGTTGACAATCATGTCATTTAGGCTATTTTACATGTGTGTTGGATGTTTCTCTTGTTTGTTTTTGCCTATTTGGAAACAATGGGAAAGAGAGAGAGAGAGAGAGAGAGTAGGAAGGTTATGTTGGTGAGTTGCTTTATTCCGCCGACAAATACCCCCTTTTCTTGTGAAAGAGAACAAATAAGAAGGATTCTGTTAGGTAGCGAGAGAAACATGTACAAAGATGGAGATGGCATCTGAGGTGCATTGCATTGCACTTCCAAAACTGAATACATCATCTATATAATGTGTGTTCTAATGCAGTGGCATGGCTTCATGTAACGTTAGCATTTCAAAAACCAAAGAAATGAAGAAGAGAGAATGTTGTTTAGGTAGAGCTATGGTGCATGGATGTTTACACTACTTGCAAACCTTCTTTACCTTTTTTTTTTTTCAGTGTAATTTTCATTGTTAACATGCAATGGCATGGCTTCATGTCACGTCAGCATTTCAAAAAATAAAGAAATGAAGAAGAGATAATGTTGTTTAGGTAGTGCTATGGTGCATGGATGTTTACAGTTTACACTACTTGCAAACCTTCTTTACCTTTTTTTCTTCTATTTTTTCCCCTCTATTCGTAGTGTAGTTTTCATTGTTAACACACCTTGCATTTTTTTCCATTAATATTATTTTTTGTATTGATTACCATTGTTTGGTCTCTTTTTATCAGCATGACGTTTGGTAGTTCAAAATAAACTACCTATCAACAAATTTAATTATTCTGAATAATGAATAAACTCGTGTATTTATTTTTTCTGTTTTGGATAGTAGTGCTTGTGTACGTTACTGGAGATTCATTATGTTAACATTTTGCAGAGAAGCAGATGAATCCCGATTGAGAGAAGTCTGTGAGGGCTTTCTTGGTCCTCCAACCAGCATGGTGGAGTCCACTTTGTCAGATTGCAAGAACCCTGCGTGGGATCCTCTTGTGTTGGTGAGGTTCTAGTTTGTATGATGAACCTGCTCTTTTTCCCCCTTTTCTGATTAATGACAAAAGATTATATTAAGATCATAACAACAACAGATGAAAGTACATAATGGGTTCAATGTCATATGTGGCATCACTCCCTATCTACTGTGTAACACTTCTTTCAATTCTGGGATTGTCTATATAAATTTCTAACTTGACCAGCATTCCTTATTTGTCTGCTTATCTGCTCATTATTCATTTGTTCATCTCCAAATATTTTGGGAAGACAATATTTTGGGAAGACAATTATTTATTGGACTTGAAAATGGGGAAGAAAATTAGACTAGGATACTTATCATTTCAAATATTAACTCCTTATTTGAGCGGTAACAATAAGATTTATATTAATAGAGAGAAAAGATACAAATACATCAAATGAGAATGGTGTCTAGAAGGAATAGACCGAAAAAAAAAAATACAAAACAGAATAAAAGAACAACTAGAAAACATCCATAAGTCAAAAAAAATCATCTTGGCCCCATCTCTGCTCGAATGCCTCCTCTCTCACAGAAAAAAAAAAAGGCCTGAAAGTGAGTGTTAGACTCCAAACTTTGCGAAGAAATCCGTCACACCATTGTCTGTGCGAATAACTTGGGCAAATGAAACTTCAAGTCCCAAAGCTAGAGCCCTAATCTCCTTAACCTTGATAATCAATCTCCAGGGAGGTCCCATTTGATTAAATTTGCCGAGTCCCTTCTATCACTATTTACCATGCCCGTAGACTGTCCAGATGGTCAGAGCTCTCCTAATACTGAGGAGTTCCACCTCATTTGAATCCCTGCTCTCCAGTGACACTGTGAATACTAGAACACCTCATATCCTTCCTCCGAGGAGCCGCATAGGAAGCAACTAAAATCTTCCTCCCTTCTCAACAACCCTCTCCTCTTGAGTTCCATTCTGGTAAGAACCTTGCCCTTTAGCGCACACCACACAAAAGTTTGAACACTTGGGGGAGCTAGACCTTTACAGGCTAAACTAGAGGGGGAATCCACACTGTTGCTATTGAAGGAACAATTCTACCATTGTCTTAACTGAGTAGATACCAAAGGAGTTGCCTGTCCAAACGAGTTTGTTCTCATCTTCTAAAGGCAAGAGGAACTCCCCTAATTGGGTTAACAGATCTTCCCTGCTTACTCTCAAAGGATCTGAGTTCTCTCCAAAATCATGGTACCAAGAAATCTGACAACTTTATAGTAGTCATGTACTAAGGCCAGTTTGTTCCTAGATATTTTGTATAGCCTAGGATACATTTCTTTTAAAGGCCTATCTCCCATCCAAAGATCCTTCCAAAATAAAGTCCTGCCACCTCTACCAACCAGTAACCTGGTTTTGCCTTTATAAATGCTTCCCACCACCGATCTACCTTGACGTAAATTCCACTAGGCCCTAACTATAGGAGATCTAGTCTTTTCGACGTTTTCTCCCAGGGCCCACCCGCTGCTATCCTCTAAACCATTATCTAGCAATCAAAACTCTAATCCACATGGCCACCCTTTCTTTCCCGAATCTCCAACACCACTTACACATAAGGGCTTAATTTCTAACTTGAAGTGGGACAATTCCTAACCCTCCTCTTGACTTGGGCTTAATCACCTCTGACCAAGCCACCAGGTGGCCTTCTTTTTCGCCTTATTATCTCCCCAAAGAAATCTCCTGAACATCTGTTCTAACTTTTTCATTATTCCTCTTGGCATTTCAAAAAGGGATAAGTAATAAATCAGAAGCAAGGTTGTCAAAAACGAATCGTATCGTGAATCGGTCTTGGGGTCTGAACCGTGAATCGTAATGTAAATTGTAAAATCGTAAGATTTATAACGTTTTGTTCAATTCCTCATAATATATAAGTAAATATGCAAACACATGAATATATGACAAAATGTACCAATTCAAAAATAAATCAAAATGCATTAGAAGTGAAGTTTTTACAATCCGAAATACAAAATTACAAATCATCATTATTCGGAAAATTTTATTATCCAAAATTCCAAAACATCTAAGATTTTAAAGAATGTCATTATCATCAATCATCATTGTCATCAATGTCATCTAAAACATCCAAATAGGATGAAGATAAAGTGTCTTCCATCTTACACATCCCCCTCTCTAATTTCTTCAACGCTTTCTTCCTCTCCTATAACGCTCTTTCGCTTTCTTGAATAAACCCTTGTTATTAGAAAAATCAAATATTTTATAAATTTTGTATTCTAAAATCTAAATATAATATACCTATCTTCAAGAGTTTAAAACGTTTACTCGTTTCTTCCTCATTAAACATCATGGCGGCTTGCAACCAAGAATTGTCTTCTGGAAAAGCTGGATCTTGTTTTTCAGTGATCCATTCATCATCAGATTCCACATCTGATAGGCAAATAGAATCATAATCTTTCTTTGAATCTCTTAAAGTTTGTCTCACTTGTATTTGTAAATTGTATTTTACAAATACAAGGGCATTCATCCTTTTTGCCTCTAGCTTATTCCTCCTCTTCGTATGAATCGAAAAAAAATTAAGAGAAAACAATCAAACATACAAGATTATTATCTCCACTTCTTAAAGAAATGTTAAATATTAATTTAATTAAAGCTAAAAATAAAACGTACTTGGTCAAACACGCTCCAATTTCGCTCACACCCAGTTGCGCTGCAAGTTAAACTCAAAATCCTTATTTCAACACGTTGCAATTCTTTATTTTCATCACCATAATCATCCCACCAAATGGCTATAAAACATGAGATAAAAAATCAAATTCCAAACTTAGACAATAAATGAGTAAATAGTAAGTACTAAATACCTAGTTGTTTTCTTTTCCTTGTTGTTATGGCCATCTTATCCCCAAACAATTCTTTTCCAGTTTTGAAATAATGCAATTGTGCATCAATTTTAATCCTCTCATCCATGTCTATAGCCAACTTCTCAAGACATTGATACTACCCCTTTTTAATTTCAACATCTGGACTAAATAATTCGTCGTGGTGGAAAGAAGGATTCAAATAATAAGCAGCTGCATGCAATAGATGGTAAAGTTGTTTATTCCAACGAGCATCTATCAAGTCCCAGTATGGCTTGTATTTCTTTTCATCACTGTTTAATCTCTTGGCAATCTTCTCCTTAGCTCGATCCATGCCCCTCATATATATACCCCATTGCTGGTTTTTTATCTCCATCAACTAATCGAAACAATTTTACGAGAGGCATTCTAACCTTGGTACAAACACAAGTTACTGTCAAAAATCAAATCATTCACTTTTTTTCCCCTTCAATCTTGGACAAAGGCATTAAATCCCATTCATCTGAGCTAAACATTTCCGTAGACCAGTTTTCCATTTCAGTATGCTTTTCAATGTAAGGTATCTTGTTGCAAATCTTGTTATTGCTAGCCTAATTAACTCACGATTTTTCGTGAAATGTCTCATTAAGCTTAGTACCAAACCATGATAATAAATGAATTTTGCAATTGATTTTGCATCAGAAATAGTAGATAACTCCAACTTTAGTTTCCCTATATCATCTAGCATAAGATCAATGCAAGGTGTTGCACATGAAATCCAAAATAATTTTTTCCTTCTGTTCATCAAAATTTTGCCGGCCTTTAAATATGGTGCTGCATTATCGGTGACAATTTGCACAACATTATCCACTCCTACCTTTTCTATAACTGAATCTATATAAGGTTGGCCAAGTTCTCTACATTCTTGGAAATTGAAGATGTGTCAACACTTCTCAAAAATACGCTCCCCATTGGACTATTGACAAGGGAATTAGTAATGGACCGATGATAATTGTGTACTTTTTATTTTGCCCATTTCTTTTTATGATTTTCCAACATTTTCTCTACATTTTCAACTCCGATTTTGAGATAAGTAAAACTTATCTTATGATATGATGGGGGTTTCAACCTCTTTCCAAAGTTCCCAATTGATTCACACATGGGTTCGAAAAATGGACTCTTTACTAAATTGAAGGGGAGGGCATTTGCATAGAAAAACCGACAAATATTAAGACAAGCAGTTGTTCTATCCTCTTTTTTCCAAACTCTATTAAGAGGTGATTGTTTCTTGTCATCCTCCAAATTCACAAAATTTTCCATCGGTCATTTCCCTTTTCTTGGGTCCTTAAGTAATATTCAAGTCTCTCAGCCTTCATTTGGGCCTCTGTTTTTTTCCTTTGTGTCCAAATTTTGCCCCATCAACTCAACACATTTTTTGGTCACTGATTCTAGACATTTTTAACATGCTGCTACATCCTTTTTTGTTTTTCCTAAATGATTTTCCATCTGATAAATACTATCAAGCATATTTTTTTGACAATAGTTGCATTGCACATGCAAATGGTTGTCCGGTTCCACTAGTACAAAACTACCATGCTTCATCTTGTCCGTCATTCCCACTACCACTTCGTTGACTTCGGACCATTTTAACAATTTTTTACTAAATTTCTAAAGTCGCATCCATAAATTTATCACTTATCATCCGCCCTGAAAAGGCAAAAGCAATCATCCAAACAAAAGTATTAATATGATATTTAAAAGTTTAAGTATAAATACAATATTATATAAATAATACTAGGGGACATAACCTGCTGTATGGTGTATAACAGTATGTGTATAATTGTATGGTGTATAACAGTATGTGTATAATTGTATACTGTATAACAGTATACTCTACACAGTATAAAAGTATATTGTATAGTATACAATATTGTATACTAAGTAACTGATTATTGAATTTGGAACATTTATTTGGAAGTTGTAATAGAGAAGTCAAAAACACTATAAAAGTGCTATACTGTACACATGTAAAAGTGTTTTCATATACATCAAAGACCATCTACAAAAATCCTATGCAGCATCTCCAAAGTTCCATGACATATGTCAAGCACAGGTATAAGAAAGAAACTAAACTACAATTCTCTTACAAAGGTTCAGCTATCTTAGATTTCATAGATTTTTTCCTCATGCAGTTTCATAGTGCAATAAATAGTATATATATACTGTATAACACTATATTGCATTACAGTATACAATATTGTATACTGTATAACAGTATACTGTTATAGATACAATCTATTGTACACGAACAGAAGAGGAAGAAAAGAGAAGAAACAAACAGAGAAAAGAGGAAGAAAAGAGATTTACATTTGCAGAAGAAGAGAAGAAGAAGAAAAACGAAACATGAGAAAGAAAAGAGAAGAAGATTTGCGAAAAACAGTCATGGAATTGGAAAACAGCGAAAAAAAAAGCCCATACCTGGAAGAGAAGATCTGTAGAGACTGCGAATGCCTAGATGGAGTCGCAGATGGCTTGTGAATCCTGCAGTTGCAGATGGCTTGCGAGTGGGTTGCGAAGGGTATGACACTTGGGAGAAGTTCCAGAGACTAAAGAGAAGACTAAAGAGAAGTTGTAGAGGCTTTGGAGAGTCGAATGAGATTTTCTCTCAATATTGTTGGCCCATGAATGAGATTTACTCGAGAATTTACGCCAATACACGTATTACTTACTTAAATGGCCATGCACCCGACGTTTCATAATCTCATGCAAAATTTTTTGCTCCAAAATTTTGTATCGTGTGACTCTACGAGTCTACGATTCGACTTGTACGATTCACGAGTCGAATAGAAAATCGTACGATAATAAGCAGTGGTCGATATTGTAGCCGATTCAGATCGGGTGAACATGTGACTTGATACGAATCGCACGAGTCGACTCGCCACTCGTGCGATTTTAACAACCTTGATCAGAACAATAAGATAGATTCAATGAGGGTTAGCCGTTCCCCTAAGGAAAGATATTTCCATCCCCACCCGGCTAGTCTTCTCTCTATATTTTCTACAACAGGTGCATAGAATCTTTTAAGCCTTGGATTCCCTCCTGCAGGTAAACGTCGGTAGATGAATTGTAGCTTCCTAATACCACAACCTATCTTCTCCACTAACTCCTTAAGAAGCTCTCCATCCACGTAAATCCCGATTAGGGTGCTCCTATCAAGGTTGATCCTAAGACCTAAAACCAACTCAAAGTACTTGAGGATCGCTTTGTAGCCCATGACTTCGTTTCTATGTGGTTCACAAAAGAATAAGGTATCATCAGCAAACTGAAGATGTGTGACAATCGGACTGTGTAGCGATGAGACAAAATCTCTAATGATCCCCAACTCTAGCTTTTTCCACCAGTTTGTTCAAACTTTCTCCTACGAGTGTAAAGAGAGTGGATCTCCCTATGTCAAACCTCTGTTAGCTGCTATTGGTGGAGTTGGAGAGCCATTTATTAGTACTGAATACTTAGTATTCCTCGATACAGGCTTTCATCCACTGTCTCCATCGTTGCCCAAAACCCATCCTATCAAGATCATAGTCCTTTTCCATGTCATTTTTGAAAAGAAACCCCGGTTTCTTATCCTTTTGTCTCATGTGAACAAGTTCATAGGCAATTAAGATGCCATCTAAAATCTCTCTATCCTCCACAAAGGCCCTTTGATTCACCAATTATCTCTAGCAATGCCTTTTTTTAACCTATTGGCCAACACCTTGGCTATTAGTCTGTAGACACCACCAACAAGGCTAATTGGCTTGTAATGTGAGAGTTCAATCGGGTCTTCCCTCCTTGGTATGAGAGTGATGAAACTATTTTTCAATCCTCTAGTAATGATTCCATCTCGATGAAATTCACTGAAAACCCTAAGGAAGTCAGGTCCCACCGTCTCCCAACATAATTTAAAGAATGTAAAATTGAAACCATCAAGACCCGATATGTGTGGGGTGGGGGGTGGGGTTTAGGAGCAAGAGTACCCGATTTGAGCAAGTGGAAGCAAGAGCACCGTCTGCTGAAATGAAGATCATTAAGAGCCGATAGTCAAGTACTGCATCTATAGAGGTAGAGCCTAGAGAAGCTGAAGAAGAACATTTGAAAGTCCTGATGTCGAAAATAAGAGACAACTGGTGATCCTGTGACTTAGTGGGGATGAAACTAATTCGAGGCCAAGGTGAAGTGGCATGAGCGAGATCTGTAATCTGGAGAACATGTGAAGAAAACAAGCCATGAGGTCTACACAAGGAAGGGTCAGAATAAAAGAAAAGTGGGGGGAAAGAGAGTACCTAGAACTGAAGCTGATGGCGAGAGACCAGTGTGAGGGGTGGGAGAAGGGGAAGCTCTGGATGGGGTAGTGTGGCAGGGATGCTCGGAAGGAGACTGGAAGATAGGCGAGAAATGTCTCCTAACTGCCTCTCTACAATTCTTGTCTACTATTCGTTGACCATCCACTACAATTGACCTGATACTATTTGATGCTCTTCGGGCATTGACACATTTGTGGAAGAATTTCATATTTTTATCACCTTCAACCATATTTCTGTCGCCATTTTACCTCAGGTTCCTCATCCCCATGGTCCCTTTCTCCTTCATAAAACATGCAGTGAAACAGATGAATATCTATTCTATCATATTTATTCTTTCCAATCCAACATCATTATCAACAGATTCTGTGATAGGGATGTAAATGGACCTCAGTAAATCATGTAAATTTTGGTAAACCTTATAAAAACCTGGTTCAGTTTCATATAAAAATTTACTTTGATTGAACCAAAAAAGAACCTGATCTCATTGTATGCAAAAATAAGCTTTGGTCTACTAACAGAAGCCGGATTCAATTGTCAGAGTACTGTGTGAAATAAGTTACATTTTAACAGCTAGTGTTGGCTCAATTGATTTTTGAATTCTGATTTGTACACTCTGCAGGGAATGAAAAAACACAAACTTTTGAGGGAAGACATCCTCCCTGCCATGGCATCAAACAGGAAAGTTCAACGATTGCTAAACGAGTTCATGGATCTCCTCTCTGAATATGAAAGTAGTGAAGCTAATGCAGATCAGATGGAGGCTACCCAACCATGAAGGTCTGCCGATCTTGAATGCTGTTGCCCTCTTGTTTTGAAGGAAATGATTCTGATATTTGACACCAGTGCTTGAGAAGCGGTGTACAGTAGGTTGATACTGGCAATGCCAATGCACAGAACCTGCCTTACAATTTTGTACCTACTTTTCATATTGGTTCTTCACATGAAAGACGCAATGTAAATTTTTTTTAGAGAGAAGTCTCTGACCTGTGCATTGTTAGTAGGGTTTAGCACCCATCTCTGTACCATTGATGCTTATTTTGTCCCTTTTTTTCTTAATATTTGAGAGATGTAGGACAATTTGAAAAAAAAAAAAATTGCTTTCATACGTTATTTCTTTATGATTGATAAGTGACCGTTTGGTTGGTAATTCTTTAATTGGTATGCTTTATGTGATGGGTCCATTTGTTTTTTCCTCTCCTCTTAAGGGCCAGTCCTGAAGTTATATTGTGACTGATGCTTGAGCATAATGAACTTACACATCATCCCAGCCAGATCTGAAGCAAAGGGGTTATTGCCTTGTTGGTTGGGTGGGGAGTGCAAAGTGGACCTGGAATGTTGAGGGCAGAAAGGCTAGGGCAGATTGACCATTCTAATTATAGTTTAAAAACTCAAAAAAACTTATGCAGCATTGAGTTTTTTCTAGTAGAGTTAAAAAACTCGCCCAAATTACTTGAGTCGAATCTGAGTTTTGAGTTTTTGAACTTTGATTGTAACTGATGTATGTTACTACTGCATTGGAGTAAAACCAATTTTAAGCAAGTTCCCTGTGATGGGTCAGTCAGTCCCACTAATACCAGACAGTTGTGGATCATCCTGTCACAGGTGTGGGTCAACTGTCTTCTGTAGATATCTAATTTGCAGCATTGAAGTTTTAATTTTGGTTATCAATTTTATCATCTTGATTGATTGTGAGGAATGACGTTAGAATTTGAATTTTCGGATGACAACGTCGCTTTAGTTTTCGTAGGGCTCACTTGCTTGCCATCTCATCTACGACGGGCGCAAAGACTCGTGGGGCTGATTTCTTAGAAAATGATGTTAACCCTTCAACTCAAACCATCTGCATATTGGCTTTCGTAATATTTTAGGCGATTTGGGTGTTGTATGAATTGATTTCAATTCAACAGATTAATGAACGAATGGGGAGCTTTCTCCTTTTACCTTGTACCAACCACCGAGTTCAAGGACTATGAGAAAGTCATTCAAGTGCAAGCAAGACAATAATAGATGAAGGGTATCTTGTATAAGGAAGGACAATCTAATCAGGAGTTCTCTCTTTCTTCATTTTTCTTTAAGTTATTAGCACTATATACCTAAGGTTGAAATATCGGCCGATATGGCTGATATTTCGGATTAAATATCGGTATTTTAAATTTTTTTTTTTAAAAAAAACACCGATATGGTTTTTGATGGTTTTTACACGGTTTTTCACGGTTTTTCGCGGTTCTTCACGGTTTTTAACAGTTCAGAGTTTACGGCTTTCACGGGTTCTCACGGTTTTTTGCGGTTTTTCGCGGTTCTTCACGGTTTTTAACGGTTCAGGGTTTACGGCTTTCACGGTTTTTTGAAGTTTTTCACAATTTTTAACGTTTTTTCACGGTTCCGATATCGGAGGAGAGAGAAATGTCGATATAGGAGGAGAGAGAAAATTATCGGCCGATATATCGGTTTAACCATTTTTTTAACCCCTGCTGTATAATAATGAATCTCACCTACGAGGCCACGACAGAGCAGACATGATTTAATGCATCTTGTAAAATGAAAATGAAATTTTTATATTTAGGCTCAACCCCTTCTGGACACTCCTCAGGGACTAAACCAGTGTGTGTGGATTGAGAGGTTTATACATGTTCGTAGGATTAATCTCACCTCTAATGTGAGATGAGAATACCCATGTTTAGAAAAAAGATGAATAAGTTTATGTGAGAATTTGGTTGCAAGGCCAATCTAGAATTATTTAACAATATCATATTTATAAAGAGACTGTCTGACCGGCTGTGTCTTTTAATCCAATGGTTCAAATATTTAATTTCAGCGACTCCATGGAGAGACACACCGCTGTGTCGGCACAATTTTTCATGACAAGCATTACTGTGACAAACTAGTCAATAGATCTAAAAATGAAATTGAGCTCTCCAGTATTCATCACTCAACAAAAATGGGCATATTCAATTATTTTTGTTGAGTTGTGGCTCGGATTCACGACAACTAAGGTCGGGATTTTCGATTAGTTGTTGGCGTGTGGAGAATAGGGTCTTGATTTTCATCTTAATTCAAGGAGTATTGGATGGACAAAAGATATCATCTTTGTCATACATGTTGGCCGTATAGAAGAGCAGATCTTGTGAGTGATGGTGGCTTCTTAAAGAGGAGTTTTATTGGCAACAAGAAATCAATATTTTGGTGGACTTGATTGCATGAGATAATTACACGTTGGTATGCATTGTATAGTATATATATCAACGTGGGAATTATAGGCCGAGTGTCTTTCTAGGCTATGGGAAGCCACGACATGGAGGGTGCTTTGGATGGTCGCATGCATAGAATTATGCATGGAGGAGATTTGCTCTCAACGGTGGAGGGGTCCGCATACAACTGTGGAGGATATGGACAGACGTTGACAGGCCTCGCGTTCGGGGAGCATGTTGGGATATGCTCGGGGAGCGCAGGAAGCGTAGAGGAGAGCTAGACAGAAGATGGGTTCTTCAGGATATGAAAGTGGTAAGAAGATGGGGTATACAAAAGGCTCGGGACTTCGGGTTTGGGCTCTTGACTCAAGGGAGTCGTTAATATTGTACTTGTATTTCTTTTCTCTCATAGTGAAGATTTTTGTTGCTCCGTGGACGTAGGCCAGGTGAGCCGAACTTCATAAAATCGTCGGTATGTTTTGCTTGTGCTTATTTTATTCCGTTAATTATTTGGTGTGATTATTTCTCTAATAATCCCAACAATTTTAACTCGATTTAAGGCAGTTATTAAATGAATTATTCTAATATACGCAAGGGAAACACCTAAAAAATAAGAAAAAATAATAACCCTTTAGAAGCTCCTCTTTAGTTTTCCTCTCTGTTAAAAAGGGCTACTCTTCGTTTTATTTTAGTCGGCATGTGCAGATTGGGAGATTTACACATGCCTCAAAGATTAGTCAAGTAAGACATTTGAATACATTAGCCTTAAAAAAAATGATCCATGTTAGCAGCATAGTGTATGTCGTTAGATGCGTAGGTGGACGGTCCTACACAGGGGTATAAGTGTAGGTATCGGCCGATATATTTCTCTCTTATTATTAATTTTTCTTTTTTACAAAACTCACCAATATCGACCGATATCAGCAATATATATCGGATTTCGGCAGATATCTGCCGATATATAAAGGTTTTCAAAACCGATATATATTGGCTTATATGGTACCAATATTTACACCCCACTCCGACACGGTACAAACCCAACAACAATGAACGAACGATACTCTTGAATTCTATACCCTCTCCATTTAATCATCTCATGGCATCCCTAATAACTCTCCCTTTCTTTTGTAACTTGTTTTATTAATTTATAAATGGTGGCAAAACCTCTAAATATCTCATTTATCAAAGCTGAAACCTCAAAAATACAATTGCAGAAAGATCCCTTTTGCTACTACTTCTGCTAATTGATTTCCCTATTTTCACTTCTTTTCTTTATGAACAAATACTTCAACTTTTGAACTTATGAGATCGATCACAAAGTATTTCAAAACTGTGAATGATAAAGTAAGAAATGTGATCTTGTGTAGGAGACATGATTATCATAAGGATAGATTCTACAAAATATTTATTAATCAGCAATTACATATTTTAGTATATAATCTAATGGTTCAAGCATTTCATCAATATAAGTATTTTGTTCAAGAGAATTTTCTTTTTGTTATATAATCAATATAACTTATATTGATTAACCATCAACTCTACATATATGATAACTTTTTTTTATTATACATATTTTAGCTATACATTTCTTGAAACTAACTATGGAAAATGTAGAACTGTGGGAAAATTGACATTTTTCCTCTCTATTGATATGAGTATAAATAGAATTTACGAGCCTCACAAAATATGAAAGAATAAATTGAAATCAATTTACAATCCCTTGTTTAGGGAAGTGTAGTTCTATTATTGGAAAGTTTTTAATTTTTACTATCTAATTTGATTTTGAAATTATTGTAAATTATTATAATTCAAATCCGGATATGAGAATTTGAATTATAATAATAACGTTTAAACTGTGTTAAAATGTAAATGTGGTAGAAATTTATAAACACACAAATGGACGCACTGTTCGAGTCTGAAGCCTGAAGCCAAAGTCTGCAATTGGAAGCCAATGAGCCAAAGTCCACCAGTATTCTGGGACAGATAAAAGTCCAAATATGAGATTCAAGTCTAAAAGACCAAGTGGAACTAGTGAATTCCATTTGAAGCATTATGGAAATAAGAATGAGAGAAAAAAATGGGATTTGGATTGACCAAAGTGAATTTTGGAGGAGGAATATTTTGACACAGTTTCAGTATTTTGGTTAACTTTTTACTCCAATGTCTGTTGCATTTATTCTTATTGCGTTGAAAAGAAGACTTCAAGGGATACAACTTTATAGTTTATAAAATTTCGTGATTAATAACTTAACAAGGTCAAAATCGAGCTACAAGCTGATGCATGTGTAGAAAATGGGATTTGTACCCTACTTTCCAAATTATTCCAAAATCCTTAAAATCATGGTGTCTTATCTACAAAATTCGACCATGGCTGGGAAAAGACAGTAAATTTGGATAAATAAAAGAGAGAGAATTTGAGAGAAAGTTTTGGAGAGAATTATGGAGGAATTCTCTCAAGCCTTGCCTAATCCAGTTTCTTTTCAGCATTATAAATAAAGGGAGGATTGGAAGATGACAAGACTAGAAGAGAAAGGAATATTCGAATTTTGTCTTTGAGTTCTTGTATTTTTATTTTTATTTCATGTCTTTGATGCAAAAACTCTAACGCATTATAATTTTCATTTCCAATTTAATTGAATGAAATTCATGGTAGCTTCTTTAGATTTATGTTTTCCCAATTGTTAAATATTTTATGGTGATTGTTTTTTTTATGTTACTTTAATTCTTTTTAAGATGTTTAGGAATAAATTAATTTAAGAGTTTTCAAGGAAATTAGAACCCCGTTTAGGATCGGTGGAACTTAACCTTTTAAGATCTAAGGCTTTTTTTGAAGAGTAGCTTATTTTTAGACTCTTAAAGGAGAGTAGAAATTTTGTCCAAGCCTAAGGCTTGAATTGAAAATTTCTGACTTAATGGACATCATAATTTTCTTGATTAAAATTTTAATAGATAGAGAACATGAATTTATATTTAATAATTCTAGAAGATTTCATAGTCTACGCTTATGGTTTTATCTTTAAGTGGGATAATATGTAGTGACCCTACCCCGAAGAGAGGATTGGGTTAAATGGGTAGAGTTAGGTGTTAGTGGATTAAGGTGATGATGTGTGTATTTGCTTGTTTTAATGTTTTTAAAATTATTTTGAAAATACATTTGACTTAGAATTTCAGTTAGCTCTTATTGTAAACGCTTTTTCTCCCTCAATTAGCTTACACATTTGAAATAGATTAATTGGGATTAAATATTGATTTTATAAACCTTTGATAAAATTTATATGAAAACCATAATTAGATTTTATTGAAAATATTATTTTCTATTGTTTTAAAATAGATTTTATTTTTTTTAACAAATTGAAACTTAAATTGGAGATTTATAAATTATATATATATATATATATATAATTATATTCTTAGTTTTTTTTGTTTTTTTTCAAAATTCAAGTTTGAAAATGGTTTGAGAAAGTGATTTATGAAATGACTATTTTGTCCATGCCTTATAATGCTTTATCTTTAAAATTCAATTTTAATTGCAAAAGAATCCTATAGCCAACCCATCCCCTTGTTTTTCCTCTCAATTTTCATTGGAACCTTTCCAACTTCACCTTACACGATCCTTCCTTTTTGTAATCCTAGCTATTTTCGAAATAGGAGTTCCTATCCTAATGTATTTTAGAAAAGAAAGCAAAAATCTAGTTGGGAAACGCTTGGTCGATGATGCTATATTCTCCTACTCCTATCTTTTCACTCCTTTCTTAATTGGAAGCCCATTCTTTTATGAATACCCAAGCATGGATGAACTATGCCTTGTCTATTCCTTCTTCTCCCTTGAGGAAATTGGATGCTTCGATCTTCTCCATCTTAAGCTTTGAAAGAAAGAAAAAAAAGTTAAGTCCTCTCTAGGATTTCTTTCCTCCTTCATCTAAGGTATGATTTTGGTTCCTTCTTCTTTTATTTATTTTTAGCTTCTTCTTCCTTTTCTCCTTCTTCCACGATCTCTCTCTCAAATCAAAACAATTTTTCTTGATTTTATATGAGAAATTCGAACAAAAGAGAAAGAAAAAGAAAAGGAAAAGAGGGGAAAATTGGGTAAAACGACCATATCTCATGCTAGGAAAGTCCGTTTGGGCCAAACGAGATATTGCTGCGATCGTAATTCAAAGACCCTATCTACTGGTGGAATATAGAACTTAATTACTGAACTTTCTGTGTCCAGGAAATTCTGCAAAATGATCGAATTCTTCCCTACAATGATTTTTCTGGAAAAGTACGTTAAATTTGAAAATATTAGATTTTTGAAACCCTATTTGCTGGATCAGAATATCTATGATTTAAGAGATGAATTAGTTTAATATAAAATAATAAAGAACAGATTTTCAAGTGGTTTTGGAAATTTAGGCGAATTGCTAGCATAGTTTTTTATTGGTTTTTGCTATGATTGTTTGATTTCAGCAAACGTTGGGTCCTAATCTCAAAGAGAGGTTCGATATTTTATTTTGTGCACTGCACGAACTTCTAGATGAGGAAAAATAATACACTATACTTTGGTTGTACATGATATTCTCTATTTTTGTTAATGTGATTGAGCAATGGAAAATATTGTATTATGTAATGTGTTTTGGGAATATAACATTAGACCTATGAAACGGACTGGGTATAATATGTTGGAAACAGTGGCATAATCTGGTGCTTACTCACAGTAATATAAGGGGATTGGCTAAGTGTTCTAATAGCCGTGAGGAGACTCAGTCTGCCCGGATAATTGGAAATTAGCGTTGAAATGTCCAATAATTATATTCAACTTGGATGGATGTGTTGTTATTGTTTGAGGTTGGTTGTGGAGAATAGAGATTTGTTTATGATATTGAATTGCTATGACAATAATGTGTGATGTAATTTGTTATTACGCATGTGTGATATTATTGAGATAAATGTTGATATCTTGGAACATGGATATGATACTTGGAGTAATTTGAGATCGTATATCACTGTTTAAAGTATGTGGATAATGTTTAGATTCATAGCATGATGACACATCTAGTATGATGATAGAGATAATGCATGGTAGATATGGCACTGAGCATAGCATCTTCATATTCATGGGATGGATATAGAGGTGTTGGCCGTGATCTTTCATGATGACCACAACGGTGGTAGTTTGAAGCCTCGCTTTTAGTGAGAAGTACCACACATATGGTAGGTTTGGTTTGTTAGGCCATGAGAGATCACAAAGACTCTTATTTGGTGAGTGGTTGTGTTGTGTAGGCCCCATTGTATATGGAAAGTATCACACTGTGGTAGATTATAGGCTTCGCTTCGGCGGGAAGACCACTAAATACAGTGGGTAGTGTTGTGGATGGATGATGCACCGAGCATGTGCATTGAGCATTTTTGCATTGTATGGCAGAGTGCATGGACATGAAACGCATATTTATTTAATTATGTTTTAAGATAGTATTTATTATAGAGAATAATTGAGATATCATGTTGGATATTGTTGTGCAAATTTTAAATTTATAACTCGCAAGCGCACGAACCATTTAGATAGTATAGCGATTAAGTGCGAGGTCGAATCCATCGGAACTTAGGAAAATATATCCATGAAATTAATACCATTGAATTAAGTATTTTAAGAATTTTGAGAAATATGGAGAAAAATCATAAATATGGAGTTACTTATCTAATCTAGGAAGTTTAATCTTAATTTAGAAACATTCTAGATTTAAACATAGAATCTAACAATTTAACTAATTCTAATTAAAATGGTGGCATTAATATAAAAATATAAACAATCTCAATCTAATTTAAAATACAAAATTAAGATACAATTAAATTATTTCCAAGCTAATTCATCAATTTGAAGAGTTTAAATTTATAAATAAAATAAAACGAAAATAGCATCTAAATTACCTATATACATATTTACAGTGGACTAGGTCAAAGAATTATGGAGGCTTTATTTTCCATATTTTAAAAATAATATTAAGGCCTAGAATACGGAGCTCACATTTATTATTTATCATGCATTCAAATTCTTCATCTATTAAAATCCTCATTATGAAATTTATGAAATCAATTAAAATAAGAAAATTCAAATCCAGCCTTAGGCTAAATAAATTTTCAACTTATAATTTCGAATGTAAAAGTTTTTCTGCACTTAAAAAGAGTCTTAGACTGAAAAAATCAAGTTCTATTTATCCTAAAGATTTTTTCTGCTTTCATTGAACAACTTAAAATAATCTCTAACATAAATCCATAAAAAGAATTAAAATAAAATCAAACTTTTATCATACAAAAATAAATAAGTGGAAAACCATATTTCTAAGGGTTTTTCTGCCTTTTAATTATTAATAAAAATTGGAATTAAGAATTACAATACATTGGATTTTGGATAAAAACAAGACGAAATTATACTATTATTAATGAAATTGAATTACAAGACATGAATTAAAATAAAAGAAACTAATTACAAAAGAATAAAATAAAATAAAACACTAACCAAAAACTCCTAAATCCTTCAATGCTCCAAATCCTCTAAGTCAGGTTCGAATGTTACTGTAGCCCAAAGCCTTCTTTTATAATGGTTTGGAGGAGATAAATCAAGCAGCCATGGGACCCACTCCCAATTCTCAACCGATTCTAAGTTGTACACTGCAACTTCTATTTCCTTCCACTTTACTCAACGGCAGCCACCTTCATCTTCTATTTTCAGATTTTTCTTTCTTATCTTTCTCTTTCCCTTTTACTCTCTTCCTATTCTTATTTTTTTATTCGCATCTATTGTCCCAGCTTTCCTTTGTTTCCTCCTCCTATTTTCATTCTCTGATTTTCACGGTACAGTAGGTCTTGGCTTTGACAATGCTCATCTCTCCTTCTTTCCTTTATTTTGGTTCAAGCCATATATGTAGATCCCACCTTCCTCTTTCTTCTCTTTCTTTTTCCACTAGCTAGTTTCTTTTTGCTATCAACACATACTTAGAAATCAGCCATCGTCTCTTCATTGCTTCTTTTTTCAATTTCTCTTCTTGTTGTTTGGCTTCCATGTGCTGCTGTTTCAATCCCAATTCTCGTCTGTATTTTTCAAGTTAATTGGAAATCTTCAGGTGTTGTCTTTTGTGCTTGAGTTCTTGTTACTTCTCAATGGGTTGCTGGAGACTAAGAATCACTAACCTATAAACACACACAAATACACTAATTAGATAAAATTAATTAATATAATATATTAACAAAACAATTTTAGAATATATAATATATTACAATAATAATATCAAATAAACAAAATTTAAGAATTAACTAACCAAATATTCAAGGGTAAAATTATCATATTTCTGTGCTCATCAGATATGTGTTATTGTATTCTTTCATTAGACTTGGAGCTCACACCCCTTACATTGCAGGTAATCCTCTGGATTTGGGTTTGGAGAAAAATGTCTATATTTATAAGCTGCTATGGATGAATATTTAGGTGTTTAGCATGGGGTTGAATTATATAGTTGAACATAATTATTGGTATGTAAGACTCGATTATTTGAGAATTTTAAGAATATTAGTTGATTTTATTTTTATGGATTGAGTTGTGAGCAGATCTGTGATATTAGATTTGATATTAATAGTAGATGTTATCCCTCTCATTTCTTTTGTGGATGACATTAAGATTTGTGTAAGGTGTAGTTGGGTATGAATGATTTGATGACTTTATTTATTTTATCTATAATCTTTTAAAAAAAAATATTCATTTCCCCAAAGCCACAAATCTGTGATGTAAGACCCGATAGTTATGTTGTTGCATTAGATCATGCCCCGTTAAGGTCTTAGAAGGAGCGGGGCGTTACAGGTGGTATCAGAGCTTGGGTTCAACCCTCTCGGACTGTGAGTACGAGGTTGGGTTCGAGATATGAGACAAATGAGACTCCTTTTTTCCCTAGGCTGAGTATGGTAGAAATATTTAATGGGGGTAGCAATTATGTAGTCTTCAAATGTGAAGTTAAAAATTAACACTAGATTCAAAGAAACTCGTAGTGTTCTAAAGAGATGTGGTTTGATTAAGTGTAGGTTATGTTGGTGTTTGGTTTATATTTGGAATTCCTACCTAGATGTTAAACCCATTAAGTTATGGTTTTACTCAAATGGTTGGAAGAGGCAACTGTAGGCGTAGACAACTCCTTGGATTGGGTAGATTGAAGTATGGGTAAGCTAATATCTCTTACTCAAGTTTGGACTTGATTTAAGTTGATCCTCAGGATTAGTAAGAGTGTTGTTGATTGGATTATCAACTAAATTAGGAGATTGATAGAGTTCTCAAAATTGGTCCCTATAAGAAATTGAGTAAGAGAAGTCTTGAGAATTTTAATGACCTTATAACACTTTAAGTCCCAAGGAAGTTAATTTGACAGATAATGTGGTTTGAGGTATTTGGACTGATTATCATTGTTTACTGTTAGAGTTAGGACGAACCTCTAGGGTGAATCAGATTCGCCAGTCTTGTGTGATAACTATTGATGGAGTGAGTTAGAAGACGATTTGATGGTATTGGATGCTTGATCTTTTTACTTAAATTTTTTTAGTATGAGGGTTTTTGGTATTTATTATGGGATCAAGGTTTCACAATTGAGTGACCATGGTAAGAAATGGATAGGTTCATCAGAAGGCTAGGAGAGACTCAATTAATTTTGGAAAGGTTTTGTGATTTTAGTTGCCTTGGTAGCGTTTGTTCTTTGAGGAGGGAATGTGAAAATTTGTGAAGGAAGCAAAGAATTTACTAGACGATTTTTGGAGAAAATTGAAGAGTTGATGAAAGGAACAAGAATAAGAAGAAGAAATCTTCGAAGGATATAATATGTGATATCTTCAAGAAAATTGACTTGAAATCGAAATTCTAATTGCAGGGAAAAAAAACCTCAGTGGGTGAAATTTAAAATGAAAGCTATTGTGGAATTCAAGTCCTTCACCAAAGTACGGCTAAGTATTTTGGAAGCTGGTGTTAGTGCCTTGATATGACTTGACATGAGAAAACAACATTAATGTTGTACTTGGAAATTTTGGATCTGTTAAGGTTATTAAGGGATAATTCCATTAAAATCATTGTAAAAAAAAAAAACTTTACTCAAAGTTCAAACACTGAGATTGAAGTTATATGTGGTGTATGCCAGGTTACTGTATAGTTACATGGAATGAGTTATACCATTTGTGGACTAATGTGAGATGAAATTTGATAATTTCACTTTTGAGTGTGTCAGATATAGTGCTATGACTATCACAGTAGTATTAAAGGGTCTTGTTTGGTAAGGTGGAGTTATTGTATGTTTCTCCAAGAGATGAAAGTTAGGATGGAGAAGTTAAGATACATTTAGCTTATGAATGATTACGTTGTGAAATGTGACGAACACTACAAGAACTACCGAGACTCGAGGTAGACAACCTTACCATGTCGCGAGTGGTAAATGTACCCGTGTAGGGACTACCGAAGGTGGAGGTGAAGACCTTGTGTTGACGTGACATACCCGACGACTATGAAATCACTAGAATGAGTGCTTGCAGATTTTAGGATGATAAATTCATGTGTGTGGAGTATTAAGATTGATGATGTTTGATTAAGAGCGTGATACTAATCTGTCTTCTTGATGGGGAGGTGTGGGGCCAAAAGACCCAACTGTCCTTGTGGGCGGGTGATGGATAAGCTACCACACTGGCGGGCTACCTCACTGACAGACTACGGGTGAGGGGTGATGTTTTCATTAATCCCATATCGAGAGCAGATAAGTGAACGCGTTATCTATGGTATAGATTGAACGTATCATTATTCCAAGTGGCGTGAGTTGGGTGCTAGATCATAAGGTTATGATGATTACAGGACCTTGAGATATTAGGTCAGTGACAATTAAATGGAGGGTAATGTATGTCTGAAGGTGTACTTAGTGTTGAAAGTGTGATCCTTTTGACGAAAGTATTCTTGGAGAACTAATGCGTATCATGCATGAGAGATAATAGCATAGTACCATGTAGCATAAGTTATCTTTGTGTAGCTTGAAAGATGATGCATGGATTGGTTAGGAGTTTATGGATTAAGTTGATGGATAAGATCCCTTACGCCTTGATAGAATAGTGTGGATATAGGAGGTACGTGGGAGTGGAAGGTGATAATTCAATAGATGTAAGCATGGACGTTCGGTGAGCAAGGTATGAAAGTTAGCTAAATTTCGAGGTCGAAATTTATTTTAAGGAGGGTAGGATGTAGTGACCCTGCCCCAAAGAGAGGATTGAGTTAAATGGGTAGAGTTAGGTGTTAGTGGATTAAGGTGATGATGTGTGTATTTGCTTGTTTTAATGTTTTTAAAATTATTTTGAAAATACTTTTGACTTTAGAATTTTAGTTAGCCCCTATTGTACACGTTTTTTCTCCCTCAATTAGCTTACACATTTGAAATAGATTAATTGGGATTAAATATTGATTTTATAAACCTTTGATAAAATTTATATGAAAACCATAATTACATTTTATTGAAAATATTATTTTCTATTGTTTTAAGATAGATTTTGTTTTTTTAACAAATTGAAACTTAAATTGGAGATTTATATATAGATATATATGTATATATATGAATTTTCAAAATTCAAGTTTGAAAATGGTTTGAGAAAGTGATTTATGAAATGACTATTTTGTCCATGTCTTATAATGCTTTATTTTTAAAACCCAATTTTAGTTGCAAAAGAATGCTATAGCCAACTCATCTCCTTGTTGTTTCTCTCAATTTTTGTTGGAACCTCTCCAACTTCACCTTACATGATCCTTCCTTTGGTAACTATTTTCGAAATAGGAGTTCCTATCCTAATGTATTTTAGAAAAGAAAGCAAAAATCTAGTTGGGAAACTCTTGGTCAATGATGTTATATTCTCCTACTCCTATCTTTTCTCTCTTTTTTAATTGGAAACCCATTCTTTTATGAATACCCAAGCATGGACGAACTATGTCTTGTCTATTCCTTCTTCTCCCTTGGGCGAAATTAGATGCTTCGATCTTCTCCATCTTAAGCTTTGAAAGAAAGAAAAAAAGTTAAATGCTTTCTTGGATTTCTTTCCTCCTTCATCTAAAGTATAGTTTTGGTTCCTTCTTCTTTTATTTATTTTTAGCTTCTTCTTCCTCTTCTCCTTCTTCCACGATCTCGCTCAAATCAAAACAATTTTTCTGGATTTTATGTGAGAAATTCAAACAAAAGATAAAGAAAAAGAAAAGGAAAAGAGGGGAAAATCAGGTAAAACGACCATACCTCGAGCTAGGAAAGTGCGTTTGAGCCAAACGAGATTTTGTTACGATCATAATTCAGAGACCTGTCTACTGGTGGAATATGGAACTTAATTAGTGAACTTTTTATTTTCAGAAAATTCTGCAAAATGATCAAATTATTCCATACAAGGATTTTCCTGGAAAAGTAGGTAAAATTTGAAAATCTTAGATTTCTGAACCCCTATTTGGTGGATCAGAATACTTATGATCTTAAGAGATAAATTATTTTAATATAAAATAATAAAGAACATATTTTCAAGTGGTTTAGGAAATTTAGGCGAATTGCTAGCATAGATTTTTATTGGTTTTTGCTATGATTGTTTTATTTCAGTAAACTTTGGGTCTTGATCTCAAAGAGAGGCTCGATATTTTATTTTGTGCACTTCACGAACTTTTAGCTGAGGAAAAACAATAAATTATACTTTGGTTGTACATGATATTCTCTATTTTTGTTATGTGATTGAGTAATGGAAAATATTGCATTATGTAATGTGTTGTGGGAATATAATATTGGACCTATGAAATGGATTGGGTATAATATGTTGGAAACAATGGCATAATTTGGTGCTTACTCACAGTAATATAAGGGATTGGTGGAGACTCAATCTGCCCGGATATTTGGAAATTAGCCGCTGACATGTTTGAAAGGTCCAATAATTATGTTCGACTTGGATGGATGTGTTGTTATTGTTTGAGGTTGTTTGTGGAGAATAGAGATTTGTTTATGATATTGAATTGTTTTGACAATAATATGTGATGTAATTTGTTATTACGCATGTGTGATATTATTGAGATAAATGTTAATGTCTTGGAACATGTATATGTGTAATACCCTACCCCAAAAAGTCTCACATTGCTAGTTGCACCTGTGTATGGGCCCAAAGCGGACAATATTGTGTTAGCGGGACGGGTTGTTACAAATGGTATCAGAGCATGGTTCAACTCTCTGCCTAAGGGTGTGGGCTTGGTTGTTGTGTGTGCAGAAACGGGGATGACTCTGGCTTCAAGTAGGGTAGATTGTAATACCCTACCCCAAAAAGTCCCACATTGCTAGTTGCATTGGAAATTCCCTGGTATATAAGTGGTAGTCTTCTTCCTTCTAACACAAGACCTTTTGGGAATAATAGTGGGTTGACTCGCCAAAGGAAAGTCGTGCGGCCCTGTATGTGGGCCTGAAGCAGACAATATTGTGCTACCAGGACTGGTCGTTACAATATGATACTTAGAATAATTTGAGATCGTATATCACTGTTTAGAGTATGTGGACAATGTTTAGATTCATGGCATGATGACACATCTGGCATGATGATAGAGATAATGCATGGTAGACATGGCATTGAGCATGACATCTTCATATTCATGGAATGGGTATGGAGGTGTCGGCTGTGATCTTTCATGATGACCACGACGGTGGTAGTTTGAGGCTTGACTTTTAATGAGAAGTACTACACATGTGATAGGTTTGGTTTGTTAGGCCATGATAATCACAAAGACTGTTATTTGGTGAGTGGTTTTGTTGTGTAGGTCCCATTGTATATGGGAAGTACCACGTTGTGGTAGATTATAAGCCTCGCTTTGGCGGGAAGACCACCAAATACAGTAGGTAGTGTTGTGGATGGATGATGCACCGAGTATGTGCACTGAGCATTTTTGCATTCTATGGCAAAGTGCATGGACATGAAACGCATATTTATTTAATTATGCTTTAAGATCATATTTATTATAGAGATTAATGGAGATATCATGTTGGATATGTGTTATTGTATTCTTTCACTGGACTTGGAGATCACACCCCTTACATTGCAAGTAATCCTCTGGATTTGGGTTTGGAGGAAAATGCCGATAGTTAGAAGCTGTTATGGATGAATATTTAGGTATTTAGCATGGTGTTGAATTATGTGGTTGAGCATAATTATTGGTATTATTTATTTTTGTAAGACTCGATTATTTGAGAATTTTGAGAATATTAGTTGATTTTATTTTTATAGATTGAGTTGTGAGTAGATCTCTGAGATTAGATTTGAAATTAATAGTAGATGTGTCCTCTTTTTTTTTTTTTTTTTGTGGATAACATTAAGATTTTTGTAAAGTGTAGTTGGGCATGAAGGATTTGATAACTTTATTTATTTTATCTATAATCTTTTAAAAAAAAATATTCATTTCTCCACAACCACAAATCTGTGATGTAAGATCCGATAGTTATGTTGTTGCGTTGGATCATGCCCCGTTAAGCTTGTAAAAAGAGCGGGCCGTTACAGAATATGCCACCAAAATTACTTATCTCAATTCCATTGTACATTGTGTAAATATTTTATTATTTTTATTAAATTTTATTCTTTTCTTATTCTCTCAAATTCTTTTGAAATAGGTTGAGATTGATTTAATTGCATTTTAATTTTGTTCTTTTAAACTGGTTTGAGATTATTTACAAATTCTAAATCCATACCATTACTTTAATTAAAATTGGATTTACTGGTTAGATTTTAGATTTAGATGATGGTACTCTAACTTTTAGATTGATTCTTACAACTGAAATGCCACTAATTTAAAATCATATTTATAAAAATTAGAATTTGATTTTCGTATTTAGGTTACTTTTAAAGATTTATATTTTTTTTAATTAGAACGTTTCAATTTCATATATTTTATTGTTTCCTTCTGAGATCGACCTCGCACTCTTAACGCTATACTATTAAATGGTTCGTGCGCTTGCGAGTTATAAATTTAAAATTTGTACAACAAGTTTTTGGCGCCGTTGTCGGGGAAACATACAAATTATATGTTTTGAGACTTTGTGATTTTTAAAAAATATTTTATTTTTGGAATCTTCTAATTTAAGCAACTTTTTAAAATTAGAAAGTTCTATTTGTAGAAACTCTAATTTTGGAAAGTTACCTAAAATTAAAATTTTCTTTAAAATAAAAGGGATCTTAGAATTTATCTAAATATAGAAATTTTGCTGAACTTAAATACTTGTTGAATTCAGTAATTTCTATTTTTGTAGATGTTTCTATTTTTGGAAATATGATGGATTCAGCTAGTTTCTCCTTTTTGCCATTTTCTAATTTTATAAATATGTTTTATTTTAGTAATATTCTATTTTTAGAAAATAAATCTAATTTTGGAAAGTTTTAAAACTTCTATCTATAGAAAGTTTTAAAATCTCTAATTTAAGAAACATCCCATTTTTAGAAAATTGTCCAACTTTGGAGACGTCCGATTTTGAATAATTTCTAAACCTAGGAAGTTTTTAATTTTAAATCATCATCTAAATTTAAAAGGTTTCCAAGTAAAAATAATTTTTTTAATTAATGGTATTTAATTTAAAGATTTATTTATGATCTTGTATTAGTTTAAAAGTCTCAATTAGGATTCAATAATTTTAATCTCTCTCTTAGTTATAGTTTAGGAATTTGCATTTAAATAGTTCATACATTCTTCAATTAGAATCTTCACTTGTATTTATGTGTTGTGCTTTTTCATGAATTTTTAAAAATCGCGAGTTAAGATTGCTGGAAAATACGCACATAGGCTAAGGAAAATTGCGAGTTAGAATCTTCACTTGTATTCATTGGAGCATATTCACCATCACGATTTGTTGAGCCGAATAAAACTCACTCAAGAAGGCCAAGGTTGTTTTATATTCGAAAAAGTAATTGAGTTTGCATCTTTTATAACTTTCTTTTAGAGTCATTTTAGGATATTTTTTTTAGTGAGTCAGTCTAGTTTAGGATTTTTGTTTTACGTCCCTTCTGAGTAAACCCTTTTAAATACACTTGAACCCTAATTAACACTATTCCAAAAAAAATCTGATTTGCACATGGTCATTGTATATTAAGGAACATTGAGGACAATGTCTGATTAAGTTTGGGTGTATTTAGGGGTTACACTAGTACGAAAAAAAATTAATCAAGGGAAGTGTAGGTGAAGATTGAGACAACCCCTTGTAAAAAAAAAAAAAAAAGTTTTGTTGAGTCTAAGTGATTTTTCAGCATTAATAGGTAAATAAAAATTTTCGTATCATACTTTTTCTAGAAGATTTTTATAGAATGTATATTCGGAACAATTTTACACAGCCATATTAAAATTAGTTGGAAAATGAAAAAAATTCACAAGTCTAGTAATCAATGGAGGAATACTAGTGGAACTTAACCTATTGAGCTTTAGAGCCTTTCAATTTTTCTAAGGGATTTAAGTCAATCCATTTTTCTTTCTTAATCGTATCAAGTCGTTATTGATCTCATCATTCTTTAATTTAGGTCATATTACTAAGAACGCCATCAAATTTGAGTTACTACACTTGAAATTTTTCATAATTTATTTAAAACAATAAAACCACTGTATGAAACTTAGGATATGATATAGGCCATTTTTGGACCATTTGAACCTTCATGCCTACCTATTTTCAGTCACTTTCCCTGATAGTTCCCAATTGAGCCTATATAGCCTATTTTATTGATTAGCCATGTTTACTGTACCCAACTCCCATTCTGGAGTCTGAGCCAAAACTGAAATATCTATGACCTATTCTAAGGATCCAGAAAAGGTTAGAGAAGAATTTTTGGTATGGTATTCTAAAAAAAAAAATAGGGACATAAAAAAAATAATTGAAAAGAAAAGAAAGAGAACATCCAGATATCAAAAGAATGATATGAACAGAGAATAAAAAAGAAAAGATAAATATTTTGAAAAGTGCTAAAAAGAGGAAAAAAAAATAAAGGAAAAATATCACGTCTTATATTTTGAAGACTTCTAACTTTTCTAATTCAAAATATTTATTTTTAGTGTCTTATTATCCATCTTTGATATGACCCGGTTCTAAGCTACATTTCGTCATATAGGAAGTCCTATTGATCTTAAGTCTAATAGGGTATTTTATGTGGAGAATAAAGGAGGGAAAATGATAGTGTATGACTCAACGTTCTCAGGAAAGTGGCATCCATTCATGAGATCTTTTATTTTCTTTGATCTGTACTGTCTTTTCTAAAGACATATGTGAGATATTTTGATTTGAAAACATAAACTCCGCTCACATTTACCTTGAAAGAAAATAAACCCAAACCCCTTAGCGTTATTATTTCTCAGAGATATATCTGGTGAGGTTTGAAGCCAAAGCGCATTTTTCAATGGTTGCTACTAAACTTGTGTGTGTTTGGAAAAAAAAAAGACTATCTTAATATTGGCTAATACACAACACTCCGGGTATAAGCCTTGTAAAATGAATTTTAGAATTGTATGGTATTTAGATTTTTGTCTATGTGTTTTTGCTGAAAAAATCGATGTTTGTGGGTATCATCACTGAAAGCCCTCACGAGACTATAACTCGTCCAGTAGTGGTGAGCTAGGGCTTAAAGGTTTGTTGCATACGCTAAATGCAATCGAAAGTACCAGCGAAAGTGGTATAGAATAGGATTTGAATTTTTAGTTTTTAGTTTTCGTTTTGCTCGAGGAGTAGCAAAATCTAAGTTTGAGGGTATATATTGAGCATTAAAAATGACAATTTTACCTTTTAATTTTGGATTAATAAGTCTTTGATTTGTGCATATTAGATGCGTTGAATGCTATTTGTGAGTTTTACAGTGTATTTGTGAGAATAAAAGAAAAATGAATTAAAATGCAGAAAAGTGGGTCATAGTTCTATTATTAGAAAGTTTTTAATTTTTACTACCTAATTTGATTTTGAAATTATTGTAAATTATTATAATTCAGATCCGGACATGAGAGTTTGAATTATAATAGTACCGTTTAAACTGTGTTAAATTATAAAGGTGGTAGAAATTTATAAATACACAAGTGGACCCATTGTTCGAGTCTGAAGCCTGAAGCCAAAGTTTGCAATTGGAAGCCAATAAGCCAAAGTCGACCAGTATTCCGGGCTGGATAAAAGTCCAAGTAAGGGATACAAGTCCAAAAGACCAAGTGGGACCAGTGAATTTCGTTTGAAGCATTGTGGAAGGAAGAATGAGAAAAAAATGGGATTTGGATTGACCAAAGTGAATTTTGCAAGGAGGAATATTTTAACACGGTTTCAGTATTTTAGATATAACATTTTACTCTGATATCCGATTGTATTTATTCTTATTGCGTTGGAAAAAAGATTTCCAGGGCTAAAACTTTGTAGTTTATGAAATTTCGTGATTAGTAACTTAACAAGGTCAAAATTGAGCTACAAACTGGTGCATGTGTAGAAAAACGGGGATTTGCACTCTACTTTCCAAATTAATCCAAAATCCCTAAAATCATGGTGCCTTATCTACAAAATTCAACCATGGCTTGGAAAAGACAGTAAATTTGGATAAATAAGAGAGAGAATTTGAGAGAAAATTTTGGAGAGAGAATTATGGAGGAATTCTTTGAAGCCTTGCCTAATGCAGTTTATTTTGAGCACTATAAATAAAGGGGTTCAGGCATTGAAAAATTTTGAATTGGAGCATGGGACTAAGGTTTGCTAGGACTGGAGGCTGAAAAGATTAGAAGAGAAAAGAATATTCGAATTTTGTCTGTGAGTTCTTGTATTTTTATTTTTATTTCATGTCTTTGATGCAAAAACTCTAAAGTATTGTAGTTTTAATTTGTAATTTAATTGAATGAAATTCATGCTAGCTTCTTTTGATTTATGGTTTTCCTAATTGTTAAATATTTTATGGTGATTGTTTTTTTTATGATACTTTAATTATTTTTAAGATGTTATGGAATAAATCAATTTAAGAGTTTTTAAGGAAAGTAGAACCCCGTTTAGGATCGGTGGAACTTAACCTTTTCAGATTTAAGGCTCTTTTCGAAGAGTAGCTTATTTTTAGAGTCATAAAGGAGAGCAGAATTCTGCCCCAGCCTAAAACTTGAATTGAAAATTTCTGACTTAAGGGACATCATAATTTTCTTAATTAGGATTTTAATAAATAGAGAACATGAATTTATATTTAATAATTCTAGAAGATTTTAAAGTCTAGGCCATGGTTTTATCTTTAAGTGAGATAATATGCCACCATAATTACTTGTCTCAATTCCATTGTACAGTATGTGAATATTTTATTATTTTTATTAAATTTTTTTTATTTTCTTATTCTCTCACATTCTTTTGAAATAGGTTGAGATTGATTTAATTGTATTTTAATTTTGTTCTCTTAAACTGGTTTGAGATTATTTACAAATTTTAAATGCATACCATTGCTTCAATTAAATTGGATTTATTTGTTAGATTTTAGATTTAGATGATGATACTCTAACTTTTATATTTGATTCTTACAACTGGAATGCCACTAATTTAAAATCATATTTATAAAACTTAGAATTTGATTTTCATATTTAGATTATTTCTAAAGATTTATATTTTTTTTAATCAGAACGTTTCAATTTCGTATATTTTGTTTTTACATATATTTTGTTGTTTCCTTATGGGATCGACCTCGTACTTTTAACGCTATACTATTAAATGGTTCATGCGGTTACGAGTCATAAATTTAAAATTTGTATAACAGGAAAGTAACAATTAATGAAAAGTATAACTTAAGAAAATCAATCGTGTGAAGACTTTCTGTAGGAAAGAAATAAACTGAGTCTTGTATTAAATCTCTTTGCTATTACATATATATATAACCTCTAGCTGACCCTAAGGCTATCAAAATGAGACTCAAACACTTAACTAATTATAAATAAAATACAACTCTTAATTAGAGGTAAACCCAAACTAGGAATCCTAATAACATTATATTATAATTATTCTAAAATCCTAATTATATTTCAACATGCCCTTGCAATCTGAAGAGTGGATGAACGCGAAACTTGGAACGTGAGGAAATGGAGGTGAACTGCAAAAGTGGCGCATTGACTGGCCACGAAGATTTGTTGAAGAAGCAACACACTGTTTGGCTACAAAAGTTGTTGAAGAGGCAGTGCACTGAATGATTGCAAATATGTGTTGAAGTTACAACGCTGATTGACTGTAAAATGATAGGCGGTGAACACCTGCAACACAGGAGCATAATAAATACCAAAATAAGGTTGAAGCCATTACATCGATCAATCAAATCGAAAAGGTCAGCAAACAATGGCTGAAGTCATAAAGACCAGTAAATAGGGATGTAGCCATAAAAGACCAGCAAACAATGACTAAAATCATAAAGACCAACAAATAAGGCTATAGCCATAAAATGCCAGCAAATAAAGGTTGTAGCCATGAAAGGCCAACAAATAAAGGTTGTAGCCACGAAGGCCAACAAATAGGCTGAAGCCATGAAGGTCAGCAAATAATGGGGATGAATCAGAGTCCTCCAAATAAAAGGAGTGGATGAATTCCATAACAAATGGACATGTGTCCAAAACATGCCGTCTCATTTTCGAAAAACGACAAAAAAAATAATGTGTGCTCGAACGAAGGTCAAGTTGCGTCACTTTCTTGGGTTAAAGAGACCATCTCATATTGGAGAAACGACAAAATAAGGCTACTCGAAAGGCAGCTAAGTAGGAGGAGAAGGGCAATTTGCATTCCTTTCACTTTAGCTCTCTCCCTTACTTCTTGGCACAGATCTCATTGACTGTGGCGAGAAGAAACATGAGGTTTGAATTGTGATTATTGTTTTCAAACTTTGTTTCTCAACAGCTTAATCCCATGGGAGATCAGTTGCAACTAAATGATACTCACCTTCATCGCTGGAAGACTTGGGCAGCAACTGCAGCGATGACACAGTAGATCGAACGTAGGAATATAAAGCAGCTGTAGTTCCAACAGGTTTCTCATTAAAATGACAGTAGAACGACCCAGGGCATTCCATGCTTCATCCATGGTTGGATCAGTTTTTTTTTTTTTCAATACGATGGGAGTATTAGAGATATCCATAGAAATGACATAATGGAATACAAGAAGTTAAGGAATTCAACAATTTCTGAAAGCTCATCCATGACAGGAACACGACCCCAGTTGCAGAACACAATATGCTAATGGCAGGCATTCCATATTTCGATCTTAAAGCGAATATTGATGGAACATTCCCATCTCACTCATTCCAAGCAGCTAGAATGAATCACCACTCATTTATGCCTCAAAAAGGCCCATGTTTGATACTGCTGCTGCTGCTTGAATCCACCACTTCAACCACATTCCTCCAATCAACATCCCAACCTCTGCAAAGTACGATCACTCCAACACTGGATCCAGTTCTCAAAGCTCCTGTACCCGCAAGAAGGGGTATCAAATATGATGAAACCACCAAAACAACCACCCCAAGAAGGGGTATCAAATATGATGAATCCACCAAAACAACAGCCCCAAGAAGGGCCTTCGAAAAGGTCCGGCTCGGGTTCTCCACCTCCCCGGCCAACGTTCTTGCCTTTATCCCAATAATTCAAATTCCAAAAACATGTTGTTGAAGTAACCCCTCCAGTTCTCCTTCCCAAAATCCACAACCAACCATTGCCTAGGCCTAATTTGAGGAATCGAAAGAAGACCCATTACCAAAAAGGGGCAGAGACCCAACAATATTCAATCCCCTGTAATTCAAAAACGTAAAAGCAGTAATTCCCAACAGAACTGGAATTCTAGCAATCATAGTATTGAAAATAAAAAAGGAACGCTTCAAGTGATCAAGAACCAGAACAGGGTAAAGCACGTTATCGATGACGCCGCTAAATCATTTCCAGAGCCCTTCCTAGAAGCCCCACGATGATCGAGAGATGAGATGGTGAATAGATCTTCAATGGTGGTGCATTAATGAACAGAAAAAAATAGAAATCTTTGCAAGGCACGCAGCAGCAGGTTTTCAAACACACCAGCAAACACCATTGTGATGAATCAACGAGTGACAGCAAAGGTAGAAATAAGTGGCGGTTGCAAATATCTGCATAGCGACAGTCAGCAGCAAAGGTGAGACGGCACAGCAGATCTGAGATGAGTGGCGGTGGTATGTGGCAGATCGCAAAACACTCAGATTTGAGTTGAAGAACTAGAACCAGATCAGCAGGAAGAAAGGGACGGTAAAGTGCAGCAGAAGGCTTGGGGACTATTGGGTGTCCCGATCTGAGAAGAAGTGTCACAGACACGTAACAACTACTAGATGAGCAGCCGAGGCACATACGGGAGGGTGAGAGCCAAACAGTGTCGACCCACGAACTGTGCAAGATTATATTCGCAGCCGAACAACACGTCATAGTGTCGAGATGGTCCGTCCCTCCGCCGATGATCTCCTCCAGTAGCAGGAGAGAAGAAAAACCCACGTGATATGACTCTCATACCACAATCATAACCTGCTGAGACTGTGACTGAGTGTTGTATTAAACCTCTGTACTATTATATGTACATATAGTCTCTAGCCGACCCTAAAACTATCATAATCAGACTCAAATACTTAACAATTATAAATTAAATACACCTCTTAATTAATGGTAAACCTAAACTAGGAATCCTAATAACATTATATTCTAATTCTTCTAAAATCCTAATTATATTCCAACATTTTCCTTTAATAAAAAACCTAGCTATACATTTCTTGAAACTAACTATGGAAACCCTACATGTCTATGCTACGTATCATTCTTCATGGATTGGATTAGAGATTTACAATCATAGCAAATGTTTCACACATTAGTGGGAGAGATTTTGTGAATATTTTGACATTGATAGAACAAATCAAATGAATGGTTCTGGCTGTTTAAAAGTTTGATATGACTTAGCTTTTTAAGATTTTTCTCATTTTTATTAAATAGTTTACCATTAATAGAAATGCACAACATCTAGAGATAGGAGATATCTGTATTAGACATGAGACATTCATAAACCACACTAAATTTTAAATCAGTTAGATTGCTCTCAGAATCATTCTTGATCAAAGCAGTGAAGTTGTGTACTCCAATGAATCTATAAGCTTCAGTTCAATGAACAAAAGTAATGCAATTCATGGAAAAACGATAATCATCATATCCACTAATTCCATCTATTAATTTTGACTTCTTATTCATTTTTTATTAAAATTATATCCTTCTTTCTCTGATCCAATGTCACAAATATCTTCGATATTTTCAAAATTACCATGTTTTTATCGGCAAAATACTAATTGCCGTTAATATTCCCAGATTTATCGGCACTAAATTCACGATAAATAGTAAAATATCGAGATAATATCTCGATAAATTTCTAATAAATTCTTGGTAAAATACCGATAAATTCCATATTGATATTTTATTTTATTAATATTTTTATAAATTATTTTTTAAATATTGTATTTTTTTGCGAGATTTTTTCGTTAATTTTTTGGTAAAAATCTAAAAATTTGAAAATATCCCAATATTATCAATCACCGTTAATATCCCGAGAACGGTATTTGTGACTATGTTCTGATCTAAAGTTTTTAATTAAATAACCAATTAGCATAAAGATTAAAAAAAAAACTACTTATATAGCTCAATAATTTTATTTCCTTCAATAAATAAAACCCTTAATCCATTTTGCTTTGGCTATAGGAATGAACTGTGGGTGATGTGTTTCGAGTCTGACCCTTCATAAGAGGGGTTTGGATATAATTGGATAAAATATTTTAAACATGAAATTATTATATAATGGATTATTTTTAAAATATTGTAAATGATAAAAAATAAACCAAGAGTACTAAACATTCATACAAAGAATTGAGATGTTGTAGCCTCAAACCTGCTCCATGTGATTGAATGATCTTAATTTTTCCTTTTTAACTATTACAACTATATGATAATAAGATATTTATTGACCTCAAGCAGACTAAAAACGCCAATGAAATAGACTGATATGAGTACGTTAAAGTCTTCCTTTGCTTTGTTATAGGATGCTTTTTAAGATTTGCATTTGTTTTGGTTGTGTCTCAACAATTAAAGAATCTTTAGTCGAGTGTAATGTAACTAGTAATCTCTCGTCTCAGAAAATAGGAGGTGGCAAGTTTGAGTCCCGTAACTTCACCTGGTGTGTGTAAGGACAATGGATATCATCTGTGAGAGTTTTACGTTAGATTTCTCGTGATTTCCCATACGTAAATTTAAAAAAAATAAATAAATAAAGAACCTTTTTTCAGAAGGAAGATTAGAGTCTAAGGTCATGAGATCAATGATGATAATCATGAACAAAGATCTATGATTATGATCATAAAAAAAAAAGTAGTAAACAACCAAAGAAAAAAAAAAAAACAAGGATACGTTTCCAAAATTAAGATCAATGATCATAATCATACATCTTTGTTGTTTGTTTTTTTCTTTGGTTGTTTACTTTTTTAATAAAAATCTAAGTTATATCTCTCTCTTATCTTGACATTTTTTTTTTCATTTTTCTCTCAACTTTCCTTTTTTATTAAAGTCATTATTATTATCAAAATCATTTTTCAACATTTACATTTGAATTCAACATGTTTCTTGTTTATGTAAGCTTAGTGGTAAAAAAAATCAACCGATACATATCGGTTTTCAGTATGTTGATACATAACGAAAGATCGTCCATACGATTGCCTTATGAAGGCAATGTGGCCATATCATTGTCAGCAGCATCAGCCAATACTTCATAGTATTGGCTACCGTGGTTTAAAATTCGATATCGATACGATATATCGACTGATATCTCGTTATCGGCCGATATTTTTCTCTCTCCTTTTTTTTTTTTAACAAAAATGGCCGATATCGGCCGATATGATACGGCTAAGATATTGGCATATCGGCCGATATGATACGGTTTCAAAATTTATACTAGATTTTCAAATTTGGCTATATTCAAATTTTTTTAAATTTTTTTCAAAAATTATATGAACCATTTTTCAAGTTGAATTTTGCTTTGGATATGATTTTAAGAATTTTTAAAACCAATTTCTTCACTTGTGAAAGTTATTTATCAATTCCAAAAAAAAAAAAAAAATCCCTTAAAAATTGACCATTTTAAGTTATTTTAATTATTTTTTTGAAATTTTTCTCTAAGATAATCTCGATTTTGGAGTTTTTTTGTGAAAATAATTTAATAAAATAATATTGAATACTTGTGGAATTGAATGGAGATGTCTTAATGTCATTGTTATAGTTTATAGAGGATTATTTGTTTGATTTCAATTTCTTAAATATTGATGAAAGCTGGTTTTTCTAAGATAATTCCTCTTTTGGAGTTTGTTTTTAGAGAAAAATAATGAAATGATATACAAATGCTTCTAGAATTAAATGGGAAACCCTTAATGTGATTGATATAGTTTTTATGTCGTTTGTGTATTTTTTTAATATTCCAAACTTTTATATAAAATTCAATTTTTTACAAAAAGATTATGAATCGTAATAGAAGGGATATATGTCACTATAAGATATTATAGAATAGGATTTCATATTGGGTGTTGCTTAATATTGATCTCCCATTTTTAATTTTTTTTTTAAATATTTCTCAAAAAATTTAAGACATTTTTCAATTTTTTAGGACATAATTTATTCATATCGAAATTTCGCCTCTCAAGAATCTAATATTCTATAAAAATGATGGTTTTTAACAAAAATACACTTATACTAGATTTTCTATTTTTCTCATTTTTTTTAAATTTTTTTTAAAAAGAAGAGGAAATCCGTTGCAGCGTTTAATCACCACAACAATACTCATTGAAGATATATCTCTATCGATCGTTATTGAAGATATATCTCTATTGGTCATCATTTATCGTTGTCCATTTTTATGAACATTTTATTTATCTATTTATGTTTATGTCTGGCACATTATTTATATATTATTTATTTTAATTTATAGGTATTTATATTTATATTTTTTGTGTGTTTTAAGAAAGAACAAAATAAATAAATGAATTTAAACCATTGAGAGTGGATTCTATTTAAAAAATATTTTTTCTGTCTCAATTTAATTGTTTTATATGAATTTTGGGATTATCCCAATTATTCATATTAGAATACCCTATCTTGAAAAGAGTGTTAGTATTATATAAAGAATTTCTTAAAAAAGATTAATATTTTATGACTAAAATGTAATGGAAAGTATATGAATTTAGAGCCTCCACATAATAAACGAGTTAATGATGCGTAGAGGGTTGGTGGCAGACCATACGAGGTGTTGGTGACCGTTCATCGACTTTTCCCATAAGATCCTCCAAACGGATGGTTATGACAGAATTACTAGATGATCGGCTAGGATCCTTTACATGCTTTAGACTACTGTGATAGTCTGTCTTCTCATGGAAGAAGTGAAGAGCTGACATGGCGTTTGCAGAGAAGACATGAAAACGGACCATTGTAGCGGAGAAAAACGATGAATTTACGACCCTGTTCTAAGTTCAGACATGCCCGCAAAGCACAAGCATTATTTCAAAAACTTCATCTCAGTCAAGCATGCCATTTGTTTGACGAAATTCCCCAACGAGACCTTTCCCACTACAATCATCTGCTTTTTGAGTACTCTCACAGAAGTCTCAATCGAGAAGCTGTGGATCTCTTCTCTGAAATCCACCATTTTGACGTACCCGTAGACAGGTCCACACTCTCATGTATTCTCAAGGTCTGCAGCTGCTTATCAGATCAAATTCTCGGTAGACAGATACACTGTCTCTGCATCAAATTCGGGCATGTAGTAGATATCAGTGTTGGATCTTCACTTGTTGACATGTACGTGAAATGCGGAAGTATCAACGATGGGAGAGAAATGTTTGATGAAATGCCTGAGAGGAATGTGGTTACATGGACTTCAATGCTAACGGGTTATACACTTCATGGGTTCCCTTATCTTGTGCTTGAACTTTTCTTTCAGATGCAAGTTGAGGGCATTAAGCCCAACCCATTTACATTTGCGAGTGTTCTTGCAGCTTCAGCAGCTCAGCATTCAGTCAAGAAAGGGATTCAAGTTCACGGCCAAGTTATTAAATATGGGCTTGATTCGTCCATTTTTGTCTGCAATTCCTTAATAAGTATGTATTCAAAATTGGGGTGGGTTAAAGAGGCCAAGATGGTGTTCGAGAGTACAGAGTACAAAGATGCTGTTTCTTGGAATAGTATGATTGCAGGCCTCGTACTGAATAGTTTTGATTTTGAAGCTCTGGAATTGTTTTCTCAGATGAGGGTTGCAGGTATGAAACTAACCCAATCGATTTTTGTGACTGCCATCAAGTTGTGTTCTAATCTAAAGGAGTTGAATTTTGTGCGACAGCTCCATTGCAATGTGATAAAAGTTGGGTATGTATGTGATGTCAATGTAAGGACTGCACTCATGGTAGCTTATAGTAAGAGTTGTGAAATGGATGATGCCTTTGATCTCTTCTCTACAATGTCGGGATTCTGGAATGTGGTCTCATGGACAGCAATGATCGGTGGGTATTTGCAAAATGGTAGAGTTGAGAAGGCTGTAGTTCTGTTTTGTGAAATGAGAAGGGAAGGTGTTTGGCCAAATGATTTCACATACTCGACCATTCTTACAGCCTCACCTGTGATATTACCATCACAAATCCATTCCCAAGTCATTAAAACCAATTATGAAAAGTTGCCATCAGTAGGAACTGCTCTACTCTCTGCCTATTTTAAGCTTGGCAATGCCCATGAAGCTGCAGCTGTCTTTAGACTAATTGATGAGAAAGATATCATTGCATGGTCTGCAATGCTTACTGGTTATGCCCAGATAGGAGATGTTGAGGGAGCCATCCGGTTTTTCATTGAAATGTGCAAAGAGAGGGTTAACCCGAACGAGTTCACGTTTTCCAGTCTCATCAATGCGTGCAGCAGTCCAACTGCGGCAGTAGAGCAGGGTAAACAAATTCATGCATGCTTGGTCAAGTTTGGATTCCAAAATGCTTTTTGTGTGAGCAGTGCTCTTGTGACTATGTACGCAAAAAGGGGGAGCATCGAAAGTGCACAGAAAGTCTTCAGTAGACAGATAGAGAGGGACTTAGTTTCGTGGAATTCAATGGTGTCAGGCTTCGCACAGCATGGTTATGGGAAGAAGGCACTTGAGATCTTCAAAGTAATGCAAAGGCAAGGCATGGAAATAGATGGAATCACTTTCATTGGTGTGATCTCTGCCTGTACTCATGCAGGCCTTGTAGATGAAGGCAGAAAATACTTTAATTCAATGATCAATGATCACAAGCTCAACCCCACCATGGAACACTATGCGTGCATGGTTGATCTTTATAGCCGGGCTGGCAAACTCGAAGAAGCTATGAATATCATAAAAGAGATGCCATTTCCAGCTGGTGCAACTGTATGGAGGACATTGTTGGGGGCTTGCCGAGTCCACTGCAATCTGGAGCTAGGAAAACGTGCAGCACATGAGCTCATATCTCTCGAGCCTCAAGACTCAGCTGCTTATGTGCTACTATCGAACATCTATGCAGCATCTGGAAAATGGGAGGAGAGGACCAAGGTAAGAAAGCTGATGGATGAGAGAAGAGTGAAAAAGGAAGCTGGTTATAGCTGGATTGAGGTCAAGAACAAGACACATTCATTCACAGCATTCGATAGATCACATCCCTTGGCAGAAGATATATATGCAAAACTTGAAGAATTGAGCATCAGATTGAAGGATGCTGGGTATTGCCCGGACACAAACTTTGTGCTTCATGATGTAGAAGAGGAGCACAAGGAAGCAATGCTTTCTCAGCACAGTGAAAGGCTGGCTCTTGCTTTTGGATTGATAGCCACACCTTCTGGGACCCCACTACAAATTGTCAAGAATCTTCGAGTATGTGGTGACTGCCACACTGTTTTTAAGTTGGTATCACAGATTGAGGGCAGAGACATTGTTGTTAGGGATTCAAATCGCTACCACCACTTCAAGGGTGGTTCTTGCTCTTGCGGGGATTATTGGTGATTCTTATACTAAGACAAAAGAATCTGATATTCGAAGGTGTATGAGTGTGTCTTGAATTGCAGATTGAGGCAGGATTCTCTAAACTCATGAACGCTACAGTCTGCTAGAGATAAAGAACAAAATCATCATATCTGCGTGGTGGGCAAAAGGTGAAGAACTGCTGGTGCCATTTACACTTTCCATGCCTCCCAAACTTGATGCCAAATTGGGAAAATATCTACTTGAATCACCCAGTTTTTTATACAGGTCATACTAACTCTAGATGCGTAAGCCTGTGTTGAAAGTTCAGAAGATTAAAGATGAAGGTAGCCATTTACACAGAGTATCGTAGTCAGAGTTTATGAAAGACAGTTGTAAACCAAAAAAAGTCTTATTCTTTCACTTTCCATTTCCTAAAAAATGGAAAAATAAGAAACGCCGTGGATGATTACAGTCATCAACTAGATCAGTCTGACCAGTTCTGTTAAAACTTTGAAGAAATGACGAAAGCTTGGATTCAAGTATTACAACCTGATTCTAACAGTTTGATTCCCTGCTGCAGTAAGGAGACTGACATCAACTTCTGTTGGATTTGTAATGACCCGACCCGAAGTAACGGGTCAGTAGTGGCGGGTAAAATTAATTTAGAAAATTATTGTAGTTTAAATTGATTGTTAGTCTAAATTGATAAATTTATTTAGAGAAAATACAATTTAATTTAGGAATTGAATAATAGACCCCTATTTCACACCCTTTCCCCTCAATGAGAATTTACAAATTTATCCCCTTCGAATTAAAATTAAGGGAATGGAAAATAAATTATCAACTTAGATGGTCCCCTAAGTTAGAATTTCAATTGGAAATATTTTATTTAAAATCTCAAAAACAATAAATAAATTCTAATTTTTAGTATCTAGAAATAAATTGATGAGTGACTAAATTAATAAAGGACAATTTATTAAAATCAAGAATTTAAAGGGGCTCACAATTTATAATTGAACTAACCATAGGAGTGAATTTTATAAATAAATAAATAAATTCATTTTTTTAAAAAAGTTTTTAGTTGAAGGCTTATTTTAAAATTGTAATTAGGTGTCACATGATTTTTGTCCAAAATTGTGTAGGCTTTTAAGACCCACACCTCTTTTGATTTCTTTTATTTTTTTTCTTAAGTTCCCTTCCAAAATCCCTAAACAAAAGCTAGAAATAAAAAGAAAAAAAACCCACGGTGGAAACATTAAGTTCCACCGCCACTCCCATGAGGAAGTTTCCCCAAAATCGACTTCCTTTTCTTTCCTTGCTTACCTCCGAATCCCTTCCTCTACGACTCTCCTCCTCTTCCTCCGCTTTCGGGAGGAAAACCCAGGATTTTTCTAACCGATCCCTTCCCCTTTCCTTTAAGAAGATCGTGTGAAGCCTCCCCTTCCTTTACCCTTTCGAAACGGCGACCGCAAGACCCGTGTGTCTCTTCCTCTTCCGATCGACATCTTCTTGGCCCCTTTCAAAGTCGACGAAGGAGCCACCTGCAGAAGCATCTACAGCAGCCAGTCGAGTCTCTGATTTCTTCCCTCCCTTCGGGTAAGTTCCTCTCTTCGAAGATTTCCATATATTTTTTAGGTTCTCTTTTATTTCTCAAATTTTACTGCTGCTATGGGAACCTCTGTCCTACCCTCTCTGGTATGTGCCCAACCAGCCAGTCACCTTGTTCGAGTTAGGTAGTATTTGATGCTCGTTTATAGGACTGATCTAAGGAGTGACTCAGATTTGCCAAATCCCTCATCCGTGAACAGTACCAAACCAAGCTTTGTTACCCAAAGCTGCTGCCAACACCTTTCCCTAGTCTCGGATCTGAACTGCACCATGACCAACCCATCCTGTTTCTCACATCTGGCTCCCAATCCAGATTCCTAGACCTGTAGGAAAACCACTGTCCTTGTGCAGAATACTTCCCTATTTTGGGTAATTTAAGGTATGCCCATTATATTCAATTAAGTGAAGCTATTGTTTGTAATAATCACCTCAGTACACAGTGTTCCCCTCTTCGTGTCTTATATTGTGTATCACCTTATCCGATTTTACGTTTGAAACTGCAATTTGTTTACTTATTGGTATTAAATCAGTTTTGGGATTTCAAATTTATTTCAAGAGATAAACCTGAAAAACCCTGTTTCCTGATTGAATTCATAGCAGAAACTTGGAAAGTTCCCATCCACTTATTTAACCTTTGTTTGATTATAACCCCAAATAAACCCAGCTGTTTTCTTTCCAACCGAACCCAATATAGAAGTAAGTTTCATTCAGTTTTTTTTTTATACTTTTGGTTTCTAATACTTGACTGTTTTCATTGTTTATATGGTTTTTCATTACCCTTGGATCTTTATTGCTTATGATTTTCATTAATTTTGTTAAGGGATTTAAAGTAATTGATGCCCAAGTCATGTTCATAGATCTATTCTTTTTCAGCCAACAATGACATGGTCTAAGCACCAATCGATTATGTAAACATATTTAAGGACTGCTCTTTTCGTGTTCAACCCATATTTCAAAAATCTGAGATTTAAACCCACCGTGCCAACTGTTTTTTTTTTACTGTGCTTTGGTGATTTTAGTTTACTGTTCACGTTATGAGAGTAAACAGTAGACATATTTTCTTCATTAAGTCAAGTTTTATGTGTAGTTTAATTCACAAGGGTATTCTACGACTCAAATTGGCAATGACTTGTTTTCCTTTCCTATTTACGCTGATTTCAGAATTTAATTACTTATTATGTTACTATGAAAATATGTGATGTGAATTTGAACAAATTTCTTTTATATCTGTTTTGCTTTATTTTACTACATTATTATATAATGTAGGATTTTGAAATTTCCAGTAGATGTCATTTTAGTTTATTCTCTCACCTACTGGCCAAAGTATTTCTAAAAAGGTCTCTTATGGTGTTGCCAACCCATGTCCAAACTTTATCCCATCTCCATTCAGTTTTACAAACTTCTTTTCTTTTCTCAATATTGTAGCATCTTGTTATGGTTATATAAATTACAAAGATAAATATAAATTCGTTGGTTTATGATTTTATTCAAACTGGTTTTGAGAAAAGAAACCAAACCATGATGTGGAAAATTATTATTATTATCATTAACGGTAGTGGTGTTATTATTCTATTTTTTTTTTACAAGGTTTAAAGGTATGATTCAATAACTAGACCTTAAGTTTTCAGTTCGGCATTCCCTAAACTCCAACCTTTTCATATGTGGGACCTTCTATTAAGCCAAACTACTAAATAGTTTATTGTAACTATTGGTATTTATTCACTTATTCTATTTTCAAGTAAAATTATAAGTAACTTAAAAGGGCAGTTCTTATTATTTAGGGAAAGTTTCCATTGTCTTGTTAGCACCAAGTTGGCTTAAGCATGGCTCGTCCATGCAGTGCATGGACTAAACCTTTACCCTTAACCATGGACCTTTAGATAACCCACAGACTAAAGTTGAGGCAGCAACATACTTCACCTTAATGTAAAGTACCGAAGAAAATAAATAATCCTCATTTTAATAACAAATCCTCATTTTAATAACACGTGAAATCTTTAAATCGTGTTTGCAGCAAACTTTGGTTCTCAAGGTTGATATCTCTTGGAAAGCGTTTGGGTACATCGTTTTGCACTTCACAAACTTCTAGGTGAGGGAAACAATTCACTACATACTTTTGAACATGAATCCTTATATTATTATGTGTTTAGGCAGTGGAAAATATTGTATTTTGTTGTGTGATTGGAATATAATTGTTGGATCTAGAATAGACTGGGTGTATGTTAATAATGGTTGTGATCCGGTGCTCACTCACAGTAGTGTAAGGGAGATCTTGGCTAAACATTCTATTGGCCGTGAGGAGACTCAGTCCGTCCGGATAATGGAATCTAACCATTAATGTTATTGAAAGATCCAATAATTTTATATTCGTAGATTGATGATTATTTGTATGGTATTGTTGAATTTCAATCTTGATTGGGCATGTTTGAATGTTGATATTATGATGCTTGGATTACTGCATGTTATAATCAAATTATATGCATGTTATGGTACATGAGATGTTGGATATGTTACACTCTGTTTAGACTGAGATCCATGATTTTACAAGCATATTATGAATAACTGAGTATATTCATTGAGCATAGCATTCTCATATTCATAGCATTGGGTATGGGGGTGCAATCCATGATTGTCACGAAGACCACGACGGTGGTAGTATTATTAGCCTCACTTTATGTGGGAAGACCATTATGGTAGATGAGATGCGATATTCGTGACAAGTTATGAGGGCTGTTATTTGGTAGTAGGTTGTGTTATCCTCACTTTATGTGGGAAGGCCATTAAGGCAATGTTGTGTTATCCTCGATTCGTCGGGAAGGCCACCAAATATCAGTAGATGTAATAATGGGTTTGAATATGGCATTTGGCATTGAGCATTACATATTGCAAAGGCATGAGCATGTAATAAATTGTTATGCTTGCTTATTTGAAATATCATTGAGGAAGTAGGAATATCATATGCTATGTTTGTGTTATTGTTTTCTTCACTGGGCATGGAGCTCATCCCTTACATTGCAGGCAATCCCTTGGACTTGGGTCTGGACGATAATCACAATTGAGCTTAGAAGGCGAGGAGTCGATGCAGAATTCGTAGAAACGCTTTTATTATTTAGGTTATAAGATGGGTGCTTATTTGTTTTGGGACTTTGAGAAAGTTATTTATTTGTTTTATTTTTATTTGTGAAAACTTGGATAATGAATTCAAATATGGATTAATTTTAAGAACGCTTCAATTTGATTGTTATGGGAATGTGTGTGAATGATGCGTTTAGGAATCCTTGTGTGAGTGATGTTTGTCCCTTTGAGTTATTTGGAAAGCTCAAATGAGATGTTATGTCTTCGAGCAGGTTGTTGGATTGGGGAATTTTGGTGGCTTGTGAATGTAATTTGAAGTTAGCCACAGATTTTTTTTGATGTAAGACACATTTAGGGCAGCAAGTGATGTAATTTTGTACAGTCAGATCACGCTCGTCCAGGTGTTGAAAGGCGGGGCGTGACAGATTGGTATCAGAGCTTGGGTTCAACCCTCTAACTGTGAGTAAGAGGTAGGGCCCAAGAGTAGAGACGAGTAGACCCTTTACACCCTAGAATGAGTGAGGGTAACAAGATTTAAGAAGGGTAGAAATTGTTTAGTTTTGACATAATAATACATTTAGTATTATGATTAACGTAGATTGTAGGGTTATCGGAGAAATAAGGTTGGGCTCAGTAAAGTTATAGCACATACCTTGTCGATGTTTGGAGTTGCACGATTATTTTACTGATTAAATCTTTGTCTTGATAGGTAATGGTTGATAGAGTTTACCAACGCAGAACAGGACTTCATATTCACGACACAGGAATGGCAGGATCATCAAACCCTCCTCCTCCGCCGCCTCCTGAAACTGTGGACCCCAATAGCGTGTTGAGGGTTGTACATGAGGCGATGACACTAATGCATCAGAACGCGGTGGACCAAAGAAATAATGCTATATATCACCCTTCACAGAAAACGAGGGAAATCATAGCCATTCGGGAATTCAAGCGTCAACTCCCTCTGACCTTTCGAGGGGATGAAGAACCAATAGATGCAGAACGCTGGCTGAAGCAGGTTGAGACACTGATGGGCAATATAGGTGCGAATGAAGATAACCTTCGTATCATACTAGCTACAATGCAGTTGAGTGGAGAAGCGGCGAGATGGGTGGGCTGACAAGAAGGACATGAATGTGGGAAGATTGAAAACCTGGAAAGAATTCTCAGATGCTTTCCTGGCGGAATATTTCCCTACCGCAGTTCGTCGGGCCAAAGTACGGGAATTCTTGAACTTGGTGCAAGGCAACGACTCAGTGACGGTATATGCCCAAAAGTTTAAAGAGCTAGTGCGATATGCCACAGATATAGTGACAAACGAAGATGCAAAGGCCCGCAGATTTGAGGAAGGACTAAATCATGTCATAAAATACCTGCTAGTGAGCCTGGAACTTCCAACCTTTGCTGAAGTACTTCGTAGGGCCCTTGCAGTGGAGGCATCGGCAAATCATGTCTTCAAGGAACAGAGTCAGATGTCTTCGGGTAGCAGGAGGAATGATGATTGTAGCAACAATAAAAGGAAGAATCCAGATGCTCAGTCTAATCAGAGATCTTCTTTTAGGCCGCGACAATCTTTTGATGGACGAAATCAAGTACAGTGCTATAATTGCAAACGATGGGGACATGTGGCCAGAGAATGTCGTCAGCCTCAGAGGCAACCTCTACAGCAGAGAGGACCAGTGCAGTGTTATCATTGTAATGAAATGGGCCACATCTCCACTTATTGCCCACATAGGACAAGAATTTCTAAGACTGCACCTAATGCTCCAGCAGGGTCCGGTGCACCAATGGCACAAAGAGGTGGTCAGCAACAAAATACAGGGCGTGGGCGCCCAGTGACTCAAGGGCATATAAATGCAATTGTTCCACCAGATGATGAGACTCCAGCAGCTACAGTTATGCAAGGTATGCTTTTATTATTCGGCGTATGGTCTAAAGTACTATTTGACTCTGGAGCTTCTCATTCTTTCATATCTAGCATGCTTGTGGGTCGAATAGACTTATGTACAGATAAGTTAGAAGAATCATTGTTTATAAAAACCCCCATAGGGAGAAGTACTGAGGTTATACGCATTTGTCGATCTTGTGTACTAGCGATTGGTGGTGTAGAGTTAGAATTCGATTTGCTAGTTTTGGGTATGACTGGATTTGAAGCAATACTGGGGATGGACTGGTTAACAGCGTACGAAGTTAATATGGATTGTTCCAAGAAAAGAGTGTCGGGTTGTACATCTTCAGGAATTGTATTCACAGAGAAGTTGAGTATGACTCCAGGACCATGTTTTAAGAAGACTAGACCGTATGGTCAGTTAGCCAGTATGGGTTGGGAGAATCCAGAACCTGCGGGGTTAGAAATGCCTAGAGTTGTATGTGAGTTTCCAGATGTGTTTCCTGAGAAATTGACACAATTACCCCCACATAGAGAGGTGGAGTTTTGCATAGACTTGACTCCTGGAACGGCCCCTATTACACTCCCTCCATATAGAATGGCCCCAGCTGAGACAGAAGAGTTAAAGAAACAATTGAACGAGTAGAGCGAGGTTGGTTTTGTCCGACCAAGTACATCTCCGTGGGGCGCACCGACCTTATTTGTGAAAAAGAAAGATGGATCTATGAGACTCTGTATTGACTACAGACGGTTGAACAAGGTCACGATTAAGAACAAATATCCCATTCCTCGGATTGACGACTTGTTTGTTCAGTTGAGGGGAGCAACACACTTCTCTAAGATAGACCTTCGATCTGGATACCATCAGGTAAGAGTCAGAGAGTGTGACATAGCAAAGACAGCTTTCCGCACGAAGTTTGGTCACTTTGAGTTTGTAGTTATGCCGTTTGGTGTGACAAATGCGCCTGCGACATTCATGGACTTGATGAATAGAACATTTGGGGCATACTTAGATTATTTTGTGATAGTGTTCATTGATGACATCCTAATCTATTCAAGATCGGAAGAAGCGCATGAACATCATTTAAGCGTGGTCTTACAGCTGCTAAGAGATCATCAATTGTATGCTAAGTTCAGTAAGTGTGAATTTTGGTTAACAGAGGTGCAATTCTTAGGGCATGTGGTCTCAGCCAGTGGCATATCAGTGGATCCAGCTAAGGTAGAAGCAGTATTGAAATGGGAGAGACCTCGCAGTGTTTTTGAGATCCGCAGCTTCTTAGGTTTGGCAGGCTATTATAGAAGGTTCATTAAAGATTTTTCTACACTTGCGGCTCCAATGACCAAGTTGACTAGAAAAGGTGCAAAGTTTGTGTGGACTGAACAGTGTGATAAAGTATTTACAGAATTGAAAGAGAGGTTGACAACTTCACCCGTGTTGATCGTTCCAGAAAGAGGATTGGGTTATGTCGTCTATTGTGATGCTTCCCGAGATGGATTGGCGTGCGTACTGATGCAAAAGAACCAGGTGGTGGCTTATGGGTCTCGACAGTTGAAAACACACGAACAGAACTACCCAACCCATGATCTGGAATTAGCGGCAGTATACTTTGCACTAAAGATATGGAGGCATTATCTTTTTGGGGAGCACTTCGAAGTATTCTCGGACCACCGCAGTCTCAAATATTTATTCACACAAAAAGATTTGAACCTGAGGCAACGCAGATGGTTAGAATATTTAAGTGATTTTAAATTTGAAATCTCATATCACCCGGGTAAAGCGAATGTGGTAGCTGATGCATTGAGTCGTAAGGTTCCCGGAGTGATCGCCAACTTGATGGAGGACCGAAATCCAGAAGAGATAGGTATTATGGTATCAAGTCCAGCGATTATTGATAAGGTATTGGCAGCTCAAAAGACGGATGAGGTAGCAGTGAAGATTCGAAATTCCTTCTGCAATGGTAATGTACCAAAGGGATGGATAGTAAGAACGGACGAGGGATTAACATACCAAGACAGACTCTATGTCCCACTATCGGAAAATTGCAGAAAAGAGGTACTTGAACATTTTCACAATACTCGTTTTGCAATACATCCAGGAGGTACGAAGATGTACCAAAATTTACGTAGGTAGTTTTGGTGGAGAAGTATGAAGAAGGATGTTGCAAAATTTGTCGCCAGTTGCCTGACTTGTCAACAAGTGAAGGCTGAACACCAGAAACCTGCGGGGAAATTGCAGCCCTTAAGTATACCCGAGTGGAAGTGAGATGACATTACCATGGATTTCGTTACTGGTTTGCCAAGATCACAAAAGGGTAACGATGCAGTTTGGGTGGTGGTTGATAGACTGACGAAATCAGCTCACTTCATTGCTATGAAAATGACGGATACTATGGAAAGATTGGCTAAATTATACATGGATAGGATAATCAAGTTACATGGAATACCAGCTACCATTGTATCGGACCGTGATTCAAGGTTCTTGTCTCAGTTCTGGCAGAGTCTTCAGAAACAGTTGGGTACTCAACTTTGTTTCAGTACGGCATTCCACCCTCAGACTGATGGCCAATCTGAGCGAACTATCCAGATTTTGGAGGACATGTTGCGTGCTTGGGTAGTTGGGAAGATCACTTACCCACTGTGGAGTTCATATATAACAACAGTTATCAGTCAAGCATTAAGATGGCACCATTTGAGGCACTTTATGGCAGACCGTGCAGATCACCCCTGTGTTGGGAGGAGGCTAGTGATAAGGCCACTATAGGACCTGATTGGGTGCGAGAAACGACGGAAAAGATCAAGTTAGTCCGCCAAAGGTTGCAAACAGCACAGAGCCGTCAGAAAAATTACGCAGACCGTAGGCGTAGACCTTTGGAGTTTGCAGTGGGAGACCATGTGTTTCTTCGTGTATCACCTCGCAGAGGCATTCAACGGTTTGGGAGCAAAGGGAAGTTAGCTCCTCGGTTCATCGGACCATTTGAGATCTTGAGTCGTGTGGGGGAGGTGGCATACACACTTGCCCTTCCACCCAAGCTTGCTCGAGTTCACAATGTCTTCCATGTATCAATGCTTAGGAAGTATCATGCGGACCCTTCCCATGTGCTGAATTGGCAAGATTTGGACGTCAACGAGGATGCCGCATATGAAGAGAAGCCTATTAAAATTTTAGATTCAAGAGAACAAGTACTCCGCACAAAGACCATCTCCTTGGTCCAAGTGCTTTGGCAACATCATGGAGTAGAAGGCTCAACATAGGAACGGAAGGAAGCAATGCAACAGGCGTATCCAGAACTATTCGATGAGCAAGGTACGTACGTTAGCTAAATTTCGAGGACGAAATTTCTTTAAGGGGGGTAGGATGTAATGACCCGACCCGAAGTAACGGGTCAGTAGTGGCGGGTAAAATTAATTTAGAAAATTATTGTAGTTTAAATTGATTGTTAGTCTAAATTGATAAATTTATTTAGAGAAAATACAATTTAATTTAGGGATTGAATAATAGACCCCTATTTCACACCCTTTCCCCTCAATGAGAATTTACAAATTTATCCCCTTCGAATTAAAATTAAGGGAATGGAAAATAAATTATCAACTTAGATGGTCCCCTAAGTTAGAATTTCAATTGGAAATATTTTATTTAAAATCTCAAAAACAATAAATAAATTCTAATTTTTAGTATCTAGAAATAAATTGATGAGTGACTAAATTAATAAAGGACAATTTATTAAAATCAAGAATTTAAAGGGGCTCACCATTTATAATTGAACTAACCATAGGAGTGAATTTTATAAATAAATAAATAAATTCATTTTTTTTAAAAAGTTTTTAGTTGAAGGCTTATTTTAAAATTGTAATTAGGTGTCACATGATTTTTGCCCAAAATTGTGTAGGCTTTTAAGACCCACACCCCTTTTGATTTCTTTTATTTTTTTTCTTAAGTTCCCTTCCCAAAATCCCTAAACAAAAGCTAGAAAATAAAAAGAAAAAAACCCACGGTGGAAACATTAAGTTCCACCGCCACTCCCATGAGGAAGTTTCCCCAAAATCGACTTCCTTTTCTTTCCTTGCTTACCTCCGAATCCCTTCCTCTACGACTCTCCTCCTCTTCCTTCGCTTTCGGGAGGAAAACCCAGGATTTTTCTAACCGATCCCTTCCCCTTTCCTTTAAGAAGATCGTGCGAAGCCTCCCCTTCCTTTACCCTTTCGAAACGGCGACCGCAAGACCCGTGTGTCTCTTCCTCTTCCGATCGACATTTTCTTGGCCCCTTTCAAAGTCGACGAAGGAGCCACCTGCAGAAGCATCTACAGCAGCCAGTCGAGTCTCTGATTTCTTCCCTCCCTTCGGGTAAGTTCCTCTCTTCGAAGATTTCCATATATTTTTTAGGTTCTCTTTTATTTCTCAAATTTTACTGCTGCTATGGGAATCTCTGTCCTACCCTCTCTGGTATGTGCCCAACCAGCCAGTCACCTTGTTCGAGTTAGGTAGTATTTGATGCTCGTTTATAGGACTGATCTAAGAAGTGACTCAGATTTGCCAAATCCCTCATCCGTGAACAGTACCAAACCAAGCTTTGTTACCCAAAGCTGCTGCCAGCACCTTTCCCTAGTCTCGGATCTGAACTACACCATGACCAACCCATCCTGTTTCTCACATCTGGCTCCCAATCCAGATTCCTAGACCTGTAGGAAAACCACTGTCCTTGTGCAGAATACTTCCCTATTTTGGGTAATTTAAGGTATGCTCATTATATTCAATTAAGTGAAGCTATTGTTTGTAATAATCACCTCAGTACACAGTGTTCCCCTCTTCGTGTCTTATATTGTGTATCACCTTATCCGATTTTACGTTTTGAAACTGCAATTTGTTTACTTATTGGTATTAAATCAGTTTTGGGATTTCAAATTTATTTCAAGAGATAAACCTGAAAAACGCTGTTTCCTGATTGAATTCATAGCAGAAACTTGGAAAGTTCCCATCCACTTATTTAACCTTTGTTTGATTATAACCCCAAATAAACCCAGCTGTTTTCTTTCCAATCGAACCCAATATAGAAGTAAGTTTCATTCAGTTTTTTTTTTATACTTTTGGTTTCTAATACTTGACTGTTTTCATTGTTTATATGGTTTTTCATTACCCTTGGATCTTTATTGCTTATGATTTTCATTAATTTTGTTAAGGGATTTAAAGTAATTGATGCCCAAGTCATGTTCATAGATCTATTCTTTTTCAGCCAACAATGACATGGTCTAAGCACCAATCGATTATGTAAACATGTTCAAGGACTGCTCTTTTCGTGTTCAACCCATATTTCAAAAATCTGAGATTTAAACCCACCGTGCCAACTGTTTTTTTTTTACTGTGCTTTGGTGATTTTAGTTTACTGTTCACGTTATGAGAGTAAACAGTAGACATATTTTCTTCATTAAGTCAAGTTTTATGTGTAGTTTAATTCACAAGGGTATTCTATGACTCAAATTGGCAATGACTTGTTTTCCTTTCCTATTTACGCTGATTTCAGAATTTAATTACTTATTATGTTATTATGAAAATATGTGATGTGAATTTGAACAAATTTCTTTTATATCAGTTTTGCTTTATTTTACTACATTATTATATAATGTAGGATTTTGAAATTTCCAGTAGATGTCATTTTAGTTTATTCTCTCACCTACTGGCCAAAGTATTTCTAAAAAGGTCTCTTATGGTGTTGCCAACCCATGTCCAAACTTTATCCCATCTCCATTCAGTTTTACAAACTTCTTTTCTTTTCTCAATATTGTAGCATCTTGTTACGGTTATATAAATTACAAAGATAAATATAAATTCGTTGGTTTATGATTTTATTCAAACTGATTTTGAGAAAAGAAACCAAGCCATGATGTGGAAAATTATTATTATTATCATTAACGGTAGTGGTGTTATTATTCTATTTTTTTTTACAAGGTTTAAAGGTATGATTCAATAACTAGACGTTAAGTTTTCAGTTAGACATTCCCTAAACTCCAACCTTTTCATACGTGGGACCTTCTATTAAGCCAAACTACTAAATAGTTTATTGTAACTATTGGTATTTATTCACTTATTCTATTTTCAAGTAAAATTATAAGTAACTTAAAAGGGCAGTTACTTATTGTTTAGGGAAAGTTTCCATTGTCTTGTTAGCACCAAGTTGGCTTAAGCATGGCTCGTCCTTTACCCTTAACCATGGACCTTTAGATAACCCACAGACTAAAGTTGAGGCAGCAACATACTTTACCTTAATGTAAAGTACCGAAGAAAATAAATAATCCTCATTTTAATAACAAATCCTCATTTTAATAACACGTGAAATCTTTAAATCGTGTTCGCAGCAAACTTTGGTTCTCAAGGTTGATATCTCTTGGAAAGCGTTTGGGTACATCGTTTTGCACTTCACAAACTTGTAGGTGAGGGAAACAATTCACTACATACTTTTGAACATGAATCCTTATATTATTATGTGTTTAGGCAGTGGAAAATATTGTATTTTGTTGTGTGATTGGAATATAATTGTTGGATCTAGAATAGACTGGGTGTATGTTAATAATGGTTGTGATCCGGTGCTCACTCACAGTAGTGTAAGGGAGATCTTGGCTAAACATTCTATTGGCCGTGAGGAGACTCAGTCCGCCCGGATAATGGAATCTAACCATTAATGTTATTGAAAGATCCAATAATTTTATATTCGTAGATTGATGATTATTTGTATGGTATTGTTGAATTTCAATCTTGATTGGGCATGTTTGAATGTTGATATTATGATGCTTGGATTACTGCATGTTATAATCAAATTATATGCATGTTATGGTACATGAGATGTTGGATATGTTACACTCTGTTTAGACTGAGATCCATGATTTTACAAGCATATTATGAATAACTGAGTATATTCATTGAGCATAGCATTCTCATATTCATAGCATTGGGTATGGGGGTGCAATCCATGATTGTCACGAAGACCACGACGGTAGTAGTATTGTTAGCCTCACTTTATGTGGGAAGACCATTATGGTAGATGAGATGCGATATTCGTGACAAGTCATGAGGGCTGTTATTTGGTAGTAGGTTGTGTTATCCTCACTTTATGTGGGAAGGCCATTAAGGCAATGTTGTGTTATCCTCGATTCGTCGGGAAGGCCACCAAATATCAGTAGATGTAATAATGGGTTGGAATATGGCATTTGGCATTGAGCATTACATATTGCAAAGGCATGAGCATGTAATAAATTGTTATGCTTGCTTATTTGAAATATCATTGAGGAAGTAGGAATATCATATGCTATGTTTGTGTTATTGTTTTCTTCATTGGGCATGGAGCTCATCCCTTACATTGCAGGCAATCCCTTGGACTTGGGTCTGGACGATAATCACAATTGAGCTTAGAAGGCGAGGAGTCGATGCAGAATTCGTAAAAACGCTTTTATTATTTAGGTTATAAGATGGGTGCTTATTTGTTTTGGGACTTTGAGAAAGTTATTTATTTGTTTTATTTTTATTTGTGAAAACTTGGATAATGAATTCAAATATGGATTAATTTTGAGAACGCTTCAATTTGATTGTTATGGGAATGTGTGTGAATGATGCGTTTAGGAATCCTTGTGTGAGTGATGTTTGTCCCTTTGAGTTATTTGGAAAGCTCAAATGAGATGTTATGTCTTCGAGCAGGTTGTTGGATTGGGGAATTTTGGTGGCTTGTGAATGTAATTTGAAGTTAGCCATAGATTTTTTTTGATGTAAGACCTGTTTAGGGCAGCAGGTGATGTAATTTTGTACAGTCAGATCACGCTCGTCCAGGTGTTGAAAGGCGGGGTGTGACAGGATTCCTTCTGATTGATATGATATTTCCTTTTAGTTTGCTGAAAGATAAATAATTTGGCTTTATAACAAAGTTGATAAAAGAATTTCAGAGAGCTGACCCAAGTAAATGGGACAAAGAAACGGCGAGGATGGCTAGTCTACATTTAAATTTATACACTGTAACGAATCATTCCTAAGTTCTCTTTTTTACTTTTAGTGAAAAGCAAATGAATGAATGCACCAACACATTGCTGTAGTCTACATTTGAATTTGTCAGATCCAAACCACTTTTTGCATCCTTTACATTGGGAAATGAATACTATTGATAGGATTAACTCATTAAAATAACTTATTACATGCTATAAAATAAGGATCCATGATGTCAATTTACATTTAAAAAACTGCACGATTAGCAACAATGAGAATGGTGGTTAATCAGATGTAAACCAACAAAGGGAACCTTATGCCTTGTACATGAATCTACCTTGAGATCTACAATTCACCAACTTCTGTGCAGTAGATACAAGGTATTACACACTTCACTGTTTCATTAGCGATTCCTTAATAAATGTGAGGACTCCTTCTACGTCAACTTCCCATGCAACTGAGATGGGTGAATAGCCTGACCAAGGGTGAGTTGCATTCCATCTGCATCAGAAGTAGTGAAAAATCATCACAATATGGAAAAAAAAAGTTCAAGAAAAATTGGAAGTTCACCAAATAAGATTTGCTTGAATGTTTTGACATAAATTTTGGTTTGAAAAATCATCACCCACTGTATCACAAAATGGTGTGGGTAAAATTGGAACTAAGCATAACAGTGGCTTGAATGTTTCAGCAGAACGCTTGCTGCCTTTTCGATCACATCATTGTTAATATTGACCAACTAAGTTGACTTGAGGAAATCAGAAAGCAAGATCCCAACCAACAGGACTTCTAAGTCTGCTCTGCCTAAGGGCTGGGTCCATGCAATGGAAAAAATAACTTTATCATTGTAATCACTGTCGTCACCACTATCATCATCATTACCACCACTACCACACTGCAACCACTACCATCATCATCATAGGGTCAATGATGCAGGACAAATTCTAATATCAAATCTGACACAGGACAAGTCAAAATATTGAAAACTCCAGATCTGAATGGTATAGGGATGCCTATATCAGAATACAAAATGTGTATGGTGAATCTTAAAATGACATACAACCTATATCCTTGGTTCACATAAGATGTTGGAGAGAGAAATTAATATTAAACACAGAATTAACAAAAGCTAAGACAAATTCACACTCACAATTAATCCAAGAGATTCAAAAAGAAGAATGACACGTATACTTAAAAGCTCTTAAGGTGGTATTGCTGGCCTTTAATGCAAAATTCCTCAAAAAACTAATTAAGTCACAACAAACCTGTCCTAGGTCTTCTAGATTTAAAAATCAGTCATCCAAGGGATGAAATAAGGCTATGGGACCACCTAGGGTTTGATAAAGGAATTAGGGTTTTTTATTATTTTTTCAATTCTTGGGCAAAACTAGGTCTCAAATAGGGTGAAACAATAGGTTAGGGTTAGATTTATGAATCTTAGATAGGGATCTAAAGGTTGGGATACTAACTAGGGAAAAACGGGCATGTCTGTACGGTCGTACTGACAAGTAGAGACATATATGTATGGCTAAGTGGGTTCCGGTGGGTCTTTTGTGGCCGATGGTGGGGTTGAGTCCTAGTTTGATTAGGGTTAGGGTTTGGATGAAAAAGGGACAAAAATAAGGTGTAGAAAGAGGAAAAAATGGGGAAAAAGAGAGAGAAGAAGACGGAGAAGAAAAGCCGAAGAACAAGGATTTGTACCTTAAGTCACACAAGGTTCCTTGATCTCATACCAAGGAGGCAGAAGGACTCACATCAGATTTGTAGATGGGAGAAACTTGAATTTCTTCTTTCATTTATTCATCAAAAGTATCTCTTACAACTACTTATAAGAAAAGAAGAAGATAAAACTCTCTTACAACCCTAGACATATGTGACTTAAGGCACACATGTGGACAATCTAAAATCATAAAAACAAATATAAGTCCATAACAATCTTAAAACCATATAAAAATAAAAATAAATATGACACTAATAAAATATAACAAAAACAAATGCTCTGTAGCGTTAGATCAACAGTCAGATTAGTCCAATCCATAAATGAATGACTCAAATGATTTAAATGGATGGATCAAGCCAAATGATCAAATCCATGCTTGATCAACGTACAATCTAGGGTATCCACAGCTAGATCTATCTCTATCCATGGTTGGCTAGATCTATCTCTATCCATGGTTGGATATATTAGAAATACGCACAAAATCATTATCCAACCATTGTCAGGAAAAATCTAGCTTCCGATGCATCTTTTTTCTTTGGCGTCCAATGGTATCCTCATCAATCAGCATCTAACTTCTACTTTTCTTTTTATTCCAATAAAAAATAATGTTTTGAAAAATCTTGTTCATGAATAGAACCATCTGTTCTACTAAAATATTCAACTAATCATGATTTTGTGAATATTCAAATGCACTCCAATGGAATGTGTTAAGAACAAGGCAACTACCAAATATATATGGGTACAAATGTATGATGATAATGCTACATGTAAACATCATATTGTACATGTCCCAAGTAGATGAGATAAGGCTTTAATGATGATGATAATGATGATGATTACGATACATTTGCACATGCAAATGGGTGTATACATCATCTTTTTTTCCCATGTTCTTCTGGGGTACGTAAGTTGGGATTGGAACTGCTGCCTTGTATAAATGACATAGAGAACCGTCCAATCAACTTACTGTTCCAAACTTGGTCCCCACAAAAGTGTGCAATATGTTTTTCTTTTTCATCTCTTCTCTGCTTTTTAGAATGGTTATAAGCAAGGAAGTTTATTTATACTTTTTCAGTCCTTGATCCATTAATGTATGCCCAGTGCAGACACCCTGTGTCTCAACCCTCACCACCCCCTTCCTGAATCTGAAAAGGTCAGGCCTAACCAGCGCAACAAAGCTGACAGCATCGTGGGGGAAAATCCCTGAATTGGGACAAACAAAATAAGTTAAAAGTTCTTAAAGTGCAAAAGAACAATGAATGAAGCTCTATGTATCGTTTAAAAGAGATAGGTACCATTAATTCCATAAGATATCACATGGTATTCTCTGTAGAATTGACAGATCTTAGATATGAATTGTGCATATCTCCCTTTTGAGTTCTTCAGTGTAGATAGGCCATCATCTGAAACCATAATATTCACGTTGAGTGCAAATGGACTATATCGTGTAGCAAAAATACCAACTTGGGCTCAACAGATGAAGTAATATTCGATGCAATGAACCATGAAAAACTTAACATCTGTAGTTTTTACAAATATATACTGACATTAGAGATGTATTATTGTAAATAAAAAATCATAATTGCATAACATATAGAAAATATAAGAACAAAAAGACATCTAAACTGGGTACAATGAAAATGGAGAGACATCATAAAATTGAAATACGGTTAACTCGAGATATGTGGTTTTTGGGAAGGTGAGTTATAGAAGTGGGTCAAAAGTACGGAAAGATTATCCCAAATGAGTGTGAGGGAGGATGTTGTAGGTAATAGAATTAATGTACAAGTCTCATGATGGAGGATGGATTAAGGATCAGCTTTTAGGAGCATTTGGGATGAAAATCGATCTTTGAGATCAATTTGTTGATTATATTTACTATCAAATCAGAGTCTCATATACAATTATGAATTATTAGATGGCAAGGTGGTGTACGGTTTAACATTAGGAGGAATTCATTATGTTAGGATCATGGGCCCCCCTCATGCCCCACACGTGTGATATTGTCCACTTTGCCAACCAATCCAGGTCCCCTCACTCTCGCAAGGTCTTTTGGGCACACCACAGTGTGGGCTCACGTTTTTCAAAACGCGTCACGTGAAGTCAGAGTTGCACAACGGAATGTGGCCCTGCCCCCCACAAGATATTTTCCTCTTTAGTCCCACAAGTCTCAAGAGTCCACCCGACCCGGCGATCCATGGAAACCCTCAAGGCTTTGTTCCCAGCACGTGTGCCAATGGGAGTCCACTCTCCACGTCTAGAACGCGTCACACTAGATAGGTTGACCCAAGTCTTGTACCTCATAGGTAATTGGGGATTTTTTCACCCACTCCCTATTGTGGTACAAGTGACCCTTTTTCGTGAGGTTGTGGCGGTCAGTCCACTAGGGTGGTTAGTCCCTACGGGCCTAAGGGTAACACTGGCGGAGCCTCCCCCCCCCCCCCCCCCCCCCCACACACACCCACACACACACACACACCAGCACTAGATTGTTGGGCCCCATAAGCCAATCTACATTCAATTATGGGATACCACAATTGGAAGCTCCCTTCGCACTAGTAAATAGCAATTCTAAATCGATGAGTAAAGTGAGTAAAGGGTGTGGGGCTCATGAAGGTAAATCCCTTTAGTCTCATCAAACTGTCATCCACTTCTTTTCCTTTAAGAGCTATTTGGGAATCTGTTGTTGCGCCTTCTAGAGTGAAGATTTTGTTGGACAGCATGTGTAGAGAAATTTCTTAATCTTGATCAAATAAAACTCTGAATCTTTCCATCCCAAATGACTGTTTTCTTTGTTGGTCTAGTGTCAAGCACATTTATAGCAACCATATGTCTGTTTTTTTCTGCTTTTTGTTCTATCAATGGGTTCTTCCTGCTTCCTTTTTAGTTCTCATGGAAACGCAAAGATATAGACCCTTCACAAAGAAAGATCAAGTTATGTGGAAATTGATCCCCCTATCCACTGCACGGTTATTTGAAAAGAAATGGGAATGTTTGAGGAAAAAATGTCATCAAGTGATGTTGATTGCCACAATAAAATTTGGACGTCAGCCAATGTGCTTTAGTGGCGAAGGAATTCATGGCCCATGCCATTAGGAATTAAGGTAGAATTGGGCTTCAATAAGAAGCTGGACTGAAAGAAATATCAACTGCAATAACATCTTTATTTATAATGCCAAAAAAATACCAAAGTTAAGAAACACAATTTGGGAGAGCCAAGTTTTTGTCTTATTGTAGGTTTTTGGTGATTTTCAGTATAGAATGGTATGGGAATTGAAATTGGGATACTGGAAAAATATTACTGTCCAAAAAATTACTTAAATAAAGATGTGGAATTGAAGTGTGAATCTAAAGGAGATATTGGAGTATTGCGTGTGGGGATGTGGATGAAATTTTGGACCAATAAAATTAGGGTAATTCAATGGAATACAATAATTGTGGGTCCACACAAAAGGGTGGGTGGGATGTGGTGCGGCTGTCACAATTTGTCCTACTTTGTTGTCCACTTCTACACATTCCAAGCACTGTCCACTTCTACACATTCCAAGCACTGGGGGAGGCAGATAGGAATGTGTTGGCTTGGATAAGTGGATGAGGAATGACCTGATCATAATATTATATGCCTAAAATTATACAGTTCTATAAGAATGTTTTGTGATGCAATTTGTAGGTGAATATCAAGTGGATTGGGACCAGATTAGGAGGTACATGTATGAATAAAAGACTTGGATTAATCCTTGGTTCATCATTGTCATCATCTTTGAGCCACTAACATCTATCTGGGATTGGCTTTTGTTCCAGTTTCTACTCTATATCCAAAACCACAGACTGACTCCGCGTTCCACCAATGTCCTTCATCCTCACAGGCCAGGTTTTGGAAGGAGTTCCTCCTCTCCCTTAACCTTCTACGGGTAACCTTTTGGTCCTAACTAGGTCTGTTTCTGGTCTTTTCATATGTGCTCAAGCCACCATATGTAGCATTCCCTCATCTTTAATATCTATTGAAGCTGTCAATCCCTAATGAAAACATCCAACTGGAAGTCAACTAACCTTTCCCATGCATAAAATTGATGCAACCTTGGTTAGCACGAATGAAGTTCCTTTTTCAAATTTTTGAGGTCACAGAAATTTTGTTTTAAGAGAAAGGACAAAGAAGAAACTGTCTAAACACTGACAAGCTTTGAGAGGAAGCTGTATTGGAAAGTAGTGGAGCATGATCTAGAACACAAACAGTGAATGACTACAACATAGCATAATATTGATCCTCAATAAGAAGCCCAGCAATCCCTTTAGCTAGAAAATGAGCCAAGTCATTGGCTGCTCTAGGAATCTAGCCTAATAAATTGCATATGAATCCGACCAAGTAGATAAAACATGTAGCAACTGTTAAAATAAGAAAAAGGAAAAAACATTAATCAGCACATGAAAATGAAACCTGTTAGTCTGATTTGGGTGGTAATGTTTATGCCAACAACATCAATGTTTGCACCAGAAGTAAACAAGATGTCAGCAGCTTCTGGGTCCCCATAAATCTGCAACACAGAATAATATCATTGTTCATGCAAGCAGCTATTCTTTAGCTTGATGGAATGAATTTTTTTTATTGTTTTACACATGTAACCTATTTTCTGTCGTTATTTCTTTATTTATCTAACAAATCAAAAACAAAAGCATCTTTCTTAAGAATTCATAAAATAGACTATACATCTTCCAAGATAAAGAATTGCATCTATCTATGTAAGAAACTCTCAGGATTAAAATGTTCATGAAAAGACAAGGACAACTATACAAAACAAAATGATGAAAATATTGCTTAAATATCAAATAAATTTAAGTCTTAGACAATTATATATTCATTCATAATAACAAAATTCATGTAATGAGTGGACAAATAAAATAAAACTTACATTCTGCAATGAATTCACTTATATAAAATTTGGAAGAAATCGCAAGGTACTATGAATAGTGAAGAATTGTTACAGGTAGGTTATGGATCTCCTTCTTGGCATTCTTTCAGCTATTGGTAATGAGAGAGCTGTTGAGATATATTTAGTAGTTTCTTTAATTTATCAATTACTATTATTGTATTTTCCAATTTAGTCTTTTCCTTAATTGGTGCTTATCAATATTGTACTTACCAACTTTACGGTTTTCCTCTTTTAGTTTATCTTCCATATTTGTATTCCCTTTTCTCTATAAATATAAATGATAGGGTCTCTCCTTGATTAAGGAAGACACCATATTCTTTGTGTCTTATTCAACATGGTATCAGCCAGAAGATGATCCTATTGAGTGATTATTCAGTAAACACGTCTCTTCTTCTCTCCCTCTGCCTGAGGAGATACATCGGCAAAAGGAGGGAGGACATATGGATCAAGTTTTTCCCGTCCGTAACTTTGTTTAAAGATCTAATCTTCCTAACGAAGACTGCTGCTAACCAGATCTGTAGATCTGTGATCTGGTTGCAGATTTACTATCCCTTCTCAGATCCATTTTGCTGCGTACAGCAGCGTTCTTAACCCGTTTTCGATTTCGCTGAGATTTTGTGATCTTACATTGTTGCATCTGTCTGCTAATTGAGAATAGCCCAGCCAAACCTTTGGGCATCAGACCACTTCCTGGGTTACAGATGCAAGCGGCAAAACCTTGTTGTTTCGGTCCAGGTCTGATATACACAGGTCTGACCAGTCTGTTCAAGCTCGAGAGGCCGAGACTGATCCACTTTCAGCCATTGACAGCCAGATCTGAATCTGCTGTGTCTTGCTGCTTCTGCTTGGCCACCACAATCAGATCTGACATATATCTTTGATCGTTGCCCATCGTGACCAGATCTGCATGCATTGCCTATGCTTGGCTTATTTGTTCTAAGCCTTTGGTGGCTCCATCCTTGATCTGCCGATCTTTGTCCAAAAGGGATCACCTGCAACCGCCAAACTCTTTTTTTTTTTTTTTGGCCTCCTTTTTTTTTTTCCAAATCTAGGGTTTTTATTCTGATATCTGCAGCAGTCCTCACTCCCTTCTTTTTTTGTTAGCCAAACGATTCCCCATTTGCCTTCCAGATCTGATTCTCCAGCCCTTTAACTTCTCATTTTAGAGATTTTTCCCCTGCATTTTTTGGGCGGTTCATAGGGCCACTTTTGTATGTTCCCTTAGATCTTTAGTCTTTCTGCAGATTTGAACCTATAATTTCCACAACTCTACAGCCATTTGTATGGCGTTGTTTTGAGTTTGAATGCTAGCGGATCCCTCTAAGATCTATTCTATGGTCTTGTTGACTGGAGGTTTTAGTTTCTCTCCATTTTACTGTTCATGCCCATGTTACTATTCCTCGTCGGACTTCGGCTTCTTCTTCGGATTAGTTTCTCTATGCGGAGGACTTCTGTAGCGGATTTTTATGCCTTTTATACCTACCAGCGGTTCTTCCATTTGTAGCTAGCACTTTCCGGCATCAGATCCGGCCACCGGAACATTTTCAGCCGGCGGGATCCCACATTTTCCCTGCCGTTTTTTGGAGAACTATACTTCTGTACAGTGGTGTTGCAGCCTTACTGTTTCAAGAACTAAGTTTCTACCATTCCTTCTGCAGTATTTGTTTTAGTACATGCTGCTGCGGGACGTCAGCTAGTTCCAGGCTTCGACCAGGCTATGTTTTTGGAGATTCTTGTTGATTTGCTTTTGCTCCAATCAGATGGCATCATCATTGGATAGTCAAGTTCAATATGTTCAACCTCAAGTGGGACCCACTTGAGCTTGTGGGGGGGTGTTGAGATATATTTAGCAGTTTCTTTAATTTATCAGTTACTATTATTGTATTTTCCAATTTAGTCTTTTACTTAATTGGTGCTTACCAATATTGTACTTACCAACTTTAGGGTTTTCCTCTTTTAGTTTATCTTCCATATTTGTATTCCCTTTTCTCTATAAACATAAATGATAGGGTCTCTCCTTGATTAAGGAAGACACCATATTCTTTGTGTCTTATTCAACAAGAGCATGGGTTCCATTGCCAAGTCCACACATTATGGAGCTTCTTCAGAGTATAAAACCAGTCAACATGTCCAGCACTTGGATTATGGATATGCTCAGCATACTGATATCCATGCAACAAAATAACAACAGTGATACAACATATATGTAGGTTCCTTATATTAGGAGTAATCTCATTGTTGGTTCTGTTAAATTAAAGGGGATGCTATATGTACATAGAATTGTGCACTTGTCTTACCTTAGTGCTGATGTAGCAAGACTCAATTGATTGGCCTTTTAAGAGCTAGAAAATGTATCCAATCAAGAGACTTGCTACAGCAGTGGGTAAAAATAAGAGAACAAGCTCCAAGTACCTTTAGCATTTTCTTAAATTAAAAGGCTAAGACTGTTCAAGTGTAATCCCTCTCCTTATCAGCTTCTTTGGATGAGGTGATAACCCATATTACAGATTATTTAATCCATAACAAAAAGTGACATCTCAAAGGTTCTTATTCCTGGAAAGAACTAATTCAGCTGATAAACACATTTATAGAGGTAATTTGTCAAATGGCACTAAACCCAAATGGTGCCTGAACTGAAAATGCAAGGCTTTCCCAGTATTTACAAGGTGTTGAAAAGGAGATAGATCTGTATGCAGTTCAGGACACACTTTGGAGAGAGAGGAGAGAGAGAGAGAGAGAGAGAGCTCAGCAAGTAGAGGCCAAAGGATATGGAGGGCCTTCATCTTTCTCGGGCTAATGTTCTGGAGATGTTATTGTTGAACACAATATTAAGAATGTTGTTGGATAGGCATGAGGTCACAATAATGAAGCATGGCATCCTGAGCTTCTCTTTTATGAGAACTTTTGACATTGTAACTAGTTGGTGACATCATTGTCCAGAATTAACCAAAGTGAAGATGAGATAGCTGTCATACTACCTAAAGGAGAAGCACTGAGGAGAATACTGCGAACCCCTACCACTCCAGGTAAAACATGCTTATTCCTGTTCCTTTTTCTCTCTCCTCATTCTCAATAGGATTTTCATTGTCAGCCATCAAGAAGAACAGCCTTTAGTTATCCAGACTGCTCAAGTGATGAGACCAACTTTGTGTGGAATTGCAACAAAGCGCTTCCAACTGAATGACCAAATCCATAAGGTAATGTGCTTGCAAGTGGATGATGAAAAGCAAAACCTCTTTGCAATCATGATAAGTGATGTATAATCGGTATAAATATCAAGATTCATGCCAGTTCTGTGTTTTGACACATACACAGGCGCATCCTTCAGGTCTCAATGGATTTGGATGCCCGGTTTATGATAAAAGGATGAACTCCCTCACTTGAGGGTTCCTCTCACTTGGCTACAGAGAGACCCATACTCGATCACTTGAGACAATCCCAAATCCCATGATCAGATTAGGCCATGGAGTACCATTTTCACTCCCATAAGAAATTACTCTTCAAGATGTGTGCATTGAACAGGGTTTAATATTAAAGAAAAATTTTAAGGTAAAAAATTTGATAATCAAGAGCAAGGTAACCAATTTATCTCAGAAAATACCAGTGAAGAAAGATTTCAATGCGATACAATATACAATATTTAAAGAGCTTTCATCAATTATACATGGAAGAACAGCAGGGATGGGAATTACATTGGCTTCAGCAGCAGGATTGACATTCCCAGATGCAAAGAAAGCTCCACCAAGAACAACCACTTTCTTCACCTTGCTTGCAAAAGATGAATCCCTTTTGATTGCCTTTTTTGGCAAAGAAAAACAATGTGTTGTTAACTAAGAAAATGACGTTCTTATACAGATGAATACTCTCATGGAACTTGAATCAAATTCAGTTGATGAGATAAACTCTGATATGTAAGTATTAAATAAAACAGTGGAAAAAACTGGCTTAACCGTGGGAAATCACTTTAAAATTCCACATAGTTGAATGAATTGGGAAAAGATCCCTTGATAGATGAACAAGTGTATCATTAAAAATTAAAAAATTAAAAAGGGCACACAAGCCTTGGTTATTCCATGATCTATCATTGTAACTATCTCATGCAGATACAAATATGGACCATCTACTCCAGGATTGGAAGCACCTTAAAGTACAAGAATCAGATGATTCTTAAAGCCTATTAGAAGACCTTTCCTGTTGAATTTGAGCTTCTGTATGGATATTTCCTGATTATCCATTTTGATTACTAAGGTTTCCTGATTTATTGCAATCGGATGTTCTGCTGTATGGGTCAAATTTGCAATCAGTGGCCACATCAGCCAGGGCTGTGAGTGAACCAGGCAAGGTCATAATGTATATAAGCCCTGCACAAGCCCTGACCAAGCCCATTTATTTACAAAGGCCCACGCCTAAAGGGTCCAAGCTGGTTTGTGAGCCATTATCTCGAATGCAAGCTCAAATGTTGTAAATAGGTGCACACTTTCAGACGTGGACATATATATCCAAGCCTATTATAATCAAGCTGAAATCTGGCCAAATGATGTCGGACCAGGCCAGTTGACAGAGAATCATTTGATGGGGTTGATATGGAGGCATGGACATTTATGGAAGCACCAGGCACAACAATAGTTTTATCTTCTATAGATGTAATGTTCATAGTGCAATAATTCCACTCCTGATGATTGGGAAGAAGCAATGAAATGATTTTATTAGTGGGTACTCACCAATGCCAAATTCGTCAGGGGTCCCAATGCAAGTATTGACACATCACCGGGGAACTCAGATAATTTATCAACTAAGAATTCAGATGCACTTTTATCAATTTTCTTTCCCTTGGCTTCCGGCAGTAACGTGTTCCCTAGTCCATCGGAACCATGAACAGAGTCTGCAACAAAAGGCTTTCCTCCCTATAAAAAAATGTGGCAAGGTAAATTGAAGGTAAAATAGTAACATATGAACATCACCAAATGCTCAATGCCAAACATTCTATAATTTTACAAGAAAATCCTTTCGACGTTTCAAAATGCAAACATTCAGTTAAGACTATCAAATGGTGGTCAAGATATCTTCAACACTAAGAATATGAAAAATAGGCAGTTAAAATGGCATGCATCATCACCCCATTCAACAAAAGAATAAGATATTGATCGCTAGAATCTTCAAATATGGTTAGTTCCTGATGATGTTCAATCTACCAATGGGCTATTAGTTATTGTTCTAGAACATCAAGTAGCAACCCAAGCCTGGACACTATATGTATACAATAAGAACCACCAAAAGCATCAAATGAACTACACTGCAAAGATCTACAATTCAAATCTAAAACCACAGTTAAAATGGAGTATATTTTATTTAGGATTTTTAATTGACTGTAGCAAGCTCCTTACCTTTAATGGTTCAGGGCTGCCCTCTGCAACAGCAACATCAGGACGGCCTGCCATCTCACACTATCCTTTGACATATTTGAAACAATTATTAATTATACACCCACTCAGGGAAACTGTAAATCTGAAGATAAAAGTTCAAAAGAAATTAAATATCACACTATCAAAATCATGCTTACAAATACAGAAAATGGTTTTCAACACAGCAAGGTAAGAGACACACCAGAAGCAATGCATTGCGAGTTGCATCTTCTGTAGTAACATTTCCAAATATTGTTGTCAAACCTAGAACCTCCAGTTCTGGTGTTTGGAAAGCCATTAAGATAGCCATGCTATCATCTGCAACTTGAGAGAAAAGAAGGAACACATGATTCCACACCACCAGATTCAAATAAGAGTGAATTCATAGATGAAATCCACGAGCTATCTCTTACCAATAGATGAAAATGAGAAAAAAGGAAAAAGAAAGGAAATCCATGAGTGGAAAGCAAAGAGATGACAAGCAAAGGAAATAAATAGATTTTTTTTTTCAGAGACGAAAGTGTTCCAAGTTGGATGGAGAGTATAACAAGAATCAAAGAAGTTACTGATTTGAGTCACTCCCACTTTTTATAGGATGCACTCAGCTCTGTATTTTGCACACACAACCATTTAAATAATGAAAAGGATAATGATAAAAAATAAAAATACCTCAATCACAATACAAGAAAATTAACATTAAAAATTCATATTGTTATTAAAATAGTATATTGGATGTTTGGCCTATTAAATTTTTGCTTACATCAATGAATAATTAACTCGCATAATATTTGAAAAATTGCCATAAATTTGTTGGTAAACATCATCATGATCCTCATCGTCATCGTCATCGTAAGCCAAAATCCCATCTTTATACATTCCCTCCAAGCTTTTAGTGGTCAACCTCTCTTCATAGTGCCCTTTCTTCCTAGTACCCCCGATCTGTAGCCTCTGAACTCTATGTAATACCCTAGATTTTTCAATATATCAATTCACATGAATTTATCCATATTTACGGAGTTGCCATTGTGATTTATGTGATATGGATTTAATTGGGTAAAGTGTTGGGCCGATGGTCCAATCAAGACCCAGTGGTTGGTAGTTATGTTTACAAGACAAATAAATGGATGAGATGTACTCAAACGGGTCAGGATTTGTAATTGGGTCAAATTTTGATAAATGGGTCAAAATGGCCAAAAATGGGACCCAATGGGTCGAGATGGGCATGATTAATCATGGAGTGAGCTCAAAGCTTAATTGGTTTAAGTTTCATTAAATATTTGAGTTGGTTGAGTTGAAATAAATGATGGGTTTAGTTGAGTTGAATTTATTAGTTGAGTTACATTAAATGAATGAGTTGAGTTGGGTGAGCTAAATAAATGGGTTAGATGGAATATCTAAATGAGTGAGGTGAGTAGATAAAAGGTTTGTGGGTTTCAAATTCAAATAATATCCCACGTTGGCTGCATGGGGGTTTACTTCAAGCATAAAACGTTTAGTAAAAGAGTAATTGGAGTTGCCGTTTTGGGAGTTAGACTTGGTGAGAGGTAATATTCCACATTCAAAGGTGATGCACGTTGGAATATTTGGGAGTGTTATTTCATGCTGGTAACTCCAAGAATGGAGAATGAATGGGTGCTGTTTTATGGAGTTACAAAAGAGGTTTTGACTTTTCAAATTCAAATATGTTAAGACTACACGTTGGAGGAGGGGGTAAGGTTTCATCTCAAGATGAAACCCCCATGTGAGATGATAATGAGAGGAGGAAGAAAAGGGGAGGTTACACAAATACCATGCATGGGAGACGTTGGAGGGTTGGGGAGTTTCATTTCATAGATGAAACTCCCAAGTAACATAAAGGATTTTGATTAAGGGGAGGTGAGTTACACAAGGTTAACCTTGGGCTGAATTTGATTAGCCAAAAGGACTTCATTTTCTATCACTATCTCTTCCGCTCTTGGGCGTCCTCCATCTCTCCAAAACCAAGAACAGCAGCTGGTTACTGATTTGCAATCAGTCCTTGGTTGATTTCTTTCACCAAGACAAAAGCACACATTGAGCAAAGGAGTTGGCACCAAGGTTTAAGATCAAAGTTTCTTTTCTCTCTCTTTCTCCCTCAAATCCATATTATCTGGATGAAGTATTCCAAGGAGATTGCAGCGAGGTTGATCTCAGTTAGGAGAACAAGAGGGAAGAGGGAAGGCTAAGGATCTAAAAGGAGTCAAAGAACCGAAGGAGACGCGGTATTGGTAAGTGCATCATAACCTTTGTTGAATAAAATGGATTAGGGAATGTGATCCGGCCATTGTATGGCCAGATCCATCAATGGTTTAGATCTAAGATTATGATGTTTAAAAATGGTAAAATATGGACCATAGGGTTCGGCCCCATTGGATGGACGAACCCCATGGGAAAACTTGGTGATTTTTATGGTGTTTGAGAGACAAAATCATATTATGAAATGGAGGTTTTAAAGGATTTAAAAGGTAGATAAGCTTACTGTTTTGGAGTAGCTATGACATGGCTGAACCATGTCAATGTTATGGTTAATTTGCTGATCAACATCATGGATAAATATTGGAGGGTTTTCATTAAGAGAACCATAGGGTTCGGCCATGTGTATGGCCGAACCCCATGGACTGTTTTGATGGATAGTTGGATTAAGTTTATGATGGAATTATGTGGTAATTATATGTTTGTCTATGGACTTAGATTAGGTAAATAATCAGCCATCATGAATGATGGAAAGTGGGGACAAAAATTAGATTGGTGAGGTTAGGCCATGTGGTATGGCCGAACCCCACTAATGGTGATTGAAGGACTTAGTGGTTAATTTATATAGATGTATGAAGGGTTTAAAAAGGACCAAATTAAGTGGTGAGGTTCGGCCATGTGTATGGCCGAACCCCACTAAGATGGTTTTATGTTAGGCGATGGAAGTTAGCAAATTTAAGCATTGGTTAGACCAATGGCAAAACTGTAAATACAAGATAAATTGTATATGTGTATGGATTGATTAAAAGACTTGAAAGGAGGGGTCCAAAATCAAGTGGTAAGGTTCGGCCATGATGTATGGCCGAACACTACCAAAGTATGTTTGAGGTGTGAAGTAGATTAAGTATGACTATTGGTGTTTAAGATAAATTAAACAAAAGGATGGTCTAAATGGCATAGTTGTAATTATGGATGAAATGATCAAAGATAAAATGATCATAGGATTGGATATATGGGCCAAAACCAATATGGTAAGGTTCGGCCATGATGTATGGCCGAACCCTACCAAGGTTCATTTGGAAGTTTGGTTTAATTGTATGGTTTAAATTAAATGAAAGAGAGACCAAATTGTAAATAGGTGAGGTTCGGCCATGGGGTATGGCCGAACCCCACAAAGTGAATTTTTGGGACTTAGAATAAGTTGGAATCATATGGTTAAAAGTTTGATTTGCTGTTATATAAATAGGGCCACGGGAATTGCTAGAACGGTGTACACGTGGTGAACGGGAGACGGTTCAAAAGAGGGGTCAAACTAAGTAACATTGTGTAGGTTTCCTACCTTTTTGAACCACATTTATATATGATGTTTTATCGTAATTTTGATGAGCTATGTGCTAAGTTATCATGTTTCAAAGTAGTTTTATATGGTGATGTATAATTTCAAATGGCATGACATCATGTACATCTCATGCATGGCATGGGGTGGTGATTATGAAAACCGGAGGCCACACTCCGTCGGGGTGTCCGAAAGACCACTGTGGGGTACCTTGATGATGAGAAACCCATCAAGAGGAATCCAGAGGCCACACTCCGTCGGGGCGTCCGAAAGACCACTGTGGGGTACCTTGACGATGAGAATCCCGTCAAGAGAAAGCTATGTATGTTTGTGATGGGTGGAACTCATTACATGTGCATTTCATACATAGCATTGTTTTATGTGATTTTGATGAACACGTAATATTCTATTACTTGCATGTTTTGTTACTAACCTTGTGGTAGCCCTAATCGGAGACCTACTGGGCGCGTTGATCTAACGCCCTATCTCTATCCTTAGTGGATGATGCAGGAAAGGAAAAGAATGAGGATCTTGAAGGAAACCAAGCCTAGAAGCTTGGGCTTTGAGTGGATTTTTAATGAATTGACTTATGGACTTTTATATGGACAATGTAATTTGGTAATTAGTTGATGTCGGCATGTAATAATGTAGTTAACTAGTTACTATGGTTTGATTTATTTGGATAGTTTGGAATGAATGGTAGACTAAGGTTTTTTAGTAATATTGGAGAATATGATCATGTACTTTGCGATCTTAAGTTATAAAATGGATTAGTCTTAGGATCTATTATCACCTCAGTTAGACTAAGACTAAGTATATTCCGCATGTTGTATTTGTACCATGTGTGGATCGATTCTTATGGACTTAATCCATACGCACATGGGCTTGGCCAGTTAAGGGTCGGACTTTAGAAGTCCGAACTTAACTCGCGTCGTGACACTCCGCCCCAATCACTTGATTATTATTATAAAAAAAAATAAACTCTGATTATTAGAGTGAAAAGGGCGGGGTGTTACACTCTACGCACTAGAATTATATCTGATCTTCTACTAACATAATCAAACTACCTCAAACAAGTTTCTATCAACTTGTCATATATTGGAGTTATTTTTAAATTATCCCTAATCCGTTCATTTCTAGCTCTATCCTTTGGAGCTAATCCACCCCATCCAACATAACATACATATGTCCACAATCATAACTTTGTCTATTTGTCTTTTTTTCATTGTCTAATACTCTGCTCCATAGAGAATTGTAAATCTGATAACTATTTTATAAAATCATCCTTTTAACCAAAAATAAACTCTTTTATCACACAAAATCCCACTATCTTATCAACATTTCACCCACTCAGCTCCTATCATATTAGTTATATCCAAATCAAAACCTCTCTTAGATTCTACCACAGATCCTAAGTATCTCAACTGATCAAAATATGCATCTAAATCATTTTCTATTTTTATCTACTCCATATTTGAAATTTGCCATATGTTTATGGGTAAACATCATAGTGCCATTTTCAATGTCCACACTTATCATGAAGCCAAATTGTTCATTTTCTTTGAATTAGGGCCCACAATAAAAGAAACATGTTATTTCATCACTGATCATGTCTTCTGTCATGGTTCTAATTGAATGAAGTACACCAATGGCTAGCTACTATTAGTAATGGGGCCACTTATACCCTCTTATTTAAAAAGGGATTAATTAAAAGCGTTGTTTAAGAACTTGTTTTTACTCAATCAACTCAATTGAGTCAACTTGGCGCTCTGAAAAATGAGTAACTCAATTAAAAACTTGACTTGCCTTGAGTTTTTCATGACTCGGATCTCATCGAGTTAACACATACAGTTGCAGTTCAGCTTGTGGAATAAGGAAGAGTTAGGCTAGCGAACACACTAGCGAGACACACTAACGAGACATGTTATTAGATGGATCATGGGTCCCATAAATTTAAATTCATTTGGTAGGTGATTAAATGAATATTGAGTATGTAAAGTTTCACTATCAATTGATGATCCAAGTAATATAATCTCGGCATTTAAATTTTGATGAATATGGGCCATTGATTTTTAAAAGTTAAAATCAAGGGCTAGGAACATTAGATGGAGGTGAAATTTCATAGAAGAACTATTCATATGGTCTTCTTTACATCAAATCCAATAAGTGAGCCCTAACCTCCATTTTTAGGGATATCTCGCTATCTATCGAGACACAGCATGTCTCATCATTTGTAACTTTTGTGAGGGCAAGAGTATATAGACACAGGATGTCTTGGTAGAATTTCTGAATGAGGAAGCCATTTGTAACTTTGTATGGGCAAGAGTATATATATATATATATAAACTAATGTAGAGAAGGCAAAACATCATAGGCTCTCATTTGTAGGAGGGATTAGGAGGCAAGCAAGCAAAAGAGAGCACAGAGAGAAGATGCATCCATCTACTAATGTAGATGCACCATTTTCTCTCATTTCCTTTTAATTATTAGTTTAGTTTTCTTCTTCTAAATCTTCTTTTCTTTTCCTTTTATTCCTGATACGTTTTAGCTTCTTCTTTAGTTATTATTCTTTCTTCTTGTTATCTCTTTTGTTTTATTTATTTCCCTTTATTTTTTCAGTTTTTCAATTTTTATTTTATTCTCTTCTTTTTGTTGTTTATTCTCTACTTTTTTTATATTTCTATTTCTTCCACAATTTTGTACGTACGATGCACTCTAACCTAAATAAAAATTTTAGAGGCACTGCCACCCAAAATTACAATTTTCGAGATATTATGGCCAAAAATTCCATTTTATTTTCCTTTAATTTTTGGCCAGGATTGAATTTGTTCTCATTTCATACACAACAGGTTTGACCTTCTTAAATTTAAATTATAAAAAAGGAATGATTCTATAATGTTATCTTAATGATAAGAATATGGTTACAATTCTCATTATTTGAGATAAATATGGTCTACCTTTTAAAAGTTTAAATTATTCATTAATTTCTAAATACAAAGATGTATATACGTATCTTTTTAGATTTTGTAAATTTATTAACAAAAAATCTATAAAATTTATCACATTCTATGTACATTTTATATTTAAAATTAATGAATGACTGAGACTATATATATTATATTTAAAAATCAATGAACGATTTAAACTTTTAAAAGATGTACCAATATTTTTTTTTAAATAACTTCAACTACAACAGCAGAAGATCATTTCTCATTATTAAATGAGACCAACTTTAACAAAAGCATTGAGCAAAATTTCACTTTTTTTCTCTCGAAAGAAATTGCGTTCGTTGACTATGCAAAAGGAAATACAATACTTAGACAATGCCAAGGCCAAGATGTAAATAAAAATAAGAATAAATTAAAAAAAGGATACTTAGGATCTGACACCCCAGCTCAAATTTTAATGTCAATATATTAATAGTTAATATTTTAAAACTTGCACTAGCAATAATATTAGAAGTAAAAAAGAAAATAAGTTGAGTTCTAACTTAGCATGTACTGAGTCTAGTGAGTCGTTTGGTTCGAGTGCAATCAATCTTGCAAATACAATTTGCTTAAATAAATAAGCATGACTTATTTTAGAGTCTTCTATGTAAAATAAGATATAGTCTTTATATCAATTCAAAGCTTTTTATTTTAAAATAGGAATTTCTATGGCCTAGTTCAACAGTCCATCTTTTTTTTTTTATTCATGTAATCTTATTATATCAACCAGGGATAATAATCTCGCTCGATACGATATGTATCGGCCGAGATTGCTTTTATTGATTGATATCTGATATTTATCGCCGATTTAAAAAAAAAAAAAAAAAGAGAGAAAGAGAAAATTATCGGCTGATAAAGAGATTTCCACTCCTGATATCAACAAATAAAAAAGATTCTTGATTCAACACATCTTGTATTTCACATTGACAATAAAAATTTAATAGATTAATACTATTAACTTTTAAATAGATAATTTTTCAATAATTAATTTCTCTATTTACAAAACAAATTAATAGATGACGACCGACGCTAATGCTTTAAAATGTGCAATTCGAGAAATGGCTAAAGTATAAAAGATACTATATTATAAAAATGAATTTCAACTATTAATAATTCTCTAATTCAATCACGAAAATATTGCCCACATACATACTCTAAAAATATTTTAGAAATTTAAATGTTATAAAGAAAATCTCTGCAAATGACACATAAAGGGCTTTTACGGTCATTAAGAAATACAAAGTTGTGTTCATAAATAAGAAAATAGATAAGGGGTCAAAGTCATATGTTTGAAAATCGAAGCTGCAAATATCATGGCTGCGTTTGGATGGAGGGTAAGTTTGGTGACTGAGGGGTGAGTATAAAAATTTAAATTTTTTTCCGGTCCCTTCTCTTCTTGAAAACCTTTTTGATCATGCGGATTTTCAAGAAATCATTGTCCCTCTTTACCTTTTCTTCATATGTACAAAGCAAAAATATTTTTTAATTGACAAATATTATTTAATAATTATATTTCATAAACTTTTATTTTTATTTTTTATATTATATAAATTTAATAAAAATTATTAATTCTAATAAAATTATTAATATGTTAAATTACCTGCTTATAGTTATCAAATAAGATTTTTTTTCTTTTAGAATAAGTTTTAACTTTATTTCTATAATTACAAAACAAAATAAGGGTAATACCTACGTGAAGATAACCCCTGTTCAAAGGAAAACCCTACTCAAGGGTAACTTCTGTAAAATTTACCCCTCATCCAAACGCAGCCCATATTGTTTGATGGGTACAGTGCAGATTGATCAAATTAGTTTTAAGTTCTTAAAATTTCATTATTTTAATTTTTTTAATTTTTATATTTTTTAAAATATGACTTGATGAAGTTGTTCAAAATAGTATATGTTTTTTTTTAAGATCAAAGTATCTGAGGCTCGACTAATTCTTGAATCATGGAAAAACTTTTCTATCTACACATATGAAATAACACTATGTAGAGTACCCTTTTGTGTTGAGAGTGACATGAATTCATTCAAGATAATATTATGCTATCTAATACACAAATGATTAAAAATATAAGTTGAAAGCCCTTCTATAATCCGCTAAAACCTAATCTCTTTAAAAAACTTTCACCATCCAATGTTACTTTTCTTATCTATTATATCTTTTAAATCAATATTTTATGTCATTTTTAACTTTGGAATATGTTCTCTAAAATAATCTTCATTTAAAATTTCTAGTAATTTTTTTCTCAATAATCTAATTCCCTATTAAAACTTTCCAAATTAAGGATGGATAAGAGAGAATTTCTATTTTATTCTAATTTTCAATTATCTTCGTATTTTTAATTTTAAATCACTAAAAGAAAGCCGCCAATAGGTGACTTCGGCCGAAAAGGACCACGTAAAAGGCTGTACACTGACACGTGTTAGATATCTGTCGGGGTAAAAATATCTAATCACATGATTGGTATCAGTCGATAATGCGTATCTAATTCATCATCAAGCGGCTGCTTTTTATTTTCTAAAATTAAAAAAAAATTAAAATATCATAGAGAATAAGAAAAATAAAAATTTAAGATTAGTATATGTTTTGTTAAAATATATCCTTTGTATGTAATATTAGATCTCTAAGAGCTAAAATTTGATATAAATAAAATATATTTTAAATTATTGAAAATTATTTAAAAATTTTAAAAGGAAAAATTAACACGAGAAAACACTTGATATGAAATTTGTATTCTATTATAATTTATTAATTTAATTTTTTTTTTTTTAAGAATTGTTAAAAAATTAGAAAAATCATCCAAACACTCCAAAAATCATATCAATCATATTAAGAGATCTTAATTTAATTTTATAAACATTTCTTTAAAACTTTTATAAGAAACTCCAAAATAGAAATTATCTTAGAAAATCTAGATTTAATGAATTTTTTAAATAAAAAATTTGAAAAATCACAAAATCACTCTAAAAGCTATATCAATCATATCAAAGCATCTCTATTCAATTTTATAAAAAACATCATTTTATTAAATTATTTCACAAAAAACTTCAAAATTGAGATTATCTTATAGTAAAATTGTAAAAAATTGATGAAAATGACTCAAAATAGAGACAAATATGAATGTAAAAAATTTGAAATTGACAAACAGCCTAAACGCCTTCTTAAAATCATACTCAATACAAGATTAAAACATAAATGACAATTTTTTGAAAAAAATTAAAAATTTGAATAAGACTGACATATTGATTGTACGACTGATATATATAGTCATATATAAAATTGGTACATATCAGCCAATTTCATACCTTAAGACTAAACATTATATTCTCTTGAAAAATCTAAAAATTATAATGCATGGGAAAGGCTCCCAATATTTATATCAACATACAAATTAAATATTCTTATTTTATTTATTAAAATTTTAATATTTAATTATATTAATTACGTGTATCTTTATATCAATTAAAATTAAAAAATTAAAATCATTGAATTAATTACTTTAATCAATATTATTTTATATTTAATAATTTTGTTTTCATGAATTAAAAAATTCATTATGAAAGAAAGTTAAAAATTATAGTAAGTCCTCTTTAGACTGTTAGTACACACAATAATTTACTAGTAGGAATAAAAGAGTATAGATTAAACATTATTAGTTATTCAAAATTTTTAGTTATACATGACAAGGAGAAGAGCTCCACCATTAAAAAAGTGGAGAGAATGAATGAAGAATGTTAGATAATGGAGTAATTGCTCATATAGTTTATAATAAAATCAAATGAAATGAAAAAGCAAAACTCGAAAAAAAAAATTTATATATATAGAATTTGACTTATGATGACGAGGAGGAGTAATTTGAGGGCTTCTCTCATATACAACTACAACTTATTACATTTTTGGGTTTTTTGCTATTGTCAAAAAAAAAAAAAAAAGCCAATTAGATAGTTCCTCTTGAAATTCAAGAGTTAAAAATACACTGTGATGTAGTACTTTTGGATGTACATAAAAGATTCTCTTAAATCTTTTAATAAATATACTTTTAAATAAAATAAATAATTAGACTAATTTTTATAAAATTTCTATTGAATTGTCTATAGATAATTATAACACTACAATAATTTGGTTATAAGTAGATAAATAACAAGGGTACAATCTAGGTGAATGGGTCCAATAATATTAACCTACCTATATTAAATTCAATTCAGTACTTTTGAAATCAATTTATTTACGCTGTAGAAAAATTAATTTATATTTCAGTTCGCTTCCAAGTCTCCTATAACTCAACTCATTTTCAAAACTGCAATCCATGTTTTATTTAGACCAATCAAGTAAACATATATAATTAATTAGATAATTAAATTAATATATTAAAAAAAGGCCAGACCATTTCTAAAGCAAGTCCTTCCTGCCTCAAATTAACCACAAAATAAACAGCTAAAATCTTCAAGAAGTCCTTGGACATTGCCAAGTGGCCAGTTGGTGCAACCACAGAGCGGTCCAAGAGTCGAACACACCTCAAGAATAAATTATTATCATATTGGAAATTGAAACAAAGTACAAAGGATTAATGCCGAAGTCAAAGAAAAGATGGACTTTACCGGAGAAAATTTAAAAAAAAAAAATCCAAACAGAGAAATGCAAATGAAGAAAGAAGATGGAAAAGGAAAATTCAAACAAGCAAAAGAAAAAGAGGAACAAAGGAAAGAGAGAGTTCGAGAGAAATACCGATGCCGGGATCTGTGTCGATGATGATCTTTTCCACTTTGGCAAAAGCGGGGAAATTCTCATTCTCCATTTCTTCCTTTTCCACGAAAGTCACTTTCCAGGATTCTAACAAAAATATGAGAAAATCAGAGAGAGAGAGAGAGAGATCGGAGAATCTATTTCATGTGCTGCGATGTGCACCTTTGTTGGGGTTTAAAAAGAGGAGAGTAGGGAAGCATTCGTTACTTGGTTAAAAATACAGAACGTCTGAAAAAAAAAAAAAGTTGTTTTGTAGGAAACAGATGGAAATGTGGGGTAAAGGCGTCGGAATAAGGTGGCCACGCTGAGCTGTTGTCATATCAAATCTACTCTTGCCGTTTCTAAATATAAAAACGTGTTATCCTTTAAATCCAAGAAACGAAAATGTTCATAAATTTTTTCGTCGTAAATAGAGATTTAAATCTAATTTCATTTTATTTTTTTATTTATATTGTTGTCAATCCAAAGTTATATCGAATTTGAATTTTTTTTAAGGTAAATTCATCATTAAATTACATTAAATCTTATTAATGATCAGTACATTTTAATCTTTAAGAATATTTTTCAAATTGAATCACCAAAGTCTCAGTTTCGGTCGATATATTGGTTGAGAAATCTCTTAATTTATTTATTTATTATTAAAACCACTAATTTTGGACCATATTGGCAATATATATCAGGCGAAATATATCAGATATCGCCCGATATCGATAAATATTGGCCAATACATGATACGATACGTATCGACAGATATTAAAACCCCTACACCAAACTATAAACCTTTGGTATAATTTGTAAATATTCATTATTTTATAAGATCGATTTCTACTCTATCCCAAATAGTCACTTCCTATGGAGTTATCCTTAGTCGGGTGATCTAAGAGACCTGGACACCTTGGTCATAAAAAAATAATCTATAAAAACTTTGTCAAATTAAATATAAATATTAATTTTAAATTAATTAAATAAATGACTTTATGATGATCTATCATACTAATCTATTTTCACTATTTAATATATTTTTTATACTAACTCTCTAAAATTCATAGTAAATCAATCAGAACTAATAATTTTTCAATTTCTTAAGGCTCGGCCTTTAGATACCGCAGAAATCTGTCACCAGATACCGAATTTCAGATTTTGAGTAGAAATTACGATCTTGTCCTTCCGTGTGGAATCGACCGATTGAATAGACAGTTCATTTTCACTTCGATCGATCGATCCCTTCTACATAAAATCGTGCGATTGGTTTTATGGGATCGTGCAATTGATCCCTTGAAAATGAACGAAAGATGCTACCTGGATAAATCGATCGATCAAAACGTATACATGCGATTGATTCTGTTTGCAAACACCAGCAGAAGAAATCGATCGATTGATGCTTGAAACGTGCAATTGATTCTGCATCAATCAGTCGATTGATTCTGTTAATGATAATTTATGCTACAGTAAAATTTCTTCTAAAATTTTAAAGTTATTTTTTAAGCACTGTGTATTTTTAAAATTTCTCAAATTGAATATCCGGACTAATTACGATAACCTGATAAAAATACTTTAAGACTTCAAGGTCTTTTGACACTCCCAAATGCTTAAAACAGAGTGTTTTATAAATAAGGGTATCTCTTGGCTGTGCCGAAAACACATTTAGGAGTGTCAAAAGACCTTAAAGTTTTAAAGTATTTTTATCAGGTTATCGTAATTAGTCCGGATATTCAATTTGAGAAATTTTGAAAATATACAGTGCTTAAAAAATAACGTTAAAGTTTTAAATATTTTTAAAATTTCTCAAATTGAATATCCAGACTAATTACGATAACCTGATAAAAATACTTTAAGACTTGAAGGTATCTTGATACTCTTAAATGTGTTTTCAGCACAGCCAAGGAATACCCTTATTTCTGAAACACTCTGTTTTAAGCATTTGGGAGTATCAAAAGACCTTGAAGTCTTAAAGTATTTTTATCAGGTTATCGTAATTAGTCTAGATATTCAATTCGAGAAATTTTAAAATATACAGTACTTAAAAAATAACTTTAAAATTTTAGAGGAAATTTTACTGTAGCATAAATTAACATTAACAAAATCAATCGATCGATTGATGCAGTCTCAATCACATGTTTCAAGCAAAGAGAATCAATCGCATATATACGTTTCGATTGATCGATTTCTGCAGGTAGCATCTTTCGTTCATTTTCAAAGGATCAATCGCACGATCCTATAAAATCAATCGCACGATTCTACACAGAAGGACAAAATCATAATTTCCACTTAAAATCTGAAATTCAGTGTCTGATAACAGATTTCTGTAGTGTTTAAATGGCGAGCATTTCTTAATAGCTCGTCTGATATTGGTTTCTGACCCCACCACACCACCGCCACATGGCCGAAAACCACCCTTGTCCCCTATCCCCCGTCCCCCGTCCCCCGTCCTTTCTTCCTTTTTCTGTTCCTCTTCCCCTCTTCCCCTTAAAAGTCAGCAAAGGTGATTACAAGTCAAATCTGTTTCACGGGTGGCATTGGTATTCTTTCAGGGACCCATTTGCACACCCTCTCCTTCTGTCCGATAGCACCTCTTTTCAAAATTTTAAAAAAAATTATCATTTTATCCTCTCATTAAAAATCCTTCTACGATTCTTCCATTCATTTTTCAGTTCTTTCGCGAAAGACTGTAAAATCCTTCGAACGAACGAAGGTGATACTACAGCAAAATTATTTTAAAATTTTAAACAGTAAAATCTCCTTTTTAAAATTTTAAAGTTATTTTTTAAGTACTATGTATTTCTAAAATTGAATATTCAGACTAATTACGATAACTTGATAAAAATACTTTAAGAATCTAAGGTCTTTTGACACTCCCAAATGTATAGGGATACCCTTATTTGTAAAACACCGTGTTTTAAGTATTTGGGAGTATAAAAAAACCTTGAATTCTTAAAGTATTTTTATCAGGCTATCGTATTTAGTCTAAATATTCAATTTGAGAAATTTTGGAAATACACAGTGCTTAAAAAATAACTTTAAAATTTTAAAAAGGAAATTTTACTGTTTAAAATTCTCGTTTAAAATTTTATTGTTTAAATGTAGCATCATCAGCCTTCGTTCGAAGAATCCTTATAATCCTTCGAACGATTCGATTGTCCGAAGGATCCTTATAATCCTTCGAACTGAAAAATGAACGGAAGAATCGTTAGAAGGATTTTTAGCAGGAGGACAAAATGGTAATTTTCTCAATTTTTTTTGAAAAGGGGTGTTCCCTGATAGAGAGAGGGGGTGTTCGAATGGAGCACCTTCTTTTCGACTAATCTTTTATTCTTCTTTTGAATGAGGTATGGCATTTGTTTGGATCAAGTAACCCAAAATGTACTCGTGTCATTTTTTAAAATGTCTTAGACAACGGTTAGAATCCAAGAGTAGTTAAATTAAAATTTTATTTCTTAATATTTTGAGTTTTATCATTTTTATTAAAAATATTTACATAAAAGAATTTGGAACATTCACTTTTAATCCACCATTCAACTAAGGTATTAAGTCAACATTTAAATTTAATCTACAATCATTTAGTAGAAATTGGAAAAATGTTAACCACAAATTCAAATTCATGAATTTTGGTAGCTTTCTATTTAAAAAATTCTAATAAAAATTATTTTCAAATTTTATGGGTATTAATTTTAATGAATTAACTAAAAAATCAACAATTTGTTAAGTTCATCTTCATCCTCATTCACCCGGATAAAAATTGAAGTATGTGAGAGCATATATATAAATATAAATGTCATGTCCCGCCCTACCAACATCTAAATGGAGCGTGATCTTATTGTACAATCTAAAATAAATTATTCATCCGAACGGATCTTACATCATAAATTAGTGCAAGCATGTCGAGTCGGGTTACGTCGGGTCGAATCAGGTTAATTTTAAAATTTTCAACTCAATCCGACCCAAATTTCATATGAATTTTTATTTTTTCAACCCTACCTGACCCGAAATATACAAATACATAACCCAAACCCATTGAATTCTAGAGTCGGCTCATATGGGTTTAATTTTAAACAGACCCAAGTTTCACTCCTACGTAAAAGAATAATATGAGACCCAATTTGGTGATTATTCTAGCCAACCTTCGGAAAAAATCATTGATAAAATTGTAAGATGACTCACATATAGAACTTAGAAAGAGGAAGAGAGTAAGAAAGAAACCAACTTTGGGACCGACATTTATACTTTCTCATTAGCAAAGGACTAACTGGTTTTCCAAGAGGCAATGCTGATTTTAGATGCTTTATTTTGAGAAGGTGCAATTAGTAATGAAATTGAATTCATCATGTATAACAACACCCGATAGTTAATTGATCTTCTGCCATGTTTCAAACCTGTGATTGTAAATGAATTTTAGAAAGAAAATGAATTCAATGGCTCCAAAAAAAAGGAATTGACTTTTTGTATATTAATTCTCCAATGGTTAAAATTACAACTATAAGATTGTTAATATTCATATGTCATAGGTTGAGACTTCACAACCAAGCAATCGGCCATGAAGGCCAAGATTGGTGCTAAAGTTGTGCACAAAAGGTATGGCCAAACTCGATAAGTAGAGGTTTCTGACGCATAAGAGTTTCTGGAATGCTCAAGAGAAATCAGGAATGTAAGTGAAGAATTTGTAATGTCGTGGAAGGCTCTGAATGGTTAAAGAAGACTCTAAAAGGTGCTAGAAAACTGTGGAATTCTTTAGAAGATTGTAAAATAATATAGAATTTTATAGAGTTTTGTAGAAGAGTCTATAGTTCTAAGGAGACTTGTAGAATACTATAGAATATTATAGAACTTTATAAAATATTGTAAAAGTGTTTGGAGTCTTTTTAGTTGTGTGGAATATTCTAGAGTGGTGTAGAGTTGTAAAGAATATATAGTACATTTTATATGGAGTATTCTGTAATATTTCATCATAATATCAGAGTTTATTGATTGAGAATCAATCGTACATTCATTCATCATTAAATTTAATATTCGACATACCCGAATAGCATAACCGCAAGATTTGAATCGATTAATGCATGAAACACTGATCAATTTTAATGCAAAAATCATTAACGTAATAATTATAAAACATACCTAGATCCATTGATGAAGAAGAGTGAAATCTGATCTTCTCTTTAATATGTAAATACTTTCTGAAGTCCAAAAATATGAGAAAACACCCACCTTAGAGTTTCTGCCTCTTGTATCCTTAATGCCCTTTCCCAATTTCATGAATAGTATTTTTAGACACTAGGGTTGGCTTAAGTTGATAGATAATTATGGAGAGAGACCCTTTTATAGGCAGAGAGGACCCTTAAGGTAATTAGAACTTTCCATTCATACTTCCCATCAAAATAGGAAACTAACCCCCTTTAGAACTCTCCTAAAATAGATCTTTCTTATTGAAACACAGTTTCCTTGATTAATTCTATGTAGAGCCCCAAATTTAATGTGGGTCATGTTTAGTTTTACATTCTCCTACTTAGCCCACATTTATACTTTATGGGATTTAAAACAGGTATATCATAAGGTATACACGTAAATTGTATTTAACAACATAATACGATCAACATCATAATGTTAATACTAAATAAACCACAAGTGGGAGCAATGGTGGTTGCACATCATGTTATCCCGACATGATCCCTTCTATTACTACAACACAAGTGACTTACCTAACATAGCCCTTAAATGAGAGATTATTCATAATGGTCCACATATATGTCATAACATAATGACTATTCCTGATAGTATTAAAATAAACACACATAATGTATATACATAACAATAATAAACAGGAACAATAATCAGAAACGCATATATGAGTACCCAAATGTCAAATAGTGCACATTTATTCATAATATAGTCCAAAATACATAATTACATCATAATAGATTACGTTCAAGATCCATTCTATTGGCATGTTCCTTAAAGGTCTTTATAAGTAATCCCTTCGTTAACGGATCTGCCACCATAAGTAAAGTACTAATGTGCTCAATAGACACCGTCTATTTTTGAGCTTGTTCTTTCACAACGAAGTACTTCAATTCCATGTGTTTCGATCCATTCGAATGCTTGTCGTTCTTAGAGAATAATACTGTTGCAAAATTATCACAGTAAATTCTCAGCAGCTTGACAATGCTGTCGACAATTTCAAGTCCCAAGATAAAGTTCCGCAGCCACATTCCTTGAACAGTGGCCTTATAGTACGCTACAAATTTTACTTCCATGGTTGATGTTGCAGTGATAGATTGTTTGACACTTTTCTATGATATTGCTCTGCCAGCCATAAGGAACAAATAACCAAACGTTGACTTTCTGTTATCAATGCAACCGCCAAAACCCGAATCTAAGTAGCCAATGATCTCGAGATTATTGGACCTCTTAAACATAAACATAACGTCTTTAGTACCCTATAAATACCTCATTACTTTCTTTGCAGCTTTCTAGTAATCCATTCCAGGGTTGTTTTGGTATCTCCCTAGCATATTAACAACAAAACTAATATCGGGTCTGGTGCAGGTCTGGGCATACATCAAGCTACATACAACTGAGGTATAATGATTTCCCTCCATTTGTTTCTTTTCAAGTTCATTATGTGGACATTGATTTAAGTTAAATTTATTTCCCTTTTGAATAAGGGCATCGTGATAGAAATAATTTTGCATACCGAATCTCTCTAATATTCTTTCTATGTAGCCTTTCTGAGACAACCCTAACACACCACGTGTTCTGTCACGGAATATCTCTATTCCAATCACGTATGTTGTCTCTCCCGTATCTTTCATTTCAAAATTATTGGAGAGATACTTCTTGTTTTCAAACATCATACTCAGATCATTAGTGGCAAGCAAAATATCATCAACATATAATATCAGAAGGATAAACTTACTCCCACTGACCTTCATATATATACACACCGATCAACGGTGTTTTCCTTAAAATTGAAGGAGGTAATGGTATTATTAAACTTAAGATACCATTGTCTGGAGGTTTGCTTAAGGTAATAAATTGATTTCTGTAATTTGCATGCCATATGTTTCTTACCCTCTATGGAGAATCCTTTAGGTTATTCCATATACACTTTTTCATCTAAACTACCATTCAAAATTGTTGTTTTAACATCCATTTGGTAAAGCTCCAAATCATAATGAGCCACCAAAGCCATAATGATTCTGAAAGAGTCCTTTTTGGATATAGGAGAGAATGTCTCTTTATAATCAATGCTATCTTTCTGAGTAAACACTTTGGTTACAAGTCTTGCTTTATATCGTTTAATATTGCCTTTAGAGTCTTGTTTGGTCTTAAAGACCCACTTACATCCAACTTTCTTGCGTCCCTGAGGCAATTATACTAGATCTCATACTTCATTCTGAGCCATGGACTTTATCTCATCTTTTATGGCGTCTAACCACTTATTAGAATCATCACATTATATGGCTTCTTCATAAGTGACTGGATCCTTAATAGCCCCTAAATCATATCTGATTATTGTAGATATACTATATAGTCATCCGAAATAGTAGGGCTCCTTTGTCTTTCAGACCTTCTTAATGTTATTTCTTATGGTTGTTTCACAATCAGTTCATTATTGGTAATGGTTTCTGTAACGCCTCGTCCCTTTCTAAAACTTAAACGGATGGTGGCCCACTTAACTGCAAGCTGAACGGGCGTCACCCAACGTGACAACGCATCTAACGGGTCTTACATCACAGATTTGTGGCTGGGGGAAATGAATGCATATTTTTTTTAAGATTATAAATGAAATAGTGAAGCCATTAAATCCCTCAAGCCCAAATTTACACATCGCATACATCATAATGTCATCTACAATATAAAATAAATAGCATCTATTATCAACATCAAATCTAATCTCACTACTCACATCTCATTCCATAAAATAAAACCAACTAATAAATCTCAATTTCTCAAATTATTTGAATCAAATAATCAAGTCTTAAAGAATAAGAAACATCCAATAATTAACTCAATCAAAATAGTCCAACACCTAGCTAGGAATTTAAATATTCATCCACAGTAACTTCTAGTTTTCAACATCGTCCACCAATCCTAAATCCAGAGGGTTACCTGCAATGTAAGGGTGCGAGCTTCAAGCCTAGTGAAGGAATACAATAGCACATATCCAAAATATGATATCTTCAATATACTTAATGTAATGCAAATAAATAAATATTAAAAACATAAGTAATTGAATATGCATTTAATGTCCATGTTTCATGCTATGTAATGTACAATACGCAATGTCTCAATCATCCACAACAACTCTTACTGTATTTGGTGGCCTACCCGCCGAAGCGAGGCTAACACAACACCACATGAAGTGGCCTACCCGCCGAAGCGATGCTAACACAACACCACATGAAATGGCCTACCTACTGAAGCGAGGCTAAGACTACTACCAAATAACAGTCTACGTGACATTTCATAGCTTAATAATCCAAACGTACCACATACGTAGTACTACTCACTAAGAGCGAGACCATACACTACCACCATCGTGGTTTACATGAAAGATCACGACTCACACCTCCATACCCATCCCATGAATATGAAGATACCATGCTCAATGACATACTTCCCATGCATTGTCTCTATCATCATGCCACATGTTATGTATCATATTAACATACCATGAATCTCATCATCAACCCTATAAACTAAGCAGGATTTTATGATCTGAAATTAACATAAACATCATCTGCACATTTTAAAACATCAAAATCAATCTCAACAATATCACATATGCATAAGGTTAGTAGCTAACTTCCAACTATCAAGGCAGATTGAGTCTCTCACGACCATTAGAACATTTAGCATATCCCCTTACATTACTGTGAGTAAGAACCGGATTACAGCCACTATTCTTACATATACTCAGTCCATATCATAGGTCAAACATTATATTCCCAAAACACATTAGATAATGTAATATTTTTCTATTGTTCAATCATATAAACAAAATAGAGAATATCATGCACAACAAAATATAGTTTATTGTTTTCCCTCATCTTAGAGTTTGCACAATAAGAATGAGAAGTCCACATCTCTTTCAAGCGTCGATTAGTCTTGAAGTTCAAGGTTCGTTGTGAATAATGTTTTAAGATTCCAAGTATGATTAATATGAGAAATATTAAATCTCTTTAACAATAAATGTGAGGTATATTGTTGCCCCAAACATGGTCTACGGTTTATCCTAAGGTCCAAGGTTAAGGATAAAACTTGGGTCCATGCCCTACTCCAACTTAGACAATGGAAAACGTTTTCCCTGAAGTGAATAACTGTCCTTTGAGTTACTAATAGTTTTACTCAAAATATAATAAATAAATTAGCTATAGTTACAGATCCAAAATATTAAATAATTTGACTTAATAGAAAGGCCAAATATGAGAATGTTTGATAGCAATATAATAGCTCACTGATAATGATATGAAAATAATATCTTCACACTGTAGCTTATGTTCCTTTCTCAAAACAAGTTTAGGTACTTGTGAACTAAATATGCACATGATTTTAAATCATAACCCAATAGATATATATAGTTTCTTAAAAATAATAGTAGAAAGGAATAATAGTAGATTTAGCACTAATCATACTAAAGAGTAAGTATTCATATAGATTCAAATCATGCTATTTTGGGACTGAGAATCAGTCCCCACTGTCAAAGCTTGAGACTTGGTTTCTTCTTGGCATAACTTTTCCAGCAACAAATGCTAAAAAGTTTACACTCCCTAATTTCATAGCCCGTATATGATATGAAGGTATATATACAAGGATGTAAGGTTAAGTTTGGGAAGTCTAAAATAAAATTCACCACCATTTGTCTCTCCCATTCATCAATGTAAATATCATCATCTCAAATTACCGGTTCTTATTGTATAGCTGTGTATGCCCTTTTTAAAACGAAATTATTGCTTCATGTCGTTTTGTGATGCAGTATATAAAAGAAGAAGAAACCTAAAATTGTATTCTTTTGTAAATTTTAGAAGATTATAAGTTTCGATTCTTAATATTTACATAAACCCACTACCCTAAAATAATCAAGAGTTAAAGGTACCAACCTAGAAATAGAAAATCAGTAAGAAGAACCAGATTGGAAGACCTGCTCGCCGAGGAAGACGGCAGAAAGAGAAGAGATAGGAAGTGAGAAGATGCCTTAGGGCTACTGCTGCTCAAAGTCTGCGCCGCTTGAAGAAGATCGAAGGTAGGAGAAGGGATATGGCTGCCATCGTAATGGATATATAGAATCCATGGTTGGCTGGATATTCCGAGAGAAATTTGGATTTGAAAAGTTAAAAGCGGAAAACTTTCAATGTTTGAAAGGAATTAGGAAAGGGATTTAGGTTTCCTTTCCGTTTTGGAGAGTGAATGAGGGATGGATTGAATTTGGGGCTTCCCTTATGGGATACGGTGGTTTGATTTGGGAAAGTAAGAGGATGTGTTTTCACCGTATATGGGATTCAAGAGTGTGGGTCTCCAAGGGTCCACACGATTTGGGTACATTTTGATCAACACCACCTATGTATATAATAAATATACACCTAACTAAATAAATTTTAATGGGAAATATTTTAATTAAACTTACTAACTTTGGAATAAAAATTTATTAAACTTTTATTCTTACATTTTAATTATCCTTTTAAATACAGAAAATTCACTTATAAATTTTCATTAGATTTTATTTTCACTACACCAATACTTTAGGAGGGAAAGTGTGCGATCGGGGGGTTCACTAAATCATCAGTTATAAATTTATGATTGTATAATTCCAATTAACATTCTAACCTTGAGAATTAAATCTAACTTGCCAATTTAAATTTTACATTCACTTAATTTCAATTTGAGGATGATAAATTTGTAAGCTTCTAATTGAGAATAAGGTGTGTTTTTCCCAAATAATTTTAATAAAATAAAATAATATACTAATAAAAATAATGTCAATTTCTAACTAATTCTACCCACTTCTGCTAACCCGCTACTCCAGGTCGGGTCACTACAATTTCGTCATGGAGTGATTCATCATTTAGGTATTGTTCATCAGGTTGTTTAATAACATTAGGGACAACAATTTCTGAAGTTAGGAGTATAGGGACTTATACCCTTACTTCTTCAATACCGACGTTTCTCATTATATCACTCCCACTAACCTCACCATCTTCAATAAATCTAGTATTACCGGTCTCCACAATTCTCATACTATGGTTCGGACAATAGAACCTGTACCCTTTGGACTTCTCAAGGTAACTTATGAAGTAAGCACTGATTGTCCGTTCATCAAGTTTTCTTTCATATGGATTATAAATTCTTGCTTCTGCAGGACAACCCCATACATGCAGGTGTCTCAAAATAGGTTTCCTTCCCTTCCACAGTTCAAAAGGAGTGTTAGGAACTGACTTAATAGGAAACCGATTAAGCAAGTACATTGAGGTTCTTAATGCATACATTCACAACATAATGGGTATAGTGCTATTACATAACATACTCACAACCATGTTCATAAGTGTGCAGTTACGCCTTTCAGCAACACCATTCTGCTGAGGCGTACCGGGCATCGTGTATTGTATAATTATACCGCGACTTTTAAGTAGTCTAGCAAAAGGCTCCTGGTGTTGACCTGTTTCATCATACCTACCATAATATTCACCATCTCTATCTGACCTTATGACTTTCACATTTCTATCTACTTGCCTTTCAACTTCAGTGATAAATATCTATACGGTGTTAACTGCTTGAGATTTATCATGCAACATATAAATATAACCATAATGTGAAAAATCATCAATAAATGTGATAAAATAGGTCTCTCCACCAAAAGATGGAACATCAAATGGGCCACAAATATCAGTATGGATCAACTCAAGTAGCCCTTTAGATCTTGTGTCTCCTTTCTTAGTGTATTTGGTCTGCTTTCCCTTAATACATTCCACACACACACCTAAATCAGTAAAATCAAGATTCGGGAGAATCCCATCTTTTACCAATCTTTGAATTCTTTCACAAGATATATGTCCCAAACGTTTATGCCACAAAATAGAGGAATTTTCATTAATCAACCTATTTTTAATACCAACATTATGATGCAGGGTTATGACAGAATTAATAAAGGAATCATCAAGCTTTAAATAGTAAAAGTTATCAATCAATAATACAGACCTAATAAAAGAAGGACCTTTAAACAAACTGAAGGCATTATATCCAAATTTGAATAATAACCATTAACATCAAGTTTGAAAATTGAAATAAGGTTTTTGACAACAAAAGGAACATAAAGACAATCAAATAAATCTAAGTGATGGCCAGTGTCGAGGAAAAGAAGGTAAGACTCGATGGCTTCAACTGGCACCTTTTGTCAGTTTCCCATGTAAATGAAGGCTTTATTTGGATCGATGGTCCGGGTCGTAAGATATCTCTGCATCGTATTAGAAACATGAGTTGTAGCACTAGAATCAAGCCAACAAGTGTTAGACGAAACTTCAGTGAGATTAGATTTGAAAAATACAGAAATTGAATGGTTACATTTTTTTTCAAACCACAGTTATATGACCTGTTGTCCAAATACATTCCGATTAGACCACTTTGGTGACTAACCAAATCGTATCATAATATGGTATTAGGTCAAGAATAATGGCTTTACTCATTATTGGTTTCCAAAAAACATAAGAGGAGAAACCCCTGGATTTTAAGTCCATAAGATCATAATCTTAAAATCCATAAAATTTTAAGATTCATAATTTTAAAAACCATAAACTATATAATTTTAAATCCATAATTTTAAAATCTATAAAGGGTCGTCTTCCTCCTTGAGATCTGAAAATTTTATTTCTTTAATTATTATTTATTTCAAGCAATAATTGATCATATGAACCATGCTCTTGATGCCACATGCAATATTTCATCATAATATCAGAGTTTATTTATTGAGAATCAATCGTACATTCATTAATCATTAAACTTAATGTTTGACATATCTGAACAACATAAGCGCAAGATCTGAATCGATTAATGCTTGAAACACTGATCAATCTTAATGTGGAAATCATTAACGTAATAATTATAAAACATACCTAGATCCATTGATGAAGAATAGTGAAATCTGATCTTCCCTTTAATATGTCAATACTTCCTGAAGTCCAAAAAATGAGAAAACACCCACCTTGGAGTTTCTGTCTCTTGCCTCCTTAATGCCCTCTCCTAATTTTGTGAATAGTATTTTTAGATACTAGGGTTGGCTTAAGTTGATGGATAATTATGGAGAGAGATCCTTTTATAGGCAAAAGGAGGACCCCTAAAACAATTAGAACTTTCTATTCATACTTCCCATCAAAATAGGAAACTAACCCCCTTTAGAACTCTCCTAAAATAGACATTCCTTATTTAAACACAATTTTCCTGATTTAATATCCTCTATGTAGAGCCCAAATTTAATGTGGGTCATGTTTAGTTTTACATATTCTAGAATAAGGTCTAGAACTTTCATGTTGTGTAGGCTAATCCCACTTAGGACAACCTTAGCCACTCATTCTCCAAGCCTCACCTCTAAAAGCAGATGTGGAGCTCCCCTCAAACCTCAAACCTCAAACCTCAACCCTCATGAGCTTGAGAGAGGATTCAAACTAGAGAGAAATGGTGCTTGGGAAAGAGTTAAAACTCCTCAACTGTTGAAGTTTGTTGGATAACTTCAAGATTGTAAACTAGTAAACTGTTCTAACCTAAGTATGTGAGAGAGTTTGAGAGTCTACAAAGCCTTGTATTCTCTTTCTGCTATCAATTCAAGTAACTGCAGTCTTAGTGTTTCATCTCGGATCTAACAATTGTGATCCCAAGAGATCTATCTGCACTAAAATAGATCTTTTTGATCATCAATTTAGATTTTTTTTTTCAAAATAATATAATATTAGTTTTAAAATTTAGGAATTGATTTGGATATTATATTTTTTTAAATGAGACATTATGATGTAAAAATAAAGTCCGATAAAAATGAATAATTGTGTTTAGGTTTAGAGTTTGAGTTTGATTAGGATAACCGTAGGTCGACTAAAGGCTATAAATATAGATGTAATAGACTCTGAGTAATATAGATTATTATTTTTTAACACTCTCTATAGTTAATTGATCTCCTACCATGGTTCAAACTTTTGATTATAAATGAATTTTAGAAAGAAAATAAATTTAATGGTTACATAAAAAAATAATTTTGAAGCAAGATTTATGGAAAAAGGTTTTAATATGATAAGAAGGAATTAACTTTTCTATATTAATTCTCCAATGGTTAAAATTACAAATATAAGAGTGTTGATATCCATATGTCACAGGTCAAGACTCCACGAACAAAAAATCAGCCATGAAGGCCAAGATTGGAGCTAAAGTTGTGCACACCAGGTATGACCAAACTCGATAACTAGAGGTTTAAGACGTATAAGAGTTTCTGGAATGCTCTACAGAAATCAGGAATGCAAGTGAAGAATTTGGAATGTCGTGGAAGGTTCTGAGTGGTTCAAGAAAACTCTACAGGGTGCTAAATAATTGTGGAATTCTTTGGAAGATTGTAAAATAATGTAGAATTTTATAGAGTTTTGTAGAGGAGTCTAAAGTTCTAAGAAGACTTGTAGAATTCTATAGAATATTGTAGAACTCTATAAAATGTTGTAAAAGTGTTTGGAGTTTTGTTAGTTGTGTGGAATATTCTAGAGTGGTGTAGAGTTGTAAGAGAATATCTAGTACATTTTATATGGTTATTCTAGAGTAAGGTCTAGAACTTTCATGTTGTGTAGGGTGATGCCACTTAGGACAACCCCAGCCACTCATTCTCCAAGCCTCACCTATAAAAGGATATGGGGAGCTCTCCTCAAACCTCAAACCTCAAACCTCAAACCTCAACCCTCATGAGCTTGAGAGAGGATTCAAGCTAGAAAGGAGTGGTGCTTGGGAAAAAGTTAAAAATCCTCGAGTGTTGAAGTTTGTTGGATAATTTCAAGATTGTAAACTAGCAACCCATTCTAGCCTAGTCTGAGAGAGTGTTTGAGAGTCTCCCAAACCTTATATTCTCTTTATGTTCATTAATTCAAGTAATTGCAGTCTTGGTGTTCCATCTCGGATCTAACAACTATGATCCCAAGAGATCTATTTGCACTAATTATTTTATTTTATTTTCAAAATGATATATATTAGTTTTAAAATTTTGGAATTGATTTGGATATTATATTTTTTTAAATGAGACATCATGATGTCGGATAAAAAAGAATAATTGTGTTTAGGGTTAGAGTTTAAATTTGATTAGGATAGCCCTAGGGTCGACTAGAGGTTATAAATATAGCTGTAATAGACTCTGAGTAATACAGATTATTCTTTTTTAACACATCTCATATTTAATTGATCTCCTTCCATGGTTCAAACTTGTGATTGTAAATGAATTTTAGAAAGAAAATGAATTCAATGGTTCATCAAAAAAAAAAAAATGAATCAAGATTTATGGCAAAAGATTTTAATCTGATAAGAAGGAATTGACTTTTCTATATTAATTCTCCAATGGTTAAAATTACAACTATAAGAGTGTTAATACCCATATGTCACATGTCGAGACTCCACAAACAAAAAATCAGCCATGAAGGCCAAGATTGGTGCTAAAGTAGTGCACACTAAGTATGACCAAACTCGATAACTAGAGGTTTAAGACACATAAGAGTTTCTGGAATGCTCAAGAGAAATCAAGAATGCAAGTGAAGAATTTGGAATGTCGTGGAAGGTTCTGAGTGGTTCAAGAAAACTCTACAGGGTGCTAAATAATTGTGGAATTCTTTGGAAGATTGTAAAATAATGTAGAATTTTATAGAGTTTTGTAGAAGAGTCTAAAGTTCTAAGAAGACTTGTAGAATTCTATAGAATATTGTAGAACTCTATAAAATGTTGTAAAAGTGTTAGTGGAATATTCTAGAGTGGTGTAGAGTTGTAAGAGAATATCTAGTACATTTTATATGGTTATTCTAGAGTAAGGTCTAGAACTTTCATGTTGTGTAGGGTGATGCCACTTAGGACAACCCCAGCCACTCATTCTCCAAGCCTCACCTATAAAAGGATATGGGGAGCTCTCCTCAAACCTCAAACCTCAAACCTCAACCCTCATGAGCTTGAGAGAGGATTCAAGCTAGAAAGGAGTGGTGCTTGGGAAAAAGTTAAAAATCCTCGAGTGTTGAAGTTTGTTGGATAATTTCAAGATTGTAAACTAGCAACCCATTCTAGCCTAGTCTGAGAGAGTGTTTGAGAGTCTCCCAAACCTTATATTCTCTTTATGTTCATTAATTAAAGTAATTGCAGTCATGGTGTTCCATCTCGGATCTAACAACTATAATCCCAAGAGATCTGTCTACACTAATTATTTTAAATTTTTTTCAAAATAATATAATATTAGTTTTAAAATTTAAGAATTACTTTGGATATTATATTCATTTTAAATGAGGCAACATGATGTAAAAATAATTTTTTTTTCTAATAGGATGCCCAATCAATTCTCTAAAACTTATTATAAAAAAAAATATTAAAATTTTAACGGACTCAAAAGTCAAAACGACCTTTCTAACCCTCTTATTTTAAGTCCGACTTTTTTAAAAAATTCGGACTTTTGAAAAACGAGTCACATCTATAACTTAGTCCCGCGGGCCCATTTAATTAAAATATAATAAATAAGGGGAATGGGTGGGCCGGACCAGGCCAACGCGGACCGTACACGGTGTTTGTGTATTCTAGGAAACTTCGAGAAGGGTCCGGTTCCTCCTGACCTTGACGGTTGACGCTTTCTCATCCATCTCTCTAGTGCTGACGCTCTCTCATCTACAATTAATCATTTAATCTTACAACTGGTAAGTGTTGAAGTTTTGAAGCAAATCTACCATTCTAAATCCTAAATTATAGTTATGTATAATTTATTAAATATTTAAATTATTTAATATTACATATATATCTTACGATATCAAATTCAAAAAGATGAACGGTAAATTTAGAAAAAGAAGAAGAAAGTTACACTCCTTCATCTTACAAGACTTATATCGTTTGATTGAAATTTTAAAATTACCAAATTTATTTTTAAATCATTATATCTATATATTTTAATTTATTTGAAAAGGTAAATAAAGGTACAACCATCCCATATGTTTTTTAAAATATTTTAGAACTTACTATGTAATAAAAACTCAAAATTTCCCACAACCAAGTGTGATTTATAAAAGGAGTGTACGTGTACCACCTTCCACCGTCAAAGGTAAAGCAAAGCAGCAATCGGAAATTCGGAAGTAATAGAAGGAAGGAAGATGTGTCTGGTATTCGTGTGCGACGAGGACGAGAGAGTTTTGTCAAGGCAGCCGGCGCCGGGAGCCTGCCCTTTCTGCGGCGGGCTTGTGCAGGCCATGGACGTGGAGACCCAGTGGAGGTTCTGCTTTGTCCCTCTTTATTTCAAGACCAAAAGGAAGTACTTCTGCACTATGTGCTCTAGAAGATTGATCATCTACTCTTAACCAATCCCACCCTTAGAATCCTTCACTTTCTTCTTAAGTCTATTAATTTTGTATCCGCCCCCATGCGTAGATTGATAAATTTATAAATGTTCAAAGAATTAATCAGATGAAACGCTTGAAAATTTTATATTGACTTTGATTTTTTTTTTTTTAAATGTCATATTAATAGTTTGCCATCTATATATTTTATATTTTTATGTGGATGTATGCCTCGGGAATTTTGATGAAAGGGTAACTGCCTCTGTATAGTCTTTTGAAAGCAATAGGCCTCTCTATTGAGTTTTGTTGATCATTTGTTCAGGTAGTTATCAAACAAATTTCTTTCTTTATTTTGTTTAATATTTTAATTAAAAAAATATTAAATTTACTCTTAAATCCTACTATTTTATATTCTAATTTTGTTATTGATATAAAATGGTATAATTTAAAAAATAACTTTATCATTTTATTTAATTTTAATAGTTTGTATTAATTGATATATCTATATATCTAGGCGCGATTTATAGACATTCGGAAAAACTACCTCTACACACTTATTTTTAGATTTTAGGGTGAAATTATCATTCTATTCCTTTATTTTCACGCATTCGAATGAATTATCAGTTCATTTTATCATTCTACTCCCGTATTATTATAGCATATGGAAGATAGATCATTATTTTTTAAGGAAGGTGTATTTCTAAAATTTCTCAAATTAAATATCCGGACTAATTATGATAACTAATAATAAGACTTTAAGGTCTTTTAACACTCCCGAATATGTTTTTGGCACATCCTAGGGATATCCTTATTTATAAAATAGTGTATTTTAAGTATTTGGGAGTCTCTTTTTATCAGGTTATCGTAATTAGTACAAATATTTAATTTCAAAAATTTTGAAAATACACCATGTTTAGAAAATAACTTTAAAGTTTTAAAATAAAATTTATTATTTAAATAATCAAGTACAGTTGTTCGATGAACGATCGTCTCATTCGAACTAATGGGTGAACAGTAATGCGCGTTATTGTTCACCCCATTCGTTCAAATAAATTGAATTTATACGTGGGTCATTCGTTCGAACGAATGATTGTCAAAATGAACTGATTATTCGTTTGAATAAGTAAAAATATGAGGGCATAATGATAATTTCATCTTAAAATTTGAAAATGGATGTCTAAAGGCAGTTTTTTTGAGTGTTTATAATTCGCGCCTATATCTATGAAATGACTTTTAAAAAGAAAGATTTTTAGTTAATTGTTGGATTTCTCATGAATTGTGATTGAACATCAAATGATTGTTTATTGTGAGGTTGGCCATGATTATAGTTGTTTTGGTTACCTTATCTCTGTCCAAACAAAGAAGATAGCGGTTAAAGGAAATTTTCAATCTGATATTGGAGGAGAAATAGGAAGAAGCACGCAATCTGGAAGAATTATATAAGTTAAAAATTAATATTAAATGATTCTTTCACAGTTGTATAAATTTTTATATTTTTAGACATTAATATGAAAAATAAGGACAAATCTTTCAAACTTAATTTGTAAATCTTCTTTCTATTTTTTTAGTCATTTTATATTATTTTTCTCTATTTTGTTTTATAATATGATGAGATTAGATAAAAAATTCCAATTAACCAAATTCAATTTTCAAATTTTTTCCTATTTTTAGTCTATTTTTAGATTTTTTTTTATTTCTCTAATACTAATATGATAAGGGCAAGTCAAAATTTTCAAATTTACCAAATTCAATTTTCAAATTTTTTCCTATTTTTAGTCTATTTTTAGAAATTTTTTTATTTCTCTAATACTAATATGATAAGGGCAAGTCAAAATTTTCAAATTTACCAAATTAAATTTTAATTTTTACTATTTTTTGAATAATTTTTTATTTTTTATTTGTCAATTTGAAAGCAAATCACACTCGTTCAAACATAGAATGGACGATTATTAAATTCATTTAATGCTATTGTTGAATTATTTCTTTTATATATTAGCAAAGTAAAAGAATTATAATTCAGAGGTGTTTTGTAGTGTTGAGAAATGAAAAATAATGGACGATTAGGTGATTTGATTGTGCTAAAATTAAGTTGGACACACAGATGAAGTGGGTAAATTTGAAAAATATGTTCACTGGCAAATGGTGTGCAATTTATTATCTTGCACATCTAATCATAAGGACCACTAAATAGTAGTGTTGGATCTATTCAAAAGTTCTTTTCTTAAACATAAAATATATTAAAAATCATTTTAATTGAATTATTCAAATCATATTATTTAGGTTCTTCATCATTTGATCAATTAAAAATTCTTTTAATTTATTAATTTTATAGTTTTTAAAAATATAATTTAATTAATTCAATCAAAATAGTTTTTGGTATACCATATATTTAAAAAAAAATTAATAAACTCGTCACTACTTTATTTTTCACTCTATGCTTAAATATGTGAGGTGGTACTCCATGCACCATTGCGGAAATGTAACCTTTTAAGGAAATTAAAATTTCTTTAACAATTAATGATCTCAATTTGTGAAAAATAAATTAATAAAAATATGAGTGAAAGATTGAATTGTCCAATTTAATCTAATGTTTTAAAAGTCACCCTCCATGTGGCTCAATATGAAGTTAACTCTTGACTCTTACCAAATATAATTTGATTATCTTTAAATTCGTTTGAAGTTGAAAACTAAACTCTTAATGACCTTCTATTTGAAAGAGTTTATTAGCGTCATGTTCTATTACGGGGGCGTTATCTCCGAAATATCTTAAAAAATTACAAAATGACAGATATCGGGTTTTTTTTTTTTTTGAAACGGGGTAACTATCTCTCACTCAACAAACCACAAGTCCATAATATTAAGAAACATAATAAACAACCATAGGCTAATTAAATACAGTTATACAGTCATCCAAACAAACATATGATAATGAGTTTATACAAACTAGAGTCTCTCAAATTTAAAACATAAACATGACATAAATGTTTAACTACTGCTGCTCCTCCCCAGGTGCTTGCTCAAGGGGCTCGCATGACCCCTCCTCGATAGGGGTAATTGAAAGGTAAGGGGTGAGCAAATCAACCCAGTAAAGGAATCAAACATACCAAATGTCAGCAACATAAATATACATCACATGTATAAAGTGCAATGAACACCATAAATGAGTGAATATCTCTGTACATGGGTACTCGACCATACTACTAACCAATGGTCTCATTGACCAGTCCAAAATATCATCTCCATAGCTCACAATGGTCCTCCAACAACTCTGGTCTCCCTACCAATACAAACGGAAGACTATACAATATACAACCGTCGGAATGCAATGGGGAAACCTGCATCTCCTATGGGGGTTTCAACCGCTGGAGCATAACGGGGAAGCTAATCTCAAGGGCAGGCATCTCAACCGCCGAAGCTTAATGGGGAGGCCCGCATCTCCTATGGGGGTCTCAACCGCCAAAGTGTAACGGGAAAATCTTCCCAACAACCAAGCTCATCGCATCATCATAAACAATACATATATGAACAATCTTTCCAATGCATGCACGCGATGTCATGATCATGTGTAATAGTAAGGATGTATTTTGATACAACCAACTCAAAATCAACAACATGCTTCAGAATGCGAGTCAAAAGTATGTAATGAGTTACTTGGTCACACATATTTATACTCAACATGGTTTTATTAACATCTAGTGAATGAACACCCCAAGCATCATCAACAATTTCCAAATATCATATTCAATTATCAGATTGTCCAATTAAAGTTCTCCACAACTGCATAGCAGGAGTACACCCGAGCGGACCCTCTGCCATATAATTATTTCAACAATTTCACTTCCCGAGTGGCTAAATAAATGGAGGGTTGCACTCCGGTTACTCGATATCTAAAGATAACGGTTTAATATATGCAAGTGTATGCTAAAACAGTGATAAACCCCCTTATAGAGTGTGTGGAGTCGAAAGTCCGAAGCGAGTGAGCGCTTGATGGGTTGAAGGGAGCTCAATATGTTGAAACAAGGAAGACCAAATAAGTAAATAAGGCTAAACGGGCTAAAATGAGGTTGTATAGAAAATTAGCCGAAGTGGGCCGGGTCTGAAAATGGGTCGAGCCCAAAACTGGCTTAACTAGGCCAAGTTTGAAAACGGGTCGGACCCAAAGGGTTGAACCTACCAAAATTGGGTCGGGCCAAGTCCGTTTGGGTAGGACCAGGTCTGGTCGGGCCAGGTCCAAGGCTGGACGGGCCTGTAAGAATTGGATCGGACCAAAACTGGTTGGGCCAAAACCAACTGGGCCAGGTTTGCCCTGGCAGTTGGATCGGGCACCACCCAACCCAGGAACTGGGTTAACTCAAAGGCCTCATCTGAGTCGACTCAGCACTCGGCCGAGCAACTCAGTCACACAACTGAGTCGGGAAAAATAAGGGGGGGGGGGGGGGGGGGGGGAGAGGAAAATCCGAGAAAATCAGTGAAAATCGAGAAAATAGAAGAAAAATAAAGAAAACTGAGGAAACCAAGGGAAATCGTGGAAAACCAGGGAAAACCAAAGGAAATCGAGTAAAACCATTGAAAATCAAGTAAAAGTTCGGAGAAAACAAGGAAATCCGAAGAGGGTTGAGGATGGAGAAGAGAAAGGAAGGAGAGGAATACCTCAAATATGGCAGGCACGACGGGAAGGAGGAGATCCGACGACTGAGGGTTTCAATCAGTTGGAGTGGATGCTCACCGACCGAGAAAGAGGGGAAAGGAAGTGAGTAATGGAAGAAGGAGGAGAAGAAGAAGAAGAAAAGGGGAAGAAGGAGAAGCCGACAGAGAGAGATCGAAAAGAGGTCACTTGAGAGGGAGACGAGAGGGAGTGAGAGAGAAAGACAGCGACGCATTGTAGTTGGAAACGCTACAGTGCGGGTCGGGGGGGGTTTTAAAGGGGTGAGGGTTTAGGGTTTGGGGCGATTAAGGTTTAGGGTTTTCAACTCTTTTTTTTTAAAAAGAGATTAAAAGCTTTTAAAATTTCTTTTCAAAAGAGTAAAAATAATAGGATTGAAAACCCGAAAAATCTCGAATGCTACACGTCGAGCAAGAAAACGTGTGATTTTTTAACAATTTTTCATGACAAACATACAATAATTACAAAATTATCAAAATGTCTTTCGAGTTTCCGGAATCGAAAACAGGCAAACTGGGGCCCATCGCGGCGCTCACACTCCCCTCACTGCTACCATGGTCCCGAAAACAACTTAGAAATCGAAAAATTCGAAACTGGTTATTACAGTTTAGATAGTTGAATTTCAACAATGTACAAAAAATTTAACTTATTATGTTGGATTGTTGGATTATTTAATTATTTATAATTGTAATTAGTATAAACTAGATATATTTATGAAAATATGATTTTTAATATTTTATTTTATGTTTTATCCATTTAGTATTTGACATTTGCATTTTATAGTTATTTATATATTATTATATTTCAAATTATTTGTTAATTAATATTATTTATGACATTATGTTGATGTCATATGTTTAATCGAGTTTGACCACACCTCAACATCATTTGAACACTATCCAACCTAATCTCCTCTTGAGATTGGGTCAATGAAAAATTGAGATTTGATTTTTAAATCATGGTTTTTTTAGGGAAAAAAAACTGAAATGATTTCAAATGTATTTGGATCAAATAGCTATTAATCACTTTTGATCTCACTTTTTTTATATATGCAAAGAGCATTTGTAGGAATTAGATTTAATTAGAATACTATGTGGCTTAATACGTGGAGTACAAATTCACATCCATAAAACGTATCATGTAAACATAAGGGATTCTGAATAATACACTTAAAATATTACAAGATCCAAAAGCTTTAAACACAAACTTCAAATAATTACAACCCAAAAGTATAAAGTTTCTCAACAAAATAAACAAAAGTCTTTCAAACTAAGGCTATCGGGGGCTCCAACACTCCTAAGTCATCTCTTGAGGTTCATCTAACCCCACCTCAGATTACGTTCCTGAAATTTGTTAGGAAATTAGCCACACAAAGCCCAGTGAGGAGAAACCAAAACACATATATCATGTTAACAATCAAGCATATTAACCATCATTCACACAGATAACATATGACACGATGAACATGCAATATTCCATTATCAACACATGTGCATACCATAAAACACAACAATCATAAGTTACAAATTGTCACGCCCCGAACCCAGATGTGGGCCCGGAACGGGACTAATTTTTTTTTTTTAAACAATAAACTCTAATCACCCAACGTCATAACTGGGCTGGATCTTCAAGTTTACCAAAACCCGATCCTAGAAAATGTCACACGTGCTTTTCACACATGAACTCAAACATATACCACATGTCCCTATATACCACCCATATCATACCACGAATATTTTCATTTGTCTCATCAGCGTTACGCACGAAAACATAGTGGATATAATGTATACGATATTAAAACTTACAGACATAAGTTTCTTATGCCACATGAGGCATATTTATTACAAATACTCAAACATATTTAAGCAAGTATATGGTTTCCACGTGCGGAAAACCTTAGGAACTTCTAAGTTCCGACTTTCAACGAGACACAACTGGTCCCTCCAATCCTTCCTGTGGTTCAGATCCTGCATTGTAAGGGACGTGAGCAACAGCCCAGTGGGGAGAACTCACCATAAAATCCAATGATTTTAATGCAACAATGCATAAGTAATGCATGTCATAGAAAGGCATGTTATTAGCATATCACATTTTCACCCTAGGATCGCCTTCTAAGGTATTTATTCAGATTGTATTGTTAACACCGGGGTCGGTCCCCAGCCAATTACAATACCGGGGTCAGCCCCCATTTAAAGTTCCAACCAGAACTAATATCAATTCCTCCACGGAAATAATATAGCAACTTGCAAGTGCATACGGTCTCCACGACCCGGTCTACTAGCCCATCCAACACCAACGGTTGATGGCGGTCGACCACAGCCTACTAACACGTCCAACCCAGCGGTTCGCAAACTGTGTTCGGCTAATCTCAGCAATTATAGCCCATCGACAATTATCAAACTTTACAAAGTTATTATCTTCCACAGATTTAACTTATGAACATAATTATCACATGCAAATGTCAAATGCATGATAATGCATGATTTTCAGTGCCCTCCTTACACAGGGACTTATTCTGAGATAACCACCATATTTCAGCCTTACCATTTGGTGTATCAAATACCAGTACAAGAAATCAATGAAATAATCAATATCGCACAACATATAAAACTGGATTTAATAACACGAATACATTCACCCAGTTTTTACCTGACAATTCCCAGACATTCTATGGGTCCATACTGCGTTAGAGACTACAAGTCCTCGACTCCCCGACACCATTTTAACGCTTACATTCTAAAAAGTTAGAACATTTACATCCCTTACATGTAGGCAGTGTCAGGTCTCGTATTCTGGACCTATATAGCCTTTTCCATCTTTAATTGACCATGGGTCCCATTTCAGTCTGGTGTCAGTGGGTTTAACATATAACACAATACAAGTGTTGGTTCGAGTCTCCTCACCTTATCCGGTTGAGTTTTTCACAGAAAATCTGTAAGATAGAGTAGAATGTATAAATTTTTTATTTGTCAGTATATACACATAATAATTTTCCAAACCCCGTGCTATTTTTCCAGAAAACATGATATGTGTAGTGAGTCACCTAGGCTCTTTCTACTCCTTTAACTTATGTCAGAAAGTTAGTTGTCAGCCATCCAAAACATTACAATAAAATGAAAAATGTAAAGTACTCAGTGCCTTCTCTCGTATTGTCTTCTGGAGAAAAGACCATGGAGACGTATTGTGAGAGGCCCAGAGGGTACAGAGACAGTAAAGTAAATAAAAGTACTCAGTGCCCCATCCTCGTATTGTCTTCTGGAAGAAGGACCATGGAGACGTATTGAGAATGTGGCCCAGAGGGTACAGTACAGGAATTTAAACACACAAGGTGGAAAAATAAACACACAATAGTCAGCTGGGGTTAATCTTTTCCCCGATTTTACTTAGGGTCAAAAATTATATTTTGAACGTAAGATAATACGAATCTTGAGGGTAAAATTTAAATTTTAAGAGGAAATCTATTTTTCCTCCATTTAAAAAAAATATCATTTCTTTGAACCCCAATATTAAGCTATTTTACTCCTAATTTGCTATGAAGTTAATAAAAATAAAAGATAGAATTATTTCGATACCTTGGGTGCAAAATTCTGTGTAAGATTGACTAAATTTGAAAACCCTTAAACCAATTCAGGAAACCCGAACGTTCGGCTGCTGCTGGTATGGCCAAAGCAAGAGAAAGAAGAGGAAAATAGGAGAGAGAGGACTTGCTGTTTTTTGAAAGAGGGAGAGGGAGCAAAACGGCAGAAGAGTTTTTTTTTTTTTCTTTACTTTCTGGTTTCCTCGCCGATTACTCCTATTTATAGGCAACCGTATGCATTTTTTAATCATACAGGTTCCCTAAGCTATTCGTTAGCTTACATATTTATATTATTATTACAACTTGTGCATTTATTATTACATATTTTAATATTATTATTACAACTGCCAGCAACCGCATAGGCAATTGGCGGTGTTGTAATCTTCCAGCACGACTACAAGCTACATCCGTAGCTTTAAAATTCATATTTCATCTGTTTCTAATATTATTTTATAATATAATATTAGTTTATTCTTTTTACTATTTACATCTATGTCCTTTCTTTTATCGGGGTATTTTAGGGTCTCACTAAATTGATACAATTGGTTCAGTAGGTCAGGTATTAAAAATTGAGCATGGTATTAAAATTTGGAGTGAAATCTATCTCGAAAACCCAGTGTTTTCGCTAAAAATTACCGTTTTAACAAAATCTCATCATCTTCAAGATTCTTTTTGAAAGTATCCAACCTTATATTTTGATAGAGTAAATTTGTCTGATAAAAACATTCTAAAGTTTCAAAGTGTTTTGAGGTCAAAAATCACATTTTCCAAGTGAAAGAATATTCAACGGGCCATATTTCATGGCTTAAAATAAATAAAAAAAATTAACTATTTTATAGTGTAAAGAAATAAACAGCTTAGTTATAATACAGATTGAGTATTGACTCTCTCTGTATATTTTTAGGACTTCCTCTACCCTGTCAAATTGGGGTTTTACCACTTTAAAACTTAGGGGTAAAATAAATTAGCGAAATTATAGCGAGATTGGCATGTCATTAGGTCCGGAATTTAAAAATAATGTATAATATAAAATTTGAAGTTCAAACTAAGTCAAATGACTGAGTTTATAAAGCAGCTAAGGTTTAAGCATAAAATAATATTATTATTATATTCGTAACTCACTCATATATCTTTGAAACTTAATTAAAAGAGTTATCGGATTCGGATCGAGTCAAACTCAGATCTGTTGAAGAACTTATTTGAAACTTAATTAAAAGAGTTATCGGATTCGGCTCCCAACAAGACTTCCTGGGTCTGCTCGACCTTTCCCTCTTCTTCCTCCTCCTCGTCTGTCTCATCTGCATCTATCGATTTGATCCTCTTCTTTTTGGACGAACCCGTAGATGTCTGTTTCAGAGAGGACTTTGAGGCAACACCTTCCACTAGCTTGGTGATTGACTCTGTCAATGCGGTCACTTGTTCTTCCAATTTAGAGAAACGCTCTTTCAACTAGTTGTTCGCAGTCATGTCCGACTTTCTCAAGATTTTCCTTCTTTCTGAACAAAAGGGCTCTGAGATTTCTTCACCGAACTTCTGGTATTGATCACGTGTCAAGACCATATACCCTAGGCTTCCCAAAAGAAGATGAAACCGAGCTACAGATACCAACTTGATCCGTTAATTCGGATGTTTGGGGACAATGGATAGAAAAATACAGCGGAATGAATGAGAAACAAGAAAAGACACAGGATTTGGGAAGTGGAAACTTCCTCTTTTTGGTCTTTTGATTAATTTTCTAAAATGCCGATTATACAATCTCTTTGGCGTGCATCCATAGGTTGGAGACTGCCAAAAAACAAAGAGAAAAAGGGATAAAAGTGGGCAAAAACTGCACAGAACCGTCGAAAACTGCTCTAACAGTCGGTAGTTTCTGCGTACCAGTCGACTGGTACTGTTCAATGAATGTGCTAGACGATGTACCAGTCGACTGATACCATCTGAGAGTTGTCTGTTTTTACAGACAGACACTAGACAATGTACGAGACGACTGGTGGATAGACTGTACCGATCACAGACTGTGTAGACGATGTACTAGTCGACTGATGGATCGACTAGTACTATCAGAGAGTTGTATGTTCTTACAGACAGACAATAGACGATGTACCAGTCGACTAGTACTATTCACAGACTGTATAGATGATGTACCAGTCAACTGGTGGATTGACTGGTACCGATCACAGATTGACTTAAATACTTATTTACTAAGTTTTTTTGGGAAACATTATAACAAGAGAACAATTAAATACATGAAAATATAATAGTGGGAGATCCTCCTGGATCATGGCTCTCCCTGTTAAGGGGATTTACGTCCCACTTAATCTTCAGAACTTCAGCTGAGGGAACTCCATAGCTCCTTTCTCCTGACTGTACCACCGTGACTGGCTTGGCAGCTGACCCTTCTTGCCGATCAGGTAAGAATCATACTTCCCTCGCCTAGTCTCCATAACCTTCTTCTCCAATATGCAATCAAAAGACAGAGGATCCTCCCGCTCTACCCACAAATCATCAATGAATGGTAGTCGCATCTCCTTATCTGAATATCCATCAAGCATAGAAGGTTCAAACAGTTTCAAGTTCTCGGCATTGATGACTGAGTACATCTGCATATATGGTGGTAGATCCAACTGGAATGCATTATCACCAATCTTCTTGATGATCTTGAACGGTTCGTATCTAATGGGTTTTAGCTTCTTTCCTACTCCCTTCAACCACTCTTTGCTCAGCTTTAACCAAACAAGATCACCTTCTTGGAATGTACATTCCACCCGATGTCGATCATGTTAGTCTTTGTATCTCTTTTGTGAATACTGTAGCTGTGCTTCTAATTCTCTGTACACTTAGCTATCTTCTCAAGAAATCGTTGAACACTAGCTTTGTCCTCCTCTTCCCTTCCTTCCAATTGACTGTCTCCGAAGGTGAAAGCCAAATCAAAAGGGCTTTGAGGCAAGTAGCCCAAACAGACTTCAAAAGATGACTTCTGTGTCGAGCTATGAATAACACAATTGAAGGTAAACTGCAGATAAGAGATACTAGTATCCCAAGTTAGGATGCTTGGAATTGTAGCCTTGAAGGAGGTACACCACAGTTCTGATCACTACCTCTGTATGTCCATCAGTTTGTGGATGAAATGTCGTGCTCCTTTTCAGCCTGGTATCCATCATTTCCCAAAGTGAATTCTAAAAATGACTCAGGAATCGACTATCTCTATCCGAGACAATCGACGTAGGCAACCCATAATGCTTCCAAACATGGTCAAAGAATAGTTTCACCCTCTCCTGTCACTGTCTTCTTACAAAGGATGAGTTCCACCATCTTGCTGAATCGATCCACAATAACAAACACATAATCATATCCAGACTTGGTCTTCGGTAAGCTTCCCAAAATGTCCACCGAAATACTCTCCTAGGGTCTTGTAGGTACTGGTAAAGGAGTATATAGTCCTACCTTCATGTTCGATGGTTTCAAAGTGTTGCAAAGAACGCAACCTCTGATGTATCTAGCCACATCTAGCCGCATCTTCGGCCAAAAGACATACCTCCGAAGATTAAGTTGTGTCTTCTTAACCCCAAAATGTCCCGCCACTTGGGAGGTATGAGCTTCTCTGACCCCCTGTAATATGTCCCCATCTTTCGGTATACACAGCTGTGACCCCTTATACATCAACCCATCCTTCAGTTCAAACTCTATAGTCTGACCTTGTTGTAGCTTCTCAAACACTACCTTGAAGTCTTCATCAGTGCCATACCCTTGTGCATACTTAGTAAGTCCATAGGCTGGATTTGCATTGCCACTGTGAGAGTGGATTCCTCTATGTAGGCGGTCAAGACAACATATCAACCAGCTTATTCGTGGTTCCTTTCTTGTATTTTATCACTAGATTAAGCAGTTGCAAATATGACATTCACTTTATATGACGAGTTTGCTGCAACTTCGACTGAGTTTGTAAAAACTGAAGGGGTTTATGGTCGGTGTGGATTATGACATCTTTTCCCATTATCTCACGTCAATGCTTCATCGCCTAGTGCAAAGCATACATCTCTTTATCATAGGTGGGGTAATTTATCACTGGTCCACTAAACATCTCAGAATGATAAGCCACATGCTTCCCATCTTACAACAATACAACTCCCATGGCATATGTAGATGCATCCGCCTCAACCTCAAAAGGGCGATGCAAATTTGGCAATGCCAACATTGGAGCTTCTGAAATCTTCCATTTCAACAACTGAAAAGTATCCTCCTGCTTTTTCGTCCATTCAAACTTCTGATTGGCCTTTATCAATGAATGCAAAGGCACTACAATTTGTGAAAACTGGTGGATGAACTTCCGCAGGTACTGACAAGCTCCCATAAAGCTTCTCACTTCAGTTACTGAACGAGGTGCATGCCATTTGGTAATGACCTCTATCTTTGAAGGGTCCACCTTCAACTCTTCTACTCCAACTACAAAACCTAGATATACCAATAATTGCTTCCCAAATTCACACTTCTTCCCATTTAGGTGGAGCAGATTATCCCTCAACACCCCTAACACATTCTTCAGATTAGTAATATGATCCTCCCATGTTTTGCTATAGATCAAATTATCACCATCCTCTTGGCCTGTGTAGCTGTGACCAAAGTGGTAGTGTTTTGTGGTTTGCTGGCATTGACATAAAATTCTCTTCCGTTCTTCACAAACCGATACTTGCGTTGTCGCCTGTAATGAATGGCTTCTCGGTCCCATAAGTATGGACTACCCAAAATGACCTGACACACGTCCAATGGAACCACCTTACATGTCACCTCATCAATGTACTTCTCTTTGATAACAAATTTGAAGGTGCACTGCTTAGTGATCTTCATCTCCACATCTTTCTGTATCCACCCCAATGGATAAGGCCATGGATGTGCTGTAGTCACCAAACCCATCCTTTGTAACAAACACTCTGAAATGAGATTTTTTTGGCTTCCAGGGTCGACTATTGCTTCAATGACACTTTTCTTCATTTAAATCTTCAAGTGAAAAAGTTTTTCTCTTAACTCAGAGTTCTTAGAAGTCTTTGCAGTCTTTGCCATGAGTGAGAGTTTACTGTTAGCTATCTTCAGCTCTTCAATCTCTTCCATTTCACGAACATTCAACACTGCCTTTCTGTCTTTTTTCGGGCGTTGTTCAGGGTGTAGCTTCCAGCATTTTTCTTTTATGTGACTAATCTTTTTACAGTGATCACAAATATGACTTTTAATACTACTCTGCTTCTTTAGTTGGCTAGTCTCATCCCTGTTGTTACCAGCCATACTAGTTCTTCCCTTGAAATTTGGCCTGACCTCAACCCTATCAAACTTCTTATTCTTCTCTTCTATGTGATGGCTTTTACTGTAGCTTCATCGATGGAGCTGACTTTAAAGAGTTTCAACTCCCTACGAATATACTCAGCTAATCCACCTACATATTTCATAAAGACTTCAGAGTCTTCGATAGAGATGCCTAAGACTATGGCCTGAGTGTGAAATTCGGTTATGTACTTTTGAACCGATTGGCCAGATCGTTGTCTCAAGTACTGCCACCTAATCCACCGGTCTTCCTCATGTCCAATTGGGTAAAACTGTTTCCGGACCAACTTCTTAAACTTACTCCAAGTTAAACCTGATATTTCGTGCCGCTTCACATAAACATTCCACCATGTTAGTGCATGACCTGACATCTTCTGTCGTTCAAAACTAATTTTCTGTGCACTGGTGTACACATAGAGAGTAAAATAGTTCTCCATTTGTTACATCCAATTGTCTAATTTATCTGCATCAACTACACCATCATAAGTAGGGATTTCTAATTTGAAATCTACTCTGAAAGGTTTTTTACCGGACTGGTCGGCTCCCAACAAGACTTCCTGGGTCTGCTTGACCTTTCCCTCTTCTTCCTCCTCCTCGTCTGTCTCATCTGCATCTATCGATTTGATCCTCTTCTTTTTGGACGAACCCGTAGATGTCTGTTTCAGAGAGGACTTTGAGGCAACACCTTCCACTAGCTTGGTGATTGACTCTGTCAATGCGGTCACTTGTTCTTCCAATTTAGAGAAACGCTCTTTCAACTAGTTGTTCGCAGTCATGTCCGACTTTCTCAAGATTTTCCTTCTTTCTGAACAAAAGGGCTCTGAGATTTCTTCACCGAACTTCTGGTATTGATCACGTGTCAAGACCATATATACCCTAGGCTTCCCAAAAGAAGATGAAACCGAGCTACAGATACCAACTTGATCCGTTAATTCGGATGTTTGGGGACAATGGATAGAAAAATACAGCGGAATGAATGAGAAACAAGAAAAGACACAGGATTTTGGGAAGTGGAAACTTCCTCTTTTTGGTCTTTTGATTAATTTTCTAAAATGCCGATTATACAATCTCTTTGGCGTGCATCCATAGGTTGGAGACTGCCAAAAAACAAAGAGAAAAAGGGATAAAAGTGGGCAAAAACTGCACAGAACCGTCGAAAACTGCTCTAACAGTCGGTAGTTCTGCGTACCAGTCGACTGGTACTGTTCAATGAATGTGCTAGACGATGTACCAGTCGACTGATACCATCTGAGAGTTGTCTGTTTTTACAGACAGACACTAGACAATGTACGAGACGACTGGTGGATAGACTGTACCGATCACAGACTGTGTAGACGATGTACTAGTCGACTGATGGATCGACTAGTACTATCAGAGAGTTGTATGTTCTTACAGACAGACAATAGACGATGTACCAGTCGACTAGTACTATTCACAGACTGTATAGATGATGTACCAGTCAACTGGTGGATTGACTGGTACAGATCACAGATTGTGTACTGGTGGATCGACTAGTACTACTATCAGAGAGCTGTCTGTTCTTATAGACAGACAGTAGACGATGTACCAGTCGACTGGTGGAATGATTGGTACTATTCACAAACTGTATAGATGATGTACCAGTCGACTGGTGGATCGATTGGTACCATCTGGGAGTGATTTGTAGTATAGTACAGTCACTAGACGATGCACCAGTCTTCTGGTGACTTAAAGACTTATTTTCTAAGTCTTTTTGGCAAACCGTATAACAAGAGAACAATGAAATACATGAAAATATAATAGTGGGAGATCCTTCTGGATCAATAAATTTCATATTTTGGTAGGCAATTGCCCGTTATCGACCAAGGGTTGTACCCCGAACTTCCGTCTCACTCAAACATACATATAAATCTAATAATACCAATAAATCAATACTTGTTCATGATAGATGCATAAATGCAGTAACATATGCAATAAGGAAAGGGGATTTAAACCCTAAATGTGTTTGTTATCCTCACTTAGAAGTTTTAAGATGGCTTGGGGTCCGAAGGAAAACTGGGGTAGAAGAAACGAGTCATTGTTCGACAAAGAAACATCACAATGGGGAGGAATCAGTAAGCCAAACCGAGAGAAGAAATCAAAACGGAAATAAAAACAAAACCCAAAGATTTTCCCCAAATAATCAAACCCTTTCCAAAAACTAAACCCCTTTCTAGAAGAATCAATCCCTCTTCAATATGACCATTTTGTTTCAAATGAGGATAAAACAAACAAGATAATGGATTTTAATTGAAAAGTTGGAAAAATACCTCAAGAGGGGGAGAACTTGACCGAGAGGGAAAGTGATTTGACGAGAGAATGCAAGAGAGAGAGATTGAGAGAGGGAAATCAACTGGGAGGCATGCAAATGAGAAGGAAAGAGGTAAAAAAAGGGAGGGAGAGCTGCTCGAGAAAGGGAGAGAGCTGAAAAGGGAAGCAAAAATAACCTAGGGCACGGAGGGTTTTTATAAGAAAAATTCTCAACGGAGCTTCGGATGATCAGATGGGTCATCAAATCTTCAGATGGATTATGTTGGACGATCCGACATAAGTCATCTGATCTTCCGATGGATTTTGTTGGATGATTCGACATAAGTCATTGGATCTTACGAAGATTTTGTCAGATGTCTAATCAGAGATTGATTTTTTTACTATATTCCCAGCTTTGGAAATCAATCCGATGATTCATTGGATGATACGATCATGATCCAATGGTGCTCGTCTGATCGTCCGATAAATCCTTTTGGAGGATTCGATCAAAAACAAAGAATAGACTGCAAAATGATCCAATGGATATTCGGATCCTATCGATCGATCGACCGATCATCATATCTTCTGATGGAGACTATTGGATGATCCAATCTCCTACTGCCTAATTGCCTATTATGCAACCTTTCACTAAAATGACCATAACTCGAGCTACCGAGCTCGGATTTCGACAAACTTGAGCTCGTTAGAAAGTTCACTGACTAAACTACGCAATCAAATACAAATAACGTAAATTAGGAATTCACAAATTCTTCAAAAAATGTAAACACGGGTCGAGTCATTAAAACCATAGCCTTAGTTCCACCCTTTAAGACTCTGTGTGAGCTTCAAATAAGTTTATGATTCCTTGTGGGCATGGTAAATGCCATAAGACTAGAATATGGACACCCTAGACTTCCAAGAACAACGATTATAAGCCTTAGAACAACAAATGCAAATTATTTCGTGGTAATTGGCTACATTACTTGGTCGATATGATCTAATCTATTCAGAATAGTGATTTAAAGTCCAAAAGTACTGAAGATGACCCTTTCCATTGTAGAGCGCCTCATAGAGAACTATGTGGTAAAGAAAGGTGATATGATTATAAAGATGGAGGCTTGGGACTTGAAATTAAAATTGAAATCCTAGAGTACCATGGAAGTATGAGAGGGAATGACTTCCTAGAATGAAAATTGTTAATGGGCATTCTTAACATCATTGCCATTCTCTATTTTTGTATTCATTATTTGTCATTTTTTCTAATCACGGGATTGTAATTTTATCATTGATTGATTCTTTCCTCTTCAAAGAGACCTGTAATTTCTATACATTAAGTTTTTCAATGAGAGAAGCAATAAGTCATTTTCTCAAATTCTATAGCAATTGTTCACAAAAAAATTAAAGGAAAGGGCCTTGGCTTGTTGGATAAAAGTCAAAGCCACTAGAGAAGAAGGCAAAGAAACCTATTTTTGTATTCATTATTTGTCATTTTTCCTAATCACGAGATTGTAATTTTATCGTTGATTGATTCTTTTCTCTTCAAAAAGACCTGTAATTTCTATATATTTAGTTTTTCAATGAGAGAAGCAATAAGTCATTTTCTCAAATTCTATAGCAATTGTTCACAATAAAATTAAAGGAAAGGGCCTTAGCTTGTTGGATAAGAGTCAAAGCCACTAGAGAAGAAGGCAAAGAAAATTCAAAGTCAAAACCTAAGAGAAAATGAAGAACTTAATGAAAAAATAGTTCTTATCCATGGATTAGGGTACTCTTTGTTTTGCAAAATACAAAAAGTTAAACAAGGAGATAGGTTTGTAGAAGAGTTTACTCAAGAGTTCCATTAGTTTGTAGTCTGAGCAACAATTTTTGTTCAAATTTGTGAATTCAGTTGAGCTTTCATCATTGCAAAAGCATGCAAACATGCCACATTGGTTGAGAAATGAGGGAGGAAAAGTTAAATAATAATCAACAATTAGTTATCTAATCTTTGACAATATAGTAGACAAATGAAATCATAACCTTCTAATTCATCGTTGTAGATTGAATGGATAAAAAATGAGAAATATGGATAGTTTTTATTTTAAAAATAACACATAACCCTTTTTTAACTATAGTTGAATAATGAATAACTCATATGTTAGGATGTCTTTGAGTTTTTTGATATAGTTAGCTACTGCAATACTCACATGTCACATATGTTTTGATTATTTAAAAAATAAGATTATAACATAAGTCAAGTTTTAGACAAATTGTTTAAGACTAATTTGAAATTAAAGGGCACGTGTCAGACCATATTTTCAAGCACGAGCTCAAACTAATTTGTAGTTAAAAGACTTAAATCTAATTTCAAATCTAAAATACACATGCAAGATCAATGGTTCAAAGGTGAGTATAGTATTTCTTAATACAAATGAGCAGGCTTAGACTGGTCATGCTACTCGCATGAAGATTTTTAAAGGTTTAAATTGAGAATAAAGAGGTATAAATTATTATTTAAGACCTTAGTTAATTGATAGATAATTTGGTTTACAATTTGAATAAGAAATTAGAGAAGTTTGAGTCCTATAGTCATTAAATGTTGTAGCTCGTGAGAGAATAATTGAATCTAAAGTTTTACTCAATGTTTTAGTGTTCAACAGAGTTAAGAGATCATGAATTTCTTAATAAAAAAATAAATTATTATTTAAATTATTTATTCTATTCTATTTAAATTATAGTTTAAATGTTGTCATCTCAAAAAATGAGAGGTTGTAGGTTCGAAATTCCATGACAATCCCAGTATATCTGTAAAATTTTTTGTAGAAGTGTCTAACTTCCCACACTTAAATTTGTAGAAGTGTCTAACTTCCCACACTTAAATGAAAATAAATAAATTAATCTTTAGTTTAAATTTCATAAATTATTTTCGACTCTCCTACTAACGCCGGTATTGAACGAGGCTGTAACCAGGAGACTCTCGAATCCCGATTTTGCTGCAGGTTGTTGTCAAACGGTCGTCACTTCAGTAGTAGGCGGAGGAAGGACGGGAGATGGGGAAGAAGGAGAAAAAGCAGCGAGGTAAACAGCATCGACGCACTAATAATCATTTCAACGAAGAAGAAGCATCAGACGATGTATTGCCTTCTTCTGCTTACAATCTCCCTTCCCTAAATCAAGGAATCCAACAAAAGCAACAAGTACATAATAAAGAAGAAGAAGAAAATGATGATGATAATGAAGTTCAAGAAGAAGAGAAACAATACAAGGACTGCTCACCCCCTTCGAAATTCCTTCTCTACCAGGAATCCGTACAGGCAATTCCTTTTCCTCTTTCGATTTTTGCATTTCTGGGTTTTTGGCATGAAGAAGAAGAAGAAGAAGAGAGAAGCTGGAGTTTGCCTGTTAAGGCAATTGCCTTCTTTATCTTCTTCCAAGAAAAGGGGAAACCCATTAGTTATCTTCATGTGGTTTCCAAGAAAATAATTTTTTATTGTTTAACATTCCCCAATCTCTGATGCACTGGTTGGAAAGGATAGTGCCCTTTTAACTAAACAGAAATTGGCTTAGCTAGTTATCTAGTTGAAATTGATATTAGACAAGCTTGAACTCGTTTGCATATTTTTTGAAAATTTAAAGTCCTTCAATGCCAATGTTCCAGATTTCATGTCCATGGGTTTTGTAAAAGTAACCATTTGTTTCTTGAGAAAAGCAATTCAGTGGAAAAATTATGTTAGCATTCTATTCATATTATCCTACAAATGCTATGAAAGCTGACCTCGTGTCAGGGTGTGAAAATCACGTTTTGGGGGTTTTTGTCAATTTTTTATTTTCATTGAAAATAAATGAAGCACCGGTTTCGTGCGAGAAGAAAATCTATTCTTTGCAAGGAGAGGAAAATGCCACATTTCTTGGGGTCCTGGCAAAGAGCCATCATTCTACTGAAGAAGAAGGGTCTCATTTTCCATGTTCCTTATATTTCATATCTGGAAAATGACAAAAAACCCCTTAATCTTCCTGAAAACTTTAAAATTAAGGATTCAAAATCCGTGTATTGAGAAAAAAATGATAAAGAAAATCTATGCATCCAAACTAGCACCAGTGTTTGTTGGAGAAAAAATTATCTCTGCGCTTTAAGGACATTTTTGGTTGTTTTGGTTGAATTGAGCAGTCACCAAAAGGCGATATCAGCTATCTTCAGAAGTTCTTTCTCATGTATGTTGGTGGCAGGCTTCCACTCCATTTGCAGGAAGATTTTTGTGGAACAGCTCTCCTGAGGTAGATGATTTAATCCTGCACTTCCTTTTTATATTTTGTTTCTTCTCCTTTTTTTCTGGGTGTTCTAATGATCTTTATTATGCTCTATCAGTTTGATTTTCATTTCAGTTACCAATTCAATTTCTTTCTCTTTGAAACTAGTATTTCAAATCAGCTTCATGGGTCTATTTTTTAATGTAGTTCACTAGTTCTTACAAGTTACAACCTTTGTCCTTGCACGAGTGAGTGCTTGCCGAAGTGTCACAGTTTCTTGTCCAGCTGCATCTGTCTGTTAAAGATCAACATTAGACAAATCATCTGTTAAGGGATTGTAGATGTGTTATGGTTCTTAAATCATGATTTAGTTCCCTGAAAACACAGGAATGGATTTGGTGCTGTCCTGGCTGCATTGCCCTGGCTACATGCACCTTGCTGCGGCCAGGGCATCTTCCCCTAATAACCTGATATGTGGCATTTTCTGGGTCCAACAAACCTTATCATTTGAGTCATATTTATTAGATCTACCTAAGCATCAACATCTATTTCTAAACATATATTTTATTCTTTTGATATAAGCACAGAAAAATGGATGACTGGGCCTTAATATGTGTATCAGATATTTTTAAGTCAGAGAGTTCTGTTTTTTTTGTTCAGTCATTCATTTTGTATCCTTATAGCAAATAAATAAAATATATTTTAAAAAATGAATTTTTTATGTTTAAATAGATCTAATAAATATGATTCAGATGATATGGTTTGTGGCACCAATGGCCACACATCAGGTTATTAAAGGAAGACGCCCTGCCTGTACCTAGGTGCATGCTGCCAGGGCAGTACCGAAGCCGTTCTCTCTAAACACAAATGTATCTACTAAAAGATTTTAAAATGTTTAAAATTGGAACATTTACAGAAGGCTGGAATGTTGTGATTTCTTTTACTGCAACCACTCAACCTGACATGTGGGAAGACAAGAAGAAGTACAGCAGAAAAGCATGGGTATATAAGGAATTAAGGACTTCTTGTTGTATTTGCATATGACTCATAAAGGATTCTGGATTATTTTATTGATTTTGGTATATTGATGTATGTTATTGAGAGTGAGGTAACTCATTGGGTTGTTTAGATATGAATTGAAGTAGAAATATAGAAACTTAGTGGGTTCACTTGTTTGTGGAATGTTCTATCTTTCTATGGTTGCACTTTTGCTAAATGCCGCTCTTACATTAGTTTTACTAGATGTTCATTTTGCCATATAAGATATGAGATTCACCTATCAAATTCTTTGTTGAAGAGCCTATTTTAAAAAATTCCTTCAAAATTCTTCATTGAAGAGTATATGCTCAATTGACTTGTTTGGAGCCATCCCTTGTTTCATTAACATCTTTCTTTGATTTTTTTGTTTTTTTGTTTTTAAATTTCCTTTCAACTGTTGCTGATCTTATATGTGCAAACTTTCTTACCTCTCTCTCTCTCTACACACACACACACACCCCCCCCCCCCCACACACACACCCTATTGTTGCCTAAGTTGTTAATTCTGTTCCGTTCCGGTCGGAACAACCAGAATGTTCTAGATCCGATTGAAAAACAAAACGGAAAGTGTTTAGTTCTAGTATCAGGTTTTGTTTTGGCCCGTTCTGGACTGTTCCGGCTGGAACAGGTAGTCCGTTTTGGCCGTACCGTTCTTTTTACACATTTCAATTTTTTTTATGTTTACTGACGCTGGACACAAAATTGAGTAAAACCTAAATGTCAAAACTGATGCAAAACACAAAATAAACTGACCCTAGGAGACTAATGCAACTAAGATGAAACAATTACTATGATTAAACATGCTATGGCTGAAATTAAGGTCTAAATCAATATTTGCAATTGAAGAATATAACCCTATCACAACTAATCAAGCAATCCTTGGAATCTACTATAAACGATTATAAGATAATCGAGACCAAGTCACGTTCACAGTGAAAGTCCTCCAAAACAAAGGGGTTTGTCAAATCCAACAAATATATAGGTCTCTCATCAGAGATAGGGCTTAAGTTGGCTGTTTGGTAGCACTATGTAAGAGAGAAACTGTGGGAAAACCACAATATGTTCCCTTGAATGTGTGGGACAACAAAGTGGGAGGCAGTAGTATGTGCTCTTGACAGTGATAACACTGTAGGCCACTTGTGGAAGAGCTCGCACCAGAGGCTCCTTTTGCAATTGCTTCCTTGTTCTTGGGTGGAGTACTGGTGAATTGTCTGGGTTGACTGCCTGTACTTTACCGGACTCCTTGCGGGGTGGCCTTGGAACTAGTACCACGGGAATCAAATGGCTTTGGTGGATTTGGTTTCAAGTAATGTTCCAAGTCTTGCACAAATTGGTAGGGTTCCTCCAAAGTTTCCACTTGATGCAATATGAGTTCTCGCTAGAACTCAGGATGAAGACCTAGTCTAAACCTAGAGAACTCATTAAACTTAGCGATGTACTCACGAATGGTCAGGTTACCCTGACGTAATGAGTTCCACTGGTCAATGAGTCTTTCCTGTATTTGAGAAGGACATATTTCTCCTTTAATAGCTCCTTCATTTCGTCCCAGGTCAAATTGAGAGGGTCATTTCCCAATCTCCTTGTTTTCTATTCGATTGATGCGGAGCACTCATCTCATGCTTATTTCGTTATTTCATTATGTTTGTTAAGGTGTAATTAATTTTATTTGAGGGTATTTTAGGCACTTTTTATTATACTTTAGGATTTTTTTTATGTGGGGGCAATTTGGGCATGTTTTATTATAAACACTATAAGTATTCCTTGTGACCTCATTCGAATTTAATGTATAATGAATTGAAATTTTCGAAGGTCTTTTCCTTTTGCTCCATACAAGTGTTACTTCTTGGTGAGAATCCAAGACCTTGGTGAGAATCCAAGCAGGGTGAGCAGCCCTTCCCTTTATCCAGTTTTTCTTCTATCCTTTCTTCTCTCTTTCCTCTCTTCTTCTTCTCTTTCTTCTTCCCTTCTTGTTCCCTTGAAACCCTAGCATATTCGAATTTCCCCCCTTTTCCCCTTTTCTTGATTGCTGTCCCCATCCCTATTTTCCAAAACCTTACCCTAATTGCCTTGGTTTCCATATCTTCCCTTCCTTGTATTGACGTCCCCTAACAATCCATAAAACCTAGCCTTTGCCGCCACCATCTTTCCCATCTATTAGCCAACTCTTCCAAACCCTAACCCAAGCCCACATTTAATCTCTAATTCTAGCCACATCCTTTAAACCCTAGCCCTAATCACCATTCCCTAACCCTAAATCCTCCCTTTTCTTCTTTACTCTTGCTGCCGCCACCTTCTTGTATCCCTAAACTGCTGTCCCAACCCCAAAGCAGCCCCATAAACTGCTGTCCTAACCCATAACAGTCCCATATATGGTTGGCTGTATGTTGCTGCCACATCCATTAAGATCCCTTATTTTGCTGTCCCACAATTTTCTCCTTGCCAAACAGTCAGTTTAAACCCTATTTCTGATGAAAGATCTACATTTTTGCGGGATTTGACAAATCCCTTTGTTTTGAGGGACCCTTACTGCTAATGTGATTTGGTCTGGATTGTTTTATAAAAAATTATATTAGATTCCAAGAATTGCTTGATTATTTGTGATAGGGTTATATTCTTAATTTGCAATTATTAATTTGGACCTTAATTTCAGCCATAGCATGTTTCATCCGAATTACTGTGTTCCATCACACTTGCATTAGTCTCCTAGGGTTACTATTTATTTAGTGTCCTGCAGTGTGCAACAATATATGGGACTATTATGGGTTGGGGCAGCAGTTTAGAAACATAAGAAAGTGGCGGCAACAAAGGATAGAGGAGAAAGGGGAGGATTTAGGGTTTTGGGAAGTGGCGGCTGGATATGGAGGAAGAAAATTAGGGCTATGGTTGAGATGTGGTGGCTAGAGTTAGGGTTTAAATTTCGTGGCTTGGATTAGGGTTTAGATTTCGTGGCTTGGATTAGGGTTTAATATTGGGGAGGTGGCGACTATTGGAGGGGAAAGTAGGTGGCGACCAAGGCTAGGGTTAGGGCTGCAACTCGGGTCGGGTTTTGGCCCGACCCGCATGACCCGGCCCGAGAAATCATGCGGGTCGGGTTACAATGGTCGGGCTATAGGGTCGGGTTGGGTCGGGTTGAGAAAAGAAAAACCCGACCGAAATTCAGGTCGGGTTGGGCTGAGGCCTTTAAATTTCGACCCGACCCGACCCGACCTGACCTTTTCATAACTTAATATAAAAGGCTGCCTTACTCTCAATGTCTCAAACCCTAGCAGAGAAAGGTAACACTAGACGGCTTCTACGAGTCTCGGGAACCTTCTTTTCCCATCTTCGCTCTCGTTTTGCTGCCTCTCGCTCTCCCTCTCTCCTTCAATCAATCCTTCAACCAATTCTTGTGAGTTTGGTGTCTCTCGACAATGACTCATATCCTTCAAATTTCTCTTTTTTTTTCCAGAAATTTTTGTATGCAAAATTTGATGTCTTTTGTTTCATTTAGCTCTTTGATTGGTTTGATTTGATGATGCTGTGGCACTTCTTCTTGATTTTCTTTGGATTTTTTTACTTGGTTTCACTTCTCCTCAATGTATTCTCTAATAGTGGTTGATGATTATGATTGGGTTACTAAAAATTTCCATTTACATCATGCAATCTTCAAGACTTGATTTGATGATGGATTCGACTTTCATTTTCTTAAGAAGCAGAAGAGAGAGATTCAATATGATTTTTCTTACTTTGGTTAATAGAATTTTGCCTATTTTATTTAATTATGATCACATTTCTCTCTTCTGTTTGGTTGGTTTGACTCTTTTCTTTTTCTTAAAAAAAAAAAAAAACAGAAAGAAAGAAAAGAGAGATTAAGTTGGGGTTTTTTTTGTTAAGGGTCGGGTCGGGTTAAGGGTTGGGTTGGGTTGAGGGTATTACAATCTCGGGTCAGGTCGGGTTCACTATCTCGGGTTTTTTTTTTGGGTCGGGTCGGGTCGGGTTCAATATGGATTGAGTCGGTTAGGGTTGGGTTTATTAAAACCCGGCCCGCCCTACCCGAGTTGCAGCCGTAGCTAGGGTTGTTGATTTGGGATGGGGTGGCAACACAAGAAAAGGAAGAGAGGGAAATCAAGGCAGCTAGGGTAGGATTTTGGTGGTAGAGATGGGGAGGCACAAAGAAAGGGAAAGGGGAAGATCGAGAAGGCTAGGGTTTCCGAAAGGGGAAGAGGAGGGAAGAAAGAAGAGAGAAAAAGAGAGATGGAGGTATAGAAAAATACCTGGATATGGAAGAGGGCTTCTCACCAAGGCTCTTGGATTCTCACCAAGGAGGCACAGTCACATGGAGCAAGAAGTTGCAGTCGAAATTTTCATTAATCATTCATTAATTCTCTAATGATGCTTACAATAGGTATTTATACTGTTTACAATAAAACATGACCGTACTGCCCCCAAATAAAAGAAACCCTAAATTACAATAAAACCGTCTAAAATGCCCTCAAATAAAATAAAATAACTAAACCAACATAATGAAAATAACCACAAATAAACGTGAAATAACATTCTCCGCATCATTTGCATATAAAATTCAACCATATAACTGAAAAATAAACTTCAAGAGCTATAATTGAAAGAAAAAATGAGCCTAAAATTCAATCTATAGCCACTTGACGTTAATAGTTAAAGTCATTAGGTGTTTCTTAATTCAATAATGCCTGGTGACTTTGATTAGTAAGATCAAGTGGCTAGAAATTGAATTTTGGGATGAAATTTGGCCTAATTGTACTTTATAAAGTATATTTTCAATTTATGTGGTTTATTTTTAGATGAAAAATTGAGGAAAAACATGAAATGGACCCGGTGTGCCTGTGTGTTTTAAGTTTTGACCTTCAATTTTGAATAAAATAAGAATTCAAGTTTATTTCTTCATTTTATTTTTGGAATTAACAAACAAAAGGCACCAGAGGTGCAAGTACAAAGGAAACATTAAAGAGGAAAAGGAACAACCCGACAACCCAGTACACCCACAAAAAGCGCAAAACAGGAAAAACAAAAGGAAATAAAGCTTTAGCACAAGACTTTATGCAAGGTCAATTCATTCTTTCCAGGCTCGCAGGATCTTAGACATGGGGATATTCTAGAACTCATCAAATGAAGAGGCCCAAGACACACATTTAGCAAAAATCTGACTGGAAACAACATGAGGTGTCTCTGTTGAGTTCTTAAAGACCCTTTTGTTACGTTCCCATCAAAGGCTCCAACATGTGGTAAAAGGAGCAAGACGCCACAAAGTGGAGCACTTTGGGAAAGGCATAGCGATCTCCCAGTCGTATGAAAGTTGAGCAATCGATGATGGCATAATCCACTGAAAACCGAATCAATCCAAAATTTGTATTATTCAATTTGTATTTAATTCTTATTAGAGTAAAATTTATACATTCTTGAATTAGTATTTGATAATTACACTATCATGAATTGAGATTACAAACATAAGTAGTTATTTAATGATAGTTTCTGTTTTTATTCATATAGATTACTGTAAAATAGTGAAAATAACTAATTCAAATATATTTATAAGTTGGTGTTATTGTCTTCATATTTTATTACATTTTTTACTTTTTTTTTTGAAAAACAACTTTATTAATTAAGAAGAGAAAGAAAAGGGAGCAAGCACAGACCGCAAGCAACCAAAAGAAAGATCACAAGAAAAACAAATCCAAAATTATATCAAGATATTCACAATCTTCCAAGAAGACGAAACACCTTGACAAGCCAGCTCATCAGCATCTGAATTGGCTGAGCGAGGGGCCCAAGACACTAAATACCCAAAAGACATCATACAATGACAAATCCTATCAAACTTATCAAGATAGCACCAAGGACAAGAAGACCCGGCATGCCAACTGACAATGATCTTAGAATCACCTTTTAAGATACTCCCAATAGCTCCTAACTCTTCCCACGCCAACACACCTCTCCAAAAAGCATATAACTCCGCATCCAACACAAACCCATTATGAAGAGGACCGGCAAAAGATAGCACATAGCCACCAAAACTATTCCGAATAATCCCTCTGTAGCTAGCTAACCCGACATCGTGCATACAACTCCCGTCAAAATTAAGTTTAAGGAAGACCCGCCGCAGGAGGAGACCAAAACACTGATCTAAACGCATCTGTCTGGGGCAAGAAAAAATCCACTGAATTCCAAGCTCGACAAATATCTGATACCACAACTCCCCAGAATTTATCAGAGCCCACCATCCACCAAGCCACTTTGCTCTTAATAACTTCAACAAGATGCAAAACAAAAGACTCTAGCCCTTTAAAAATCCTAGAATTTCGTTCTAACCAGATAGACCACACTATACTCAAAGCAGTGGCCGTCCAAAGAGACTTTCTAAATACACTGCTAGAAAAAATAAGTTCTTCATTAAATAAATCTGACCAAGATTTCGGCAAACAAAGGTCTAACCCTAACAATTGAAAAAAGCAACACCAAATCTGATATGCATATACTTTTTAAAATTTTTGATGCCATCTTTTCTAAAGTGGAACACTTAAACGGCATGAATGCTGAAGTGTTCCGTTATGTAGACAAAATCGGAGCGGTTGTTGCTGGTTGTCAATATTTCAGTGCCATGGAATAAATAGACTGTGTTCCATTATTTTTGCTTTTGTACTTGTCATTTCTATTGTAGATTATGACCTTAAAGGCACTGTTGCTATTTCTTTTCTTCTATATTGCCAGTACAGAATGGCTCCGCAGCGACCCAAGACGAACTGCTGTAGGAGTGGATTTGGATCTTGAGGCACTTCTGTGGTGCCTGGAAAACAATGTTAGCAAGATTGGAGCTGATGGGTATCCCCGAATATCCCTGTTTCATGGAAATGTTTTGCAACCTCTGGAGGCTAGTATAGTCAGACACAATCCCCAGGATTTCATTGAAAACATGAGTTTAAATGATCAAGAAGGGTGTGTGGGAACTGTCAAGCTTGCTGCTGGTTCTGAATCTACTGAGCAAATGATCCCGGGCAACTTCATTGATAATGAGGGTGTGAAGAAAAGTTGCTTATTGCCAGAAAGAGACATTATCTGTGCTTTCAATTACAGCTGCTGCTGCCTCCAAAGGCGTAGGGACCTAGTATTGTACTTTAGGCATGCCCTTAGAAGCTTGTCTAGAAGAAGTGGTATATTTGTAATGGACCTATATGGAGGTGCATCATCAGAGAAGGAACTAAGGCTTCAGAGGAGATTCTCGAACTTCACGGCAAGTAATTTTTACTCCATGTAACCCATATAAAGAAGACAATTTATGTACCTATGCTAAAATGAAGGACGATGAAAGCAGGTTTTGTTGGGGGTGCAAAAAAGTAAATCAGTGTCTTATTGATGAGGAACTACACATGATCAGCCTGAGGATATTTGCATTTTTCTCAAGGGCCCCAAGTATGTACTAGTGGGATGGAGGTACTGTTCCAAATAAATGGTTATGATGAGCCCATTTTTAACAGACATTTAAAAAAAATCTAAAACAAGTCTTCTTATTGACAGCTAAGAATTACAGTGTTCTACATGTATTGTTAAAAAAGGTCAAATGAAAGATGCCTATGGTCTTTGAGCATTGTATGTCCATGGTGAAGTCCATGAAATTAACTGTAAAATTCATATTACCAAACTGTGGGCCTGACACTTACATTCTCAAGATATGAGGATACTCATGCTCAGGTTGGTGTTACATGATTCCTCCTTATCAATATCCTTGTTTTCATTTTGTTACCTACGATTTCAGTGTACCCACATCCTTTAAAGCCAGCAAAAGTTTGAATTATCATTATTATCAGCAGTAGCAGTAGTAGGGGCAGTCCGCCATATGTTTGCTTGAATTTTTAACACAAAATTTGAAATGATTAAATATCCACTTCCAAGTTAGCTTTTCAATGTTCTCAAGTTATTGTCATAATTTTTTTAAAAGGGTAAGTTATTGTCATCATTAATTAGTGTTTTTCAAGGGTTTTTTTTTTAATTTTTTTTTTTTACCTTTTCACCTGCAAATTTTGGTGGAACGGATTTATGTGGTGGACAGCCAATGTCTAAATGTTGTTTTGGCTAATGGTTCTCCTGCAGTACATCTGGGAGCAAGAAGAGTTTGATATCATAAATCGCACAACCAGAATTAGCCTACATTTTCATCTTAAGAAGAATCGGGGGACACTTCGCCATGCATTTTCATATAACTGGCGGTTGTAAGTTTATATTAATTCTTAATTTTAACAAAGCTCACAAAATCTCTCTCTCTCTCTCTCTCTCTCTCTCTCACACACACACACACACACACACTCTTTGCCATATATTTATTTAGCTAATAGGACCAAAATACCATTGTAGAGTTGATTTTTTATTTTTTTTGGTGTAGAAACCATGTTTATATGTTTCATCTATATGAGGACTACACGATTGTTTTTATAATAGAGGAATGAAATTCAATTCACTTTCCCCTCTTCATCGTTCCTTCTCATCTTCTTTTTCATCCTAAACATGTATTAGAGACAAAACTCTTCAATGATTTGTTCTGCAAAAAGACTGCCACTGACTGATTGCTAGAGGAATGTCGGCCCGCCTCCATTCTTCATGACATACTGCAAGATTAGTGTCATTCGGATTGTCAAATTTGGCTTAGATTTGTCATTATTTTCTAGGAATTTTGTGGCCCGTTGAAGGTTGTCAAAATAGGATTTTTTTTTCCTTCCAGAAACTGAAATCGTTAGAGACTGTTTTAATGTTGGCCTTAGTTCAAGAGGCTGCTTTCAGAATTTTCTGTGTGGGACCCCAAGCTGTTCTTCTCCATCGTTATCATCCTAAACAACATTACAGTTGTTCTGTGTCCATGAGAATATTAGAAAGAAGAAAATGTACACTAGAAAGCACAAGGAATCATTAAAGGCCTTTAAAATGCAAAAAATGCTGTAGTTCAACTCCAGGATTATTTACAATGCAAAAAATGCTATAGTTTTACTCCAGGATTATCTCCCTATCACAATAGAATCCTAGTTGTTGTACAATCATGCTGTAACTGTTTCAAACATCCTGTTCAACCCAAGACTCCACTGGATCAATAAGGTGATACTTCCAATCATGGATTCAGTGAAGATCCTTTATCTTCAAAGATTCTCTTGTTACACTTTTACCAAAACCCCCGTGTAATGGCCCATTTTCTTGTATGCTGTATGGGTTGCATTTTGAAGCATTAAGGGACCACAGTAAGGAATGCATATTCCCCCATTGCAATTTGACACACTTATCTTTGAGGAAGTTTTGGCAAATTTTCTCTCAATGAAGTTTTGAAGAATTTGTACCCAAGCAAGTTTGGGGAATGTTGCAGAGGAGGTTTTGAAGCATTGAGGAAGTTATTGCCAAGGAGATAGACCTTTTTTAGGAAAAAAAGGCCATAATTGCATTCATCCATGAGATAATGGAAGGAGTTTGGAATTGGTAGGGAAAGAAACCAGTGACAAAATATATGACCAAAATGTGGAAAGTTTGCAATGAAAGGATCTCTCTCTCTCTTAAAAGTGAGTAACATGATTCATTGAATTCATTAATTTGTAGAAAAAGTGGCTTGAGAGATCCCTTATTCATCCATGAGATGATGGAAGCAGGATGGAGAAAAGGAAATTTGATGTCTGTAGAAGAGGCGCACCTGAAAGCAAATAAAGAGTGGCTTGAGAGATCCCTTATCGATCATCTCAAGGTCTCAAAGTTAGTTGAATTTGCCGAGACTTCTTCCTTTCTCATGTCACAGAAGAAGTGACGGTGAGATGGATGGGGAGTGACTATCTATTGGTGTCCTGTCAGTCTGTGGAAGCAACAAGGAGAATTCTAGAAAAAGGGGGTTTCATGGTGGAAAAAGATTCTTCTATCTTTAGAGGAGTGGAAACCCAATTTCATGCCTGGAAGGAAATTGATGTGGATCAAAGTGCTCAGAATTCCTTTTGTGGTGTAATGGAGTGTGTCTTTTGTCAAATCGGAGAAATAGTGGTTAGTGTCCTTTTGGTTGATCCTATCAACCTGGCATTTTGAGATCTCAATGAGGTCTAAGTTTTGGTGGATGTCTTTAGCTTTGAGGAGGTTTCAAAGGATTTGGTGATGAAGTTTGAGAGGTCATGTTATCGGACACTATCAGGTCAATCGCAATTGTCGGAGTAGAAGGGTGGTGGAAGTCTACGATGGGTTTCTGGGAAGATTAATCTGCTGCTTTCCGTCAGTCTCCAGCATCTTATGTGTGAATAGGAGAGCCGTGGTGGGTACTTATTGAGGAGAGGCATGTGGGAATCTACACCGTTGATTGAAATGGGGTGGGAATCTGGAATTCAAAGTTTGAATTACCAGGCTGCTGGCGGTGAAGGAGTGGATTGTGGAGTTTTCAACATGCCATCAAGGGAATGGGGGGCTCTCTTTTCTGTTGGAAGGTGTTTCACTGGAGGTGATTGGAAATTTCGAGGCTAGGGCAGGGGATAAGGGGAAAATGGAAGGGGAAGTTTCTCATCTCGAGGGGGAAAGTGTCTTGAAAATCCTGTCTCACAGTTGTAGTCGTAATTGCAGGCTACTTGAGACTTGGTCACAGTTTATCAAGAGAATGGGGGACCCAATCCCCAATGAGATAGTATTTTGCGATGGGAGTTGCTGGGGCAAGGAGGTTTGGACCTTTTGTCTGGGCACCCCATATTTTATGAAGGATAATTCCACGATGATTATACTTTTCAATGGGCAATCTTGGGTTTTTTCTTCCTTGCCCCCACCTTACCTAAGAAACCTTGGTCTTCAGACTAGCACTGACTTGATCCTAAAACCACAGACCCTTGATACAGACTAGCTATTTTCTGGTAGGATTGAGGCAGGTGGATATTTACTTGACCCAACTTGCACCGGTTCCCTTCGAAACAGCCTGGTTTGTTTGTGCTAAATGTTGGGATTATTAGCAAATAACCCACACCAAACAAAATAAATAACGGAATAAAACAAGCACAAGAACACCGACGATTTACGTGGTTCTGCCCACCTGGCCTACGTCCACGGAGCGTGATAATGATTTTATTAAGAGAGAATATAAGAGAGATACAAATACAAGAATAACCCTTTGTTTTGAAAAGAAAGCCAACCCAATCAGCTGTCCTTTCTTGTGTTTGCTGTATGTTGAAAGAAACCTCCGCTACTGCTGTATGATGCAGTCCCAAGCTTGCACAGTTGCTGCACCTTCTTGCAACAACCTCAGAACACCGATCTGAGATAAGGCAAATTAGCAGAGTCTGCACGTCTGTATGTACTCTCCTTTGTTGTTACCGAGTATATCACCCTCTGATGTACTTTGTCTTCTCTCAAGAGACTGCACACGCCCAATACTCCTCTTTGACGTGTATAATACACCCATAATATATAGAGGTAAAGAGCCCTACATATGCAGCCAACGCTGCCTATTTCTTGCCAAGAAAATACACCTCTGACGTGGTGTGATTACTAAAAGCAAGTCCCACAAGATCCCTTTATGATTCTCAGCAACTCCATACAAGCTGCTCACACGATTAGCATGATATTCTTGCTAAATACATGTAAGTCGAATGCCTTCCTATCTAATCACATAGAGACCGACTTTCCTTCCTAAAATACATCTTCTATATATATGTATTTTCTATATATGTATTTAGACAACACCTTCTATGAATTATCATGCTAATACTTATCTACACGCCATTGCCATCTATCAGTGGTTTTGGTAATCAGTCATGCCCCCATATTGAGAATTCGAGCCATACCCAACAATCTCCACCTTGGCGAGAATTCACCCTCAGGACACAAACTGTGTCACCATCCCCCACTGCATCTTACTGCATCTGCAACTCTACACCTCCGTGCACACTAGCCGCTCTCGGCCTTGCTCCACCTGTGGCTGCAGCTTTGCAACTCTGTGTGAGATGTGTGCATCCTCACGCTCTGGGATGCTCCACCTATCTTCTTTAATTAGAAGAATTGGCCAAGCCCAATTCTCGCTTGAACTTGACGCCCGTCACCGGCTTTGTTGGACCCACCGCATTTTTTTCTATGTGATTCTTCGTCCTCTTCGCTAACACCATGGAACTCGGACGAAACATTACAACCTACAAAAGAAACTTCTCTTTTTAAGTCATACCTATCTGTTGACTTTTTGTTTCTTATTTTTCCTTCTTCCTGCGGCTCAACTAGTAGGATCCCTCTTCTGTCGATCACTGTACTGTCCACCAGTGTGTACATATTTCTTTCCTTCTTTCCTTTCATGACAACCATAGCTCCTTTAGTAACTCTAAGAGCCCCATCCTTTGCCTTGAAGGTAATGCCATCAGTATCAAGTATTCCCAAGGAAATCAAATTTTTCCTTAACTCAAGAACATGCCGTACATTCTCCAACGTTCTCACCATGCCATCGAACATTTTGATTTTGACTGTCCCGACACCAATGGTTTTGCAACTCTCACAATTGCCCATATGGATAGGTCCTCCATCACAGGGTTTGTCTGTGTCAAACGACTCTTTGTGTGGACACATATGGTAAGAACACTCAGAATCTAGAATCCATTTATCAATTGGATTATCCATACCTGTTGTAACACCCCGCTCCTCTTTGCAACCTAAACGGGGCGTGATTCAACGCAACAACACAACTAACGGGTCTTACATCATAGATTTGTGGCTGGGGGGAAATGAATATATATATTTAAAAGATTATAGATAAATAAACAAAGCCATCAAATCCTTCATGTCCAACTACACATTCCACAAATCTTAATGTCATCTAAAAAAAAATGAATAACATCTACCATCAATTTCAAATCTAACCTCATAGATTTGCTGACAACCCATTCATAAAATAAAACCAACTAATATTCTCAAGGTTCTGAATTTATCGAGTCTTACAAAAATAAACAATACCAATAATTATGTTCAACCACATAATTCAACCCCATGCCAAACACCTAAACATTCATTCATAGCAGCTTCTAATTATCGACATTCTCCTCCAAACCTAAATCCAGAGGGGTACCTGCAATGTAAGGGGTGTGAGCTCCAAGCCCATTGAAGGAATACAATAACACATCTGAGACATGGTATATCCATTATACTCAATTTAACATAATAAAAATAATATTAAAACATAAATAAATGAATATGCCTCATTGTGCATGCTCTATGCCAGTCGATGCAAAAATGCTTAATGTACATGTTCAGTGCATCATTCCTCCACAACACTACCCACTGCATTTGGTGGTCTTCCCGCCCGAAGCGAGGTCTACAATCTACCATAGCGTGGTACTTCCCATATACAATGGGGCCTACACAACACAACCAGCCACCAAATAACAGTCTTCGTGATCTCTCATGGCCTAACAAACCAAACCTACCACATGCGTGGTACTTCTCACTAAAAGTGAGGCTTCAAACTACCACCGTCGTGGTCATCATGAAAGATCACGACCAACACCTCCATACCCATTCCATGAATATGAAGATAAAATGCTCAATGCCATGTCTACCATGCATTATCTCTATCATCATGCCAGATGTTATGAATCGTGTCATCATGCCATGAATCTAAACATTATCCACATACTCTAAACAATGATATACGATCTCACTTTATTCTAAGTATCATATACATGTTCCAAGATATCAACATTTATCTCAATAATATCAAACATGCCTAATAACAAATCACATCACATCATTATATTCATAGCAATTCAATATCATAAACAAATCTCTATTCTCCACAAACGACCTCAAACAATAACAACACATCCATCTAAGTCGAATATAGTTATTGGACCTTTCAACAATGTCAGCGGCTAATTTCCAATTATCCGGGCAGACTGAGTCTCCTTACGGTCATTAGAACACTTAGCCAATCCCCTTATATTACTGTGAGTAAGCACCGGATTATGCCACTGTTCTAACATATACTCGGTCCATTTCATAGGTCCAACATTATTTTCCCAAAGCACGTTACATAATGCAATATTTTTCCATTGCTCAATCACATAAACAAAATAGAGAATATCATGCACAATAAAATATAGTGTATTGTTTTCCCTCACCTTAGAATTTGTAATGTGTATGTGGTGAATCCAAACGCTTTCCAAATTGTTGTCAACTTGTAGGAATTTCAAAATGTGCTGCACACAAATTTGTTTGGAGGTTCCAAGTATCATTCTTAATATCATGCCTATCAAATAATTTGAGCAACCTAGACTCAATATTAATTAATTAATTTTAATAGCCAACATTGCCCCCAAAACAAAGGGACTAGCTCAGTAGGAGATGAGTTTGTAAACTTCAATTGGGGAAATAATACGGTTGAATAAAACTAGGAACATACCTTGAAAAAGTCGGGTTGAAATCACACATATTATTATTACTGTTTTAAAACAGTCATTTTGGTGTTTAAACAAATAAACGTAATAAAATTATAAACAAGTTTGCAAGAATCTAGATCTTAAAATAATTTAATCAAATACGTTGATTAATAAAACCATTTAAATAATTATATATGTATACATATTTTTTTTTTTTTTTATAAGATAAATAATAAGAGAACCTTGCCAAATAATAGATAAGTATATTGGTTAAACAAATTTGTAACTTTCAAAACATTATTATTATTAGTCTACTATTGTGCTCAAATAAACTCAATAATAGTTTAAACGAATACGTAAGTGATTTAAACCATTTTCCATAATTTAAAATAAGTAGAAAAGGTTATTTTGTAAAAAAAATCATCCTTTAAACACTCTATGTAAATAAAACTAAATAAGAAGGGGGATCTTGTCCAAAAATAAATAAATGGATCATCTAAGAAGTTTTAGTAAAATTTTAAAGCATTACATAATTTAATCAAATAGGGTGATTGGTAAATAAAATGAAATATGATGATCTTGTAGAAAGAATAATAACTTCTTGTAAGTTTAAATCAGGAACTAAATTAATCAATTAAGGTGGATTAAAATATATAAAGAAAACCCACCAAAGGGGTTCGGCTGAAAAGAAGGGGCCAAAACTTGATTTTTGTTTTGATTTCCCTTTTTTTTTTTTCATCAAAATAAATCAATAACGAAAGCAGCAAGTAAACAAAAGTAAGAAAATACAAAGTGATGTAACAGGGAATAAGGGACTCACGGCCTTGAGCAAGGAGCGGTGAGATCTAAAATTTGTATATGGGCTTTGGGTTGATAAAGATATGCATCTTATTAAATAAAGAATTAGAATGGAAAAAATCTTTTGGAACAGGTGAAGTATCAATACACCTCATTCTTATGCAAGCATGGTTGTTGGAACAGTGGTGAAGGTGCACTTGGAAACCAACCAACGATTAAGTGGAAACATAACAAAATTGGAATGAAACAAGAGGAAAAGGGCTCACCATTTGTTGAAGGCGACGAACAACAAAGATACTCTGTTAGGGACAATGGGTACTGCAGTCGTCAAGAAGGAAACATGGGCAGGTCACAAGTGAGGGCAGCTAGGAACCATAGGATGGGAGGAGCAGGAAGATTGTAAACAATGTACATTCGTTCTTCTCGGTTGCTAGTACGATGAGGGGCTGAGAAAGATCAAAAGAGAGACTAAGGAGGAGGTGTCCAAGCCCGTGCATAAATAGGATTAGTTACTTGCGCGGGAGGATCAATTAAGGTGGTAGAAAGGGAAGAGAGCGGCTGGAATTAGGAGATGCGTTTTAAGCAGGGTCCCATGGGGCCCACGAGGAGCTATAAACTTGGAATTTCACATTGGCAAAATCTGTAAAAGGATGGAATAATAGGAACTTCCAATGAGAGAAGGGGAGCAGAAAGGAGGTGCTAAGCTTCGACCAAAGCATGCCAAATTCGCATAAGGCATAGGCAATTTTGTCATTTTCAAAAATTTAATTGAAACAAGGTCACTACACCTGTGGCGTACCCTAACCCTCTATCCGGGACAGGGTCACTACACCTGTGGCGATTGCTAATGACTCAATAATACCTTCATCATTGTTTGTGTTACCCTGTGCGACATTTGTTTGATCTGAACTTTGCGATCTGACCTCCAAATCAAACTTCTTTTAGTTGCAATCCATCATCTTATGCTCCTTTCTCACAGTAGAAACATTTAAGCTTTCCTCCACCTCTCCCTCTGGATTTTGACCTTGACCCCCTGAGCTTGTCATGGTCTTGAGGTTTTCTGCTTTTGTTTCTTCCCCTACTCTCTGTAGTGAGAGCCTGTGTCTGAGAAGGAGAAGATCCCAAAGAGTTTCTTTTCGTTTCCTCATTCAGCAAACTGCTTGTCACGGAGTTCATAGTGATAACACCATCTGGGGTTGAATTGCTGAGTGACACCATCAAGGCCTCTTAACTGTTAGATATGGAGTTAAGAAGTAGTAGGGCCTGCAACTCACCATCTAACACCATCTTCATGGATGAGAGTTGATTTACTATACTCTGCATCTCATTCAGATGCTCTGCCACTGAAGTACCTTCGTTGTATTTCAGATTCACCAACTTTCTGATTAAAAATGCCTTGTTGCCTGTAGTCTTTCTCGCATACAATCCCTCCAATTTCTTCCAGAGATATTGCACCGTCATCTTAGTGGACACGAGATGAAACACACTGTCGAATAAACCTGAGACACTTTCGATCAAGAGATTTCCATTCATCATCGATATTTCGTCCTTCAATTTCGCCTTCCCCTTCTCATTGAAAGACTCTAGCTCTGGCATCTTCTGTCTCCCTTCTATTGGTTTGTAGATCTCTGCAGTGCAATAAGTCTTCCATCTTTGCCTTCCAAATTAAGTAATTTGGACCATTGAGGCTAATCATGCGGGATGTGTTGATCTCCATCTCCTCTAGCAACCCGAAGCCTCTCACTGTGCTGTATTCCGTTCACCCACGAGTCTCTGGTCTCCAACCAAAGCTACTGATACCACTTGTTAGGATTATTAGCAAATAATCCACACCAAACAAAATAAATAACGGAATAAAACAAGCACAAGAACACCGACGATTTACGTGGTTCTGCCCACCTGGCCGACGTCCACGGAGCGTGATAATGATTTTATTAAGAGAGAATATAAGAGAGATACAAATACAAGAATAACCCCTTGTTTTGAAAAGAAAACCAACCCAATCAGCTGTCCTTTCTTGTGTTTGCTGTATGGTGAAAGAAACCTCTGCTACTCTGTATGATGCAGTCCCAAGCTCGCACAGTTGCTGCACCTTCTTGCAACAACCTCAGAACACCGATCTGAGATAAGTTAGATTAGCAGAGTCTGCACATCTGTATGTACTCTCCTTTGTTGTTACCGAGTATATCACCCTCTGATGTACTGTCTTCTCTCAAGAGACTGCACACGCCCAATACTCCTCTTTGACGTGTATAATACACCCCATAATATATAGAGGTAAAGAGTCCTACATATGCAGCCAACGCTGCCTATTTCTTGCCAAGAAAATACACCTCTGACGTGGTGTGATTACTAAAAGCAAGTCCCACAAGATCCCTTTATGATTCTCAGCAACTCCATACAAGCTCCTCACACGATTAGCATGATATTCTTGCTAAATACATGTAATTCGAATGCCTTCCTATCTAATCACATAGAGACTGACTTTCCTTTTTAAATTACATCTTCTATATATATATATATATATATATATATATATATTTAGACAACACCTTTTCTATGAATTATCATGCTACTACTTATCTACACGTCATTGTCATCTATCAATGGTTTTGGTAATCAATCATGACCCCATATTGAGAATTTGAGCCATACATAAACCACATCGTCTCCCATCTTTTCTTCCATGCCCTCACCTTACCTAAGAAACCTTGATCTTCAGACTAGCACTGACTTGATCCTAAAACCACAGACCCTGGATACAGCCTAGCTATTTTCTGGTAGGATTGAGGCAGGTGGATATTTACTTGACCCAACTTGCACCGGTTCCCTTCAAAATAGCCTGGTTTGTTTGTGCTAAATGCATTGTCATATATTTGAAGACAACCTGTGGAGCACATCAGGCAGAAGGTTACACAATTGGCAGCGGCTAATGAAGCCGCCTCAGGTCACTTGGTGGAACAGTTTAGTAGAAATTGGTCAAGGATGTCTTAAAGTGGTTCACTATGTTATAGTTATTCCTTTGGTTTGTGTATATTTTACCCCATGTGGTAAAGGTTTGTACAATTTCATCTTGGGCTGTAACTCAATCTTGTACTCCTCTTTCTCCTTATAAACAAAATTCTTTTTTATTTTTCTCTTTAGAAAAAAAAAAAGATCCCTACCCGACCCCTACATCTACAAGGGGCCAAAATTCATGGGTTCATTGAGTGAGTAGTGATCTTAATATTGGCACACCTCTCTTGATCTTATTTTCCTTCCTACTACTGTAGTTTGTTATTCCATCATCTTATTGGTGGATCTTCTTAATGAATTAAGCATTGTCAGTTCCGAGAAGAAAGCATATAATTTTATTCTACATGGACTTTATGCCATGTTGTTCACTTCCAACATTGATTCATGATTCTAGTGCAGTAGTTCTGGAGTTGAAGATAACCTGCTACATTTTGTGATTATGACAACCATGTCCACTTTATATTGGCACTAAGCTGTTGCAATTTATATTTTGTAGCATTAAGCTGACGTACTGATCTTGGTAGTTCTTGGTTACGCAGGTGGTCTTTGCCGGAAATCAAAGATTGTTTGGAAGAGGCAGGATTCAGTTCTGTACACTTTTGGATACGTGAGATGCCGAATACACTTGAATGCGCAGAAGAATTTGATGTGGGGAGTGATATAAAGTATGAAGAGGTTTCATCCTTCGAGCAACGAGATGCATGGAATGCTTACATTGTTGCAGTTGCTGACTGATTGCAAACAGAAATCTTTTTCCCTCAAAATTGAAAACTTTTGTCGTATTTTTTTTCTCATCATTTCTTTCTATCATAGCTCTATGGGTCATGTTCTCTGCTTCTAGTTCCCTTCTTTGATGTCCAATCAGATTCATTCAGTAAGGTCCTACCTAAGCTAGGTAAATTGGAGTGTCCAGGAGTTAATAGTGACGAGGATCCAACCAGTTGGATTTGCCAAGCTGAACAATTCTTTAAGCCTCAACACACAAGGATGAGAAGGTGCCATTAGCTGCCTTCCATCTAGGGAGGAATACCCAACTTTGGCACTAGCTACTGAGGTGATTACGTGGAAGTTCTCAACTTAAGACTTCATACAAAGTACGGTCCAACACAATAGGAAGGATTTTTTTTTTTTTAGATCTTACAAAATTGACACAAATTGGCGCCATATGTGAATATCAAACTCAGTTTGAGAAACTTCTTAACTGTGCAGAAAGGTTCATACTCTAACAACAGATTTTTTTTTTTTTTTACCAAGGTGTCTAGGGTTCAAGCCTTTCTACCGACACACACTGGGTAAATCTATGGAGAATGGCCCTTTGAGGTGAAGTGGAAATCAAATTCAAGACTCCGGTTTTTTGAGACAGGTTTGGACCATCACTCCAACCTCTTCAGATTAACAAATTGTTTTTTAGTGGATTAAAAAGACTCAAATTTGTACTGAAGTGCATAAGAATAGCTTTTGGGAATATATAATGTTAAAAAACAATTTATCTAAAGATGGTGATGTGTCAGCACATCCTTGGAATGAACTGTCATTCTAGTATATGCGGGATAAGTTGCTCAAGATACTCGAGCAAGTTGTCATGAACAACTCTTCAAAATTCACTGTCACTAAAGAGTTGCCTCCTAACCTCAATGCACCTTTCGGGCTTGAACCACCTCACCTCGTTGAAGTCCTTTGCAACCAACCTTGAGTTCATCACAACTTACCTCAAGTTGCCTTTTCTAAGGAACATATGAAGACTAATAGTCATTCAAGGGTGAAAGTTAATGAATTAGAGATGCAAATTATAAAATTCACAACATTTGGAAAATAGAATTCAATCACTCACTTTTTATAGTTGGGCTCACTTTCCTTACTCCTCCATCTGCTTATCTGCTTAAATATTTATTTAGTATTTATCCTATTTTATTCAGATCAGTGAACATTTATAATTATTGAACTAGATTCATTGTCATGATTGAAATTCTCTATTATAATGAGAAATTGCATGTGTATTTTCTTGAAGTAGAAACTGATATTTGAAGTGCTTTTGTTGAAATTTATCTTCTTTTTTTAACCAAAGGCGTTATATTTCCTCTCTTTTTTTTAATTGTATTGAACCAATCAAAAGTTTGTGAGAGTTCTTGGGCTAAATTGATTTTAGTTTTTTTCTTTTTTTTTGAGCCATAAGAAATAGAGGAATATATTAATGAAAGGTGTTACGTGAGTGAGGGTCTAAGGTCTTAAATTCATTAGGAAAAAAAGAAAGGAAACAGAGAAACAAGATAATGCAACGACATTAAAAACAAAAAACACTCATTCCAAAGTCAATAGTCGCCTATCCCATAAATAGCCACAAGAAGAAGGCACCCATGCTCATACATTCATAAAAACTTTGGCTTGTGAGATACACAGTACAATTAATATGTCCAATTCCCCTCTTACATCCACATACTCTATGTGAATTGCACACATATCAAATTTAATACAAATATGACTTTTAAAGTCTGAAAATATGAAATTTGCCCGATGAATTTTCAGCATTGCATAAATATGAAATTTTGAGAACTCTAAAAACATGACTTTATAGGCATCATATAAAAGTCAAGGCTCAAACCCACCCATTTATGTGGGCGCAAGTGTCACCCATTAGTCATTTGCACCCAACTTGGTGCAAACTCATTTTTAAGGGAGAGCACTATATTAATATATAACAAGGATCACCAACAAATAAGCTTGTATGAACTTTGGTGTACACTTTAGAATGTGGGGCTCATAGTTGATCAAATAGATCATATCTTCCTCTCATCTACCCTTTGTGAATTCGTGTCTAATTTAACACTAATTTGACTTTTAAAGTCTATTAATCTAACTTGATAATTTTTTATTGTTACATAAATATAAAATTTTGAGGGCTTTGAAAATATGATTTCTCTAAACTAATATTTTTTTCTTTTTATAGATAACGTATAGAAGTCAAGCCCTTTAAAACCGACCCCATGTATGTGGATCCAAATGAGTTCATCAAGTGGTTACACTAAACTTGTTGGAAACTAGCCCTTTAAAATCGACCCCATGTATGTGGATCCAAATGAGTTCATCAAGTAGGTTATACTAAACTTGTTGGAAACTAATCTGCGGGGGACGCTAGCAAGAGTATTTGGCAACGAAATAATGTGCAAATGACATGGAAAATCATCATGATCCAAGGTCCCATCACCTTTTGAGCTCGTGTGAAGCATGCCTTAGAAGGATGTGGAGCACTAGGCTCAAGCAATTCGATCTGCTAACGGATTGCTCTCAAATTCCGTATCTTTAAAATTAGAGGGAGAAATTTCTTGTAAAGATTCCTCATTCTTGACCGGTGTTGAACCCGACCCGAGAAATCATGTAGGTTGGGCCAGTTGGTTGGTTGAGAAGACAAAAACTCGCATGGAATTCGGTGGTTGGTTGAGAAGACAAAAACTCGCATGGAATTCGGTCGGATCTGGTTGAAGAATTTTTAAGTTAACCCGATCCAACCCGACTAACATTAGGCTAAAATGGGTTCAAATGCAAGTCGGATCAGAATTTACGTTGAGTCGGGTTAGAATTCAGGTTGAGTCGGGTTCTATAAATATTGACTTGGGTCAGATTAGATTTTAAGAAACCTAATCCGACCCTATTCTTTACTATGGCTTAGGAAAGTTTCCATAGGATCGAGCATATCTCCCCATGAAGTTTTGGTCCTAGATCGTTAGTGGCGTGGGATCCTGGATGAAAGGGGAATGATTCGGTGGTGTTTCATTTGAAATCATTGTTTTGGTGTTTTATTTTTTTTTTTTCTGGGGGAGAGATCTCTTTGTTTAGCAATCTAGAATTTGTGGGGGAATCAAAATTTTATTAAATTTCTATAATTATAAAACTGCACAAATTCCACACGATATGACCAAAGTAATTAATGTAGGATGAACAAAATGTAGGTAAGCGAGAAAAGTTCTATGCGATAAAATAATACCAAATAGATTAAAAGAGAGCATTCTTTAAGGCCACAATTAGACCAATAATGTTTTATGGGGTTGAATGTTGGGCAATGAATTTAAAACGAGTTGAAAACTTCAAGTGAGATGTACATGCCAAGATGATTGAGTGATGTCACACTAAAAGATATAATTAGAAATGACTAAATTAGAAAAACCTCAAATATAATCCAATAGATGAGAAAAATGATCATTCAATCATCTATTTATATTGAGGGGTCAAGTTAATCAAATCTAAATAGATGATTGAATGATCATTTATCAATTATTATTTAATTTCTGCTATTGACATAATAAAATATATATAATTCATTAAAAGCCTATCTCAACTTGCAATTATTTCTTTTATTTTCACTGTGATTTTTTTTATGAGCAAAGTGTCTACGCCTCTTAGAGAATCCAACTAATTTTTGTTGTGGATTTTTGGTCATCACTCTAATTTCTTTGAATTTTTATTTCCACTATGATTGATAAACCCAAGAAAATCTTCTCCTTCCATTTTTGTTCCCTTCTTCTTTACTTTAATGTTGATTTTGAGAGAGAGTGTGTGCGAGACATGTGAGTGTTATTTGTTTAAAGATAAAAGGTGGGATCTATTAGATTTGTACACTTAGATAATTGAATGATTTTAGGGACAATGATTTTATTCAATTTCTTCTTTTGTAGTGGCTATATAGAAAACTTTTTAAGGGCCAAAATCAGATTTCTTTTGAACTTTAAATGTATTTCAAGGATCTTTCAACAATTTGAGGGAGCCATGGCCTCCACCCATGGAGACAAGGCTAGAAATATGGGAGAAGGTTTCAATCTTTATTTTACATGAACAAATAATTCCAATAATAAGATAGATATCAATTTTGAGGAAAAGAGTTGTAAATATCAATTTTAAGTCCATATAAAGGAAAAGTTTCCGGTAGGAGCTGAGCTTCATTAAATATCAATTTTAAGTCTATATTTATTTGTCTTCGTATAAGATGTGGTGGGTTTACACTATTTACATATGATGTAGTATTACTTAAAATATCAATTGAATAAAAAATTGGAATTGTAGAGGAAAACTTTATAGATGAATGAATTGACAAGTAATAGAACCAACACATAATAATTGGACTATAGCTTTAGTGGTTGAAGGAGCAGAGGAACCTATTAAAGTTGAAAATGACTTGGCATTACGTTGTCATAACTTAGGCAAGCTAGTCGTGCACTATATGACAAAAGAGTACCTTGTATTAAAAAAAATAAATTATAAGACAATTGTTATGTTGACTATGTTTTATGGAGCTAAGTTTGGGACAATTAAAAAAAGTTGTCCATACATAGACTGGATTTTGAATTCTTAGTAGAAATTACGTTTCTGCTCTTCCACGTGGATTTGTGTAATTGAACAGATAGTTCATTTTCGCTTCAATCGATCGATCTTAGACTTATATAATCGTGCGATTGATTTTAGGGATCGTGCAATTGATTTAAGGAATCGTGCGATTGAACTTTCAAATGGAAGAATCGATCGAACGATTCTAGAAATCGTCCAATCGAACATCCAAATGGAGTGGAGAGGAATTTTCAAAAGAGGTCATTTTTCGACCGATTTTTACAAACAAGGTATCAAAAATCATCTACTCTGAATTTTATGAACTCCGGAACTGATTTTAAGTGAAAAGGGGTATAGTTTTGGACTTAAAAAATCGTACCCAAAGAATTAAGGAAAAATGATATTCCCTCTTAATTCTTTGGATATAATTTTTTATGCCCAAAACTATACCATTTTCATTTAAAATTAATCCCAAAGTTCATAAAATTCAGAGTAGATAAATTTTGATACCTTGTTTATAAAAATCAGTCAAGAAGCAGCCTCCCTATCAACTGTAATCTTTACACGATTGGCTCGGATTTTCAAACGAGGCGGTTTATCAACCTATTTTTACAAATACGGTATCAAAATTCATCTACTCTGAATTTTATGAACTCTAAGACTAATTTTAAGTGAAAATAGTATATTTTTTTATTTCAAAAATCATATCTAAAGAATTAAGAGGGTATGCCATTTTTTTTTAATTTTTTTGGTACGATTTTTGAATTCCAAAACTATACCATTTTCACTTAAAATCAGTCCCGGAGTTCATAAAATTCAGAGTAGATGAATTTTGATATTTTGTTTGTAAAAATCGGTCGAAAAATGACCTCTTTTGAAAATCTCTCTCCACTCCATTTGGAAGTTCGATTGGACGATTCCTGTAATCAATCGCACGATCTCTGGAATCAATTGCACGATTGTATACGCCTAAGATCGATCGATCGAAGTGAAAATGAACTGTCTGTTCAATCGCACGATTCCACACAGAAGGCAGAAACGTAGTTTTCATTAAGAATTCGAAATGCGGTGTGGCAAGAAATGGGAGTGTCTGTATGAGCGACCTTAAAAAAGGACGCCATCTTTACACATGTAAAATTTATTAGAAAACACACAAGATATAGTGAAATTCACATTTTACCACTACCAGTGTACCGTTTATCAAGTATCGGTGTACCGATACACAAAAAGATATGTTATCGGTACACCCATAATTGATGAACGGTACACCGTTAAGGGTAAAATGAGAATTTCATTTTATTCCGTGTCTCTTGATAAATTTTGTCCGTGTTAGAATGACTGTACTTAAAAAATAGTTAAAACGGTAAACGTACAAAAATGTGTATCTTAAGATAGATGAGTATAGTAACTTTAAAAGATAAAATTTATGAATGAATGGATAGAGAAATCTTTAAAGTAGTTTCGGTAGATGAGAAAAATGAGAGAAAATTGCTTGAGACATACATAGGGCATAAAAATGACCTTTATTAAGAAAATTGAAAGGGATGCAACTAGAAAGAATAAAAAGGATAGGATGACAGTTCAAAAATGTGGATATAAGAAATAAAAAGGATGGGATAGATTATAGAGGGATAGATGAGATAATTTGTTAAATAGTTGTAATTTTCATGTTAGCCAGCACAAGGAAAAAGGAAAAAGAAAATTCATAGATAATTTAATAAAAAGAATTTTAATATTTAATTTGGTGAATTTGAAACATATGATCCGACCCATTTTTTATCATGTTAGTATTAAAAAATTGAGAAATTTACTTAAAAATATAAAAGAATTAAGGAAAAAAAAAGAGATTTTAAGATTGGATGAGTTGAACGGATTTGTGCCAACTTTATTATGTAATCATCAAAAGTTAACAAATTTGTAGAGAAAGAATTATCTAATTTAAAAATTTTAAACTATGCCGTTCGTGCAGTATTGCTCTATCACCAGTACAATATTTCGTGGTTTGATATATGTTCCTTGCCAGCTGATGATATGCCTTGAACTAACATATATCGTACTGTAAAGGAATGCAGAAAATTATGAAAGAAAGAAGGCCTCAAATCGGCTTCATACAGTAGTCATTAATGAGTATTGGTATTTGTAAACTTTCCTATCACATGCATCTAATAATTTTAAAGTCGAGTTAAACTCGAACTTAGAACTCCTACTTTTTAAAATGGGATCCTGTCTATCACTCTTATCCCTTTGGGTTTCAATTACAGTAGTCACTAAATGACTATTGGTATTTTTGTTTATGAATAGGGTGTTTAGGCCTCTAAGAGCACTTTACTAATTTTCGGAGTATGTGTAAACTTTCCTACCACAAGCACCTAGTAATTCTATGGGAAGTGGCCATTTGAAATTGACTGGAAATCGAACTTAGAACTCTCACTTTTTTAAAACTAATTCTGAACCATCGCTCTAACCCCTTTGGGTTTCAATTACTATACCTTCCTGAGATAGATCATGAAAAGATGGGTAAACATCTTCCGGCAAACATCTTCTGTCGTACTTGGCTTGAAATTAAAGAAAATGAAGCTTTAAACTGATTTCATACAGAATTCAAACAGCCCATATCAATAATCAATTCATGCATTAGAATAATCACTAAAAAAATGAAAACCATGCACCACAATGAACTATTTAACTGATAAAGAAGAAATAAGATTACCCCACATCAACTTACAATCATGAGTACATTACTCTTATTGTGTACAATGGCGATGATTGGCCTTCAATGCTGGAAGGTTTACATGCAAATCCCAAAGTAAACTGTTGATTAAGGTTTAAGAACAATGGTAGATAGATACTCTTCTTGGTCGAGGTTGGCAGAGTAGCAGGAGAATCATTGCTATGACAAGAGCCACCACTATTCCTATGAAGCCAAAGTTATCATCAGAGTCAGAGTCAGAGCAGCATACCTTCCCCATCTCCTCCTATCCTATTCCTACACAGGAAACATCACAGAAAGATGCAGAGAAATAGAAGAAGACAGGGATGTAAATATATAAAAGAGGTGGGGTCAAGAGTGTCAAGGTCCACGATCTTCTATCCACACTGCTCAAGTTGTCCAACCAGAGATGCCCACCTCAGCAACGAGAAAGGTTGCTTTGAGATTACAAAACAGCCCTTGCTTCTTTTTCAGATTTTCGTCCTGTAAAGCAATCTCCATCTTGAGCTGTTTTTTAATCTTACATTGATGGATTGAACCTTTCAGCGATTCAATTCTTTCAAACATCTCACTGCGGTTTTTTTCTAAGTTTGAAAAGATCATAGTTACGCTTACTTTTCAAATTGTAATTTCTATTTAACTTTCATTGTAAATTAAAATGTTTATCAGCCATCAGATTTTCATTGTAAAACAAAATGTTTATCAACTATGAGCTAATACGTATTATATCATCTGTATAATTACAATAAAGATTGACATTGGCTATTAAACAGTGTACTATTATATTGACCAGCATCAACCAATACGGTATGACCTTGGTCATTTACTACTTTTTTAGTTTTTCTTTTAAATACCATTTCAAGTTTTCAACCATTTTTCAGTTTTTCAATTTGAGTCAGGTTAGAATTAGCAGAACAATTATGGGTAAAAGAAAAAATCTATTGGGACTCCCACTCAACCAGAGGTCTGAATATCAACCAATATGTGTTGCATCAACCCATTTTTATCGCTTTTGAACTCCCTTATATGTTTAGCCTGATGCGTCTCGTAAATGGCTGATTCAGTCAAGTATCATCACTATTGGACTGAGATATCCCCAAGATGATACGTATTGTCAATAAACTGCCGAGATGATATGTACTAAAGACGATATAATTTTTTTTTTTTCTTCAAAATGTTTTTTAGTCAATCCTGTCGACACCAACAAGGTACATACACCAATATTTTGCAGATAAATTTCATACTGATTTAGATCCCTGATGACGGTGAAGAAAAACACTAAACAAATACTATTGCCAGTTTGCCACAATTCCATTGTGGGCCAATTTTCTATTGTTGCAAGGAACTATAAACCCTTCCGGAAAGGGTGTCACTTTGTTGGTATATGCCAGAAACCCAAACATAAATTTTACAATTATCACACTGAAAGGCCAATTGAGGTCCTGCAGAATTAAGTCTTCTACCCTATTTCCTCCATACTTCTAAAATATAGTACGATCACCATCATTAAAGCTATTTTCCATTTAAAATATGTTTGATACAGAGCATTACGCCATTATTGAGCTAAGATTATACATATGTACACACTATAAATACAGCCTTCTACGTTTATAATACATCATGCGCGGGTACTGACTGGTAAATTGGAGATAGCTGCCTCACCAAATTACCATGAGGGCATCGTGGTCATGAGAGAAGGGAAGCTTCGATATTATCGTCAACTTGAGTGTTGCAGTTTGATGACTGCTCTGGTTTTAGATCCAAAGCAAAACAAAAGGATATTACCTGTACAAAAGAAATTTAAGCAATGATCACAAATCAAGATTAAGTTTTTAAAAAAAATTGCAAGTGAAATTGATCAAGTTGAATTCCCTGTGGATCCATTACTCATCAAAGTAGACAACCTTCAGAAAACTCTCAATGAAATGATCAAGTAAAACCATTCCAACCCAAAAAAGAAAAAGGAGTTTTTCAGGTTAATCAAATGCATATGGTGGTGGCTAAATCATGCCTTGTAAGTGTCACAGATATTGGTGAATATATTGATTAATATATAAGAGTCGCTCCTTTAACCGCTTCTAAATCCCCCCCAAATCTTTTCTTGCAGAGTAATCGGAGGACCCTTACATATTGGTGTAGAACAGGGAACAACAGTCAGTTTCTTGCTACGTCAAGAGACCAGATGAGATCCCAAGAAAACACAGTATCATGTGGTTGAGCGACGATCGTCAGGAAAGCTAGCCCAATCAGCAACGAATGGCCATTTGAGATTAGAGTTCATAGAATAATCCTTATCCAGAGTGAATCTCAAGATAATGAAGGATCCGAAAAACAACTTGAAGAAGAACATCACGCGGGGCATGCATAAATTGACTTAGTACTACAACAGCATAGGATAAATTGAGTCTAGTGATGGTCAAATAAATATGTTTTCCCACTAGCTTCTGATAAAATGTGGAGTCATCTAGAAGGATCGCATCTGAAGCATAAAGGTATTGACATCAAGAAGAATGTCAATTGACTTGCATCCCGAATATCCTGCATCCTATAAGAGATCTAAGGCATATTTGCTTTGAGAAAGAAAAAATCCCTTGGAGGAATGAGTAACCTCAATACTGAGAAAATAGCGGTGTCTCCAAATCTTTGATATTAAAGGAGTTTCATAAATAGTCTTTCAATGCATCAATAGATGGGGCATTATTCCTAGTAAGCACAAATCATCAACATAAACAACTAACGTCACAATAGAATTGGCACGATAGACTAACACAGAATGATCTAACTAACAATGGGAAAATCCATATGTCATTAAGGCATTGCTAAATTTATCGAACCATGCCCTTGCAAACTGCTTGAAGTTGTAGATAGCCTTGTTAAGTTTGTAGATCAACCCTTGCTCCCCCTGTTTCATAAACCCGAGAGGAGGAAGCATGTAGACCTCTCTTTTTAGGTCACCATGAAGAAAGGCATTCTTGATATCTAACTGATAAAGAGGTCATTGATGCGTGGTAATAATAATAGATATCAAGATCCGCACAAATGTGATTTTGGCAATCAAGCCCATATGTTTACGTAAAGCCTTTGGCAACCAATCTAACTTAATATCTGGCAATCGAACTGTTAGGATTATATTTTAGTGTAAAAACCCATTTGCAACCAACAAGAGTTTTTCCTGAAGGGAGAGAAACCATCTCCCATGTATGATTTTTTTTCAAGTGTAGCCAATTTTTCTTCCATTGCAACTTTCCAAAAGGGATTCCAAAGAGTCGTATCAATCCTTTTAAGAATATGCGAGTTATCAAGAGTAGTCAAGAAGTTGCAATAAAAAGGAAAGATAGAGCGATGGGACACAAATCAATCAATAGGATGGTCGGTACAAGCACGTTTACCTTTCCTAAGGGCAATAAGAAGTTCATGTTCAATGGAAGAGGGATCTGAGCCACTGGTACACGGTTGAGCAACATCATGTTGAGTCGTGGACATACTTCATTGATACACAAGAATAGGCTAGGATTTTTCAAGATCACTTGTGAGAATAGGAAGAACTGACGGAAACAAAGAGTGAAAACTAGTTTGATCAAAATAGGGAACATGTTCAAAAAATTGTGACGTCCATGGAGGCATATGTCTTACCAGTGATGGGATCAAGACACATACCCTTTATGGAACGGAGAGTATCCCAAGAATAGACATTTTACAGAACTTTCACAGAGTTTATCGTTGGAAAACAAATGGACAAAGCAAACACATCCAAAGACTGATAAAGAAATGGTGGAAACATGTTTACGTATAAACACAATATCAATCAGAGATTTGTTATGCAAGACACGTGAGAGCATGCGATTAATTAGATAGCATAAATTTAAAACAATTAAATAGCAGGGAATGGGCTATCTCAAGAAGGTGACGATTTTTCTTTTCGAAAGCACCATTTTATTGAGGTTTGTGAAGGCAAGGGGTTTGGGATTCAACGTCATAGTCCTGCAAAAATTGTAACAATAGATGTGGCAAATACTCCCCCTCATTATCATTTCGCAAAATTTTGATATGACATCAAGTTAGATTTTGACCCATTGATAAAACGTCATGAGTGATTAAAAACCTCAGGTTTATGTTTCGCCATGTATACCCAAGTCATGTGAGAGTAATCATCGATGAAAGTAACAAAATAACGAAAATCATAAGTGAAACAAGAGGAGACATCCAAACATCAGAGTAAATAAGGGAGCGAAATGTAGAAGTACCTTTGTTACGTGAAACTGGAAAAGATGTTTGATGACGTTTACCGTGTTGGCAACTTTCATACTCAAATTTATTAAAAGACAAGAAATGAACCAATTGCTTCAAGACTTGATTTGATGGGTGCCCTAAAAGGTAGTGCCAAAGCCACAAATCCTAAGAAGACGAGGTAGAGCAAACCTCAAAGTGGTTATCAATCGAAGGATCAAAGAAATATAAGTTGTTAGCTTCACAACCACCACCAATCGTCTGTTTCATGGCCAAGTCTTGGACACAGTGGATAGGATAAAAGGTTACTGAACAATTCAATGACTTAATAAAGGCACTAAAAGATAAGAGATTGTGAGATAAATGAAGAACATGTAAAACAGATGATAGACCAAGATTAGAAGACAAGGGGATAGTCCCTTTACCAACAATATCTGTGAAAGAACCATTAGCTAACTTCACTTTACTAAGAGAACTAGGAGGAAGTGTGGGAAACAAATAAGATATATCAGCCATATGATCAGTAGCTCCATAATCGATAATTCAGGAACTATTAGATGAAGCATGGAGGGCCATTAGCGTAGTACCTGACATGATCTGTAGCAACATAGGAGACCTCGGAGGATTGAAGAGTCTTGCTACAAAGATGCATACTCACATTCAAATACTTGAATGATGTCATCATCAGCAGCAAAAGAATGGGTTTCAGCATATTGAGCCTATTTGAGGGAGGTCAACCATGAAGCTTATAGCAATATGTACAAAACTGACTTCCCTTCATCTTTGGTCCTCGGGTATCCCGCCGGTCATCAAGCACAAGTTCCTTCCCTTTAAGAGAAAAAGGCCCCTTAGAGACTAGAGCCACCCAATCAACAGGCACAATCGAAGGGGACATAACCAGACGCCTCCTCTTGTCACAAAGCAATGTAGAATATACCTCAAACAGGGGTGGAAGAGGTATCTTGCTCAGAATTTGTGCATAAATAGGCTCAAAGTCAGATTAAAGCTAATTAGTAGGTCAAATGTGCGTAGCTTTTCAATATATTTCTTTGTAACAAAGTATCAACAGGTTTCTCAAATTGAAGATTCTCAAGTTGATCAAGTTCCAACCAATAACTCAATTTTGAATAGTATTGGATGAGAGATAAACTCCCCTTGTCGAAGATTGGCAACATCTAGATAGAGCTCATAGATGTAAGCAGAATTATCATCATCCTAATATAAAGATTGGATTGTATCCCATACATCCCTTGCATTTGGTAGGGTATACACCAGTCCTTGAACATGCTCTTTCAAAGAGCGTAAGAGCCAAGTTTGAACTAAGGAATTATTGGCTTTCCATTCCTTCTATTTTGAATCACCCTTCAAAGGTTCCTTGGCAATACCATCAATATAATCAGTCTTCTGCTTAAGCATCAAAGAACATTTTGGTCAAATGAGAATATTGAAAGTAATTGGTCTCATTTAAAAGGGCAGTAGTGACCTTGCCAATATAAGTTTAATCAGAAGATATGTTGCCCAACATGTTTGAAGAATCAGAGGAGGCCATTAAATATAATGTGCAGAAAAAAAAAAAAAAAATTCTGCTACAGGCCCCACAATCACAAATCAGCACCACCGGCCAGGCAAGATGGTGTGGGAGCCAGTTTGATGTTAATCCCATCCCTGCTACTCCAAATCTTGACAAAATCTAGGGAAAAAAAAGGAAACCCAACGAGTTTTCAAAGGCAGCGGCGACACAACAACAGCATGCATGGGCCCCGCAGATCTCGGGATGAAGAAGCCAAAGGGATAGATACTAGGGCCCTGGGCGACTATAGCAATTTGGTTTCCAACAAGATCCACAAGTTCTTTTGCAGATCGAAGGAAAAAAATGGCAGAAAACACTGTTCCCAGGCATCCTAGACACAAAAATGAGAATGTAGAAAAGGAGCCCCACAAGGCACCAAACCCGAGGACCCATCGGATGGATGGAAGGAGGACAAAGAACGATTAGAGTTGTGGTAGTTATGAGGGCCAATTAACAGTATCCACACAGATTGAAGGTGAACAGTAAACTGGTCTTCAAACTGTAGTTAGGGTTGCTTACAGTTGGAAAAAAAATGGCAAATCTGACTAGAAGATGCGTCAATCCACGAAGGGAGAAGATTATAGGGGAAAGAGAGACCCCATCAGCCACATGCACTCAAAAATCGAACTTGGTTGATACCATGTTAGAATAAAATTAGGGAGAGAAGAAAGAAAGTAATGGAAGGAAACAGAAGAGAAGAGAGATAACTCTGTGTATTGTATTGCTGGTATTTCAGAGGAAGGGGATACATTTAATATTTTCATTCCTGCAAATGCAAAATTTGCCCTTTTTGCATCCTTCTTCCGTGGTATGAAGAATCTCTTAATTATTCCAAACCTCCAAAAGAACTCAGCCCATTACATTCTAGCAAGTTCACCATGATAGGGGTTCTGGAATCACTTAAGCCTCTCACCCTTCTTCTATCTTTCGCCCATTCTCTAAGAGTTCACCTAAAAGAGAGATACCTTGAGGAGATTATTATTTTAATGAAATGATAAATCCCAGATCCACGCCACTCATTACCATTGTCACAAATATATTACAAGGGATAATTGGAAAAATGTCACATGAAATCATTTAACGTAAAAATAATAAAAAAAAAAATTTAAAAGCTTAAAATTTTACAGATTTAAAAATAACGACTTTAAGTAATAATAAAATAGTGACAGTAACATGACAATACTATCATTGTGAATTATTGACATTTCCCTCTAGTGGTGAAATTTTAATAAGATCAGAATATTACTAGGAAATATGAAAATACAAACATAATTCCATGCTACTTATCAGCGTCCAATACAAAGAGGGAGTGGGGTTGATATCTGATACCATGGATGGCTACATGAATAAGATTTAGAGACCAAATTGTAGACTTGCACAACCATATGACAGGCTATTACTGTGAACTATATTTCCCTTTAACCTAAATACTAAACTTGGATGCCAAGGGACAACAACTCAAAGCACAATATGCCACCTTCAAAGGCTACAGGTTAGTCCATTACCATTCATGAGAGAGAGAGAGAGAGAGTACCATAGAAATTGATGCACATAGGAGACTGAAACCTTTGCAATTGAACGGTGCTTCACTTGAGAGGAAAAGAGCTGAAAGCAATTCAAATGTCATCCAGGAGCAGACATTGAAATGATCAGGTCCATAGTTAACCTAAGGTTTATCTATGAGACGTCTACACATGAGTTTTTATAAGGGGATCTCACTGCAATTAAATGCCTGTGTTTCAAGACTTCAGATTCAACTTACAAGTCAATGGGCTCATTGCAATTGGAGATATGAAGCTCGCCACAGACTGCACACCAGCTATTAATCCTTGTGCTTTTCCCTGTCAAACCAATTGGTTTTCAGATTGTTAACCATCTCAAGTGAAGTCAATAAATGTAGTAGCTCAAATGAAGTGAAAAACAGAGGAAGTCCATGTGTAGCATGAGATCATCTCTTGATTTATTTTGTACTTAAGTACTTATCAAATGAACAAACTTCAAAGTCCAGTGATGTGTTAAACTTTCAAAACGTTTAACAGCAATGGAAAATACATAACATACTGAATTGACAATCTATTTGTAAAAAGCAAAACTAAGAAGAAAAAACCAAGTCATAAAACTGAAGTGTGGCATACAAAGCCCAGAATTGATCTAATCCTTCCAATGTACAATTTCATTGTTTCTTTAGCGATTACAAAGAAAATTTCATTAATTGAAAAAGGCAAGTATAATGAGAGTCAATATATCAAATGATAATGGCCTAGGAGATTTAGACCAAAAAAGGAAAAACAAAACAGCTACAAAACCAATTTTCTTATAAAATTCAAATTTTGTGTAGTAATAATGGGGGAGAATATTTGTCGCACTCTTTTGTCCAATTTTTTCAAGACCATGTATAGATTCTCAACATTCTTGTCCATCTACACCTCAACAAAATAGTGTAGCTGAACGGAAAAATCGCCACCTTCTTAAGGTCACCTATTCCCTTCTTTTTACCATGCATGTCCCCAAGTCATATTGGCCTGAAGCTGTTTTAACCTCTTGTTACCTTATTAGCCGCATACTATCCTGAGTGCTACAGAACAAATCTCCTCTTGAACTCATATCCTTGCACAAACCAGTCCATTCTCTTCACTTGCATGTCTTTGGGTGTGTTTATTTTGTTCACCAATTTTCTGGTGATAAATTGTCTCCCGGGCCATGTGATGTGTCTTTTTGGGATACTCTTCTATCCATAAAGGTTATAAGTGTCTTGATCCCCTCACTAGTAAGACATATGTATCCATGGATGTCACCTTTTTTGAAAAAGTCCCTTACTTTTGTTTAGATTCCTCTCCTTCTCCTCCTCCTTCTCCTATTCTTCCTCTTCTCCCTACAAATATTGGTCATTCGAGTCCGGCGAAGCCCATTTAGGTGTATCACCACAGGCAACCCACGCCTTCAACTCCAGTTGACCCCCCTCAATTATCTGCTAGTGGCCTAGATCAGTCCACCACTGACCCTGATCTTCCCATTGCTCTTCGAAAAAGTAAGCATGCTTGCACCAATCATCCCATTGAGCGTTTTGTGTCTTATCATGTTGTTTCTCCTTCCTATCACAGTTCTCTTACAACCTTGGACAACATTAAGATTCCAAAGAGGATTGACACTGCTCTTCATGATCCCTCTTGGAAAACCGCAAGGGAAGAGGAATTGGCAACCCTTGAGAAGAATAATACCTGGGAGATGGTTCATCTTCCTCCAGGAAAGACTCTACTGCATCATCCTGACGGGTCCATTGCCAGATATAAGGCCTGTTTGGTTGCCAAAGGCTTTACACAGATATATGGGGTTGATTATCAGAAAACCTTCTCTTTCGTCACCAAGATTACCTCTATTTGAGTATTGATTTCTATTACTACCATTCGTGACTGGCCCCTTCATCAATTGGATGTGAAGAATGTCTTTCTACCTGGTGATCTACAGGAAGAAGTTTACATGCTATCTATGGCCTCAAGCAATCTCCACGGGTCTGGCTTGATAAGTTTAGCAGTGCTTTGTTGCCATATTGGTTTTCTCGGTGTCAAACAGATCATTCTGTGTTTCTCTACAGTGTCAACTCAGTGGTGATGATTCTTGTGGTATATGTTGACGATATTATCCTTACTGGCAATAATGATGCTGCCATTTCTGCATTCAAAGCATATCTATATCGCACATTTGATATTAAAGATCTGAGGCCTCTCCACTACTTTCTTGGAATTGAGGTAGCTCATTCCCTTACAGGACTCTCTTTCTCAACAAAAATATGCTCTCAATCTAATACAGGATGCCGAGTACTCTGGATGTTAACACAAAGCTATCTGCTTCAGATGGGACCCTTCTTGATAATCCTGTCTTCTATCAAAGATTAGTCGAGAAACTGATTTATCTTACTATAACTCGGCCAAATTTATCATATGTTGTTGGTGTGGTCAATCAGTTCATGCATGCCCCTCGTGATACTCATCTTCATGCTGTCTTTTGCATTCTTTGGTATCTTAAGGCTCATCCTGGACAAGGGTTGTTGTATGCACGGGAGACTCACTTACCAATTCGTGGCTATTCAGATGTTGGTTAGGTTGAATCTCCTGACGACCGACGCTACCTCCGATATTGTGTCTTCTTGGGATCCCACTTAGCTTCCAGGCGGAGCAAGAAGCAGAACGTTATTGCTCGGTCAAATGCTGAAGCAGAATATCGTGTCATGGTCAATACTGCATTTGAGTTACTTTGGCTTTGACAATTCTTCTCCGATTTAGGCCTTGCGAAGTGATAATGGAGGACAATATGTCTCGCTCATTTTTGCAGTATCTTCAGGAACATGGGATTGAATCTCAAACTTCTTGCCCCCATACACCTCAGCAGAACAAAGTTACTGAAAGGAAGAACCGTCATCTTCTTGAGGTAGCCCGATCCTTGTTGTTTGCAATGAATGTCTCTCAGTCATATTGGCCTGAGTCTGTTCTTACTGCTTGTTATTTAATAAATTGCGTGCCCACTATAAAATTCCGTTACTAGAAGTATGAAAGACCTAGAGGAGGGGTGAATTGGTCTGATCTGATTTTATTTTACTTTTTAATAATTTATCAATTTAACAATATGTGCAGCGAAATAAACGTATGTGCAAATGATAAACAAATGAATCAAACCATTAAAGCAAACCACACATGCACAACGATATATAGTAGTTCGGTTCACCTGAACCTACATCCACTGTCAAACTCACCCTCTCTAGGGCTATCTCAAATCTACTATGTATGGGTCTCACACCCAAATAGTACAACCTAGTTTTTTATAGAGGTTCAACCCAAATGGTCTAATCCTCTACACCTATTTTTTTAAGTGGTTCGAACACATTGTTCTAATCCACTTTACAATGATTAAAATAAAGGAAAGAAGAAATACTTGCCTCGAGCCTTATCCGTTCTCCTTTAAGCGCTTTTTTCTTTACTCAATCTGTGTGCTCCTTCCATCAGATTTGCTCCATCAGAGTGATTATCGGCACAGCAGTATAGAACATAAATATGACTGGTTTTAAGGTCCTATGTGAACACCTTAAGTTTCATCAGAACTAGGGTATTGATTACCCAAACATCTATGTAAGAAGATGATGAAGAAGGTGTATGAGGAGGCTAATCTCTCTGGTCACACTGTTATATTTTTCCAAGAGGTTCTTTGTGTGTCCATCCTAATTTCATTCAGCTCCTTGATATATATAGGATTGTCTGTTCTTTTCAGCCAGTCACGCCCACAAGGCCTCGAGGATTCCAATGAGGCCTCGTGGCAGTATATGGTAAAACAACACAGAATCTGCATAAGTTATTCTGTTTTTCAAACAGTGACTGTCCAGCCAATTTAAGATGCCCCCGTGCATGATTGGCCATTGATTTATTTCAGTCATCAATCACGGATTTACATTGAGAGAGATTGATGATTGTAAATCACTTTAGATCACATGGAGCCTTTCCAATTCAGTCAAAGACAGCCAGCTCCCCAACGATGAGGCTCCATCAGATTTATTCAAATCTGTATGAGGTGGCAAAAATTGAGTTTCTTGGTTATTTCTTATTTCCATAAAAACTCTCACTCAAGGATCTTTTAGAAATCATAAACACCCTTACAGATTTATTTAATTAAATCTGCAAGATACTCAGTCAAGTGACATAAGCTCACTGATTTACAGCTGTCCTAATTATGACTCAACAACAACCTGTTTGCGAGGCCTCAACAGACTGCACGAGGCCTCGAGGCTGAGAGTCAATCAAATTCTAATTTTTCCAATTTAAACAATTGACTTCTAAAATATTCGGCTTAACCTAAGGTCTCCTAAGGTTCACTTACCTGTGTGCTAATAATATGTTCGGTGTCGATTCTTCAATTGCATAGTAGATCTTCACATACTTCCAAGGCAAGTCCAACTGAGGTACGTAATTGACAATATGGGTAACTCGGACGAACCGGGGCACTTACACACTAAAGTATTAAATAACAAAGCACATATTGATATTCTTTCTACCTATCGATCTGTTTCTATACTTCCGTTGCGTGTTTTTAGATGTACCTGTTTTGTTCATGATTTTTCTGCTAATAAGCTTTCAAAAAAATCTGTGAAATGTGTTTTCTTGGGCTACTCTTCCACTCAAAAAGGGCTATAAATGTTTTGAACTGACATCTGACAAAAGATTTATTTCTATGATGGATGTTACATTCTTTGAAAATACTCCATATTTTCAACCATCCAATCATAAGTCGTCTTCTTCTACTCTGTTGTTCCTATTCTTACAAATAGAGTTGACACATCTAGTAATACGTCTACCTCTAAGCCTCTCATCGTTTATCACAGGAAGAAAGGCAAGTCTCCTGCTCAAGCCCGGCTTGTAACGACCCATCCCGCTAGCACAATATTATCTGCTTTGGACCCACGCACACGGGCCAGCACGGCTTTGCATTGGCGAGGCAACCCAATGTTGCTCCCAAAAAGCCTTTTGCTAGAAGGAGGAGGGATTCCAACTTATATCCCACAGAACAACTCTCTTCATAAGCAATTTGGGACAAGTAGCGCCCAACCTGATTACTTTTTCTCTCCCATCAATGTTTACACAAACACGAGGTATTACAATCCACCTCCTTTAAGACCAGAGTCGTCCCCAACTATGTCCACAAACACGCCCACACTCATAAGCAGAGAGTGGAACCGTGCTCTGATGCCATTTGTAACGAACCGTCCCGCTATCACAATATTGTCCACTTTGGGCCAACGCACACGGGCCCGCACAGCTTTGCATTGGCGAAACAACTCAATGTTGCTCCCAAAAGGCCTTGTGCTAGAAGGAGGAGGGATTCCAACTTATATCCTACAGAACAACTCACCTCATAAGCAATGTGGAACAAGTAGCGTCCAACCTGGCTACTTTTTCTCTCCCATCAATGCTTACACAAACACGTGTTATTACACGATTGAAGGATAAGGCGATTAAGGCAACCGCTTTAGGCCCCCATTTTTTGAAGGCCCCAAATGCAAGCTTTAGTCATCCTCTCAGAGAGCGACAACGACGGCTAGGGTTTTGAGGGTTATCAACGTTAGTAGAAATGAGAGAGGAGGTGAGGGAGATCAGAATAAGATAAAAGATTAGGGTTTCTCGTGAGACAGAGGTTCTTAAAAATTCACACGTGAGCTTTTTTTAAGGAGATCTCTCGTCAGCATCCTTTTAGTGGTTTTTCTTTTTTTTTTGAAGCATTATCCATTTTAGAGGTTTTAAATATTTAAATATTATTTTTTTATAATCTCATTTATTCTACTATAAATATAAATAAATAAATAGAATAATTGGGAGGCAGAAAATTTGACCCAATAAAATGTGGTTATCTAGATTAATTAAATGGGAAAATTCAATTCATTTTTAAGGTTTTTCATTTGATATAAATTTATAAAATGGGTAATTCAAATAAAAAGTAATTATAGGATTATTTTTTGTCTATTTATAATTTTATAATAATATTAAGAAATTGTAATAGATTATATAGTGTAGAATTTTGGTATTTGAGTACGTTTATTTATCAATTCAAACCTTGAGACTCGTCAAACTCGTCAAACATTAATAAATCTGAACACATATAAGATATAACAGCCTATCAGAGCGACCCAAGCCAAATTTTTTATTATGATTTTACAAAAAAGTCACAAAAGTCAATCGACTTTCAGTCTATTTAACCATTATATATATATATATATATACACACAACTGGCGTATTTGTATTTTTTCTTTTTTTAATTATTTTAAGATGATTCATAACAAAATAATGTTGAATTAAAGTTATACTCCCTCTGTCCCAATTTAGTTGTTTGATATGGATTTTGGGATTGTCCCAAAATAGTTGTCCCATTCATATTGGAATAGCATAAAGTGTGTTGAAAATGGATGAGATCACATGGAGTGCTAGCCTTATATAAAGAGTTCCTTAAAAATTACAAATGTTTCAAATCAGATAACTAAAATGGGACGGAGGGAGTATATGGTAAACCATAAGTAGATAAAAAACTGAACCTAAAATTCAATTTTTAATCACTTGATTTTACTAGTAAAAATCATATTTTAATTTTTCATAAAAAACATTGTTTACTCTAAATTTAATCCAACTCATCAATTAAATATTAATTAATAATTTATTATTATTTATATATAATATTCATAGCATGGGTTTGACCATAGTTGAACCTTATTTAACCCAACCTTCCTCGGAGACAGTTCGGTTCTAATAACATTGCCTGTAACAGTTGCTTCTGCAAAAAGAAGTTTTTCAAAACTAAAATTGATAAAATCTTACCTACGATCAATAATGTTACAAGAAAGATTAAGTGAATTAGCCATATTATCAATTGAAAATGAGTTTTTAGCAAAATTTGAATACAAAAATTTTATTAGTAATTTTCCATCTCAAAAAGCAATAAAATTATATTTTAGATCAAATTTTTTTTTTTATTATATATAATTAAAATTTTAATTAAATATTATTTATAATAATATGTTAGATATCAAGAAGGCCCCATTTAGAATTCTAGTCTTAGGCCTCAACTTGTATCGAGACAGCCCTGCTCTACTTCATCTACTATCACCCAATCATCCTTGGACGGTCCAAATCCATCACCTGCGAATTCTAATCTTCTCATTGCCTTGAGGAAAGGTAAATGTGCATGTACTGAACATCCATTAAATCACTTTGTCTCCTATCATGTTGTTTCTCCTTCATATCGCAACTTCCTATCCAAACTAGATACCCCTTCCATACCTAAGAGGATTGATTGTGCTCTTTGAGATCTTCTTGGAAGGCTACTATGGAAGAAGAGTTGTCAGCGCTTGAAAAAATTCACACTTGGGAGATGATATCTCTGCCACAGGGGAAGGACTCCAGTAGGGTGTAAGTGGGTCTTTGCTATTAAACACAATTCAGATGGATCCATTGCTTGATAGCTCGTATAGTGGCTAAAGGCTTCACTCAGACCCTATGGGATTGACTATCAAGATACTTTCTCTCATGTTGCAAAGATCACCTTAGTACGGGTGATTATCTCTATTGCTACTTCTCAGTAGTGGAATCTTCATCAGTTGGATGTCAAGAATGCATTTCTCCATGGTGACCTGAAAGAAGAATTTTACATGCTACCACCACCCGACTTTATTAGACAAGGGGAGCAAGGGAAAGTAAAGAGCCTCAAGCAATCTCCACGAGCCTGGTTTGAGAAGTTCAACGGTGTTTTGTTACCTTATAGTTTCTCCCAGTGTCAAATGGATCACTTCATTTTTATCTACCGTCGTCACTCTGTGTTAATGCTTCTAGTGGTGTAAGTTGATGATATTGTTCTCACAGGTAATAATGATACAGTCATTTCTAGATTCGAAGAGTATCTACAACACACATTTGATATCAAAGATCTGGGGTCACTTCGTTACTTTCTTGGATTGAGGTTGCTCGCTCTTTTAAAGGCCTTTCTCTATCCCAACGAAAGTATGCTCTCGATCTCTTACAGGATGCCGGATATTCTGGATGCAAACCTACTAATACTCCGCTAAATGCCAGCACCAAGTTATCTGCTTCCGATGGAACTTTCCTTGATACTCTTGTGTTCTATCAGAACTTGGTTGGAAAACTGATTTACCTCACTATCACCCGGCCTGATTTATCTTATGTTGTTGGTGTGGTAAGTCAGTTCATGCATGCTCCACGCGATACCCATCTTCATATTGTCTTTCGCATCCTTCAGCATCTTAAGGCTCATCCTGGCAAAACGTTATTTTTTGAACAACAGTCTTCCTTCTCCGTTTATGGGTACTCGACACCGATTGGGCTGGCTCTCCTGATGACCGTCGCTCCACATCTGGTTATTGTGTATTATTGGGTTCTCATTTAGTCCCCTGGCACAATAAGAAGCAATCTGTGGTTGCTCGTTCTAGTGCTGAAGCAGAGTATCGTGTACTGGCCAACACTGCGGCAGAGTTACTTTGGATCAGGCAGTTTCTTACTGAGTTAGACCTTGCTCCTGCCGATCCACTCATCATATTCTGTGACAATTAGGCGGCTATCAACATTGCCTCCAATCCAGTCTTTCATGAGAGGACAAAGCACATTGAGGTTGATTGTTACTTCCTTGCACTCTAAAGATCAACTTGCGGATACGTTGACAAAGGTCGTTCCTCGACATCAACTCACTTGAGTTATTGGCAAGCTGAGTTTAGTAGACATCTTCAAGCCAGCTTGAGGGAGAGTGTTGTGGGACCTATAGTTGACCATATGGAACCCACAGTCGCATAAGTGTTGACCAGAATCATCTTACTCTAGAAAGTCAACTTTGTCTATATTGTTAACCGTAGAATTGATGTAATTGATGTAATCCAATATTCTTTTAACTTCCTTTTATTTTTAGCCACCTTGATTGGCTCCTTGTTTTCTATTTAACTCATTAACTTCTTACATTTTATGATAAGATACAATCAAAGAGAAGAATCATTCTCCATTTCGTCTCTTCTCCTTCTTATTTTCTTATTTTTGTATTATTATTCTACATAACAAGGACCACAACCGTCTCTTCTTCTATTTCTTGCCTTTGAGCATAGTGGATCTAGTTTTGAACCTATAGACATACCGAAAGGGAACCACACAAATCTCTATGTTGTGGTTTGATTCTTTGTAATTGATTTTCTCATTTCTGTTTTCTTTTCAATATTGTTGTTTTTGCGTGGTAGGAAGGAGTTTTTCTCCCAACATGCTACTACATCAATCCATTGTCCATTTCATGGCCTTGAAAAGGTAACATAAAACTTCAAATTGGCTGTTTTGCATTGTGTGGCTAATCTTGAAAGGAAAATTTTTCACTTGGCATGATCAATGCCTCATATCTTTTCCTCTACATCAACATATGGCCCACTGTTGAGTGGATCTGGCCCATTGCCACATTATAACGGGCCATCACACCATTACTATGTTGTTTTAAATAGAAGGTTTCATGCTAGAATGAGAATAGTTTACACAAAGTATCACGCAAATTCTCATGGCATTGAAAAAATAAAACATGTGAGATACTTCTGGACAAAATGAAACAAATGAAGAGGAACATCTTTAGATTTGTCAACACCAAAGATCTAATATGAAGCTGTTATTTCCCATCCAACTTAAAGCCACAAATGGACAGCAGATTGATAAAATGTTATCACCCATCCATGTCATGCCCTTAAGTCAGATGGCTATATGTTTTAGATGACCGAAATTCTGCAGTGAGATTAATCTAGAGAGAATGCTCTTTCATCTAACAAGACAATTGTTTAGCCTTTCCTAAAAGCAAGCATATAGCTCTTGCCACTGAACTCTACTCATACATATGGTAAGTATTTCTCAATGGATAACTTTATCATGAGGTTCCTAGAATGAAGATTGTCTATGTCAAGTGTCACAAGAATTCTCATAGCATTTTAGTAACTGAGATTTGGCATGATTTGGTCTACAGTGACCTCTCAAAGTATTAAAAAAAGGAGCTCTTTAGATTACCCATACAGGATAGAAACTCTTTTGAAGTATTGAAACATCGTATCTAAGACCACAAATAGATAGTTGAAGAAATAGCATAAACCATCTACTTCAAACCCTTAACTTGGATGGCTATAGTTCTCAAGTAACCTGAACTTTGGTGAGGTCAATCTAAAGAAAATCTTTTTTCGTCTGACCAAACAAATCATTTGTCTTCCTCTACATGCAAGCATATATATCCCAACCATAAATTCTCATCTCCTTAAATGATATGTGCAACAAGTACTCCTTCCTAATTATATGATGAGCTATGTTGCACGAGTATGGGTATGTGATTTTGAAGTCTGATGCAATGAAAGGTGTTAGAATAGGCCAATCCCAGAATATAGGACATGAGAAGTTGACATAATATTTAAATAAATTTATATTTATATTTACTTTTAAATGAAAATAAGGGTGAAAATAACATTAATAGAACAATAATATACTAGTTTTCCTCAAAACAACAAAGTGACAAACATATTAAATTTTAGTTAGGTTTCAAAAGGAGAAAGATGATACTACTTTTAACACCTCCGAAAACAATGTTAAGAAGTACTAGAAGAGTGTAGAAGAGTCCATTATGAATTTGTGCAGAGCTCAACATGGAGAAGTTTCCCATATAGATGTGTCACACATTTTGAAGAGTTTGTGCAGCATAGTTGATGTCTCCATCCAACAGATAAAACTAATAGGCATCCCTCCATAAGCTATGCATCATCATCATCATCATCACCTTCTTCTTCTTCTTCTTCTTTATCAATTATTATACAAGTCAAATTTCTCTTCAATCGACTTTAAATGACACTCCAGGTATTTTGCTATCAAAATCAAACAACAATTGGCTTTGAAGTGGGATTGAAAGATCAAATATATCTCAAAATCTTCGCAACAAAATGAGAAATTAATTGCAGGCAATTGAACTTCACTTTGAATTTTTTGGTATTCGAATCTCTCTCTAACACATTCAATCAGTTTTCTTGGTCATGCTTGAAATTTTGGAATCTATTTAAAAATTCAGTTTCTGAAATTCCGTTACTGGAGTAATGCACAACTTAGAGGGGGGTGAATAGGTCGATTTTCAATTTTAAATCCCTTTTAAAATTGTCTCAACCGATTTATGCTTTAAGTAAATAAAATATTCAATCCATGCATTCAATCACATAAAACACAAATATTTTATAGTGGTTCGGTTTCAACAAACCTACATCCACTGTCAGACTTCCCAACTCTAGGGTCGTCCCAAATATACTATGTAAGGGTCTCACACCCAAATAGTACAACGTAGTTTTTTTATAGAGGTTCAACCCAATTAGCCTAATCCTCTACACCTATTTTTTAGAGTGGTTCGAACACACTGTTCTAATCCACTTTACAATGTATAAAATAAAACAAGAAGAAAACTTGCCTTGGGCCTTAACCGTTTTCCTTTAAACTCTTTCTTCTTTACTGAACATGTGTGCTACTTTCCATCAAATCAGCATCATTCAACGTATTTATCGGCACAGCAGTAGGACTTGGGTATGACTGGTTTTAGTCCTATATGAACATTTTACTCTTCATCAAGATTGGGGTTGTGATTTCCCAAACATCCACTAAGAAGGATGATGAAGAAGGTGTCTAGAGGGAAGGCCGAATGATCACTCACTGGTAATCTTGTTCCTGAGTTTTTTCTGTGTGTATTCGGTCCTCTAAACAAAAGTCTTACTGTTATTTTATAAACAGATTAAGATCTGCAGTAAGTCACGCCTGCGAGGCCTCGCTGCTTCTGATGAGGCCTCGCCAGCGGTAATTTCTGGAAAGACAGCACACATGTGCAGTGTCACATATCCAGACAGACCAGCCAGATACCAATCAGATATCAGCCACCTCAACTCCACCGTGCATGACTTGCAATTCATTTATCTTAGCCATTAATCAAGGATTGATGGGAATATTGCAAGGTGGATTACAAATCATGGAGGAGCCTTTCCATACTTGTCATGGACAGCTCCCCAAGGATATTTAAATTCAAACTTAAGAGAGGTGGCAACCCATGTGGATAATTTTATTTACCATAATAAGCTTCCAATAAATTTACTATAATTACCTCTCAATTAAACAGTCATAGATTTTAATTTTCTAAAACTGTCAGAGACTGAGTCAGCTCGACACAGGGTCAGCTGCACTCAGCTCAGCATAACTGGCTGCGAGGCCTTGGCAGATTGCATGAGGCCTCTGGGCTGGAAGTCACTTATTTACTTTATTTTCCAATTGCCTCCTAGGTATTTGACTTAGTTTAAGGTCTCCTACGGTTCACTTACCTGTGTGCCAATATTGGATTTGGTGTAAACGCTTCAACTTCATAGTAGATCTTCTTATTCATCCAAGGCAAGTCCAACTGAGTCACGTAATTGACAATAAGGGTGACTCGGAGAACCGGGGCACTTACAGTCTCAGCGTAAAAGATATGACTGAATGCCAAAAAAAAAAAAAACCTCTTCGGTCTTTCTCAATATGTAATATAGCCTTTATGGGACCAAAACAGATATACTACATTTGGTACCTAACAAAGGTAATCGACATAAGTGAATATGATCCTTTGCTAATTTGTTTGAAAAATTATGCCAATGAGGAGATCGGTGTCAACAAGGAAGTGATAAAAGATGAATCTCCAAAAATTTGGCACAACATGGATGCGTTATGTTCTCTGTCATGTTTTGAATATGTTATTAAATATTGCCATCCAATTGATCTGACTAAGGTACCCTTTTTTTTCTGAAAGGGAACTAACGTACTTGTATTAAAAAAAAAAAAAAAAACTTTTTATTCTAAATGTTTACTTTTTGCAACATGAAAAGCGTGTTTAAAAACTAGAATAATGAAATCTAGGTTACCTCAAAGCCGTTTCGATATTTTAACCTTAAAATGAAATTGGACAGATATCATATGGATTTGTGCATTACCCATCCTTAATACAAAGATATAATGCGGAGATCCCGCTGGTTCATGCACAGCAGGAAGAGACTCATTGTGTCTCTTGCTGGATGTGGAAACGGAAGAAAGAGAACAAGATACTGGGTTAATTCGAGGAAACCCGCCCTCCTTAGACTGTTCTAATTCAAAACTCTTTGTGTTGTCTTATTCATTTCTACCACTAAATAAAGAGATTGTTCTACCATTTATGGTGGAAGTTACAACAAGATAGGCTGAAAAAGAGGATCTAAATGAAAGAGATTCAAATAAGCAACTGTGCCAACTCATCCTACCTAAGATAACAATAAGCAACTATGACAACTCATCCAACCTAAGATAATGATGATCAACTATGACAACTCACGACAATCCGAGATTGAGTCCTATTCCTGCACTCGGAAGGAACGTTACATCCCTCCGGGCTTGAGATCGATGTCGTCCTCACGGAGGAAATTGGGATACTTTGCACGAAGTTTGTGGTAGAACTCCCAAGTAGCATCATCAGGTCCTAATCCACGCCACTTGACCAACACCTTGGTGACCGCTAGCTGTCCTTGGCGAACCATCTTGCGATCCAACACCAATTCAGGTACTAACTCAATCTCACCTTGACCGTCCACAGCAGGAAGGGTGGACTGCCGTAAAGACCCATCACCCAACCGTGCCTTCAGACAAGACACATGGAAGACAGAATGGATGCGCGACGTGGCCGGAAGATCCAAGCGATAGGCCACCTCCCCAATGCGTTCAAGAATCTGAAACGGCCCATAGAACTTAGGAGCAAGCTTGGCATTGGCCCGCAGATGAACAGTTTGTTGACGGTACGGTTGGAGCTTCAAAAATACCTAGTCGCCAATGGCAAATACATGCTCAGTCCGGCGTTGATCCGCATATGCTTTCATGCGTTGTTGTGCAGACCGAAGGTTTTCCTTCAGAGTCTGGAGAACAGCCTCCCTATCACATAACTCCGAGTCCACTGCGTCGATCTTGGTAGTACCTTGTACATAAGACAGGAGACGGGTGGCAGTCTCCCATACACCGCCTAAAAAGGAGACATCTTGGTGGACTCGTGGACATTTGTATTATGCCAAAACTCAGCTAAGGAAAGCCACTTACTCCAGTCTTTCGTCTTTAACCCACTGAAACTTCGTAAATAATGTTCGACGCATTTATTGACCACCTCTGTGTGGCCGTCTGACTGTGGGTGATAAGCCAAACTCGTGAAGTTTAGTACCTTGAAGTGGAAAAAATTCCTTCCAAAAGAGGCTCAAAAAAATAGGATCTCGATCACTTATAATTGATTCTAGCATGGCATTAAGCTTAAACACTTGGTCTAGGAAGACGCATGCCACACCTGCCGCTGTGAAAGGACGTGCAAGGGTCATGAAATGGCTATACTTGCTCAGCCAATCCACCACCACCATAATTGTGCTTTTCCCTTGTGAAAGAGGCAACCCCTCAATGAAATCCATAGAAATTGACAACCAAGGCGTTGCTGAAATATCCAGTGGTTGCAATAGGCCAGCTGACAAGACATTCTCTGCCTTGTTGCGCTGGCAAAGATCACACTGCCAAACATACTCTCTGACTCTTTGTTTCATGCCAGGCCAATAGAAGTCACGCTTGAGGCGCTGGTAGGTCTTATGGAAACCAGAGTGGCCCCCAAGTGGGTTGTCATGGATATGAAGCAAAATGTATGTTATCATGGTCGAATCCGGTGGAAGGTAGAACCGTCCTTTATAGAATATAATACTACCTTGTTCCGTGTATCGGGTAGGATCAAGCGAACCCTTCCGACGTTGTGCCCGAAGATGCTAAATATGCAGATGAGTCGCATGGGCTGCTCAAAGCTCATCGTTCCAAGTTGGCACAGGATAGGATAAGGCCGATAACTCACCTTCTTTGCGGGATAGAGCATCGGCCACAATATTAGATTTTCCACTGCGGTGTTCGATTGAGGTCATACCCAAACAATTTAGAGGCCCACTGTTGTTGTGATGGGGTACCAATTTTCTGCTCAAGAAGAAATTTAAGACTCCATTAATCGGTCTTCACCACAAATCGACGACCCAGCAAATAGGGGCGCCATTTTCTCATAGCAAGAACCAAGGCTAGCCACTCCTCATAAGCTGATAAAAAAAGACTTTCCTGATAGAGCTCGGCTAAAAAAGGCGAGTGGCCGCCTGTTTTGAGTCAGGACAACACCAACACCGGTACGCGACGCATCACACTCCACATAAAAGGTTTGTTGGAAATCGGGAAGACCCAAAACCGGTGGTTGGCTCACCGCTTCTTTGTGTGTGTGGAAAACTAAAATCGCCTCTAGGGTCCATTCAAACGAGTCCTTCTTGAGCATATCAGTTAATGGCCATGCAATCAAGCCATAGTTCTTGATGAAGCGCCACCATGCTCTTCAATTTGTTAGGGTCAGCTGCTACCCCTTTGTGTCCCCAAATACTCCACTGATGAGCATCCAAACCGACACTTGCTTCTTTTCGCGTACAACTGGTGTTCATAGAGATGCTCAAAACACAAGTCAAATGAGCCCTATGGTCTTCCACCGTGATGCTATAGACAAGGATGTCGTCAAAGAACACCAAGACAAAGCGTCGCAGATAGGGTCCGAAAAATTCATTCATCAGACTCTGGAAGGATGTTGGAGAATTAGTCAAACCGAAAGGCATTACTAAGAATTTGTAGTGCCCATCGTGAGTCCTGAAGGTTGTTTTTGGCACGTAATCTAGCTTAGAAAATATATGAGCTCCCCCCCAAGGAGAGCAGATAGAAATCAACCAACACTTCTAGTCCTTGCACCTTTAGTCTGACGCCCTTGCAAATCCCAGGACACTGAATCCTATTGCCATTGGCCATAACGACCTCAAAGGTTGCTTCCGTTGACACAGGCAATGCTGCTTTAGTAGCTACACGTGGACTTATAAAATTGTGAGTGTTGCCAGTGTTCACCAAGATCATCACAGCAATTCGGCCCAACTGTCCTCTCAGACGCATGGTTTGGGGAGCATGACCTCCAGTCACAGAATGTAAAGAAATTTCAGGTTGATAGTTAGACTCGTCATTTCCCTCTTGGCCAATGTCATCCTCTTCTTGCCCGACAGCGATGTCGTCTTCAAGGCAACTTCCTTCCATGAGAAACAATTTTTGGGCGCGACACTTGTGTCCGGGCGCAAACTTTTCGTCGCAATTATAGTAAAGTCCCTTTTGCCGCCTCTCCTTCACCTCCAGAGGTGTAAGCTTCTTAATGACGGGCAAGGGAGCCTTACTGGGTCCTGTAGATGCAGATGAAGACCGTGGTCCAAGACGAGCTTGATCCAGGCGAAATTGCAGCCTTCTGGAATTGACCTTCTCTTCCTGTAGTCGGGCCAGTCCAACAGCTTCAAAAAGCGTCTGAGGTTTCAACATCCTGACGCTGAGTTGAATGTCATCTCTCAGACCACCCAGGAAGCAACTCACCATAAAAGGCTCGTGGAGCCCTTGGGTTTGAATAGCGATTTCTTCAAATCGAGTCTGATAGTCTTCGACTGAGCCTGCCTAGCGCAACTTGGTCAGAGAAGAAGTGGTGTCCATGTAAGGGGACGACCCGAATCGGACCATTAGTCCTTGTGTGAAGTCATCCCAACTGGCTATGGCATTGGATCTTTCCATCCATCTGAACCATTGCAATGCCTTTCCCTCCAAATGGAAGGAAGCCATCAACAGTTTTTTGCAATATGAGAGTCTGTTGGTGTAGGAAGAACTGTTCTGCTCTATAGACCCATCCAGAAGGATCGGATCCATCAAATCAAGGGAAGTCCAACCGAGCTGTTCTGTTAGCGTGGACGGATTGGGGACCCCCTCCGCTAAACTGTGATGAGCCTTCATTGGATCGAGACTGTGATAGGCCATCAAGGCGAGAGTCTACTGCAGCCAATCGGTCAGCCATCTCATCCATCCGTCGAGCTTGTGCTGCCATGGATTCCCTCAAGAGGTTTCGTCGATCTTCACGTTCCGGGTAGCCTCCGCCATTGAAAGCGAAACCTGTCTTTGATACCTTGCGGAGATCCCGCTGGTTCGTGCACGGCAGGAAGAGACTCACTGTGTCTCTCGCTGGATGAGGAGTTCAGAAGGAAGAAAGAGAACAAGATACTGGGTTAATTCTAGGAAACTCGCCCTCCTTAGACTGTTCTAATTCAAAACTCTCCGTGCTTTCTTATTCATTTCTGCCACTAAATAAAGAGACTGTTCCACCATTTACGGTGGAAGTTACAACAAGATAGACTGAAAAAGAGGAAATAAATGAAAGAGATTCAAATCAAAACATCAACTGCATCTGAATACACCAACGCCTGGTATATAGTGATTCAAAAATCTTTTTGAATGCATCTATAACTTGGTTATATACTTGGTTACCTGCTTTTAATATCTTTTCACTATGATAATGAGAAAACGTGTGTTGCATATGGAGGCTGAAGATTTATGGTCCTGTTGTTTACAACAGGGAACAATACAACAGTGGACAACAGGACAGGAAGAAAACCCCAATCCACATCAGATGGCAACTGTTGAACCGCTGATTATGTCAAACAGGATTCCCATGAAAATATTAATAGTATCCACTGAATGGACATGTGACAGCAGCAGACAAACTAATTGGAATCAAATAAGCCAATTTGAAATATACACTTCTAGCCAAAAAGATGTTTTTTTCAGAGATCAAAATAAAACCATACATCACAAAACACTGTGACTGGCACAGAATTCCTAAAATATGGGTGCTGAAGTACTACATTCCAATTTGTCATATAATGACACTAGCATGACAGTAGATTTTTTTTTTTTTTTAAAAAAAGGGCAGGGCATACCTGGTCAGCAGAGACTGCAGCTTTTGAAATAATTGCATATGTCTGTCCAACCAGTGCTAAGAGATCAGTGAAAAATTATCACAGCTATGGAGGACGATAAGTAACTAAAATCCTATAGAAAGAAAATAGAAACAAGCATGGTCTTCACAGAAAGTGATCCTGATAACTCAAGGCTCACTTAAATTCCATGTAACTTACAGATGGCTTCACAAGAACATAAATGACTCCAAATGAAGCGCTAAGATATGGCACCTGCATCATTTGTAATTAGTGTGTCAGTGCATTAATAGAATATGCTGAAATCACCTAGTCAGTTTCATATTTGCTTGTAATCATTAAATTAACAGACAGAAGTGTGCAGCATATGTTCTGAATCCACAGTGTCTACTATACTTAATTAAAAATTCCATACCAGGCATACCAATTATAAAAGCTGCGGTGTGAGTCCAAAAAGTATTAAGAACTTGTACAATCAATCTACAACTTCTGTAAGTTGAAGGGTTTCATAAAAAAAAATTAGTAGTGATGATTTTATAAGGAGAAGAGATCAGAAAAATTACACCAGGGAAAACCCCAAATAAAAATATCCACCACGATTGCGTGTCCAAGATGAACAAATATGCCAGAAAAGTAATTTGATATTTAACTTGTACCACTTTGGTGAATGACAGCCCATTTGAGTCTGCAGTTTTGCATTCATATCAAAGTGGTCTTCCATCCAAGGACTTCTTGAACGATTTGGATCTCACCCACCACCCTTTTGCAACATTGAGACTTTAGTAGTCAAATCCATTCCAGTCCAGCCAGTTAGGCAAGAATGTGCCATCCATGTCCAAAGTGGAAAAGCTTACATGATTGAAGAAAATTACACAGCCGAAGGTTCCTACCCTTCCATCACATTACTGTTTTCGGCTGCTCAGCTGGTACATAGCATAACATAGAGAGCTTCAATCACATTCCAAGGTTCTTTTTTACACTTCCTTTCACTATTTTAGTTTTATTTTTTTTCCAAATGGAAAGAAGACGAAAAAATCATTTTAGTTCCTAAAATTTAAAAAGGAAATTGATTAGAAAGGTTGGCTAGAACATCAAGACATTTTCCCATCAAGCAAACAAGAACATCCACTATCATGGCCTACAACTCATACTGACTCCAAATTTAAGAGAGAGCAAAAAACTAAACAAAACCTAGAAGACAGAGTTCTTAGATTTAGATGAGGCAACTAAGAAAATGAAGATTAGTTTTCAAATGGAAACTTACCTCTTTTGTTCTACAGAACCAACTCAATTGGTTACGATATTCCTTAAATGAAAAAAAAAAAGAGCGAAAACCAATATCATACAATCTGTACTGAATAAATACATACCCAGGGTGCCCATGCCAAGCCATAGAGAACAGCCTGCAGTTGAAGGACATAAAAGGTGTTAGAAAACTCAATTTCTTACTAACTTCATCAAATCAACTGGAGATACTGGTTATAAAAAGGATTTGAAGAATTGCGACGCAGCAGACATGAAGAGGATCCACATGAACTATTCCATCAAAAGGAGCCAAATTTTTGTATAAAAAACATTGATGTGATGGGTCATACTAAAGATAAAACACCTTGTGAACTTTCTAGAAGGAAAGATCCTAGCAAGCTATCCTTTTGCTTCTTTGCTAAATGGGTTGCTATATTTTGCCCTTAACAGTCAAATTGTGGGCAACCCTTGGGTGTCAAGGTATCTTCCAATCAGGAACACTGTAGGGGCATCAACCATCTGAAGAATCAAACCATGGATCCTGTGGACACAGCATGGATACAGCAAGGACACGCCATCGATACAGGATGGACATAGATTTTACGTATAAAAGTGAAGTGTCCAACACAATCACACAAGTGTCCGACACAGATACATTGCCTAAATTGAAGTGTCTATGCAACATAGCATGGATCCCACTCATAGAGTATTATGCATCAGGACACCTTGATTCTTCAGAACACCATAAGTCCTCACTACAACAGTAATTGATACAGTGTTTTTTAAGAGACAAGACTTACATAAGCAATTGATGCAATTAAGGCAGTGCATAAGACACCCTTCTCTCCAAGCAAAGGATTGACGAGTGGAAGCACAAGAATCTAAATCCACAGAAGTATTCAGTGTCAGCAACTCAAGAAATTCAAACTATTACCATAGATGACAAAAAGAACCGGTACAACTCCTTGAGATCAGTTTTAAAAATCTTCAATGTAGAGGCACTTAACAATACCTGTGAAAAAATGGAACCTATCCCAACCATCATAAGAATTTCAGAAAATTGATTCTTGCTGAAACCAAAAGCTGACTTCAAATAATACTGCACAAGGAAGTAGTATGATTGTGAAAAACTATATTGAAATATAGCAATTTTCTAAAGAGCTAGATTCATTAGGTATCTTAAAAAAAGGGGAAAAGGAAAAGATAAGTTCTTAACCAAGATTTTTTATTGCAAATATTAGTCAAAACATATAGACATGACAATCATGGACTGGCATGAAGAGTCACTGTCTGTATTACAACACACAGGTAGCTTACCAGCAAAACACAGCTGATGCCTGACATCCCCAACTCATAGAAGAAGGAAACAAGAGAGATGCGCTGAAGTATTCCACTGTGAAGTAAAATTCACTTTTATAAGCACAGAAAATTATGAAAAACACAAATATATATATATATAACGGTTCTAATTGGGAAACTTTAGTTTTTTCAGAAAGGATAAATATTTTTGTCAACAATTATGATGCCCCGACATGGCAGGCAAACACCATCGATATGGAACGAACATGGATTTTACACGTAAAAATAAAGTGTCCGACAAATATATGCCCACATTGCAGTGTTTGTGCAACATAGATTGATACAGACACATCATGGACTAGACTTGATCGAGGAAGATTGGTTGGACTTTATGGACAGATTTAACAGTGGACACCCTAATTGGACCCCGTCTAATTAGCCCGTCATATTTTTGGGCTTGTCTCATTAGGACATTGGTATTGGACCTCATCCACTAAATGATCCAAACACCCACCTCCCATGACCCAAATGCCCAATTCCATGCTCCAATTAGTCCATACCCATAACCCAAGACCCAAGTCAAACTTAACCATCCAACTCCCACCAAAATACTCCCATATTCTCCACTGTCCCTTATCCTAAGAAAATTCCCTTTTGAGTGTGTTTTTGTTGGATGAAGACAACCACACCGACGTGTGGCATTGGAGGAAGGTCAACACCAACCCAACCTTCAACTGTGGTATTTTTGGAGCTTTTACATGGTGTTTTAGCATGTGGAGTGGAATAAAAGAAACCGCCCATGTGTATGCATAAGTGTCAAATTATTTGATTCTTATTGGCCACATGAGTATGCTCCTCTTAATTAGGATTTTAGCAACATTTTATTTCCAAATATTATGTAATTTGCCAACCCTCAAATCCCACAAATTGTGTGGTCAATTGAGGCAATCTTGGATTAGTGCTTTTTAGTCGAGTGGCCGAATTTCACAATTGCAAGAAAATAATTTTTGGAACAATATTTTCTCCAACGAATTTTGGTGAAGTTTGAGTGTCTTTCGACTTGGGGATTCAGTCGATCTCGGGTGTTCAGACCCAAATTTTCAAGTAAGTACATGCTTAGTTTAATTCATTTTTTAGGCTTGAGGTTTTATTATGAATTTATTTAATTATTTTCTCTTAATTTGATTAAATTTTCAAATCCATTTAAGAGGATATTTTAATCTTAACCCATCCCTAAAAACATTGGATTCATGGGAAACATGGCCTTGTTGATGGGTCTTTGATCGTACTTCGAGAAGTAGTCTGATTGCATAAGACCCAATCGGCTAAGACTTCGATACCCGGAAGAGTAATCGAACCCGAAATCCTAGCGAGTGTAAGAAACGACAGGTTGTCTTCCCTGCTTTGCATTAGTTGACAAAATACCTTGAAATTTCAACTTGAACGATTCTTCACCCTCATTTCATTCTTTGAATAAAAATAGTAAAGCATTTCCTATCTCCATTCAACAAGATATGATGTCCTTTTCTTCAAAATGGAGTCCTGATTAGGGCCTAAGAAAATAGTATGGCCAACCGATACCCACCGACCTTCCATCTCTCTCCACCCTATTCCACTTCGGAGGCGTCGATCCAACAACTAACGAATTGGGTGGGAACACACATCTCTACCGCATGCTTCACCCTATATCCTCCATCTATAATGGACAAATATGCTTCGCGAAAATAGTAAAGCATGTCTAGTACAAATCTGAAATGTTTTCACTCTTCTCTTCATTTGTTTATTTATTTTTATACCAAGAAGTTCTCTGTTGCATTTTGTTGGTCGTACATTTTTTTTCATGGTCAATTTTGTGGTAGCCTTTACATGATGCATATGTGCATGAATGATGTGAAATAATAGATATGATGGTTATAATTTGATCAACTGAAAAAACATAATAGAAATATTACATATCAACAAGAAAAACTTATAATAGAGGTGAACTTTCAAGTATATAGATGAACAGACCTACAAGAGACAACAGTTACAGCTTCTTTCATGGAATTCCACCTGTCCCGGAAGACCCCAAGAAGCATAGCAGAACAAAGTTGATGTTGGTCTTGCTCTGGAGCTTTGCTAACTGTCTCTACTAGAAATATTTTCATATAAACCGTGGAACAAACCAATAGAAATATTGACACCTGCACATGCAGATTTTTCAACATGTCAAGCTAGAACTCATAGAAATTCTGACAGCTGCAAAAGCAGAGTTAAATGACATGACAGGCTAATTATCTGCTTGTTAGGAAATTCTTCTGGAAAACTATTTGGTCTGAGAAGATGCATGCCTCAAAAATGTAATCTTCAGGAAGAAAGCGTGCAAGCAAATTTCCTAAAACATGAGAAGCAGAGAAAAGCCCCGTAATATAGCCAAATGCTGCTGCCCTTTCACTGCCCTCAACAACATCGGCCTGCAAAAGAGAGATGAAGTTCTATTTTCAGTGTACCTTCACTTTGCTGCAGTTTTACTTAAAGAGCTGTAATACATGAAAGTAAAGTGGGGAAAAAATATAACAACCAGAGACCTAATGATTTGTTTTTTATAAGAGATGCCTGTTTGACCTTTACTGTCAAAAATGATAAGGATAATACAAACAATTTCAAAAAAAGTGGAAAAGATTAATATGAATTAGAAAATGTTTACAATGTCTACAGATCTAAATTATCTCTCTGCAAGTTCCCTAGAATAACTCCTTCCTCATTTCAAGAAAGTGCTCGGACCTATCTGGGAAATATATTAAGAAGTTCACACAGATCTGTAATGAGAGTTCTGCTAAACGGATTGGAAACTGCAAAAAAAAAAAAAAAAATGGATTGGAAACTATCTGAAGGCCTAAAGCTTAGTGTGTACTTGCTCTCCTGTTTTCCTAATCTTAGATGCTGGAATGACACCGCCCCATGTAACTTTGGAGAATGATTTCATGGAACTAACCCATGGTGGGGAATGTGGCTCAATACAAAATATTTGAAGCATGGTGGCACTAGCATATGATGGCCAAGTGTGATCCATGCTTCATGGGATGAGAACACATCTTAATGCAAACAACAGCCACATTCCCACAAATTCTGCATACTACTGAGATGGTACCAGCAATGTTTTAAAACCAAAGTGTGTGTCAATCTGTCCTAACTCATAACATAAGGTTGGATAGAAATAGGTTCTATAAACTGTGTATAAGCCAAGATGTCATCATGAGAATGTAAATATTAAAAAAGATAAAATATAAAAACTATCAGGGAAATACAAAACCTCATCTTATGCCCCAGATTTTCAATGCAAAAAGAAAGCCAATTTTTAAATTCTTCTAATCAAAATTGCAAGTGCTAAAAAATCCATCAATTTTAAACATTAGACTCTCTCAAAAAAATTTGGATATTTTGATAGTGCTATTCTACCTTTTTCTTTTCTAGTAAAATGTCACCCACCTATGATGGCATAGACCTTTTCATGCACTACTTCCCCCTGCAAATTATCAAAGCATCTCAAATTCTGAATTTAACTCCCAAGTGCTTGATAACCACCACTAAATTGGAATTTTTATTGATGGCAAAACTCTTAAGACTATGATCAAATTAGGATAATGTTTGGCCTCTAATATCCCCACAGTGTTTCAAATAGATACTTTTCAAACAAAATCACATAATTCCATCCTATCTCGTGACTAATGTGCCTAAAAAGGGATTTCTCAAGGCGAAAGAGAGCACGCGAGAGAGAAGAGAGAAGAGAGAGAGGCTGGCCAATGCATGTTCATTAGAAAAAAATCATCCTTCTTCCGTCATCTTCCCCCTGAAGGCATCCTTTTCTTTTCTTTTAATTTACTTTTTGAAATAGTTGATTGACAACTTGGTTGTTTAGAGTGTTGGCTCTGTTGAGCCTGATCATCAAAGATGTACGGATCCGGTCGTTTTGTGATGTACTCATCAACTTTGTAATTTCACATGGAGTCTTATGTAAACCCTAATTAGGGTAGTATATATTGTCGTTTTGTGAGAGAGAGAGAGCATAACATCTGTAGTGAGCCGCCTCTTCTTCGTTTTTTGCCTTTGAGCATAGAGGATCAGTTTGAACCCCGTGGACGTACCAAAAGGGAACCACGTAAAATCTGTGTTGTGTTGATTTTCTTCTTTGTGTTTTCTTCTTTGCTCGATATTGATGTTTCTATGAGGTAGGAAAGACGTTTCCTCCCAATGTAGACATCAAACTATAAACACTGAGGTAGGGGGGTTTTCAGTGGTTGTGGTTTTGACTCAGGTAGAGAGGTTTTCAGCTGATTAAACCACTGAGACTGAAAGTTGAGCAGACAGTTCAGTCCAATTTTCAAAAAATGCCAGTACAAAGTCTGGTCCTAAATTTTCAAGTACTTAAAATATACCTGAGAATTTAGTATTATATCTTCATCTTTTAGAGTTTAACATTTCATACTTCGCATTGGGAAAATGGTACCTGACATTATCCAATTATGAAATAGGGTCCCCTGAACCAAAATACACACCTATTATTAAATGGGCATAAAATTAGGTCACTGCTCACTAAGTGGTGGGACTCTTCAACTACTTTCCTAAATGGGCAGGCATTGACAGCCTTACTTTGATAAAAATGATGGAAAAGTGAAATATGCAATCTACATTAGCAGAATCTATCCTTTCTAATATTTGGGGAAAAGGTAAAGCAGAAATATCCTTTGTACAAGTAACAGTGAAAGATTTTTTAACTACCCTCTCAAATCTGTTGGCTAATAAATACATGAATCAGTTAAAACAATTAGAAACTTGATCTTTAGATGATAGATTTCTGAAATCATTATCTGCCATGCAAATGACTGATACTTATTCTGCACTGACAAAGCTAATCTATACTGTTGAACTGTTCGTTATTTGACAATTCTAAGGTTGTGTGGCTTCAACAAATTGAATGCAATAGGTTCACTTTTTACCTAGAACTTCTATAACTGCAGTACCAGGAGTGAGGATTCTACTAATACTAGAAAACTATTACGCAGAAGGCTAATATTCGAATTGTTAGATAATTGGAGTTCCATAAAATTGTATATGATTCCATTAGGTAACTATTCAATAGATAGGCACAATTTTGATCTACATGAGTGGAGGCCAAGTATTGGTTCAGACCAAAAATTTGTAGAGAATTTTCATTCCCTATCATCCAAGTGCGTCCCTCAAGTGTACTAGTTCTTATACCGATATTCCAGCCCTGTATGTGTGAAGGTCTCCAGCATTTTTTGCCTGATTTTTGAGAAATGATATGGCCGTCTTGATATCAGGTAATAACATGTCATACAGATGGTATGTCAGCGATCCCTCTTTTTGTCCTTTTTAATGATATGGCAGTTATCATTATCTATTTAGTGCATATATGCAGACCAATTTTAAAAATGTACATACAAGTTATTTGCTTCTTGGAATGTTTGAACTTCAAAGACCTCATGAACACATAAATATGTGAAGCTTATTACTGGCTATGGATCATAAATCTAAATGCAGGGAGAATTTCTCACCGCATAAGCAACAGATATGCAAAAAATGCTTCCTTGGCTGATGATATATGAAATCGTACGAAGCACATAGTAGGCATATACAAATTCCTTTGAATCTTTCCAAGCAAGTAAAGCTGACAGAAGAACACATGGTATGAGAATCTAAACACAATATGAAGTAGAACCTGATTCAACAAAGATGCAGCCTTTTGTTTGATTACCTTCTCAGAATAGTAACAAGGCAGTAATCATGATGCACTATCACAAAAACTACATGACAACTGTTGCCAAAAGACACCTTGTAACCAACCCAGTTCATAGTGTAACAAGAAAACCAGACTCAACCAGACTCTAGGTCAAGTCAACAAGAGACTTGGCTGGTTTAGTAGTCGGTTATTTTTTAAATATTTTGTTTCAGTATGCAATTATCTTTTTATATGAATGAGTCTCTTGTAAGAGAGAAACACGGTTCAGAATTCCAAAGATACCTAACATGACATGTCTGATCCAACCCAATCAGACAAGTCAACCAAGTGAATCATGTGTGTCACTCCAAAAGCAGGGTCAAGAGAGGCTTCCTAACTAGAACTTAACCCAAGTAGTAGAGATAAAATTTCAATGTATGGATTATGTTGTCACTTTTTATTTGATTTGGTCCTTATTTTCATAAACATCATCTTCTATGAATAAAATAGCATCTACATGTCTAGAGGAAGTCATGTAAACAATCTACAGTACTTGGTCATGATAGCCATGAGTAAAAAAGAACTGTTATTCCAGAAAAAAAAAAAGTGGAACAATTGTATATATCTAGAGAAAGGCGTACCAAATGGGAAAATAGATGTAGAAACAGTAATGAGAAGCATTGGTTTACGCCCATATTCATCTGCAAGCTGACCCAAGATAGGAAGCACCACCATTTTGAAAATCCCTACAACCTGCTCAACGAATGGGATGTCGAGTCTTAGAAAAAAACAAAAGAAACAATAATAAAAATAAACTCACAATCTAGTAGTGAATTGAAAAATTACTTTTATAAAGTTCAACCGATATCAGCTTAAGAAATTTTTTGTAGTGCTGCAGTTGCACCAGTATGATATAATATGAGAGAAGACAATCAAAAGGGTTTCATATAAACGGAAAGTATTTTGATGGTGCTGAAAGAAAACTTAAACAAAATGGGTTTTCTTGTTTCAACTAAGATACAAGTATAAACTATAACCATTCAATTGTCACTTGGGGGAAATTTCTTACAGGCAAAATATGTCACTTGCAGTCCTGAGACAATTCAACAAATCATCATTGTCATTATCAAAGTCATTAATCCCATCTATCTGGGGACAGCTTTTTGAGTTCTCTTTTATTCTATCATATCATAAACTATACCATCCCATTGCCCTACAATCCACCACATCCATCTTTATCCCATCCAACCAAGATTTTAAAGGTCTACCTCTCCTTGTACCTTTTACTTGCATCCTTTCAATTTTTCTCACAGATGTTATTATTGGTCTTCTACATATGTGTTAAGCCACCTTAAATGACTTTCCCTCATTTTCTCATATACTGGGGCTACTCTAAAGGTTTTCTCCATGTGTTTGTTCCTAATTCTATATTTTAACATTATTCTACCCATCCATCTTCGAATACACATTTCTATCAAGAATTAGACATGTTCCTTAGCTCAAACCCAACCTAAGACATGCCCAAACCTCTCATAAATAACGAGTTTAAACACATGCAATAGCTTGTTGGGCCAGACTCGGGCTAAATTTTTTAGCTCATTTAGTTAAACGGGTGAGGTCTGTCTTTGACAAGTCCGTGAAAGCACATCGAGCTTTTTAGCCCATTTAGCCATTATTCCATTTTCCTTTTTTTATTAAATTGTTTTGAAATAATACATTAGAAAATGGCAATTCATATTTAAAATAAACATGATAAGCTACAAGTGAACCAAATTTAAGCTCAAGACTCAATTTTTAGCCATTTGATCTTAATGGTCAAAGTCACCAACATCCTTAAAAAGACTTGGTAGCATATTATAATAAATTTAGATAGTGGTGATAGGCTTGTTCACGAGTCGGTTTGGGTTGAGCTTTCCTTTTTCTCAACCTGGCCAATTTTGAATATCTAAAGCCCCAAGTTGGCCCACAGCCCATTGGGCTTTTAAGGTTAAAGCCCCAGCCCTCCCATTTGGAAAAGTACTCGAGTCTACCTGTATACAAATATTAAAATCTCAACCATTTAGATTGAAAGCAAACATGATAAGCTAAAAGACCAAATTTGAGCTCAAAACTCAATTCCTAACCAGTTGATCTTACTAGTCAAAGTCACCAGGCATCATTGGGTCATCATGTCGACTTTCAATCTCAATGGTTGAGATTTTAATGTTCCTAAACAATCAGGTTTGAGACTGGTACTTTTTGTGGGTTTGGGCTTTAACCTTAAAGCCAAACAGATTGTGGGCACGTTCGGGCCTTTAGATATTCAATACATGCTAGGTTGAGATAGAGGAAAGCCCAGCTCAAACTTGGCCAATGAACAAGCCTATCACCATTCTATCACTGTTATCTAAATTTATTACAATATGGTACCAAGTCGTTTCCAATTTTAACTCGTTCCTTTTATATGCTCTCTAAAGGTACACTCTATATTTTTCATCTTTGCTCTACTAATTTTCAACCCATATATTCATTGCTAAAATAAATACATTCCAAATTTGACCTCGGTGCAATCCAACTTCTACAGGGAACTACCCATTCTCCCCACATATTGTCTTTATAGTTTATTGTTTCAGTTTACTATCAGAGGTTACATGAATAAATAAGAAAAAGGGATCCAATTAAGGTGGCAAAAAAGGAAAATAAATAAAAGAATGATTATGTAAAATGTGATGACCCGACCCGGAATAGCGGGTCAGTCGAGTCGGGTAAAATTAAAATAGTAAATAGGTCTCTTGATTGTGTTTGTGTGAAATTATGTGTTATTTTCTTTTATTTTTATTATTTAAAATAAAATAAATAAATACACAAAAATCTAGAATTTTATTAATTTAGGTTCCCCAATGCACACATTTTTTCCCTCAATTAGAATTTTCAAATTTGTCCCCTTCAAGTTGAAATTAAGTGACCGGGAAATAAATATCAAATTAATTTTGAATTTGCAAAGTTAAGGGTTCCAATTGGAATTGTATAATTATTAAAAGTCCAAAATTTATAAATTAATAAGATTTATTTAGCCGAGATGTTAAATAAATTCCAATGATAAATTAAAATTTGATTTTGGTAAATAAATAATTAAACTACTAGATCAATAATTAAGTTTAAATTTTAATAAACTTAAATATAACCATTAATCAATGAATTAAAAATAATAATAATAATAGTAATAATAATAAACCCAAACCCATGTGGGCCCATGAGACCCACACCTTAATCTACCTCTTTACACGGTGCTTCCTTCTTTCCTCTTCTCTTTCCTTTTTCTTTACTTTCCTTCTTCTCCTCTACTTCTTTAAGAAAAGAGACGGTAAGCCTATTTTTCCCCAAAATTCGGTTCCCTTCCATTCTTCTCTCCTATCTCCATTAAAATTCAATTCCTTTTTCCCCTCTTTTCCCCCAAAATAGCAACAAGCCCTACCTTTCCCAAAAACTACAGACCCTTTTCTTTTTAAACCCTTACTATGCAGCCGATCCCCTCTCCTTGCTTTCAATCCATCTAGTGGCAGTATCTCTTGCTGCAACCAGTCCCCTTCTCGAGTTCTTGTTCCTCCTCGTCTCTTGGAAGACCGAGTTTCCGTTCGAAGTAGCAGATCTATCCCGTTAGGACAGCCACAAACACCAAGAGCTTATTCGGCATTGCTGCCCTCACCGTCGAAATTAACCTTCTCTGTTTCCTTCCTCTTTACAACCGTATAATACAGGTATATTTATTTATTTTCTAAGTTACATTACATCCAATTAATTGATTAATTTAATCGATGGTTTTAACCCCTATTGACAATTTGTACAAGATATCTATGTTTTTTTTTTATTGTTTTTATCCATTCAATCCTCACCCCATTTTGCCCAGGAACATATTTCATGTATGTTATCCATTTGTCTTTTTATTATTGTCTTAGGGTACATATCTTTATCATCCAAAGCCTATTTTCAAACTTGAAAATTCCCATCCATTTATTTAACCTTTAGTTTATGTGATTTAATGTGGTTACAACCAATTCTTAGATTTTAAAGAAACAAAACAAGCTTTAAAGTATTTTGGGTTTTTCACTATGTTATTTATTAAAATATCTATATAGATATTGAATGTGTTCATTCGTTTTTCCATTTTATCAAAAGTATTGAATAATTATGATTTGCCAAGGTTTTTCCTATTTATCTAATTCATTAGTTTTAACCCTAAATGTATTTGGTTTTGGGTATTAAGATTCAAAAATAAATAAATAATAAAAGTAAATTAAAGATGTTATCTGAATTAAGAAGGCACCATCATCCCTTTCTGTTATTATACTAAAATCATTTGAGAAAGGTGGGTTCCTTGCTTATATTATTCCGATCGATTTTAGTTAGATCACCTTATTAAATTGGGTTTTGGTCCTTGATGTTTACTTGTTTAAAATAACTTGATGTTTTAAGATTTAAATATGGTTATCTATTTATTTATTACTTGAACACTAATTTTAATGGTATAAAATAATAATAACAAAAATATATATGTTTAGACCTTTTACTTATGTATCTGAGTTTTCAAAATAAATATGGGTTATATTTTTAATCTAATGGTTTAAATTTTCATAATGATTCCCTTGTCCCTATGAAATACTCCATTCCTATTCAATTAATTTATTTTGAAAATTGTCAAACTATCCTTGGGTTTATTATCTTAAGGTTTTCATTACCTTATACTCCTTAATTATCTAAAGTATTGAATTACCCACTCTTCATTATATTTCCTTCCAACTACTATCCTTTCCAAATTTTTAGACTATTTATTCCTTGTTATTTATTTTAATCTTGATTTAAAATGTTCAAAGGTTAAGACTTGAGATTTATTCATCAATGATTTAAAATTTCACCAACCAGTTGAATAAAGTGAATTTTTTATAAATTTTGATTTCATCTTAAATATTTAATTCATTAAGATAACCCTTGTATTAATTTGATTGTTAAGTAAAGTAAAGAATGAACCTTGATTCCTTTCTTGCAGTTGACAACATCACCCAATTAAGATTTTCTAGCTTAACTGCTACTAGTTAATTAAACATTTAACCTTGAACCTTAAGATGACCGTAGATTATAGTTGGGACAGCAACATACCTCACATTTATTTAATATGGACTATTAAAGGGACTCAATAATTAATGTGTTAATGGTACTTGGAATCTTTAAATAAATGTGCAGCACTTCCCGGGCATTCTATTGACTAATTTCAAAATTGGAATGCGTGAGGATTCATCACCTACATTTCGCAAGCTTTTTAGGTGAGGGAAAACAATACACTATATTTTGTTGTGCATGATATTTTCTATTTGTTTATGTGATTGAGCAATGTAAAAATATTGCCTTATGTAATGTGTTTTGGGAATATAACGTTGGACCTATGATATGGACTGGGTATATGTAGGAATAGTGGTTATAATCCGGTGCTTACTCAGAGTAATGTAAGGGGATAAGCTAAATATTCTAATAGCCGTGAGGGACTCAGTCTGCCCGAATAGTTGGAAGTTAGCCATTAACCTTGTTGAAAGGTCCAATAACTATGTTCGTATTGGATTGATGTTTTATTGTCTATTATAAAGTTATTTTTATGTTATTAAGATGGATTTATGATATAGTGTTGTCATATTAATAATATTGTAATATGAATTATTATTATGCATGTGGGATATTGTTGAGATTGATTTTGATGTTTTAAAATATGTACATGATGTTTATGTCAAATTGAGATTATAATCATGTTTAGAATGATGGCAATGATTTTACTCGTGGCATGTTAATATGATTCATAACATGCAGCATGATGATAGAGATGATGCATGGTAAACATGGCATTGAGCATGTCATCTTCATATTCATGGGATGGGTATGGAGGTGTTGGCCGTGATATTTTATGATGACCACGACGGTGGTAGTTTCAGGCCTCGCTTTTAGTGAGAAGTACCACACATGTGGTAGGTTTGGTTTTTAGGCCATGAAAGATCAAGAAGACTGATATTTGGTGGTAGTTGTGTTATGTAGGCCCCATTTGATATAGGAAGTACCACTTTGTGGTAAGTTATAGGCCTCACTTCAGCGGGATGGCCACCAAATACAGTGGGTATGTTGTGGAGGAATGAGATATTAAACATTTTATTAAGCATTATGCATTGCATGGCATAATGCATGGACATTAAATGCATATTTAATTATTTATGCTTTTAATATTTCTTTATTTATATTACATTGAGTATATTTGAGATATCATATTTTGGATATGTGCTATTGTATTCCTTCACTGGGCTTGGAGCTCACACCCCTTACATTGCAGGTAATCCTCTGGACTTAGGATTGAAAGAGACAACTGATGTTTAGAGACTCAAGATGAATATTTAATTTTTAGTATAATCGTAGTTTCATATGATTGAATTTATTTTATTTGATATTACGTATTTTGAGAGATTTGATTGGTTAGCTTGAAATAATTGAGAACTTTGAGGATATTGTTTTTTTTATTTTATGGAATGAGATGTGAGCAGTGAGATTAGACTTGATATTAATAGTCGATGTTATCCTTCTCATTTTTGTGGACGACATTATGATTTATGCAATGTGTAAAGTTGGGCTTGAAGGATTTGATGGCTTCATTATTTCATTCACAATCTTAAAAAAAAAATATATATATATACACTTATTTTCCCCCAGCCACAAATCTGTGATGTAAGGCCCGTTAGGTGCGTTGTTGCTTTGAGTGACGCCCGTTCAATTTGCAGTTGAGTGGGTCACGACCCGTTCAGGCTGTGGAAAGGGGCGGGGCGTTACATAAAATAAATCATACAACTACTCAGTTGACTTTCCAAAATAAAATTATTCTGGTCAACACTGGTGCAGATGTGCATTGGGTCCCACAACACATTTGCCTCCAACAAGGTGGACATCCGAACTCCACATCGCCTCCACATCTTGCTAACTTAGAAGACAACTAGGATGCCACATGGACAAGGAATCTTGCATCCAGAGACAGCTTGGGCACATGGAACCAATTTAGAAAGCCCAAAATAGAATGGATTTCTTGTTTTGGATACGGACCTCAATTGGGACAGATTTGGGATTTGAAAAGTTAGCAACATTGGGAATGAATGGTGGAGATTCAACCCAAGATTAGCAACCTTATCAACCAAGGGCGTGTGGGCTGTTTTGGGGAGGTTCAAGCATAGCAAATTTTCAAATTGTATGGCTGAAATTCAAGCACAATTCACCCCTCAATATCCTGGATTTTATTTTGCTTTTTAAGTCATTTAATGATGTAATGAGTCCATATTGCAATCAGCCACTATGGACTTTAGGATTAGCAAATAAGTCCAATGGGAAAGTCCCTAAGCATGCATGGCTATCTAGGTGAGCAAGTTTTATTTTTTTAATATTCTTTTTCCTACTTTTTAGTTATTTCAAAGCCTAAAAATTCAAGGCTTGGTAAATGATGTGGGCAAGGGTAGGTTCTTACACATACTTAAGCCGTCATACTGAAATTAATAAATGTCAAACTCAAAATCCTTGAATTTGAATTAAGGATTCTGAAAAATGAAACCCTTGGTATCCACTCTCACTTTCACTTTGAAAAGAAGAAATGGCTCTAATTTCAACACGACAATTTCACCAAAGAAATTAGGAGCTCTAGGAATTCAATTCAAACAAGGAATTGGGAATTTGAACACGAAAACTTAATGCAATCAAATACAATTAAGAAATGAAACACGCGTGAATTCTAATCCAGCTTGAGTTCAGATTGAAAATCGAAGAACCTTCTAATAAATCAATTTGGATGTAGAATTAAAATTTAATTAAGTAACTGAAATGGATCCAAGACATGAAACTTCAATTCACCATGCAAATAAATTTAACACTTAAATTAAATTAAATTCAAAAACACTAAATCAAATCAAATTAAATCAAAAGGAACCAAATACAAGACTCACCAGACTTGGAGACTCAAGCATTCAATGCTCAAATTCCAACTCAAATTTCTGTACCCTTTACAATGTACACCTATGACTATATTACTCTAGCAACTAGAAACTATGGAAAAGAATAATACAATAAAAATTTGCTAAGGCCAAAGCCCAACACATGCCCAAGGCTTTCCATGCTAGTTTCTTGCTAAACTAAAATCATCCAATGGCTGATTGCCACTTGGAATTCTTATTTCATTAAATGACTAAAAAAACACAGAAAAATAAAATAACACTACTGTATGTTCTGGGTGAAATCTGGGTTGAATCTCAGCCATCCATCTTGTAGAATTTGAGAAACAATGGCTTGATACCTTTCTCATTATCTTCTATATTTATAGTGTTGTACACAAATCAATTACAATCCCTTGAATAAGGGACACTGATAAGTACAAAGAATACACAAAGACGGAAAGTCAACACTTTCCATTAATACTCCCCTGCAAACGCGACGGTGGTGAAGCGACAAGTTTGGAACTAAGGACGGAGAACCGATGCTTTGGTAGCCCCTTGGTGAAAATGTCAACAAGTTGATCTTGAGAGGAGACAAACTGAATGTGATGAGATCCGACAGTAACATGTTCGCGAATAAAATGATAATCCAACTCAATGTGTTTAGTCCGAGCATGAAACACAGGATGAGCAGCCATGTAAGTCGCATTGAAATTGTCGTGAAATTGTCACAGAGAAGAAGTGTTAGAGAAGACAAAGGAAAACCGATCTCGCGCAAAAGATTCTGAATCCAGACTGTGTCAGCACAGGTGTATGCAATGGCCCTATATTCAGCTTCCGCACTAGAGCGGGAGACCGTTGGCTGTTTCTTCGCACACCACAAAATGAGATTAGAACCCAAGAAGATGCAATAAACAGTAGTGGACCAACGAGTCTCAGGACAACCGGCCCAATCAGCATTACAGTAAGCAATCAGTTGAAAAGATTTTGGGTCACGCACAAGAGGCAAACCACGTCCAATGGAACCTTTGAGATAGTGGAGGATGCGCTTGACGGCATCCGAATGAGAGGTGTGTGGCTGACTCATATATTGACAGACAATGTGAACGGCAAAGGCAATATCAAGCCGTTTAAGAGTGAGGTATTGCAGAGAACCGACAAGGTGGCAATACTCAGGTGGGTCCGAAAGCAAATCACCGAAGTCCGAAGATAAGTGAGTCTTAGCAGCAACCGGCGTGGAACAAGTTTGCAATCAAGCATCTTACTTCTGTTGACAATATCAAGGGTATATTTGTTTTGAGACAAATGTAACCCATTTGAGAGGGCAATCACTTCGAGACCCAAGCAGTAATGTAGTGGACCCAAATCTTTAATTTCAAATTCTATACCTGTAATGGCCCAGGTCAACAAAAATGGTTGTGGGAATGAAATAATAATAATAAATAGTATGAATATTACGATTCTACGATATTCGATTCACGATTCACACCCTTAAACCAATTTTCGATACAATTCGAGTTTGACAACATTGGGTAAGCATTGGGAATATTTGTACAATTCTATGCTCACAAGGTGTTTGATAATATGTTTGAGTGACTGTTGCTTTGTGCACATTCCAATACATAGTTGGATAAGGTTATGGTCTGATCTCCCTATGCTTATGTGTGATGGATGTGTATATATTGTATCGAATACATATGTATGAATTTCCCAAGATTCCTATGATTAGATGTTTACTATAATTGAGAATTCATAGATTTGTGATGTATTGAAGTATGATAGAATATATGATAAATCAAGATTGCCCAAGATATGGTCTTGGTAACTTCACATACTTGTGTATAGTTATGAGTAATGTATATATCACATGAGTTCTCATGATTGTGAATAGATTCTCAGATGGGTAACTCATATAATAGCATGATGAATGTGTTTTAATGCCATGCTTGGATTTTGTGATGATATTTACATCATTAGAGAGTACATATGTTGATAATGGTTGTGGTGGATCAACCTAACCATGTGTAGAATGAATTTCCATAATTTGAAGAGGAACTTGATAAAGGGTTAGACTAAGTGATATGGGTGAATTAAAGTCAAGTATCTTATAACTCAAGGGAGTTAACTTGTGCTACAATGGGGATAAGCTAGCATGATTGAGAATGCATGGAATGCAATGTAAATAAGAAAGCCTTATTTGATTTCCCCAAAGTAAAAGTATTACCACTCTCCAATGTCAACCCAAATGTGAAAATAATGAACTACAGTTGATCTGATCCACTATGTGGTACGTATGCAACTGAGAGCATTGTGCCTCAGCTCGATCAAAAGATGAATTGTGTCTCATCCATTTATATTAAGGATGATATAAGATGTTGAGCATATATGAAGAGTAGAAAAGGATTGGTGGGATATAGCTTCCCTAATATAGACCCTAATGCTAAATGTTGGATCCCTCGAAGGCGGCCCAAAGTGGTTCTGATGCCTTGGGAGTCCTGATATGATGAAACAAATATGTTTGTTACATGAGTAGAGCCCAGAATAGCTAGAAAACTGTGGAAATTCTTAAGATAGACAGATGAGGACTTTGGCACTGAGATGTATTTGACCAAGTCACTTGATTATATTGAAACGTGGTAGGGGTATGTCCCTCACGTGATGATTATACTGAGATGTGGTAAGGGTACGTCCCTCATGTGATGATTATATTGAGACGTGGTATGGGTACGTCCCTCACGTGATATTGATGATTATATTGAGACGTGGTATTGGTGCGTCCCTCACGTGATATTGATGATTGAGACATGGTATGGGTATGTCCCTCACGTAATGATGACGTTATTCCTCAGTCCGTTGAAAAAGGAAACTATCCGATCAGTAGATCATTGTATCTCACTGTTGTATAATTAAAATGATAAGATAAGTACATAGATTCCATAAGTAGGCTTAGAGTAGCCGTGACACCGCGGGAGCCTCGATATGAACATACCGAGACTGTGGCATTGAGATATTTATGTGACTTGGTCACTTGATATTGAGACGTGGTATAAGTACGTCCCCAGCGTGATTGTGATGTTTGATTTCCTGTCCCAGAGAGGTATTCGGGATAGTGGTGTTTTTCCACGAAGACTTAGTCCCGTGTGGTTGCCGTCGCAGGTTGAGTCCCTTACATGTTATATACTGTAAGTCGCCCTTACGACTAATCCGCACACTTGTTATGTGTGGTTACGCAAAGCTAGATACTATTTTACCCAATGGGGATGGTGCTAGCTTCGTTAGGCGCAGTCCGGCGGAGCTTGACTGAATCACTCATGAGGTTAAAGGATGCAGGGCGAGGTAGACTTGATCACGCCAGTCGTGGGTCTCCCACTTAGTAAGTCATGAGCCCTAAGTCTTGCTAGGGATCGTGGTATGTTTATGATATGATATGATGATTTGATATTGTTGCCATAGTCACGCAGTGATTCATTCGAGTGTTGTTCCTACGGATAAAAGATCTCATGATAGATGATGTGCCCCTTGATTAGTTATGCCCATGGATGGATTATACCCATGGAGGGATTATATTCATGGATGGTTTATACACATGAATAGATTATACTCACAGATAGAGTGTTACCAGGGATGGATATGTATACCCATAGAAGATGGTTCCCATGGTAGTCTGGATTCAAGCCCGGATGTATTGGTCTTATGGTGGACATATTGGTCCTATGGTAGACGTATTGGTCTTATGGTGGACATGTTGGTCCCACAGTAGATGTACTGGTCTCATGGTAGACATGTTGGTCCCATGCTAGACGTATTGGTATTATGGTGGATATGTTGGTCCCATGATAAATGTATTGGCCTTATGGTGGACATATTGGTCCCATGGTAAGCGTATTGGTCTTATGGTAGAGATATTGGTCTCATGATAGACATATTGGTTTTATGGATGGATATTATCGATGGTTATTCCCATGGATGGTTATTCTCTTGGAGAGCTTTGTGTTTATGAATTGATATTATTATCGTGGATGGTCATTCCCACGAAGGACATGGTTTCCATAGATGATTGGACTCATATTTAGAGTATTGTCCCTGAAGAAGGATATAGTACTTATGTTTGAGTATAGGTCCCATGGTTGATGTTCATCCCATGAGTGACATTGATCACATGGTTGACGTTGTTCCCATGATTGGTATAGACCCGTGATGGATGAGACCGACTGTAATACCCCAGCCCAATTTAGAGGTTAATTATAATTAATTGTGATTAATTAAATAATTTTTAGTCGTTAATTATGAATTATTTTCCTTTAGTCGTGAAGATTATCAAATAAGTTTTCTAACGGATCTGAGTTTGACTCGATCGAAATCCGATAGCTCTTTTAATTAAATTACAAAGGTATAAGAGCAAGTTATGAATATAATAATAATATTATTTTAAGTTTAAACCTTGGCTAGTAAATATTTTTTAAATTCCGGACCTAATGACATGCCAATCTCGTTATAGTTTCGCTAATTTATTTTACCTCTAATTTCTTAAGTGGTAAAACCCCAATTTGATAGGGTAGAGAAATTCCTAAAAATATACGGAGAGAGTCAGTACTCAATCTGTATTATAACTAAGCTGTTTATTTCTTTACACTCCAAAATAGTGAGTTTTTGATATTTGCTTTAAGCCATGAAATATGGGCCGTTGAATATTCTCTCACTTGGAAAATGTGCTTTTTGACTTCGAAACACTTCGAAACTTTAAAATGTTTTTATCAGACAAATTTACTCTATCAACCTATAAGGTTGGATCTTTTCAAAGAGATTTTTCAAAATTAGGAGATTTTGTTTAAAACGGTGATTTTTTGCTAAAACAATGGGTTTTTTACATGAGTTTCACTTCACATGCTTAATTTTTAGTACCCAACCTAATGGACTAATTGTATCAGTTAAGTGAGATCTTGAAATACCCAGATAAGAGATGGGACATAGAAGTAAATTGTAGAAAGAAGATAATAATAAAATATTATAAATATCTTAAGAAGATAAGTTTTAAACCTACCTGAAGCTACAAATATGTAGCTTTGCAACGTGTGCCGTGAAAAATGGGCTACCTTGATTATAAAAGGAGGAGGATTAGAAGGAAGTGAAAAGAAAAAAAAAAAAAGATATTAATAAAATAATAAGGCATTTAATGTATGTTTATCAAAATGCTACAAGCTACCTTTGTAGCTTGCAACGTGGGCAGTTGGGATTTACCCTGGCTGCTTATTTAAGGAATGGAAGTGAAGGAAGATTGGAGAAAAAGTAAAAAAAAAAAACTCCTTTCTTTATTTTTCTTCTTCTAGCTTTCATCCGTTTCAAACGACAGCAGACGCTCGGGTTTCCCGCGTTCCTTTGAGGATTTTCAAACTTAGTCAATGTTAGACAGAATTTTGCATCTAAGGTATCAAAACGATCCTATTTTTATTTTTATTAACTCCAGAGTAAGTTAGGAGTAGAATGGCTTAGTATTGGAGTTTAAAAATGGGATTTTCTAAATGGAGGGAAAAATTGGTTTCCTCTTAAAATTTAAATTTCACCCTCAAGATTTGTATTATTTTATGTTCAAAATATAGTTTTCAACCCTAAGTAAAATCGGGGAAAAGATTAATCCCAGCTAGCTATTGTATGTTTATTTTCCCGCCTTGTGTGTTTAAATTCCTATACTGTACCCTCTTGGCCAAATTTTCAATACGTCTCTGTGGTCCTTTTAGAAGGCAATACGAGGATAAGACACTGAGTACTTTTATTTACTTTACTGTCTCTGTACCCTCTGGGCCTCTCACAGTACGTCTCTGTGGTCCTTCTAGAAGACAATGCACTGAGTACTTTACATTTTTCATTTTATTGTAATGTTTTGAATGGCTGATAACTAACTTTCTGACATAATGTAAATGAGTAAAAAGAGCCTAGGTGACTCATTACAGATATCATGTTTTCTGAAAAATAGCATGGGGTTTCGAAAATTATTATGTGTATATACTGATAAATAGAAAATTTATACATTTTACTCTATCTTACAGATTTTCTATGAAAAATTCAACCGGAGAAGGTGAGGAGACTCGAACCGATACTATACTATATTGTATGTTAAACCCACTAACACCAGACTGAAATGGGACCCGTGGATATTTAAAATGGAAAAGACTATATAGGTCTAGAATATAAGACCTAACACTGCCTACATGTTAGAGATGTAAAATGTTCTAACTATGTAGAACGTAGGTCTTAAAAATGGTATAACGGAGTCGAAGACTTATAGCCTCTAACGCAGTATGGACCCATGGAGTGTCTGGGAATTGTTGGGTAAGAACTGGGTGAAAGCATTCATGTTATTAAATCCAGTTTTATATGTTTGTGTGAATATTGATTATTAATTGCAAGACTGCTAACATGAATATTTCAAGTGGTAAGTCCCCACGTAAGAAGGGCATTGAGAGTCATGCATGATTTTGCATTGTCATGCATTTGCACAGAATGAGTATGATATTAGGTAAGTCTGTTAAAGATAATAACATTAAAAAAATTAATATTGGCCACTGGGCCGTAACTACTGATGTTGGTTAAGCGCCGTCATGAACCACTGGGTTGGATGTGCTAGTAAGCCGGGTCGTGGAGACCTTATGCACTTGAAAGTTGCTACATTATTTCTGTGGAGGAATTAATGTTAGTTCTATTTGGAACTTCAAATGGGGGCTGACCAGGTGTTGTTGACATGGCTGGGGATTGACCCTAGTGTTAGCAATACTCACAAACTTAATTAAATACCTTAGAGAATGAACCTAGGGTGAAAATGAGATATGCTGATAACATGAATTTCTATTTCTGAGGCATGCACCGCTTAGTCATTGTTGCAATATATCCATTTGTTTTTAAGGTAAGTTCTCCCCACTGGGTTATTGCTCACGACCCTTACAATACAGGATATGAACCAGATGATGAAATGGAGGGACCAATGGTGCCTCGTTGAAAATCGAGACTTATAAGTTCCTAAGGGTTTCCGCATGTGGAAACCATTTGCCTGTTTTGAATGTGTTTATGTGCTTGTAATAAATATGTCTATATGGCATAAGAACCAATATTTGTAAGTTCTGACTTATTTATGTATATTACAATAGTATGTTGATATACTTTAATATCATCTCTCACGTGGTTTAAGTGTAAGACCAGATGGAAAGTCAATTGGGGCGAACTAAACAGACAACAGTTGCTGTTGCTAGAACGATACATCGACACGGGCGATACATCGACACGGGCGATATATCGCCAGACGTGTTCAACGACATGACGTAACCGACGATATATCGACAATGGTAGGTTAGTTGTGTCGGCCAGAGTAAGGACAGTTAAGTTAGGTTTAGTAGTGGTAACTAGAATGTCAGAACATGCGTGTGATTCACGTGTGTAGAGAGATCTTTTACATAAGGATTAATGGATTAATGTTGTTTAAAAAAAAAAATTAAGTCACGTTCCGGGCCCACATGTGGGTTCGGGCGTGACACTGACTTTATTTATAAGGTCCACAGTTGGACATTAGCATGCCTTGGTATGACATCATGAATAGCACGGGGTTAGTGCCAGAAAATAAATAAATAGAGAACTACGCAAGATCTGATCTCCATTGGATTACATAGGCAACTGATAATTCAGTTCGATCAAACCAAAGGTCCAATAAATCCTACGATCTGTAGGGATCTCATTACACGTGTGGGTGTCACACGTTTGGAGTATGAGTTGTGCATGCTTCAGAGTTGAGGAAAAAAAAAAAACTTATTTCTCACATGCCCGTTGGGTCGGGGCATGACAGTACCCAGTCGTTGAGTGAAAAACCGAAGAAGAGACGGTTGATTACCAATCAAGAAGATGTCATCAACATAAAGGGAGAAAGAGAACACTGGAACCTCGTCTGTATGTAAACATCGAGCTGTCAGCTTTGCTTTGAACAAATCCCGTCGACAAGAGGAAGGAACTAAAATGTTGAAACCATACCCTAAGAGCTTGTTTTAAACCATAATAGCTTTATGAAGTTTGCAGACGTGACGAGGACGATGTGGATCAATGAAGCCAGACGGTTGAGTAATATATATCTCTTCAGTCAAGGTGCCATAAAGAAAAACATTTTTGACATCAAGTTGGTGAACGGGCCAGGCAAAGGAAACAGCAAGACTAAGAGTGATGCGAATAGTGGTTGGCTTGACAACCGAACTGAATGTCTCATCATAGCCGGGAGAACTGTGAGGAAAGAGGGGCTCATCTGACACAAGAGAAGGGTCAGGGACAGGATAGTTGGAAAAAAAAAACCGCTTAGAGGATGCTCTGACTCTGATACCATGTAGAATTTGAGAAACAATGGGTCGAATCCTTTCTCATTATCTCCTATATTTATAGTGTTGTATACAAATTAATTACAATCCCTTGAATAAAGGACACTAATAAGTACAAAGAAAACAGAGGAAAATAAGGCCAGTTTCGTTCCAAATCATGCCTCATCAGTGCTTCTTCTTCTACATAAATGCTGCTTCCAACTCGGATTAAATGCTGAATTTTAGGGACTGAAATCCTCAGATTTGTAGCAGATAAGATTGTCCCAATTGGCTTGGGTTTCTTGTTCAAATTCCTGCCAAAATCATTCCCAAAATCAGGCCCATTTCAGCGCCTCACCCATGCACGTTCCTGGCTAGTTTCTTCTTGCTGTATGCAGTAGATTTAAAGCCCTTAATTCCAGGTTTCTTGCAGTTTTTAAACGCCCTTAAGTTGGTCATTCATCCCAAAAAATCAGCCTTGAATTTGGAAGGAAGCACCTTCCATTTTGGATTTATAACACAGTAACAGTAGGCCCATTCAGTTACTGAATTAACCGGGTTTTCTGATATGTTGGCACTCCACTGTTGCATTGCAGATAGATATACACAGCAAGTTGGTTAAGGTTGGGCTTCATACGGTATTTGCTTATCTCTGTGAGACTGCATGATACAGTCTTTTCTTGGTAATAGAACAGCACAGATAAACCATAGAGAAGTTCCGTGGACTGCATGGATACCTTATTGCTGCACAGCATACAATTAGCAACGTGTATAACTGGGTCGTGTATGGCATATCTTCTGCTAGGACTGACGATAAAAGCATACACGCAGCACGACGAGATGACAGAAACATAGAGAGCACTGAAAGAGAGAAGCAGCAAGGGTATTTTGCAGGCTTCAATAGAAATCACTGTGACTGTTTTCTCAGGAACAGAAACGGTGTGGGCTGCACATTAGGGACGATCCCTGGAGGATAAGGCACACAGCAGGGCCCGGAACTCGGGCTGGGTTCTCAGGCAGTTTTCTACTAGTCTGTGCTGGGTTCTGAGTGAGACGTCTGAACCAAGAGAGAGAAAGGAAGAGGAGAGATTAAGAAGACAAAGACCAGCAACTGGGCTTATGCCGTGGGAATCATCTAATGCTCTCTCAACTGAGCAAAGTGATTGTTTCTCTCTTATATTAAGTTTATTTATTCTCTTTGAATAAAATTACACACTCAGTTGACGTAGGCATGTCTTTGCCGAAACATGTAAATCTCAGTGTCCCATTTGGTGTGGTATGTTTTGTTGTGGGCCAGCCCCACTTATGGGCCTACTGGGATTAGGGCCAGTAGGGTGACTTAAGCCCTATCTTATTTGTCTCTTCTTCTGTATTATTATATTCCTGTGTAAAACACAGAGAGAGGGATTAGAGAGAGAGTGAGAGTCAGGGAGATCTGAGAGGGAGAGACCTTGTAATCCCCTGTACTTGTTTTTCTACTTAATAGATTTGATCTCGCTCCGTGGACGTAGGCGTTCTAGCCGAACTACGTAAATCTTATGTCGTTTATATGATTGTGTTATTTGCATTTGATTAATCTCTAATGCCCAACAAGTGCTATCAGAGCCGAAGGTTATCGGATTCGGACAAGGTTCAGTCGAATCGAAGACGGTGAAAAAATCACACAGACCGTCGGAGGACATCGGACGGAAAACCAGCCGTGTCGGCTGAAGAGGATATTGTTCCATCGATTAAAAAAAAAAGGGTTTTCAGCCGGAAGTGAAGGCAGCCAGTAGCGGCCATCGGTGGAGAGACAGCAAGCAGGCGGCGATCGGCGGCCAGCAGAAGAGGCGCACGCAGCAGGCAAAATACACCACTCGCCGAACCAGATCGATCTGAGGACTCAAATCTGAAGCAAGAAGAAGGGCAGTCGACAACCATATCTAGTCTTAGGGCAGCAAACTCACCCAGATCTGAGACTCAGCCAGAGAGGCGAACGCCGGAATTTCGAAGGTAATTGCAGATACAGAAAGGAGATCTGCACAGAAGCGCAACCAGAGGTTGAGAAGAAGAACAGCAGCCAGCGCAAGGGAGAGAGGATTCCATCGCTTGAGCTGCAGGCGGATCTAATCTCAAGCAAATCAGAACAGATCTGAAAATCGCAGATCTCCCCAGACGGCGGAAAGAACCAACGCCGGAGAACAGAGGGTTTTTTTTTTTTTGCCCAGACCCAATCGCAGCACAAGATCTGAGATTGAGATTGCTGCGACATCGTGCGGCGGAAATCAAAACGCCGGCGGACAGCAGAAGGGTTTTCCGGATCTGATTTCTCCGATCGATTCCACATTCAGATACAGCAGAGTGACGATCTGAAGAAGACGGTAGCCATCATCAGATCTGAGAGTGCAAACAAAGCAGCCAGCAGACATAGAGCAGCAGATCTGCAAATCTCGGCCGGAAGAAAAGACGGCGGCGGCAGTAACAGATCTGAGACCCAGATCCGAGGATCGCCGGGAGGAAAAAAAAAAAATACCGTGAAAGGATCCTGGTCACAAATTCGAAGAGTATCAAAAAAAAAAAAAAAACAAAAGAAAAAAAAGTGGTTTGGAGGACCACCATTTCCTGCACACCTGAGGGACCACCATTTCAAGTGCACCCAGGGACCACCATTTCAGGTGCACCAGCGGGACCACCAATTCCAGTAGTCCGCAGGACCACCATTTTCAGTGCACCCGAGGGACTACAAATTCAAGTACTCCTGCAGCGGGGAAAACAACGGTCCAGAATTGTTTTACAGTTTCCGGAGTCAGTAGGACTCGAAATTGAGATCCGTCTTCGCCTGTGTGATCATGGCACTGAGATCTACGCAGTGACCGGTGTGGTTTTGTTTTCTGGAGGAATCAACAGTGAGAGCCAAGCAGTGGCGTTTGTAGAAAGGAGATCAGCTGAGTTCTCTTTTCTCTTATTATTCATAACTGTCATCTAATTTTTACACATTATTCTGCCATGTGTTTGAATGATTGAACCACCCAAGCAGTGAGGAGTTCGGGGATAATCAGTTGGATGCCAGTAGTAGATCCCTAGGTTTGTGCAGGGCTACAAATTTACACTGTTGGTTATTTGCTTCCGTATTTGCGCACCAAAATTAAACAAAGGACAGTGACAGAATGGCATCCAGTTCCAATTCTACAGTTATGAAATTGGTACCGGGCAATTATCTCCTATGGAAGATCCGGATGCAAGATCTTCTGATTAAGCATGATTTATATTATCCCATTTTAGGAGATGTATCTATGCCTGATGATATGAAGGAAAAGCCGAAAGAATGGGAATACAAGCATTTGAAGGCTGTCAGCCTGATTAGGGAGTATGTCGATGACACCATACTTCACCATATCACAGAAGAAAAAAAAGCAGATGAACTGTGGACCAAATTGTCTACAATGTATGAGAGCAAGGCGCCAGTGAACAAAGCCTCTGTTATTAAGAGACTGGTGAGACTGATATACAATGAGAACATGTCAATGTCAGAACACCTCCGCAACTTTCAAGGTATGGTGAACCAGTTGGCTAATGCGAAGATCATCTTTGCAGATGAGATTTTGGCTCTTCTTCTCATAGCAACACTACCACAGTTTGATTATTTTGAGACTCTGGTGATTGCTTTGAGTAACTCTGCACCCGGTGGCCAGCTATCCTTAGAAACAGTCAAAAAGTCATTGATGAATGAAGAAATGAGACGGAAAGAAAAGGGCATCGCATCTTCTTCTTCCGGAGCATATGTGTCACAGGATAGGGGTAGAAGACATAAAACTTATGGTCGCCAGGACCATAGAAGCAAGAGCAGACCCGATGGAGGTAACAGATCTCAGAGCAGAGGCAGACACCAGAAAGTGTTTTCATTGTGGTAGAGCAGGGCACTTTAAGAATCAGTGCAGGGTGTGGAAGAGAGAAAATAATCAGACTGTGCAGTATCAGGAACGAAAGCCAGCTTCTTCAGACACCGCAGCTGCAGCATCTCAGGAGCAGCGTACTCTTGTCATAGTGACCACAAGTGAGGGGGAGAGTCTGTCCATTACCCCCTCCTCATCTGAGTGGGTCATTGACACTGGTGCCACTTATCATTATAGGCCTTACAGGAGTTTCTTCTCCACATATACATCCGGAGAGTTTGGAACAGTTCGGATGGGCAACTCTGCATGTTCCCCTATCACTGGAGTTGGGAACATTACTATGAGGACTAGTCATGGCTGTGAGATTAGTTTGAAGGATGTGAGACATGTGCCAGACATCAGATTGAACCTCATTTCTGCGAGGGTACTCGGCACAGAGGGATACATCAGTACATTCGGCGGAGACCGATGTAAGATCAGCAAGGGGTCGCTTACCATGGCACGAGGGGTGATCAGAGACCACCTGTATGTTCTGACCGGCACAGTTTGCACCGGCCAGATCCACGCAGTGCAGAGAGAGAGTGCTTTCTCTCTATGGCACCGGAGACTTGCACATCTGAGTGAGAGAGGGTTGCAAATTCTTCAGAAGAAAGCCCTTATTCCACGGACTGAGTGCACCCGGCTAGACAGTTGCGAGCATTGCATCATGGGCAAGCAGACAAGAGCTTCCTTCAATCTAAAAGGCCACATAAAGGTCAGGAAGTTAGACCTAATATACTCAGACGTTTGTGGACCGATAGAGGTGGAGTCATTGGGTAAGAACAAGTACTTCGTTACCTTCATTGATGATTCTACGAGAAAGTGCTGGATTTACTTCATAAGATCCAAATATCAGACTTTCTCATTCTTCCGTGAGTTTGTTGCCTCTGTGGTAAGAGAGACGGGTAGAAAACTGAAATGTCTGAGGACCAATAATGGTGGAGAGTACACATCGGGAGAGTTTAAAGAATTCTGCAAGAAGAACGGCATTCGACATGAGTTGACAGTGCCAGGGACTCCCCAGCATAACGGTGTAGCAGAGCGCTACAACCGCACCATTGTTGAGCGAATGCGTTGCATAGTTCACAACGCAAATCTACCCAAGAGATTTTGAAGCGAAGCAGTGAGGACAGCAGTATACCTCATTAACCGCTCACCATCAGCTCTCCTAAATGGTGAAGTGGCAGAATGTTTGTGGACAGGCAGAAAGGTTACCTACAAGCATCTCAGAGTTTTTGGCTGCGTTTGCTATGCACACATCCCTGATATGTCGAGAAAGAAATTGGATGTAAAGTCGACATTGTGTGCGTTTATTGGTTATGGTGATCCAGAGTTCGGATACAAACTGTGGGATCCAGCTCAGCAGAAAATGTTCAGGAGTCGAGACGTGGTATTCCGTGAAGATGAGTTCTTCAATGAGAACAATAAACCCACATATTCCAGTGACCTAGATCAAGGTCCCATCTCCACTCCGGACACACCTCAGTCAACAGGAACACCTTCTCCTTCACCTGCACCGCCAGTCAGTCAGTCAGACGACAGTGGGTCAGATGTTCCTTATAGCAGTCACAGTGACAGTGTCAGTGAGCTAGCAGATACATTTACAGATGAGACAGTTAATGAGCCGGTACATGATACAGTTGAGGATACAGTGGAGGATGATCAAGACAGAGATAGACAGTCAAGCGAGGGAGAGCAACCCCCCAGTACTTCTACATCGGAGGATGTTATACCTCCGAGAAGGTCTGATAGAGAGCACAACCCATTCAGGAGATACCCGAGCTCCAATTATGTGTTGATGACCAGTGAGGGGAAGCCTAAGAGTTACTCAGAGTCTATAGACGACAAAAACAGAATTCACTGGGGGAAAGCTATGGTAGAAGATATGATGTCTCTTAAAAAGAACAACACATATGAGCTGGTTGATCTACCAGTTGGCAGGAAGGCCCTACAAAATAAATGGGTCTTTCCAGTGAAAAAGGATGGAGACAAAGTTCTAAAGTATAAAGCCCGCTTAGTGGTGAACGGCTTTGGACAGAAGAAGGGAGTGGACTTCGACGAGATATTCTCACCAGTAGTGAAGATGAGCTCCATACGAGTTATGTTGGGCTTAGCCGCGAGTCTAGATCTTGAGATTGAACAGATGGACGTGAAAACTGCATTTCTTCACGGTGACCTAGGCGAAGAGATCTACATGAAACAACCCAAGGAGTTTGAGTTGAAGGGCAAGGAGAACCTTGTTTGCCGACTCAAGAAGAGCTTGTACAGATTGAAACAGGCACCGCGGCAATGGTATAAGAAGTTTCACTCTTTCATGACAGAAAATGGATACAAACATAATTCAAGTGACTCATGTGTTTATTATCAAGAGTTCAAGGGTGATCAGTTCATCATCCTGTTACTATATGTGGACGACATGCTGATATTTGGAAAGAGTTCTGAATTGATCAAGTTGTTGAAGGCAGACCTGTCAAAGGCGTTTGACATGAAAGATCTTGGCCCTGTGAGACAGATTTTGGGTATGCAGATTGACAGAGATAGAAAGAAAAAGAAGATTATCTTGTCCCAAGAGAAATACATTGAAAAGGTCTTAGAGCGATACGGCATAAGGGATTGCAACTCCGTTAGCACTCCTCTCGCCGCTCACTTCAAGCTGAGTAAGGAATGTTGTCCTTCATCAGAGACAGAGAAAGACAAGATGAGTCAGATTCTATATCAGTTGGCAATTGGTAGTCTCATGTACGCGATGGTTTGCACGAGACCTAATATAGCACATGCAGTTGGATTGGTGAGCAGATTTATATCAGACTCAGGACATGATCATTGGGAGGCAGTGAGATAGATCTTCAGATACTTGCGAGGTACATCGAGTATGGGCATCATGTTTGGTGGAGACCCTTTGATTACCGGCTACACAGATGCAGATATGGCAGGTGACCTTGATGGTCGCAAGTCCACTTCTGGTTATCTTTACACACTTGCTGGAGGAGCCGTCAGTTGACAATCCAAGTTACAGAAGTGTGTAGCACTTTCTACGGCAGAGGCAGAGTACATTGCTGCAACAGAAGCTGGGAAAGAGATGGTTTGGCAAAAGGGATTCCTTCGGGAAATAGGTATCAAACAAGAGGACTACACAGTGTATTGTGACAGTCAGAGCACCATCGACTTGAGTAAGAATGCCATGTATCACTCAAGAACCAAGCACATTGATTTGAGATATCATTCGTTGAGAGCAGCTATTGAAGATAAACAGATCAGTGTAAAGAAGATTCACACAGACCACAATTCAGCAGACATGTTCACCAAAGTTCTTCCAAAGAACAAGTTTGAGTTCTGCGTAGGGGCATCTGGCCTCTTGAGAAGATGACATCCATGTCAGAGTGTTCTCCTCCTCCTGGGGCTGGAGGGAGAGATTGTTGTGGGCCAGCCCCACTTATGGGCCTACTGGGATTAGGGCCAGTAGGATGACTTAAGCCCTATCTTATTTGTCTCTTCTTCTGTATTATTATATTCCTGCGTAAAACACAGAGAGAGATTAGACAGAGAGTGAGAGTCAGGGAGATCTGACAGGGAGAGACCTTATAATCCCCTATACTTGTTTTTCTACATAGTAGATTTAATCTTGCTCCATGGACGTAGGCGTTCTAGCCAAACCACGTAAATCTTGTGTCGTTTATGTGATTGTGTTATTTGCATTTGATTAATCTCTAATCCCCAACATGTTTTGCTTTATTTATTTTATCGTGCTATGGATTGTTCCATTGTTTTTCTACATATTATTTCTAACATCCAGGTGGGGTCCACATGATGGTGACTCATCATTGACATGGCAGTTCGACTTGGGTCTCTTAGAGAATCAAACAGGTTTGATTTATTGGGCTTTTGGGCCCAAAATTTCTCCTAAACGGGCCCAAGCCCAAACTGTCTTAAATGAACTTTAAATCTAGTACAAGTGGGTCCATTAAGTGCTCTACAGGCCCTTCCTTCCCTCCATCGATCCGAGTATGGATTCAGAGAGCTAATTCATCAATTTTTTCCAATCGAGTCTCGATCAGGTCATCGTCAGACTCATTAGGTTTGATGTCCGCATAGTCAACCATGTAATACACAAGTTGAAGTTGAATCAAATTTGAAGCTAAGGCTTTGGAAAGTCTCTTCAAGTGTGGTGAGTTCTTTCTTGATTTCTTTTGAATTAAATTGTGTTTGTGTTGAGTTAATTTTAATCTTATGCGATTGGTGTTTTAATTTGCATCGTGAATTTGAATGTCAAAGTCTTGCATTACCGATACTATATTAAAATTGGATTCCACAATCCAAATTTAATTCATTAAAGGTTCTTTGAATTTCAATTTGAATTAGTAACACATTAGAATTCCTGCATACATTGGTCTGTTTAAATTGCATTTGATTAGTAAAAGATTCAATCAATTGCATCACTGTGCATTCAAATTATCAATTCAATGTTCTAATTGAATTCTTAGAACACCTAATTTCATTGGTTGACTTGAGTGTTGAATTATTCTAGTGAAATTAGAATCATCTTTCTTTCAATAGTGGAGGTTAGGATTAAATTTACCAAGGTTTCTATCATTGAGATCTTTGATTTGAATGGTAGAATTCAGGTCTAAAACTTATCTTAAGTTGAGGGTTGAAGGAAGTGTGTAGGATATTGACCGAAGTGGATATCGAATCTGTTGCAATTACGACCAATAGCCATCATCACCCAATCACACCATAATTGAGAGGAGGGCCAATGGACGTGACATGATAAAAAGAAAGTCCCAATTGCAGTGACTTGATCTAAGGAGAATGAGATGACAGCCCATTTCAACCTTACTACAACTCATCCAACCAAATCCAAAGAAGCCAAAACACACTGCATGAAGTCCATGAGTTGGATGATACAACCCTGTACTTGTTGACGGTGGCTCAATTCCTCAAAACAAGGAGGCTGACGTGGACATGCAAATCTATACATGGCAGCTTGAGGGAATCCCAATCAGAATGGGATTGGCAAGACAAAGAAAGAAGGAGTCTTTCTTTGTTTGACAATTGCTATATACGGTCTTGTTGTACACAGCAATAAGAGAGAAAATAGGGATTTGCCGTGTACAACATGGAGGAGTTGTTTTCTTCTATAAGTATGGAACTCACCAACGTGAAGGGGTGTGGAATCTCAACAGTACCAAAAGTGGGAGAGCAAACAAAGGTACGGCCTTTGGCCGTGGGCCTCTAATGGCCGCATGGAGTGATCCAATGCAGTGGTGGCAATAGAGGTTTTGCTCTCAATGGTACGCAGATCTGACGATGTCTGGAGGACAGCTCTACGGCCGAAGAGGGGCAGAGGCAATAGTGCAGTACCGCTGCAGATCTGGGTTTTCAGATCTGTGAGTGGTAGCCAGCAGAAGTGCGGGTGGAAAGACGAAACCCCTTCGCCAAAGCAGAAGTGCAGATCTGTGTGTGTGGGACACACCATCATCGGAGACGCTCGCGTTTGAGAAGCATATCAGGAGTTGCTCGTAGGACGCAGGAAGCGTAGAGGGAGGAATACAGAAGTTGGATTCACTATTCTGGATATGAGAGAGATTCACATCAACTGAGAGGTGACGTCGGTGTGTCTTATACATGGGTGTACAAAGGGCTCGGGACTTTGGATTTGGGCTCATGACTCAAGGGAGTCATATTCTTTTACATGTATTTCTTTCTCATTTATAGTGAATATTCTGTCGCTCTGTGGACGTAGGCCAGGTATGCCGAACCACGTTAAAATATTGTGTTGTGCTGTGTTTTTATTTCCGTTCGATTTTTCTTGTTTCAGCGCATAACGCTAACAAGTGGTATCAGTAGCTTTGGTTGGAGACCAGGGACTCGTGGGTGATCGGAATACAACACAATGGGCATGAGAGGAGTGCCGAGCACAAAGTTCGAGGTGGAGCCCTTCGACGGGACAGACGGCTTTGCAGAAGAGTGGGAAAAAGACCAACGTGGACTGCAACTTTCAGATTTGGTGAAAGTGCACACTGACGTGTGTTACAAAGTGCAGTAGATCGGTCTTTGTAGGAAGGTGCAAACTGAAGCCAGGACATCACACTGCTGGACATACACATGGCTCAATTCTTAGCTGCATGCGTTGAGGAGGAATGATGCAAAGCTGCTTCATTCAAGGCCCCAACATGCATGGACGTTGACTACATGTCAACATGCATGTTCTGGGGATTGTTACACGCAGTAACATGGATGTTTTGCATGCAAGATGTGGCATGGTTTGGGCTAAGGACTGGATGTGTTGGACGTTGACAAGAAGTGTCTCAACAGGAAGTACATGCATGGTATTTGCATGGGAAGATGGGTGGTGTGGCTATATGTATCTATATGGGCTGAAATAGATAGCAACGTGTGTTTGCTGAAATAAGAGGCTTCTGCAAACTGGTTTTGCAATGGAAAAAATCAGCAAGAGGGCTGCGTACAGCTGAAGCGGCAGCGACGTAGCAGGCGAGAGAGTTGCCGATGGGTTGGAGGCATTTGTCACAGTTATCTTCAGAAGTTGGCGGAATCTTCGCCAAGGTGGAGATTGTTGACGGTGGCTCAATTCCTCAAAACAAGGAGGCTGACGTGGACATGCAAATCTATACATGGCAACTTGAGGGAATCCCAATCAGAATGGGATTGGCAAGACAAAGAAAGAAGGAGTCTTTCTTTGTTTGACAATTGCTATACACGGTCTTGTTGTACACAGCAATAAGAGAGAAAATAGGGATTTGCCGTGTAAAACATGGAGGAGTTGTTTTCTTCTATAAGTATGGAACTCACCAACGTGAAGGGGTGTGGAATCTCAACAGTACCAAAAGTGGGAGAGCAAACAAAGGTACGGCCTTTGGCCGTGGGCCTCTAATGGCCGCATGGAGTGGTCCAATGCAGTGGTGGCAATAGAGGTTTTGCTCTCAATGGTACGCAGATCTGACGATGTCTGGAGGACAGACGGCCGAAGAGGGGCAGAGGCAATAGTGCAGTACCACTGCAGATCTGGGTTTTCAGATCTGTGAGTGGCAGCCAGCAGAAGTGCGGCTGGAAAGACGAAGCCCCTTCGCCAAAGCAGAAGTGCAGATCTGTGTGTGTGGGACACACCATCATCGGAGACGCTCGCGTTTGAGAAGCATATCAAGAGTTGCTCGTAGGACGCAGGAAGCGTAGAGGGAGGAATAGAGAAGTTGGATTCACTATTCTGGATATGAGAGAGATTCACATCAACTGAGAGGTGACGTCGGTGTGTCTTATACATGGGTGTACAAAGGGCTCGGGACTTTGGATTTGGGCTCATGACTCAAGTGAGTCATATTCTTGTACATGTATTTCTTTCTCATTTATAGTCAATATTATGTCGCTCCGTGGACGTAGGCCAAGTGGGTCGAACCACGTTAAAATATTGTGTTGTGGTGTGTTTTTCCGTTCGATTTTTCTTGTTTCCACGCGTAACGCTAACAGTACTTTGTAGATCCATGAAGAATGAGGACAGTTAATAGCTAATGTCGTAGGAATTTCCTATAGCATTTTAAAATAGAACAAATAGCACACTGGTAAAACACACTGGTGTGGCACAATGAGATGTGATGATCTCAACTTCAACTGCATACCAAAATTGCGTCATTACCATCCAACCATTCATTTTACTATCTTAAATTAGGTGGCTTGAAATTCTAGATAAGGTTACTTTTAATAATGCCATTCAACACGAGACATTTCAACTAATGTAAACACTGCCTTCTCGCACTTCCAGGCATGGTGTGACTCACGGATGTTCTATTTTGGAAGCGGTGAAACTCGAGTTGGGTCGGGTCGGGTCGGATTTCAATAAATCCAACTCAATCTATGTCAAAACTTATTGAAGCCAACCCGACCCAAATTACCGACCCGAGTTACTCAACCCGATTGACTTGGATCTGACCCAACTCAATTCGAGTGTTCTTTTATAACTTGGTGTACTCGAGTTGGGTCGGATTAAGTCGGGTTGATTTTAAATTTCTCAATCCGACCCCACCTAAATTTTATGTTGGTTTTTTACCTAATCCGACGGTCACACCTAAGATATACAAATACATAATCTAAACCCATTGATTTCTCGAGTCGGGTCATGCGGGTCAGGTTAAAACCCGACCCAAGTTTCACCCCTATATTTTGGAATGCCATGGGGTTGCCGGTGCCACAGCGTGGCGTTGCCACAGAGGATCCTGACTCATCCTCATCCACAACGTGGCAAATTAGAAGTAGAGCTCAAGCAATCCCTGTACCCAACATTCATTGACCACGTTTTGAAGTAGTCCTCGGGACCACCAAACCGTTCCTTTAAAAATAACGGGAAATGAGAGCTTGTTAAGTTGGGCAAACCCTCAAGAGAAGCCACGACACGTTAAAAACAAGATCTGCTCCAATCTGTCCCAATTACCGGACCTAAAAACATGAATGCACGTAACAACAACAACAACAGTAGAAATAACCACAGTAACAGCACCACTAGTAATAATGATAATAATAATAATTAATAAACAAAAATTCAATCGGGAGATGATCTTCTGAAATTTTCTTCTTATCATCCAAATTTAGAACTCATACGCAATGATTCGCATCGAAATCATCTCAAAATAAGAGAGAACAAATTAAAATAATAACAATAATAAAAGGGAGAAGAAAGAAGGAAGAAGTTATAGAATACCGTTTGCTGGAGGCCTGTAAGGTAAATGGCTTGAGAGCAGGTGGATTTGCCAGGGCAAAGAGCATTTGTGGTGACATCGACGAGCACCGAAACCGTCATCTCTTCCGCAATCCAGTGAATGCAGAGAGGCACCAGCAGATGAATCAGAGGACGCAGAGCTCGGAACGCTCTCAAACCTTCCCATTCCACCATCTTCTTCTTCTTCTTCTATTTTCTTGGTAAATAGGAGCAGATGAAATGGTAGTATCTTCTTGGATTTCGAAAAGAAAAAAATGAGAAACTCGAGGTGGGTTGTATAATGGTAGACTGGTAGGTGTATTTATAGGCGTAGAGAAGGCGGGATCGCGTGCTGTCCGAACTCTCTCGTGTGCATCGCATGTGCGAGCACGAGCCGGACTGCGCCTCCCGCGAACGTCCTTTTCAGTTTTCACGGCCGTCGCTTACGACTCCGAAGTCTGCACCCGTCTGACTCCAGTAATGGTTTCTGTTGATGCTTAAGGTAATTTTTTACTACTAATAAATAATTATGTCTTGTTAAAAATTGTTAACTCCCTCAAATTTTTAAATGATTTAGACTTGTATACATTACGTACTCTTAAATCTTTTCTACGCTTGATTTAACTAGTGTCATGAGTCGTTATTAAATATTTTATTAGACTATATTGAAGAATAGAATCCATTTTTTTAATAGTTTAAATAAAATAACTCTTCCATCAATTATTACTGTAAAGAAAAATAATAAAAATATCAGCTTATATGTCACTATTTAGTATTTACACAATCAAGAGTGAATAAAAAATACATTCAGCATCTTTTATTATTTTTTATTTTTTATTAAAAAACTATGAGACAAAATATTAAATTACAAAAGGTCCTGTCATGTGATGCAAGCACTGGCTCCACATGTATCAAAATGTAAATTAAGTCAACATGTTAGTGTTTTATTATTTTTTATTTTGTTTGATGACTTATTTCATCACTTTATATTAAAAGAAAAAAATTAAATAAATAAAATTAATGTATTGATATTGAAAATATTTACAAAACCTCCTTTTATAAAATTATAAAATGCCATGTGTTAAATTTTAATAATATTTTTGGTTGCATCATCACATTTCACCATTCACTTATCCTGAACTTGGAAGCCGGTCTATAAACAACTCCTATTTGATAGCCTCCCATCAACTCCTCTTTTTAGCTCTATGTTTAATACCTAACCTATAAAAAATGTATTAAATGTCTTATGGAACTTTTACTTGATGGAGCTCATAAATTTTACTCTAATATAAACATTTTTAGAGTTTTTAAGATTATTTACTTTTAAAATTTGTTTTAAACAAATTATTAATTTTTAAAATTTCAAAAAGTCTAACTTTTATGGTATAAATTTTTTAAAAGGACCCTTGATTGCCATTGATTGATTATCATCAGCATTTCCATTGAAATTTTTATACATTCTATTAAAAGTTAATACCACTTAAAAGGTAAAGAAGTAAAAATATTTTTAGACTAACAGCATCTCAAAAATTAGTTGCATCATATATTTATAGTTCAATATATTAAGTTTGAAAAATTAACAGTAATCAGGAAACTTTATTCTAATCCAAGAGTGGCTAAAATTGTAGTCAAAAGATCAATTTTGGGACAATGCGCAGCGCCGCATCAGTTGTAATAAATGTAAATTTTTTTTTGTAAAAGTGAGAAAGGGTAATTTTATTCTTGTATAATCTAAAGAATTGATTATACACTTTTATATGGAGAAATTGATGGGTTATGCCAGTCCATTTTTCTTTTTTCTTTTTATAAACATGTTATAAAAAACAATAGTATAAATCGGCAGTAAAGTTGATAAGATATAAATTGACTAAAATTCAGTTTAAAATACAATTTTTAGTTAGTTGAGTTTTGTCGCTCCCCACCCCAACGTGGACCCATGATATGACGAGAGCTTTTTTCTTACACACAGGAAAACCTATACTGGTTTCTAAATTCTAATCCACCTGAAGTCATATATATTGTAACTCGGTAGAGTCCCGTCTCATAATGTCGCACATGATCACCTAGGTTCACACGCAGGGCCGATCCTGAGATTTTAGGGGCCCTAGGCGGACTTTCAAGATGGAGCCCTTTACACTTAAAAAAAAATCATACTTTTTTTTAACAAAGTGTAAAATATCCAAAATAAAATATCATAATCAAATTTATAACACAGTATTATTTAAAATTTATTCTTCTTCGGTTTTGAGATACAAAATTACTAATTAAATTATTATATTTAAGTTATTTTAACATATCTTTTTTAATAGATAAGATAGTTAATCCATTTAATCTTTCTTATGACATTATAGACCGAAGCTAAGATTTTATCAATTTTAAATTTGAAAAACTTCTTTCTGCAGATATAACTGTTACTGGTATAGTAAACATTATTCTATAAGCAATTCATGCATTTGGATAACAACAATTCATTATTTTTATATAATTTAGCACTTTAATTGATTCTTTTACTTCTTTTGGTATTCCATCTTTCAAAATTTTTAATTCTGAAAATAAATCACTTTCATCAATATCAGAAATCATTTCATGTTTTAGAAAATCTTTAAGTTTATTATAAGAACTCTTCAAAATATTATCATCTAAAGAATTTAACTTTTTCAAATCAAACAAAAATCCAAAAGTATCTTCATATATTTGAAATTGTTCAAATTTAATCTTAAGTGACATGAGAGCTTGATCAATTATACGTAAGAAGTAATTAACTCTAAAAGACTCTTCAGGTGATTGTGTTATCTCGTCACTAGCATTCTCATCAAAATGTCTTTTTCTACGAATAATACGTTTTTCTTGAAATATAGGTTCAATTTTCATTTCTCTAGCAATTTCTTTAGCATCAATCATGGCAGATTTAAATCCACTTTCTCTTTGAATTTCAAAAAAAGAATGAGGCCTTTTAAAGAATTTAAAGCACCTTCAATATTCTGTCTTTTGCTTGTAAAATTTTATTAGTGGTATTAACTGCAAACAATATATTATACCAAATAACTATGCCAAATGAAAATTCAAAATTTTCAATTTTTAATGTTGTTAAGTCTTCAGCATCTTACGATTTTCAGAAGTGTTCGCTAAGTCAATTAAAGCATTTTTAATTTGTGGAGCTTGGAATCTAATTGCTTTTATACTTTCAATTTGACTTTTCCAACGTGTTTGTGATAATGATTTAAGTGTGATACCTTTAACATAATTTTTAAAAATCGTCCACCGCTTTTTAGAAGATGAAAATACATTATATATATGTTGTACAATTCCAAAAAATATTTTACTTTAAGAACAAGAATTTAGCATATCACAAAGTGTTAAGTTAAGACTATGACAACCATAAGGTGTATAGAATGCTATAGGATTAATTTGTAATACTCTATTTTGTACTCTTTTATGTTTTCCTTTCATATTAGAACCATTATCATATCCTTATCCCCTCACATCATCAATATTAAGTTCAAGAGTTTTTAGAACATCTATAAGTTCATTAAAAAGCCATTCTCCCAATGTATCGTACACCTTTAAAAATCGTAAGAAAAACTCTTCTACTTTTACTGTACTTGTTGAAATATCCACACAATGTACCATGATAGACACTTATTCTTCATGACTTATATCTGTAATACAAAAAAGTATGATTGAAAAATATTTTGATTTTTTGATCCTCTTAATTATTCCACTCTTTATCTCACCCGCTAACAAAAATATTAATTCATTTTGAATTTTATGACAAAGATAGTGATAATGAATTTCTTTATCTTGAATACGTCGAATGTTTTCTTGCATTATAGGGTCAAATTCGGCAATCATTTCAATAAAAGTCAAAAAAATTTCATTACTTTCTTCATAAATTTTTTCATTGTCTCCACGAAATGCCAAATTGTTTTGAGCAAAAGCTTTTACAACACTAATTATCCTTAATAGTACTTGTCTCCAATGTTTATTATCTTTATTATGTTCTTGCCTAATTTTATCAATTGTTTCATTTTTTTCAAATCTTATTTTCAATTCCATCCATTTTCTCATGTTAGTAATATGGTCATTACTAGTTTCATGTCTCTTAAATCTACAACTAAGATTTTTCCAATCATTAACCCCTTCATTTGCCAATTGAGTTTTGATTCCATCTTGATTAAACAACTTAAAGCAAAAATAAAATACTTTATCTAAAACAATTGAGTACACTAGCCATATTTTATCAAGTTTTTCTCCATTTGGTAAATATCGAATATATTCTGTAATAGAAAAATGTCTATTGGTTGAATCTTTAGGAAAGTTAATATCATCATCTCTAATGGGACTTCTTTTTACCAATATATCTCTCAAATTTTGGTCAATATTTTTCCAATTACCCAGATCATAAATGTTTAAGGAAACATGTTCATTGAAATTTTCATCTTATTTATTCTCATTCTTATTTTCGTTATCACTCGCATCTATAAGCTCTTCATTCACCAAGTTAATATCATTATGTTCATTAATAATTTCTTCATTATTATTTTATGTTCATCTTTTATCAAATCTTCAATTGAACTTTCTGTTTGTTTATTTTTGCTAAAATATTTATTAAGAGATCCTATTTGAGATTGAATCAACTCTTGAACTTGTTTTTGTTTTTTTTCTTTTTTCATGTCAAGAGGGATATTTTCTACTAAAAATAATGATAATGATAACCAATAAAAAATTAACAGCTAAATAATCAAAATGTTCAAATTAACAGCTAAATAATCAAAATTAAATAACAATAGAACCTGATTTGATTTGCGAATAAATCAGAACTAGTTGAAAATTGTCACATGCCCGTCGCCCCGCCCACACAAGATCAATTTCACTGTAAAGTGTCAACATAAAACAATTTTTAAAAGAGAGAAAACAAGTGACATATTCAAGGTGCACAAAAAGCTTAAAATTCCTCAATTAAGGATATAAATGGATGTACCAAATTTAAAATTTTAAAATTTTCAAAATAAATAAATTAGTTTTTAACCCTTCTTGCACCATCATCTTTTTTCTTTTCTCTTTTTTTAAGGTCACCACCTCATCAATTCAAAATTGAAACTACAATTATCTTTTTTTTTTTTGGATTAATGTGTGGAAAACTCAAATACAGCCCTACAATTATCTTTATAAACTCTTATATAATAAATTTATAATTATAAGAATCAATACTTACTACTGATTATGATACAAATTTTCATGCACATATTTAGATACACACTTACTAATTATCTAATTGAAAGAGCAAACATGCCCAAAATATCAAAGGTAAGACCAACGAAAGAAAGAAAAAATTGCTGAAGAATGCAGAAAATTTAAGAGAAAAAATCACAGTCCCTGCAGTTTTGAAAACACATCACAGAATATTTGAATTATTTCAATACAAAAAGAAATACCCAGGTAGAAAACTGCAGATTTAGAAGCAGATTAAATTATTAACAGTAAAACTACTAATCCAAGAAACACACATAGAAAATTGCAGATTTCGAGGCATACAAAATATCAAAGATAGAACTACCAGATAGAAAACTGTAGAATTAGAAACATGTTAACAGTAAAACTACTAACTCAAGAAACACAAAGATAGAAATCGCAGATTTAGAAGCAAACTAAATATCAAAGCTACTAATTCAAAGTTTCAAACAATGCCCAGAAATAAAAATTTGAAATTAAAAGGCAAATTTGTGCAGGATTGTCATTATTTTATCTCCATGCATCAACAGAGCAATAATAGATACAACCCAAGTACAGATTCACATATTTACCAAAATTACAAGGTAAGTAATCAAACACAATTGTTGACAATAAAAGAAACTCACCTCTAAATAACGGATGACCGACGCATTTTTCTTTCTGAACATAACCTAATTGAATGTAAGGCCTAAAACTATATAACACATTTTGCTGCAAATAGTTTATTCGATATCCTTTTATTTTCCCTCTAAAACTTTCAATAAAAATTAGATGTCTATAAACTTAGCTTAATTAATTCAATTATTATAATTTATAGTATTCACATATTCAAACTTAAACATTTTCAATCAATCCATTACGAGTTTACGTAAACAGTTATCGCTTAATGAATATGAGGTTTATTTTTTAATCTGGATTCATTAAAAGAGGAGCATTTGTTTTGTAAAGCCCTATTTTCTGACGATTTTTTTCTAAATCTTTTACTTATTTATAATTTTTAAAATTTTATTATCTTTTGACAATAATCTAAAAAATCATCTTCATTATTACTGAGTTATGATTAACCATTAGTTAGCACCTTGTGAACTTTGGAACACCCCACAATTCATTGTGTATTAGAACTTAATCCTTTTCAAAGGTATGATATTTGTAAGTGAAACTGAGGTTTTTTTTTCTTACTACTATGGATTTTTATCCTTTCAGTTTCTCCGAAGGATCACAATCTTCTCTTAATATTTTTCAATGCAAATAAAGTTTTTGGCCACTGGCCAATGAAAATCAAAACTTTAGTCATTTTTAGAGTGATCAAAACTAGAAGCTTTTCTTTGATAAATTCAAAGATAGGGATTGGGAAAAAAAATTAAAGAAATAAAAAAATGCTCAAAATTTATAACCCAATAGTTGGTGGAAGGGATGAGCTCCATTAATTTTTTTTTTTATAAAAAAAGCTAATGTCTAAATCAGACATGACTGAAAACAACAAGGTTGGTTTACTATCTCTACCAATGTATTGCATTATATTTAACTCGGTCCTTCTAACTTTTTAACACGATAACACAAAATCATTCTTCGTAAATTATTGTCTTAAGAAAAACTTACATGATTAAGAGTAGATCGGTGGTGAAAGAGAGCAGGTCAGAGCTTCAGAGGAGAGCGAGAGAGTGAGCAGTGAGAGACTGAGAGTCTGAGAGAGCAAGTCAGTAACTCAGCGAGATAGGGAGAGCAATGCGAGAGCAAGTCAGTGAGAGACAGAGAGAGAGTAGTCAGAGAGAGAGAGCAGTAATTTGAGATTTTATTTCGATAGGGTTTTGCCGTTTGAAGAGGCAACGGTAAAAATTGGAGAAAAAAATTAGGGATTTCGTCTGGAACGGGGAAATGCCGAAATGACCGCTGCAGCAGTAGAGGTTTTCGAATTCGGAGTCGCACATGCGGAATGAGGGCGCGGGACGCAGGACGCAGATGCAGTACGCGAGCGCGGGAGGCAGGACGCGGGCGCTGGCGCAAGACGCGTACTCGGGCACGGGCGCGGGATGCTTGCTCGGGCGCTGGTACGAGACGCATGCTCGGGCGTGGGCGCAGGACGCTACCGCGGGAGCAGAACGCTGGCGCGGGACTGGTACGCGGGCGGCAGAGCATGACGCTAGGGCGAGACGCTGGGGCGGGACGCGGAACGCCTTCCGCATTCCGCGTTCTCAGCGTGAGCGCGTGCGCGCGGAAAGAAATGGATTTGGGCCCTTTTTGGACATGGGCCTTAGAGGAGTTTAATGGATTGGGGGCCCTAGGCGGTGGCCTATTTCGCCTATAGGCAGGGCCGGGCCTGTTCACACGTTGACTCAAACATATATTATATGCATACAATCATAACACATAATCAAAACACATCAAAGTGCTCAACAAAAGCATAATGGTTTTATTACATTTGTAGAAGCGACTCAAACAATCGCAATAATATTATAACACTCAATAATGCTTCTCTTTTATACATAATGAGTTCCCTTCTAATGGGGACAACAGGAGAGTCCATATCCTCTAGTTAAGCACAATATTTCTGAAAGTAAGGAAGTGGGTTAAATAACCCAGTGAAGAAAAACAACAATCATACATAGCATGTTATATTAATCTATGTAGATTAGCACTCAAACATGCATCTCATGGTTACAACAATAACATTGGGTCAACACTCTATCAACATGATTAGCCTATGGCTTATGCATGTAAACTTTCAAACACTAATTTATGAACTACTGCCTATTGTCTTCTCAACATGTGGTCTACACTACAGTCTCCCACGGACCAGTGTTCCACTATATATTATACATTGCAGCTTCAACGGCCCAATGCTCCACACAATACATAGATAAACATATTTCATAATCATTCACACATGCATCATTTTACAAGGCTCACATGCATATTCAAACATTTAGTTTGAACATTACATTCACCCAACAATTCATCCAAAATAACATGCATATTCCACATATTATCATGTTATTAAAATTAGATACATCACAGTTTAATTATCATCTTAATATGCATTTCATATCTTAGCATGCTATAATCATTTTAACGCATTCTCACATATTAACATTATATAATGTGATCACATGTTAACAATCCACGAAAAAAAAAAAAAAACATCTTTGGGGCCAGTGACGCCACCATTTTACAAAACAATAAACATCAAAAGTTGTAATAATGCCGAAAGATAACAAAAGTTGTAATGAAAGCTGTAAAATGTTGAAAGATAACGAAAGCGGTAGATTTTCCTTTTTATCCTTTTTCTCTTGCTTAGCTATGTCCTCTACGTTTGCAACCAATGTATACCACACACTCGATTCAATGTCCAAAGGCCCAACGACCACAAAATCACAACCACAGTCCAAAAATCACGTTTAAGTCATTTACTAGAGACTGGTGTGTTTACAACACACTCACTCAATACTTAAAGGCATATTAGTCTATCATGCACATGACTCGGCCTCATACTGTGTTTTAGACAGCTAGGCCTCAACTCCCAAATAACTGTTCATGCTTACATTCGGTATCCAAAACCGACATATTAATCCCTTACATATAAGCAGACTCTATTCTCATTTTTTGGTCCAATTAAAGCATTTTCCATCTTAACTAAAGTCCATGGGTCCCATCATTGCACTTAGATTCATCATGTCAAATTTTAAGTTGTTAATGCAATATGCAATGCATTCCGAAATTAAAAATGTGCTTAAAACTTCTCATCGTGAAAGGCAAGTTTCGAAGATCAAGAAACTAGAAATTTTAACTAAAGCTTGTAAATAAATACACGCGCGTAAGCAAATAAATATAGAATTTAAAAGCCAAAAGAAAACGTACTACTTGTTGTCGGATCTTTCGAGTAAAGGCTAGGATCATCCGATAGGGGTTTGGACCTTTCGAGCAGAAACTCGGATTTAAAAAAAAAAAACCTTAAAAATCTCAGTGCTCTCTGTTGGATCTTCCAAGCAGAGCCTTAGATCATCCGACAGAGAGTTTGAAACTTAAGAACATGGAGTTCAGATCCTCTAAAAAATCCTCGAATCTTCCGAGTAGGGCCTCAAATCTTCCATGCTTAGAGAGAGATTGGTCGTTCCGAGAAGGAACTTAGATTCCCTGAAACAAAGTATCGGACATTCCGAGTAAGGTTCGGATCATTTGAGCGAAGAGACTCAAGTCATCTGAACTAAGGCTAGGACTGTCCAAGTTACACTGGTGTGAAACCAGTGGTTCTGTTGCACCGAAGGATTGTTTTAGCAGTTTTGTGCCTCTCTATTCGAGTCCAAAGGAGAGGGTTCAGATTACCCGAACAGGAAACAGATGAGATGCCAAAATTTCTCAAGTTTGTCTCTGTTCTAAGCATTGTTCGAGTCCTTAGACCGTCTGAACTAATGTTCGAATCTTCAGAGACTTCGGATCTTCCTAGGCAGAGCATCCAGTCGATCAGGGTGGTCAGACCATCCGAGTATAAGTCTCAGGTCGTTCGAGCGTCGTCTTCAAGCTCAAAAAAGTTGTAGATTTTTAGAAATGTCGGAAAAAATGATTTTAAATTTTCAAAAAGGCTCGCTTTTCAAGTCTAAACAGAAATCTAATATTACAGATGTTTTCTAAATAAAAAATAAGCTAATTTCAAAAATACAAAGTTAAATTCTAATTAAAAATAAGCCGTAATTTAATCTGTCCAAAATTAAATAAGAAAATGTCCATCTTAAAAAATCAATAGAACTTTGTTTTTTTTGAATTTAAACTCAATTCTTTTATTAAACTAGTTTAAAACAATTCATTTAAGCTGTAAGAGAGAAAAAGGACACATTTTGTCAAGGTGGGATTCAAGAAGTGGGGACACATTCCTCTAGTTCACCATGCAGAATAAAAAGGAAAATGGAAGGACAGAGAGAAGGGATGAGAGAGATTTGCATGAAGGGAAGAGAAGAGGGGTCATTGGATTTTATAAAAACCCACATGGGGTGGTTGTGCTTATGGGCGAGGGAGAGGTTGACCACGGTAGTCTACTCTCTGCTTCTACAGAAGGAGGAAAAACTGGTCTGATAGGTTTTATTTTTTAAGTTTATTGGGTGTTCTACGAAAAGGGGTAATTGGGGAACCAACTAACAAATCAGACCTTACAAAAAGGTTCAGAACATTGTAGATAGACTGATGATTGGTTTTAGTTGAAATCTAAAATAAAAAACCACTTGATTTAAGCCAAAGACTTTGTTTTAAAACTTAAATAAATGGACGGTTTGAAAAGCACAAAAACGACAATCAACATTCAAATCTCCAAAAAATTGAAATGATGTTTTGAAAGTCTCAATAGTTTCTAAAAATTACAAATTGTCTTTCAATAATTTTCATTGAAATCTAAAGTTTGAAGGAATTTAAAATACGAGGTGTTGCAAAGCAACATTTTTAAACACAAAACTTTATAGGAAACCAAAAATATTCAAAACGAGTTTTGAAATCCTACGCGTTCAATAGACTAAGGCAAAGCGTGTGTGCAAGTTTCAAAGTCAAGCAATCCAAATCTATGATTTTATTCAAAGATTTGTGTTTTTTAGTCACTATTCACATTTTTCAAAATAAAATAATGAACATTATCCACAGAAATCACTATTAGAGTCCTTAAAAATCATCGAGATGTGTGATCAAGGGTCAAGTCATGATATCTGTAACGACCCTATCCCAACTTTCCAGTTTGGTATTCTCCGCTTTGGGCCCACTATGCCCTCACGGTTTTCCTTTGGGTCTTGGCCCACATGGCTAAGTCCGAAAGGCCTCACACTAGGGAATGGGGGGTTCTCTCATATCAACAACCATCCCACGCTCCTCACAACTGATGTGGGACTTCTTTTTGAGGTGGGTGGTGGGTATTACAACTGAAAGTTCCTTGGGGTGCTAGAACACGGTGTTAGATTATCCTTAGAGGGAGGGGGGGGAGGACCCGATTTTTATGGTCTTAGCAAATTACTTGATTAAATAAAATAAATGCGGCAGAATAATATTTATCAAGATGCATATGTTGTGTGATATGAGAGTGTTCCAATTTAAAAGAGCAATCACACAAAGATAAGACCAAATACCCACAACACAAAAGATTATAATGGTTCGGTTTAAACAAACATACATCCACTGTTAAACTCACCCAACCTTGGGCTATTCCAAGTACACTATGTGGAGAATTACGCCCTCACAAATAGAGTAGGACTTCCGCTATCCAATTGATTGGGAATTTCACCCATTCACCTATGGTTTTCAAAGGTTCGAATAAACCCCGGTCTACGTCCTTATCCTTTTATTTTGAAAGTCACATTGTCCACAGTGCTAGAACAACATGATTGACTCTAGAGGGGGGTAAATAGGTCAATCCCATTTTTAATAGTGTTTACAAATTTCTTGATTGATTTGAGTGCAGTGGAACATTCATCAAGAGATTTGTTTAGTGTGATAATTTCTTTAAGCGATCACACTAAGATTATGACACTTTACATATTGTTTGATTATCGATGCTTATGCACAATGTATAAAATAAGATAATCAACATCCAAAGTGATGTGTGTTTAGAAGAGTACTTAAATATTAAATACAAACACACAAAGATCAAACACCACAATACCAATTTAAAGTGGTTCGGTTAGCCAACCTATATCCACTGTTAGGACTCGCTCAACCTTGAACTATCCCCAAATCCACTAAGTAGGAACTTACACCCTCACAATTAGAGTAGGAATTCCACCTCACTGAATCCATATGACTGGTTGTATTTGATTCTCCAAATGTAAGTACGAGAGAGAGAGAGAGAGAGAGAGAGAGAGAGAGAGAGAGAGAGAGAGAGAGATCCTTATGTTGGCCCTTGTTTAAGTTCACTGATAAAGATGAGGGGCAAACTGATCTTGTCGAAGGATACCAACTAGTTGCATAAAGATAGGTTATAGAGAAGGCAACCAGTTGCAGTAATGGTAATGTACCGACAAGTCAGTCGCACCGAGGGGTCGGTGACTAGAAATGTTATTGTTACAAACCCGACCGTTGTGCATTAAGTGAACTACCAACGGTAATGTTCTTTCCCGGTTGACATGTCGTTGTCTCCGATTGGTCGACATTTATGGCACTGAGAGGTCGGTACATACGAGAATTCGGTTTGGCGCAAAAACATGCTGACAGTAGTTTCTTATCTAGAAACCTGTTACTCAGAATAACCTGTCGCCTTTTACCGAAGGGTGGGTCCTGCTACTATCGATCGGTCTTAAAATACCAAGATGTCTGTTTTATAGAGAGCCTTTATGAGTTCACAATCCAGAACTCATAAATTTTATACTAATGAGTAGTCGACCACAAGGGGGTCATTTAAGTTCATCACCGATGGGTCGGTGCATACGAGACTCTCAGTCAGAGGCTTTCCTGGAATGACAGTTCAATGATCCAGAATCTATGTTAATCTTGTCGACCAGTCCTTGACCATTATGGGTCGATCCTGTCTCCACCAAGGGGTCGGTGAGAACGACGGGTTAAGCTAATAGTGAAACCAAATACATATTTCCAAGTTGGGTTCCAATTCACTGTCAATCTTCCTCTCTAGACTTTTTTATGATTTAACCATTTGTTCCACTAAGCCTAGGGACAGTCCTCTCTGAGGTATGGCTACCACCTAAAGTCATCTATGGACATATTACCTATTTTTTTTATTGCCATAATGATGAGTTTCAATCAGGTGGAGAGTGATCTTCATTCTTGATCACATTGGGTCTTCAAGCTTCTAGCAAGTGTTTCTTTCCGAGTCATGGAATTGGCAAACATTGGGACTTGGCCAAGACGAGGCACTAACATATTTATTATAGTGGTTTCGGCTTCTTTGCCTTAGTCTACTTCACAAGTTTGATGATTTAAAAGAAAATAAAAACTTTAAGAAGCACTTGCCTTTGTATGAGCTCACTTGTAGAGTGTTTCTTGTAGATTTCTTCCCAATGTAATGTTGTCCGATGACAAAGAGGTGTCTTGTGTAGAACAATCACAATCCTTGGGAGGGCTTCTAAAAAATTGGATTCCAATTTCTATCCTAGAAGGCTTATACTCTCTCACTTAATCACAATTTAACCTTGATTGGATTCTTGAATTGATTCACCAATATAAAGTGTATGGAGAGAGGTAGGGAGAGGCTTGGGAGAGGTTTGGGTTCACTAGAAATGTCTTAGAGTGTTTCTATGTTCAATGCTCCAACCCAATTCAAAGAGTTTAGAGTTTAAACAGGCAAACAAGTGACTTGGCCAAAAAAAGAGCCGTTGTAATGTTACCGTTGAGGTTTGAATGAGTTTCCAATGGAAACATTCTAGACACGGGCGATTGATCATGACTCACGATTGCTCATGCTGACAGTATTTCAGCAAAACTGATCTCCACTAAAATAGCCATATCTTGAGCTCCCGGACTCCAATTTGAGTTTTATTGGACTCTAAGAAAATATCTTTCAATTCTCTATCCAAGCATGGTGGTTTTACCAGTTGATTACTACTTTTGGGTTGTTGAAAGTGTCTCCCAATTCATGACATTTTGACACTCAAGATTTTTCGAAGACAAGTTCAAAGGATGCTCCAAGGCTTCAGTCCATTTCCTCTAGGCTTACTTATGGTTTACCAATGTGAGTTCTAAACTTAAGGAAGGTCTTCCAAGACATGACTGTGAATAACAATCCCAAATTGTTTGGGTAAGTCTAGCCGACGGATTGCGTTGCCCGATGTGCTATCTCCCATGTATACACGATTGATCGTTTGGGCGATTGATCGTGTATGATCAATATTCCAGGCCTTGTTCAAGTCCAGTCTATGTCATGTCTCAGTGATGTATTGCCCCATCCAATTGTATCTTCACGGTATCCCACGACTGCAGTGTTTGACAATCCATTCCAACCAAAACCATCCATTTTCCAGACGATTGATCACCATACCACGATTAGTCATCTGCACCACGGGCGATTGATCGCCGCGACTCTATGTGTCGCCATACCAGTAAACACAATGTTTTGGACTTAAGTCCATTTGTTCTTGGTTTGGGTCAAACACCTTCTAGGCTTATATACTTAATCCAAATATGTTCTCTAAGCCTAGGCATGGACATTATATGATGTGGGTTCCACCTATAGTCATCTAGGGCCAATTACCTTTGATGTGATTGTCATACACTTTGGTGATGCTTGATCTACCTCTTGATCTCTAGTTTTCACCACCACTTAAGTTTTCTTTCATGCTTCAATCTTCCACAGCAAGGCTTCTCCTATGTCATGTAATTTGACAAACAGGGCTCTGCAAGCCGGGGCACTAACAACAACATTGTACCCCCTAAAACAAATTTCATCCTGAAATTTAACTCAAAACTTACCTCGATTGATGAATAAACTGGGATAGGTCTCATGTATTGTCGATTCTCACTCCATGTGGTGTTCTCAATTCTATGGTGTTGCCATAATGACTAAGGGGATAACTTTCCCTCGAAGTATCTAATTCTGTGAGTCTTGAATCCCCATTGTTCCTTCATCAAAGGTCACATCCTCTGTGACATCAACCTCTTCCTAGTTCAGCACATGCGAAGGGTCAGGTTCATACTTCCTGAGCATAGATACGTGGAAGATGTTGTGCACTTGGGCAAGACTAGGAGGATGAGTGATGGGGACACCAGACCCATTGCTCCACTATCAAATTCTTCACCTGTGGATTTGGATTCGGCGGAGTAGATTGCCATTACTTACATGGACCATTATAATCGCAAGGCCCGTCATTGGACACTGTTTAAAAAGTCTATCAACTTTATCAGATGAGATCCAGTGGGTCCCAGTGGACCGAGTCAGCCTTTACTTAAGAAGCCCGATACTACACAGGCCAAACCTCAAGTCCAAGTACATAAAAACCCACTCCATACAAGCTCTCCTAAGATGACAATTGTCAGGTGGAGATTAAAACGCAATGAAGGAAAGAAGTATGAAGGGATAGGGAGTGAGGTTGCGTCAATACAAAGGAAATAGACTGAATGTGACACCAACCCATAGGCAATCCCTTGCTTTAGGCGAAAATCCCATCTATGGAATGGCTTGGAGAGATATTCTCTCCATATACCTAAGCTATCTTATTATATCTCTCCATACACCTAAGCTATCTTATCTCCTAGGATTTTTTAAGATTTTATTTATTTCCTTTTTAAGTGTGTTTCTTTTCAATAATCTTGTCCATCCATTTAGATGACATGGTAAGATGGAATGATTCTATTGATTGTCACATGTAACCATGGATCACCCCCATATGAGGAAGGTTGACCCATGTCTAGCATGAAGAAGAGATTTTTGTATCTGGGAGGATTTCTCTCTCCCATGGTCGACCAAGCCCTGACTGGTCTCTCTCCTCTATATATACCTCCATGTATTAAGACCTTTGACACAAGAATTGAATAAGACTTGAAGTTTAAAGAAACTCTTGGAGTTTTGGGTGGCTTAGCCTTAGAAGGCCTATCTTTTGGTCGAATTTTCCAAGTATCAGATTTATTCTAAGTTTAATTTAATGCTATGGACTTTAGATTAAGAAGTTTTCATTCAATTTCATTAATTTCCGTTAATCTTATGCTTCCGTACTTCATATTCAAATTGGATTAGTTGAGACCTTGATCTATGATCCATATGCATAATTAACTTTCGAGAACCTTGTTTCGGTTTTGGATCTGTTTAATTGACCCTTGACTAAGTAAAACCCTTTCACAGGCTGTGATTGACTACGTGGGCTTTCAAATGACATAGAACTGAATCATATAGCACTTTAAAATTGCGACTTACTAGTGAATCTACAAAATTCAACCCTAGACTTACATCAAGTGGATATCAGAGCCACAAATCTTGGAAATTTGAATATTGCTTGCGGATCTCTTTTGTGCTCAAATCACACATATGTTGTAAAAGTCCATTGTAATTTTAATTGCACCCTTGAAGTTTAGACATCCATGATTACAAGAATTGCACTTATAGCATTTGGAGGCATTTGGAGATTTCTTGTATTGTTAATTTCATTTTGGACATTAATACTCTTGGATTGTAATAATTCATGCCAAACCTCTCATTTGAGTGTTTTTTGACATAGTCCCTAATTACTTTACAAATATTTCAGAATTATGTTGAGAAAAAAGGATTGTGTTAGATTTCAATCCCTTCTATTTAACTCCAGTAGATTTGGACAGAGAAGATTTACATGTGATAGCAATGATGTATTTGAGAATAGTGATATACTGTGGGATGTTTATAATTTGTTAGAATTGAAATTGATATGTTAGAAGGAAATGAAGTTTCTCAAAAGGTCTCACTTTTGGGGGAGACTATGTCAGATTTTCGATAGAAATTTTCAGTTGTTTATTTGAACGTAGATCGGCGTGTCGGTGTCATGGATTCGTTACGAGGTGAGGCATGACATGCTGTTTCTCCACTCTAGGTGCACTCTCTCTCGCTCCAAGAAGAAGAACTTACTCATGGAAGTGCACCCCATTGCCATGCCCTCTCGTATTTGCTCTCATTTATCTCCTCTCCTTCCTATACATTTCTCCGAAACCTTAGAAATTCCACCCAATTTCCCCCCTCTTTGTCACTAGAATCGTGGAAATTAAAATTTAAAAAGTTGGCTCTTAAATTATTAAAAAGGTTTAACCGGGAGAACTCGGACCTATACAAAATTAAACTGGCTCAAGCCTTTTTAAAGCTCGGCTCGGGCCCGCCCGATGAACTGCCCTAATATATTTCAGTATTTGAAAGTTAAAATGCAAATAATACAAAATTCCATTAAAAAAAAAAAGGAAAAAAATACAAAGTCTTAATGAGCTTAGATATTTTGAAAATGAAGAAAAAAAAAGACAATGGTATAAAAATGCAAATTAAAAACATATCAAAAATTTCAAATATGAAAGAAAAAGGAAAAAATAGGTATGAAGGAGAAAGAAAAAGATTGAAGAGATGGAGAGAGAGATCTAAAATGGGAAAGAAAAAGAACCGACAGGAAGAAGATTTTTCAAAAAAATTATTTTTTACAAAATCAGATCTAGAAAATTTTTCAAAAGTAGAAGGAGGAGGAGAAAATGATCTAAAAATTATAGAAAAAATAGTTTTTTTTATAAAAATCAGATCTAGAAAAATCTAGAAAAATTACATAAAAATATATTTTTATAAAAATTGATCCAGAAAAATGAAATAAAAAGAATAATCAAAGATGGCTTACTTTAATGTTTTGGTGAAACTGTTACTTAAAGAGATTTCTTTAAATAGGCAAACAAAAAAAATTGTAATGGCCTAGGTCAATAAAATGGTTATGGGAATAAGAGGATATATGAATCGTACGATTTAACGATTTTCGATTCACGATTCACACCCCTAAACCAATTTCGATATGATTCGAGTTTGATAACATTGGATAAAATTGGAGAATGCCATACACTTAGATTATTGGGAATATTTGTAAAATTCTATGTTGTGAGAATATGTTTGAGTGAATGTTGCCTTGTGCACATTTCAATGCATAGTTAGGTAAGGTTATGGTTTGACTTCCTTATGCCTATGTGTAATTGATATAAATATATTGTATCAGATACATAAGTATGAGTTCTCCAAGTTCCATATGATTAGATGTTTACTATAATTTAGAATTCATCGATTTGTGATGTGTTGAACTATGATAGAATGTAAGATAAATCAAGATTCTCCAAGATGTGTAATGTAGGGCCTTGATAACTTTCCATACTTGTGTATGATTATGAGTAATGTATGTATCAAATGATCTCATGATTGTGATTGAATTCTTAGATGGGTAACTCATATAATAAGCATGATGAATGCGTTTAATGCCATGCTTGGATTTTGTGATGATACGTACATCACTAGTGAGTACATATGTTGATAATGGTTGTGGTGGATTGATCTAACCATGTGTAGAACAAATTTTCATAATTTGAAGAAGAACTTGATAAAGGGTTAGAATAAGTGATATGAGTGATTAAGATCAAGTATCTTAGAACCCAATGGGGTTAACTTGTGCTAAAATGGGGATGGGCTAGCATGATTGAGAATTCATGGAATGCAATGAAATGCTAAGAAAACCTTGTTTGATTTCCCCAAAGTAAAAATATGCTCACTCCCCAATGTCAACCCAAATGTGAGAATGACGAATTACGATTGATCTGATCCACTATGTGGTACGTAGGCAAATGAGAGCATTGTGCCTCAGCTCGCTCAAAAGATAAATTGTGTCATCCATTTATATTATGGGAGCACTTACACACACCCGATTTTTCTGCATCTACACACCCGTTTTTGAAATTTCGGGTGAAATTACGATTTTACCCCCGCGTTTCCAATCATTCGAATGAATGCCCAATTCATTTTGGCATTCATTCGAATGAATGATTCATTCGAATGAATGCCCATGTGTAATTTCAATTCATTCGAATGAATGGGCTGAGCAAAAACACGGAATACTGCTCAACTCATTCATTCGAATGAATGGGCCTCATTCATTCAAATGAACTAATCATTTGAATGAATGAGGCTCATTCATTCGAATGAATAGTAATTTTATTCGTTCGTTTTCTTCCGAATGAACGACGAATGAATGGTCATTCGAATCAACAATCCGTTCATTTGAATGACCCGTTCTCATTCGAATGACTGAACGAATCGAATGGCCATTCTGTGAACTTACAGTATACAGTATATACATTTGTTTACATTTTTTTAAAACTTTACACTTATTTTTTAAGCATTGTATATTTTCAAAATTTATCAAATAGAATATCTAGACTAATTAAAATATTCTGATAAAAATACCTTAAGACTTCAAGGTATTTTGACACTCCTAAATATTTAAAATACAGTATTTTACAAATAAGGGTATCCCTAGGGTGTGTCAAAAATACATTTGGAAGTGTCAAAAGACCTTAAAGTCTTAAGGTATTTTTATCAGGTTATTTTAATTAGTTTAGATATTTAATTTGAGAAATTTTGAAAAAACACAGTGCTTAAAAATAATTGTCTTTATTTTAAAACATAGACCGTTATTTTTTAAGCACTGTGTATTTCCAAAATTTCTCAAATTGAATATCTAGACTAATTAAAATAACCTGATAAAAATACCTTAAGACTTTAAGGTCTTTTGACACTTCCAAATGCATTTTTGACACACCCTATGGATACCCTTATTTGTAAAATACTGTGTTTTAAATATTTAGGAGTGTCAAAATACCTTGAAGTCTTAAAGTATTTTTATCAGATTATTTTAATTAGTGTAGATATTCAATTTGAGAAATTTTGAAAATATAAAATGCTTAAAAAATAAGTGTAAAGTTTTAAAAAAATTTAAACAAATGTATATACTGTATACTGTAAGTTCACAGAATGACCATTCGATTCGTTCAGTTATTCGAATGAGAACGAGTCATTCGAATGAACGGATTGTTGATTCGAATGACCGTTCATTCGTCGTTCATTCGGAAGGAAACGAACGAATGAAATTACTATTCATTCGAATGAATGAGCCTCATTCATTCGAATGATTAGTTCATTTGAATGAATGAGGCCCATTCATTCGAATGAATGAGTTGAGCAGTATTCCGTGTTTTTGCTCAGCCCATTCATTCGAATGAATTGAAATTACACATGGGCATTCATTCGAATGAATGCCAAAATGAACTGGGCATTCATTCGAATGATTGGAAACGCGGGGGTAAAATCATAATTTCACCCGAAATTTCAAAAACGGGTGTGTAGAGGCAGAAAAATCGGGTGTGTGTAAGTGACTCGTATATTATGGATGATATAAGATGTTGAGCAAATGTGAAGGGTAGAAAGGGATTTGCGTGATATACAGATTCTAATGCTAGATGTTAGATCTATCGAAGGCGGCCCAAAGAGGTTATGATGCCTCGGGAGTCCTGATATGACGAGTCATATATGTTTGTTATTCGATTAAAGCCTAAAGTTGCTAGATAACTAAGAAAATTCTTAAGATGGACAAATGAGAACTTTGGCATTGAGATGTATGTGACTAAGTCATTTGATTATATTGCGACGTGGTATGGATGTGTCCCTCACGTGATGATAATATTGAGACGTGGTATGGGTGTGTCCCTCATGTGATGATGATTGAGACGTGGCATGATACGTCCCTCACGTGATATTGATGATGATTGAGACGTGGTATGGGTATATCCCTCACGTAATAATAACGTTATGATTCAGTCCGTTTTAAAAAAAAAAAAGAAATTGTCCTATCAGTAGATCATTGTGTCTTACCTTTGTATAGTTAAAAGAATGTGATAAGTATATAGATTCCATAAATAAGGCCTAGAGTAGCTGTGACACCGCAGGAACCTCGATATGAACATACGGATGCTGTGACATTGAGATATTTATGTGACTTAGTCACTTGATATTGAGACGTGGTATGGGTACGTCCCTCATGTGATTGGGATGCTTGATTTTCTATCCCAGAGAGTTATTCGGGATAGTGGTGTTTTTCCACGGAGAATTGTTCCCGTGTGGTTGTTGTCGCATGGTGAGTCCCTTACATGTTATATACTGTAGGGCGCCCTTACAACTATTCTGCACACTTGTTCTGCGTGGTTGCGTAGAGGTAGATGTTATTTTATCCCATGGTGGTGGTATTAGATTCGTTAGACGCTGTCCTACCACCTTAAAGCTTGATTGAATCACCCATGGGATGAAGGGATGTAGGGCAAGGTAGACTTGATCACGCCAGTCATGAGTCTCCCGCTTAATAAGTCACGGGCCCTAAGTCTTGCTAGGATTTGTGGCATGTTTATGATATGATATGATGATTTGATATTGTTGCCACAGTTACGTAATGATTCATTCGAGTGTTGTTCCTACGGATAGAATATCTCATTGTAGATGAAGTGCTCATGGATTAGTTATGCCTATTGATGGATTATACCCATGGAGGGATTATATTCATGGATGGTTTATACTCATGAATAGATTGTACTCACAGATAAAGTGTTACTAGGGATGGATGTGTATACCAATGGATGATGGTTCCCATGACGGTGATCGGATGTTGGTATTATGTTAAGACATGTTGGTCCCATGGTAAACGTATTGGTCTTATGTTAGACATGTTGGTCCCATGGTAGACGTATTTGTATTATGGTGGACATGTTGGTCCCATAGTAGACATATTAGTCTTATGGTAAACTTGTTGGTCATATGATAGACATATTGGTTCTACCAATATATGAGTTATGCTCATGGATGGATTATACCCATTAAGTGATTATATTCATAGATGATTATTACCCATGGATAGATGATACTCATTGATAGAGAGTTACCAGAGATGGATGATGAATCCCATGTATGTTGTTCCCATGGCAGACAGATCGGATTCATGCCTAGATATTGACTATATGGTGGGCAGATTGACCCTATGATAGATATAGTGGTCCAATGGTAGACGCATTGGTCTCATTGTGGACGTGACAATTCTATGAATAGATATTCTCCCATGGAGGCCTTTGTGACCATGGATGAGTAGTGTATACCATGGATGGATATTCCCACGGAGGGCATTGATTCCATAGAGGATTTGACCCATATTTAGAGTATTGTTCCGAAAGAGGGATACACTTATGTTCGGGTATAGGTCCCATGGTTCAGGTTTATCCCATGTGTGATATTGACCCCATGGTTGACGATATTCCCATGGTTAGTATAGACCCGTGATAGATGAGATCTATTCTACTGATGAGGCCCACGATTGGATAATTAGAATGTCTTGATATGACATCATGAATAGCACGGGATTAATGCCATAAAATTAATAAATTGAGAACTACGCAAGATCTGATATTCATTGGAGTACGTGGACAGTTGATAATTCAGTAGATCAAATCATGAGTTCAATAAGTCGTAGGATCCATAGGGATCTCGTGACATGTGTAGGTGTCACGTATTTGGACTATGAGTTGTGCATGCTTCAGAGTTAAAAAAAATATTATTGTTTCTCACGTGTCTGTTAGGTTGAACCATGACAAGAATGAACTAAAATTAATGGAAAGAATAGTTTTTTTTTTTATAAAAATTAGAACTAGAAAATTTTGAAAAAATAGAAGAAGAAGGAAAAAATGAGCTAAAAATTATAGAAAAAATATTTTCTTATAAAAATCATATCTAAAAAATTTTGAAAAAATTACATAAAAATGTATTTTTATAAAAATTGATCTAGAAAAATGAAAATGAAAATGACAATCAGAGGTGGCTTACTTTGATCTGCTGATGACATTGTTAATAAGAGAGATTCCTTCATGTAGGAAAACAAAAAGAATTAAAAAAAATGAGATTAAAAAATCAAACTGAAAAGAGAGAGAGAGTAGGGGTGTTGGGGCAAGATATTTTTATATATCTTTTTTAATTTTTTTCATAATACAAGTATTCATATTCTACTGTAGAAAGTAGGCGAGCAAAGAAGAAAAAAAAAGATTAACCTCCCTATGCCACATCGTCTCCAGCGAAGGGAGCGAAGAAGAGAAGCTTCTTTGTCTCTGCTAGAAGAATTCGATGGATGTTAGACTATGTACCATGTAGAATAACACACATAAAGAATTTGGTGTCTCTCTTAATTAAAGAAAAACTCTTTAATCTTATTTAAAGAGATCATAGAATATATATCAGGAAATTAAATAAAATAAAAAATTCTTAAATAGAGAAATACAATATTAAGTAAATCCTAAATATATTATCTTTTAATTCACATTCATGGTTTAAATTTATAAAAATAATTCATTTAAATTGATCATAAATCAAATTTAAAAACCTATTTCACGAGGAGACTTTAAATCGGGAGACCAACCTTTTGTGGGTAAGACTTCAGACTATTTGAAGAACGCGGTGCCCATGAAGAAATGATTGATGGGAAAGGAAAACAGCCCTTTACCCATTCACCAAGAAATGATTGATGGGAAAGGAAAACAGCACTTTACCCATTCACCAGGTCGTCTTTTCCTTATCGAAAATTTATTATGCCGTGTGGGTTAGGGAGGCTTGGTCATCAATATAATGTGGTTCATTTTAATTTGCCTTGGTTTTAATAAGGATGGGACAGCGTAGCTAAGACAGAAGGTTGCAATCAAAGGAAAAGTTAAGAGTGGAGTTAAGTGGAGCTCGGGGTGAAACTCGAGTCGAATTTTGATTTGGCACGAAAAATCATGTGGATTATGCGATTGAATGAGTGGGTTGATCCGATTGAGAAGATATGAAATTCGGATTAAAATGGATTGAGAAATTTTTAAATTAATTTGACTATATCTAATTTTGTTAAAATTAGATTAAAATAGATTTAGAATACGGGTTTAGTCAGAATTCAGATTATATCATTTTAAAATTTGCGTCGGATCAGATCAAGTATTCGAGTCAATAGCTCAGGTGAACCGACCTGATTTTTGCCCTAAGTGGAGCACTTAAATGAAACAAAACTATGTTTACTACCTTGTATATGATTTTGGCCAAGCTTCAGTTTTTGGGCCTGATATATGTCCAAGTTTGGCCCAACTTTAATCGTTTTATTATACTAATAAAATTCGAGTCTTTCAAGAGTTTAAATCTCTCCCGATATGATCGAGATCTCGTAATATCGGCTAATACAACCTAGATTTGACAAAAAAAAAAAAGAGAGAGAAAGAAATATCGCTCGATTTCAGTTAAGATATCGTGAGATATTTGTGGGTGCGAGATCTCGGATCCAATGTGATTAAAAATGAGATCGAAACTCTCCTTTTTCTCAGTCGAACTCTTTATATTTTCAAAATTTTAAACTAAATTGTCATCCCTGGCGGTTGGTGCTCTACGAATCAATTATAGAGCTGTACATGTCTAACACCGTTTTGATAGAAAGGGACAATCTCATTTGTTTGTTCATTTATTTTTTAAAAAAATTAGAAACTTACAGAAAATTCAGAAAATTATGGGTTTTAAAATTTTTGATAAAGTTTTCTTAACAAAAGAACAAAATTTCAAAGTACAAAATTAAAGAAATAATTTTTTTAATATATTTATATAGTAAGAAAATATCACATTTTAATATATCTATTCACATTTTATTTTTAATCTTTTTCAAAAAAATTAGGTGTTATTTTTAATCTTTTTAATACACATCAGATATTATAGATAGTGGCCGGTATCATGGCCAATATTAGGGCCGATATATCAGCCGATATGACTAATATTATAATCGTACCGATATATATCGTATCGGTCAATATATATTGGCCTTTTAAAATCCGATATATACCCGTAAATATTATTAACTATGGTCATTATAGAAGCAGTGAAAATGTACATCGACATCTCTTGTAAAAAATACAAATTTCTTAATTGGTAGTCTTTTTAAATTAAGAACTTATCTTATGTAATTATCAGTTTTTTCAAACATTTGTCAAGAAAGGAGTTGACAGAGATACTCCATTTTTTATAATAAGTGATACTAAATTTATCTTTTTGTCTACTTATTATTATTTAAATGATATAAAACTACATTAGTACTTCTTGTTATAAAAATTACCAATGCCCTTCTTATTATCGAATTCTCATGACGTAACCTTGATATGTTCTACGAGTACTGGGTTCACCGTGGAGGTTTACGGTATCCTGCAATTTCTCACACATTAATTCAAAAAAAAAAACTAATAACTTTTTTTAAATTTCAATAAATAAATGTATGCGATGTGATACTTTTGGGTTTAAACAAGATTTTTTTTTTTTATATTTAGGAGTATATATGTTTTTATAGGTAAGATCGGATTTTTTTTTCAGCCTTATTTTATACAATTTATTAGATTTGTTGATTTTTTGAAATATTCATTTGATTGATCGTTATACATGAAATTTATATATTTATTATTAAGAGTTGAGATTTTAAATTGTAAATTAACAGGTAAAATAATTAAATAAATCCATATTTAAGGGATAAACAATAAAATAGTTTAATTTGCATATTCTATAATATGAAATTTATTTTTCAGAATAATTTATTAAAATGAAAAATACAATTGCTGACAATGCAGGACGAGATTGAATGGAAATGGAATTTCGAGAAGCGTGCTAGGCTTTGATGACTCAAGAACTGTAGGATGGTAAAGGGCATGGGCAAAATCAACACGTGGAGTTGGTAGGGGACCACCAACTTCACCTCTTAATAATTTTTTTTTTTTAATTTACTTATAAGAAATTATAAAAAATCTAACTTAAAATCTCTACGAGTGATTTTTGGTGCCTTTAGGACACGCTAATTGAGGTTATCGGGCTCGAATTTGCTACCTCTCACTTTTTGAGATGAGAGATTATCAGTTGGGCAAAAGTGAAATTATGTTAAGTTTAATTTTCTAACTTATGTTTTCTTACTCAGGATCATCAATATTCTTTAATAAAAAAATTAAAAAAGATTTAAATTTTTGTTTAAGCTTAAAAACTTCAGCATTTTCTTAATTTTTTAAAGAAATAGAAACTATGTTAATTTAAATAGATTGAATAAGTTACTTTTTATAATAACCATAAAAAATTAAAGACTTAATAGAACTTTAAAATAATCATCTAAAGGTCCAACTATTATTTTATTAAGAGAAATTTACTATTTAAAATTATAAAATAGACTGCAATGAATACGTAAATCAGTTTAAAAATTTGATCCAAAAGGGAGGATATGAATTCAACACAAGCAGTTAACAAGAATGAAGAAAAGGATTACGAAATAAAGAGTGAAATGTACATAAATAGCTTAGATATTAAATATTTTGGCTCGTGTATGTTTTCGTATTGCTAAAAAACAACTTAGAATTGGTTAGAAATTTAAAATTTATAACATTTTGATATAGAATTCAATCTCAAAAGTTAACTATTGAGAAAATAGTACCTCAAGTGTCATATAAAGTCATTTGTTTCACATATTAATTGATATAGGACTTTTTGTCACTTTATACCTGTCCTCACCTGTAGCTGTGCAGTCGCATGCATGCGAAATTTGATCTGATATTAAGTTAGAAAATCAAGACTTGATATAATTCTTAAGGTAGAACTTACTCACAAAATTAACTATTGAGAGAATGATACCTCAAATATTATATATAGTCATTGGTTTTACAAATTAATGAACATAAGACTTTTTATTAATTACGCAAAATCACTTTTAATTCATGTGTACGTGCACAACTATATTTTTAGTGTAAAAAATTGTTTTATATTTAACATTTAAGAACATGAATTAATTTATATTTTAAGAAAAGGCGTCGAATAAAATGTTGTTTGTAATATTACAGTACAAGTGTGACCATCTAAATGTTTTTTTTTTTTCAATGTGCATTTTATATAATACTAAAAATGTTAATTTGGAAGTGTGGGCCCTACATTTCTAATTTGGGTCCTAACTTGGATTGACTTAGGGCCCACATTGACCCACCCCAGTTGCACCTCTATCCTAAAATATTACGTGAGAATGATTCACAAAATCTTTTTATTTTGTAATTAATTAACGTCATCAGTTAATTTATTCATTATCTCATTTTGTATAGATACATTTGATGTCCCTTACACAAGTTAACATTCTCATTTAAAATAATATTTTATTCATTTTCTAATGATTCATACTCTTTTTCTTGGCTTAGTGTGTCTAATGTTAAAGCTTTTGTAACTTTACCAATTATTTACTACGTTTTAATGACAGAATATTTTGTTCACGTTGAAATTTTAAAAAACTCGATGATACTTAATTTCTTTATCATTTATTACTTCTTAAATTTTATCTCTTTTCCTTTCTAAAATTTAAAATTTTCCGAGATAATACTTTAGGCCAATATTTATACTTTCGTATCTGTTATGTTCCAAGCATATTGCAAAGGTCTCAATGTTTGTATCTACATATGTCTGCGTGTGTATTCTTATTCATGCTTCTTAAATAAACTGAAGCCCTCAACCAACGACACCTCCTCCTCCTCCCCTCCCCTGCTCTACCAATCATGGATTGAAATCTCGTATCGTATGAGCTGTACAATGATTATATCGGTCGACATGGCCGATATATTGGTCATATCGACCGATATCATAAATGTCACCCTTAAATTTAAAAAAAAAAATTGATTTTGGATGTGGGCGCGGCCGATATCGGGTTAATATCAACCAATATTTTTCTTTTTAATTTTTCAAAAATAAAAAACAAAGCAGGTTTTTCAGTTTTTATATTTTATTTTTAATTCAGGAAATTAAAAAAAATACAACTGATATTTCATAAAAAAAATAAAATAAAAAGAAAGAGAGAGAATGATATTGACCGATATCTCAGCCGATATCCGATATCCAAGAGATCAGCCGATATGACTGATTTCATTGAAAAATGAGATTTTGACCTCCGCTACCAACCACAACTCCCCCTTCGACAAAGAAGAATAGTTAGTTGGAGGAGAATAATCCTAACTCGATTTAGATTTAATATAACACACTTTGATTTAGTCGGTCCATAATGGAACCGTGATTGGACGCCAGCAGCCAAACTTGCTTGAGGAGGCAGGATTCATTCCATCTCCTAAGTCAACCAACTTAAATAATACTTATAATAATATGTTAAATACCAAAAAGGCCTCATATAAAATTTTTAATTTAGACCTCAACTTGTGTTGAGCTGCCCCTCTTTGCGGGCTGTCAATTACACTCAAAAGGTATGACTGGTTAATGGTCCTGTAAATTTTCTCATGCTTGGTTAGGACTTAGGAGCTCCATCTCTACAATTTGCCAAAGATGACTAATTTGGGGTAGTGGGCCTGGAAGATCGAACGTCTTATATAAAATAAGCACGTTGGACTTGTACGTGGCAAATTCTTTGTCATTTGGTTTCATTTTGATCACCAACGGGTTCAAAGGTGAAATGTCTCATTAAGGTTCAAACTTTTTATTTTTAGTAAAATTTATTTCAAGGTTCTTTCAGATTTTTAATAGGGTGAAACAAGAGAAAAACTATAACAAACCTCGTATAGTCAACACTTACACCCCATAGTATATAAAAAGACAAAACGTTTGAAAAGTTACTTTGAAAAAAGTAATAACACTCATGTGACATAAATGACATGGACATTATCATTGATTCAAGAAATGGGCTATAGACTTTTTTAAATAAACACCCAAATTTACTGAATTATGTCCTATAAAACAATTAACTATTATAGTGTTTTTATTATGGTAGATGGTTGCTAAATTTACTATCTAGGGTCTTTTCTTCTTCTCATACATTCAAGTAGATAATGGCAGCTGGGCCTCAAAGTCCATGGAAACCTGAAAGCTCGAAGTGCCAAGTCCACTATAATTGGGCTTGGTGCATTCAAAGCCCAACCCAAACTTAGGTCATCTGACATCCATCTATTCAATTATGGTGTCCATACCTACGTCGAAGTAAGAAAGCATTTAGCTTCTTTAACAAACCATCTACTATCTTATATGGGTTGAATCATGCTAATGTAATTGATATTTGTTATCTTCATTATCATAACAAGGACTACTATATCTTTAATAACGGGCATGTAATGGTTCATTGGCTTCCATTCATATTAAAATAATAGTTGTGAAGTATCATATAAAAAATTGAGATCTACTTGATCCAAATGCATTGAAATTAAATTGATACTCATTTCATCATTGATTTTGATGAACCTAAATCTAATGGCTTATTATATTTTTTATCCTAACTTTTAATTGTGAAGTACACTATGGGTAGGTTTTCAATATGATATAATCCACTAACCTACATAATATCTTAAATAAAATAAAAACTTTAGTTATTTTTCATTTTCATATGCGCTTAGTGGCTCTTGGTGTTGTTCTAATTGCAACTGTTCGAAATCTCGAAATTCAGATTCATCTCTAAATCCTAACAAGTCAAGTAACTTGGATGAGTTTTTCAACTTGAATTAGAAACAGTTGAATGAATTGTGTTGTTTCCGATGGAGACAGTGAGTTATTTATTATTATTTTTTGGATAATAGAGGTGTTAAGAATAAATATGTAGAAATAAATAATTACAACACAATAATAATATGAAACATCATAACTTAGAGATTTACATGGTTCTGCAAACACCTGCCTACATCTACAGAGTGACTGTGTTTTACTGTATAAGAGAAAAGAGATAATACCCGTACAATATGAATGACTCATTGAGTTTAAATCCCAAACTCAAATTCTGAGTCCCTTGTACACCACTCTCAAACCCAGAAAAATGAACCCATCTTTTGTCCCGTTCTTCGGTGTTTTCAATGCTTTTCTCTACTTCACCATATGTTGTGTGTAGAATACCCAAGCATTACACCATGTGTGTCTTTTCCACGTGATATCCGACTGACAAAAGAACTCCATTTTGTCAAGCTCCTCCAATGCATTCGACCACTCTACATGCAGCCATTCCTCCATGTGTCTAAGCCTCTTGGTCTTGAAGCCTAGACCCACGTATGCAGGCAGTAATGGCCTTCCACACATATCATGTCCTGTGTGTCTACTTCTCCTGTAGTGTTCGCCCAACAAAAGGCACCTTAATATGCAAAATACCCACCATATATATGGTGGAAAACTGTCCCTAAAATCAGCCGATACCGCTGGATATTCTAGAGGAAATCCAAACCTACTTCTCATGCCAGATTTGCTACAAACAAGGTACTCACGCTCGCTACATTTGTAACTTCCAGAATTATTCCTTGTTGTTGGTTACATGCTGGTGCATGCTTCGTGCATATCCTAATGAGGATACCCACGCCAGCAACTGCTGATTTTCAAGAGAAAAACTTGGAGCTCCTTCTAATTCGAGACACCTCAAAAATGTCCACCCTGGCAAAAATTCCACCAACCTTTGAGACTACCTGAGCCCATGATATGTAATGCAGCTGCAGCACCTCATCTTGTGTAAGATGCCCATCCCAACATGCTGTGATGATCCACCAGTCTTTAGTGGGAAAGACTGATCAACTCTCGCTTAAAAGGCTCCACCTCAAATATGACCGCGAAGATCCATTGTGCTGTAAGTTACTCTTGACTCTTCCCTAGTCAGAACCAAAGCTCTCAATACCACTTGTTAGGATTAAATATACGAAAATAAATAATCCCAACACGATAATAATATCAAACACACCATAACTCAGAGATTTATGTGGTTTGGCAAACACTTCCCTATGTCCACGGAGTAACAGTGTTTCACTATATGAGAGAAAATAGATAATACCCGTAAAATATGAATGACTCACTGAATTTAAATCTCAAATCTAAATTCTGAGTCCTTTGTACACCCCTCTCTAGTGGAACTTGCACGGATTCTGAGGCTGATGGCACGAATTTTGAGAGTGTCTCTGGATGAACTTGCATGTATCCTGAATAAGCTGGAGCACATGTCGTTAAAGATGGCACATATCTCGGGGATGTCTCTAGGGGAATAGGTTCGGATATTGGGACCGATGCAAGGTCCGGGACTGTCTCATGTTCAACAGACGTTAAGACTTCATGTGTCTTTATCAACTTCGGCTCATGATCAACAGAAAGGAAACGAACGCGTAGCAACCATTTCATCAGTGATCATGGTCTCATAGGAAGCTTATTCAATCGTCGACGGATGATTTGTATTGTCTCCCACTAGGCATACGCTTCACTTAGGAATCGATAGGTCACGAACTTCACTTTCTTGGTCTCGTCGATTTCCCAATAATCGAAGAAGTGCTAGACTTCCGCAGCCAGTTGAGGAAGTCCTCATTGTATAGTTGACCTTTGAAGGGTGAGAGGTCAACCTTTAAATAGAACACTTGAGTTATGGGATTATAACTCCGACGCATGTAGAATTCTTCCTTTTCAACATCTTTACTTGAGTCGTGAGAGTATAAAGCCATAAAATATGAGACCCACTTCTTTTTTCTCCTTTTGTTCCCCCCCCCCCCCCCCCCCCTCTCCTTTTCTTCTTTTTTTTTTGACACTTGATAAAAAAAATTCACCCGATGAAGAAGTGAAAGCCTTCGATCGGTCGGATAAACCTAACTCTGATGATGCAAAGGGTAGGATAGGGTGTGAGGGTTGAGATGGGTTGTCTGGTTAAGTGGGTAAATTATGTAATTAATATGAGATTAAAATGGATATTAAATGAGCGACATAGATGGGATTAGGCATGGTTGATGTAATTAGGTAAATGGGTCAGTGGCAGTTTGTAATTAAATAAAAGTCTAAATGGGTATTAAATGGGCTTATATGAATTTTAATGGGGTATAATTAAATTAATTAAAAGAAAGAAAGTGGGCAATGGAGAGGTTTGGTCAAACTTGTGCCTAAGATGGTGATCAAATGGGTGTATGAAAAGTGGGTCAAATGGGAACTTAAATGGGTTTTAATGTTTTAGTAAATAAAAGATAAGAAATATAGAAAATGGTTTGTTGATCAATCTAGATTGTCCTAGAGGATGGTGAATAGGACAATTACGAAATTTTAAATATATTTAAAACTTAGGTTAATTAAAATTGGGTCTTTACTAATTAATCTTTTAAAATATTGAAATTTACAATAAATAATGAATGTGAAGCGAAATCTCAACAAACACAATTTCACCAAACAAGTGTGCTAGAAATATAAGAAATAAACACAAATACACAAAGTAAGGTGATGCAGTGAGAAGAGATGGAAAATCTTGACATAAGGATTTTTACATGGTTCGGCAACCTTACTTACATCCACATTTCAAGTACACTACTTGAGGATTCCACTAACTTCTCCTTCGAGGGTGGAGAAGAAACCTATTACAACATTGATCTCTTTCACATGTAGAAATCGATCCTATACAACGCTTAATCTTCTTCACGGGTGAATATCGGACCGATAACTCTCAAGAGAGAAGACACCTTTCTTTCCTTACAAATGTTACACCAGCCCTATAAAAATTACACAATGATAGAAATAATTTGATTTTTAGAAATTCCAAGAATGCTTACCTCTTGATGATCGAAGTGGCTTTGGCATGTTCTTGGAGATCCTCCTATTTTCTTGGCTTCTTAGATGAAATGTAGATGCTCCAATGGTGCCTAACCAAGATGTATGAGAAGAGATTTATGGATGGTAGAAGGTTTACCTATAAATATAATCTATCCCTAAAGGTTCTCTCAAATACACACCCAAGAGTGAGCCTAAGATGCTCAAGATTTGCCTATGAGAGCTTTGAGTGTGAGTGAGATTGAGTTCAAGAACTTTGGTGATCTAATTATGGAGTTTTAGTGCTCTTGAAATGATTAAGAGTCTTAGAGAATGTTAGAGAGAGTTTTGCTCATCAAGAATCAACCTTTGGAATGGCCTAAGGTCATGTATTTAAAGCCCTCTTGAAAATATGGCCGTTAGAGGTCAAAATTGAAGCAAAACAGTCGTTAAAAACTTACCGGTGCTATTTCAGTAGACTGAACTTGAAGATTCAGTCGATTGTGAATGCCAGATATCTCAATTAAAATAGTTGAGAGGAATTCACTTGATTGAATTCACAGATTCAGCCGACTGAAAAAATATCAGAGGTTGGAATCGCGTTCTGCTGCATTTTCGGTCGATTGATTTTGGCAATTTTGCAAACCTCTACTAAAACGGCCATAACTTGGGTTTTCAAATCGGTTTTGGGAGTTCTTGGCTTGATGGAAATATCATCGAGAGATAAATCTACTCACCAAATTTGGTCCAATTTGAAGTTTATTTGATACCTCAAATAATCTTTCAAAGTGGGGGTATATGACAAAACTGGTTTGATGTGTTTTGCACCATTTCATTGAAATGCTCATAACTTGAGCTATACATTTCCGAATTTGGTGTTCTTGGAATTTTGAAAGGCTCTTTTAGTGCTCTATCAAATTATAATTTTTTTACTAATATTTGAGCACATTTGATAGAATGTAAGAGCTTTCCAAAATCAGAGCAAAATTCACCTAACCTAAGAAGTCCAAATAAGTTATACCGAATTCTAAATTATGTATTCTAATGTTTATCCCAATTGTAGGTCTAGGTCTTCTAAGTCAGTCCTAAGATCCAAATACATGTGTTTGTTGGCATTCTTGAAGTCCTTTCAGTTTTGGTACGATGTCTTCCAAATGACACGTCTTCTGAAGCTTTAAACTTGATTTGACTATGTAGGTCTTCCACAGATGCGGTCTTGGATACGTAGACGGTCATAACTCAATAAAAAAAATTGACAACTCATTGCTCAGTTGGACACAGTCACAGAATTGACAACTCAGTCTGATTCAGGGGAATTAGATTTAACTTTTAAGCCAACAGAGGCAAACGATGGTGGGATATAATAGACATGATCGGTGAATAGTCAATGAAGGTCCTATGGTTAGTATGATTAATAATGCTAGGTGGACATTGGGAATGACTAGAGTTAGGTAGTAGATGAAAAGGATGGGTGGATGGACTGGATTTGTGAACGGGTTCTGGGTTTGGTTGCAGGTCTTGTATGGGCGAATGGGTGGTTTAGGTTGAAGGGATGATGGAATGGTGAAAAGGCTCAGGCAATGGTTTGGGGTTTCTGTTGTATGGTTCAGAAAGCTAATCAGGGACGTTGGGCGTGGATGTGAAGAGATGGTTAGGTGTGAATATGGTTGGGACGATGGAGGAAGAAGAAGAAAAGGGCAGTACATGGGTTGTGGCGATGAAGGGTGTGAATATGGAAGGTTGGGTAAGGGAATTGAGCAAGGACTGAAACACGGGTATTAGGTGTATGTTGGGCAGAGACGAAGGAGGAGATGGGCCTTTAAGAAGATGAGTTTTGGATCTTGGGCGGCACTGGAGAATGGTAGTACCTGAGCGAGTTTGAGCTGCGTCTGGGCGTCTGGTAGCAGTACGAAGGGGGTAAGGATTGTGAGACGAGATTCTCTCGTTTGCAACAATAGTAATGGTAGCTAGACATGGACGGCCAAACATGCAGTCTTGAGTGTCAACCAGCTTGCGTGAACCTCAGCCTCCTGCTAGCAGGTAGAGGAGAGAATGAGAGACTCCGAAGGGGTGCCTTCAATAACCGTTGAAAACATAGAATGAAGAGGAAGGGATAACTTCATCGATCACCGTCGAGTGGGAAGGGGTACTCGAATCCACGAGTAGAGAATAAACAGGGAAAAACCCAAATCAAATTGAATTCATTGATAATCTTGTTCCTTCAATTACATCCCCAAGGGGGTATTTATACAAGATTACATACAAAAAAAAAATGCTATCTGAGTTTTTGAACTTGAATTCAAATTTAATTTCAAACTTGAATTCAAATTTGATTAAATAAAATCTAATCCTATCTTGTTGTTTGATTTCAAATGCTTGCTAAAAATTTGGGGAGGAAGCTCCCTACATCATTTACTGTAAGAGGCATTTTCACCAAAAAACTTTTATAGAAATAGGACTAATGTTCATTATTCATATTATCATGCATGAATTTCCTTAGTGTGTAATTTTGTAAATTGACTTCTATGTCAATATAATTGTAGATAGTGAAACAATTGATAAAATCTCTTAGATATATTTAGATTTATTTTGATTTGATTTCTACTTTATCTACATTATTTTGTTATATTTGAATTCGAATTTCCCACATTATCTTTGTATTTGATTTCTTCTATAAATAAATCATCTCTCTAGAGAGAGAATATGAGTATTATTCTTCACATAGTATCAAAGCCAGAAGACCAACGTTCCTCAGCAATCCTTCTTTCAAAAAGCCTCTTATTCTCTCCCTTTGCCGGAGGAGATTCATCATCAGCAGAGGGAGGAGCCATTACATTAACCCCATTCTCCAAAAATTTCAATCCTTTTTTCGTTTTGTTTTGTTCCCTCTTTCCGTTAAAAAAAAAAAACAAAAACACCCTGCATCTTAGTGTCTTCTGCAAATGACTGCAACTCTTCTTTTGTTTTTACACCCAGGGGCGACCCTGGCTTTAGGCCAACTAGGCCGCCGCCTAGGGCCCCCCAAAGTGACCAATGTGCTAGTGTAATGACCCATTCTGAGTTTACCCGATTTTTGGAGAGATTTATAGAACTCCGAGTTGTTTTCAGATCTTTGGCTGCTTTGGGGAGAGTGTAGACTCTGTGGTGGGCCCGGTATGCTTGATTTTAAGCTCGGGAGCTCGAAAGGCAACTTGGTAATTTTATAATTATTGAGTATTCCATAATAAAAAATATTTAAAGATCACACTTTTTCTCACCCAATGTTCGGCACTTGAGATTTTTCGGGTTTTTATTTCATTGTATTTTAATTCTTTTGAAAAGAAATTATTTTAAAACCTTGATTTTTAATTAAGAAAAAACAAACCAAACCCTTAAACCCTAAATCCAAAGCTTATAACCCTCACCTCCCTCGCGACATTGTAGCCGCCTTTGCTACAGTGTGCGATTCTTTCCCTCTCTCTCGCTGCCCTTCTCTCATTCTCTCCAGATCTCTCTCTGCACTTCTTCTTCGTCTTCTCCTCGTTCTCCCCTTGGCCGATTCGTGCAGCTGGTCGTCGCCCGTGCCACCTTCTCCTACTTTTCTATTGCCGCTTCGCCTTCCTCTCCGCCACTTAGATCTTGAAATCAGCCCCCAGCGGCGGAACGCTTCTTCCCTTCTCTGTCGCTGTCGCCGTCGCCATCCCTCAGGTTGAAAACTCAGCTCAGGTCTGCCCCCCTTTCTTTATATAGCCTTCCTCTTTCTTCCCTCTTGGATTTCCTTCCCTTTTCGCCGATTGCAAGTACTCTCTTCTTCCTTTTCTTCCTATCTCCTCTCCTCTCTCATCTTCTTGGATTTTTCGTGGATTTCTTGCTTTTCCCCGATTTCTTTTCGCTTTTACCCTTTTTCTGGGATTTTTTGTTCGTTTTCCGCTATTTTTCTTGATTTCCCCTACTTTTCTTCCCCTTTTACTCAAATTTCCCTATTTTCCCTTTTTTCTCGATTTTTCCTAGATTTTCCCTGATTTCTTTTTTCCCCCTTTTTGACTCAGTTGAGTGTCTGAGTTAGCTCGGCCATCCCTAGTGGACTCAGTCGGACCCCTAGACTGGATCCAGGCCCAGTCCTAGATTTGATCCACCCAGATAGGCTTGGCCCGACCCAGATCTGGTAGACCCGGCCCTTGTGTCCCGCCCGTTTCCAGACCAGGCCCAGTTTTAGGCCTATTTTTTGTCCAGCCTTTTTTTTAGCCCGTTTTACCTTATTTACTTATTCATTTTTCCTTATTTCAACAGACTGAGCTCCCTCCAACCCATCAAACCACTTACTCGCTTCGGATTTTGGACTCTACACACTGTGAGGGGACTTATCACTGTTTTAGCATTCATTTACATCTTCTTAACCTTTAATCTTGGACATGCAGTGACTTGAATGGGGTCCTTCGCTTATTAAGCCACTCGGTAATGGAACTGTTGAAATGAACATGTGGCAAGGGATATGTTTGGGTGCACTCATTTCAACTATATACGATTAATGGAGAATTGAAATCAGATGGATGACTATTTAAACTTGGAAACTTATTGGTAACATGTTTGTTTAGTTATTACACGAGGATGAACTTGTAACAAGTAAAATATGTGTTTGATATTGGACATGATATTCAAAAATTGTTGATAATATGTTCGTGTTCAATCATAACGTGTATGTGAATTTATGATGGGAATGAGATGTGCATTGGATATTGAGTATGATGCTTGAAAGTTTATTGATAAAATGTTGTGTGTTTATTTACAACATGTGAACATGATAATGATGAGCATGGAGATATGTATCTAGAAAACCTATTACGTGCTCTTGTTACGTACGACGAATGTGTCGTTGGTCTTGATTAATTATATCAGAGCATGATTGTATTGTTGGACATGACAATAATATCATGTGCATGCATGGGAGGTAACCCACAACGGACAACGTGTTGTTGGGTGTTGAGATGGAGGAGTTGTTTACATATGTATATGTTTATGATGATATGATGGTTTGGGTATTAGGAGGACCTCCCTGTTACGCTCCGGAGGTCGAACCCCCATAGGAGATATGTGTTTTCCCGTTGCGTTCCGGCAGTTGAGGTGCCTGCCCCTTGAGATTGGCTTCCCCGTTATGCTCTGGAGGTTGAGACCCCCATAGGAGATGCCCCATTGCATTCCGGCGATTATATATTTGTATAGTCTATTGCTTGTATTGGTAGGGAGACCGGTGTTGATGGAGGATTATTATGAGATATTTCGAAGATGACACACCGTAGCAGGACGGGGCATTACAATTGGTATCAGAGCACGGTTCAATTCTCGAACTGTGCATGTGACAGAGATAAATGTGATGATAACTAGAGATTACGTTCATCCCTTGTGTGATAGGGTAGATTGAACCGGGTTCTGGGATAGTGCGTAGACACCTTAGGTTCGTGTGGTGTGTTTACTGCGCTACCTTTCAATTAGTTTGCTTAAGACGTGCCCATTTCTGGATTCTCGCTCAGTTTGGGGCTAACAGGTGTTTGATTCGCAGGTGAATCGGTGTCGAGGTCGATCGCTCACTTAAGTGGGAGCACCGTGACGTGGTCAAGGAGTTGTGGAATACGAACCCCTAGGGTTTGCGTTATGTTTGTCTTACTAATTATAGCGATTAGTAGTGTTCTTCGGTGGGACCCACGTTAGGAGAGGTCCTCACCTGGAGGCGTGTTGGTGATATTTTTAGAATGGCTTGAGTACCGTGGTGGAGTCACGTGAGGGCTCGTATTTAGAGAGTGATGGCACTGTTTGTGGGCCTCGCTTATGACTGTTTGGTATAGAGATAGATTCATTGGAAATCTATGAGCGCTTACCGAGTGAGTCCGGCCGACTTACTCTTTAGATAGCCGATGGAATTCCATGAGAGATGGTGGGCTTGGTATGTTTGAGTTGTTAGTTAGGCCCGTTTTGAGTTTAGGACTATGGGGAGTGCCTGGGGGGCCGAGCCAGTGGTTGTGTGTCTGGTTCTAAGACTCCCGCGGGTCCAATTTTATGGCTAGGAGTAGTTGTGACGTGGTTAGGAACTTGTTTGGGTTATACTGGTAGATTGACTGTTGAGGCTCCAGTGGGCACGGTGTACATATAGGGCCCCACTTGCGCTGCTCTCAGGGCCTAGGGCCCCACCAATGCACTGCACCTAGGGTTCTTGAGATTTCAGGGCTAGTACTGCTCTGACATTTCATATTTCGATCATCATTGACTCCTCTATGGTGCTATAGTGACCGTTTGGTCCCTAGATCTCTCTTCTCAGAACTTCAGCCCAAACAAAGTTTGCACAATCATTTCTCTCCAACTTGTCTTCATCCTTCAGATCTGATCTAATTTGGCCAAAGACGAAAACAGGATAACCTCGATTTTCTTTCCAAGCATAGATTGGTGGCAGCACTTAAGGTCATTAAAATTTAATTGGCTTAAATTATTTTTAAAGTCTATACTTCTATTTGTTTTAAAAGAACATAACTTCCATTAATTTTGACCAAGGTGAGCTTTAATGAACCGTACACTCAAACACAGAATCATAGGTGAGAAACTGGTTGATACATATTGTGCCCTTTTTTAGAAGGTGGTATCGGCAATATCGGCCACTTTATCAGCTGATATGTATTGACTAGCATCAACCAATACTACATAGCATCGGTAGATACCGGTTATTTATTTTCTTATTTTTGAAAAAATAGTTTTAATCGGTTGCGATATATTTTCACCAATTTTTTTAATTTAAAAATGTTTAATATAAATTTGTTTAATTTTAGAGTTACTTTCATCAATTTTGACTATTTTGAGTTATTTTTATTAATTTTTCCAAGCTTCGGTTCTAACATAATCTCAAATTTAGAGTTTTTTGTAAAAATAATTTAATTAAATAATATTAATTGATTATGGAATTCATTGGAGATGTGTTAATGTCATTCACATAATTTGTAGGGTGTCTGTGTGATTTTTCAAGATTTTTCTGAAAATTTGATGAAAGTTATTTCTAAAAATACTTCTCATTTTCGAGTTTCTTCTCAATAAAATGATTGAAATGATATACAAATGTTTCTACAATGAAATGAAGAGCCCTAATTGTGATTGGTAGAGTTTTTAGGGTCTTTATGTAATTTTTTTAATATTTCGACATTTTTATAAAGCATAGAAATTTTTTGTAATAAAAAAATTATGAAGTGTAGTAGAAAATACATGTCACTAGGGGATACTTGTGAGTATGAAGTTCATATTAGATCATTTCTCGTGTTAGTTTCTGTAATGACCCGACCCGATATTTCAAAGTTTTAGGGTCTTGGTAGCAGTGGGGTGAGTGTGGGCCCTGTGGTGGGTCCTAGTTTGCCCGATTTTGAGTTCGGAGACTCAGAGGGCAATTTGGTAATTTTGAATTATTGAATTTTCTGCATAATTAAAAGTTTGAAAATCACACGTTTTCCCCCAACGTTTGTCATTTGACTTTTCGAGCTTTTTAAAATATTTTGGAAATTGAAAATTTTTATTATTATAAAAAAAAAAAAAAAAAAACCTAAACCTAACCCCTCCCTTAAAACCCCATTTTCGGCAGCACTGTAGCACATAGCTACAGTTCCGCCGCAGCCTCATCTGTACCCTCTCTTCTCACCTTCTCTTTCCCCCTCCTCTCATCAAACCCTAGCTCTCCTTTCCCTCTCCTTCAACCGCCGCAGCCCTTGTCCCTTCTCTCCTATTTGCATCGACCCTCTTTCCGCCATCTCCTCTCATTTCTCTTTCAGTCGTCTGCAACCCATCCCCAAATCGGCTGTTCTGCCCTCTTCTTCCGGTTGGGTTTTCCATCCTCCACCTCCGCTCCATCGACTTCCATCCAAATCATCGGTCCTCAGCCCTTCTTTGTCGCCGCCCGAGCCCGGATCTCAGTCGGAATCAGGTGCCTCCCTCCTCTTTTCTCTCTAGTTTTCCTCTTTTCTTCTCTTACTCTTCCTTTCCCTGTTTTCTTGCGGGTTGCTAAGCCAACTTGGTCGAGTCACAGAGTTGACTCAGCTGGGTTTCGTTATGGGCCCAGCAGACCAGGCCCAATTCCCAATGTTGGGCCCGAGTTCCAAGTTCAGTTTCAAACTAGACCCAATCAGCCCAAGCCCAGCAGCTCGTGGCCCAGTTCGTCTCTCAGCCCGGCCCATTTCAGGCCCGACCCAAGCCCTTCATAGGCTCGTTTTAGGCTTGTTTGAGTTCGTTCTTGGCCCATTTCAGAGATCATTTCTGGACTGTATGCAAGACCGTTTCTAGCCGGATCTATGGGATCGTCTCGGCCTTGCGGGCACGTCTCTGTTTCTTCAGCCCTGTAGCCCGTGCATCGCTTCCCCCAACCTTGCAGCCTGTTTTATATCCATGATTTCGAAAGACACACACATAAGTGAGGGAACTTATCACTGTTAACATGCATTTGCATCTATTTAAACCTCAACCTTGGACATGAAGTGACTCGAGTGGGGCCCTTCGTTTATTAAGCCACTCAGTAAGGGAACTGTTGAATGAATCTGTGGCGAGGGATCTATTCGAGTGCACTCATGTCAGTTATATGCGATTAAATGGAAGGTTTTGATCGGACAAATGAATATTGAACATGATACTTGAAAGTTATTGACAACATGTGTATTTAGCTATAACATGTGAATGATTTTATGATGAGAATAAAACATGCGTTGGATGTTGAAGATGATGTTAGAAACTTAATGATAACATGTTGTTCATTTAATTATAGCATGTGAATGCATTTATGCTGAAAGTGAGATATGTGTCTGGATTTTTTGATGTGATGCTTGAGCCCAGTTGACAACATTACGCGGGCTATTTGTAATATGTAAATGAGATCATGATGAGCATGTGGATTTGTGTTTTGAGATTTTGATATACTTATGTTGTTATATATAATCGTAATATCATGCATATGCATGGAGGGGGGTAACCCACAACGGACAACGCGCCGTTGGGTGTTGAGATGGAGGGACTGTTGGCATGTGCATATATTTATGATGATGTGAGGAGTTTGATTATTGGGAGGACTTCCCAGTTACGCCTAGGCGGTCGAGACCCCCATAGGGAGATGCGGGTTTCCCCATTACGTTCCAGTGGTTGAGGTGCCTACCCTTGAGATTGGCTTCCCCGTTATGCTCCTGCAGTCGAGACCCCATAGGGAGATGCGGGTTTCCCCGTTGCATTCCGGCGGTCGAGGCGGTTGCGTATCATACGATCTCCCGTTTATTTTGGTAGGGAGATGGTGTTGTTGGAGGATAGTTGTTAGTTATGGAGATTATACCTTTGATTGGTTGGTGGGACCATTGGTTAATTGTGTAGTTGAGTACTCTCGTACGTAGACATGCATTCTATTATGATGTCCATTATTTTTCAATATGCGATATATATATATATATATATATATGTCGTTGAGGTATGATATGGTTATTTCCATTGTTGGACTAGTTAGTTCACCTCTTACTCTCTAGGAGTTTGTTGGAGGACCCGATGTGAGCCACCGAGATGACGTCGTGGACTAGTCGGTGGATTATTGGTTGGTGGTTCAGTTGGATTCCATACATATGAGCACCCCTTTTATTATGATATTTTTGCATTTATTCATATGATAGCTATGTATATTGTTGACATGTGATATGTTTTATCCCTTCACTGGGCTGGTTAGCTCACCCCTTACCTTTCAGGTATCCAATTGCAAAGGGACTGGGCAGGGCCCTTGAGTAGGCACCCGTAGAGGAGCATCAGTTAGACATTTTATAATTACGTTATTCTTAGTTGAGAGACCTTGTGTTATGTGACCCCTCTTTGGATGTTGTTTGATTTCGGATGATGTATAACTGTATTCGAATAGTTTATGATTGTTTCATGTTATGTTGGTATGTTGATCCTTATTACCAGTTTTTGGGCGGGAGGTAGTTGCACCGTTTAAAAAAAAAAAAAATACCGTTACTTATTCCTTTGTGATGTTTTGAGATATTTCGGAGATAACGTGCCTATAGCGGGACGGGACGTTACAATTTCCTTTTTTTATAAATTTTGTATACATTTTCTAAAGGTTTAGGACATTTTTCAAATTTTTAAGATGTATCAAAATTTCGACATTCAAAAATCTAACCTCCATAAAAATGATCATTATTTAAACAAAAATATGTTCACCCTAGGTTTTCTATTTTTTTTCTTATTTTTATTATTTTTATATTTTTTGAAAAAGATTAAAAAGATATGTATCACTAAAACTCGTATATCAGCAATAAGGGTACGATTTTTTTACCCTTGCAATAGAACTTTTCAAAATTCTCATCACCATTCCAAAAAGTGGACCCACATAAATATCTTTACACTATATTTTGCACCCTTATACATATGGCTGCAACTCGGGTCGGGTGGGCCAGGTTTTAATAAACCCAATCCTAATCCGACTCGCAACACATTGAACCCGACTTGATCCGACCCGACATAAAAACCCGATTTAGTGAACCCGACCCGACCCACATTGTACTAATTCTACCAAAATTATGAAAGGGCTCACTGATATCAAATGACAGTAACTGTAGGATTCAGTAGCAGCATAGTTTTTTTTTGGAAAATGTTGAGATATATAATTAAGTTCATTTACAAAAAAAAAGTTGAATAATATCAAACAACATCTATGAAATGAGAATATATAACTAAGTTGCTACAAAAAACATTAATGAATTCAAATGAAATGAGAATAAGCAAGATGAGGGGAATGCAACATATAGAACACAACTGAGAAGTGAGAAATCGTCATTATTTGACTTAAAGGATTATATAAATTCAAAAACATAGCCTCCATCTTTCCCTCTGATGTTGCCTTCTCATCCAATTTCACTACCGAAATCATCACTATTTGACTTAAAGGATTACAGAAATTCAAAAATACCCTTTTGCTTGTAGAGAAAAAATATACAGTAATTTTTTTGTATTTTTTCTGCCTTCTTTCTTGTCACTTACTTCCACCAACTTTTAAAATGGGAATTCAACAATAATTTGAATAAAAAATTAAAGAGGACAACTATAACTTTCATCCAAAGAGGATTCAAGTCAACAAGTCAACAACCAATCTTCTCCAGTTCACCAAATCTGATTCCTTTACAGATCTGCAAGTAATAAATTAGTTAGTGAAATATGCATATTCATGACATCAAATTGACAAAAAATTATCATTATTCACAAGGAGAAAAGATTTAAGAAAAGTATCATTTATCACCAATCACATCATCGCTTTCTTCAACTTCAATGACACCTTAAAAAAAAGGTCAAGAGTAATATCATATTGTACAATATAATAACAAAATGAAATAAATACTAAATAGATAGAGATAACTAACATTACCTGATTCAAACCTATTTGTATCGTCTTTATGATCATAAACTTCAGGCTCTCCCTCCATGACATCGTCACTTATTGCATCTCTTAGCCAATCTTGAGTGTAAACCTATGCATGAATGACTCTAGGACTCAATGAACTTCGGTACTGGTCGATGACTCTACTTCAGTATTAAATGCCAACTCTGAAGCAACAATCGATACTTGAATTGTCACACCCCGAACCAGGATGTGAACCCAGAACGCGACTATTTTTTTTTTTAAACAAACCTATCATCAACGGTTCATGGACTTTTAGCAAGCTCGCTCAAGCCCAAGAAATAACTCCCACAAGTACAAGTCAACTCGAGGTACCCTTATGAGCTAGGCTTAGACACCATGACTTTGAAGGAATATTTTCATCTATCAAACAAGTTATTTAGGTGATAACTCGGCATGTTTAGATAGAGCATTGAAATAGCTTTTCAAAATGCCCAAGAACACCCAAATCCGAGGTCGGGAGCTCAAGTTATGACCATTTTAGTGAAGCATGTTTTTGCAGTGAATAGTGACCTGAGATCGGTCGCCAAACGGCGATGGGTTATCGGCGACCAATCGCCAGATGACGACCCATCGTCAATTCGAAACTCTGTATTGCTTCATTTTTCTCCCAGGCCAATACCACCGTGTATTGGCGACTCATCGCCAGTGACAAAACTGATTTTTCTCAAGTTATCTCAACTTTTGATCTTTTTCCCAGTTTGGATTCTCAAAGTTGAAAATACACATCTTAACTTCTAGATTCTCATACCAACACATAGGTATTAACACTCATGACTTGTACAAAGGAGTTTTTCTTTCAAGTTAAGCATGAAATCCAAAATTTCCAAATTTACAAACTCAAGTTAACAAAATTTTCAAAATAAGTGTGATTCCCGGGTTTGACATCCAAAATCACAAACACATATCCGAAGCTAAATATTATTGCATAAACACCACATAATATATACATGAGACTTGTTCAAAGAGTCTTAAGACCATACATAGCTCTAAAAACCAGACTACACATATATTTAAATACCAAACATTGAACTTAGAATTAAACTATTCTAGTTCTAATTCCAGCAACTCCTAAGATTCAACTTCTAATTCATCATGGAGGGATCCTCAGCTCCCCCTACCAGTCCATGTCCTGCATTGTAAGGGATGTGAGCTCGTAGCCCAGTGAAGAGAGTTCAACAATACACAATATTCATAAACATGAATTTAACACAAAATATAATGCATAACTGTAACGAAATGATATACAAGTAACAATTTTTCCATTTATTCATTTCTTTCCTTTAATAAGATTAACAATCTTAATCACACTAGGGTATCCCACTCAACCCCATTGAGGTATCCCACTCAACCTTGGGGGTATCCCACTCAACCTCATATGCATTAGGTCCGTAGCTGGACAAAATGCAGCATCTTGCAAGAGCTTTACATAAGTGTGTGCTTATATACATTAACATGTATATTAAATATCCATAATCCATTAAACATGAAATAAATATGAACCTCTATATACCTTTCCACCAGGATTTAACAATAGAGTTACATTTACCATTCTGTGGTATTATCCATGTTTAACAAACTCATAATATTCATAGTCACCACCTGCATAACCCTGTTAATACATGAATACCACATGCAGTATAATCTTATGCATAGTAATCACATGCATTTCAACAACAATATAAATCACGTGCAGGAATAAGAATAACACCGTACATGCACAATCACATAACTAGTCTAATAATGGACATTTACAAACAATTCCAAAACTCATCTATTAATATTTAGATTTCTAATGGGCTCCATACTGCGTTTCAAACCACTGGCCTCGGCTCTCTAACACCTTATTTACGCTTCCGTTCCCACAGTCAGAACATATATACCATCTCTTAAAAGGAAGCGATGTCAGGTCTCATTTTCTGGTCCCATTTGGTCTTTTCCATCCGTAAAGTACCATGGGTTCCTATTTTCCATCTAAAGTCTAGCATATTAAAATAGTTAAGTCTATAGACTTCACATTAACTAATGTACGTGTAAATTTGAGTCCCTGCACCTTCTCTAACTTGCAAAAAGCTCCACGGTCTGTAAAACATCATAATTTTCATAAATACTTATTTAATTAATACACTTAAAATAACTTAAAACATTTTCAAAAAATTCTTTAAATACATTTTCCATCTGAAAACTAGGTAATGTCAGTGAGTCTCCCTAAATCTTCTAATTCATTACTTATGTTAAATGTCAGCTGTAAGTCACCCAAAACACAAAACAAAGAGAAAATGGAATTTACTCAGTGTCCAGACTCATATTTCTTCCTGGCCAGGGTCTAGTATTGAGATCGTGCCCAGAGGTTACAATGCAATAAAGTAAAATGCTCAGGCCATTTCCGTATTGTCTTCTGGATAGGACTATGGAGACGTATTGAGGCAGGCCTAGAGAGTGCAGTAAAGTAAACACTCATTTGCAGAAATTTAAACACACAAAGGCAGTTTGGAGTTAATCTTTCCCCTTTTTAACTTAGATTTCAAAATCAAGGTTTTATCATAGCTAAAAACTATTTTTTTAAAGTAAAAAGTGAAAATGACGTTTTTACAGAAAGTTCACTTTTCCTCCAGATTTTCAAGGTGAAATTTGAAGCCCAAAATTTCGGATAAATAAGTTTTGATACCTCGTTTGCCCAAATCCACTAAGAAATGACGAAGTTTGAAAGCCCTCGAAAATTCTCTGAAATTTTTTGCACAGTAACAACATGATGCAGAAGAAGAAGAACAGAGAAGAAGAAAATGAAGCGGAGAAGAAAAAGAAAAGATAACAAAGAGATACTGTTTGAAAATTTCCCTCATCTCTTCTCATTTTATAAACCTCCAAGGTATGGCCAGGGGTGGCTTGCAATCACCTGCTATACATGTAGAGGGATGGATCGCACGAAATGTCGGCAGAGGCTACGGTAATGCATAGTACATTAGTTAAAAAAATGAAACTATATAATTGCTATGGTTTTGAATAATAAAATCTCCTTTAAAACTTCAAAGTTATTTTTTAAAGCATTGTGTATTTCCAAAATTTCTCAATAAAAATACTTTAAGACTTCAAGGTCTTTCGACAATCCCAAACACATAAAATACAGTGCTTTACAAATAAGGGTATCCCTCAGTTGTGCTGAAAATACACTTCTACAAGTCCAAACGACAAACCGTAAAAACCATTGAACTCCAAATTCAAAACTGAACAAATGTATGAAATTTGAAAACTTAGATTGTAACGACCCGTCTCGCTAGCACAATATTGTCCGCTTTGGGGCTACACACTGACCCGCACGACTTTGCTTTGGCAACCCAACCTACTGTTGCTCCAAAAAGGCCTTCTGCTAGAAGGAGGAAGGCTACTACTTATATACCAGGGAATTTCCAATGCCATTAGCAATGTGGGACTTTTTGGGGCAAGGTATTACAATCTACCCCCCTTGAAGCTAGAGCCACCCCCAGCTCTGCACACACAACAACTAAGCCCACACCATCAGGCAGAGAGTTGAACAATGCTCTGATACCATTTGTAACGACCCGTCCCGCTAGCATAATATTGTCCGCTTTGGGCCTACACACGAATCCGCACGGTTTTGTTTTGGCAAGCCAACCCATTGTTTCTCCCAAAAGGTCTTTTGCTAGTAGGAGGAAGGCTACTGCTGTAACGACCCGTCCCGCTAGCACAATATTATCTGCTTTGGGCGTACACACGGACCCGCAAGGCTTTGCTTTGGCAACCCAATCCACTATTGCTCCCAAAAGGTCTTGTGCTAGAAGGAGGAATGTTACAACTTATATACCAGGAAATTTCCAATGTCACTACCAATGTGGGACTTTTGGGGGCAGGGTATTACAATCTACCCCTTTTAAAGCCAGAGCCGTACTCGGCTTTATACACACAACAACCAAGCTCACATCCTCAGGAAGAGAGTCGAACCATGCTCTGATACTATTTGTAACAGCCCGTCTTGCTAGCGCAATATTGTCCGTTTTAGGCTTACACACGGACCCGCACGACTTTGATTTGGTGAGCCAACCCACTGTTACTCCCAAAAGGCCTTGTGCTAGAAGGAGGAATGCTACTACTTATATACTAGGGAATTTTTAATGCCACTAGCAAAGTGAAACTTTTTGGAGCAGGTTATTACAACTACTTATATACTAGACTTTTTGGGGCAGGGTATTACATAGATTTTTCAAATGACTGTTCACCAAAAATAGGTGACCTTTAACGCCTCAGCCAGATAAAAGTTCGGGTAATATCAACTTTGCCACAACACTCAACGAGTTGGATCCACAAATTCCAAACTCGTATCGAATCAAACTTTGACTCTTCACAAGGCTCACATGTTAATCTCACTGATTAATTAGCCATTAAACACACTTAATAGTCACTAATTGCATGATCAATCACTAATTTCGGTCGAGTAGTACATGAATTGCTAAGATATCCCAAGCCATCATAGAAAGTATAGGAATTTGGAGCTATTAACTTTCCACCAATTCAAAATGTCTAAATTAGGATCATCTAGACAAGTTTTTTCTTCATAATATTGCTCAAGCTCCATCCTCAAGTCCATATTATTCTTTCCATCACCCTTTATAAGAAATGTTTTTCGAAGAAGTGCTTTCTTAGAATCTGTTGAAGTATCATTCATCGTTTCTGTTGAAGTAGAAATGACTACTTACTTTTGCAGTGTAGAAGAGAAAGAAGTATACTCATTGAAAAGTGCAACCATCCCCTTACGAAGTACTTCAGTATATTGATCATCATCAGAATATGAATAAAGTTCATGATACATAAATTCTACATATTCCAACTTGTAACGGGGATCTAATACTAGAGCAATAGTTAATAGTATATTGTATTTCTTCCAATAATTATCAAATTTTTCCTCCATCTTCTTTGCCATTGAAAATATGCACGAATCATCATTCTTCAACATCTTAAGTAAATGAGCTTGAATCTCATACACTTAATGAAAAACAAGATTTGAAGTGATATATTTTGTCCCCGATAAAACCTTTTTAGCATTATAAAAGACTCTCAAAAACTTGAAAATTGTCTCAACCTTTCTCAAATCATCAAGTGTTGGAGCAAAATTTTTTGCATAAATAGGATCACGTGTCTTCATATGAACAAATGCACTCTCATATGGTAAGGCAGAGGCTAACGTAAGATATGTTGAATTCCACCTTGTACACACATTTAAGCACAAGCGTTTAGAGGATGATATTTTTTCCTTGCAAGACGCAACTATCAAACTCTTGCTTATGAGATTGCGATGACCGTACATATTTCACACATGTGCAAATAGCTTCAATTGATGATTTTATCTTACTTAAGCCATTTTGACAATCAAGTTAACAACATGTGCAACACAATTTACATGGCAGAATTTAACATGTTGTAACAAAATTTTCTTTCGAAAAAGAGTCTCCACGAGGTTATCCACTGCTGACTTGTTGTTTGTCGCATTATCAAGTGTGATTGTGCATATCTTTTTTACATCATATTCCACCAAGCTTCTCTCAATCATATCGGCAATAATTACGCCAGTATGTGGTGCTGGAACCATACAAAAACTAAGGATCTTCTTATGTAACTTCCAAATGTTGTCAACAAAATGCGTTGTGACATTTGAATATCCCAAAGTTTGGTTGGAAGTCCACAAATTAGCCGTTAAAGAAATGTGCTTGCAAGAAGTACTTAGAAATGCTTTCAACTTGGCTTTTTCCAAATGGTAGATTTTCAAAAATTCATTTCCAACCGTCGTACGAGAGATGATTTGAAATCTAGGATTGATGCATTTCACAAATCTACAAAATGGTGCATGATCAACAATAGAAAATGGAAGCTCTAATATAACTATCATAATGGCCAATTCTCTTTGTGCATGTTCCATATTAAAACTATAAGGCAAAAGTCCTGCTCCCACTCCTTCATCACCATCTTTTTTTTTAACACTGTCAAAGGTAAGAACTTGTTGACTCTTATCTTTCACCGAATACGCAGTACATCGTGTTAAATGTCGACTAAGAGTACTAGTTCCATTTTTAGAAGAAGTTTTATGTCTTCCATGGCAATATTTGCAAATTGCCATTAAATCACCCCCCTTAGTTTTAGGGTCTTTAATAAAATGTTGCCAAACATGTGATTTTAGTGGATATCCTTTCTTTGGTTGGCCACTAGCGGCAACTGAACAGTATGGTATTGTCATTAATGACAGGATTATTGGATCTTAACACCTAATTAAACATTACACATAATACTTAATCAACAATAATAAATACACAAGTAAATCTATAAAAAATGAATTAAATAATAAAGATCTATCAATGAAAGAAAAATAAATCTTACTTCAACGTCAACATCAACATCATCGTTATGCGAAGCCATTACACTATTTTCATAAAGACACTATAAAAGTAAACAATAAAAATCAATTGGTATGAAGTTCTAAATATCCTTGAAAAAAACTGAATGAAAATCATTTGTCATATGATAAAAGATATTTTTTAAATATATTAACTAGTTTTTGGATTTGTTAGTACCCCGGCTTGTTGAGTAACCTATTTGTCAATTCCATAACTTAGGTGAAGCATTGTGTCAGAAGTTTAAGTAATGATCAAGACTCAAGTGATGAAGATTGAATCAAGAACTCAAGCATTGGAGGATCAAGTGCAGATTCATCATCACTATATATGGTAATCACAAAGGTAATTTCGTCATAAATGACTTTAGGGGGAACTCAACACCTTAGGATGTCCTTGCCTATGCTTAGTTGAGTATGTTAGTAATGGACATAAACAAGCCTAGAGGTTGATTGACAGTGAATTGGATCCCAACTTGGAAATATGTATTTGATTTCACTGTCAGCACGAATAATCGTTCTCACTGACCCCTCGGTGGAGACAAGATCGACCCATCGTGGTCATAGAGTGGTCAGCCAGATTAACAAAGGTTTTGGATCATAGAACTGTCATTCTGTGTATGCCTCTGATCGAGAGTCTCGTATGCCCGACCCCTCTGTGATGAACTTAACGACCACATGGTCAACTACTCGTTGATGAAAAACTTGTGAGTTCTAGTATTTGAACTCAAATGGGCTCTCGAGAAAACAGACATCTCGGTATTTCAAGACCGATCGAGAGCATCAGGACCGACCCCTCGGTAAAGAGCGACAGGTTGTTGTGGGCAAGACAAGTTTCGGGACATGAAACTCTTTCTGCATGGTGTTTCCCCAGATCGAGACTCTTTTATGGACCGACTTCTCGGTGCCATGACTGTCGACCCATCGGTGACAAAGACCTGTCGACTGGGAATTAATTATGCCGTTGAGAGTACATTTAATGTGCAACGGTCGGGTGATTGACCGGTAATTTTTTTAGTCACCGACCCCTCGATGCGCCCGACCTTTCTGTACATGAAAGTTTTTGAAATAGTTGCCTTCTCTATAAATATTAATCCTTGTACAACCATTTCATATCCTTTGGGAAATCCGTTGGACCCTCATCATTATCATTGAGCTTAAACAAAGGCCAACAAAAGGATCACTCTCTCTCTTGTGCTTACACTTGGAAAATCTAATACAACCAATCATATGGACTGAGTTTGAGAGAGAGAAAAAGAAATATAGATTTAGGAATCCATTGGCACATCTAAATCCTAGAGACCTCCCATAGATTGTAATTGAGCATACACAAGGCACATCTTCGACATCGTCGACATCACATTGGAAGAGCATCCTCAAGAAGCATACATCTACAAGTGAGCTCATACAAAGGCAAATGTTTCTTAGTGATTTTATTTTTATAATCATCTTGTGAAGTGGACTAAGGCAAGGAAGCCGGAACCACTATAAAAAATAGAGGGATAAGTAAGTAGACCTTGGGTTTGTCGAACCTTTCAAAATCTAGGACAAGTGGATTAAGGAGGTTAGGCTCCGGAACCACTACAAAAAATCTAAAGTGTTGTCTCTGGCACATGTGGTAGATGGAATTCCCAACCAATTGAGTACGGTAGAAGTCCTACTCTATTTGTGAGGGTGTAAATCCCCACATAGTGAATTCGGGATAACCCAAGGTTAGGTGAGTCCTTAGAGTGGATATACATTGTTTAACCGAACCATTAGAAATTGGTCATGTGGGTGTTCATCTTTACTTGTGTAATTGCTCTTATAATTGTGCACACTTTTGATCACACAACTCATCTCTCTTTATTAACATTTTTAATCCACTGTAAATTTGTTAATTAATCAAGAAATTTGTGAAGACCATAAAAATTGGAGATTGTCATATTCTTCGACATCACATTGGAAGAGCGTCCTCAAGAAGCATACATCTACAAGTGAGCTCATACAAAGGCAAATGCTTCTTAGTGATTTTATTTTTATAATCATCTTGTGAAGTGGACTAAGGCAAAGAAGCCGGAACCACTATAAAAAATAGAGGGATAAGTAAGTAGACCTTGGGTTTGTCAAACCTTTCAAAATCTAGGACAAGTGGATTAAGGAGGTTAGGCTCCGGAACCATTATAAAAAATCTAGAGCGTTGTCTCTGGCATATGTGGTAGATGGAACTCCCAACCAATTGAGTATGGTAGAAGTCCTACTCTATTTGTGAGGGTGTAAAACCCCACATAGTGAATTCCGGATAACCCAAGGTTAGATGAGTCCTTAGAGTGGATTTACGTTATTTAACCGAACCACTATAAATTGGTCATATGGGTGTTCATCTTTACTTGTGTAATTGCTCTTATAATTGTGCACACTTTTGATCACACAACTCATCTCTCTTTATTAACATTATTAATCCACTGCAAATTTGTTAGTTAATCAAGAAATTTGTGAAGACCATAAAAATTGGAGATTGTCATATTCATTACCCCCCCCCCCCCCCCTCCTCTCTCTCTCGACAATCTCGGCCCTTGTTATAGCACTAAAGGGAACTTTTAGGATTCATTTTGTATTTATAGGTTTCTTTAGTGAGATTCAACTATGACTATTTCTTAAATGGGTATAGATATTATAAATGGAATATATTGTATAAAAATATGATAAATGGCACCTTTGCCATCTTCCAACGTCTTAAACACCCAGTGTTCTCTCTTTAGCCGACACCTCCACCAAATCCCAACCAACCCAGAAACCCATTTTGTTCACCGTTCCATGCATTTCCTTTCTTCATCTTTAGTAAAAAAGTAAAAACTAAGATTAGGAAGCTAATTGAATTCGAACAAAGGCCAAAAAGGGGTTTGTGTAGATCATCAAATACACTGCTGAAGATGAAAATAAGAGTATCACAATCGATGGATGGAAGACAAAAAGTATTCAAAAAAGCTTTGCTGCAGTTGGATTGAGGTGGATGGGGCAGTCATTTCTCAATAACTTCTTAACATAATAACATGTATTTGAAATATACAGAGGCTTGTTGAAAATGATTTTGTATAAGTGGTAGAGATTTGATGTAGAATGGATAGGATTAAGACACCCTACTCAATTGTTAAAGTGGAAACACTAACAAAATCAACATGGTTTAACATAACCCGTTGATCTTAGATGGTAAAACCCAACTTTCTTAAGTGATAGAATTAACTTAACACACGTACTCTTGGGTTTTCAATGCACCCGTCCGGGCCAAAATTAAAATTTTGATTAAATCCACAGATGCCCGCATCAATATTATAATAAATCAGTTTCAGATATAAGATTTTAAGATTAAAGAGAGATTTGAGAGGAACAACCAAATATAAACAGTTTAATATTATAATAAACCCAAATAGAAATTGCAATTTCAGGTAACAAACAAGATTTGAGAGGAACAACCGAACAGACAAAAGAACCAGTGAGAGAGACTCACCTAGGGCTGGAAAGAGATCTCGGTGAAGAAGAGGAAAAGTGGCAACGAGAAGAAAAATTGCAGACGAGGAGCACAATTGCATGCGAGGGAGGAAAAGTTGCGACTAGAGCTGAAAAACAATAGTTGTGATTAGGGTTTGAGGGTGGAGGGTTTATATTAAGTTATGAAATTCAGGTCTTCTCGGGTCGAGTCAGATTGAAATTTAAAGATCTCAGCCCAAGCCAACCTGAATTTCTGTCTAGTTTTTCTCTTCTCAACCCGACCCGACCCGACCCTATGGCCCTACCCTTTGTAATCCGACATGCATGATATCTCGGGTCGAGGGTCGGGCCAAAACCCGACCCGAGTTGCAATCCTACTTATGCACAAGTGATCTTGTTATTAGAACCAAGATCCTTGGCATCAAGGATGTTGGGATCATAATATAATATCAGATTTATGAGTTCTCTTAAATATCTTTGAACAACGAGAATGAAATAAGTTTTTAAATATCTGTTAGTACCTCGGCTTGGCCAAGTCCCTATGTTTGTCAATTCCATGACTCGGAAAGAAGCACTTGCTGGAAGCTTGAAGACCCAAGGTGATCAAGAGTAAAGATCATACTCCACCGGATTGAAACTTATTGTTATGGCAATTACAAAACATGTATTATGGTCATAGATGACTTTAGGTGGTACCCACACCTTAAAGAGGACTATCCCTAGGATTAGAAAAACAAATGGTTAAATTATAAAAAACTTAGAGATGAAGCTTGACAGTGAATTGGAACCCAACTTGGAAATATGTATTTGGTTTCACTGCCAGCACGACCAGTCATTCTTACCGACCCATCGGTGGAGACAGGATCGACCCATTGTGGTCAAAGATTGGTCGACCAAATTGACATAGGTTCTGAATCATTGAACTGTCGTTCGGGTAAAGCCTCTGATCTAGAGTCTCATATGCACCGACCCCTTGGTGAAAGGCTAAAACGACCCATATTGGTCAAAGACTCTTTGATAAAGATTTGTGAGTTATGGACTGTGAACTCAAGTGGGTTATCGAAGAAACAGACATATCGGCAGGTCGTTCTGGGTGATAGGTTTTTAAACTTCTACTGTTGGCATGGTATTGCCCAGATCGAGCATCTCAAATGAACCGACCTCTCGGTGCCATAACTGTCAACCCATCGGCAAGATCAACATGTCGACCAAGAAAGAATATTACCGTTGGGAGTGCACTTAATGCACAACGGTCGGGTTTGTAACGGTAAAATTTCTAGTTACCGACCCCTCGGTGCGACCGACATATCGGTACATTACCGTTACTGCAACTGGTTGCCTTCTTTATAAAAACCAATTTTTATGCAACCAGTTGGCATTCTTTTGGCAAATCAGTTGAACCCTCATCATTATCAGTGAGCTTAAAAAAGGGCCAACAAAAGGATCACTGTCTCTCTCGTGCTTGAACTTAGGGAATCTAATACAACCAATCATATGGATTGAGTTTGTGAAAAGAGAGATGAGGAAAGAAAACTCATAAATAATCAATCTATTGATTGTATTTGAAAGTGAGAAAGAGAGGAGAGACATAAACTAGGAAACCTATGGTGAAACTAGTTTCCTTGTCACCCTAGATTGTGATTGCTAAACGGCAGCTATAAGGCGGAGCGTCGACACACATTGGGTGGGATCTTGAAAAAGCACACATCAAGAGCAAGAGTTTAAAAGGCAAGTTCTTCTTGGTTTTAATCTTATTTTAAAACCTTTATTCCGAAAGTGGATTAAGGAGGATTTGCTTCGGAACCACTATAAAAAAACTTTAGAGCGTCATCTCTGGCACAGTGGTGGGTGGAATTCCCAACCAAGTGGATATGTGGAATTCTTATTCTACAATGGTGGGTGAAATTCTCAGCTGATTGAGTAAGGTGGAATTTCTACTCTAATTGTGAGGATGTAAGTCCCCACTTAGTGGAGTTGGAGATAGTTCAAGGTTGAGCGAGTCCTAAGAGTGGATGTTATTTGGCTAACCAAACCACTTTAAATTGGTCTTATGGTGTTTGATCTTTGTGTGTTTGTATTTAGCATTTAAGTACTCTTCTCAACATACATCACTTTACATGTTGATTATCTTATATTACACATTGTGCACAAGTATCGATAATCAAACAATATGTAAAGGGTCATGATCTTAGCGTTAATGTTTAAAGAATTAATAAACAATCCATCATACTAAACAAATCTCTTGATTAATGTTTCGCTTCACTTAAAACAATCAAGAAATTTGTTAACACCATAAAAATTGGAATTGACCTATTCAAACCGCCCCCTCCCCTTTGTTCTTCCTCCCCCTCTTCCTCTAGAGTCAATCATGTTGTTCTAGTACCTGTGTAAAGGAACTTTCAATATCGATTTTCATACTGATGTTAGTTGACAATCTCATTTCTTTAAATAAATTGATATCTTCACTAATACAAGGACATTATCAAAATAGTATATACTAATTTTATTCTCCTTGAAAAAACTAATAAAAATTTAAGCATAGATTTAAATTTAATTGAAAAAAAGTATGATAATGAAAAAAATTGAGAAAGGTTTTTATCACATGATATATGAAGTTTTTGAGTGGTTCCATGTAACATTAAAATACGTGTTAAGTGTATCTGAAAAAGAAGATACCCATATTATAATAAAAATGAATTTTTTTTTTCATTAAAAGCATATTTAAATATAACTCAATTGGTAATCTTCCACCTTAAGAAGTGAGAGGTGTTAAGTTCAAGGCCCCCATTGCCTCACATGGTGTTTCTTAAGGGTAGTAAGTATCACTAATAATCATTTTATGTTAGATTTTATACAATTTTCCATTTATAAATAAAAAAAAATCCTCAACCACATTTAAACTTAAAAAAAAAAAACTTTTACGTGTTCATGATCCTTGTCTCGTCTTCTTCGTAGATTTATACGACAAAATGCTCTGGCGCAACTGAACGTGCCACGTGAAACATTCCTAGAATATCATCTCGAATGTGGCCTCCACTGATGACTCCAAATTGAACGACGCTATACACTAGAATTGAGGGAAATTTTAATTCATCATTTCATTATGGACCATATTAAAAAGATCTGAACTGTCTATCTAGTTGGGTATACGTTTGATTGATCTATTGATAAAAAAGTCTCCAAAGTCCAATGTTAAGACCGTAATTTGATTGTTCAACCAATGAATGTGGTTCATGGCTTGTTTTGCCATTACGGTGCCACCAATTGAATGATAAACATTATTCAACCATAGGGGATTTTTCCATTATTCCTTGTGTTAAGTGGATGGATAGATGGATGGATGGATGGTCATGACTGGAAGTTGGATTTGGCCATTTTTAGCCACGTGTACAGAACGTTAAATGATTATACAGACATCCGTATCATGTGATCTGTATACTGATTCGGTACGATTTCTCTTACTGAAAATGGTCCATCGACGCCTCTTCTTCGGCGGACTGCTCGACCAGTGGCGGCTCGATCTCATTCTAGTTACACGACACGTGTAACTCTTTTTCTCCTTTAAGACGGTAGGGACTTTGTCTTCCATTTTTAAAAAATTATTTCATTTTTTTTTTTTTAAAAACATCGAATGCTTCATTTGGAGAATACATGATTAAGTTTAAGAAGATATGCAAACTTCTCTATCCACATATACTGAATAATTTTATAACGAGTGTCTCATTAAAATAAAATTGAAATTGAACTTAGCATTTTTGCTTGGTGAGACGGACTCTTGGCCATTATTTCAATCATTTTAGAATAAAACAAAATTTGTTTGCATTGAAAAATAATATTCTTTTAAAATTGATAATGTTAAGTTTCTCTTTTTTTAAGCATTTCTTTTGAAGTAAATCAAAATTTGTTTTTCTCTTAAAATTGGTAATGTTAAATCTCTTTTTTTAAGCATCTCTTTCAAAGTAAAGTAAAATTTATTTACATTGAAAAAGAATATTCTTTTAAAATTGGTAATATTAAATCTCTCTTTTTTAAGATTATTTTAAGGAAATTGATCTCTCGAACCAACACGACCTACACAATGGATGAAAAAGTTTATTAATTGAGTTGATTTTTTTATATATTTCTAATTGTGTTCATGCTCAACTCTAATTAAGTTATTTTAAATTTAGGGTGAATTCAAAATTTGACTACTTCAAATTTTTATTTTTATTTTTATTTATAAGTCCTTAAAAAACTTACTAGATCTAAAAAATGTACTTTAATAGAGAAGATGTTATATTAAATGTAGATCTCCAAAATTGTACCTTAATTACCTTAAAGTTTTTTGTTATTTCTAAATTTCATAACCTTTAAACATATGTGAGGCCCTCAAAAATTACTTTTATCGAAAAGGGAGTCTGGCTAAAGTAACTAATTCATCTACATCACTGTATGGGTTCATGAATTAAAATACTTAGATATGAGAACAAAAACATGTTATAAATGTAAATTCAGATTAAAAAAGGTCTAAAATTTGTACACAAATGTGGTCCTTCATAATAAATATTTTGGATTTTAAAATTTTCTAATATCCATTTACTTTTTGAGTAAAGTGGTAAGTGGAAATTGATCTCTATGTCAAGTGAAAATTGTTCAACAAATTTGTAAAGCTCTCATAATCTAAAGGCAGAGAAGGCTTCTGCACAAATGTTTACATTTAGATTTTTTGAAACTCAGGTCGGATTTTAATAAATTCAATATAATTTATGTTAAATTTTATTGAATCCGATCCGATCCAATCTGAATGGTTGACTCAAGTTATCCAATCCCATCTAACTCGAATTTTTGACCCGACTCAACCCAAGTGTTATTTTATAACTTGATGCGGTCGGGTCGGGTCAGGTCAAGTTACTTTTAAATTTCTCAACCCAAATTTCATGCGGGTATATTTTTTTCCAATCTCACCCAAAATATACAAAAATATAACTCAAACCCATTGATTTCTCGGGTCGAGTCACCCCTAGTTTTTAGCATGCTTCCACATCTCATGGAGTTTTGATTTTTTTTTTTTCTATTTTCTTTTGTTAACCCTCTACTTTCTGTGGAAAATGGCCTAAAGAAGTGACGTATCATGAAAAAACAACAAAATTTTCACTTTTATTTTTCTTATTCTTTTCTATTGGAAAATAGATTCTATAATTAGTGAGAACAACTTATTGGTTGGTCTACTTATTTTTTATTTGTAAAAAATGGTAAATGAAATTGAGAAATCATTCATTAAAAGGTTTTTTAATCCTACAAAGTTTCTTTATCGTAATGATTTTTTAAAAATATGTGGGGCTCACAAAAATTACTTTCATTGAGAAGTTCCATGCTTCAAGGAGATCATTGGTAGGTTTCATGTTTGTACATAAAAAAAAATTCAATAGACATGTTACATTGGTTTATATTGCCTGAGGTCAAAAGTAATGATTATAATAATAATTTAAAATTTGCAAAACTTAAAAATAATATTATTGATTTAATCAAATTTATTTTTGTTGAGTCTTATATTTTTATTATTAACTAATCAATTTAAAAATTGAAAAAATAGTTTAGAGTTTAGACCGGAGGTTGAGAGTTATTATGTTGGAGACTAGAGCACAATCTAAGATCAAAATGAGTATTTTTGTTATTTTCTTAGTAGTTTCTTGAAAAAGATCTTTAAAACTTTCCTACAAAAGGAAAAGTTTTATCACTAATATATCATTTTAGTCTTACAATTTTGGTCTCTAAATTTTGATAAATAGTTAATTTAAAAAACTAAAAACAAAATAAATATAAAGTTCATCTAACAATCAATCACCAAGTATCTTTATCTTCAGGAGTCCACTCGAAGGAGGGAGTTGGGCTAGGAGCTTCCCTTCTTTTACATTTTATAAATTATGCTATTTTAATATATTTATCCGATTTATTTAATATACTTTTATAAAATAATTTATTTTTACATAAACCTATAAGATAAATGATTAAGTTTAGAAATTAATAAAAAGAACTTTAAAATATGTGTTTAAAATTTAGTTATTGAATTTTGTGATTTTAAAATGAGTAAAGTCAAATATATTTAAAAAATAATAGAACTTTCCACAACTTATTAGAGTTCTTAACCGTCAAACCAACTCTCACAGGTTCAAAAAAGAAGAAACATACAAAAAAGGAAAATACAGGGGCCCAAAAAATGCACACACCCTACAAACAAAATCAGTTACATGCTCCAAGGACTTAGTCAGATGCTCTAAGAGGTCTAAATACCTTGGACTTTATTTTTTTTAAATAAATCTAATAAATATAATTTATATGAATAAATATATATATATATATATATATATATATATATATATATATATATATATGTCAATGAATTAAAGTATAGGTGTAACACCCCGTCCTACTACGGATGCGTTATCTCCGAAACATCTCAAAACACTACTGAAAAATAAGATATCGAGCATTTCTTTTTGAAAATGGGCCACTACCTCCCACTTAACAACCTAGAGAAACAAAACCCATTATACTATTAAATATAACGAACAACCATAGACTTTTCGAATACAATCATACAATCATCTAGATAACAACATATGGTAGTATGTCCATATGGAACAAAAGTCTCTCAAACTAAGGCATGAACATAAATATGAAATATCCAACTTCTACTACTACTCCTCGGGCATCTGCTCAAGGGGCCCACCTGGCTCCTCCGTAATCAGGTACCTGAAAGGTAAGGGGTGAGCTAAAGGGAGAAAGCATATCACATGTCAGGAATAAATAAAATCATATGTATGAATGCAAGAACATCATGATAACAAAAGTGCTCAAGTGCACATAAACCTCAACATCATCAATTAATAATCCACCGGTCAAATCCGAGATATCATCTCGATAACCCACACCGGGTCCTTTAACAAACTCCGGTCTCCCTACTAATGTCATCGGGAGACTACACAATACAACCAGCCCAGTGAAGAGATAATTCATATCACCTGTCAGCAACATATATATCTTATGCATGATGCAAGAACATTATAATAAAATGAATGTCTATGTACATGAGTGCTCAACTGTACTACCAGCCAATTGGTCCCTCTGACCAGTTTGGGGTATCACCTCCATAACTCACATAGTCCTCCAATAACTCAAGTCTCTCTACCAATCTAACCAGGAGACCATACCATACATAACCACCGGAATGCAATGGGAAAACCTGCATCCCCTATGGGGGTCTTAATCGCCGGAGCATAACAAGGGAGCCAATCTCAAGGAGTAGGCACCTCGACCACTGGAATGTAACGGGGAAACTCGCATCTCCTATGGGGATCTCGACCATCGGAGCATAACGGGGAAGTCCTCCCAACAACCAAACTCATCACATAATTATAAACATATACACATATGAACAATCCCTTCAATGCATACACGCAATGTCATGATCATATATAACAACTTAAACATATGACAAGTCACAAATCTCCATACTTATGATCTCATTCAAGTTATATGTAAACACACCACATATTATCATTAAATCTCATACATCATATTCGACACCCAATACATATCTTATTCTCATCATAAATTCATTCATGTGAGATAATTAAATATACCACATGTTGTCACCACATGTTGTCACTAAGTTTCAAGAATCATGTTCAATATTCATTCATCCGATCAGAAATATTATTATTATTTTATTTTCTTTTTTGTATTAAGGTGACCTGAGTGCACTCGAACGGATCCCTTGCCACTGATTCATTCAATGGTTCCCTTACCGAGTTGCTTAATAAATGAAGGACCCCATTCAAGGCACTCCAAGTCCAAGGTCAAAGTTTAAGAGATGCGAATGTTTGCTAAAGCAGTGATAAGTTCCCTCACCGAATGTGTGGAGTCAAGAATTCGAGGCGAGCTAGTGGCTTGATGGGTTAAAGGGAGCTCAAATTGTTGAAATAAGGAAGAATGAATAAATGAATAAGGCAAGACGAGCTAAAAAGAATTCGGATTGAAAACGGGCTTAAAACTGGATTGGGTCCAAAACGGGCTCTGAAAATGGGTTGGGCCGAAATTGGGCTCTAAAAAGGATCGGGCCAAAACAGGGTTGGACTAGGTCTTGGCCTAGTTGGGCCGAACGAGTGGGCTAGATCCAATACTGGACTGAGTCCAGGCCTGGTCTAACTGGGTCGGGTTTGGGCAAGTGGACCGGGTAGATGGGTCGGTCCCGTTCATAACAAAAGGGCTAGGTTAACCCAGAAACCCAACTGAGTCAACACAGAACTCAATTGAGTCGACTCGGTCACTCAACCAAGTTGGAATGGGGGAAACCAGAAAAAAATCTAAGAAAACCGAGGAAGAAAAAGAGAAATCTTGAAAACTAGAGAAAATCGATGAAAATGAGGAAGGAAAACAGGGAAAGGTGAAGAAAATCGAGGAAAAAAAAGAGAAATCGTGAAAACCAGAGAAAATCGATGAAAAGGAGAAAGGAAAACAGGGAAAGGCAAAGAAAACGAGGAAATCGCATGAAATCAATGAAGGTTTAGAAAAATCCGAGTGCGAGGGAATAGAAAGAGGGGAAACACGAGTACCTAGTTTTCGGTCGGGTCCGGACAGCGGCGAAGGAGAAGGGACGACGGGAAATGCTGAGCACAGTGAAGTCGGAGTTGCAGCGGGGCGGGCTCTAACGCGAGGGCTGATTGCAAGGGTGGCTCGAGACAACTATGACTGTCCGAGGGAGAGAGGAAGGAGAAGGGGAAGAAGAAGGAGGAGGAGGAGAAGAAGCCAAGGGAGTGAGAGAGAGAGAGTTACCCGAGATAGGGAGGGATTGAGGGAGGTGCTGCTAGCAATGACTGCTAGGGTTTGGGTGGAGCGCAAACTGCTACAGTGTCGAGGGAAAGGAGGGCTTAAAAATAGTAGGGTTTTGGGGGTTGAGTGTTTTGAGTGTTTTTTTTGGCTTTTAGACTTATAAAATAACAATATCTTGTATTATTCCATTTCTATATTATTAATATTATTATTATTATTCTTATTATTAGTATTTATTTCATTTTTATTCATTTACTATTTTATTTTAAACTTTTAAGGAAAATCTCGAATCGCGTGAAAACAGAGTTTCAAAACTCACACTATTTTAAAAGAAAATAAGTTAAAATCCGAGAAAATCAAATGTCGAACATCGAGAGAGAAAGACGTGTGATTTTTCAAGCATTTTTCATGACAGAATATATAATAATTCAAAATTATTGAAATGTCGTTCGAATTCCCGAACTCGAAATTAGATAAACTGGGCCCACCAAGGAGCCCACACTCTCCTCACTGCTACCACAGTCCCGAAAATAACTCAGAGATCTGAAAATCTCCTAAAAAAAAAATCAAATAAACTCAAAACGAATCATTACGGTAGGCAGGCAAAGCGTTAGGGTTTCTTCACTTAAAAACCTTTTCAAATGAGAAAAACAGAATCACTTTGGTGTTCTACTAAAGATGGGCAACACTTACACACACCCGACTTTTCTACATCTACACACCCGATTCCAGATTTTCGTGACAAATTACCATTATACCCCTATATTTTTACTCATTCGAATGAACTGCCAATTTATTTCGGCATTTGTTCGAATGAATCATTCATTCGAACGAATGCCGAAGTGTAAATTTAGTTCATTCAAACGAATGGGTTGAACATGTTCCGTGTTACTGTCCAGCCCATTCGTTCGAATGAACAGATGGTTCATTCGAATCACTTCATGCTACAGTATGCACACAGTAATGCATAGTTCATTATTTAAATAATAAAATTTTCTTTAAAACTTTAAAGTTATTTTTTAAGCACTGTGTATTTTCAAAATTTCTCAAATTGAATATCTGGACTAATTACGATAACCTGATAAAAATACTTTATGATTTTAAAGTCTTTTGACACTCCCAAATGCTTAAAACACAGTATTTTACAAATAAGAGTATCTCTCTGCTGTGCTGAAAACACATTTGAGAGTGTCAAAAGAACTTAAAGTCTTAAAGTATTTTTTTCAGTTTATCGTAATTAGTTTGGATATTCAATTTGAGAAATTTTGGAAATATACAGTACTTAAAAAATAACTTTAAAGTTTTAAAGGAGATTTTATTATTTAACTAATGCACTATGCATTACTGTAGCATCGGCAATGTAGACCATTATTTTTTAAGCACTGTGTATTTTCAAAAGTTCTCAAATTGAATATCCGGACTAATTACGATAATCTGATAAAAATATTTTAAGACTTAAAGGTCTTTTGATACTCTCAAATATGTTTTCGGCACAGCCAAGGGATACCCTTATTTATAAAACACTGTGTTTTAAGCATTTGGGAGTGTCAAAAGACCTTAAAGTCTTAAATTATTTTTATCAGATTATCGTAATTAGTCAAGATATTTAATTTGAGAAATTTTGAAAAATACTGTACTTAAAAAATAATTTTAAAGTTTTAAAAGAGATTTTATGATTTAAATAATAAATTACTAAAGCATGGAGAAAAAAATTTAAGCTCTGCTCATTCGAACAAATGAATAGTATTCTATTTATTCATTCCAATAAATTAAATTTAGACTTCAAGTATTCGTTTGTCTACCAATCTCGTAAACAAGTCGAGTGTTTGTAAGTGGATCTGCATAATGATAGCATTGGGATTCTCTAAGCGTCACAAACGCTTTATAGTCACGGGAGAATATTGAGACAAAGTGCTAGGTATGAAAATGGATATGCTAATGCCGAATATTCGGGCTTTATAGATTTTAAAGGCTTTGAACTAAATACAGTAATTATAAAAGTTTATATAAATGATTAATATTATATTTTTTAAAGTCTTCAAATATTCATCTTACATTATGGTGGAAATTAAATAAGTTAAATTAGATGGATTCATTAGCTACATTGCCAGCTCCACAAACTAATGTTATAATGAAATTTTGTTGAAGCTTAATCTTAAGGAAATATTTTTATGTAAATAATATTTGAAAATTTGAAAGTTTTAAAACATTTGACTCAAAATAAATGGATATTAAGGTGAATCTTCTACCTATTTAATTTTTTGAAAAAAAACTCAAACTCAAATTCAATTCTAATATTAATTTGTATTTAAGTTTTAGATTTGGATTTAAACATATTTGAATCCAATAATCTATTAATCTGAATCATAAATAATACTCCCTCTATCCCAAATTAGTTGTTCTATTTGGATTTTAAAATTGTCTAAAAATAGCTGTTTCATTTGTATTGGAGTGATATAAAATGTGTTGAAAATAGATAAGATCACATGGAGTGCTAGCCTTATATAGAGAATTCCTTAAAAAACACAAATATTTCAAATGAGACAACTAAAATGGGACGGAAGGAGTTTAATTTTATTTATTTATTTACAAGAGATATGTTTGTTACTTATTAAGTTATATATGAAAGAAATTATAATAGTTGCACTCATATATCCTTGTTATACTACCAACAAAATTTGGAATTAGGATGTAATATCACAAATAAAAATAAAATTTAATATTTAATAATGTGATATTAGATATCTACACATTTTGGTGAAAGATATAATTCCCATAAACTAGATTGAGAAACAATATTTTATTTAATATTGTTAATGATTCGACAACTATATGTTATGCAATATCGAATGGCTCAATAATTCTTCATGACACTTAAGTAACATGAGTCTGTATATTATTTAAATTTGTTGTGTTAAATGAAAAATAAAATAAAATTTATTAATATTAAAAATAAATTTATCAAAATTTGTTACCATTGTAACTAAAAATACTAAATGGATAGTGAATTAATAAAATAATATTGACAATTCTTTACTCTATTTAAATCAACAAGTTGATTTTTTTTTATATATTATAGGACTACCGTACTGCAAAACACTAATATTAGGGTATCATATTTTCAAATATTACGAAAAATCAATTATGATGCATTCTTTGCAGAGTACCCTCACTTTACTAGATTCATGGGACCCACTTTTAGGTAGCTTTTGGAGACCGATAGTGGGACCCACAAGATGCGAGCTCATGGCTTTTAGGCGGGGTGCTGCTTGCCCGCACTCTTCCTGTTTAAACGCCGCCTCTGCAACTTCCATTTCATCCATTCTTCTTCCAACCTGTCCGCATCTCTCTCCTCCCACCAATCGTCTTCCTTTTTCAGCTTTTGATTCCCAAACCCGTATCGCGTCCGATTCCATTTCCTAATCCACCTCTTTTTTTTTTTAAAAATAAAAATAAATTCAATCTCTTTCCCTGTTTCTCAGATCCAACAATCTGTTAAAAGAAAATCTCCTCCAAAGCATCTCTCAATCTCTCCCAAACTGAATCCGTCCAAGTCAGTTTCTCTAGGGTTTTGAATCCACAGCATTGGTTATATTTCAAGCAATGTCGGACGGATCTCAGCCGTGGATACTGATGGCGACTGCAAGGTCGCCCACTAACATCGCAGTCATCAAGTACTGGGGGAAACGCGACGAAACCCTAATTCTTCCCATCAATGACAGCATCAGCGTAACTCTCGATCCCGATCATCTATGCACCACCACCACCGTTGCTGTCAGCCCTGCATTCGATCGTGATAGAATGTGGCTCAATGGGAAGGTACCGAGATTTGAGAGGCGGGTTCTTAAGTTTATTGTTTAAAATTTTTCATTCCTTTTCTATTGTTAGTTCTGTGATTGAGTTGGTTTGGTAGTCATTTTTGCTTTTCTTGGGTTATTTTTTGGTTAGAGTAGGAGATTTCTCTCAGTGGTGATCGATACCAGAGCTGTCTGAGGGAGATTAGGAGGCGGGCGAGTGATGTTGAGGATGAGAAGAAGGGAATTAGAATCCAGAAAGAAGACTGGGAGAATCTGCATGTGCATATTGCTTCATATAATAACTTCCCCACTGCAGCTGGATTGGCTTCTTCAGCTGCAGGATTTGCCTGTCTTGGTCAGATCAGTTCTTCTCTCTTCTTTTTCTTTTATGTTATTTTTTATGTACTTTTAGTGGCGGATTTAAATAGTTTGAGTTGGTTTTTTGATCTGTGGAATGGAAATGATCACAACTATGACAAGCTATTAACTATGGCACCTACATACAGTATAAAAATCGCTTGATTGTGGATCTTTGATGTGTTCAGTTCTCCTTCATTTCTTCTTTGATGAATCTGAGTAGTGCGAGAAGTTCGCAATCAGGCATTGCTATTGTGGATCACAGAAAATGATTTTAACCATAGTTACCTAGTGCAGTTTAGCTAGTCTTGAACTGCGAGTCAGTTTGTTCAAACAGTTCACTATTTGATTTGTAGAATAATTTGGTGTAGTTCGTGAATGTTGGTCAAGGTTGATTTCATTTGAATCTTTTTCTAATCATATTTTTATTTATATCTTAAGTTTGTGTAATCATTTTATTTTTATATTATAGTTTAAGTACTTGTAAATTTCTTTTCTTGGAGAGAATCCCTTCTTTGAGAGAGAAATTCCTTTTTAGCTGTGGTTATGTGAATAGTGATTAATTTATTCACAGTTACATCAACATATAGGCTTTAGTAAAGTAATTTAAGGTTATATATAATGACAATGAGTATAATATTAATAATTTATCATTAAATTAGTTGAATCAAGCTATATTTAACTAAACTTGGTGAACAAATCAAACTATATCGAATAAATTAATTTTTAAGTTAGTGAATTTGAACAATGAATTTAGTAAACTAAAAAAGGAATGAAATGAAGCTACTCTTAACGGATAGCTAATTGGTGCATGGTGATGCATTGTGTGGAATTGGATATAGACGTAGAAGAGGTTTGGCAGTAAAACAGTGTGATGCTTGATACAGGTACAGTGGAACTAGGGTTTTGCCTTTGGTTTGCACACATATCAAAGGTGCATAGAGCTGCACTTGGCAACAGTACGACTGAGTAATCAAGATCAATGTGGATCAGAATTGATCAATTTTGTGGCTAACTAGGTATTATGATGAGCTTGCTTGTGATGGTTCTACATGTGGTGAGGGCGTGGTAGAAATGGTGCATGGACTAAGGGACTTGGTGAGGGAATTGGAAGGGTGCAGTGTGTAGAGGCTGGACAGTTTGTCCAGTGAGAGATCTATTGCGATTGAAAGACATTTTTATGGAGTTATGGAGAGGTTAAAAGCAAAGGTAGATTGTTGTAGGACTAACGTGTAGAATGCTAGATGAATTGTGATGGACTATGGAGGTGCTAGGTCAATGCATGGTAAGGGGCAGATAGATGATTGGAGCTGAATTTGGTGTGCTGATTGTGAATCTTGTGTGGACCTGATGGACAGATTTAGGTTGGGGTCCATTCGAGTAAATTGGACCTGATGAAAGAACTATGCAAGTCTCACTGATAAATTTGTAGATGACACAGAAAGACTAGGAATTAGTGTCGGAGGGGTGGCTAGTTGGGACTCATAGTGCAGAGATGAGCGGCCTTACCTGAGAGCTCATATTGGTTTGTAGCATCAAATATGGATTTGGTGCTTGCTGTGAAGCTTTAGCAGTTAAAAAAATTGGGTTTAAAGACAATGGCGTTGTTGCAGATGGTAGATTAGAGGGGTTATCTGTGGGATGGCCCATGGTAAAGGTGGAAGTCCTGGGCTGACAATTGAATCTAGTGGTGACTGGATAATCAAAGGAGTTTTTATTTTATACTAAATACTGTTATTCTTTAAATTTGAACTCCTGCTTTCATATTTTAGTAATATGCCCACATCACTTTGCCTTGCTACAATTGCTTTTCAGTCTTTTTGTTGGATCGAAAGTGTGGGTAATCATACCAAGTCACCTTTTGATAGTTTTTTTGGGTAGGAGAGATTGTACAAGAGTGACATCTTCTCAGGTAATAACTTTTTCTTGCTCAATTTAAGATTGAATTTTTTCCATCCCCTTGTAGAGAAAAAAATCTATTGCTGTACAGAGAGTAGAATCCATCTTACTTATTACTAAAATTCCTAGCATATCCAACTACAGCGTTAGAGTCTACATGTGTCATTTACTCTTGCTTAGTGGTATTGTTAACATGCTTATTAGCATTTAATACTTCTGTTAAATGTACTTTTCTCCAAATTCATTGAAAGAATCTATCAATGTATCTTAGTATGTATTGAATGCCAATATTTGGCGTCATAGAATGTGATGATTTCATTGCTGAATTGATCTCTTGTGCATGCAATTACTCCAAGTTCTGAGCATAACTTGATTTGTAGTTAAAATTTAGTGTTGGTTAGCTCACAAGATCACCTTTTATTGCATTGTTTATTTTACAGTATTTGTGCTTGCAAAACTAATGCATATGAAAGAAGATCATGGAGCACTTTCCTCGATTGCAAGGTTAGTGTATACATGCCAACTTATGTCTGTACTTTGTGAAAATCTTGTATATGTTCATTATAGTGTGGGCATGCCTTCTTGCCCATGTATATATGTTTCTTCATGTTATCATTTATTTGTTTTTGTGTGTGCATATCTTGCTTCGATGTTTTAATATATGAAAAACCTTGTATATGCTCATTATAGTGTGGGCATGCCTTTGTGAACATGTTCATTTTATCATTTATTTGTTTTTCTGTATGCATATCTTACTTATATGTTTTTATGTGTGTTGTGTAGGAATTATCTTCTGTCATACATTACTATTCTTGAGCATATATGTTTCCTTATTTTTAATATAGGCAAGTTAACACTTATATAGCATCGTCTGTAACATTGTGTGGAAAGTTAATATAGTGTAGGCATATTTGCATATGATTATTATTATTATTTTGCTTCCTAACTTGTTTGTGGATTATGATTATTTGTTTATTTATTTTTAAAACACTGTTTCACTTGTTGCAGGCAAGGCTCAGGCAGTGCTTGTCGCAGTTTATTTGGTGGATTTGTAAAATGGGTCATGGGAAATGTAAGGTTAAATTCTGGGATGATTTTTGTTCCTTGTGAATCTCTAGTAAGCTTTAATACTATATTCTATCAGAATCTTGCTTACCTCTTGCCAAAATCTGATTAAGTTGGTTATATATGGCCAGGATGTATCTGGAAGTGATAGCGTTGCAGTTCAACTTGCAAATGAGACACATTGGGATGATCTTGTTATTATTATAGCGGTGGTATGGATCCCGAAATTGACATCTTTGTTGTTTTTATTATCAGCAGTAAATTTGCTTTCTCAGTAGACGGCCGTTTCTTTGCTATAAATACTAGGTTCATTTTTTATGCTAGGTTGGTATGTGTGCCTGTATCTTTGGCTTATTTACTGTTTCTATAGAAGACAACACCAGACAGCACACAAAACAAAACACGATGTTCACTGAGGCAGTGCTACAATATCAACAGATCAAAGAAATTTCTTAAGTATAAAGCCACTGGTACTGGAGTTTCCTGAAGTTCATTGGTATATGAATGCTTTTATTTATGAGTGAATGCAATGATGGATAGCAGTTGGATGGGAATATACTAATTCAAGGTGGGGTGGGCATGGGGGTTAGGGTTAACAGTATTTTTCGAGAAAGGACTTAATTTTTCTTGATTAATTTTTTGTGTATGTGAGACTGGGTTTTTTTTTTTGAAATGGTTTTAAAATGTGAGACTGGGTTTTAAAATCATATTGTGAGATCTAGACACAGCCAAAAGTTTGTTACGAAGTTCACATCAGAAAATTTTGACATATCGAACCAGCTTCTATTTGGAATTCGTGAACCTTAATTCGCACTTCCCTATAGTCAAATCAGTTCTGTGCCCAGGGAACCAACGTGGTGTTTTTATATGCTCATTATGTTGTGTTGGATATCTTAATACTTATAGGCATGATACCTTTCAAAAAAAATATATTTATAGGCATGATGGTCCCAATTGCAAGCTTAATTTTTCTGGTACACATTTGTAGATACTTCCAAATATGTGTGTTCATTTTTGTTTTGGAGGGGATAGGATAATTACGATTTTATTGATAAGAGAAAAACAATACAGCTGAAAATCTGGCAACAAGAAAGAGCCCAGCAAGGGCGAAGTACAGAGAAGCCCGTTCGGAAAAGTAGCAAAAACAAAGCTACTACTGAGACCTCACAACTCTAATCTCATTATGTTCAGATCCCTCCTTAGCCAGCCAGTCAGCTCTCTCATTAGCTCCTCTAGGGATTTGGATAATCTCAAATTACCTGTTTATAGTTGCTCTGATTTCTTCAACCATATCAAGACATTTCCAAGGGCAGGTACTTCCTCTCAGTCTCCCACAATATCTCCAATCTCACCCATCACACTATGCTCCCTAACACTCAACTGAGCTGCTGTACTTCTGTTAAAATTGCCTGAACATTGTTCAAGGGGCCAGCAAAAGATAAAGTTCTTTGTCTTAGCATTTCAAATAACATCTCCAAAACCATCTACTTCCAAGGAGAGCATACAGCTGCCAGCAATCCAGCCTGCCAATGGGAGGGGGAAGCCATGGGATTGAGGGCTTGAATCTTTTTAATCTTGTTTGAACAGTGACAAGCCCTAAACCTCTCAATGTCTACGCTAACGACCTGGTTGCAATGAGGGTCAGCTGAAACCCATTGAGCAATTCTTCTGATTATCAAAAGCAATAAGTTGCTAGCATACCTCAATTTACTTTTGAAAATTCTGTCATACCTCTGTCCGCACAAATGACACAAGAGAGGGAAGCTTTCCACAAAATTTATCTTCCATTCTTGCTTTCTGAGAACAACCAAGTGTTGATAAACTGGGTTAACTCTTGAGGCATATACCAAGGCATTCCAAATTTGAGTAACGACTGATTCCAGAGATAAAAGTGTATGGGCAGTGAATGGAAAGATGATTAATCCTCAGGTTGATTTGAACATAAGATACAACCATTAACTATAATCTTTCTCCTACTACTTAAATAGTCTTGTGTCAATATTTTATTCAGACCTGCTAGCCAATAGAGAGCATGCACCCGTGGAGCATGAGATTTCCAGATTTGAGGACTTATTATGGATTCTCACCTTTTTTCAACAAATTCTCTGTAACGTTTTTAAGCAAAAAAGAAACCAAAAATAGTCTGGCTGCCATAGCCTGTAAGCATATATTCACTGTTTTGTGTCTCTTACATCATTCTTAACAAAAACAATTTTATCCATACAAAGCTCCAAAATTTATGATTTTATAGGCAATGTGGCTTCCAAAAAGAATTAAATGGATACTTTTTATATGATGATGATGGTAGTTATATATTATAGGCAAAGAAGAATATATTATAAGTTTCTTCAAGTTTCTAATTAAGTATTATTCTCTGATAAGTATAAAACTACAAATCATTTTTTTTCTTGAAAGATTACAATTTTATTGAAAGAGGAAAATAATGAGAACCACCCATCAAGAAATACGGTAAAAGCCTACAAATAGGCCCCCACCCAAACCATAACAAGCCTACCAAACTCAAAAGGTGAGACCCAAGGACTCAAGGCAGCAAGCACACTGCTAAGGAACCAACAAAATAAAAACCCAGCAATCATCCCCACCCATTACATTCTGATACATATCTCACCGTTGAGGTCTACCCCATCCTTAGCTATCCTGTTTACCTTAGGATTAGCAGATTTATGGACATGAGGGATGCTGAACCTCTTCCTCTTAATAATCTGGCGAATTTCTTCCACTTTATCTAACTTCCAAGCTATATAGAAAAGTGCTAATAATTAGAAAACATTTTCCAAGGAGCTAGACCTAGTTTAAGTGACCTTGCCTTAAAACTAGGTGAGGTGCACAATAAACCTGGAGCCTAGGCATGGGCCTAGGCACAACCAAGACATGCTTTTGACTACTATGCTTATGGAATACTTTGTTAATGCGCTTGAGCTAAATCATGTCGTCATATGTTTATTATATTTGTATTTGTGATAATTTGGTAGACTTGAATCTCACGAAATGGAATTTTTTATAGTAAGCAACATAAAATAGTCTATCTAACATTTACTATGCTTGAAGAACTACCTCATTAATATACTTAATAAAATATAAGATATCTGAATTACAAGTTAAAATAGTAAAACTACTAACCAGTATGTTATGAGTGGTATAGCCATATACTGTCTTGGATTTTGAAAACAAAAAGTCTAATGAGACTTTCTCTACCGATAGTGCTCTTTAAATAAGGCTTGGACCACACATGGTCCGTTTGATGTAAATAAAACCATATGAGCAAGGAGTTTTGAAGTTTCACCCCTATATGATCATTTTATCTCTTGATTTTAAGCTTTTATAAATCAATGACATATATTCATCAAAACATAAGGGCCAAGATTACATGGCTAGGATGAGCAATTGGTGGTGAAACCTTGCACACCCTATAGGCATGTAGTGAGTTATCCAACACACCCAACCATGTAGGGCCCATGATCCCTTTGATGGAAAGTCTCGTACACGAGTTTCATTGGGAAAGTCTTGCTACCCTACTCTTTTGGAAGTGTTGTGTCGTATCCCTTTTTACCATGTCCTATTTGTGCTGGAGTTCATGCATCATATTTTGAAACGAAGAACATAGTTCAGAAAGGAAATAATTAATTAATTAGCCTAGGTTAGGAGAGTTTCCTGACTTTCCAGATCTTTGGTTGCATCTTTTTTTTTTTTTAAAAAATTGCATTCTTTATTATTTAAAAAATTCATTCATTCATGACATATAGACTTAGGTCATTACATCACTGCATTCATTAGAGTTAATTCACATCATTTAGCGTGTCTTCCTGTGCATGCCCACACGTAGTGGCCGAGAATATCAATCCAATATGGATCTCACATCGTTTTCCAAAATCTTATACGATATCAATGCCCGCTTAGCCAAAATGGAAACCAGAATAGCAGAACAGGAGACCAAAACCGATAACTGCTTTGATGAACTAGAACTTTCCCTCAATCAAAACATTGACATGGAAGTTGGTAGTGGTAGAGGTCGAGGTAGAGGTGAGTTGGTGACCGAGGGTGTGGTAGAGGAAGAAATGGTCCCCACAACCATTATGCTTTTCATGACCTTCCTGACCCTGAATCTGAAATAGTGAGATCTGTTAAAGCTGAGGCTCCGAGTTTTGATAGTCGACATGACCCAAAGGCTTTTATTGACTGGTTGTCTGGCATGGAACACTATGAATGGTATAACATGTCAGAAGGGCGTAGTGTGAGATTTGCAAAAATGAAATTGTTGGGTCAAGCTAAACTTTTCTGGACCAATGTAGAGTGCCAAATTGAAAGAGTCGGAGGTGAGCCTATGTCTCATTGGGATGAAATGAAAGAAAAACTGAAAGAAAAATACCTCCCTTTGATCTATAGAGAGATGGATTAATGAATAAAAACTTGAGAAAGTTTTCGCAAAATACCTGTGAGTGGTGCGACGATCTTTGGGAGTGATTCCTTAGCGTGAGGCCTTGGTGTGATGCCATAGTTCTTCATTAGGTACATTTTTTCTCTTCTTTTATCTTCTATCTCTCTTCCTCTTCCTTCCTCTTCTTCTTCCCTTCGATTTCTTCACTTTCCCCATCTCTGTCTTTTCGCGGTTGCTCCCTTCTCTGTTTCCCCTTTCCTTCCTTTCCCTTTTCTCGCCTTCCACTCGAGCCTAGATATCCCTTCTTCTTCCCCCGTTTCCCTTTTCTCCCATTACATTGTTTTCCGCCATCACCACACCCTTCCCTTCCCGCCGCAACTCGCTGCGAGAAATCCCCTCTTCCACCTCTCTCGATTTCCTTTCCACCCTTCGCATCTTCCTCTTCTTGCCCTAATTTCTTTAGTTACCCACGTGACTCAAGCTATACTCCCCCACGTGCCTAATTTAACCCTAAGCCCATGCGTTTTTACCTTACCTACCGTTTATTAGTTGACCACCATATTAAAAGGGCTCTTTGCTTTGTGATTTAATTGCGTCATTGAATTTTGAATTTGCTTGGACTATCTGTAGTTTTCTTATATTATTTATTTGCTCAATTAATTTATTCTTAATTTCAGCCCATATTAGTTTTAGGTGCATTATTTTCATCCCTTTTAACTTTTAGGGAACCAATTTAGGCAAATAGGGTTACCCTATTAGTTGTCCTGCATCACTCGTACACGAGTTTCATTGGGAAAGTCTTGCTACCCTACTCTTTTGGAAGCGTGGTGTCGTATCCCTTTTTACCATTTCCTATTTGTGCTGGTGTTCATGCATCATATTTTGAAACGAAGAACATAGTTCAGAAAAGGAAACACATGTACCTTTTGGGAGAAAGGAGGGGAAACACATGTATAACAGTCAATCCATGACATACATGCCCAAGGTTTCACCTCAGGGAAAGAGCTTCATTCTTAGTGTCTATTTATTCAACCAAATGTGTTAATGGGCTACAACTAGTATTTAAAATCTATTTATGACCAAGAAAGTTCTAAATGTCATTTAAACCATTAAAAATCCTCTCAAGAAGGCTTGATATGTTTTGATCCTAGCTCTTCAATACGTAATTACACATTTGAAATTACAAATCCAAAATTTCATAAAATTTAATTGATTGTTAGATAAGATGGGCTGTTCCTGTGTTTGGATTGAGCCATGTGCCTAGCAGGCCCTTATATTACTAAAATGTAGACCATGTGCCCTGCAAATGAGTCTTCCCTGCTTTCAGTAACACTCCATGGCTTGATTTGATGTCGATGCAAGCATGGTTGACTGTGTCAATGGGTGTATTAGTTGCTCTTCATGTACAGTATCCATGGGGAGATCTCTTAGTCCTTATTGCATGAGCTGCATGCACATAATTGTAGTTTATAAATCCTTGAATTAATTTGTTAATTGCAGGTTAGTTTGCGGCAGAAGGAGACAAGTAGTACAGCAGGCATGCGTGAGAGTGTTGAAACAAGTAGTCTTTTACAGCATAGATGGAAGGTATTTCTTTTTTCTTTTATTTTTTTCATAATGGCAATCTTGTGTTTGATTTGAACATAGAATTTATCATGTGGAAGAGCTCTTATATCCATTTGCTGATGGTTGGTTGCTACCATACTTCCCCATTTTTGGGGGTTCTGTGACACGACATGTATTTTTCTCGAGGGGGCAGATTTTCTGGTGATCTACACCATCTATCTGGTGGTCCCCACATTCATCGGGGAGACAGAAATACTGCAGCTATTTGTTTGTCAGGCTCTTTGCCTTATTTACTTAACTATGTATAAGTCAGTAGAGTTTTGAGTTTCCAACCTGGAATTTTTTTGGGAGACCCCAAATACATAGGAGGCCCATGAGATTGGCAGTTGGAATTACTGAAACATGGGCCCCGCACCAAGAATTGGGCAGCTGTGGGAATGTCTGTCACGTGTGTTGTCTAAATGTTATAGCTAATAATATTTATCAGAAATATGTAATACTCACATTCATTTAGCATTCTTGCCATATAAGATCCATTGCTTCATTTAATTTTTTTTGAGTTTGGAGATAATTTTTGTATTGAACTTTGTATCTTTTTTCTTTTCTGACCATTACAAAACAAACTTAGTTTTTTCTTGAATGTATGACAGGAGGTGGTCCCAAAGCGCATATTGCAAATGGAAGAAGCCATTAGAGCTCGTGATTTTGCATCTTTTGCAAGATTGACTTGTGCAGATAGCAATCAGTTTCATGCAGTCTGCTTGGACACATCTCCACCTATATTCTACATGAATGATACATCTCACAGGCATGTTTTGATATTTGTTCCCATTAACTTGATTCAGATCTTTTCTCCTGCATGGCACCTTGAAAGTGACTATTGCAACAAAAATATTAAAATCATCATCATCATAGCCAAAATCCCATCTATCTGGGGTCGGCCTTTTGAGTTCTACTTCTCCACTTGACCCTATCATGCAACAAAAATATTAAAATATTAGACTAAAATGCCCTGAGTATTGCCTCATCATATTACAACGTGTCTCTGTGCCTTATCTCCTGATTTGTGCTTGGGAATGTAACCCACTAGCCATCTGAATTATTTAAATGCATTTCTTGGTTGTACATCCGAGGATGTTGTTTTGTTCCTTCTGATGTGAGATGAATGAAATCAATTAAGCAATTGCATTTCAGGATAATAAATGTCGTGGAAAGGTGGAATCAGTTTGAAGGTACGCCACAGGTATGGTTTATTCTTCTTTTTCATTGTTTCCCCTTTTTTTTTAAATTTTAATTTTTTTTTTGGTCTTTAGATATGGTGTTTTGATTGTTAAACTTCCTAGTGTGAGATCATTGGCATCACTATATCTTTATGATCATTTAGTGAAGAAGATCCTCTACTTATGAGAATTCTGTGGTGGATTGTCATATTAAGTGTCTAGAATATACTGAAACTATGCAACTGAAATACCTAGGGTGGTAAATAAAGTTGTTGAGGTATTATCCTTATGGCATACATGCTTAAATATTTTAGAATTTGTTTCTATATATACCAAGATTTGATCTCTCTCTCTCTCTCTCTCTCTCTCTCTCTCTCAAAATTACTTGTAAGATGTATAGTGACTTGAGGAACTTAGATTACTTGAACAGTATTGCAGATGGAAAAGAATACCCTATTATGGATATGGTATATTAAAGTAAGCACATATTGTTCCTCATTGAGTGGGAATTATGTTCAAGGCAGAACAGATAACTGAAAATAAAGGGGTATATATGATGTTGCTTGTAACCCGCATGGGTGTAGATGAGTTGGCTTGAGCTTCTTCGAATAAACTAGAGGTCTCAAGTTTGACTCTCCCCAGAGTTACTCGATACATAAGGCTTGCAGGTGGTTTCATGTATTCAGGGATTAGTCTCACCTCCAATGTGGGGTGGGGATGGGGATACCCATGATATTAAAAAAAAAAACTTGTTGCTTATTTCATAATGTTGCTCACCTACTCCAATTTGGAATCTTGAATCAACAAGATGTCTTGTTTTATATTCTTCCCTGCTCAGTTAACCTGGGCAATTTTTCAGCATTCATGATCTCTCCAACATTTGAAGACGAGGGAATCATTGACAGTTCTTGAGACACCTGCATTCTTGCCTTGGTGTTTATCATAGTCCTCGAGCTGAGTAGGTCCTATAATTCTACGCACCTCCTCTGTTTCTTCTGTCATCCAACTAATTATTGATCAGGCTAAGCTGTATGCACTGTGCAGTCTTCATGAGGAAAGACCTCTATTCAATATATTCTAGAAATTTCACCCTTAAATGACACTGCAACTCCATTTTGATATTCACTCAGCTAAGCACCTTTGCAGCAATTTCTGTTGCTCCATTTTTTAATGTGCTATTCATAGCTACGGCTTAGCCAAGGCCAAGATTCTTGTTTCTCTCTGCTTGATGAGCCCTCTTTGTCAACTCTCTCCCTCTTAATGAGTTCAGGACTAGGAGATCAGAAATAAGGGTTGTCTTTGCTCATGCTTTTGCAAATGAGTATCCATCCCTTGTCTGCAGCTTATAATGCACAGATATGGCACTGATATGGTGGGGACATTGCCATGTATATAGAAAAGACACAGATTTTATACATAAAAAATGAGGTGCCCTACACAACATGATACAAGAACACTGCATACATTGAAGTGTCCAGGCATCATAGTTGGCGTAATCTCACTTCTGTCTGCCTTGTTGGATGTAGCCTTGTGGTGGTTTTATCCAGGCTCTAGGATCTTTTTGGCTTTAGACTTGGGTTTAAGGGTGAATATTTGGTGGCTTGATTTGGTCCAGATTATCTTTTCTTTTGCTTTTTTTTTTTTTTACTTTTTAAGTGTGGAGTGATCTGTTCTTATCTTCATGCCTTCCACTTGGTGGCATGAAACCACAAGTTTATTGTGTCAACAGTGTGTTTCAGATGACATGTGATGGAATGGTTCACCTCATGTTTCATATCATTCTATTATCTCTTGGGCATCTTTGTCCTCAGCAAATGCACCTGAATTTTCAATCACCTTGCTTCAATTGGCTTGGTTCTCTTGGTCCCGTTTCTTCTGCCTTCTAGACATCATTTTTTTTCGTGTGGGAAACCTTAGACACAATCCTACTAAAACCCCCTAGGGTGGTAATCATCATCAACATAGTGCCAATCCCAACTATCTGGGGTTGGCATCTATCTATCAATGACAATCTGATTGTTTTATCTCATTTCCTCCCTTTTGCAAATCTGGAATAAAATTCACCAGTTTCAAGGGTAACTTTTTTTTTTCCCCCCCATTGAATAGGGAAATAACTTTAAAGAATTTATCTTCTGCTACACACTTACAGTTAATTTAGTTGTTAATCCCATGAATTCTCTGAATTGGAAAGCCTTACCCCATACTTCCAGTTTAACTCGATGCAAACAGATTCAGTTTGCCTGAAGCACATGACTTGATACCCTCTATCCAGCCATCTCAATGTTTCAGCACCCTTGCTAAGCTCCTTGTCATTTGGCTACCAAACTCTATCTGATGAGTGGGCACCTTCCAAAAAGGCACAGCATGCCCCAAAGCCTTCATCTGATGATATTGGGCATGCTAATGGCTTTTGCTGATAATCAACTCTTTGTTGCTAATCCTTTCTTCAGATGAGCAAGGCGCCTCTATCTTGCAAAAACCACTTTTCACTCACATGCTTCTTTTAATGCCACTCCTTCAGGGATTCCTTCATCCCGTTGATGGTTGACTCTAATGCCTCTTCGAACCAAGAGTCTCTCCTATTGAGATTGGTCAATGTCTTTGTGTGTGTAAGGTGGGATCTGCTGCTGTTGCCTCAAGCTTTCCATGTTGCAGATATCTCAGGTTGCTCCTTATTGTTTCTTTTCTAGTCTGGTTTTCTTTCTATGATATAGATGTTCTGGATGTGAATGGATTCTTCAACAAGCATTTTCATGAAATAGAATCCTATTCAACCTCCATTACTCCTATCTAGGGTCAAATGCCAACCTCAGCCTGACAAATCTTGAATGAGGATATGATTTTTTTGGCCCAACATGTAACTGTACATGGAATGACCTGGTCCTAACCTGAGCCCATCTAGTTGGCCGACTTGAACAGATCTACCTTAATTCAAGATGTATAGGCCACTCATTTATCAAAATCTGTATTATTTAGATTGTATCTACAACCTGGGACTTCCATTATTCATTATTCTGAGAGTGATGGTTTCCTTCAGAATAGCAATTTGGTTGGATTACTGTTTCTAAGAGAATAGATATTTATTTCTTTACAAAACCTACAGTCATGAAATAAACTTAAAAACTGAACGGGGTTGAAGATTGGACAGTTTAGCTTGATGCTTCAATTGTAGACTAGTTAATTTAAAATCGGGCACGAACTTTCATTGCGCCCAACTTAGTCCAACCTACCAAATAATTAGGTAGGTCCGTTGGATTCTGGTATGGTGAACTCAAGTTCAAATGCATAGACTTTTCAAAATGCACACACTCTTGTGTGACACTTGCAACTTGTTGGACACTTGGCACCCTTGTTTTTGAGATAACTAATACCTATACCTTTTTCCTCTTGAAACCTAATCAAAATATTGATTGTTTTTCACTGAATTGTTTAGATGAAAACTAGCATATCATTTTCTGCTAGTGTTATTTTCACTCTAAAATTTATTTATATGTGGTGTTGAGTTGCCAGGTCGTGCTTTTTTCTTTTTCTTTTTCTTTTGCATAGTCTAAAACCTCACACTTGACACTTGCACCTGTACTTATGCAACTTAGCTGGCTGCCTAATTGAGTTGCCTGGTCAACTCCATCCAATATCTGACTGAGACTTGTCCTGCTCCTATTTGGAATATTATTACCATACCAATACAGAATTATAACTGGAGTCCCAATAAATTACTAACCAAGTCAATTAGGTAGTCCTTTTTTTTTTTCAACTAAAATGCAATGTATTTAATATGATATAAATCTCATAAAAAGAAGCCAAAAGTTGGTCCCTTTGCATGGGACATTCCATCCTTGTGGGCCTCTTTTTCTGTTGATCCACTGGCGACATCGATCTCCTTGAACCAATCTGTCATGTTCTCTACAAAGGAAATTGCTGATCTTCCACCGCTTTTCTGATCCTTAACTTCGTTTGCAATGTGAACCTTGATTACTTTTGTATTATATTGTTATTCAGCCTACCTGCCAGATGACATGCATGGTCTACTATCGTCACTCTTTCAAGTCTATTCCAAACAAATGGCTTCATGCCTTTACAGGCTGCTGGACCCATTGAAAATGTTTCCTTTAACCATATTTCATACTTTGTTAGTTTTGTTACGCTATCGATACTTTGCATCATGTCTGGGTGCCTTAGCTGTCCACCTAACTATGAATGAGTTACAGCCTTGTCTCGGTTGTAAAACATTTCTGTCAATAGAAAATGATAGAATTCAATTTACTAAATTCAAATGCATGATAGGTGGCTTACACATTTGATGCGGGGCCGAATGCTGTTCTTATTGCACGTAACAGAGAAACTGCTACTCTTCTACTACAGAGGATGCTCTTCTACTTTCCTCCACCCCAAGATAGTGAACTGACCAGGTTAGTTTGGAAGGTTTTGTTTTTCATAGCAATCTTAAAAATGTTTTGTTTTATTGTCAAAGTGCTGAGTGTAATAAATAATGTTATTTCAGTTACGTGGTAGGGGATAAATCAATACTACAGGAAGCCGGTTTACAGACTATGAAAGATGTGGAAGAATTGCAGCCACCTCCTGAAATTAAGGAAAACCCCATTCCATCCAAAAAAAATTCTTCTGACGTAAGTTATTTCATCTGCACAAGACCTGGGAAAGGTCCAGAGGTGCTTATTGGTGAAGACCAAGCCCTTCTTGAACCTCAAACTGGGCTTCCCAGGTAAACAAATCACCATTTTTTTCTTGTTTCTGGTTTCTTCCTGTCCAGGAGTTTCGATGAATGAATCCATGAATTGTACCAGACCAGTGTGAAATGATCCTCGGACAGGATCTCGGCCTTTTTATTTATTATTATTGTTTTTCATGTACTTCATGTTATTTGATTGTTATCTTCAAACTCATTTTATCAATTTTCTCAGTTCGAACTCATTTTCTTTACCAAGTAATTAATATTTTCTGTTTTGGTTGTCCTTGGGTAATTAAAATCATCCGAAAATGATACTCTACTTGAAGTGGTATTTCAGTGAAAAAGGTAACCAGTCAGATGTGGAATTTATAGATGTACTTTATCATGTAGTTTTAGTCAGTGCAAATCATCTTGTCTAGTAATATGAATGCTTAAATGATAAAGAATAATGGATGGTCTGGATTGTTTCATCATCCCCACAACCATCCATATCTTAATTAGCCTTCCTCTTCTTCGCAAGCTCATAATTCTTTGAATTTACACGTGGAAATCATGGAAAACCTAGCGTAAAACCTCCACAGGTGATAGGTGCTCTTTTCTGAGGCAGGTGATTACCAGTTGATATATATATATATATATATTCTCATCCATTACAGGCTCAGGTGTATTATCTCCTAACAACTTTTTTTCTTGTTAAAACAATTCAAATCTTTGCAGACACAGTTAATTTAATATTGTAGATATTGGATTGGTCTAGACTGATTGGTTTACATTCCTTAAAATTTAACTTTTCAAAATATATTAACATAATGGGACAAAATATATTAATATATTTATTTAGTATTATAGAAAAATATATTACAACAAATTTCTGTAAAAAAGTGATCTTAAAAAATGCTAGAAATTATGTTAATTTTATTTTCTGAAAAAAGATTTAAATATTTTAATGTATTTTATTGGTTTTCTTATTTAAGCCATTGTAGCAAAATAGTCCTTTAATATGCACTGTATAGTGATTTTCTTATTTGATAATGACTTTGATTTTTTTTTTTTTTTCTAGTGGTAAGGAAAGCATTTTATTGAATCAAGAAGAGCAAAGTACACGAGAGGTGAAGGAGGTGATGAGTGGTTGAACCCGTAGCTAAGAGAAAAGCTAACAGATGAAAACATAATAATACATGGAGGGAACCCAATTACGTTGGAATATCTTCATGTGAGATGCTCAAGATATATCTAAAGCAATGCCCTGGGCTGTAAACGGACCTGGATCCAGCCTGCCTGACTGTTTCTGATCTGCTTAGACAGTAAGTTAGGATCCATTTGTATTTGAATCTGGCCTGCCTGACTAGCTAAATGGACTGTCTATAAGCCCATTTAGGTTTGACTATCTACTTGACCCATGTAATAGCCCTTGGATGATGCTATCAGGTCCAAATCCAATTCTTACTCAAATGTTGTTACTACCAGCCCAATGTCTATTCTTTAACCTGGATTTCTATGCTACTGGGCTCAACATCTATTTTTTAACTTGAATTTCTATGCTACTAGGTCCAATATTTATTTTTTAACCTAAATTTTTATGCTACCAAGCAAAATATCTATTTTTAAATTAATTTTTTTTATCTAAAACCTAATTCACCCATCTATTAAGTTTAGAATTTACCATTTTAACCTAAAAGTCCAATATCTCACCTGTACCACACTTGGGAGCTTTCAAACACATATCACAGATTGGATAGGTAGTTTTGGGCCTTATGCCTGATACAAACTTAAAATAAAGTATCAAATATGGGTAAAAAATCTAAAAAAGGGCCATATTAGACCTGAAATAATTTAAATTAGGCTTATTATTCTTAATATAAAGCAACATCAAATAACAAAATGTGTTTAAACAACATATTGGTTGTGGTTTCTACCAAATTGTCTCTCTTCTAATTTGGCCACTTGGTGGTACATCCCTTCCATCATGGGCTTCCAAAATAAGACTAACATTTATGAACAAGTTTGAGACATGAGAAAATGCATTAAACTTACAGTTTGGAGAAGGAGAACAAGGGGGAAAACGTGGTAAAAACAAACAAATAACCCCATTAGCACAAATTTGTAAATTAGGGTTTAGATCAAGTATCTATACCTATTTAATAAGCAGATCAACCTGACTCAAACTCGCTTACTAAATAGTTTGCATTATAGAATTTAAGTAAATTCGATGTGACCTAAACAGGACTTGACAAATTATGTGCCAACCCAACAATCTGAACCGAACCTGGCCCGAAGATCATGGTTCATGTTGAGTATCTTGACCCTTTTAATAAATGGGTTAACTTGTCTCCAACCCATTTAATAAATATGTTAGATTTTATTGAGTTTAAACCCAAAATCTAACTCATTGCTTCCACTGATCATGATTAGGTCAGACATTCTTTTATTAGGGAGGATCATAATTCTTCCACTAAGTTCCAAATTTCCAATGGCATCATACATTAGCGATGATGGAGAACACTGATTATTCTTTGTGCCTTCCTACAATGGAAGCAAGATGGGAAGAAGATCAATATTCATGTACAACCTCTTCGGATATCAGCCCAAGTCTACAGATCTCTCTGAGAAATAAGAGAAAAAAAACGGCCAAAATATACAGAGAATGCTAAGTGAATTCATTTTCTTTGAAAAGCCACTTCTTGACAAAGAGTTTAGAAAGCCCTTCTTATGAACAAGTAGATCTCTTTGACTAGACTTGGAGAAAGGATGAGCAAGCGATCATGAAAAGACAGGAGTGAACTTGTAAAATGCAGCAGGTTCAGCTTATCACCAAACTTACTTTAGTTCATATAAAAAATACTCACTCTGTTTCAATTTAGTTGTCTTATATGGATTTTGAGATTGTCCAAAAATGGTTGTCTCATTCATATTAGAGTAGTATAAAGTGTGTTGAAAATTGATGAGATAACATGGAGTGCTAGCCTTATATACAGAGTTCCTTAAAAAATATAAATATTTTAAATAAGACAACTAAAATGAAACGGAAGAAGTAAATAACAAGTAGAGATTACATTTTTTATTATTTTGAACGGAAGTGTAGCAATGACAGTTTTCAAGGCTTCAATCTACATTTCCAAAGGATCCATGGGAGAGCATTATGTTAGCATCCTGCCTCAGTGACAATGTTATTTGGGCGCTCAATTCTTGCAGCTGCAATTTTGCAGAGAATACACAGTAGAATTGGGAAGGAGAAGGAGGAAGTTAATAAGCAAACCTGAGATATGAATTCACATACCAACAAACGTTCAAAAACCATTCCCTCAAGATTACCGGAAGAAATTAAAGAGAAAATCTCGCGGAATATATAATAATTAAAAATAATAATTGAAAATATTAATAAAATAAAAATCTGAATAAGAAATTTAACCAACAATTAATTGGAATATTATCACGATATTATTATTTATCTCCGTGTTGATAAGTACGCGTTATTAACGTGATAATGGTATTTTGTCAATAAAAACATAGTAAATTTAAAATTATTGCTGATATTTGTGACATTGATTACAATGTAGGTCAAATGTTTTAAACATATGAGGGCATTCTTAGAGTTCAACTTTCATAGTCTCACAGAAGAACTATACCATCAATATAGCCAATAGTTGAATAGAATCCAAAAGAAGATCATAGATTAATTAAATTAGAATTGAGAAATGCTAAGGGTCCAGATTTATTGCTTCAAATTGTTGAAATGAATGGTAAGCTTGACCTCGCCTAAATAGTATGATTAATGACAACTCCGAGTTCAAATAATTTTCTCCCAAAGGAGCCAAACTCATAAATTGAATCCATACTTTAATTTGAATCCATATCAAGATACACACTAGTATGGAATGAAGCTCAACTTTTGAGAATATTTAAATCATTATAAACTTAATAATGTCGTTAAAATGATAAAATCAAGTCGATTGTTCGATACGACTACCATACAAGTAATAAATCATTCAAACCAATTTATCTTTATTATCAATTGCTAGCTTGATGAACAATCAGTTCAATCATGACAATGATAAACTGGTTCTGGACACAGTTCATTCAGGCGCTTGTGCTTGTGCTTGTTACTTCATTGAAGTTTGATTTCCATTATTCAAGGTTTTCAGCATACGTAGGCTTTGTCTGGGCCGGTCCACTAAATCAAGTTAATGTCAATCTAAGGGGTTGGCCTACTGGTTGAGACACAAAATTTTAGGATTGAGGAGTTAAGTTCAATCTCTGGTAATTCCAATGAAGGGTCACTCTCTGTGGAATATATAAAGAGTAAAAACACATCGCTTGAACCCGACATGTGTGTAGGGAGGCGTGCACACGTCCCGAAGGACTAGTCGGACGAGACACCTCGACACCTTTGGTCATAAAAAAAAAAAAATCAAGTTAATGTCACCTAACATCAGGTTTTCAAAACTTCAACAACATTTAATGATCGGGCCCATTAGGTTTCCCTACCTTGATCATTTCCAATATTTCTATTATGTGTTTAAAACATTAGACACAAATTTAACAATGGCACACCTCTTATATCATACACTTAGCAAGTGATGATTGGTGGTACCATAAATTATCTAGTTTTACAGAACTAGACGATCCAAATTCCACAAGATAATTTAAATCAGGGTCAAATCCGTATAAAAAATGTTTCGGACTATTAAACTGATTGTTATATAACATTAAACCAGTATAATAAGGCCCAGCTTTAGAGTCTTTCCTTAATCCTTATTAAGAGAAAACTAATAGAAAGCCCAAGGAGATGGAACTTTCTGCAATTGACCACAGGAAATTTCAAAAACCTAGACCATAGGCTCAGCCACTTTGGGAGACAATCAGACCCGTTGGCTTAGTAGCCACCCAGTAAATAAGTTGAATTTTTTTGAAGGTCATAAGCCCATTACAGATCTAAAAACTAAAAGCTTTCCCTTGACTTGGCTGAGTTGGTTTAGCGAGTCTAAAAAGTATTCCACATTCCCTATTTACAAAATGAGATGCAGAAACTCCTTAAAATCATAGAATCAGAAAGAATGGCTATTAAAGTGTTCGATCTCTATAATAAGAAATTACAGATTGTAAAATGAAAGAGATTATGGTTTGATAGAGGTGAGGGAAAAATATAACTAAAAATAAATTTGACTGCAGAAGAATGATAAGTGATGGTGAAACTCGGGTCAGGTCATGCGAGTTGGATCAGTGGGTCAGATCAGGTTGAGAAGACAAAAACCCTCATAGAGTTTAGGTCGGATCGGATTGAGGAATTTTCAATATGACTTGGCCCGACTCAACCTGACTAAAATTGAGTTAAAATGGTTCAAAATGAGGATCGGGTCAAAATTCTAGTTGAGTCAAGTTAGGTTCGGATCGAGAATTTTGGATCAATAGTTCGGGTCAGGTTTGATCGGATTCCATAAATATTGAATCGGATCGAGTTGGTTTTAAGAAATCCGACCCAACTCAATTTCAGCCCTAGTGATGACGATAGATATCTCATAAACCAAGTCTCCCGAGTGTCTTTTAATCACCAAGTACTAGTTACATTCCTAAGTTGGTGCAACCAGCATAGCCAGCCAACAATAGTGAATTCGTGACACTGGGACAAATTCAAGAGACCACCACTAAAAATCATGCAGAGCTTCAATAAATTTTCAAAGAGAAGCCATCACTTGGGCATTAAACAATTCATTTTCTACCATACATCAACAATAGTATGCCAATTCATGTCATATAAATAGAACTTTGTATAAAATTTTATTCTCAAATAAGACTTGTAGAGTATGCTACACAAGCCTTGAGCAAGGAGAGTGGTAACTCTCTATGAATTACGCCATTAGCCTAAACTTAGAGCTTATGCTTTACAATGATGCTAAAAGATATCTAAAATTCCAAGACCTATAAATTAACAAAATAGTAGAACATTTATTTGTTTTTTCATTATCGCAGGAACCTTAACCATAGATTAAAAGATAACCAAAATTCAAAACCTGAAACTCGTAGGATGAAAACACAACAGAAAGACCCAGCTGAATTTTGTTGATACCAAACACTCGGCAGCTGCAGAAGGTTACTTCTCTCCAAGTACAAGTGTCTTCACAATGGTATCGCTGAAACCATCTGCATACAAGAACATGTGACCAGCACCAGGAACCTCATGATAGCGTATCCACGGCAGCTTCTCGCCAATGTAGCGGTTTGGGATCACCGGCACCATTGCGTCATCATCCCCATGCCACAAATGTACAGAACCTTTGTTGTTGGGGAATGGGTTTTTGAGATCCAGGGGAGAAAAATCCCAACTTCCAAAGCCAATGATCATGTCAAGATGCAGGGTCATAAATTCACCTTGCTGTCTTATCTGTGACTGAAGATTTAGATGAACAAGAACAAAATTTAGAGCCACAAATAATGTTTCATGACTAAGTGCGTGCGAAAATTATTTGCATAATTATATTCTCCAACTTGCAGGGTTTCTGCCACTTTTTAAATTATATTGTCTGCACATTGGAATCAGACTGATCCAAACACTCTTAACATACATGGGAATGACCATATTAGGATTTTCACATATTAGGACTACAAATTTAAATGGTTAATGCCTCCACCATTCAATTACAAAAAAAGATTCAATGAAGTAAGCAAGCTAGGAATAAATGAATCCTTTTGAATTGAGGATGAGACTGAATGGGTGGCCAGGTCACAGGGCTGCACCCTTTTTGGTGGGTATGGATGAAAAAAGGAGGAAAGGTGCATGAGGTAGAGAATGAAAGTCAGATATAAACTGAAGTTGTGAAAATAAATGATGGAAGCCCACAGTCGTTCAATTAAAAAAGAACCATGCTTCCAAATGGAAGTTGATTTAGACAAAATTTTCTCATAGTTCAAAACCGATGATAGCCCAATTATATAACATTAACTTATAACTAGAATTGCAACTAAGGAAATTAGAAAAGACTGGGAAAGAAACCCCATTACTTCAGCAACATTATTCTTGTAGGAAGTAATTGAAATGGACAGTCTGGAAAACAAATCTTGAATGTTGTGGTGCCAATTTCTCACTACCAAGAGGTGTCATCATTATCTAGCAATTCTAAAATGATACTTTTTCCAAGGTACAGGTTTGAAAATGATTTAGAATGGTGGGTCCCTATGAAGATCAATTCCAACAAAGTATCTCTGAGTTGAAATCTAAGACACCTGTCAAAATATTTGTGAGATGTGAAAAGAAAGAAGGCCTTTGAAGAAGGGTAACTAGATAGTATGGAGAGAATAGTGGATGTCCCAGAGGTTTCCATATATCCTAGTTCAAATCCTTGGGACCCTCTTGCACTGCATACCATGTTATGAATCTTGTGAAAGGAGAATAAAGAAAAGGATCAGAGAAAAATTAAAGGGAAAAAGAGCATTTAGACTTTAGAGAGAGGGAATCTTGAGAGAGTTCACTGGTGTAGTCTACTTCTCCTTTTATTTACATATATTGCCTTATGAAAGGGAGATGAATCCCAATTATAATTAGGCAATTAGAGGCTAATCACATCCTCACATATCCTAGTTACTAATCTGACAAAATAAATTTCTACTCATTGCAAGACAGGAACAAAAGATCTTATGTAGAGTAGAACAACAATGTATCAGCCTACAAGATGAAAATTAGAAACCTCCCAAGTTATTAATTTTTTATGTTCCTTGATAAAGGATTTTGTGTTTTTATATATGTGAGGTCCATGCTTTCACAATCATTTCCTTTGATCTAAAGGAATCTACCCCTGGACAGACCATCCTCCAAAAAAGACCCAGATTAGAAGAGATCAGCCATCTGATGATGACATTTAATAACTTGAATGTGGCATCTTTTTGTATTTCTTCATTAATATCTATTTGCATGCCACCAATACTGTGACATCCTGACCCATGAGCCAGAAGCCAGACCCTAGAGAGGCTGATCCAAGTGAAACTGGGCCCTGTCGTACAGACCAGCAGAATGGGCCGGTCGGATCCGACAATCCAGCAGTGGGTGGGAGTTGTGGAAAAATCCCACATCGGAAGTTGAGTTTGAGAGGGGGTTTATAAGTAGTCTTGCTCCCTCAAACCAGCAAGACGCGTTTTGGACTCGGACTCGGACTCGGACTTGGGCCGGGTCCGATCAAAAAACCGTGCGGGCTTGCGCGTGTGCACGTGTGGGCCCAAAGCGGACAATATCTTGCTGGGCCGAGCCCCAAGCCCTTTTTATGGGCCGGGCTGTTACAAATGGTATCAGAGTTTTGGGTTCTACCCTCGGACTGTGTGGGCTTACTGTCTTCCACTGGATTCGTTGGGTCGAGCCGAGGGCGGCTCTGGGCTTTAGGAGGGGTGGATTGTGATATCCTAACTTATGAGGCAGAGGCCAGACCCTAGAGAGGCTGATCCAAGTGGGCCTTGTCGGACGGACCAACAGAATGGGCCGGTCGGATCAGACAGCCCAGCAGTGGGTGGAGAGTTGTGGAAAAGTCCCACATCGGAAGTTGAGGAGTTTGAGAGGGGGTTTATAAGTAGCCTTACTCCTCAAAACGCGTTTTGGACCTGGACTTGGGCTGGGTCCGACCCAAAATCGTTCGGGCTTGCTTGTGCACATGTGGGCCCAAAGGACAATATCTTGCTGGGCCGAACCCCAAGCCCTTTTTATGGGCCGGGCTGTTACAAATACAACTTTGATAAGGTCTTGTAAGGTATATTTTTAGGGAGTGGTCTATCCAGTAAGCCCATCAGATCATCTCCTGGTTCACCATAAAATTGCACCATACGTGTAGACATTCCTAATGATAAAAGGTGTGTCCTTTGGTTCTGAAAATTTCTCCATTATAACTTAAACATAGGAAGCAAATATGCAGGGTTTCAGGAAAGTGAACTACCAGATACTGCTTTCTTCTTTCAAATTTGTGGAACAGTTCCTTATCTTGGGAGGAGAAGACATCCGGACTATTGTCTATAACTTGAGAAGATGGAAACCATTTTTGAGTATTCCACCAGTATGTCAGCCAAGGAGCATAGTGAGACACTCCAACAGACCACTGATCTGCAACAAGTTGCTTCTTGAAAGCTTCCCTTGATAAATTCCTGGGCAGACCAGCCCACCAGTAGTTGGCAACAGGAGCAATAAGTGTAGCACCAGCTAGCCTGTCAATATCAAAATTTCAACAATTAGATGATAGAAAACTGAACTAAACAAATGGAAAGAATATAAGTGGAAGGTCACCATTTGAATATAAATAGATGGAGAAAATGGAAACAAAAGATCATTGTATCCACAAAGGTTAAGTTGGACCCATCACACTATATCACTGAAACCCTCACATCAGACAAAGTGACAAACATTATCTGTACATGATTGAGAAGGTACTGAAATTTAAAACATGGCCACTTGCAAGGCTTGAAGAATATTGCATGTCTTGATCTCTAAGTAAAAGTTCATCTTTGCAATTATCTACTGTAATGTGTGGTGCATTTGAATGAGCCCAAACAGCAAGCAGTTTGAAATTTTTTGCAAACTTAAAAATGTTTGGGTCTCTACAAAAAAACCCAAGCTGCATTAGATTGGATGCTATGTTGCACAAACACTTTAAGATGTAAGATGTACCCGTGTTGGAAACTTGTAGGCACTCATACCCATTCTTCATGTAGTCTTTTAGTGCTTTTTAACATTGTTTTCCAAGATGGACTAAAATATTATAACACATTTTCCCTCTTAAAACCTAGTTAAAACATCAATCTGTTCATCACCTAAATGTTTGGGGTAAAATAGTATATTTTTTCTATTAGTGTTACTTTCACACCTTATTTTCATCTAAAATAAATTTAGATTTAAATTTATTTAAATATGGTGCCATTTCTACATGTCCTGTTTTCTCTAGATTGTTGAGTCCAACACCTTGCACCCATATTTTGTTGGGGCCGCTGCGAACGAGTCCCATATTGGAAGTATAGAAGGAGATCTAGGGGTTTATAAAGGATTTTGCTCACTTCACCAAACAGGCTAGTCTTTTGGGCTGGAAGCCCATGTCCCAACAAGTGGTATCAAAGTTACGTCTCAGGCTACCTCATGTGGACTCAGGAGATCCCCCAGGCGAACGGGATGGCCGCTGTTGCTCTCTCCGCCGGAGGGCCTCATTTGAAAAAGGGGTGGGGGGGGGGGGGGGGGGGGGGGGGGGGGGGGGGGCAGGGTAGCTCTGATACAGCTAAATGTTGGGGCTGCTGCAAACGAGTCCCACATTGGAAGTGTAGAGAGAGATCTAAGAGTTTATAAAGGACTTGGATCATTCCACTTAACAGGCTAGTCTTTGGGGCTGGAAGCCCAGGTTCTAACATATTGAACTCAGACGCTCGCACCCATACCCACGCAACTTACATTGGATGTACTTTTCTACATTTTTGGCTGAAATCATTCTTACCATTAGTTGGATTCAATTTTTTGGACAAAAAAGTTTCAACGATACCAAATGTAATGGATTTCCTAATTCATGTCAACAAAAAAACACACACAAGGATTTAATACCATCTATGATTTCTTTTCTTGTAACAATTGTAGTGATTCGGAATGCATCTAAGATCCAAAACATAAATGAGATACTTCTTAGGTTCCAAGTACACTATTAGTGTATGCTATCCTAAAACAGTCAGTTAATTTGTAAAATAAAAACATTTCCTAGTTATTGTTTGGTCTATAAGGTTAGAAAGAAAAAAAGGGTTTTTCATGCAAATTGTCTCCGCTTGGCCAAGTTATTGAAGTAATAAAATTTAAAGCCGCTTGGTGGACATTGGGGGCTAATCTTGGTCAAGGGGTTCATATTTTTGACAGTATTCTAAAAGGAAGATGATTAGACTCAAGGCCGGCCCTGAGATTTCAGAGGCCCTAGGCGAACTCTTAAGATGGGCCTTTTACACTCACAAAAAATAAATTCATACACTTTCTTTAGAAAGTGTGAAACATCCAAATAAAATATCATAATCAAATTTCACAAATTAATCACAGAATCAATTTCACTGCAAAATATCAACATAAAAAAAATCAATTTCACCGTTTTTTATTTTGACGGGACGGATGTATGTAAAATCATGCAGGCTACATGTTTTGGCATCAATTGGGAACATAATGTATTTTGACTTTTTTTGACAAATATACTCATACATCAAAATAAGAATCCACACAGTGCCCAATTTCATTTAATTGGAGTGATTGATTAATATTTTCCAAAATGACTTATACTGAACTGAAAGAGATTACAATCTCACTTAATAAGTATAGACCCTCGGAGAAACAATTGTCCATGAAGAATGTTTTTCCTTTATTTATTTTTTCAATCTATCCCTGAAGAAAAGCCTTCTTTTGAACAGTAACTTAGTTTCCACACCTTTCTATAATTCTAATATAAATTATGGAATAAAAAATATGCCATGGGCGAACCTATGCTCGATGTAGAAAGTTTGTATTTTTCATTTACGTCCATTCCCACATGGGGGTGTTTCCAATTACTTTTCCATTCCCACAGGTGGGTTTCTATTTACTTTCTCAGTTTTCAATTACTTTTCCATTCCATAGGTGGGTTCCATTTACTTTCTCAGTTTTCAATTACTTTCCCATTCCCGCAGGTGGGTTCCAATTACTTTCTCAGTCCCTTTCCCATTCCCACAAGTAGTTTCCATTGAAGTAGTGGTAACTTAAGATAGTTGAATCGTCACATGATGTTTGAATGGCGTGTCTGAATGGTTTAATTAAATCATATTTATTAAAATAATGAATGGGTTATTTTTATTCATTTATTAAAAATCATATTTATTTAATTAAAATAACCACTAAATTTTTTTTGAACAGTAAAATAACCACTAGATTTATACAATGAATTGGAGTGTTTGAATGGTTTAATTAAATAGTTAATCTCCCATAAAAAAAATTAAGTCTCTAATTAATGAAAAGTAAAATAAAACATCTAAAAAAGTTTTTGAATGTGATCGAATTGTTTTCTTTTCTTTCTCGAATGGTACACTGAAAGGGAGAGAGATCAAAGAACAATTTGATCGCAGTTGCAGGGCCACGAAAGTAGCACATGACAGGAAATGAAGCATATTATTTAATATTATAAATAAGAACAAGTCATTGATGATTCAAAAGATGAAAAGGAACATCAGATCTACACTTCAAACACCCATTAGGATGGCAGAATTGATGGAAAAAAGTACCTGCAAGTCTGCAACTGAGCAAGCCGGACGAGAGAGAATAGTGAGAGAGAGCCAGAGAGGAGCGGCGAGAGAAAGCACAGAGAGCGAGGTCAGAGGAAAGCGAGAGAGAGCGCAATAAGAGGAGAGGCTGTGGCAACGGTGACTTAGAGCCTTTTATTTGGTTAGGGTTTTGCGGAATGCGGAAGTCTTATTTAAATTTTGTTACGGTTTCAGAACAGGGCGGAAGGGAATGCACATATGTGCATGCGCATGCGCACGGACGCAGAACGTGGATGTGCAAAAGTGTGAGGAATGCAGACGCATGTGGATCGTGGTTTTGGGCCTTTTCGAAACGAGGCCTTAAGAGACAGTTTATGGACTTGGGGCCCTGTCTATTTGGGGGCCCTAGGAGGCAACCTACTTCGCCTATAGGCTGGGCCGGGCTTGATTAGACTGCATATCAGGCCTTAAAGATGGTGAATGTTCATGTATATCCAATGATAATGGTTGCATGGTCCTAGATTTTGAGTTTAGAAGCTCACAGTTTAGGTTTTCCTTTTGTTGCTTACACAAATTCCATATAAAAGATAATACAACCATATCGACTCTACCTTTTAGATGTGAGCTAAAATTCAAAAATGCTTTACATGTGAACTTCTAATGGTATAAGTTTCATGTTACTTTTGAGTTTACATTCTCCTTTATTTTTTGTTATTGTTTGCTATTTTGGATTTGAGAGAGGATTGGAAGACCCACTTTTCCATTACTAAGATCATGAGTAATCAGATTCATTTGGGTAAGCCCATAAAGCACGAAAATCACCCTCGGTCTTCTGCATGAGTGGGTTATAAGAGTGTAAATTAAGGAAGCCTATTACGATTTTGCTGCACGCTGATGTTGCCCATGTGTGGAAGACTGAGGAACAATCAGGTGAATAAAGTGATAATCAAGAAGATCAAAGGTACAAAGGAATGGAAGAATTGGAGCAACAAGTTTAAGAGATTTTCCAACAACTTGCACAAGTGATGCAAAAATTTTCTTCATAAGTAAATTCTTAAGAACCAGATTTGGACAACACCATAATCCATTCAGTACAGTGATGCACATCATAGACTGAGAACTTCAGAGTAGAGATAGATGAGAGGATAGAGAATCTTTGCATTAAGGTTTAAGTTACAGAATAGAAACGTAAGGTTGAGAACTTCCTCAATTGGTTACTAAGGTAGACACTTGTTTAAAAGATGTTATTGATAACAATAAAATCAGCCTTATCGTCATCAAACTTAGTGGAAACCTCTTTACTTATTACCATTACACATCTACTTATTGTTGTCAAGAACATCTTTCAGCAATAAAATCAGACTCAATGGAAAATAAGGGGAACTTTTAAAAGTAAGATTGGAAAAAAAATGAAAAGAAAGAATTAACACCTTAAACTACGTAGTAACTTTATATCAAATGTTGCAATTTCCCTAGCAAAGGTAATAGAACAGTTTCAAATAGATGGAGGAATTAATGATTTGATTGAATGTAAGGATGCATCCAAAACAGAAAACAACATGTAACATGTTCACTAAGTGAGAATTCAGGACTGTGTGCTGCTCATTCCAACCTGGATGATGTACAAGACAAACAAATCCTGGTTAAAGAAGAACGCCTAATTTAAGTTGTAAGAAGTTCAGAAGTTTGTTATGAAGATTAACCTAGAGTTCAGAAGATAAAATTCAAGCAATGGGTGAATTCAAGAAATGAGAAGTCCAAAGGAGGTAGAAAGGAGAACATAAAAAAGAAAAAGAAATGCACTTCCAATTATTTTAAATATAATGAATACAAGCAAATTTCCTTTGATTCTGGAAGAAGTTACCAAACTTGGCAAAGATTCAACAAGAGATGAGGAAGAACGAACAATTACTAGTCATTAAGATTAATATCCAAGATATGATGAACGCTTTAGAGAAAAAACAATTTCAGTTTTCCATTTTTACCTTAACCAACCGTCACTTATGTTTAATCAATATTATCATTCTATGACCATAAGATTTATTTGAGCAAGCACATAATGACTGAAAATCAATCTTGGGCTAAATCAGTATACTCTTACACAGAATTGAGGCATTACAAGTATAACAGGTAGTACAGAGGAAGAGGCAGATCGATAAATTGGAAAATAATGAGAAACTACTTTAAAAAATAATAATAATGATGTAATGAATATAGCCTATATTTGGATGATTGCAAAAGTATGAACCACAAGGTTAACTGTGAAATAGATAGGACAAGGTTCAAAGTTTGATAAAAGAAATTTTCAACTAGCTTCATTATTATCTTTAGTCTCAAATACTCTGCATAAATTTTCAAGTAACAAAAGCGTGACCTGGAGAAATATTTTGTTGGTGATTAGATCTGGCTTAACTAGCTCAAAATGATCTGATGAAAGTTTAAATATGTTTCCATAAATATTTTAACAATTTTGCCACAATTTTATACGGTCTTGAAGGTATACTTGATAATGAATTCAAAACATGTAGGTGGACTGGATACTTATCTACTCAACTGTATATTTGATGCAGTCCAGAAGGCTGCATATGTTGAATACTCTTATTCTGAATTTCCTCAAATAATGGGGGGGATTGCACTGGGGTTGATATTATATAAGGCAGTAGGCAGAATAACAGAAAAACAATACCCATGAACAACGTTATTTATAATTTCTCTGTTACAGCAAAGAATAATGGTAAGGGAAATCCATCCATTGTTAAATGATATTCCAAATTCCAAGTGATTCTGACTTCAATATATCCAAGACCATGAACATGTTGGGACTGGACTTCCAGCCCAAAAGACTAGCCTAATAGGTGGAGTGACTCAGTCCCTATAAGTCATTAGTTTCCCCCCCCTCACAACGATGTTGGACTCTCGTTCGCACCCCAACAATCCACCCCCCCTTCTCTTGAATGAGGCTCTCCGGCGGATAAAACGTTGTCAACCATCTCGTTCGGCTAGGGGATCCCTAAGTCCACATGCGTTGGGCTTAGGGACCTAGCTTTGATACCACTGTTGGGACTGGACTTCCAACCCAAAAGACTAGCCTGATAGGTGGAGTGACCCAGTCCCATATAAGTCATTAATTTTCTCCCCTCACAATAGATGTGGGACTCTCGTTTGCACCCCAACAGAACACTCAAATGCAAGTCATAATTCTAGTGTTTAATATGCTTTAGAAAATAATAGAATAAAGAGCTAGATATGGTTCTGTCATACCGGTGAGGAATGTATTTGAGGCAGGTCCAGACAATCTCTCCCCCCATAGAAAACCCAATTACATAGAATTTGGATCCCAGCTGTAGCTGATCGGCAAGTTCTTCAATATCCAACGCAGTACTTTTAACAGTCCTTTTTGGATTTGGATCACTCTCTCCATACCCAGCTCTATCAAAAGACAACAAATATATGCCTAGTTCTTCAGCCATTTCCTGAAATTACTACAACCAATCAGCCAAGCCCATTGGGATATACAATGAATTGCAAATGGTTTGAATAATTTGGCATAATTCATGATTCCATTCTAGTATGCATTTGAAGCAACAAGGAAACAAGTAGAAAGAAAAAGCTTTAGCATGCCATGGAAACAGATAATACCGGGGACAATGGCAAAGCATCGTGCCTGCAAGAGTCAAAGCCATGAACATAAATAATCTTATACTTCGCTATATTTTTCGGAACACCTTGCTCTTTGTAGGCAAGATGCCTTCCATCTCTGAGTTTAATCCTAGGTGCTGTAATAGGTGGACCATTTGGAGATCCACAAATCTTAGGAGGTGGAGGTTGAATGGCCTTGTAAGCCAAAGCTATAAAGACCACTACCAAAACCACTAATATCTTCTTGAGCGATCCTGCAAAAAGCCAATTTCATATCCAAATCAGAAGAGGAGAAAAAAAGAAAAAAAAAACTTGGTTACATGTAACTGGACTCTACATGTTTTCAAGAAAGGCTACATTTATTCTTACAACTTTTGAGAAAGTATAAGTGGATGTAACCCAAATAGCAAGGGCTTTGACAATTCATGCTAAGGCATGGGTTATTCTATTCATTCCTCTGTTCGGGGCAATGGAGAGTTGGAAACCACACAAGGCAAGATTTTATTTTACAGTACTTTTAATTCTAAATTTTTCACTTCTTATAAATAATAGCAAAATAACATAATTTGTGATTTCCATGCCCCGCTATCGAAACCATAATGAATAAAAGTCCATTCTGCCAGATTTCTCGAAGCAATTGCAATTATAAGTGCACATCCGAAGTCCCCCCCAACAAAAAAAAAAAAACTATCCAAAGGTCGCATTAATAAGCTTCCAAGAACAAATAAATTCAATAGGAATAATGAAGTGGGGCTTCATATGCATGACGTGGTAGAATTTTAATGAATTCATATCAAATGATTCTCCAGACACGTTAGAAGGAGAAGAATTGGAACATCAAACTGTGGAATTTCTCATGTCTATAACAAATGAAACCTAAAGAAAAAATCCCTCCATTCCTCAAATGACACTTAATTGTCTAAACAAAGAGACCATCATAACAAGAAGTGAGTCAAAATGTTAAAGGGATTTATATGAAGAATATAATAATAAACAAAAAGGAAAGTAAAAACGATCAAAGCTGATAGCAACAAGATTTGAGAAAAAAATATGGTGTAAATAGAGGAATCATTAGAAGAGGAAGAATGGGTACCTGAAGGGAAAAGGAAAGAGGTTTGCTCCTTTGATTTCCTAGTGTGAGCTCTTGCAGACGCAGCTGAAATCTTTCTGTTCACTCCAGCCATTTCTACAAGGGCCCTTTTGAGAAGACGGATTTGAGAAGAAAATAGAAGCTTAGATATGAAAATCTTTAGTAAGAAAACCTTTCAAATCTTGTGAGAGGGCGAAAGGTCTTATTGTACTTGAGGTTCAACTGCTCTGTATTTATACAAGCTGAAGAATGATTCACCGTACCTAACAGTACCAAGGGAAGAAAGACTGACTTGAAACAGAACTAGTAAAGGAAATCACCATTTTTATCAAATAAGTTATATAAAATTCATATTTTATTAAAGATTAAAATTATAAAATTAAAATGATTAAATTGAAATATAATTTCACTCATATCTTTTTCATATAGTCGCCCATCTTAATACGGTCAAAATTTGTTAGGAAACACGAGATAGAGTGAAATTTTTATTTTACATTGGTGTTATTGATACATAGCTAATTGATGACTGATATAATAGTAAGAGTAAAATAAGAATTTTACTTCATTCTTTGTCTCTTTAAAAAATTTGCTACAATGGGAGGCTTTTTTATATAATCTTTACCTATTTCATTCAAGCAGGTGAAACCCTAATCAATTTTTAAAGTCATTCTAGAAGAATTTTTCCACAACTAAACCCAACAAAATACAACTAGGTTAATTGTGAATACTCTATGATCTTGATATTTTTCATTTATTTAAAATTAATTTTAAAACATATCTTAATTCTATTTTCAAAGATTTTAAATTATCTGCACTATAACTTTATGAATTTAATATTTACCTTTTTAAACTAAATTACCATGAGAAATGACTAGTTGTAGTTGCTTTATTATTATCAGAATTTTTACACATCAACATTTTTTATTTGTAAAATATCTCACCATTCTTGGCCCCTGTTTATTAGTAGCTTTTCATCTTCTAATTAAGTAGTTAACGGCCCTTAAAATATTTTTCAATTTTTTCGTATATTTATCAAATGATCCCTTCTCAAATTTATTAAGAAAAAGTGCGCAGCATTGATGTGAAATTTTGATAGTATATCAAAAAAATCTTTACATTAATTTGTACTTGAACATGTCTAAATTATGTTAAACGATCTTATCTAATTATTTTATTCATTGAAATTATCACAAACAATTATCTTTTAATTCACTGTTTTCATTTATATAAATATGAACATATTTGTTCTTTATATTTTAAATATATATTGTTTTTAAATTGGAGTGATTAGATGACGTGGCTCACACAGGGGGCTACATTTGACAGTTGAGTCACCTCTAACCCAGTGAAGTGCTTGTGTGTGGAAGACGAGCATTGGAGATTTGGAAGGGCGGGGACTCCTCCCGCAGAGTAACGTGTTCCGCTTTGGCACGATTCATGTTCAGAACTAAATAAAACCAGTGCAGCTGATTCTGCGACATTTCTGGTCCGACAACTGGGCCACATCTGTACTCACGTTTCTAAAATAAAAGAAATCCGTTCCTGCTTTCATTTCTTCAGTTAATAATACAATAACTTGTATTAATGCTTAATGAAAAGAATTTATTTATATAGTAGTAAATAGAGTATAGTAGTATACTCCTTCGATGTCTAGTTATGAAAAGTTATTTTTTATATTAAGGGTAAACAATTTCACAAGGAAGAATCATTTTATTTCACACGTGAATTTAATTTTTTTTTTTGAAATTCTCGTTTTACCTTTTCATTTTCTGTATTAGTTGGAAGGGTAAAATGAGAATTTCAAAAAAAATTGAATTCCCATGTGAGATGAAAAAATTCTCAACATGTGAGAATGTGTACCCTTTATTAAATACTTTTAATCAATCTTGTACAGTAATTATCAAATTTATTTCGATTTTATCTTTTTTTTTTTAATGACCGAAGGTGTCGAGCGTCTTACCCGACTAATCTTTTGTGGTATGTGAAAATCTCTTAATACGCACATACGAGGCAAAACTACTAGGAGTGGTATGTTGGGGTAGGATGTGAATTGAATTCAAGACCCACAAAACATTCCCCCAATCATTCGATCAATCTCCCCCAACGTGCGAACGATACCTCTCCCTCATTTTCCCTTTCCTCTCTTTCGTTCGATCTTCCTTCTCCCTTCCCCCAAACGTTCGATCAATCTCCCCCAACATGCAAACGATCCATCTCCCTCATTTCCCCTTTCCTTTCTCCTTCCTTCGACTTTGCCCTCTCCCTCCTTCGTTCCACCTTAACCCATTTCCCAATTCCAAACCCTTCCCCCTCCCCTCTGTTCACATGGCATCAAATTAAGGGTCATCATCGAAGAGAAGTGGGAAAGCTATCTCTTCAAATAAGCAGAAGAAAAAGAGGAAAGAGACGACATTCGACTCCAATCATTTCATATCTGCGGAAGCTTCAACCCTCTAAAAAGATGATTTGTCCACTCGACCCTATCTCTTTGGTAAAGTCATCGAACCCTTTGAACTGAAAACCAAAGAGTACTTTGAAACTCTTAGTTGGGGCTCCTTCTTGGCATTGGAATAGGATATGTATCCTACATTAGTGAAGGAGTTTTATACCAACATAATAAAAAGCGATGAAAAATCCATTAAGACCAACGTCCGAGGACACGAAATATTTCTTTCATGTGATAGGTTGTATACTATATTCAATCTCCCCGAGGCTATAATTGTAAAGTATGAAACAAATACATTGTCTAACGATGTTGATGGCTTCACTACTTTCGGTGCCGTCAAACAAACCTATTGGCGCACTGATATTACCAATGATATAAGCTCGTTCTAAAGGACCTAACCTTGAAGCCCGAATCATCCATCACATTATTGCAAAAGATATTTTTCCTAGAAAAGGGCATAGTAACCATGTATCTTGCTTCAATGTTTTTCTCATATGGTGCATCATGAATGGAAAGCAAGTTCAGCAAATTCTTGATAGTATTTCAGCTCTCAACAACAACATGAATCAGAAATTTGATGGCATCTATCAACGTATGCAGAGTCAAGATGAAAGGATTAATACTTTGTCTCTCCAAGTAGTAGATAATAAGATGTTGTCTGTTTTAGTTGCTCAGAGATGTGGAAGCACATTTAGGACAAGGTGAAGGTGGACTACGATGTTTTGTACCTTCAACACGTGGCTCCACTACTCACCCCACTGGATTTGCTCCATATGCATAAGTTTCTGTCTTCACTTCTCTTCCGACTAGAGCTTTGGCTACAACTGCACCTGCTTCTACATTTGCACAAGCTGTTGTACCTGCACCTATTTCTACACTTGCACCTGCTTCTGTTTCCACTATTCCTAAGGATGTTGTTGCTACACCTGCACCTTCTTCTGGGTCCACTACTCATGAGGATGTTGCTGCCACACCTACACCTGTTTCTGGCTCCACTTCTCCTCTGACTGTTCCTGATACATCTGCACCAGCTTCTGGCTCTCGACAACTGTTCCTTTTGATGATATGAAAAAGGGGGAGAGATATTGTAATTTTCATATTTTGATGATGACATGTAAGTGAGATGATTTTGTAATTTTCATATTTTGAAATGTACATCTTCTATATGTGTTTTGAATGAACATGTTCTATTTGAATTGAATTGGTGATTAACATTGCTTTTGTCACTAAGTGTATGTTTCTCTTATTTATAGTCGTGGTTCCGTACACAATAAATGTTAAGGTAAATAATTGAGAATCATGTAAACCTAGATCCACAACACCACCATTGTCCAAGAGTTTAAAAATAAAAAAAACAACTATACACTATCAAAGAAAATGATTAAAACATTGCCTAATTTTTTGTGACGTTAGTCTTGTACTCCTTTATCATGTGCTCTTTGTCCACCATCCACATGGACAACTCGTCTTTCCTTTTCTAGAATTTGAGAATGGCCTTGGCATGGCCCCTGGAAACTTATGCTATCTTCTCACTTAAGGCTCTTTGCTTGATTTTCTTGTCATGGATTTTATGGATGACATTCGTAGTATGCCCTGTCTGGATATTCATTTCTAAGGGTCATCAAAATTTGGCGGGGTAGTATATTGCTACTCTTCATTTCAATGATCATTTTTTTTTTCTCTTCATCAGAAAAACATTGTGTAGTTGGATGACCTAATAATACATTCGAAAGATCATGATTGTGCTCCAAATTTTTTATGGTCAACTTCCATGACCCATCAATAATTTGTTTTCTTCTCACTTTAAATGGATAATTGACAAGGCGAGATGATGCTTTCTTTTTCCTCTCATCATCTTTCAAATTAATCGTACTGCTATATGTATCTCCTCTATTGCAACCAAGAAATATTGTTTTATCCTTAGTACTTGACCTCTTGATGGTAGCTACAAATCTTTGTGCAATAACAACCTTCTTAACATATTTAAGTAGATCCTCTCGACTTGAAAAACAACTCTTAACAAACTCATTCTCATTATAAAACCCATTCACAAATATCTTTTTTTATAAATGCTTTTTTATTTTTATTTTTTAAACTCAGAAATTAAGAAAAAGTCTAAAATTGAAGAGAGAATATCGGCCGATATTTGGTCGAACTGAATTTTAACCCCTACTGCTGCAAAGCCTTCCATCTTCTTCTTATCTATTGCATGACTTATTTGTTTTTTAACTGTTGGACTTTACTTTCCTAACATGATAGTTTAGTCTGGTCCAAAGTCTAGTTGCTAAACAATCGACAGTTGGATTATAATTCGCTCAAATGTCCAATTTATGGCATGACCATACAATTCAACATAGAAAAGCATGTTACTTATGATTTGAAATTATGACGTGTAGTATTTGAGACCAATAAGCTTTGTAGACAAAATGATGGATAAATATTCAATTGAGAAAAATTGTCATTAGATATTTTTATCCTTTCGATTAAAGGTGATAAAATGGGTGATCAATTTATATTAGTAAATAGCACAAAATTACATCTTATATCAGAGTCTAACCATAAAACTACAAAGTGAAACCGAAAAAATTGTGAGCTGGATTATATAATTTTGAAATTTGAGTTGAGTCAAATTAAGGAAAAAAAAACCCAAATGAAATTCAATTTAGATTAAATTGAGAAATTTAAGATAAATCCGATCCAAATCTCATTAATATATAATAGATTTTCTCGTCAAATCATCCCCTAAATCAGGCCATCCCACAAGAAAAGTAAGGATGTCAGCAAAGTGATGGTAGCTACAAATCTTTGTGCAATAACAACCTTCTTAACATATTTAAGTAGATCCTCTCGACTTGAAAAACAACTCTTAACAAACTCATTCTCATTATAAAACCCATTCACAAATATCTCATCATTTTCAACAAATGTTGATGTATATCCCTCACTAGAATCCATAGTACTTATTTCAAGAAAATAGAGAGAGTCTTGGGTTTGAGAGAGTTACCTTTGATTCGAGATAGGAGATTGAGAGAATAGCTTGAGAAAGAGTTACCTTTGAACCATGATAAGAGATTGAGAGAGTGGCTTGAGAGATATCTTCGAACCAAGTTATGAGATTGAGAGAGTGTAGTGGTACGTTTTGGAAAGGGGATTCGAGGGAGAAGGAGAAGGGTTTGGAAAGGGGGTTTGAGTGAGAAGGGTTTGGAAAATGGGGTTTGAGAGAGATCCAATATGGAAAGGGGAAGATGGAAACAAAAATATAGGGAAAAAGGGTTGAGATTCGAACTTAAACTGAGTTTCTCAGTTAAGATCGTCTGAACGGTCCATTAACACCGTCCGGACGATCTTATCTTACTTAATTCATTCGTTCGGACGATCGGATTTTACACTGAAATAAAGGTTTGAACGATACGAATGACCAAACGCACGAAGAATGTTTTTATTCGGGTTTCGACGGTGTGGAAATGAGAGGGCAAAATGGTAATTTTCACTAAAATTTTGAAAACTGTCTGGTAGAAGAAAAATCCCATGTCTAAATGGCCACCCTATTTTTTTTTTATCATTTTATAGTAATCTACATAAACGAAAGTGTAAAATTATCATTAAATAAGTGTTCATGTTTGTAATCTTAATTCATAGTATAGTAATTATCAATTACTAATTCAAGAATTCTAAATTTTACTCTAATAAAAATCAAATACAAATTAAATTAGACAAAAAAAATCTAAGAAATAGCTAACAAATAAACTTGAATCCTTATTTTATTTCAAAACCAAAGGTCAAAACTCAAAATACATAAGCACGTTGGGTCAATTTAATTTTTTTACAATTTTCATCACATAAATTAAAAATAAACTGTATGAATTGAAAATATATTTCATACGCTACAATTGGAGTGAATTTCAACTTAAAATTCAATTCTAGCTACTTGATCTTAATAGTAAAAGTCACCACACATCCTTTAATTAATGACATTTGATGAGTTTGACCACTAAGATCAAGTAACTATAAATTTAATTTTATGCTCTAATTTTGTCCTTTTGTATATCGTGAAGTCTATTTTTTATTTTAACAACTGGATTTTATACAAATATTTAAAAAAAATTAAGAATATAAAATCTATAGTGCAAAATAAATAGAGTCCGACCAAGTTAGGTTCCAAACAAGTTTGATTTTAGAATGGAATTTCCTACCAAAAAAATAACCTATTTCTTGTCTTTTTTTTATTATGGTCAAGAATATTTTGTCCAATTTGTCTTGAATAGAACAAAATTGGTAACTAAAGGTTAAAATAAATTAATAGTTAAAAATAATTTCTCATTTTAATTGGTTATTTCAACTTCCTATGGTCAAATAATTAAAATGTAAAAAGAACATGAATATTCTATATTTTGCACTGTATCTTTCTTTAATTTTATGAAGATACTCATCCTATTGTACATTAGAAAATACAAAAATTACGAAGACATATAACTCAACTATATCATGCTAAAACTCTCAAGAAATTATCTATTGTCAATTGGTTCATAATAAATTGGCGTAAACTTTCAATTCCAACCTTTAAAGTAAATTATTGAATGAATCAAAAAACATACTTGATTACATTTCATTCATTCAAAAATTGTAATTTTTGTAAATAATTCATACTAGATAATTTCTCAAAACTCTCAATTGCAAAATCAGCTTAACTCTATACAAGTAACTTTAGATTTAAAATAACTTTAGGTTTTATTTCTTGGATCTTGGATGAGGTGAGGGAGATTGTGCCCCCCAAAATTTAAGTAAAATTTTGGTAGGAAATTTACGTGACTAATGACAGAGATATCAGTGTTTTTAAATATAAGAAATATTGAATTTATCCTTCTTCTTTTTCAATTGTCTTCACCTAAATGACAAGAACACTATTGTTACCTAGCATTTCTCACGAGTCTCGCTTGGAGATTCATTGAGAAAGAAGGCAATCTATGGAAATTTGTCTTCAAATAAAAAAATTTGAAAACTAAGGGCTTTTTTTTTTACTTTGGAAAAATCTTCTTAGTCATTAGTTTGGTAGTAGATTCTCGGTTACTGTAATTTGATCTCCCCAAATAAAGATTCATGATTAGTGGTGGATCCCTAATTGCCATAATCCGAATTTTGGAATAATGACTTTGGAAAAATCTTGTTTGTCACTTGCAATCGGGTCCCAATTTGGGCAATTGGAATTCAGACCTCAGAGTATCTTCTCTAAAGAAATTGCCCAACAAATCCTAAATCAGAGATATCGGCCGAGACACCGATATCTTGGTATCGACGATTTTTTGACCCCTGTCCAAATCCACTTAAATGAGCCCAAATTGACCTTTTTTTTTTAAAGTGGTAACAAAGGATAATATATAAATAAAAAGAGCAGATACAAGAAAAAGAAAAACGTTTAACAGGATTAGACCCAAAAGAAGAACAGAAAAAAGGAAAAAGAAAGAAAATAAAAGCATAAGAAAATATATAAATAACCAAAATAAAATCTCCTCCGAACTCAAAGGAGAAACACGCCAGAGGAAGGGCCGGTGACACCAAGATTGGCTAAAAAGCCAGCTACTCCGTTCGCTGTTCGGCCGAAGTGACACCAAGTTGACCTTTTTGCTATCCAAAACCAACCATTTCTCCTTTTGATAAGAATTTTATCGGCATGAAGATTAACAAGGCTTGGATAAATTTTTATGGGATTAGTCTCACCTCAAATGTGAGGTGGAGATACCCATGTTACAAAGGAAAAAAAAAAGAAAAAAGAAAAAGAGGCCGGCCATGCATCTCTTTCGGAAGTTTGAATCAATGGTTGAGATTTGTTTGCATTTCAAGTTGGTGGAATGAATGGTAGAGATGGATATCACTGTTATAATTTTTTTTTTGCAACTTTGTGTATAAATAAGACTCTTGGGGTTCATTGGAAAGCATCCATGTCTTGGAGTGAAATCCAAGTTGAAAGAAATTTAAGACTTTGGAGGAATTTTCTCCTCTCATCTCTTTCAAGTGTGAGTTTGAGTTTTGAGTCTTCTTGAGTCTTTTAGTTTCTTATAGGTTTTGAATCTTTGTTCAAGGAAGAGTCTTGGTCTAATTCGGTTCCACCTTGGATGAATTTTGACCTTGATCTCCAATTGGATTATAAAAATTCAATTTTTCAGTTTTAGAATATTTATTTTCTTAGGTGATCTTGCAAAGTGTCAATTTCATCTAAGGAAGCCATCGACATTATCTCCTTATTCCAATGAGAATTAGAGATTTTGATTCATCTCTTTAGTCTAGTGTGATCAAGGATCTCTACGTGTCGAAGTTGGTCCAATGATCTCCTTAGAAGATTTGATTCTTTGGGTCTCGGCTCTCTCGGTGTTCTATCGAATTTTTGAACCAGTTCTCAAAGAATTTCTTATTTCATAAGGTAGAGGCATCAGTAAACTTTACACCCAACTCATCTAGAAACTACCAGTTCTTCTCAAAATCCAACTCTTTCTGCGAAAAATGGTGCATATGTGTGAAAATAATGTGTCCTCCTTAATCTTAGGAAAGACCTTCATATATTATTTATAGAGAAAGGAAATTACATATACGAAAAGGGAATCAAATAAAAGGGGAAAATAGAATAATAGCAAGTGGTAATTAAGGAAACTACTAATTAGAGAAAAAAACTAAATATATCCTAATTTAAATATATCTTAACACACCCCACTAGTTGAAGCGTGTATGGAAGGGAACACGAAGCTTGGAAATTGCAGAAAAGTGGCACACTGACTGGCCACGAAAATTTGTTGAATAAACAGCACACTGATTGACTATCAAGTGGATGAACGTGCAGCACACTGACTAACTGCAACAATGAGATGAATTGGCAGCACACTGACTGGCTGCGAATATTGTTGAATTGGTAGCACACTGACTGGTTGCATTTTGGTAACGCACTGATTGGCAGCGAACAGGATTTGAAGAAGCAACACACTGACTGACTGCTAATTGGCAGCACACTGGTTGGCTGATAAGATGAATTGAAGAAGTAGCACACTGATTGATTGCTAAGATGAGATGAATGGGCAACACATTGACTGGCTGCGGAGACTGTTTTTTTTTTTTGAAAGAAAGAGAACACTACCCAGTCCAATTGTCTTCGTTGACATGTTTGGAAAGATGATCGCTAGAATTGATGCTATTTGAAGAGAGCATGGCCAAGAGTTGATTGTACTGATCTTAAGTGAGAGGACGTGGTGTCGCCAAGGTATGGTCAACGTAACGGGTTAGAGCGGCAGCTTCTGGCGAAGTCACAGATGCTCGATTGGGGAGTCGGGGTGCAAGAGGGGCATCAGATCACCGTGGGGGAAAATCAACAAGGTAGTAGCAACGGTCACGAGTATGACCATCTCGTCCACAATGAGTACAGCGAGGTTGAGAGCTGCGTGTGGTAGGGGGACCGCGCAGAGTAGAGCCTTCACGATTAGGGGGTTAGGCAAAAAAAAAAAACTGTTGCAACTAGAAGAGAATAAGTGGAGGAATGAATCTCTTGTTGCTTTTCCTCCTAACGAACCAAGGAATAGATCTTAGTGATGTTGAAAAATGGATCTATAAGAAGTATTTGACTCCAAAGGGATGCAAAGTGGTCATGAAGACCTTGTAGAAATTCCATCGCCCTATATCGATGAATTCGGTTGGTGACAATTTTCTCATGAGCACATGTGCATGGTGGAACATCAGCTATGGAATTAAGTTCGTCCCACAATGTAAAGACCCGACTCGAAATATCTGGGCTTAGGGCTTGGCTCAGCAAGAAACTGTCCGCTTTGGGCCCACACGTTCGCACGCACACGAGCGACCTCGAATGAGTTTGGATTGGGCCCTGGCCCAACTGGTAGGCCCCAAACCGCCTCTTGCTAAGTGAGGAGGGGCTGCCATTTATAAACTCCAAGCGGAAATCCCTCACTTCCAATGTGGGACTCTTTTCTTTCCACTCTACTGCATTTCCACTCACACACCTTCACTTGGGCCAGCCCTTATTGGACTCGGTCATCTGGGCCGGGTCAGGGTCTCACAATCCACCCCCTTAAGCCCAGAGCCGTCCCCGGCTCAACCCAATGAATCCAGTGGAAGGCAGTAGGCCGACACAGTCTGAGTGCTGAACTTAACTCTGATACCATTTGTAAAGACCTGACCCGAAAAATCTGGACTTAAGGCTTGGCTCAACAAGAAACTGTCCGCTTTGGGCCCACACATTCGCACGCACATGCGCGAGTCTGCATGGATTTGGATTGGGGTGAGCCCGCACGGGTTTGGATTGGGGCCTGGCCCAACCGGTAGGCCCCAAAACACGTCTTGTTGAGTGAGGAGGGGCTGCCACTTATAAACTCCAAGCGGAAATCCCTCACTTCCGATGTGGGACTCTTTTCTTTACACTCTACGGCATTCCCACTCACACACCTTCACTTGGGCCGGCCCTTATTGGACTCGGCCATCTGGGCCGGGTCAGAGTCTCACACACAAAGACTTGAGTTGAGTGTAATAAGCAGAGACAGATAAATCCTCTTGTTTGAGTGTAGAGATAGATTGCTGGAGTTGGTATATCTATGGAGCATTAGACTAAGAGAAGTGTTCAGAGACATCCAACATAATTTCTTTGGCCATGGTGGAATACATTATGCTGTGGCGAATGTCATTAGAAACAGAATTGAGAAGTCAAGAACTAACCAAATTATTGCAACGCTTCAATTGAGTGAGTTCAGTTGGGGAAGTCGATTGTGCCAAAGTACCATCCACAAAACCAAGTTTATTTTTGTCACGTAAAGCCATAGTAACGGCGCGCTTCCAAGTGCTATAATTATCACCAGATAGAGTTGGCGAAACAAGCAGCATTGTCGGATTGTCCGAATAATGAATAGAAAGAGAATCACTAAGAGATCCTTGCTCATTAGAAATGTTTATTAGAGGTTGAGTATTTTCAGACGAAGAAAGATTTTTGTCCGCCAGAGTAAAACTCATCCTTAAAAATTGGCTTTAAGGAAAGGGTGCTTATGTGCTTATAAACCCTAAGACTAAAATGTCCATGGGCAATGTGAAACTTTGTTAACATACACAAAACTATAATGTGTAGGCATAAATATATTTATTTTACTACTTGGAATTGTAGTGTGTATTATATGTAAGAACTACTACTTTAGGACCTTTGGTTCAAGATTTTAATATACCAAAGTTCAAAGTAATCTTATAAACAAACACTGGTTCAAATCGTTACAAACCCATTAATAGGCACATCGGTTCCATGAATTTGCATTATTTCATTCATTTGTAAGTTTTATCAAATGTTTTAAAAATGAGGAGAGATTTCTAGAGTTTATGTTTTCAAATTTTGAAAAACTCCACTTGCAGTAGGAGTATTCTAGTGATGCTTTAGGTGTTTTTCAAGTCCTACCAGGGGTCGAAATCTCGGTCGATACGGAAATTCTGAGATATCTCGGCTGATACGCATAGTATCCGGCAAGAGATAAAAAAATTTGGCCGATACGGCTGAGATCTCGGCCGAATATCGGCGTATTTTTATTTTTTATTTAAAAAAAAAAATATCGGCGTGGGCCCTGTCAATATTTAGACCGATATTTGAAATATCGACCCATATTTGAAATATCGACCGATATTTATATTTTTTTAAAAAAACAGCCATTTTTTATTTTTTAAATTAATCAAAAAAAAAAAAAACCAACAAGATTTTCAAAAAAAAAAAAAAAATGAGGAGAGAAAAATCTCGTCCTAGATCTCAGCCGAAATCAAATATCATCCAGCCAAATTTTCGACAATGTATCCTACTTAGAAAAGATAGAAGAATGAAAGACTGTATAAGTCTTTCAAACTATTAGAATTTAGAAGTATCCATGGACTGTGTGATTTTGTACTCTCCACATGTGTGATGTGTCCGTGTGGTGCTGTAGGAGTGTAGGTGTGGCTGAGCCAAGCCAATCAATGAGCGCTTGCGCCTAGGCTCAATATTTTGATTGTCAAGCTCTTGGTCATAAATCATATCCATTATGTTTTTACCGGGGTTTTACTATCGGCTTTTAAATCCTATATATATCGATCAATACGTATTATATTAGCCGTATTCCACTAATATCAAGCGATATCCAAATTTTATCGCTGATATTAGTGGTTTTTTTTTTTAAATCATTTTGCCAGTAAACCCGGCCAATATTTATGTATTAAGATTCTTTTTTTATAAATGCTTTTTTTATTTTATTTTTTAAACTCAGAAATTAAGAAAAAGTCTAAAATTGAAGAGAGAATATCGGCCGATATTTGGTCGAACTGAATTTTAACCCCTACTGCTGCAAAGCCTTCCATCTTCTTCTTATCTATTGCATGACTTATTTGTTTTTTAACTGTTGGACTTTACTTTCCTAACATGATAGTTTAGTCTGGTCCAAAGTCTAGTTGCTAAACAATCGACAGTTGGATTATAATTCGCTCAAATGTCCAATTTATGGCATGACCATACAATTCAACATAGAAAAGCATGTTACTTATGATTTGAAATTATGACGTGTAGTATTTGAGACCAATAAGCTTTGTAGACAAAATGATGGATAAATATTCAATTGAGAAAAATTGTCATTAGATATTTTTATCCTTTCGATTAAAGGTGATAAAATGGGTGATCAATTTATATTAGTAAATAGCACAAAATTACATCTTATATCAGAGTCTAACCATAAAACTACAAAGTGAAACCGAAAAAATTGTGAGCTGGATTATATAATTTTGAAATTTGAGTTGAGTCAAATTAAGGAAAAAAAAACCCAAATGAAATTCAATTTAGATTAAATTGAGAAATTTAAGATAAATCCGATCCAAATCTCATTAATATATAATAGATTTTCTCCTCAAATCATCCCCTAAATCAGGCCATCCCACAAGAAAAGTAAGGATGTCAGCAAAGTGATATGAGAGACTGAGAGCCAAACAGGTCAATTTATGCATTTCCTGAAAATAACGTACCATATCTGTGGAATTCCTGAGGGCCAAACAACCCAATACTGGAAGAGTGATCTTCCATTTCCAATTTGATTGTACTCTACAAACAACTATGTTCATGGAGACATTATTATAATTTAATTTTAATATTTATGTGTCCATAAAATTTACTTTTATCTCCAATATAAAATGAGAATACCTAATTATATGATTTGTAATTTAATTTTGATAAAGGACCTCATTAAAGAGAAAGTCCAATCGTTTTCAAATTTCTTCCCTTCACAAATCATAACTTCATAGTAATTTTTACTTAATTTGAATTTGAATTTGTTGATCCCATTGATATAATCCTATTTTTGTTTCTATTCAGTTTTCAAAATATGTTCCACCCTCAACATGCAAGATCTCGACTAGTATCATATGAAAGAAAATGACATAAAATGTCATTTTGTGGGAATTTGGACCGGCAATTATAAAAGTGTCACATTTCTCTATTTTTTCTATATCCATCTATACAATGGAAAGGTAGTAATGTAATTTGTCACCCTACAAATTGCAAAATATCGTTTTGTGGAAGTGATTTGATATCTTTTCATCGGAATGTATAAACATCTGGTCTCCACCAATTCGACATTGTTTTATCAAAAGATTAAAATGTCCGTTTAGAGATATAATTTAAAAAAATTTAAAAGTTATGCACAAGATAAAAGTATTTTTCATAATCATTAGATCACAACACAAACTTCATTAATTTGGGTAAGCAATGCTTGTCTTGGAATCACGACTCCACCTGTATTACTGCACATAGTCCTGTCACCTACGTCATTCACCACTTCAATTTAAATGATCTCATTCCTAATAGACATTTGGAGAGAACAAGGAGGCATTGTCACATCCCTAGATAACTTAAAAACATAAACTTCGATGATTTCATGAAATCAACCATGCAATTCAAGTCTCGAATCTCCCTTCAAACTCGACACTCGCCAGTGAGCAACCTTACGCTCTTTCTCTAGATGGGATCCAAGGTCATCTGGTGGGTAGACAACCAGTCTATACCCAAATCATATTGAACTCTTGACATCCCCCAATACCAACAACCCAAGACTGAAAGGGGGTCGTTGAAGGTCATAAGATAAGACCTACGCCATCGGTCCACCATCATCACCCGTCTCAACGGTTATCTCATACACAGTGGTGTACCAATCACCACGGATTCCATTCTCAAATCGGGAGCTTGCACTAAACTACCTTAGTGTAATGTCTTGATCGGCCAAGAATTATGCCCAAATTCCAACGAACAACATGCAACGACCCTTCCACGAACGTGTCATCTCCAAACCTTACGGACCACGACTGATACAAGACACTTGCCAACTTCTCTCGAAGGCACATCCAATGTACGACTCTTTACAATGCCCACAATTTTAATGACTCCTCATGTCTAACACTCTTACCAGTGAGGATAACAACATCCCCACACAAATTATCAATCTCCATCCACTCTCCAGTAAGCCTATTCATGTCCCAATCTATGACACATTTGACCCGCATAAACCGGTCCAGTACTCAATCTACAACCCAAATAACTCAACTCATGAATCATGCTCAACTTAACTTGATCTAAGATCTAATCAACAAGTTGACTCATGGTCCATAGAACAACCTGATTAAGCACAATACCAATAATTTATTCTTATCTTCATTTTAACCCAACCTTGGCTTTATGTCAGGTTGAAACACACCCCAACCCATGAACCTAACTTAACCTAACCCATATCACTCCCGAATATGGGATGGATGAAAAATTGGTGTGATTAGCCACTTAAGCAAAAGTTTTCTCCACATAACTTGTAATCAGATTTGAAGAACATGAAATTTGCACTCGATTTGAAATTTTACCATGTGAATTAATTTCGATGAGTTTCTAAACAAATTCATTTACTTTTTCAATTTCAAATTCTATCCAAATCAAATTACTTTGGCCCAATTCACTTGAATTTCTTGAATTTTTAAACTATGTCAAATGCATAAATATAGTTTGCGTGTGAAGTTTTAAAATCACTACCATTTGTCGTATAAGTTATTTATTCCATTAATCTATATAATGCATGTGAAGTCACAAAATGAGATACACAAAATCACCATTTTATACAATGAAGGTAAAATTAATGTGTCAATTTAAAAGATGAGAAAATGATGCAATGAGTTTTTTTTTTTAAATGGAAATTTAAATTGGTGTAAATTGTAGTATCTTTTATCTTATGTACTCTTTTTATAGTACAAAGAAATATCTAAAACTCTTTTGAGGACTAAAATCTAATCGTACGTCCATTCTGCAATGTTTTTTTTGTTTTTTTCATTGGCAACGCCATGAAGACAAAAGGTGCAAAAGATGATAGGAACAAGAAAAAAATTGTAAGAAAAGAATGATGTGATGGAGATGAGTCTGACCCGTGTTCCATTCAACCCTCCACCCAAGGTACCAAAAGGGCGGAGACAATGCCACAGAGAGCAAGCAGCCCCCAAACCAGGCCTACTACATACTGCCACGTGTTGCCAAATCATTCTGACTGAGAAAAATGAAAGACCCACTTGACCCAGTACATGAACCTGGCATTTTGGAGTGCAACTCAAAGCAATATCTATTTACAATCACTTCAATCCAAAGTACAGAGAAGAGGTGAGAGAGAATACAAAGGGAGACAGAACCAACAGGTTACAGATACGAAAATCTCAACCATGCATTTATTCGAACAAGTGGTGGGCACAAAGGAAGGAAAGCAAAGCAAACAGAACAGGGTTCTTTACGTAGACAAAGACATAATTCTAGCATGATTATCTCCTCCTTGCAGCGGTTTCCCTCTGTGCATTGAAGAAAACGGCAGCTACTGGAAGGCCAAGGTCGTTCTCTTGAGCAAACCTTCGAGTGTTGAAGTGGTCTCTCGAAGCTGGAGGACTCACTGCTTGTCTTCGCTTCTGTTTGAAGAGAACAAATACATACCTGTGGATGCCTATGTTAGGCTTTGGGCTCTCATATCCCACCACCTCCCTCCCTGATCATTTTCAAAAACCCACATCCGTTAGCCTTATTCCTTTGTTTCTTTGTGTTAAGGGTTAGAATTTCGATCGGATGAGTTTGAAATTTAATAAATTAAATTCAATTCATGTCAAAATTTATTAAATTCAACTTTATTGATTTAAATTGTTGACCAAATTATTCAATACAACTCCACCTTAATTTCTGACCCATATCTCAATTCGAAAGATATTTTATAATTTGATGGACATGAGCTGACTCCAATTACATTGGTTTGATTTTAAATTTCTTAAATCAACTCAATTCAAATTTTATGTAATTTTTATTTTTTCAATTTAATTTAATTCAAAATATATAAAAGTATAACTTAAATACATTAATTTATGGGATAGAACGAGCAACTTAAAATTCAACCCAAATTGCACGTCCACTTCCTATCTACAATTCAGGAAACTCCAATACAGTCAAGAAATCTGAATCCCAATCTCTGAATCAATAGTAGACAGTCATTCAAGTCAAATGAGAAATGAGTGCTCTCAACTTTTTTGGGAAAAGTTTTGTCTATTTGTGAACGTGGAAAAGGAATAATTTTCCTTTTTTGGAAGATGTGTACTTTAATTTTTATATTAAATGAGACAATCAAAGTCAATTTTATGTTTACATAATTTAAATCAGTTTTAATAATCAGCACACTTTATATACTTTTCATCACTTTGTATGCGTGCAAAATTGTAAGAGTGTCTCCATTCACAAAATCCTTAAATGTAACTATTTTCCACCATTTTAAATGTTTTCTATCTTTAATGATAAAAATAAAGAGTATCTAAAATATTTATATCCTAAATATATAAAATTTTATGTAGATCAATTTAAAGATGAATAGCTTATTTTAGACATGTCGGTAATCATTAAAAAAATTTATAATGAAAATTTACCTTTGAATTGTCCATTGGTATTTGTTGGCAGTCATAAATAGTGGGGAGCGTCAACACTTGATCATCTAGCTTTGATATTCATTTCGTAGAAGATCATATCTAATGGAAAGCTCTTAAGAGTCCTTGCTGGTCTTTTTTTTGTCTTTTTTTTTAACATCGAAAATGTTGATACGTTTCACTCGGCTAATCCTTTAACATATAAAAATCTCAAAATTCACATATTGAGTAAAACTATAAAGAGTTATCTTTTGAAACTAAACGTAAATCAATACAAGACAGACACTTTGTGAAGTGAATTCTCTAATTAGAAAACACTAGTGTTCTTAGCGTTTCCCTTTTATTTAAGATCATAAATACATGAATAATTTCCCTTTATTAAGTCATGTATGTATGACCTTAAATTTAATACATGAAGAAAATAAGACATTTTCTATTTGCAACAAAGACAGAGCAAGCTTAAATTTTAAAAGCCATTTCTTGTTTCTATGGAACATTTAACAAGTTTAGAAGGAGGGGTTTAAAAATCGGTATCGACCGATATATCGGTCAATACGATATGTCGATCAATATATCGTTATCGGCTGATATATAGGCTAATATTTTTCTCTTTCCTCCTCATTTTTTTAAATATCGGCCGATATCGACCGATGTTTTGATATCGACCGATATAATACGGCTGATATCAAGGTCGATATTCTGAATATCGACCGATACAATATGATATCGGGCGATATTCACATCTCTAAAATCGATATATATCGACTAATACGATATGTATCGACCCATATTTCAACTCATATTTAGAATACCTTTTTTACTGTGAGGTATTCTAGGAAATACTAATTCCTGCAGGCATAAAATATTATAATAGAGTGAAATATCACTTTTTCCTCAATGTGGTCCACCCTACTTATTACTGGTGCATTATATGTAAAAGTCCAAATATACTCTCCAAGAGTCATCATTCCTTGCTCCATCTTTCCACTGCCCAATCAAATTGTCAGGACTCAGGATCCTCAGGATCCTGCACAGATTCACAATTGAGATACTTCTACCACATTTTTTTTTTCCCTTAGATGACCCACGTGCTCAGGCTTCGAGGATTCTTCGAAGGCAGCTTTTCAATTTATACAAGAGAGGGTCGTGAGATCTTCTAAATATCAGGAATATTGAATGGAGTAAAATTTTAAATTTTTTTTGAGTGATATATTAAGAAATTTAAGTCTGTGGATGACTTTTTTATCTGAAAATTACTCTAAGCGACAGTCTACACTACTTATATCCAGGGCTGTCCCTGTATAAATACTGAATAATTTTAAAGAGAGTAGCTTTTTAGAGTAAAATAAAAATTGAATTCAGAACTTCTACTTTATAAGACAGATTTCTCACTATCACTTCAATTATTTAGAGTTCTTTCTTCACTCTTTGGATATGTATTTTACTGCAAATAATTTATGTGTAGAAAACTAAAAATATATAAACACTTTTGCATGTATATGTTACCCACCAAAAGTTGCATCTGTGGTGCCTGGAATGTCTGTTACTATCCTGCATGGTGATCAATTCAAACACAAACTGTTTAGTTCTTCTATTGCAGAAATTACCGAACTTTTTCTTTTCTCCAAAACATCTTAAAATAAATGAGAAAGGGAAAAAAAAAAATGTAGTACAACACATCTGCACATGTGTATACTTGCATGAACATATATTAATGTGTACATGTGCATATAAAGACTTATCTGAACACTTCACACTCATATTATGAGGTATTTCCATCTCATATTAGACGTGAGACTAATCTTATAAGTACATGAAGTCTTTTGCAAGCCTCATGTATTAAGATTATTAGGTCTGGAAGAGTCGAATCCAGAACCTCTAATCTAATTCTTCTACTATTTTAGGATTTATTGATTATTAGAGATATATATACCAGTGCAAATGCTCCCTCAGGTATGGATCACTGGGGCCAGGAACATCTGGGTCTGTCATGACCTACAATTGTAAATGTTGATGTAAGTACAGAGGTATGAAATAATAAATAAAATTTGAATATCTCTCTTCTTTTTCTAAAAAAAAAGGGAAATTTGAGATTTAGAAACTTATACCAGAGTAAAGAAAGACCTCATATCACCACCTTCAATATCAACCCTTGGTTTGTAGATCACTGAAGATGGATAGAGCTCATGGCCATTAAAAACCTGCTTGTTGGAGTTGTAAATGACTGTCATCTTTACAGTTGAAGAAAAGGGGTCAAGAACATCTCCTATAACTCTCCCTACTAAGAGAGGCTCCATGATTCTTGCCATGATGAGGAGAGAAAGAGGAGGAAAAACTAAATATGGATCCTCAAAGACTGGATAAAGCTATGATTTTGTTATGGGTCTTCTTATTGGGTGAAGGAAGCAGATGTGTGATATATATAGTTGAGGTGAGGGAGGAGAGGGATTAATAAAAGAATCATTTAGGTGGGGCTAATTAGAAAAGCTAAGTGGTCTGTGTGTTCTCACACACTACAAATAGAAAAGAATAATCTTGTTTTCTTGGTTTCTAGAAAAGGTTTTGAGTGGCTTTGTTTATGCCTTTAGACTTTTAATCTCAGTTAAACACACCAACAAGTGACACTTGTAGGGTGGGGGAAGACTTAATTTGGCAAGACATCTAAGTACAATGGCACCATTATTGTGTGTACATGTTACGGAGATTTTATCAAGAAACAAAAGGAAAAGCTTTGTATCTTTGAAATATATTCAACACTTAGAAATACTTGAATATGTAGGATGTTAGGATTTGGGCATTCAGTCCAAAAGATTAATCTATTAGGAAGACTGATTCAAGTTTTTTATAAATTCCTATATCTCCTACTATACTTTTAATGTGAGACTCGTTCATAGCCCCAATAATCCCCTCTAGAATGAGGCTAGTTATCCCGTCTGCCTGAGAGATTTTCTGAGTCCACACGAAATAGTCTAAGACCTAGTTCTGATACCACTTGTTAGGACTTGGTTATCCATCTTAAAATACTAGATTCTTAGGTGGTGTAACCCAAGTCCTTTATAAATCCCTAAGTCTCCCTCTATACATTTAATGTGGAACTCGTATGCAGCCCCAACATAACACTCACCTAATCGATATTTGCAATTAGAATTATATGTTAGAAATTGTGCTTATTCAACACCTAACGAATTTGGAACTTTTGGATTCTGCAAAAGGAACGGCAAGAAATTTTAGGGAGGTATTTTTATCATAAAATTAAATAAAGAGTTAAAACATTTTACGATTAATTCTAAAGATAAACCCTTCCGATGCTGCCATTGTCATGGTCAGAGTGCTGCCATTTCTTCGAGCTTAGTTTTTTCAGAAATCTCAAAGCTACGGAAGTGTAAATGATGCATGACTTGATCCAGACTGTTCAATAACAATAGTCAGGTCATATAAAATGGACTACACACGAAAATACAATAAAAAGTTATCACTTTGCAAATGGATTTAGAAGATATTGAAGTTCATCGATGATTTGTCACATGTTTAATGATGATATATTATGCAATGAATCATCACTGAAAGAGAGTATTGAGATTTATTGATGACTTTTCACATATATGATGAGTGTTATTGTACCATCATTGATGCCTTAGACTCTTACGAATTCTGAAGTTAAATATGCTTGCGCACTTTAAGATATCATGGATTTTCAGCTTATTATGTGTTTCAATGTGTCCAAATCAATGGGTTTGATTACTTGTTTAGATCCGTGAAAGGTGTTCTTCTCCATCTTCCTTTATTCTCAAAATGTCCCATGACCCTTTACACCTAAGAAATGCCAGGCAGCTAATGATATTAAATTGGAAGACAAGTTCTTCTTGTGTCCTTGTGGATTCCATTAAAAAACTACAAAAATAAACATCAAGAAAAAGCTTAAGGTAAGGTTTTGTTCAAATCTTTTATTTAAGAGTTCAGATTACAGAAAAATCAGTGCATTCAAGGCCACCAAACTCAATTTATTTCTAGTGTAGAGAGGATCATGTCTATTGATATCTATAACCATTTAAAAAGTTCTGCTCCACAAGGCCTTCATCTCTTACTCCCTTAGAAAGAACTTCAGCCATTCTGAGGTTTGCACTATAAAACAAAATGTTATATTGACCTTAGTACTTTAGGGACAAAAAGAGGATTGATCAGAACTGGATCTGTTTACAGGCCTTCTACATGTACTTATGTGTGGAGGGCACCTACATACAGTAATACAGTACAATGAAAGAATCCTTGGTGTGCCGTGGGGCTTTTACGCAGGGTATTCTGTAGTTTTTCACACGTAATTTTTTTTTTAAAAAAATACAATTAATAAAGATATTAAAAACTGCCAAACTTCATTCCACTTATTTTATAAATTTTTTATATTATATTATATAAGTCATTTATCTCATCAATGTAGAGTCAATAGTAAATTACTTTCATAGACCGAACCCACAATCTCTAGAATGTAACAATGAACTATAAACATTTATTATATGTATTGTTCAAAATTTAGACAGCTGAATTTTTTTACTCAAATAGATCGAGAGGCTTTTCACATTTGTCATTTGATAGGTTAAGCGAGCTTTTGGAAATAGACTAGTGGTCTAGCTTTTAACTCCTGTTTCTAGACTAACCTAATACATGAAGTTTGCAAGTCACTCACGTATCTGTAAAATTAGTCTCACTTCCAATATTGAGTCAGAATATCCATGATAATAATAAATAAAAAAACCCTTCATTCTCATATGATATTAGTCAAGCAAAGATCTTCCTTTGTCTTACATTAAATAGGGATTTTATATAAATTGAGTTGGTATATTATCATATTTGAAATTTATTTATTAATTTTATTTTGTGCCATTCTGAAATGAATTTAGCTTGTTTCATATTATTAATTTTTTTTTTTTCATTTCATACCATCTTTTTAAAAATAGAACAATGAATAATCATTGAAATGAATTTGACAACTTTCATGGTGCTATAAGTGCTCAATGTACCATGGCTAGTTACGGTAATCTTGGACCCGTTTGAATTGTTGTAAGTGCTCAATGGACCCAAAAAATGGACCGGAACAACATCAAATCATGGTGGGTTTTTTTAAACACCAATTACTTTTGAAATTCTTAGAATCTTTCCATTTTTTTAACAAAATTTAGAGCTAATTTAAATTGAACAATTTCAACTTACATAGTGAGCATCTTCATTTTTTTCCGTTGAAGGAAAATAAGAGAATTTCTTGACCTGATTTTCTTGGAAACCTTCCCTATCTAAGGAATACTCAAAGAACTTTCTGTTTCTAGTCATATTCTTAAATTATCTATTTCTAGTCATATTCTTAATTGTAAGGTATAAAGGAACTCCACCACAAAATAGGATTGTGAGTGCTTCCAAGTCATTTCATGTAAAGAGAGTTAGGGATTCTTTATTTGAAGGATGGAATTCTCTAAGATTCGTCTCATTGTTGCTTATGATGTCTTGTTATTAAAATAGAGAGATTATGATGATAATAATATTAATAATAATAGAAGGACCCCAACAATCAATTTTGGTGACAACAATTTGACGATTAGTTAATCACTAATGAATATTCTTAATATATATAAAAAAAAAAAATGATGTTAGGAGCATCTATGAATATAATTTGAAGAGCAACATCATTTGTTTGGTACACGATTGGATTGTTTAGAATTTGATGTATATGCCTTTCTTGTGCTTGTCTTATGATATGACATAAGAATAGAGAAATGATCTTGCGTTGTTATCTTACTAATAAGGATGACTTCAAATGGCTCCAATAAGATCATGTGAGATTCATCTTTCAGAAATCTAAACTGTTTATTAATTTCTAAATGCAAAGGTGTATACATGTTTATTTTTAGATCTTGTAAAATTATTGGCTCCACCTTGAAAGGATCAAATGAAAATACTTGATTATAAAATCTCTAAAGTTATCACACTCCTCTCATTTGATCCATCTGATCGTGGATCCAATAGTTTCATAAAATCTTAAAAAAATACAAATATGCATCTTTACATTTAGAAATTAATGAACGATATGGATTTTCAAAAGATGGACCCCACAAGCTCCAAATGGAGTAAGTTGAAGTCATCCTTACCATTAAGATTACAACATAGGATTATTCCTCTGAAATTATATTTTGACTTATAGGGCATTTCATATATATTGACTAGAAAAAGTGACAAAGTGTAGGAGACTTACCTATAATAACGTCAAGTCCTACATTTTCTACATTCATTGGTGAAATTTGAAATTTGAAATTTTAACATTTTTTAAGTAGATAGTGAAGATTCAAGACTTGACTTTTTTATAGTCAACTCTGTGCACGGGATTATTTCTCATTGGCCAGTATTTTCGTCTATAATTAAGAGAGATGAAACTATCCTGTCATCCTAATGGTAAAGATGAGTGCAAATGTCATTTGAGATATATGGAGTCCACCTCTTAAAAGTATAAAATATTCAATAATTTCTAATGTAATGATACATGTATTAATCTTTTTAAATTTTGTGAAACTTTAGGACCCACCATTTGATGGAGTAAATGAGATCAGTGTGAGAAACTTTAATGATTTTTTCACTTTATTGATGCAGTCTTAGTATAGAAATCGTCTTTTCATCCACAATGAAAATGTTCAACGGTTGATGTAGACTAAGGTAATGTAGAAACCTTCCTTTAGTCCACAATAAAAATTTTAATGGTTCAATTGGACTTCGGTCTGAAGTGAAACCTAATCAAGGCATTGCTAATGGCAATTCTTGATGGAATAAATTTTCAATGAAAACTAATTTCCTTATGGATGAATTAAATTGAAAATAAAAAAAAAGGGAAAAAACCAATTTCAATTAAATTTAAGCAAAGAGTAAGCCTTAATGTGAATTATGAATGGAAAAGGCAAATTTATGCAAACAATGAAACTAAGAATTCATAAGCCACTTATTTGCAAATGACACAATTTCAAACTTTGAGAACTTCTCAACTTTCGATTCTTTCTATATGAAATAATATTGTGTCCTCTTTAATCAAGGAGAGACCTTAGATTTTATTATATGCAGAAACAAAAATACAAATAGAGAAAGTAAATCAAATAAAAGGGGAAATTGTTAAACTTGGTAAGCACAATAAGAAATAATCGAAATATAGCATCTAAATATATCATAAGATCTTAAATGGATTCTAACACTCCTCTGCAAGTTATAGCTTGTATGGAAATAACACAAAGCTTGGAAATTGAAGAATTGCAGAAGAACTGTGAAAAATGGTACACTGATTAGCCACCTAGAAGATTTTTTGAAATGGCAACACACTGACTATTTGTGAAGATTTTTTGAATTGACAGTGCATTAGTTGGATGCTAAGATTTGTTGAATTGACAGTGGACATACTGGCTGTGAAGATTTGTTGAATTGATAACACACTAACCGACTGTAAAGATTTGTTGAATTGGCAACGCACTAACTGACTGTGAAGATTTGTTGAATTGGTGTAGAAACACATATCACATAGGAAAAAAAACTATAAACATCATAACACGAGAGATTTACTTGGAAAACCCATGAGGGAAAAACCACGGGAAAGAGAGAGATTTTATTATTGTTATGTTTACAAATTACATTTGTTGTATATTTATACAAAAGAAGGAAGGGTCCTGTGATACCCTATCCCTCCCTCTCTTGAAGTCCCACATTGGTGGGAGAGAAAGGAGGGGTGGGTTTATTAGAAGGCTACCCATGTGTAACTTAGTGTGAGGCCTTTTGGCTAGGCCAGGTGGGCCTGGGCGCAAATGCAAAACCTTGCGGGTTCGAGCTTGTGTGCGAGGTCCAAAGCGGACAATATCACACTGAGTCAAGCCCTAAGCCCTGTGTGTTCGGGTCGGGTCGTTACAAATGGTATCAGAGCCGATGTTCTACACTCGGACTGTGTGGGCTTTCTTCCTTCCTTGCAGTTGTTGAGTTGGACCGGACCGAACCGGGGACGGCTCGAGACTTTAGGGGGGGGTGATTGTGATACCCTATCCCTCCCTCTCTTGAAGTCCCACATCGGTGGGAGAGAAAGGAGGGAGTGGGTTTATTAGAAAGCCACCCATATGTAACTTAGTGTGAGGCCTTTTGGGCCAGGGTAGGTCGGCCTGAGCCCAAATGCAAAACCGTGCGAGTTCGAGCTTGTGTGCGAGGCCCAAAGAGGATAATATCACACTGAGTCAAGCCCTAAGCCCTGTGTCTTCGGGTCGGGTCGTTAGAGGTCCTACTTGCATTAGAAGACACAGAAGGAAGAGTTCTACCCAAACTCTCTTTCCTTATTCCACACTCTCCCTCAAGTTGGTGTGAAAATTTTGATGGAGCCTAACTTGGATAAACAAAGAGGAATCAACTGCCCTCCTTTTAAGCCCATTACTCATGAGAATAGATCTGAGCTTTGAATACCAAGTTTGAGGAGACTGCTTAAGCCCATATATAGCCTTTTTTGTTTGCACACAAAGCCGACTTTAGATTTTTTCGGATAACTAGGTGACTCATTTAAACTTCTTTTTTTAAGTCACCATGCAGGAATGCATTTTTAACATCCATTTGAAATAATTTCCGATCATGATTCATTTCTAAGGAGAGGAGTACTCGGAACGTGTTCATCTTTGCAACTGGTGCAAAAATCTCTTTATAATCTTCTCCATAAGTGTAAACCCTTTGACAACAAGTCTTGCTTTAAGTGATTCCACAGTTCCATCACTTTTATATTTTATTTTGTATATCCAACGACACTCAACAAGTCTTGTTTTAGCAATATCCCAAGTTTCATTCTCATCAAGCGCTTGCAATTCTTCTTTCATGACATTTTTCCAAACATGAATAGAGTTAGCTTTTCGAAATGTCTTTGGCTTTTGTTCACTAAGCACTGTACTCAAGAAAGCTAAATAATCCTGATTAATATTTTCATATATCAGACAAGCCTACATTGGATAGGATACAACATGATAAGTGAAAAAAGTCTTTCATTCTTTTTTGAGGACAAGTCTGTCTACTCGACCTTCGTAGAGGAAGAGAAAGTGTTGGTATTTCAGATTCTGCAGAAATTGGCTCATTTTCAGGGGGTATAATCTCAGTATTTTGGTTGGTTGGGATGTCATCAAATTTTAGTATTTTTGGTTGGTAGTAACATCATTAGTTGCAATAGGAAAAGGTACCAAATCAGACAAATTCTCCCCCTAGACCAATTCTTAGAATCACCTTATGCTTAGAAATAAAACTCAGATTCAACAAAATGTACATCACGGGGGACAATAATCTCATGAGATGTTGGGTTATAGCAAATGTACCCTTTCTTTATAAAGGAGTATCAAAAAAATATACACCGAGTAGATTGGGCATCCAACTTATCACGATTAATAGCTTGTTGATGCGCATAACAGACACGACCAAACAAACACAAATGAGATATGTCAAGCTTTCTATTCTTCAAAACTTCCAATGGAGACTTAAAAAGTTGAGTATTCGACTAGGAAGACGATTAATCAAATATATTGCAGTAAAAACTCCATGGGATCAATACCTCTTTAGCACATGCATTTGAAACATAAGTTCATTTGCAGTTTCTAAGATATGTCGATCTTTTTCTCTCTGCCACACCATTCAATTGTGGTGTACCTACACAACTAGTTTGATGAATAATTCCTTGGCTACAAAAATATATGGAGATGGATCCATCGGTATATTCTGTTCCATTGTCAGATCTAAAAATCTTAATTTTGACATTGAATTGAGTAGCTACATATCATGGAAATATTTAAACACAGACAACACCTCAGTCTTTGATCGCAATAAATATAGCCAAGTAGCACGAGATAGATCAGCAAGAAATGATACAAAGTATTTAAATCCATCATATGAATCAATTGGGGCACTCCACAAATCAAAATGAATCAGTTCAAAACACTCAATAGACTGAGACATAGAAGGAACAAATGGTAGACGGGTTTGTTTAGAAAATTGACAAATGTCACACACACTAGACTCAACAGAGATAGAAGGAAAAAAAAAAGTCATGATAACACACAGTTGGAAGGATGTCCAAGTCGGTTATACAAAAGATGACTTTCCACCAAGCCATTGGTATGACAAGCCATATCAGTAAAATTGATTAGGAATAATCCATTAGAATCCTTCACTAATCATTTTCTTTGACTTTCGATTTTGAATAGTGACAGAAGTGTGTGTAAATATAACATCATAGTTCAAGGTAGTTGTAAGGTTTCCAATAGAAACAAGTTGAGATGGAAAAAATGAAACAACTAGAGCATCAAAAGTGAAACTATGTGGGAAGAAGTCAACTTTGCCACTCCCTAATACATGGATTGTAGTCTCATTAGCAATAGAAACATCTTGCTTATCTGAATGTGGAATAAAATCATACACAGATGATGTATTATTAGCCATGTAATCAGTGGCTTTAGAATCAATAATCCAAGAATTGACATTTGAAGACAAACTGAGAGAGAGGCTTTTAAATTACCTGAAGCATAAGTAGTGGCCGAAGGACTTGACTCAGAACACATGAACTTACTGATTTGCTAAAGGAGATGGCTCAACTGATTCATATAGATTGATGTACCAGCTACAACTGCATGATCTTTCCTATTCTTTTCATAATTGGATTTGATATGATGATATTACTCCCAACAACGATCTTTGGTGTGTTCATTTTTAACACAGTGATCACAGTAATAACGTCCTTTTCTACCTTTATTTCAGACAATATATTTATTTTTCTCAGAATCACCTGTTGAAAAAAATGCTTCAATGACCAAAATAAGTGGTCTGTAGACCTTCATAGAAAAACACTGAAAATAACTACAGTTTTTTTTCTTAAGGAGTACCTGAAACTGTAGTCTTGTGGGGAGCAGCGAAATTAGTGATCATACAGATCACCAAATGCAAAGAGTTTTGTGGTCTAGATGGAGTACCTGAATTTCTGTTCCTTTAGGAGCACCCGAATGGATGATCTTTAGAGCACCAAAAGATATGAGAAAAGACAAAATAGGCAAAGAGACAAAATAGGCCTTTTTGCCTTTGGCTTATCCTTTCAACATTGGAAGCCAATGCTACGTTTGGATGGGGGTAAGAGGGGGTAACCCTCCGTTACCCCTTGTTACCCCCGTTTGGTAACAAGGGGGTAAGGGTAAAAATTTGAATTTTTACCCCTCTTGTCTCCCTTTTGAATACCCCCATGGGGCAAGGGGTATTAAAGAATAAATACCCCTCTTTACCCTTCCTTTTGCTCATGATAATTTTTTTTTTTACATTTTATTTATTTATTTATTTTGGTGAGTACTTGGCTTTTATTTTTTTTTAAAAGCACTCCATTATTTACATTTGATAAATTTCATATCACTAAACAACAAATTATATTTTTTTATGAACAGATATGAAGAATTTTTTTTCATTTATTGAAATTTAAAATAATAATAGTGGTTTTTTATTTTTTAAGGAAACTTTTTCCCTATTTATCCCGTGCCTTCCACTATTTTTCAATTATATATTATATAATTTTCTGAAACATATTTGTCAAAATGTTCTATTTTTAGGGGGTGATTCTATCGAAATTTCAATTGGATCTCAAAACTCTGAAAATTTTGAGATTCATGATAATATCTTTCAGGGTAATTAACAATTTATTCTGTTAGAAGATTATTTTAAAAATCTGTCAACACTTTCAATGTGATGCATTTGGGTGAGGGGTAAATTTTTACAGGGGTTACCCTTGACTAGGGGTAAACTGACATATTAACAAATTTATGAGAATTAATAATTTTATTAAATCTATATAATATAAAAATAAAATTTCTACAACATTTTCAACGTGATACATTTGGATGAGGGTTAAATTTTTACAGGGGTTACCTTTGAGCAGGGGTAATTGTAAGTAGGGGTAAACTGACATATTAACAATTTTATGAGAATTAATAATTTTATTAAATCTATATAATATAAAAATAAAATTTCTGCAACATTTTCAACGTGATGCATTTTAGTGAGGGGTAAATTTTTACAGGGGTTACCCTTGAGTATGGTAATTGTACGTAGGGGTAAACTGACATATTAACAATTTTATGAGAATTAATAATTTTATTAAATCTATATAATATAAAAATAAAATTTCTGCAACATTTTCAACGTGATGCATTTGGGTGAGGGGTAAATTTTTACAGGGGTTACCCTTGAGCAGGGATAATTGTAAGTAGGGGTAAACTGACATATTAACAATTTTATGAGAATTAATAATTTTATTAAATCTATATAATATAAAAAAAAAAATCTGCAGCATTTTCAAAGTGATGCATTTGGGAGAGGGGTAAATTTTTATAGGGGTTACTCTTGAATAGGGGTAAACTGACATATTAACAATTTTATAAGATTTAATATTTTTATTAAATTCATATAATATGAAAAATAATAATTATAATTTTTATGAAGAAATATGTTGATATTTTTTATTTATTTATTGGAATTTAAAATAGTAATATCAAAAAAAATATTTATTTATTTTTTCTCTACTTAGAATGCAAGTGTTCATTTTAAATTATAATTATGAAAAATAATTTATAAAAATTAGATAATATTATTATAAGTTATATTGTTAGAATTTACTTTATGAATATTATTTAACAATTATATTTTATAAAAAAAATAAAAAAATATTAATATATCATGTTACCTTTACTTCTAGTTACCAAATAAGATTTTTTACCCTTAAGGTAAGGTTTTACTTTATCACTGTAATTACCAAACAAGATAAGGGTAATCCTAGTTCAACGTCACCCCTACTCAAAGGTAACCCTTGCTCAGGAGCAACCCTATAAAAATTAACCTCATCCAAACGCAGCCCAAGTTTCCCAACTTCAAACGCCTGCAACAGTTTTTTGTTTTTAAATGACTACTGAGATCTGCACTGCCTATGGAGAAATGAACACAGATCTGACTCCAACGCTAGACCGATGGTGCTGTACTGTTCTCATGGAAATAGATCTGGTGTTTTTATTTTTTACTTATTTTAATATGAACAGAGACGTTTGGAATATCATCTTCCGTCGGGGGTAGAAATGGTGAGGCTAAGTCTTCAAACACCGAGAAATCGTCATTTTTCTTAATATCCAAAAACCCAAAGCAAAAGAGAAGTTATGGCTAGCAAAATGTCCTAGTTATCAAAGAGCTTGTCGATTTTAGAAAGGCAAACACGAAATTGTTTTTACTGCCATTTTGTGAGGTTGCCTCCAAACATGCCATGCTTGTCATGCTTGCCAAAATTTCCATGCTTGAACTTTCCGTGGTGCGTCCCATGTTTGAACTATGGCCGAAGTAGGCACCGTGCTGCGAACCATGTGACAGATCTTAGAGGCTAGACTCGTTTGAGGGATAAGAGAGCGTCACGTCAACAAAGAGATGAGTGAGTGATATTTAGCTGTAGCAGTTGTGCACGGTGATGAAGGCAAAGAAGGGATCTGAGAGTATAACAGATCTGAAGATGAAGAGTTGGGGGTGGGACAAAATCTGCTTCTAGAGGGACGAGAGAAAAAAATTTACAGGATTTGGAGAAGGGGTCTTCTGTCTCTTCTTTATTTCGACGGCAAAAACAATGAAAAAATAAAGAAAAAAGAAATACGATTTATGGCTCCTCTCTGTCAGAAAATTGTCATCAGCAGATGTGAATCAAGACCGTGGATCGATGAATTCTCTGTATACCATATAAAATAATATTGTATCCTTTTTAATCGAGGAGAGACCCTGAATTTTTTTATACAGAGAAACATAAATACAAATAGAAAAGGTAAATCAAATAAAAGAGAAAATTTCTAAATTTGGTAAATACAATAAGAAATAATCTAAATATATCATAAGCTTTTAAATGGATTCTAACATTCTCCAATATCCGGGTACCCCAATCGGCCAAGTGAGGTCTTTATTTATAACCTATGCAATGGTAACAAGAAGTAAAAGGATAAAATACCAAACAATAATTCCTCTTCTTCTCTTGTTCATTCAGTCTCTAGATGGAGCATGTCTCTATTAAATTCATTGAATCTAATCTCCAAACTTTTCTGCCTTCTGAAGCACAAGGGAAGATCTCCAAATTGGATCGACCTCCTCATGATGCTAAGCAAACAGGTGTTCTTGAAGTGATTTGGGCAATGCAGTGGATGTTGTCCGACACTGGATTTGCAATTTGGGTGGTGATGTGAAGAGAAAACAATGAAACAAGTAGACAAGAAGGAAGAGGGAGAAGGAAACAAGAGTCAATAAAACTGAAAACTGTCTCTCAATCCGTCAAGAGGAGAAACAGAAATGGTATACGGTTAAGTCTGGGATGAGAACCCATGATCTAATTGAGAGCGGTACACTCTTGATCGTTAATCAAATGCGAAAATGGAAGAGAAAATAAAGTTCATTGTAAATTCCTTATTATTATTTCACTGAATGAGATTCAAATATATGAAGTACATCATCAATATCTCACAAGATAACTCATGATCCTAACCTCCTAATAAAAGATATGAATAATCTTTCAGAATTTATTACAAGCTAAATAATCTTATCTTTATTAATGACAATCTAAACTAATCTCATCATAATCTAAATCATATCTTAACAATGGAGCAGATTGTGCAAAAGATCAAATGGGTATAGACGCAGGGTGGTACTGTTGGAAGATGGATGGGTGTAGATGTTGTTCAATGGACGGCGTTGAATGATGAAGTATGGATGGAAGGAGGCATGCTCGCAAGAGGAAAAGAAGTGAGTAGGGCATTCTAACATCTGGGCTGGGTTAGATGGTCTTCATACTGTCAGATATTGGTTGATGCACGACCATAGGAATGACAAAAATTTTATGGGTATAATGCCAAATGAAAATGAATCAATCATTGCAGATGATTTACTTGCCCCCTATAGTGGATAAGATATTTGAAAAGTTTGAGAAGTACTGGGACATTTGTACCTTACCTCTAGCAATTGCACAATTCTTGGATCCTCAATATAAGATGAAGTTGATGGAGTTCTATTATCCAAATTTTTTTGGGCTTGATGTTGCTGAGGATCAAATGGCTAAGATTCTATGTTATATTAAAGATCTTCATAAAGAGGATGAGGCTAAATTGCAAATGCATAGTGCAAAAAGTCAATTGCCCATTTGTGGAATTGTTTCATCGACATCATATGGAACGAAACGGGTGAAAAGATTTTCGAAATTTCTTGCTGAGAGTTCAAGTTCTGTTCGTAAATCAAATCTCAATCTATATTTGGAGGAACCCGTCTTTCCGGAGTCGAAGAATTTGATGTGTGCCAGTGGTGGAAAAGTAATGCTCCCAATTACCATATTCTTGCAATAATGACCCGTGATATTCTAGTAATTCTAGTGTCAATTGTTGCATTAGAATCTGCTTTTATTGTTGGAGGTAGATTTCTTGACTAGTATTGCAACTCTATGTATCCAGAAACCGTTGAAGTGTGGCCAGGATTGGTTGCGGAATCAAATGCAAGGTATTTATGGGCTTATTTAAATAAGTTGTCTTGCTTTTCATTTATTTGATTGAAGTGTGTAAGTACATCTATATTTCTTCTTTTATGTTCGGTGGAAAGAGTTTGAGCTTGCTTGAATCTGGGTTTAATAATATGAATTTGGGTTCTATATGGACTGATGAGTAGTAATCCTTTATATTTTAAATAAATTTTACCGATCAATGTCATTTTATTTTATGGTTTTTTTTAAAAAGAATTTGACTTACACGATCTTTTTTGTTAATTTAGTGTTGTGGATGACATGAATGCCTCAACTTTTGCAGCTCAACAATAATATTTGTGATGTTTGATTATGATTTTGTTTAATTCTATTCTCTTAACAATGATTATCCAATAATAAATTCCCATCCCTAACATGATTATAGAATAGGATTAGGTCCAAATTGGGGCCATAGCTCGTATGTTTAGTCTCTGTTGAGCCATCTCGAAGGAAAATTAAGTTCCAGTCGGTTTGAGTCGCATGCACTATAATAATGATAATAGGGCATATGCCGACCATTTGGATTAGGCTTCAGGAAGGATTTCTCATTGCATCACTCTCTCCATCTTTAAAGGTCAGTTACATGATTTTTTTTTTTTAAATACCAGTAAATATTATTTAGGAGTGCAACTTGGGCTCAACTTAACTCGACCCTGCATGAAAAAATCCTCCCCACCCCATCCCACCCCACCCCACAAAAAAAAAAGGTTCTGGTTCAGGTTCATCGGGCTCAGGGTGAGCTCATTTTTGGACCCAAAAATATGAAGCCCAAATTAGAATTCAGGTTGGGCCCAGGGTTGTACATGGAAGCTCAAGTTTGGCAAATGGCCCAATTTTGAGCAACATTTTATAATTTTTTTTTTTCAAATTTATGTTGTGTATAAATATAAAATTTATGTAGTATATTATTTATTTTTAGAATAACACAAAAGATATTCCATTTTAAGCATAAGAAAGCTCAAGTCCAAACAAGCCTATATATACATATTGGGATTAAAATTGGGCTTGAATTCTACAAATACAATTTGGGCCAGAGCCAAGATTAACTTACTCGAGTTAACTTGGAACCTGGCTCAAGCTTAGTACCGTTAATTGCAATTCCAGGCTCTGGTAAGTCCACAGCCCGCTCGACTTGTTTGAGTCATAGCTATTGTCAAAAATACCGTTCTCGAGCTATTGACAGCGATTAATAATATCGGGATATTTTCAAGTTCTTGGTTTTTTACCAGGAGGTTAACAGGAAAATCTTGCAGAAATTATAATATTTAAAAATAATAAAAATATTACTAAAGTAAAAATGGTAATAAGGAATTTATCAATAATTTACCAGCAGTTTACGGGATATTATCGCAATATTACCATTTATAGCGTTTTTAACGCGATTTTATCAAGAATTTACCCGGAATTTATCATCGTACCGATAAAAAGCACTTTTAACGCAGTAATGGTATTTTGCTGATAAAAACGTGGTAAATTTGAAAATAGTGCCGATATTTGTGACAATGGTAACAACTGTTAAAGGCTTAAAGCATAGCATGGTAATTGTTGAAATCGACTGGCCCACAAGTGTCAAGTTGAATTATCTACCTACTTCTAACGAAAGCTATTATTCTGTTAAAACATAGATTGGACTATTATTTAAAGTACAATCTATTGAAAATTTTATTATAGTTGATTTTATTACATTAAAATATCAAATTAGAAACTCTTTACTGACCATAAAGGGGTAAAATTTGGGTTGGACCCGGCACTGTTCTGCAGTATCTGCATGGCTTAACTGAACTTGGGCTAGGGCTTGGGCTTTTACTCAGAAGGGGTAAGCTTTCAGCACAGCCTGTATTCAGCTTAACAGTTCATACCATTTTAGGTCTCATTCTCGAGGAGTATACATAATAAAGTGTTCAAGTCTCTTAAAATTTAATAATATGGTAACAACTCTTTTACAAAAAGGATCTCTAAAAACAGTATTCATGAAAGCTTTGTTTTATGGAGTCCAATCTAGACTCAATAGATCCAATTCCCCACTCACAGCCACTTATCCTCCGTGAATTATACCTTATCCAATTTGATATTAATTTAACTTTTAAACCTCATTAGTCTAACCCGATAAATTTCTACCATTAGATAAATTTGAAATTTTTTAGAGCCTTAATAAAACATGTCTTCTCTTATCCAATCAAGGTTCATACTTCCTAAGCATAGATACGTAGAAGACGTTGTGCACTCGGGCAAGACTAGGAGGATGAGTGATGGGGGACACCAGACCCATTGCTCCACTATCAAATTCTTCACCAGCGGATTTGGATTCGGCGGAGTAGATTGTCATGACTTACATGGACCATTATAATCGCGGGACCCGCCATTGGACACCGTTTAAAAAGTCCATTAACTTTATCAGACAAGATCCAGTGGGTCCCAGTGGATCGAGTTAGCATGTACTTAAGAAGCCTGATACTACACAAGTCCAAGTACATAAAAACCCACTCCATACAAGCTCTCCTAAGATGACAACTGTCAGGTGGAGATAAAAACCCAAAGGACAGAAGTGTGAAGGGATAGGGAGTGAAGTTGCGCCAACAATAGGAAATAGACTGAATGTGATGCCAACCCACAGGCCTTCGGTGAAAATCCCATCTTTGGAATGGCTTGGAGAGATATTCTCTCCATACACCTAAGATATCTTATCTTCTAGGATTTTTTAGGATTTTATTTATTTCCTTTTTAAGTGTGTTTCTTTTTAATAAATCTTGTCCATCTATTTAGATGACATGGTAAGATGGAGTGATTCTATTGGTTGTCACATGTAACCATGGATCACCCCCATATAAGGAAGGTTGACCCATGCCTAGCATGAAGGAAAGATTTTTGTATCTAGGAGAATTTCTCTCTCGCATGGTCGACCAAGACCTTGCCGGTCTCTCTCCTCTATATATACCTCCATGTATTAGGACTTTTTACGCAAGAATTGAATAAGACTTAAAGTTTAAAGAAACTCTTTGAGTTTTGAGTGGCTTCTAGCCTTAGAAGGCCTATCTTTTGGTCAATTTTTCCAAGGAAGTACCGGGTTTATTCTAAGTTTAATTTAATTCTATGGACTTTAGATTAACAATTTTTCATTCAATTTCATTAATCTCCATTAATCTTATGCTTCCACACTTTATATTCGAATTAGATTAGTTGAGACCTTGATCTAAGATCCATATGTATAATTAACTTTCGAGAACCTTGTTTCGATTTTGGATCTGTTTAATGGACCCTTGACTAAAGTAGAACCCTTTCACTGTGATTGAATACGTGGGTTCTCAAATGCCATAGATCTGAATCATCTAGCACTCTAAAATTGCGACCTACCAGTGAATCTACAAAATTTAACCCTACGCCTACATCTAGTGGATATCAGAGCCACAAATCTTGGAAATTTGACTATTGCATGGATCTCTTTTGTGCTCAAATTACACATGTTGTAAATTTCCATTGTAATTTTAATTGCACATCTGAAGTTTGGAGATCCATGATTACAAGAATTGCACTTATAGAGTTAATTTCATTTTGGACATTAATAATCTTGCATTGTAATAATTAATGACAAACCTTTCATTTGAGTGTTTTTTGAGATAGTCCCTCATTACAAATATTTCAGAATTATGTTGAGAAAAAAAGGATTGTGTTAGATTTTACTCCCTTCTATTTAACTCCGGTGATGGCAATGATGCATTTGAGAATAGTAATATACTATGGGATGTTTATAATTTGTTAGAATTGAAATTGATAAGTTAGAAGAAAATGAAATTTCTCAAAAGGTCTCACTTTTAGGGGAGACTATGTCAGATTTTCGATAGAATTTCTCAGCTGTTTATTTGAACGTAGACCGGCATATCGGTGTCATAGATTCATCGCAGAGCGGGACATGACTTATTGTTTCTCCACTCTAGGTGCTCTCTCTCTCTCTCTCTCTCTCTCGTTCCAAAAAGAACTTACCCATGGATGTGCACCCCATTTCCATGCCCTCTAGGATTCGCTCTCATTAATCTCCTCTCCTTTTTATACATTTCCCAAAACCTTAGAAATTCCACCCAATTTCCCCATTCTGTCACTGCAATCGTGGAAATTAAAATTTAAAAAGTTGGCTCTTAAGTTATAAAAAAAGTTTAACCAGGAAAGCTCGGACCTATCCAAAATTAAACTGGCTCAAGCTTTTCTAAAGCTCAGCACTGGCCCGCCCGATGAACTGCCCTAATATATTTCAGTATTTTGAAAGTTAAAATGGAAATAATAAAAAATTCCAAAAAGGAAAAAAGAAAATACAAAGTCTTAATGAGATTGGATTTTTTGAAAATGAAGAAAAATAAAGACAATGGTATAAAAATACAAATTAAAAGCATATCAAAAATTTCAAATATGAAAAAAAGGAGAAAATAGATCTGAAGGAGAAAGAAAACGATTGAAGAGAAGGAGAGAGATCTAAAATGGAAAAGAAAAAGATTCTACAGGAAGAAGATTTTTCGAAAAATCTATTTTTTATAAAATCAGATCTAGAAAAATTTGAAAAAGTAGAAGAAGAAAGAGAAAATGATCTAAAAATTATAGAAAAAATATTTTTTTTTTATAAAAATCAGATCCAGAAAAATCTGCAAAAATTATATAAAAATGTATTTTTATAAAAAATGATCTAGAAAAATGAAAACAAGAAGAGGAATCAAAGGTGGCTTACTTTGATCTTTTGGTGACGCTGTTACTAAGAGAGATTCCTTCAAATAGGCAAACAAAAAAAATGAGCTAAAAATAATAGAAAAAATAGTTTTTTTTTTTATAAAAATCAGATCTAGAAAAATTTGAAAAAGTAGAAGAAGAAGGAAAAAATGAGCTAAAAATTGTAGAAAAAATAGTTTTTATAAAAATGAGATCTAGAAAAATTTGAAAAAATTACTTAAAAATGTATTTTTATAAAAATTGATCTAGAAAAATGAAAATAAGAATCAGAGGTGGCTTACTTTGGGCTGTGTTTGGATGGAGGGTAAGTTTTATAGGGGTTACGCCTGAGTAGGGGTCACCCTTTAGTAGGGGTCATTTTTGAAAAGGGGTTACTCTTATTTTATTTGGTAATTACAGTGGTAAAGTAAAAACTTACCCTAAGGGTAAAAAAATCTTATTTGATACCTATTAGCAGGGGTAACCTGATATATTAACAATTTTATGAGAAATTTTATAAAATATAATTATTAAATAATATTCACTAAGTAAATCTAATATTATCTAATTTCTATAGATTCTTTTTTGTAACTATAATTTAAAATGAACACTTGCATTCTAACAGTAAAAAAATAAATAAAGAAAAAAATAGATATTATTATTTTAAATCCCAATAAATGAATAAAAAATATCAACATATCTCTTTCTAAAAAAATATAATTTGTTCATTGGTAACATGAAATATATAATATAATAAACTATTATAATAGTTTAATAAATCACAACAAATATAAAATTAATATTAAAAATTGTCACGGGCTGAACTCCTTAAAAATAGAATATTTTGACAAATATGTTTCAGAATTTTTTTTATATTATATAGATTTAATAAAATTATTAATTCTCATTGTTAATATGTCAGTTTACCTCTACTTACAATTACCCCTACTCAAGGGTAACCCCTGTAAAAATTTACCCCTCACCCAAATGCATCACGTTGAAAATGTTGCAGAATTTTTTTTTTTTATTATATAGATTTAATAAAATTATTAATTCTCATAAAATTGTTAATATGTCAGTTTACCCCTACTCAAGGGTAACCCCTGTAAAAATTTACCCCTCACCCAAAAGCATCACGTTGAAAATGTTGCAGAATTTTTTTTATATTATATAGATTTAATAAAATTATTGATTCTCATAAAATTGTTAATATGTTAGTTTACCCCTACTTACAATTACCCCTACTCAAGGGTAACCCCTGTAAAAATTTACCCTTCACCCAAATGCATCACATTGAAAATGCTGCAGATTTTTTTTTTTATATTATATAGATTTAATAAAATTATTAATTCTCATAAAATTGTTAATATGTCAGTTTACCCCTAGTTACAATTACCTCTACTCAAGGGTAACCCCTGTAAAAATTTACTCCTCACCCAAATGCATCATGTTGAAAATGTTGCAGAAATTTTATTTTTATATTATATAGATTTAGTAAAATTATTAATTCTCATAAAATTGTTAATATTTTAGTTTATCCCTACTTACAATTATCCCTACTCAAGGGTAACCCCTGTAAAAATTTACCTCTCACCTAAATGCATCACGTTGAAAATGTTGACACATTTTTAAATAATCTTCTAAAAAAATAAATTGTTAATTACCCTGAAAGAAATTATCATGAACCTCAAACTTTTTCAGAGTTTTGAGACCGTATCGAAATTTCGACAGAATCACCCCTTAAAAATAAAACATTTTGACAAATACGTTTAAGAAAATTTTATTTTTATTTTTATATTATATGGATTAAATAAAATTATTAATTATTATAAAATTGTTAATATGTCAGGTTACCCCTACTAACAATTACCCCTACTCAAGGGTAACCTAGGTTAACCCTGTAAAAATTTACTCCTCATCCAAGTGCATCATATTGAAAATCTATATAATATAAAAAATAAATCGCTAATTATTTGAAATCTATTAAATTTTCAAGTATATAATATATAATTGAAAAATAGAGGAAGGCACGGGATAAATAGGGGAAAGGTTTCCTTAATAAATAAAAAATAAATAAAAAACCACTATTATTATTTTAAATTTCAATAAATGAATAAAAAAATTCTACATATCTCTTTATAAAAAAATATAATTTGTTTTTTGGTGATATGAAATTTATCAAATGGAAATAATGGAGTGCTTGTAAAAATAAAATAAAAGCCAAGTACTCACAAAAATAAATAAAGAAAATGTAAAAAAAAAAATCTCATAAAAGAGCAAAAGGGAGGGTAAGGAGGGGTATTCAAGAATGAATACCCCAAGCCCCATGGAGGTATTCAAGATGGTGACTAGAGGGGTAAAAGTTCAAATTTTAACTCTAACCCCCTTGTTACCAAACGAGGGTAACAAGGGGGTAACGGGGGGTTACCTCCTCTTACCCCCATTCAAACGCAGCCTTGATCTTCTGACCTTTGTCACAAATATCGGCGGTATTTTCAAATTTACCGCGTTTTTATCGGCAAAATACCATTACCGCGTTAAAAACACATTTTTATCGCCACGACTAGGGCTGCAACTTGTGACCCCCATGACCCGACTCGAGAAATCATGCGGGTCGGGTCGGGTTGAGAAAAGAAAAACCCGACCGAAATTCTAGTCGGGTTGGGCTGAGACCTTTAAATTTCAACCCGACCCTACCCGACCCGAGAAGACCCGACCCGACCGACCCGACCCTATTTTCATAACTTAATATAAAAGGCTGCCTTACCCAGTTACCCTCAAATGTCAAACAGTCAAACCCTAGCAGACCTCTTTGTTTTCCATTGTTCTAGCCGGCAGCGTTTTTCCCTTTTCCCTCGTCGCCTGAGAATCTGAGATTGCTCTTCGGGTCGTTGTCGTTTTTCCTCTTCTTCGCCGACATCTCTTCCCAACCGGACCTTGGTGAGTCTCTCTCTAACTGATATACATAGATATGTTCTATATGTGATTCAAATCAGAGCTCTAAAGCTGTTCCATGATTTTTAAATGCTTTCAAGCCCTTATGAAATCAACAGGTTAGGTCCACTCTCAAATGACCAAACCCAACCATCTACACAGCCTGTTTGTCCCTCACGACAAATGGATTTGAGTTATATGTAATTTTCACATACTAAAGACAGACGAATGAAAATACAAAATCGATTTTCTTTACTCAGTCAGTGTGTTTTTTCTTAAGAGAAGAGTAGATCAGCTTTACTCTTACCAGAAACACAAGCAAGCAAAGATAAGTTTGGTTTTCCTTTGTTTGGGTGAAGAGAGAATATTGGAGAATTCTTGGAAAGCAAGAAAGCTGGGGAATTCGTGGAATTTGGGTGTGCTACTAAATCATTTGTAATTCTGATTGGACCTCCCTCTCTATCCTCCATACCATTAAAGACGTACTCTATTATCACACATTCCTCTTGGAATGATAATTTTGTGAATCACCTTCTACTGCAGTAAATTATGAATTTGAAAACTCATTAACCTTTTTCCTAAAGGCATCAGTCTCTATATCATTCAAATCCCTTATCCCCACTGGACTGGAAAAAAAAGCCATTTTTGTCACCACTGTCATTATCAAGAACTCACAAATTCCAAATGGATGTATATTATATAAATAAAATAAAATAAATAAACTTTCCAGGAACGAGGTAGTGGGCTGTGTTGCGCACTCAAAGGCTAACAGACTTAATTTTTAAAAACACTACTTACTAGTAACAGGACATATGAGGCAACCCATACAAGACTGACTGCTTATAAAATTTAGATGTAGAAGACTCTTTTAATAAGGGAGGAAAGAGAGAGAATCACATACAGAACACCTGATGTGATATCATCCAGCCCTGCCTGTAAGGACCCGTCCCGCTACGGGCACGCTAAAACTGATCCAAACTCCTAAAAACAATCCAATACAATTTTGGATGCTAACCATAGCAATCCACCAGTAAATCAAAGACCGTAAGCATCAATTATGATTACAAATTATAGCATCATCCCATTATTACATTCATCCATCTTAATGAAATGTACACATAATTCAAATACATCAGAAAGTCCTCAATTACAAAATGAGACCCTTACAAATTACAAAACTGCAACTCTACGCCCAACGTCCAACTGAGGGTCCCGCCAACCCTCCCTCTATGAAGTACCTGTGAGGCAAGGCGGTGAGGTCTACATGCCCAGTGAGGGTAACACATGCATCATAAGTCATCAAGCATACACTGCACATAATCATATGGACATATCAATGTCTACGATGTCTACATGCATGACCATACAAACGTGCGCCTACCCCTAGCACATGGGTCCACGTCAGTCGGGCCTCTAGGACATCCTCTAACCAACCCAATGTAACTAACTACCTTATGTGCCCAACTGCAACAGTCCACCCATCCACGGGTACGCAGACTGATTCTCAGTCAAATCAGGGTTTCTAGTCCTCAACTAGACCTATGACCCTTTCATGACAACCCGCACGTATACCACGACCAACCCAAGAGTCGGACTCACTAGCGTCCCAAACTGATTACCACATGGGAGTAACCACCTCACCAGTCTTCAACGAAGTGCCAACCAGACTCATCTATGGTTTCATCAACCAAGCACCAGAGTCTCAATAGGCAAACCTATAATCTCGGACCCCATAGGCTGGTCTCCACACGACTGGTGTATCCACCTCTCACAGAATTCTATAGGTCTTCTACCAAGTGAGTCGGCCGAACTCACTCGTTAAGTACCCATAAACTCCTGGTGAGTCAACACCCACAATACAAGTCTCAACAATGGACACCAAAGTCAACTGCGAGTAAACACACTATCACATCCCACCACAGGCTGTCCCCACCATACAGGTGTCCTAGCCTGGAATATCTCATCATATCATCCCTCGACCAATGAGCGGATGAGCACATCCTCAGCCTATTGGATCATCCTGGGTTCACAACAATACCAGCGGGAGCTGTCCCTCACCGCATCGTCCCTCGACCTAGGCGAGCACCTCCTCAGCCTATTCGGTCATCTAGGGATCACAAACTATACCAGCGGGAGCTGTCCCTCACCGCATCGTCCATCGACCTAGGCGAGTACCTCCTCAGCCTACTTGGTCATCCGGGGAATCACAAACCATACGAGCGGGAGCTGTCCATCACCGCATCGTCCCTCGACCTAGACGAGCACCTCCTCAGCCTACTCGGTCATCCAGGGAACCACAAACCATACCAGCGGGAGCTGTCCCTCACCGCATCGTCCTTCGACCTAAGCGAGCACCTCCTCAGCCTACTCGGTCATCCGGGGAATCACAAACTATACCAGCGGGAGCTGTCCCTCATCTTATCTTACCTCGACCTACGCGAGCACCTCCTCAGCCTACTCGGTCATCTAGGGATCACAAACTATGCCAGCAGGAGCTGTCCCTCACCGCTCCGTCCCTCGACCTAAGCGAGCACCTCCTCAGCCTACTCGGTCATCCGGGGACCACAAGGCATACTGGGGGGAGTTGTCCCTCACCGCATCATCCCTCGACCAATGACCAGGCGAGCACCTCCTCAGCCTACTCGGTCATTCGAGGATCACAAGTCAATATCCCACCCTCTGGTCTCCACGCGGGCGAACCACTCAACCCATTAGACCATTGGGGACGTCTCATCCGCCATGTACTCGGGTAGCGTAACAACCAGGTCCTCCAAGTCTGCCTAGGGTAAACCAACACCCAACCCAATTACTTCGCTGAAGATTCCATAACTGCCTCACCACTGGTCCCGACCGAGACTTCGGGGCACCTCGATCTCTAACCCAGACGACGCCTCACCCACAAGCGTGTCTGAAGACCACTAACGGTAGGCCTAACAGCTCAACCCCTATTAGGGGAACACCTCTGTCATCTATTGATTCACAACCAAACTACGTTTCCTATTATGGTTTCTCATAACCTCTCAACCCTAACCACCCGCAAGCTAGGGGGAGTATCTAAATCCTGATGTTGCTTAGTACACATGCCCCCACCGATATTCCATTTACACTAGCTACATGCATACAAAATTATCTCTACGCATGCCGTCAATATGACATATCGCAATATAATTAAGTACATACATCATCATCTATCACGTGCTACACATTAACATTCAGATATGGTATCAATCATGGCATGTTCCATACGAGCATAGAAAGTGGTATCATCTACTATCTACTGCACGCAATTCTAAAGCATGTTGATTAAACTATTAATCACATACATGGCAACTTATCACACGTCAACCAATCATGTTATCATACCATCAACAAGTCATGACATCCGATAAACTATTCATAGGTTCTCCATGAGCATTGGGTACAAATACACCCGGATGAGACCCCCGCCACATAATGGTATCAACAGTTCCCTTGCCGAGTGACTTATAATAACAGGGGATCCCATTCACCGCATTTTGTACTCACACATCTGATAGAGTAGTAATATGCATAGGTGCATGTTAAAAGCGGTGATAAGTTCCCTTACCTGTGTGTATGCTTGAAATCTAATGCGAGAAAACGAGTTCGGGGGTTGAAGGGGCTCAATCTGTTGAAACAAGAACACAAGGGTAAGTAACCTGACAAAACGGGTCAAACTAAGTCTGGACTACAAACGGGCCCAAAAGCGAGTTTGGTCCAAACCGAACTAAAGGCCCGAAACTGAAAACTAGATCTAAAATGGGCCGGATCTGAAAATTGGACTTTAAGATGAGCCAGGCCCAAAGCTGGGCCGAATTGGGCCGGCCTAAAACGGGCTGGGCCGGTTAGAACTGGGCCAGATTGGCTGAGTCAGGTCAGGGCCTAGATGGGTTGGACCAGATCTGGCGAACTGGGCCAGATCTGTGAGCTGGGCCGAAGTGGGCCAGACCAAGGACTGCTGGGTTAAGAACTAAACCCCGCTGAGTCAACTCGGTGACCTAACCGAGTTGGCTCAGTAACCCGCTAGAAACCAGGGAAAAGAAGAGAAAGAGGAAAGCAAGAGAGATGGAGGAAAAGAGGGGAAATTGAAGGGAAAGGGAGAAGGAAAGGAGAGAAGATCGAGGGAGGGTACCTGAGATCGGCCACGATTGAGGGATCTGGCTTCGGGCGGCGTCAAATCCGGCGACCGAAGGTAGAGAGGGTCGCTGCAAACTGGCGTCGGCGAATCCGGGCTGAAATTGCAAATCCGAACGGTGGACAGAGGAAGGGAAGAAAGAGAGAAGAAGGAGAGAGGGGAGGGAAGGGAGTGGCGGCGGTGGTGGCACCCAAAGGGAAGAGGGAATTTAGGGTTACGGTTAGAATAAGGGAAGGAGATGAGAGAAGAGGGATGCAGAGAGAGAGAGATGGGAGGGATTTAGGAGCGGCGGCACTGTAGCAAATGTGCTACAGTGCTGCGGGAAAGGGGGGAAAATACATAGGCTAGGGTTTAGAGGTTCTAGGGTTTAGGTTTAACTATTTAATTTTTTTTTTTTTTTTTTACTTTTTTTTCTTAAAAAAAAAATAAATTAAATCTCAAGCTTTTGAAAACAATTTAAAACCCGATATAAATTAAACGACAAACATCTGAGAGAAAACGTGTGATTTTAAAATATTTTTGTTTGACAAAGTACACAAGAATTTGAAATTACCAAAATGCCCCGAGTCTCTGAACTCGGGATCGGGCAAACCAAGACCCACCGCGAGGCCCACTGCCACCAAAACCCTAAAATCCCGAAAAATCGGATCGGGTTATTACTATACTACCCCCTTTAAGGAATTTCGTCATCGAAATTCACCTTAGGCTCAAATCTCGTAAGAAAATCTACGTAAAAACTGTCTCTGCAGAACTGAAACTCACCCTCAAACCCATTTCCTCACCACTAAATAATGCCACAACATCTAACTCAAAGGAACAACCTTGCCATAAGGCACCACGAACAGCTGAACCACTTGGACAACAATCTGCACCACCTTCGAAACTAATGACTTCTACCTGATCAACTTCATCAGCTCGGTAGTCCCTCTGAACATATCCGGTGTCAACAGAATTACTTCAAGATCTCCACCTAATAAAAGGGCAATTTATACAGTCGGCCACATAGCGCTTCGGAAAGAACTGTTAAAATACATGTATGAAGCTGTCACCGTGCTCAAGTCCTACCAGGAGTCAACAATCCTCTTAACTCATCTCATAACCAAGAATGCAAGGCATAAGACATGTCCTCTGAAATCTGCATGGTCTGTCCTGACCGGCTATCTATCCACAAACAGTTCGCTGAGCTGTAACACAGTTGAGCACACAACTCTCTATAATATTGTCTGATCTGATGGACATGTCTTAAATCTCGAACTGACATTGTTGACACGGGCATCTCGCACATACTAACTCTCTGCTCAATCCAAACCGGTCTAAAAAGTTCCAAGAAGTCGGCCATCCTCACGCCAAAGAGATAGGTGAGTTTTGTCAATCCATCCACTACCATCTGTACCACTAATCCATGATGAAGACGGAATTGAAGCATCTCCACATGGTATCACTCATGCGGAGGCGCCAACAATCTACCCTGAAGAGTCAAGTCACCATTTGGTCTCATTATCTAGTGATTTGGCCCACCACCACACATCATAGAATTCCATAGTCTAACTGCCCCTGCACCTGAATGTTGATTCTCTAGGGCTCTGCCACTCAACATTGGTAGAACTACGACTTTGCATAGTCTGGTTGCTCTAATCTTTGCACTTGGTCCACAATCACTCCATGAAACTTCATATGATGTGTCCACTTCGTGCTCGACCCTTCTTGAATAAGCAAGTACTCAAAACCACAGCGATGGAGGACACTCAGAACCTCTCTCAACAATGGATATCTCCAACCCGAGCAAAACACCATCAACATCCATCCCGAGCTATTAGTGGAAAGTTATACTCATCAATATCAAATCGTTTCAAATCAGAAGCAACCGATTAACCATTCTGTATTAGCACACAACCATTATCATCCCTAGAAACATCACAATAAGTTGCACCCCCACGGCTTTTTCTCTACCTCCAGTACAACTATCGCTATAATGGTCATCTGCCTCCACTCAAGAAAAAATGTCTCACTGATATTGTACCAAGAGTTAACCGTTCTCTCTGACCAATCTAATTGTAAGCACGATCACCAGAAGTGATCAGAATAAACTGTCAGACACAACCACAGGCCCACCCTGACAAACCTGTCGCACCACTTGTCGAAACCACATTGCCAAGCAGCTACATTTATGAGATCAAAATTAACATCCGACAAGATCCTGAATAAAACACATCCTCAAGAAGCAGCAGAGATCCTCTCAGCTGTCTCAACAAGTCATCAATCTCCAATAGAAGGACTTCATCCTACTCTTTAACTTTGTTCAATCATCGACCATTGGCACAAAGTCTCGCCGAGTCACCCTTCTTCTAGGCGGACAAAGTCGGTATGTCCCCTGGTGAAATACCTAGACAAATAAGTCCCACCGACTCTAGCCCACAAGTCTGGTCTCTATATCCAACACCCCTGTCAGTGTCATCCCAACACCTGGCATCCCAGTGCCCTCTCAACTCAAACTGACTAACAAGCCACAAGGTGATCCGATCCCTCAACGTCCTGGCTGATGGTAAACCACTGTCTCTAAATAGAACACCTCCAACGGTTAAGAGATCTGTCTTTGGCTATAATACGTTACATGTAACCCTGCACAATAGCCGTCAATCACTCCAACGGAGACGTGACAAACAAGGCGTCTCCACCACATATACTCCCAAACTCAAACCACGATGAAGCTCAAAGTCATCGAGCGAGTCACGTATCTGAATCAGGTCAAGTCTCAGAACCAAAAACCAAGGGGCATTATCACATCACTCGCATCAGTAGGATATATCAACCCATACGGGGTGTTGCTGCCACGCTTAGATTACTGTACTGAGGTCGTACTCTGGTCAAATACTCTGACTTCCCGCTAGCAAGATACTTCGGGTCTCCAGCATACACACACTGACAACGGAGATAAACAATCTGCTCACCAACACTTGGTTCTCCAAAGTCTCTATCACAGGTCGGGAAATCCCTAAGGTCTTCGGATTACTATACCCGGTACGATTTCCCCTAATCTAACAAGTGCTCATTCTCACCACGAGTCAATCCACAAAATGAAAGTCTGACCAGGCTCAATACCAGACAAGAACCCAAAGCAAAAATACATCTCTAGAACTCAAGCTCGAGTGCCACCCCATCATACTTACCACAACATCTTAGGGAAGTCCAAACACCACCATGGAAACAATTTCATCTACCCTATCACACAGGAGATGAACTTAATCTCTGGTCATCATCCGACAAATCTCTGACCCATGCACAGTCCGAGAGTTGAACCGTGCTCTGATACCAACTGTAACGACTCGTCCCGCTACGGGCACGCTAAAACTGATCCAAACTCCTAAAAACAATCCAATACAATTTCGGATGCTAACCATAGCAATCCACCAGTAAATCAAAGACCGTAAGCATCAATTATGATTACAAATTATAGCATCATCCCATTATTACATTCATCCATCTTAATGAAATTTACACATAATTCAAATACATCAGAAAGTCCTCAATTACAAAATGGGACCCTTACAAATTACAAAACTGTAACTCTACGTCCAACGTCCAACTGAGGGTCCCGCCAACTCTCCCTCTATGAAGTACCTGTGAGGCAAGGGGGTGAGGTCTACATGCCCAGTGAGGATAACACAAGCATCATAAGTCATCAAGCATACACTGCACATAATCATATGGACATATCAATGTCTACGATGTCTACATGCATGACCATACAAACGTGCGCCCTACCCCTAGCACATGGGTCCACGTCAGTCGGGCCTCTAGGACATCCTCTAACCAACCCAATGTAACTACCTTATGTGCCCAACCGTAACAGTCCACCCATCCACGGGTATGCAGACTGATTCTCAGTCAAATCGGGGTCTCTAGTCCTCAACTAGACCTATTACCCTTTCATGACAACCCGTACGTATACCAAGACCAACCCAAGAGTCGGACTCACTAGAGTCCTAAACTGATTACCACATGGGAGTAACCACCTCACCAGTCTTCAACGAACTACCAACCAGACTCATCTATGGTTTCATCAACCAAGCACCAGAGTCTCAATAAGCAAACCTATAATCTCGGACCCCATAGGCTGGTCTCCACACGACTGGTGTATCCACCTCTCACAGAATTCTATAGGTCTTCTACCGAGTGAGTCGGCCGAACTCACTCGCTAAGTACCCATAAACTTCTGGTGAGTCAACACCCACAACACAAGTCTCAACAATGGACACCAAAGTCAACTGCGAGTAAACACACTATCACATCCCACCACAGGCTGTCCCCACCATACAAGTGTCCTAGCCTGGAATATCTCATCATATCATCCCTCAACCAATGAGCGGATGAGCACATCCTCAGCCTACTGGATCATCCGGGGTTCACAACAATACCAGCGGGAGCTGTCCCTCACCGCATTATCCCTCGACCTAGGCGAGCACCTCCTCAGCCTAATCGGTCATCTAGGGATCACAAACTATACCAGCGAGAGCTGTCCCTCACCGCATCGTCCCTCGACCTAGGCGAGTACCTCTCAGCCTACTTAGTCATCCGGAGAATCACAAACTATAATAGCGGGAGCTGTCCCTCACTGCATCGTCCCTCGACCTAGACGAGCACCTCCTCAGCCTACTCGGTCATCCGGGGAAACACAAACCATACCAGCGGGAGCTGTCCCTCACCGCATCGTCCTTCGACCTAGGCGAGCACCTCCTCAGCCTACTCGATCATCTGGGGAATCACAAACTATACCAGAGGGAGCTGTCCCTCAACGCATCGTCCCTCGACCTAGGCGAGTACCCCCTCAGCCGACTCGATCATCTAGGGATCACAAACTATGCCAGCGGGAGCTGTCCCTCACCGCTCCGTCCCTCGACCTAGGCGAGCACCTCCTCAGCCTACCCGGTCATCCGGGGACCACAAGGCATACTGGGGGGAGTTGTCCCTCATCGCATCATCCCTCGACCAATGACCAGGCGAGCACCTCCTCAGCCTACTCGGTCATTCGAGGATCACAAGTCAATATCCCACCCTCTGGTCTCCATGCGGGCGAACCACTCAACCCATTAGACCGCTGGGGACGTCTCATCCGCCACGTACTCGGGGTAGCGTAACAACCAGGTCCTCCAAGTCTGCCTAGGGTCAACCAACACCCAACCCAATGGCTTCCCTGAAGATTCCATAACTGCCTCACCACTGGTCCCGACCGAGACTACGGGGCACCTCGATCTCTAACCCAGACGACGCCTCACCCACAAGTGTGTCTGAAGACCACTAACGGTAGGCCTAACAGCTCAACCCCTACTAGGGGGAACACCTCTGTCATCTATTGATTCACAACCAAACTACGTTTCCTATTATGGTTTCTCATAACCTCTCAACCCTAACCACCCGCAAGCTAGGGGGAGTATCTAAATCCTGATGTTGCCTAGTACACATGCCCCCACCGATATTCCATTTACACTAGGTACATGCATACAAAATTATCTCTACGCATGCGGTCAATATGACATATCGCAATATAATTAAGTAAATACATCATCATCTATCACGTGCTACACATTAACATTCAGATATGGTATCAATCATGGCATGTTCCATACTAGCATAGAAAGTGGTATCATCTACTATCTATTGCACGCAATTCTAAAGCATGTTGATTAAACTATTAATCACATACATGGCAACTTATCACACGTCAACCAATCATGTTATCATACCATCAACAAGTCATGACATCCGATAAACTATTCATAGGTGCTCCATGAGCAATGGTACAAATACACCCGGATGAGACCCCGCCACATAATGGTATCAACAGTTCCCTTGCCGAGTGGCTTATAATACCAGGGGATCCCATTCACCGCATTTTGTACCCACACATCTGATAGAGTAGTAATATGCATAGGTGCATGCTAAAAGCGGTGATAAGTTCCCTCACCTGTGTGTATGCTTGAAATCCAATGCGAGAAAACGAGTTCGGGAGTTGAAGGGGTTCAATCTGTTGAAACAAGAGCACAAGGGTAAGTAACCGGACAAAACGGGTCAAACTAAGTCTGGACTACAAACGGGCCCGAAAGCGAGTTGGGTCCAAACCGAACTGAAGTGGGCCTGAAACTGAAAACTAGATCTAAAATGGGCCGGATCTGAAAATTGGACTTTAAGATGAGCCAGGCCCAAAGCTGGGCCGAATTGGGCGGGGCCTAAAACGGGTCGGGCCGGTTGGAACTGGGCCAGATTGGCTGAGTCGGGTCAGGGCCTAGATGGGTTGGACCAGATCTGGCGAACTGGGCCAGATCTGTGAGCTGGGCCGAAGTGGGCCAGACCAAGGACTGTTGGGCCCAGAACTAAACCCCGCTGAGTCAACTCGGTGACTCAACCGAGTTGGCTCAGTAACCCGCTAGAAACCAGGGAAAAGAAGAGAAAGAGGAAAGCAAGAGAGATGGAGGGGAAAGAGAGGGGAAATCGAAGGGAAAAGGGAGAAGGAAAGGAGAGAAGATCGAGGGAGGGTACCTGAGATCGGCCACGATTGAGGGACCTAGCTTCGGGCGGCGTCAAATCCGGCGACCGAAGGTAGAAAGGGTCGCTGCAAACTGGCGTCGGCGAATCCGGGCTGAAATTGCAAATCCGAACGGCGGACAGAGGAAGGGAAGAAGAAAGAAGAAGGAGAGAGGGGAGGGAAGGGAGTGGCGGCGGCGGTGGCACCCAAAGGGAAGAGGGAATTTAGGGTTACGGTTAGAATAAGGGAAGGAGATGAGAGAAGAGGGATGCAGAGAGAGAGAGAGACGGGAGGGCTTTAGGGGCGGCGACACTGTAGCAAATGTGCTACAGTGCTGCGGGAAAGTACATAGGCTAGGGTTTAGAGGTTCTAGGTTTTAGGTTTAACTATTTAATTTATTTTTTTTTTTTTTTTTTTTTTACTTTTTTTTTCTAAAAAAAAAAAAAAATTCAAATCTTAAGCTTTTGAAAACAATTTAAAACCCAATATAAATCAAACGACAAACATTGGAGAGAAAACGTGTGATTTTAAAATATTTTTGTTTGAAAAAGTACACAAGAATTTGAAATTACCAAAATGCCCCGAGTCTCTGAACTCGGGATCGGGCAAACCAAGGCCCACCACGAGGCCTACTGCCACCAAAACCCTAAAATCCGAAAAATCGGGTCGGGTTATTACACTGTCCCTTCACCATTGTTTTTGACAATCCCATATTTTTTAAATTCTAATGTTCATTGAAATAGATTGTGGAGATGCAAGGAGTGATGGCATTATCATCAGGTCTCCACTACATAATCATTCCTCTATAGAACTCATTATAAACACTGCCAAGACACAATTTCTCCAGATAAAACACTGCCAGACAGCACTTGCAACCATCCTCATGCAGATTGGCAATACAAAGAGATGTATCAATAGGTGCTTGACATTTTTCACTGGCCAACAGACAGCCAGTAATTAAGTAACATAAAGTTAACTTAAAGGGATTTGAACTGATTTTTTTTTTGAATTTTTGAAATATTATATTCTTTGTATTTTTTTAGTTGTTTTGGAAGTTGTTGAATGGTAGTATGTCATAAGATTATAGTTTTTGAGGAAGTGATAAGAATAGGTAATTGTTCAAGTTAAAAAAATGTAAAAAAACTAATGTAAAAATGTGTTTGAACGGGAAGACACCCATATCCATGTCCACATTATAGATTTTGGAAAAATTAAGTGTCTTGTTCAATTCCTGCATCCATGGCCTTGCACATATCTGCCCATTGTTGTTCTAATGTTCTCTAAAAATGTCAGTTTGGGATATTCACTTGATAGAATATGTCTTGATAGAATATTCTACTCAAAATCAAGGCAAAGAACTTGATTTTTGTTGTTTACTTTTGCAGTGCCTTTGTGAAAATAGTGTAATAGCTTCGCATAACGATGATGTTGATGTTGACATTGAAGTAAGATTTCTTTTTCTTTCATTGATAGTTATTTATTATTTAATTAATTTTTCCTAGATTTATTTATGTTATTATCATAGTTGATTAATTATTATGTGTAATGTTTAATTAGATGTTAGGATCCAATACTCCTGTCACTAATGACAATACCATCAATTCGACTACAGGTGATTGTTCAATTGTCACTAGTGTCAAACCAAAGAAAGGAGGATACCCACTAAAAGCACATATTGGCAACATTTTACTAGAGACCTTAAAACTAAGGGGGATGATTTAATGGCAATTTGTAAATATTGTTATGGAAGATATAAAGCTGCTTCTAAAAGTGGAACTAGCACTCTTAGTCGACATTTAACACGATGTACTGCGTATTCGGTGAAAGATAAGAGTCAGAAAGTTCTTACCTTTGGTAGTGTTAAAAAAGAAGATGGTGATGAGGGAATGGGAGCAGGCCTTGTGCCTTATAGTTTTAATATGGAACATGCACGAAGAGAATTGGCCATTATGATAATTATGTTAGAGCTTCCATTTTCTATTGTTGATCGTGCACCATTTCAAAGATTTGTGAAATGCATCAATCCTAGATTTCAATTCATCTCTCGTACGACGGTTAGAAGGGAATTTTTGAAAATCTACCATTTGGAAAAAGCTAAGTTGAAATCATTTCTAAGTACTTCATGCAAGCACATTTCTTTAACGTCTGATTTGTGGACTTCCAACCAAACTTTGGGATATTTAAGTGTCACAGCGCATTTTGTAGACAACAATTGGAAGTTACATAAGAAGATCCTTAGTTTTTGTATGGTTCCAGCACCACATACTGACATAATTATTGCCAATATGATTGAGAGAAGCTTGATGGAATATGATATAAAGAAGATATGCACAATCACACTTGATAATGAGACAAACAACAAGTCAGTCGTGGATAACCTCGTGGAGACTCTTTCTCGAAAGGGAATTTTGTTACAACGGAGCAAATTTTTTCATATAAAATGTGTTGCACATGTTGTTAACTTGATTGTGCAAAATGACTTAAGTGAGATCAAATCATCAGTTGAAGCTATTCGCACATGTGTAAAATATGTGCGGTCGTCGCAATCTTGGAAGCAAGAGTTTGAGAGTTGTGTCTTGCAAGAAAATATTTCATCCTCTAAAGGCTTGTGCTTAGATGTGTGCACAAGGTGGAATTCAACATATCTTATGTTAGCCTCTGCTTTACCATATGAGAGTGCATTTGTACGTATGAAGACGCGCGATCCTATTTACGCCAAGGATGTTGCTCCAACATTTGATGATTGGAGAAAGGCTGAGACCATTTCCAAGCTTTTGAAAGTTTTTTATGATGCTACAAAGGTTTTATCGGGGACAAAATATATCACTGCAAATCTTGTTTTTCATGAAGTGTCTGAGATTCAAGCTCATTTACTTGAGATGTTGAAGAGTGATGATTCATGCATTTCTTCAATGGCAAATAAGATGCAGCAAAAATTTGATAAATATTGGAAGAAATGCAATATACTAGTTGCTATTGCTTTGGTATTAGATCCCCGTTACAAGTTGGAATATGTTGAATTTATGTATCATGAACTTTATTCATATTCTGATGCTGATGAATATACTCAAGTACTTCGTAAGGAGATGGTTGCACTTTTCAATGAGTACACTTCTTTCTCTTCTTCACTACAAAAGCAAGTAGGCATTTCTACTTCAACAGAGATGATGAATGATACTTCAACATATTCTAAGAAAGAACAACTCCGAAAATCATTTCTCAGAAAGGGTGTTGGAAAAAATAATGTGGACTTGAAGACGGAGCTTGAACAGTATTATGAAGAGAAAATTTGTCGAGATGATCCTAATTTAGACATTTTGAGCTGGTGGAAAGTTAATAGTTCCAAATTTCCTATACTTTCTACGATGGCTCGAGATATCTTAGCAATTCAAGTATCGACTGTTGCTTCAGAGTCTGCATTTAGTACTGGAAGTAGAGTCATCAACCCGTACCGAAGTTCATTGAGTCCCGGAGTCATACAGGCATTGGTTTGCACTCAAGATTGGCTAAGAGATGCCATAACTGACGATGTCGTGGAGGGAGAGCCTGAAGTTTATGATCATGAAGACGATACTGAAATGATTGAATCAGGTAATGACATTTATTTCTATCTATTTAGTATTTATTTCATTTTGTTATTATATTGTTACAATCTAATATTACTCTTGACATTTTTTAAGGTATCACTGAAGTTGAAGAAAGCGAGATGTAATTGGTGATAAGTGGTACTTTTCTTAAATCTTTTCTCCTTATGAATAAATTATTTCTAATTTTCAATTATCTCTTCATGTAATTTATGGGATGATCAGCACTCCTTCTGGGCAACCCTGAGAATTATCTAAAACCTCTGTATTTGCGGTGATTGCCACAATGCCATTAAGATAATGTCAACGATTGTTGAGCGCGAGATCATTGTTCGGGACAATAAAAGATTCCATCATTTCAGGGATGGCAAGTGCTCCTGTGGAGATTACTGGTAGTCTGAATCTTAGATAAATTATTTCCATTGCTAGAATTCTGCTCTTTCTAACCCATTTGAAGTGGGTCTATTTCTCTTCATTGTGCTTTGGGATATAGCATGCTATTGAGGTTTTAACTGCACCAGTTTCTAATTGAACACCATTTGTCTGAACCTCCTCATTGGCCCATGTTGAATCTGTGCCATCGAGACTATTTTTAGTCATAGGTAAAGCCTTGAAAAATCAGTAAAAAAATGCACTTATCTTTGTCATTCATGTTCATATGAATGTCTCCTGGTGCAAAAACTCAAAGCTCCCTTGCTATTGCCCAAATATGTACAAAGGAAGAATGTGGCTTGTGGATTGTCATCCACAGAGAAGCATTGCCCTGATTTTATGTTGTAATACCTAAGTTGCAAGACTAGAATTATAATCCCCACGGACAGTAGATCTGTCGTTGCATCGTTGTATAATGCTGGTACATTTCTAACCATTGTATGTTAGCATTTCTAACCATTGTATGTTGCATCTTTGGTTTTCTTTTCATGTGGGCACAACAAATCTGTCTTATAAATAATGATAAATTTATGTCAATTTGATGTCATGAATATGCATATTTCACTAACTAATTTATTACTTGCAGATCTAGTTGCTGACTTGGTGAAGTGGAGAAGATTGGTTGCTGACTTGAATCCATGGATGAAAATTATAGTTGTCCTTTTTTATTTTGTATCCAAATTATTGTTGAATTTTCATTTTAAAAGCAGGTGGAAGTAAGTGACAAGAAAGGATGACTGTATAATTTTTTTTAACTTGCTTGATTCAAACAATGGACAATTTAAGCAATGGACAATTTTTTTAACTTACTTGATACAAACAACGGACAAAATTCTATTAAATCTTATTCAATCTCTCGATTTTTAAAGTTTTCAAACAATGGACAATTTAATTTAGTTTGATTTTTAAAACAATGGTTTCATGTGTCCCCAGTCCACCCTTGTTGTGTGCATTTTTTTACATTTTTTTACCCTAAAATCCTAAATGAAGCAATGAAGCAGTAACTGCAAAATGAATGAAAGATTGTTGTGAGTCGGGTCGGGTTCTGGCTGCAATTCGGGTCAGGTCGGGTTGGGTTAAGGGTATTACAATCTCGGGTGGGGTCGGGTTCACTATCTCGGATTTTTTTATTCGGGTCGGGTCGGGTCAGGTTCAATATGGAGTGAGTCGGGTTAGGGTTGGGTTTACTAAAACCCGGCCCACCCGACTCGAGTTGCAGCCCTAGCCACGACGAGAAATTTCCGGTAAATTCCCGATAAAATCGCGTTAAAAACGATAAACGTTAATAACGCGATAACATCCCGGTAAATTGTCGGTAAATTCCTGATAAATTCCCGGTAAATTCCCTATACCATTTTTATTTCATTAATTTTTTATTTATTCTATTTTTTTATTTTTTAAATATTATAATTTCTGTGAGATTTTCCCGTTAAATTCCTGGTAAAAATCTGAGAATTTGAAAATATCTCGTTATTACTAATTGACGTTAATATCCCGAGAACGGTATTTGTCACAATACTTCTAACGACATTGTTAATAAGAGAGATTCTTCATATAGGAAAACAAAATAAATGAAAAGAAACGAGATTAAAAAATCAAATTGAAAAGAGAGAGTAGGGGTGTTGGGGGCAAGATATTTTTATATATCTTTTTTATTTTTATTTTCATAATACAAGTATTCATATCCTACTGCAGAAAGCAAGCGAGAAAGGAAAAAGAAATAAAAAAGGATTAGCCTCCCTCTGCCGCATCCTCTCCATTAGAGGGAGGAAAGAAGAGAGGCTTGTTTGTGTCTGTTAGAAGAATTCAATGGAAAGAGAGACTCTTTAATCTTATTTATAGAGATAATGGAATACATATCAAGAAAGTAAATAAAAGAAAAAAATTCTAAATAGGGAAATAAAATATTAAGCAAATCTTAAATATATTCAACATCTAAATATATTCTAATACCTACATTAAGATCTAATGACTAATCCATAAATATGTATAAATCTTTTAATTCAGATACATGGTTTAAATTTATAGAAAATAATTCATTTAAATTGATTATAAATCAAATTTAAAAGCCAAGGCCTTTCAAATTCAGCCATCCATATGGGCAAAGGTGGTGACCATTGGCCATTCTCATGATATCCACTTATAGTTTATCATGTCTACTTTCAATATAAACTTTTGGATTTTTAACAATCTTAAGTGGGTGAGCTCAAGTTAATATTTTTCCAGCTGGGTGGGCGTTGGCATAAACTTGCAGAGCCTAATGAGCTTTGGATAAGCTTAGGCTAAACAAGCTCAAGCTACTATACAACGTTGCCTGGCTTGAACCTGACCTCTGAACACCCCTATCCCATATGATATGTTTGTCAAGACATGCCTGCCTCTAGATAGTGGAGCTAGTTGGGTTGGGCTCAAAGTTAGGGTACGAATTTAAGTCGGGTCAGTCCCAGTCCTAGGATCCTTAAAACTGAACCCAACCCTGAAGCCCAACCAGAAAGCCCGGTCTCGGTATAGACCCGAATTGAAGTTGACCCATTTCACAAGTCGCATCTGATCCATTTCCCTTCTAAAAATTTGGTAATTAAAATAGAAGACTATCCACATCAATTGGAAAAAAAAAGACTTAATGAGATAACACATGTACAAAATTTTATCTCAAAATTCATTGTGTAGGCACTTAAATCAACAGGCATCTTGATGCATTCTGATTTTAAGATAAAGTGGCTAGACATTGAGTTTCATAATGAAATTTTGTCCACTTACAGAGCATCGAGTCTACTTTCAATATCTGCCATTTTTTTTGTGACGAATGAAAAAATAGGAAAGGAAAGAAACTCCCGATGCGACCTTTTGACCTTATATTTATATATTGTTTTATTGTAACTGTATTATATTCAAATATAAAATATTAATATATAACAACAAATTAAGAAGTTCAACTTAGTTATATATTAAATCAGTCTATGCCTTGATCTTAGGGGCGGATTTTGGGAGAGGAAAACTAGTTGTTGAAGGCAATTCAACAAATGCTATAGGTGGGCCATGGGATTGAAACGGCCTTCATGGAGGTTAGTTACTATTGTTAGAGAGATTAGGGAATTGATCTCGGACATGGAGGTCTCCTTTATGTAAATCAGTAGGACTGCAAATGAAGTGACTGACTTCTTTGTAAAGAAAGGTGTTGACAGCCCGATCACAGACATATTTCATCTTTCAGGAGATTAGTGCTTTTGTTATTTTTGAGTTTGTTGTTGTTTATTTCCTTTGTTGATACCAGGAGTTTGAGTTTTTGCCTTTTTGCTTTTTTTTTTTTTGTATTTGTCTTTTTTTTCTCTCTAGTTGTCTTTGCTTCTTTTTGGCCTAACCCTCTTAAGCCTTTTGTATTGATTTCTGCATTTTTCTTCCTCTTAATATAGTTTACTGTTACCATTAAAAAAAAAATTAAATTAGCCTATTTTTAAAATTAAAAGACTAATCTCACCTACTCTCTTGAAAAGAATTGTGGTTAGTGAATTTTAATTAATCGTAGACTAATAGTAATTTATCATCAATAAAATTGAGTAAGGGCGCAAAGGCCCAAAGCCCTATGGAACCTTATTTATTTGTTAGACCTAAGCCCAAGTTCAAATAATTAGGGCCCACGTAGACCTAGTCTAAGCACGGGACATACCATTGTATTAGGAATCCTAGCCTGAATGTAATTACAATTCAACTGGCCTGCCTGAGTTGCACCCCTAGCTTTAGAGTAGTTCGCGGGTTCAAAGTTGAAAGTACTCAAGCCCATTCTAAACAAACGGGTTTGAACATGTTTATTCATTTAATGGGCCGAGATGGCTCATTTTGTGAGCCTGTTATTAATTAATTTGCAGGATTGGGCTTTTAAGTAAGCCTATGAAAACTAATTATGCTCTATCTAACTTTTTTAATATTCTGACAATTTTATGAAACATAGAAATTTTTACAGTAAAAAATTATGAATTGTAATATAAGATACATGTCACTAGAGAATACTTACGAACATGAAGTTCATCTTAGGTATATCCTTGTGTGTATCCTCGTTTTGATTTTCTTCCTTATAATAATTTAGAGATTTTATAAAGTTTTATACTAATTTTCAAATTTTTGACTTTGAAGGGTCTAAAATTCAATGAAAATGACCGCTACTTTTGAAAAATATGCTTACCCTAGCTTTTTCAATCTTTTCCTATTTTCTTGTTTTTCTTTTGATTTTTCAAAAAAAATAAAAATAAAGAAGAAGAGAGAGAGAATGCGTATTGCCAATACGTAATTTGGTTCCCTGAGAAAAAAAATTTAGTAGCTTAATCTCAAGAAAAATATTTGGTAGATATGTAATCATTTCAGCCTTTGATTTTACTATAATAAATTCAATTCTTATGGTTTTTTTAAGAATTTTTTTATAAGAAAAATGCGATACCAGCAGTTTCCCATGCGTAAATTCAAGAAACTACCATCCTTTATGAAGTCATTTCAGTAAAGGGCCTTTAAAAATATAATGCTTCACAAAGACCCAATTAAAAGTTCATGAAAATGCCATATGCAGTGTGGAAGCTCTTAAACTTCTAATATCTCAAAACTTCTAATCGATAATGAAATTGTTTCAGAAATTAAAATTTTATAAGGTTCTTTCAGAATCTGATTTGGGCCTAACATGAGCCCAAAAGAATCATTACTACTATAGTACTATCAAAAGTGTAAAGGGATCCAATTGGTTCAGGTATACACCATTCATATATTAATAATAAGCAATTATCTATAAAAGTGTAATATGCATGGGTAATTCAGTTGGTCTAAACTTATAGAATTATAATAGTGGTTTGGAGTTTGACTTCACCCAAACTTACCTGAGGTACAAGATTGATGGGTAATGCTAGTAAAAACTTAAAAATTAATCCAAAATAGTTTAAATAGAAAGCAGAATTTTAAAAACTGATCTGATAGGTTTAAAATATTTGATATATCTTTGTCATATTAGTAAACTTGAAAACATATAGATTTTATGACTGAATTTAGTAAGTTGTAAGAATTTCGTGCATCCTTATCATATATTATCTAAAAATAAGAGAAATTCATTTAAAAGCTATTAAAAATAGAAAAAGAGATTTCATATTCAAATTTAGTGAGCTTGAAAGATTTTGCCCATCTTTGTTCATATGATTTTGCCCATACTCAAACTAACATTGTCTTCAGCCAAAGAAAGCCTGAGCACGAAAAAGCCCAAATGCACAATTTGAATTTGGATTGTACTTTGAGCCTTACATATACAACTTGTTCTGCTCAGATCTGCCCAAATTGGGTAAAGCAGCCTAAGCGAATCCTGGGTTTAGGCCCCTTAATTGTAAATAGAGCAGGCCTGATTGTTCCAAAGCTTGGCTTGGGCTATGTAAATTGCAGTTGTATCCAAATAATCACGCACGGTCATTAATTAACAAATTCAAGAAGAGGTCTGAATAGGGAGATTTACCGTATCTCAAGAAGATTAGTCGAATACTTTAAAAAAAAATCTGGACATCATAGTCATAAAAAAAAAGTCCATATGAACATTGACGTACTAATATTGTCCACCACCCAAATCTAGGTCCAATCTTGGACACCCACAATTGGGCATAGAAATTTGACCAGTACTTAGACAAACTAGAGCTGCAAAACTAAATGGATGGATAAAAATGTTGAAGGTTGTTAATTTATAGAGTCTACTAATTAGGCCTACATGCCTTTAGAATCATTAAAAGAGTACACCATGTTAGATTAAGTGGGAATTACGATTTTAAATTGAAAAATAAGTTTTATTCAATTGTGAATTTTTTTGAGATGTACTTAGTCAAATAGATTGACTTCTTTCTATTTAGGCCAAAATAGGTCTAACTTGATAGACAATTTAGTTAAATATAAAAAAGTTGATCTTTTGTTTTACTAGAATGCATCAATAGAATAAAGAACAAAAGACTTTGTTCTAATGGATTTAGAGGACTAAAAATGTTTCTTTAATATCAATTCATCAGAATTACAAATCATATCAATTGAGTTTAAGAATGTTAGGACCATTTTTAGGAAAATGTCATTTACACCAATGTTTTTAATAACAAGTGATGTTAGTGTATTTTTTTAGTTTTTAGATGACTACTTATAGATAAAAAAATAAAGTGGGTATCCCTAGTTATCTAACACATTAATGTCTTTATCATTTTTTCTAATTGTAATTATTCCTGAAAAATACTTTATTTAACATGTAAGAAAATAAGTTTACATTTCTTCAGTAGGAAGGGTAAGAAAAGAGAAAAAAATAGATTAAAAGGTCATCCACTCACCTGTTTTCTACAATTATGCCATGTTTGATTAAAAGAACAAGTGAAAATTAAATAAAATAGACTGAGTAGGACTTGATTTAGATGGTAAAATATGTATCAAAAATTGTACATGGATCCATCGACCCAGAGAGAGAGAGAGAGAGAGACCTAGAGAGAGAGAGAGAGAGAAGGAGGTAGGTGTTTGTAGGGCAGTCAAGTCAAAGGAATCATTACATTAGGTTTAGTTTGTGCTCTTGGAATGTTCCTTCAATTGTTTATGCTCATGTGACTCAAATCTCCAATTCCAAGCTAAGCCAAGTGGGTCAATGCCACCACTTCTTGTTTTTTCAATGGTTGGTGTGGAAAACCCTAAATCCGTAGGCAACAAATAAAGAAAAGTTGGTAAAGATTGACAAAATTAAACAAGTAAATTCAAACTCAGAGAAAAAAAAGGACATTTGGATCTTAGAGTCTTAAGACAATGACAGTGCAACTAGCAAGTCTAATCAAGATTTGTTGTTGTTTTTTTTTTTTTTTTTTAATGTTTGATTCATTTAAGGACCTATCAAGTTAATTCGAGGATAATTTTCTAAAAAAAATTTTTTTTTTTAAATTTACGTGTGAAAAACTGCTGAAAACCTACTGTAAGAAAATAAATTATTTGTCGATACTTTTCATTTAATTCTAGACCGCATAACATGTGTATATAAAGATAATGAATAGATTTAAGATATCATTTTAGAAAAAAAATAAATGTTTTGTCCATGTTTTTCCATTTAATTCTACACAGCATAACGGGTACATACACAGTAAAAACTCTATAAAGTAATACGGTTGGAATTAGGTGTAAATATTACATTAGGGAGAATATTACATCAGAGAGACTATTTTCTTTCTAAAGCAATACGATCTGAACCGATTGCCGATACTAATTTAGACAAGTTATAAGTTTATAGAGTATTACATTATAGAGGCTTTACTTTATAATGATTCAGAGAGGTCATACCTCTTTTTCCTTTTTTAATTATAAGACCTACCTAGATGCGTGTTAATCATTGGAAAATAGATGAATAAGAAGATAATGAATTAGAAGGCTAATCACATTTCATTATCATGATAAAAGATATAGAAGTATAAAATTCAATAGTTTTATAGGCTTTAAATAATATAATTATTAAGTTTGAAAATTCAACTGTGCAATAGTTGGTTGGGTGACCATTTTGAATATATATATATATATATATAGAAGAGTACTTATTTGATGCAGATTAATAACTACGGTTGAATTGGATCAAACTATTGACTACAATAACCTCATATAATGAATCCAAACCTAATTCTCTCAATGTATTTCCACATGCCTACTTATGACTGCCGTCTGCCATCGATGGGTCAAAAATCGGGTCGTACCAATGGATGTATAGAAGTCCACACAAGGAATGAGAAGGTTAAGTTGATCAATATTGGAATTCGGGTTCAACATTTGACCCGACATTATGGAAGATTCTATCTAGTCGTTATCATAATTATAGAATTAGAGAGAGCAAAAATAAAAATGAAAATATTGTGGATTATATCAATACCACACAATGTGAAATTAATGTACCATCATAGTTTCACCATCTTGATGGTAAGCTTAGAAAAGGTTAATAGTCTTCTCATATTATAATTTATTTAATAGTTGATACGGAGACGGGTGTTTTTAACAATAAAGGAAAATAAGTGTATTCTTTATCTCTTAAGTGATGTCAAATGAATGAAAAGACAAGTTTAGTATTTCCAACGCCGGTGTCCTTGTCGATTCAATATTTTCAATTGTTTGATAATACTATTAGTGAGAAAGCACATCAATCGGTGTATAACAATGAAATAGTGACTATTAGATTTTTAGAACTAATTGATCATAACCATAGTTTAAGAACACGAAAAAACACAAATCCGGTTGAATTATTTCAACTTGATGGGATTCAAGTTAAATGAGTTTTATCGAATTTTTTGAGTCAAGTTGGAAAGAAGAAAACTTCGACTAAGTTAATCAACTCAATAAAACTTTGAATTAAATCTGAATTTCAAGCTTTTGAACTGCAGGTTAAGACCGAATGATACTATATTTCAATAACAATTGTTTGAGACTATATTATGTCCCTTTTGGACCAATTTTAAGTGGACATGAAAATTGGAACCAATCTAAACCATGTAAGTGAGGATACTTGGGGGTGGAAAACTAAGCAAAATGTCAAACAATATCATTGAAAAATTAATTTGTCAACTTGTGGATTGTTAAGATACATTAGGGTTTTTTAAGATACTTTGTTGATCTCTTTTAACTTTTTAGATGATGGAACAATTGTTGTCTTAACATGCCGACCACTCTAATCACGAAATTTATAAATTTGCAAATGTACAAAGCCTAGATGTGAGCTCTTAATTGGCTTTGCTTAGTAAATATGTTTAGCTCCTTAAATGATTTAAACTTTAAAGTGAAATCTCACTGCACTGAGATTCCAAAGCTGTAACCCTAGGCATCACGGGCATGAATTTTCAAGTTGAAAAATCGAAAGGCTGGTCATGTCTCCAATGGACACAAACTAAACCTAGATTATTTTGACTGTGACTTTAATAAAAGGTTAAATTGTAAAGAAGATACGAAGAGCAAAAGTAAGTAATTTCTTTTTCCTTTGTTACAGTATTTACTTTTATCTTTTTACAAGCCGCCTCCCCCCCCGCCCCTCCCCACAACACAAAGCTTTGGTACTTAGGGATTCCAGTAGGGCTTGTCATGGGCTCAAATCTAGCTTGAGTTCAACTCGAACCAGTTTTAAACGATAATGTTTGAATATTGAGCTTGGTTAAGATATTTGCTATATCAGATATCGGCCGATTCTATTATCTCTCCTCAATTTTATTTTCAAATCTTGCCCGAAATTTCTTTATTTAACTTTTTTGAATTAGGAAAAAAGCACACCTTTTTAAAAAAAAATCTAGAAAAAAAAATTAAAATATCGGTAGACATCATGGCCGATATTTGACCGATATAATCAAATATCAGCAACGTATCAGTAGCACGAAAAGGACGATATCTATTTTTTTTAAAAAATATATATATATTTTCTGAACAATATCTATGAGATCGGTGATATTATGATCGATATATATCGACCTTTAAAAAACTGATATATATCGGTCGATATTTAATCGTATGCTTTTATCATATCTGTGAAAACTCTCTTCAGCTTCAACATTAAACTTTACATGCCGTTCTCATTTCATAAAGAATGGCTACAAGTCTACAACATTATCTAGCACAAATTAAGATTTACATATTATTTTGTAATACATGAGCTTTTGTGGTGGGTAAGTGGAACTATAATATTAAATTCTTGGTTGTAAAGTAATTTTAAAATCAAAATTAAAATTTAATACCATTTTTGCTCATTAAATTTAGATCTATTAAAACCAAAAGTTAAATAATTATTGATTTCAATGCATTTTGATAGATGACTAATAGTCTACTTTGATCTCAATTTTTTATTACAAGGTCTTCTCCAATTTTAACTTAAATATGATAGGCTTGTTAGTCCACTAAATTACGAATATCAAAAATATAATTTTTGTTAGTCTAAGCTAAGATAATCGAAATCCCTTTAAAAAAAAAAAAAAAACCATATTATTCAGAGGTTTTAACTTTTAAAATATTATTTTACCTTTTATTACCACTTCTTAAAAATTTTAAAAACATGATTTGAATTTTAAAATACTATTCAATGAATTTTTTTTTCATTCACATGTACATGTTCTTCTCCATCCATTCGGCAAAGTCCAAAGTAGATTTCGCTTTCACTGCTAAATCTAAATATAAGGGCATAATCGTTATTTTCAATATTTTGATATGTTATGTTTAAAGTATTGGGTCATCCATTTCGAATAAACATAAAATTTTTTTTTGGAGATTTCTGTATAGTACGAAATCATTTAAAATATTAAATGATAAAAACAAAAAACTTATAATTTTAAATATAAAATAGTGATTGTTAGGGGTGAAACTTGGGTCGGGTTTTAATGTAACCTGCATGATCTGACACGAGAAATCATTGGGTTTGGATTATGTTTTTGAATATCTCGAGTCCAGTTGGGTTGGGAAAAATAAACCTGCATGAAATTCGAATCGAGTCGGGTTGAGAAATTTGAAAGCAACTCAACTTGACCCGAGTGTACCAAGTTATAAAACAACACTCGGGTTGAGTCGGGTCAGAAATTCAAGTAGGGTCTGGTTCACTAACTTGGGTCAGCAATTCAAGTCGGGTCAAGTCGGGTTCAATAATTTTTGGCATAGGTAGGGTTGGTTTATTGAAACCCGACCCGAGTTTCTACCCTAGTGATTGTCTAAGGTTTGTACGGAGTTGCATATATTCGGAGCTTTACTAATACCCTTGCATTCAGAGAGAGAGAGGTGGAATTCGGAGATTTTATGGTAAAAAAAATAAAATAAATAAATATATAATATATATATATATATATATAATAGTGATTTAATGATAAAATATTTTTAAATGAATTTAATTTATACAATTGTTTAATTAAAAACTCTATAGTAGATAAATATTTTAATTGAAAAATCTAGAAAATGTTTGGACATTTTTGTGCTCGAACGTAAGATCTTTTGTGGGGCTCAAATTATTTTGAATCCAGTCTTTTAAATTTAGATTCAAGATTTTATAATTTTATTAAATATAAAGGTCAAATTATTTATTCAATAGTTTATTTTTAATCTTAAAATAAATAATCAATAAGTGACATGATATAATTAATTTTATTTTTTTAGTATAAATGTAAAATAGTTCTACAATAATTTATTCATTTATATTAGTTTTATAATTATAAAATACAATCTACTGTGTGACAAAACTAATCAAATATCTGGCTCTTCATGAGTTCAACCCCGCGTCTGCCAGACCGGCTCCATTTTAAGAGAGAGATGAACATTGAAAATGAAGCAGACGTGGGAGTAGATTAGATGACAGCTCAGAGATGAAGAAGATCAAGTTTATGTTTTGAGAAATATTTAAATTTTGAAATTGTATCTTAAATTTCTTTTTTTTTTTAATATAATTTTAAACCTTATAATCATATATAGTAAAACAAAAATATAGGTTTTTAAAATTTAAAATAAACCTCAAGAATAAGACTAGAAGTCCGTCTCAAGAAGCAAGAGTTCAGAATTCAAATCACATTCCACCGAAAGACCACTTTCCGTAATTTTATGATGTATATATGGATTGAGAGACTTGTAATGTATTAAGGAAGGCGCGACTTACCGACACCCAGATTTCCTACCTCTACACACCCGATTTCGAATTTTCCAGTGAAATTACCATTCTACCCCTGCGTTTTTACTCATCCGAAACGAACTGCCTGTTCATTCGGCATTCATTCGAATGAATAAAGTCATCCGAATGAATGCCGAAGTGTAAATTTAATTCATTCGAACGAATGGGCAGAACAGAGTTCATTCGTTTGAATGACAGGTTGGTTCATTCGAACGAATTTATCTGAGAGCAATGGTATTTTATATTCCTTCTCTCGAATGTCATTTGTTCGGATGAACCAACTCCTTCATTCAAACGAATGACATTTATATGTTCATTCATTCGAACGAATTTATTTGAGAGCAATGGTATTTTACAATTGTTCACTCGAATGTCATTCGTTCGAATGAACGAACCTGTTCATTCGAACGAATGACATATATATGCTCACTAGTTTGAATGAACATATATAAGTTCATTTGTTCGAATGAACGGGTTAGTTCATTCGAACAAATGAGAACGTATATAAGTGATCCTCCACGAAAGTCCACTTATTTCATTCTATTCAAATCCTTAAACCGTCGTTTCCCTCTCCTCTCCCTTCTCCCTTCTCCCTTGAACCCCTTTCTCAATCCCTTATCCCTTAAACCCCATTTTCAACCCCCCTCTTCAATCCCATACCCTTAAACCCCTTTTCACCCTTAAACCCCATTTTCAACCACTTTTTTCAAAGACTTCTCCCTTCAACCTCATTTTCATCCCCATCTTCAACTCTCTTTTCAATTCCAAACCCTTGAACCCCTTTTCAATCTCAAACCCTTAAACTCCATTTTTGAACCACCTTTTTTCAAAGACTTCTCTCTAAATCCAATTTTCAATCCTAAACCCTTAAACCTTTTTTTTTTTTTTTCAATCCTTTCTCCCTTAAACCTTTCTTTAAACACACTCTCTGAATCTCTTCTCTCATTTCGAAGTTGTCTCTCTCAAGCTAATGTCTGCATCTCTTATTTTGAATCGAAGGTAACTCTCTCCTATCTTATTTTTTCTAGAAATCATTATTATTAGTGTTTTAGAGGTAGTTTTGAATCCTCAAGTGGCATGAAGTTTATTGAGAGATGTTTTTCAAGCTGTGAGGACTTTATAAATTATGTTAAGAATATTGCTTTTGAACAAGGATTTGTATTTACCATAAATAAATCATGTAATAAGGAAAATAAATTAGTCTTTGGCTGCGATAGAGGAGGTAAATATTGCAGCACAGTTAGCTTGGAAGATGATGAGAGAAAAATGAAGCATACTCTCGCCAATACAATTGTCCTTTTGAAGTGAAAGGAAAACAGATTGTTGATGGGTCATGGAAGTTGACCATAAAAAATTTAAAGTACAATCATGATATATCGAATTTATTATTAGGTCATCTAAATATAAGATATTTTTCAGATGATGAGAAAAGAATGATCATTGAAATGAGGAGTAGCAATATACCATAACGGTAAATTTTGACGACCCTTAGAAATAAAAATTCAAATATTGGAGTATCAGCGTTTGATTTGTACAACTTTTGTTTTTCGATTCGGAAAGAACAACTAAGGGGTCGAACTACAATTGAAGCTCTGATAGAAGATCTTAAAGAATGTGGTTACCAATACTTTATTTACTATGACAGTGATGGTAATTTGTCCCATCTATTTTTTGTACATCCAAAGTCAATTTTACTTACCAAGAGCTACCATAATGTCTTTCTGATGTATTGCACATACAAAACCAACAGATATCATATGACATTGCTTCATATTGTTGGTGTGACTAGTTTCAATGAAAATTTCTGCTCATGCTTTGCATTTCTGAGAAATGAGAAATTTCAAGATTATATATGGGCACTACAGATGTTTAAAAAGGCCTTAGGAGTGCAGCAAAATCGAAAAGTTCTTTTGACTGATAGAGAATTGGCGTTAAAAATTACCATTGATTTGAAATTCCCTAATGCTGTACATATTTTGTGTTCTTGGCACATGAACAAGAATATTGTTACTCGTTATAAACCTTTGTGTAAGAAAATCGAAGTTTAGAATGTATTTTTTACCGAATGAAATGACCTGATTGAGTCCCGAATCGAAGAAGCATTCAATACAGTATTTGAGGCATTAAAAAAAAATTCAGAGATGATTCGCAGGCAGTGAACTACTTAAGAAGGACGTAAATCCCACATAAAAAGAAATTCATGAAGGCATGGATCAACTGGTATTTACATTTTAAGAATGGAGCTACTTCAAGGGTTGAGGGTGCACATTTTATTTTGAAAAGTTATATACCTACATCTACTGCTGACCTAGATATTGTCTGAAAAAAGATAACCCATGTTATTGAAAATCAACTTGAAGAGTTCAAGATTTAACTTGAGGATGAAAAGATTCGGTTTGCTCATACTGTGTTTATTCCTTTCTTTGATAAATTGAACAACAAAGTTCTCATTTCGTAATGAATGAGGTTTACAACCAATATGTTATGCTTATTAACAGATCATTTTCACCCATTTGTACGGAAGAGTTTACAGCTTCAATGGGACTACTGTATACACACAAAATGAAATAGATGGATAATTTACATTTGGATGATATACACCCACAATGGATAATCGACTTGATCTCATTGAACGATTTGAGTATTGAACGGGAAGAGGTCTGGGGTTGAATTAGATGTACACTTTGAAGAAATTAAGAACAAATATAGACATTTGTCTTCGTATGATCAAGAGGTGCTTCTAAATCATCTTCAAAATCTTGCCATCTATAATAAGCCAATCAGTCACCCTATTATGCAATATTCTAGAGGACGTCATCCAGGTTCAAAAAATTCATCAAAGGGCTAAGCATCTATACGTCGAGATCCTTCTGCATTTGAGATTGTAGAGAATCAACTAAATGGAAGAAGAAGCAAGGTTTGCAAAAATACTGATCATAATTCTAGAACCTGTCCGAATAGAATTATTATATAGGCATCTTCGAGTTTATATTTAAATGCTGCTCCTAATGTAGATGATTTTTATGAATCACAAACACGAGTTTGTCTCAACTTAACCAAGTAAGTGCATATTCATATCTTTTTTACAATCATAATAAGGCTATAAAGACTAACAACTCAATGTTTTTCTCACAGGATGATGGATCTTACAACTTTATTGACGATTCGACATATAACTCTTCTGTCATGACCCAAGTAAGTTCTTTCTTTAATTGATATAGACATGTATTGACCAATCGACATATAACCTGTTTGGACAATGTTTAAAGTAAGGACCCAATGCACTATGAAAATTTGATAAATAATAAAACATGTTCATTCAAAATATGAAATTTACAACATCTCTTTTACATGTCAATATAAAAAAAAAATTACAACATTTCTCCACCTTCTTAATATCATCAAAGAGAAGAGCTATCCGGAGCAGATGTAGAAGGTGCAGAAGCAGATGTATGAACAGGTTCATCAACAGGTGCAGAAGTAGGATGTCCAGCAGGTGCAGAAGTAGGAGGTGCAGAATGTGCAGATGTAGGAGGTGCAGCAGATGCATCAACTGGTGCAACAATCGAAGGAGTGGAGGCAGGTGCAAAAGCAAGTGAAGCAGGTGTAATGACCTGTCCCGCTACGGGCATGTTAAAACTGATACAAATCCTAAAACCAATCCAATACAATTTCGGATATACTTTTTTTTAAAAAAATGGGAGATATCGCTCCCACAACCCATACTAACCATAGTAATCCACCAATAAAGCAAAAACCGTAAGCATCAGTCAGAATTACAAATTATAGCATCATATAATTATTACATTCATCCAACTTAATAAAATGTACACATATCTCAAATACATTAGCAAGTCCCCAATTACAAAATAAAACCACGACAAGTACAAAGCTGCAACTCTATGTCCAATGTCCGATTGAGGGTCCCGTTAGCCCTTCCTCTATGAAGTACCTATGAGGTAAGGGGTGAGCTCTACATGCCCAGTGAGGGTAACACACGCATCATATGTCACCAATCATACACTGTATATGATCATATGAACACATTAACGTCTATGATTTCTGCATGCATCACTATGCAAGCGAGTGCCCTACCCCTAACACAGGGGCCCACATCGTCGGGCCTCCAGTACATCCTCTAACAAACTCAATACAACTCTATGACAACTCTCTCATTTGCCCATCCGCTGCGGTCCACCCACCCTCGGGTATACAGACTGATCTACAATCGGATTAGAATCCATACTCCTCGACTAGACCTATGACTCTCTCATGACAACCCGCACAAGTACCACAACCAACCCAAGAGTCGGACTCGCTAGAGTCCTAAACCGACTACCACACGGGAATAACCACCTCACCAGTCCTCAATGGACCGCCAACCATACTCATCTATAGTCTCCTCAACCAAGCACCAGAGTCTTGATAGTCAAACCTATAACCTTGGACCCCATCTGTTGGTCTCCACAAGACTAGCGTATCCACCCCTCACAGAATTCTATAGGTCTTCTACCTAGTTAGCTGGCCGAACTCACTTGTTAGGTGCCCATAAATTCCTGGTGAGTCAACACCCACAACACAAGTTTCAACAATGAACCCCAAAGTCATAACTACGGGTAAACACACTACCACATCACACCACAGGCTATCCCCACTCTACAGGTGTCCTAGCCTGGAATATCTCATCACATCACATCGCAGGTTGTCCCCACCCTACAGTGTCCTAAATTGGAATATCTCATCCAATCGCAGGCTCTCCCCACCCTACAGGTGTCCTACCTTCGAATATCTTATCACATCATCCCTCGACCAATGAGCGGTGAGCACATCCTCAGCCTACTCGGTCATCTGGGGAATCACGAGCCATACCAGTAGGAGCTGTCCCTCACCGCATCGTCCCTCGACCAATTAGTCGGGGATCACCTCCTCAGCTTACTCGGTCATCCGGGGAATCACAAACCATACCAGCGGGAGCTGTCCCTCATCGCATCGTCTCTCGACCAATGAGCAGGCGAGCAACTCCTCGACCTACTTGGTCATCCGAGGAATTATAAACCATACCAGCGGGAGTTGTCCCTCACCGCATCGTCCCTCGACCAATGAGCGGGCGGGCACCTCCTCAGCCTACTCTGTCATTAGGGGATGCCTCATCCACCCTGCACTCGGATACCGTGAATGTAAGGGCTTCGAAGACTACCCTGAGTGAACCAACATTCAACACGATGGTCTCTCTTTACGGCTAACGTAACTACCTCCCAATTAGTCCTTATCTGGGACTCCCAGGTGCATTGTTCTCTAAATCAGATTACACCTCTTTCATAGGTGTGTCTGAGAAACACAAGACGGACCGACCATTTAATCCATGCAATGGGGTACAACTACCCATTTCCAATGGTAAGGTAGTATGCGTCCCAACCACGTGTCCACTGCGCGGTCCCACATAACATCCCCACCATAACTACCAGACAAGCTAGGGGAGTCTCTAGATCTTGATGTGGTCTAGTACCCATGCCCCACCGGCATCCCACATACGTTAGTGATATGTATGCACAATTACCTATACGCCTACACATGCTATTAACATAGTTCATCAAATAACAATCATGTGTATGCATCACTATTTATCACGGGCTAGCATGTTAACATCCAAACATGTTATAATGTCTAGCAGTTCAAACTAACTATCACATAATCATATAGCATATTATCAACACGACATGTCACACCATAATCAGGCATATATCACCACATATCACATATTTTCATGTTGGCATCTTAACATGTTATCAATAAAAATAAACCATAATCATGTCACCACACAACCAATCAATTGTGACATTAGATAAGCAACTCGAATATGCCTCTGCGGGCATCGGATACAAATACACCCGGATGGGGGCCCGCCACATAATGGTATCAACAGTTCCCTTGCAGAGTGGCTTATAATACCGACGAGCCCCATTCGCAGCATTTCGTACCCGTACATTTGATACAGAAATAAGATGCATAGATGCATGTTAAAAGCGGTGATAAGTTCCCTCACCTGTGTGCGTCTTGTTGAAATCTAGGGCGAGAAAACGGGTCCGCTGGGTTAAAAGAAGCTCCAACTGTTGAAAAGGGGAATACAAGGATAAGTAAATGAGTTAAAACGGCCCAAACAAATATGGGTTGTAAATGGGTCTGAAACGGGCTGAGCCCAAGCCGGGCCCGAAACCTAAAACTGGGTCTGAAACTGAAATCAGGGCCTAAAACTAGGCCAGGCTTGAAAATTGGGCCGGCCAGAAGATTGGGCCCAACTGGGCCAGGCCTAAGGCTGGGTTAAGCAGAGTTGGACCGGACCTGATCTGGTGAACTACGCTAGACCAGGTTTGGGCCGAACCCAAAATTGGGCCAGAGATGGCCCAGATCCAAAACTAAACTAGACCGAGTCAACTCACCGACTCGGCTGAGTTGACTTAGCCACTAGGGAAACCAAGGGAAAGAGGGGGAAAAGAGAGAAAAACGAAGGAAAGAGGAAGAAGAAGGGAGAACGGAGAAGGAAAAGAAGAGGGAGATCGAAGGAGGGTACTTGAGATCGGCTATGATTGAGGGATTCGACTTCGGGCGGCGTCAAATCTGACGGCTGAAGGTGGAGGAAGGGTCGCTGCAGATTGGAGTCGGCGAATCCGGCCGAATAAAGAAAGGGAAGGAAGAGAGGAGAGGTCGAGAGAGGGGAGAGAATGAAGTGGCGTCGGCGGCCAAGGGGGAGAAGGGGGTTTAGGGTTAGTGTTAGAATAAGGAAAAGAGAGGAGAGAAGAGGGAGAGAGTAATCGTGGCACTATAGCTGCGCTACAGTGCCACGCGGATGGGGGAAAGAATGAGGGGTAGGGTTATTTTAAAGCATTAGGGTTTTAGGTTATTTTCCTTTTTTTTTTTTAATAAAAATATTTTAAAATCTTACATTTTTGAAAATAAGTTAAAACCTGTTAAAATCAAACGTCGAACATCGACGGAGAAAATCATGAAATTTTCAAACATTTTAAATGATAAAATATTTAATAATCCAAAATTACTCAAACGACCTTCGAGTCTCCAAACTCGAAACCAGGTAAACTGGGTCCACCATGGGGTCCACACTCTCTCACTGCTACTGAGGCCCTACAATCTCTAAGAATCAGGTCGGGTTGTTACAAACAGGTGCATCAGTTGGAGGTACAAATGCAACATACTGAGGTGGCTCCAATGGAATAAGTGCAATCAGACGAGAACGGGGGCCAAAAGCTGTTAGAATCCAGTCGGACGAGAACGGGGGCCAGAAGCTGCTGCTAATCTAGTTAGCCAAGCAGGGGGGGCCAGAAGCTGCTAATCTAGTCGGACGAGTAGGGGGGCTAGAAGCTGTTAATCCACTCCGCCGAGCAGGGGGGCCTGAAGCTGCTAATCCAGTCGGACGAGCAGGGGGACCAAAAGGTCCTGATACTCCACTTGGACAAGCAGGGGTGCCAAAAGGTGCTCCAAATCGACTAGGACTAGCAGGGGTGCGAGATACTGCTCCTTCTGCTAATCCAAATGGACGAGTACGGGGCAAAAGCTACTCCTGCTGCTTCTTTAGATACTCTTGCTCGTAAACTAACATCTTGTTCTGCTCCTAATACTACTCTTATCCCACGATCTTGTGCTAAAAGCACTGCCAATCTCAAAATATCTAAAATCTGATTCTGTGTAACATTCAACATTTCAGTAAGATGATCATATCTCTGATCCATCTTCTCCTCCAGAGCAGAAATACTATCAAGAATTTGTTGCGTGTTGATTCCAGTAGATCCTTCTTGAAAAGGAGTCCCTGCCTCGCGTGGCTTGCATGCCTCATGTGCCTCAGATGGCTCAGGTGAACTTTGAACCTCAACTTGAGGTGCCTCGACAATTTTGGAGAGCCATTTGTTACTAACTGTGTTGAGGTAGAATCCCATTTTCTTCAAAGTTGAATTATTAAAGTAATCATATCGGTCTATACATACTTTATCATCGGGGGGAAGAGGGATTCTGCGTTCTTCAAAGAATGAAGAAAGAAAAAGACCATAGGGAAGACTACATCTTCTGGTCTTACGGCATGTGCGCATATGATTTATGATGATATGTGAGAGAGAGATTTGTTTCCCATTTATGATGCACCAAATAAAAAAGACATCGAACTAGGTCACACTAGTATGCCTTTTCTAGAAAAAAAGACAGTGGACAATTATGTGATGGATGATTCGTGCTTCCAATATTAGTTTCTTCGAGGGGGAGTCTTCTTTTCTGTAATATCTATCATTCCACACATTTCGTTGAAGGCTACCAAAACATTGAACCCGTCAACATCAGTAGGCCATGTACTTGTCTCATAGTTAAAAATGACATCTTTGGGGAAATTAAATTTTTGGTCCAACCTTTCCCGTGAAACAAAAATTTCATGGCCTCGGACGGATGTTTCAATGGACTCATCATCAATTTTTTTTACATTGGCATAAAATTTCCTAACCAAATTAGGATACATATCATGTTTCAATGCTAAGAAAGACCCCCAACCTATTTTTTCAAAATAAGACTGAATTTTCAATCCAAACGGTGTGAAAAATGAAATGTCCACGATTTTACCAAATATTACCTTTGTTTGATAATTAAGGAGGTAATCCTTAGTCAAAGAGAACCTTACATAACCCCTGCAAAATTTACCCTTCATCCAAACTCAGCTTTAGTGTCTTATCTTAATCCAACGCATAACTTTTATTTATGTATATATATATAAGAATAAAAAAAAATTTATTAAATTACTTGAAACTAGTATTACAATTTTCTACCCAACTATTAAACAACTTTAAACTTAAATTTTGTTAAAAAATACAATTATCACTTAATAATGTGATATAAGGGGCAAAAACTAATGCATCAAAATTAAACTTAAAAAGGTTTAGTTGATTCGAGTTATTCAGGTTTTGAATCTCTATGCTTGACAAAAGGATTTGCTCCAAATTTGTAATTCATGTTTTATAATCAGAATACTATTTTTTTTTCAAGATAAGAAACATGTTTTTCATTGAAATGACATTATGTAACAAGGACATGATTATTTTTTATAATAAGAGTATCAAACTTATCTTTTTATTCATATATAATTATATGAATGGTAACAGATACAAGAATATCTTTTGCTATAAAAAATACTAGGGCTATAACTTGGGTCGAGTTTCAATAAACCCAATCAACCCAGCCTGACCCGACCCGTATTGCTGACCCGAGTTACTTCATTTGACCCGAGTGTTATTTTATAACTTAGTGCACTCGGGTCGAGTCGGGTTACTTTTAAATTTCTCAATCCGACTCACTCGAAATTCATATTGATTTATTTTTTCCCAATCCGATCCGACCCGTGATATACAAAAAACATAACCCAAACTCATTGATTTCTCAGGTCGAGTCATGCAGGTCGAGTTAAAATCCGACCCAAGTTTCACCCTTAAAAAATTCCATTATTCCTATTAATTCTCTTTTTACATTTACATCCATAATTCAACTCTATTCTCGTGTGAAAATATCCCTTTCATATTTTTTCAGTTGCCCTTTCATCTTTCCTAACTCCTGAGTCCTCATATACTACAAATTTAGACTCCCACTAGCTATACCCAAAAAATTATTACACTAGTTTGCTGGAACACAAAATTAATAAATAATTTATTTGGAGAAAACTATATATATTTTTAATTTACCAAGCGCTTTATGTCTTGATATTTGTAGTTGGAGACGATTGCTGAGTTAATTTTTTTTTCAAACTCTTTTATTTTATTTTGGATCGATGTTAGCATTTTGGTAAAAATAGAATATTTACAATAATCTAATTCAAATATACAAAATAGTTGCAATCGGATCATTAGCAAGTGATTTAAACCAATTAGTATGATAACCACATTATAATGAAGTCGCATGATAAAAATTGTAAGAAAATCGAACCCTTCTACAAAATCTCAGTAAAATAATATTTAGGCCTAATTTCTACAAATAGGAGGATAAAATTAAAACTTAAAATCAGTGATTTATCAATGTCGTAATGATTCGTGTTAGGAGAAAATCTGAATCTTGATAGATAATCCAATTCAATTTCACTTATTAAAAATAAAATCAAGCTTAAAATCTCATTAGGAAAATTGACAAAATGCAATGTTTACAAATAAAATTAAAGATTCAACTGAATCACAATTGAATTATAGAATGAAATTTTTATTATACTATAGCCCACTACTTTAATTGATAAATTGAAAAGAAAACAAGATAACTCACCAAGAGTTGGAAATACCTAAAGTACCCTTTGTTTTGTGGACAACAATGGTTGACGAAGCCTCTTCATTATAGAGGTTCTTGGTGAGATAAAGTTGGATTTAACAAAGGAATTTTGGATCTAGACTCCAAAGTCCAAACACGCCAAAATTCTCCCAAGGGACCCAATTGTATGGATCTAATAAATTTTGCAATTAATGTGACTGAACATGAACATCTGTCCTTATTACATAATAATTAAAAATAAATAAAAAGAAAATTATATATCTTTTTTGAATTTACGTGTGGAAAACCGCAGGATACTCAGCGTAAAACCCCCACAGGTAAACTCATTACCCCTAGGGCACACTAAGATTAGGCTATGGAGGCTCCAACCCTTAACTTCCCACTTCTTGAAATGGGAGGCAACTAGTTGAGCTAAACCCATGTGGGTAATTACATAAATATTAATATGTGCTTTTAAGAATATCATTCAACTTGCTGAATAGCCCCCACTTTGCAGGTATGCATGAAAGTAGGAGAATAAATCTCGGTCGATAGATATCTCGGATTTTTAAACTTCAATATATCAGCCGATATCCAATATATATTGCCGATATCGACTGATATCTTAGGTTTTAATTAAAAAAAAATTAGGTGAAAAACATTTCTCAACAAAGATATTGGCCAAGACCAAGATTTGAAACCCCGCACAGAAGTATTCTTCGAACCCTGAAAAGTGGAATATCTCATTTGAAGTCTTAATTAATTTCCATTCGCGTTGTGGTCATTTCGGGTGAAAACTTTTAATGATATCTTTGAAGATTTTATGTTTAAGAAATTATGAAAAAATCTATTTAAATTAAGATCTTGATATTTATTTATCATTAGAGGATGGAGAGATTGGTTGTGATAAGATAGAATAACATTGTAGATTAAAAAGTTAGAAATTTAGAATTGTCAAATGCAAATAGATTGAAGTGACTAGGACTGCAACTCGAGTTGGGTCTAGTCGGATTTCTTGAAATCCTACTCGACCCGAATTCTAACACAAATCAACTCGAATTTTGATCCGACCAGCATTTTGAATCCATTTTAGCCTAATTTTAGATAGGTCGGGTTAACTTATAAAATCCTCAACTTGACCCGACCCGAATTTCATGCGGGTTTTTTTTATCAACCCGACCTAATCCGTTGACCCAAAATTCTCAATCTGACCCGTATGATTTCTCGGGACGGGTCATGCGGGTTAGTTCAAAACCCAACCCAAGTTGCAGCCCTAGATGGGACATACTTAAATATGTTGGAAAAAATTATATTTTGTGAACCCATTTACAACAAATTGCAATAAACTTTCAGTCATATCATTTAGATTGAATTATTGACTGAATTTAAAAAGTGAAACTTAGTAGCTCTATATTCATTCAAAATTGTAATTGAAGTTCATATTAATTTCTGTAAATCGATTTAGGACGAATATTTCTCAGTAATTTAGAACCTGTTCTGATCCATTGCCAATATTGGCAGGGTCTAGTTCAGCCAAAATTGCACTCCTTGTGTGTTAGCCTTCAGAAAACAAATTTTATCTTTATATCGGCTTTATTATATGAAATAAATTACAAATTCATTCATTTAACCGGAGAAAAGGGGAGAGTTCTTTCTTCTACCTCTGCTATGGCCCATATCGAGTACTAAAATCCGATACATATCAGCAGATTTTTGTATAAGAGCCTCTGGGTCATTCTTAATGAAAGAAAAAACTGGGTTTTATGACGTAGGAAAGAACAAAAATGCCATCTTTCTCTAGAATATACCATGTAAAGTTTCTTGAATTACCTCTCCAGGCTTGAGTATGAAACGTTGAAAATATGAGAAAGTTGGAAAGTTTGAATACCGTGGAAAAGGGATTGTGGAGAAATGTGGTAACGAAAAAGTGGAAAATTAGGAAAAAGGAAGAGAAGAAAAGAGAGATTTTAAAATCCCCTTAAAATCCTGCTCACGATATCTTGTCGGGGAGTGATTAGATTATTCTAAACATGGAGATGAGATCCGTAACTACGTAAGGAGAAGTGAGTTGCCTTTGAGCAAACCTGGGTCACACCAATGATCAAAATGCCTTTGGAGAAATCTTGTTTTCAACTTTTGAGGATAAGAGAGTTATATACATTTTTCTTCAAATTGTTCTATCAAGGGGATTCCGTGATGTATTTTTTGAGGTTTAGAGGTGTTCAGGCATCGGATTCAATGATATATCTTTTGTTGAGAGGGAAGTTTGCTCATATAGTATTATTTGTTCCTTTTCTTTTGTTGTGTTTTGCTATTTTTATTTCTTTTCCCTTATCTCACAACCTGGTATAATTCTTTTATGCTTGGTCCCTACGCATGTATTGAAATATGGTTTTGATACCACTTGTTGAGACCTTTATATCAATTTTAAAAGACTAACTTATTAACTAGAGTGACTTAAATTATTTATAAATCTTTAAATCTCGTTATACACTTTCAATATGATACTCGTTTGTAGCCCTACGAAGAAGATGCTTCTATACGATCAAAATATCAAACTACATGTAATCATCTTGAAATACTTGAGAAGTTGGCATTTTTCTTGGATTCTCTTTTATCTCCTGAAATTGAATTTTGTGTGCATGTCATTTTCCTTAACCCACCACTAATCTCTCTCTCTCGGTCTCTTCTATTGACCTCTCTCTCTCTCTCGTGGTCTTCCATCCACTCTTGAGATACGTCAGTGTAAACATGCTTTTCTCCTCCATAAATTCCTCCTCTCTCTAGAAATTTTTAATAAAGAAATAAATAGATCAAAGAGAATGAAGCAACTTCTTTATGACCAATTTTTAAGTACCGCCCAATCTGATTGGATTGGATGTTTACCAAATGACACGATGAGAAAAAATTGAAGCTTCAATCCAATCCAATCATCTTGATGATGGAATTTTGGTATTTCTAAGTCATTAATTTTGTGTACTACATCATATTAAATCTAGAATGACTTGGATGAGAAAAACTCGTTAGATTGATCTATCTACTTGTCTCCTATACCTTCTATCCAAACACATGAAACCCATCAATCAGTAGATGGCCAAGAATGCAACTGCTTGTCTTTCTCCCTCCTCTGTCTATCTCTATTCATGTCTAAAGAGCAAAAGTACAGTGACTCAAAAAACTACGTCACTATTAACATGTTTTTCCTCTCTCTGCCCCTCTCTCTCGGCGTGTGTAGAAAACTAGAAAAAGGCTTCCCACTAAACCAAATCACCTTTCATGATTCTACCAAACAACAACTTCCCATAAAGGGTCCTCAAATTTTAATACTTTCACTACGAAATAGATACCCATCAAGCTCTCAAGGAGATGGGGATAAGGAAATACCATGTTAATGACATGGGTTTCTGCTTCCAATCTCCACCCTTCATTGAATGGCTCAAACCATCTACTGCTAATTCTTCACCACCTCCTCCATCCATTCATCCTCCTTTCTTCTACCAACAACAAGAAGAAGAGGAAGAGCTACTTCAGAAGAAGACCCAATGTCTCCCACTTCTAAGCAGGTTTAGAGAGACCAAACCAATGAAGGAAGAGGAGGAGATCGGGTTCCAACCGAAAAGTCTCGATGTGAAAGACGAAAAGCCGGAGAAAGTTACTGTGGCCTTGCACATTGGGCTGCCCAATTCTGGAGGCTTTGATGGTGAGAGCAAAACCTTGAATTGTCAAGAAGAGGAATCAAAGAAGAAGTTTGAAGGGTGTTCTTTGATTACAGAGAATAGGTTTTGGATACCTACACCGGCTCAGATCCTCATTGGCCCAACACAATTCTCTTGTTCTGTTTGCAATAAGACCTTCAATAGGTACAATAACATGCAGGTTAGTGCTCCCAAGTACTTTGATTTTGTAGTTTTTGATGAATATTTGTTTTTTTTTTTTTAATCCTTCATTTTGTCTCTGTAGGATGAGATTAGTTCCTTTCTTTCTTCATCACTACTTGCAAATTCAACTCTCTCTCTCTCTCTCTCTCTCTCTGTGAACTGGGTTTTTCAATATTATGGACTAGCAGTTTGAAAATGTTGACTTTTAGCTAATAAAATTAATAATTTACTTGTTAAATTTATTTTCCTTAATCTCTTGTTGGGTATGCTTGTGTTTTAGGACTAATTTAGTTTAGTTCATTTTGTGTAATTTCAGCTAGGGTTTTGAGAGAAACCCACCGGTACAGATAATTACCAAAAGTAGAAGTTCTAATTTCTCCTTTTTGGGTATTCTTGCAGGCCCTTTGTTTAATGATTGCATTATTCATTTCTTCAATATAATGATTATCCAACTCAGACTTCAAGAACATGCAATTATTTGAAGTACTTTTATGTAACATTATCTTAAAAACAACAAATAATTAGAATTTATCCCTAACTAGAATTAATGGATTACATAGTTGTTTCTCTATCAACAAATATAGATTCACCAAATGAAAAGAATAACATGTTGTCCTCATCCTTTGATGATATTTAGTTCGAGAAAAAATTTGAGTGGTTTGCACTGTGTAAGATATTTTTAGTGTATGGACTAAAAATTTATGAGCAGACAAAGTGGTACAAAATTGTTCTTTCACTACCAGCGATGATAGACTTCTTTGAAATGAATTTCATCAAAATCTCCAAATGAACAGTATAAACCTACAGAACCTTTGACACTCAGTCTGTTGAAATAAAATGGTACCGACATAATGTTTTATTTTTTAAAGATCAAAATATCCAGACGTCTCATCTGATACGGATATAATGTTCAATGTAAATAACCTCTGGAAATGAATTTATCAAGTGCCACATTACTAGTTTTCTTTTGAATAATCTACAACTAAGGTTTTCTATTGCAGGACTAATCTATTAACCAAGTTTTAGGAATCAATGGATGGACATACCTTCTTGAAGTAATTTTGACAAGTAGGAATGCAACTTCCCAATAATGAATTCTATTAATTGAAGAATAGGTGTTTAAAATATTACAAGTTTCTAACAATGTTCAACATCAATTACTTACTTGACAATTTAACTTGATAACTATGTACTTCAAAAACTTACAACTAATGAAAAAAAACTTAACATTAACCTCCCTTCTGATCACATTAATAAGATGTTACTTGAACCTTGAAATTTTCTGTCTCCCAGTGTATGCTAGTTTCTAGTTTATTTTGTTTCCTTTGATTGGATTAGTGGGGTGTAAGCTTCGTTCCTTCATATTATACAACACTAATATTATGAGCAACACAATTTGTTCTCAAATAACATACATTCTTACTGATTGACACTTCTATCATACCATACCTTTTGATAGATCTAATTTTTTTTTTTAGTACCACCCAATTTTGAAATTGTAAGATGGGAATAAACCAATTATTATGCTTTCTATAGAGAGGTAATTAAACTATGAATTTTTCTTATAGATGCATATGTGGGGGCATGGTTCACAGTACAGGAAAGGGCCAGAATCACTGAGAGGAACACAGCCAACAGCAATGCTGAGGCTCCCTTGCTACTGTTGTGCTCATGGCTGCAAAAACAACATCAACCATCCCCGGGCGAAACCGTTGAAGGATTTTAGAACTCTACAGACTCACTACAAGAGAAAGCATGGGGTGAAGCCCTTCATGTGCCGAAAATGCGGCAAGCCATTTGCGGTCAGGGGAGATTGGAGGACACACGAAAAGAATTGTGGAAAGCTTTGGTTTTGCTCATGTGGGTCTGATTTCAAACACAAGAGGTCTCTCAAGGATCACATTAGAGCCTTTGGAAAGGGTCATTCTCCTCATCCTTCTCACAAGGATTTCGACGATGAGAAGGAATGCATCACTGGTTCTGAAGATGAAGAAGTGATCTCTGCATAAACCTTGGAACCAATAGTATCATGCTTAGAGCTTTAAGCTACCTTTTTTTTTTTTAAATCGTTCTCTACTTTCTTGGGTATTTGGGTATGAGTCTAGTGAGCTTATCTAAGCCTGTGCTCAGTAACAAAAAACTCTTGAGAAGTGTTTTGTTTCAAGAAACACATAGAGAGAGTGGTTTGCTAAGGAGCACAAGTGGGAGGATGAGCAGCAATAATCCAACTAGATGGTTTGCTTTAGGGTTTGAGGTAGTAGTATGATTGCCATGCAAGGATGTGAAGTAGCTGAATTTTCTTCTAAATCAAGGGTATTGGGTGACATGATTTTCAACTGTAGCTCTGTAATCTTTGTAGCTGTGGAGAAAATTTGTCCACTTCATTGACTAATTTGGTAATCAATATATAATTAGTTGAAGAGTTGTTTCTCGAGTCTTCTCCATTTCTCTTCTATTTGGTAAGTAACAATGATCAAAAACACAAATCTAGTGACAAAAATGCATGATGATTGATTTCTTGAAAGCATCCATTCAAGCTTTGGTTTGATTTGAGTCCATTGAAAAAAGAAAGATGTTCTCAAAAGCACATGTAAACATTGATTTCTTAAACAAAAACCGTGTCGATCTTTATTACCACTTGCAAAATTCTACTGAAATAAAATTGATAACCGCACTGTCTTGGGCTGGTGTTGGGGTGCGAACGAGAGTCCCACATCGATTGTGAGGGAGGAAAACTAATGATTTATATGTAATTGGGTGACTCCACCTATCAGGCTAGTTTTGGACTGGAAGTCTTGTCCTATCAGCTGGCTGTGAAAGAGTTTTATACTGAAAGAGTAGAGGTAGATTTAAGGATTTTTAAAGGATTTGGATTACTCCACCTGATAAATTAGTCTTTTGGACTGGATACACAGCAGGTCTTGACACTCACTTTATTTATTCATCCATTCAAGAACCAAGAATTACGGCACTTATCAAGTGCCATCGAGTCAAACAATCGATCACATGAGATCATGTGATGGTACTCACGGGTTCAATTTGGATTCTCTTAACCAAGTGTATTATACAAAAGGATGATAAAAGAGAATCATTTCAAAAGCTCCTTTTTCAAAGTCTAGGTAAGGAATAGCTGTTTTGAGTACAACTTTGAGGGCTAACAAACCACCACCACCACTCTAGTTTGATGACACGAGAAAGATAAATAGATTAGATGGTCTGGTTGTCCTTAATGGATAATAAAATTAATGGAATGCAAGTTTACACGAGGCAAGATGCAAAAACAAGATTGAAAGATACATACTACTTTGTGTTTTCCTCCATGTCTTATATATTAGGGAAATTATCCTCTATACACTAATGCGTGCAGCCCTTGTCTCTGTGTGCTTTAATGATAAACATTGTAAAATAAAAAAGTGATTTGACATCTTTTGATTGAAATGCATGAGCAAAATTTTTAGAATAATTGTTTGGGCTGATGCAAATTCATTGAACTTTACTCGTCAAACTGTGGGCCCATTGTGGATGGAGCATCGTCCAAAACTTGTAAATCACTCTTAATTTGGACCTGATGTCGATTTTCTTTTTCTTCAATAAATCAATTTGTAATTCTATTATTACGGAAGCTGACAACTAATAGAATACACAATTAGGAAAAGTCAATCAAATAAAGAATTTCATTTAATATTTTCTATATAGCTAATTAACGACCAAAGGTTGGATGGACAGGATCGCGTGATCGGTTCAACTTCTGAGTTGAGCTCCCGCAAATTGGAGGGATTGAATGAACTTGTATGTTGGATGTATCATAAATTTGTTTCTTGCATTTACCAAGTTGTTCAAACTTTGAAAATTCCATTTTCACTTGATCAATGAGAAAGAAAAGGTCTAATCCCTAGTCAAGTAGTATGAAAGTGATGGAGAATTTTGTGTTTCTTAGAGCAGTTCTCTTGAGAGAAATTTGCAGGTTAGTTGAGGTAAGTCTTTCTAGAGATGGGATTTCAGTGACTTGTATTACATGTGGAGAGAGAGAGAGAGAGAGAGAGAGAGAGAGAGAGAGAGAGAGTTGTTGGATTGACCAGATGAAAAGGTGGAGAAAATTTCACAGGAGAATTTGAAGGTGGAGAAAATTTCACAGGAGAGTTTGAAGATGGGAATCAAATAAAGGAGGTAGAAAAAAAAAGGTGGGATCGGCCACCATTCTTTGTCGGGGGTAGAAATGGGCCCCACCCTCCCCAGCCCAATCCGCGTAACCGACTCACACAGATCCACCACCACAGTCGCAAAATGTACGAAAAGGATCGCAAATTACGGCTCTTGGGCCGTTCATATCAACATTGATGGAATAAAAAAAATATTCGCCCTTCTGATAATAGGCAGAGATTTCATTTTTTTTAAATCAGTATTTACACATTCAGAAACTTTTTTAAAAAATATATTAAGTATATGAAGAAAAATCACTTTATTTGAAATGTTTGCTGGACTTAAAAAAGAAATCTATTGTGCTTAATTATATAATGGGTCTTAAAACCATGTATGAAGTCCCTTTTTTATCAAAAGAACATGAAAAATAAATCTATTGTTAAATGTGAGTTTTGGTTTTTCATAATATGGATAAAACATGAGTTAAAATTTGTCTTTATTTATGTTGAGCCACTAAATATATTGTAAATGATATAATTTGTGGAATACCATATATGTGGCGTGTATATCATTAAGGCATTTTCATTCATTTATGGAAACGCCCAATCTCATTTCATTAATTTTTTCTTAAAGAAATTTCAAAATGGGAATTATTTTAAAACTAGAATTCAAAAAAAGGATAAAAATAACTAAAAATGACCAATTTAAAGAAAATAATATTTGAACATGTAAACAACGGGGATTATTAATGAAAAAAATGACATATCCATAAAGCTCATAATTTTTTTTTCATTTTCTCAATATTTTTTAAAAAATAAAATAAAAAGTAGATTAGAGAGAAAAACATCACCCATATATCGACCCATATTTGAATATCGCCAATATCCAAAAATCGACCTATATATCATTTGTACCGATGCTTTTACCCTTGATATGCAAGTTAAATTTTATTGTATATAAAGTCTCGAAGATGAGTAATCACCATAATAATTCATCTGATTGAGTGTGAAGTAAATTGTAAGCTTTAGATCTAAGTTATGGTATCATGTGCATGTGGGGTCCATTAATATGCCAACTTTCTCTGAAAGAGAAGATATTATAGAAGAGACTTCGCCATAATTTAACAGTGCGACTCTTTACAGCAGCAGTTTAGATAACTATCACTCATGTGGATCCCAATCTTTTCTTTTCAACTAAAGAAAGCAATCAAGTAATCACTCATCTTTTCGGACCACTAACTTTCACTCTTCTTTATTTTGTATAGTATGAATTATGAAATGAAATCAACCGCGTAACCCTAAGCGCGTTAAGTGATCTTTGTAATGGCCCATCCAACTCCAAGCCTTTAGTCAAATAAAAAAGCTAACGGCTATGGGTGAAACTTGAGTCAGAGTTTAATTTGACTCGCATGATTCGATTTGAAAAATCAATGGGTTTGGGTTAAGTTTTTGTATATCTTAGATCGGGTTAGATTGGGTTGGGTTGAGAAATTTAAAAGCAATCTCACTCAAGTCGATCCGAATGCAACAAGTTATAAAACAACACTCGGGTTGAGTCGAGTCAGAAATTCGGGTCGGATCAGGTTGAGTAACTCGAGTCAGTAATTCGGGTCGAGTTGGATTGAATAATTTTTTACATGAGTTAGATTGAGTTTATTGAGACCTGACCCCAGTTTCAGACCTACTAACAAGTAAGTTTTAAATCGGATTAAATTGAATTAAATTGAGTCAAATTAAATCGAGTCTAAGTCAAGTTGAATTTTCACTTGTATGAAATATCAATTGGGTTTTAAACATAAAATAATTGGAGTGATAGTCCAAACCTACCTCATAAAGTGGGAGTCTTGAATTTGATTTTTCTCCCCACCTCAAAAGAGCCGCTTCCATAAGAATTAATTTGTATTTATGAATAAGAAGGTTTGTACATATCTTGAAAATTAATCGGAAGTACTCTAACAGAGATAAATACCTTTGTCATGAAAAAAATAGCCATTAAATTTTGTGTGGAAAGTCTATGTTTATTTCACTTCTAAAACGAGGCATAGAAAAAGAGCCAAGCATTCAGATTGGCAACGTGGGTAGGAAACAGGATAGGAACTCCTGCCATTTTAAGCGGCTTCTAAAGTAATCTGGTATCTATGGCAACATTTTCTAAAAATAAAATCCGCTACTTCATTTTTTCCCTTGGCTATTATTAGAGATGTGAATGAGTCAGCTTTTATATCGAATTTATTTCAAACTCGGAACTTGCATACACTTCATATTGGTGAATCTAGAATCAGTGTCAGATAATATCAGATTCTTAGAAGCATAATCCAATTATATCTTTCATGTGTTACTACTTAATGATTCCAACCTATATGTGGGGTAAATATTATGATTTCTTCCTCGTATAGCTAAATACAGCATAAAACTCTCATAGGTGATCCACTGTCCTTAGGGCACAGCAGGTGAAGCCATGAGAGCTCGAACATAGTACTTCCAGTTTCCTGAAATAGAAGATTACCAGTTAAACTATACCCATGTATAGTAGCTAATTGAATTTGAATATGATTAAATCCATATCCACATCTTAAAATATATTGATGCTTTATAAATATTTGGTTTTGGACCCATAAAGTTAAAAAAAAATTACAATTTCCATCAACAACCATTTATTTTAGGTCATAATACACTAAGGCTCCGTTTGAATGAGGGGTAAATTTTAGAGGGGTTATCCTAAGTAGGGGTCACCCTTGACTGGGGGTGACCCTTGAACTGGGATTACCCTTATTTTGTTTGGTCATTTCAGTGGTAAAGTAAAAGCTTACTTTAGGGGTAAAAAATCTTTTTTGGTAACTACAAGCAAGGGTAACCTGATATATTAATATTTTTTGAATTTTTTTAAGAAACATAATTATCAAATAATATTCATGAAGTAAATTCTACTAATAAAACTTACAATAATATTTTTTTATAAATTATTTTTCATCATTATAATGAACACCCGCATTCTAACATTAAAAAAAATAAATGAAGAATTTTTTGTATATTATTATTTTAAATCCCAATAAATGAATAAAACATATCAACATATCTCTTCATAAAAAATTATAATTTTTATTTTTTATATTATATGAATTTAATAAAAATATTAATTCTCATAGAAATTTTAATATGTAAGGTTACCCCTTCTTACAGTTACCCCTTCTCAAGGGTAACCTCGAGTAACCCCTATAAAATTTACCCCTTATCTAAATGCACCACGTTGAAAATATTGACAAATTTTTAAAATAAACATTCAACAAAATAAATTGCTAATTACCCCAAAAGAGATTATTATGAATCTCAAACTCTTTCGAAGTTTCGAGACCCTTTCGAAATTTGGACAGAATCACTCTTAAAAATAGGACATTTTGACAATTATGTTTCATAAAATTTTATTTTTATTTTTTATATTATATGAATTTAATAAAAATTATGAATTCTTATAAATTTGTTATGTCAGATTACCCCTGCTTACAGTTACCCCTACTCAAGGGTAACCCCCGTAAAATTTACCCTTCATCCAAATGCATCATGTTGAAAATGTTGACATATTTTTAAAATAAACTTCCAAAAGAATAAATTGCTAATTACTCCGAAAGAGATTATGATGAACTTCAAACTCTTTCGGAGTCTCGAGACTTTATCGAAATTTCGACAGAATCACCCCTTAAAAATAGGATATTTTCACAATTATGTTTCATAAAATTTTATCTTTATTATTTATATTATAATATATTTAACAAAAAATATTAATTCTCATAAAATTGTTAATATGTCAGTTTACCCCTACTTACAATTACCCCTACTCAAGAGTAACCTCGGTAAAATTTACCCCTCATCCAAATGCATCATGTTGAAAATGTTGACACATTTTTAAAATAAATTTCAAACAAAATTAAATTACTAATTACTTGAAATATATAATTTTTTAATTATATAATATATTTTTTTGAAATATTTTAATTTTATAATATATAATTGATAAAGAGAGGAAGGCAAAGGGTATTGAGGGGTAGGGTATTGTGAATATCCCAACCTCCAAAGGGGTATTAAAAAATGAGATGAGAGGGGTAAATTTTCAAAATTTTACCCTCAGCCCCTTGTTACCAAACGGGGTAACAAGGGGTAATGGGGGGTACCCCCTCTTACCCCATCCAAACGCAGCCTGATTTTCAAATATCTTTTCAGATCCCCATATACAATGGAGAACACAACCGCTACTATTTGATTGTTCTCTTTATTCTACCCTTAAACTTTCAAATTTAACCCTTTCAATAAAAAGTATGGTTAATAATTAGATATGCCTCAGGTTCAAAATAATAACCATTTGAGAAATTTACTACAAGTTACTGAAAAAGTTATCCATTGTGAAGTAAAAAAGTTGACTACAATTTTAGAGGCGTGACTTACAGACACTCGACTTTTCTGTCTCTACACATTTGATTCCAGATTTTTATGGCAAATTACCATTATACCCCTGCATTTTTACTCATTGAATGAACTGTCAGTTCATTTCGGCATTCGTTCAAATGAATGATTCATTCAAATGAACGGACGAAGTATAAATTTCATTCATTCGAATGAATGGGCTGAACAGTGTTCTGTGTTACTGTTTAGCCTATTCGTTCAAATGAACGGATGGTTCATTCGAACCACTTAGCACAGTATGCATTATTTAAATAATAAAATTTCCTTTAAAACTTTACAGTTATTTTTTAAGCACTGTATATTTTCAAAATTTCTCAAATTTAATATTCGGACTAATTACGATAACTTGATAAAAATACTTTAAGACTTTAAGGTCTTTGACACTTCCAAATGTTTAAAAAACAATGTTTTACAAATAAGGGTATCCCTCGGTTGTGTCGAAAACACATTTGAGAGTGTCAAAAGACCTTGAAGTCTTAAAGTATTTTTATTAGGGTATCATAATTAGTCTGGATATTCAATTTGAGAAATTTTAGAAATACACATTGCTTAAAAAATAACTTTAAAATTTTAAAGAAGATTTTATTATTTAATTAATGTACTGTGCATTACTATAGCACGGCAATAAACGTTACTTTTTAACACTCCAGTATTTCATTCCATCATATTCACTGTTATCCTGTGAATGGGATTCATTACCAGGTTGAACCCATGAAGATAAATTAGTAGTTAGATAAACATCAAAGTCACATGGAGATTTTAAAATTTTTTAACTTTTAAAATTATATTTAGTATCATTTCCTATATAAGTTTAGAGTTTTCAAACGAACTTATCCTAATCATATAAAGTAAATATTAGCCAATTCACAACGAATAAATTCTCCATGTTATTGGTTTTTATTGAAGTGAAGTTGTGATTCATCCTTAGAGGGAGTTCGTTAAAACTTCAACAAGGGGTTAGGTCCGGGTATCTTTTACGAGTTTTTTTTTTTTAAAAAATGGTTTATATATTAATAAATAAAGAGGCATTAGAGGTACAAATACAAGAAGAGACAACAAATGAAAGCAACAAACAGAAATAACTGGAAAAAGACAGTCCACAGAACAACCAAGACCCAGAGGCTCAAGCTAGATCAATACATTCTTTCCAAGCACACAAAATATCAGATATAAAAATGTTTCTGAATTCTGAAAGATAAACAACCCAAGATGCACACTTGGTGAGAGCACGTCTTCCAACCACTGCACTGGACTCAATAGTACCTTTAAAAGACCTATTATTAAGCTCTTCCAAACTAAATAGGTGAGTTTTCCCCCTCACTTAGGAAGTATTTTTAGTGATTACTTGGGCTGCGTTTGGATGAGGGGTAAATTTTGCAGGGGTGGGTAACCAGAGGTGGGTAACGAGGGGTGGCTAATCAATTATGAATACCCTTTGCAAGTGTTACCATTATCTTGTTGGGTAATTGCAATGGAAAAGTTAGAATTTACTCTAAGGGTAAAAAATCTTGTTTGGTAACTGTAAGAAGGGGAAACATAATATATTAACAATTTTATGAGAATTCATAATTTTTAATAAATTCATATAATAAAAAAAAAAAGTAAAAAAAAAAATTTCTCTATAACATTGGATTTCCATAGAAATTTCCATAAAAATTAACAATATATCTTATAATAATATTATATAATAATATATCTTATAATATATACATTTTTTTTTAAATAGTTTAAAAAATTGCGAAATTGAATAAGAAGCCTAAAAATTCATTTATAAGTGAAAATATTTCATACGTCCATATTAGTCAATATAACTTAATCTATTTTTTAAATTCTAACTCACTTTCAATTCAAGTTAATTAATTTAAGTCGTTTTAAATTGGGTCCTAGTCGAACCACTGTAACTAAGTGCATAATTGGACCTATAATTATTATATTGATATGTTTAAGCAAAGAGACGTTTATAAAAGAAAATATCCACTTTTAAAATATATTTATTATAAAGAATTAATTTTAAAAAATATCACATGGTGATAAAAGAATAAGGAGAGTGTTTTATAAAGCATCATCTTATTTTAAGCCAATTTTTTTTAAAAAATCTATATTTTAAATTGTACGGATTAACCAACTAATATTTGACAGTGGAGCGAGTCGGATTTGAATTCACCTACTGAAGTTACACGGAAAATATTTTATTTCTAAAAGGACAATCTATGCTAATATAAGTGAGTCTGTGAAACCCCTACCTACCGATGTGGGCAGAAGTCCCACATCGGTAGTAGAGGAGGAAAATTTGAGGTTTATAAGTGGGTGGCTTCCCTTGTACTCATGTGACGCGTTTTGGGTAGGGCCAGGTGGGCCCTGGCCCAAATGCAAAAACCGTGCAGGCTCGCTTTTGTGCGAAGCCCAGAGCGGACAATATCACACTGAGTCAAGCCCTAAGCCCTGTATTCGGGTCGGGTCGTTACAAATGGTATCAGAGCTCCAGGTTCTACACTTGGACTGTGTGGGCCTTCCTCCTTCCCTGGAGTTGTTGAGCTGGACCGGAGTCGAGCCGGGGACGGCTCGAGGCTTTAGAGGGGGTGATTGTGAAACCCCTACCTACTGATGTGGGACTTCTTCCCACATCGGTAGTAGAGGAGGAAAATTTGAGGTTTATACTCCCTTGTACTCATGTGACGCGTTTTGGGCGGGCCAGGTGGGCCCAGGCCCAAATGCAAAAACCATGCGGGCTCGCTTGTGTGCGAGGCCAAGAAAGTCAAGTCCTAACCCCTGTATTCGGGTCGGGTCGTTACAGAGTCATTAAGGCCTTATATCTCAAATTGAATGATATTTGATAATGCTATGAAATTTATTAATTTTATAAATTTAAAAATTTATTAGTAACAAGATTTATATAAAGTTAGTCTCGTAAAGCACATAAAATCATAAAATTTAAACAAATGAAAATAAATAATTGAAAAGAAGATTTTTATTCTCTATCAAATTTAATTACTTAAATCAAATAGATAAAATTTAAATAATTTTTTTATTTTATAAGTATAATGTTGAAAATATTTCATTTATTTTAGTCAAATTATTTTTATAATAAAATAATAAATTTTAAAAATAAAGATGTTAGATTGAAATTTGAATTGCATTGAGTTCCATTCACAGCTACGAAGGAGATTGAGAAGAATACGAAGGGAAAGAGAGGCAAAAGTTTTATGAATACTACCGGAGGCCAAAGGGTTTTCAAATTTGTCAAAGGGTAGGTAAAATTTAGATTTTTTACCTCTACCCTCTCGTTACCAAATAGGAGAATCCGAGGGTTACCCGTGTTGAATGCTAATGAGATCTGATTAATCGAGGGGTTGGGAGGATCCCACTCCTCCTAATAAAATAACATGTTTGAAGGATTCTCTTTTGACAGTAAACAAATGAGTGTGATATTACTTCTATTCTATTCAAACATATAAGCAGTTTTTTCTTTCTTAGAAATCAATTTTATCATTATTTTGCAGTCATTTAGATATTTAAATGTGATTTTAAAGTTATCAAATTAAGAATTTTAAAATATTTTAAGAAAAATGTGGAAAGAATCCAAAAAAATTAGAAATATAGAAAATAAAATCTAGTAATTTTCTTCTAACTTTCTGTTGAAGAATGATCATTTTGAGTTTTTTTTTTTTTTTTTAATTTCAACTTTTAAATATTCTCAAATTCAATAATAAAATGTGGAAAATAATTTCGATTCAATCCCTATTTCTATCATGTAGCTCTCTATGTCCTTTTTTCAATGCCTAGAGAATCAGTTCGATCAGAGTCCATATGACAAAGTTATGTCCATTTTACCAGAGTTACCCCATTTAACGTTACGGACTGATATGTATCGACCGATATGCAACCGATATGTATAACTGCAACAGTTTGAATTTCAGAAACTTGTTATGATTCGGCCGATACACACGATATCGACTGGATTCGTTTAGCCAGGTCTGGAGTTGGCTTTAATCCAATTGGCACACCCTAATTGCAACCCTCCATAAAAAGTATGGAAACCCTTAGAATTGGTTACAATGAAAACTGAAGCTTTGACATGGAGTTTTGAGTTTTCACATCCACTTCTTCAAATGTGTCTTGCGTCTTATTTCTAGCAAGTGCTGAAATAAACAAAATTAAACCTTTATGGAAATGTTAGGCTGCCCCATTGTAAGTCATCTTACTTTGTCAACATGATGTTATAAATTACTAAGCCTAGTAGACATTTGAGAAGAATTAATTTCTTGCTTTACCCTCTTTTAATAGTAATATAAGTTGTATTGTGTTTTCTCATTCAAGCTGTCAAAGAGAAGCTTTACAAGCATACTTTAATAAGTAAATCCAAGTCAAGCTGAGCTGAGCTGAGCTGAGCCATAAGTTGAGCCATTTGGGTTCTTTTGGTGAAGATTGTTGCATCAAATTGTGATCCAAATCCAGTTTGGGTGAAAGTTGGTTATGTAAAATAAGACAAGAAATCTTTGGTTTCTTTTACAATTTCATACCTTTACCATACATACATATATAAAGGGAGATCTCAATATATTTTGCTTCTAAAAAGTATATTCACTTTAAATTTTTTTCTTGTCTTTCCAATTTTCATTAGTTTGCATTAAATATGGTCTTGAATAATCAATGTAATCAGGTAATATTTCAAAGTGTTTCAGTTGACATTTTATTTCCAAATTGTAGTTTATACAATATTATTTGTAGCCACTATAGTTAAAACAATACACCAAAACTATTGGGTGACCATTTAGACAGCCCACGAGACACCCCATTTCAATGTATGAAAATTACCATTTTGCCTCTCAATTTTTTTAAAAAGATGATTCCTCCACACAAAACTGAGAGACAAAATGATAATTTCATATAAAATTTTAAAATGAGGTCTCTCTTAAAAAGAGGTGGAGTGTCTAAATGGCTACCCAAACTATATTATCAGTATATATTACTTCTTGTTGGGATTCATCATTGACTTATAATGTGTCTGGAGGGATTCAGCTTGAGATATGGGCAAACCTGGTATGGAATAGGTTTAAAGTGTTATTTTCACGTTCTATTAGTTTTGAATTTTTCACATATTGATCAAATCACTAACAATTGGAATCAAAACAAGTAATAATATTTTTTAAATCAACCTGTGGATCAAACTATTTTAAGAGAAAGTTGAGTTGGATAGGGTTCAAGCAGGTCAAATATGATCAAACCAATGACATCAACATGATGTTATGTATAATATAAATTAACTATTTAATCAATCAATTGACAAAAAATATTGAAAATAAAAAATAAAATACGATATCCCAAATAATAGGATTTTGGCTTATGATGATGACGATAATGATAATAATGTTAAAAATATAATAATATGTAAATAACTAGAAAGTGTCAAATTTCAACTACAAAACACATAAAATATAAAATCTTAATAATCATGCTATTACATCTCTTGTTCAAGCCAATTGTAATTATAAATAACAAAATAGTTCAACAATGCAATATAATAGGTTCCAAATGTTATAACGGTTATTGGGGTTCAACCGCCTCAACCCCTATGAACTATTGGTCATTAGGGGTTTCTAAGGTTTGAACATCGACAAGGTTTTAAAGATAACCAAATTACATCTAGTAAAGGTCAAGGTTGAACCGACTTGAACCACTTGAAGGGTGGGATTTTAAAACATTGCCTAGTAAGGAGTGAGATTCGCCGGATTTGGACTATCGGGAAGTCAGTGGGGAAGCACGTTGGTGGCCTATTATTTGATGAATCATCGTTGAGAGAGGTGTTAAAATTTATCAATGACTTGTCATGTATATGTAGAATCCAACATATTGATTAAGTCCCCAACACTTCTAGCAATATTGACCATTGAATCTGTTAACTTCTTTAAATTGTCAAACGCCGTAATTATTAAATCAATCAAATAATTGTTTTAGCAATTCTGGAGAAAATTTATTTATTGTAATATTAAATCAATCAAATAATTGTCTTATGATAAGATTTGGTCTATAATCACAAAGTTTTGAGGAGTACAATGACCCCACTTGGCGTAGGCCCACTCTTTAAAAATTGCATCTAGCTCCCTCTAGACTCTCACATAAATTAGTATATGCAATCACAATCACTAGCCTCCTCACTCTGTTCATTTGCCTTTGATTGCTTTCTACTTTTCTGCTGTAGCTGTTCATGGCTTTCCACCGACGTGAATGGAAATTGAAAATCAATTATACCATTTTGATAATGTGAAGACTTGAAACCATGCATTTTACTTTGCCTAGCTAACTTTATGTGGAAGACAAATGGATTCTCCAATTATGGCTAAGTTGAAATCAAAATCATGAGACTTTTAGAGAGAGAGGCAATGAGAAAAGCTAGTGTCTAAAATGTTCAACTAGCTTTTTGGGAAGTTTGACAATGTAAACAATTTTTATTTCCCTTTATTTATTTATTCTTTTTGCTTTAGATCTTTGATAGAAAAAAATCTCTTTCGACTAAGTTCACATCTTGCACCGGGTAATTCAAATGGTAAAAATCTTGCTCAAGACTTAAAGGTCTCAAATTTGAGTCTAATAATAACATGATGCACCTAGTTTGTAGAGGTTTACTTTCATCTAGAATTTTACCTGATGTTCTTATACTCAAGGAGTGATAGGGTCTTAGAGTTCTCCGTCATGAAAAGAAATAAAAAAAAAGAAATGACCTTTCACAACAATTCTAGATACAAGAGTTACCAAGAAATTTCTTGTATTTGTGAGTATGAGAACTTAGGTATATTACTCTGCAGACATGATTTGGAAATTGGAAAATAAAGAGGAAATGTTACAAATTCTTGATTTTGATGGTGCATATTCTGGGGAGCAACCCAGCTCAGTTCATATAACTCACGTAATCAGTGAGGTTGGCATGGACTTTGATTAAGCCTGTTTGACCCATTTATGTGACTCCTAAATTCAAATTCACGAGTTCTATCGTATAATCAATTCAATTCATGTTATTAGGTTATGTCAAGACCAAGGGTGAAAATCTCGGTCGATATGGTTAGTATCGGCCGTACTTTAATAAAATCAACCGATATCGCCGATAAATCGGAGATATATATCGGCCGATTTTATTAAATATCGCCTATTTTTCATTTAAAAAAATTGTTTCGGTAGTAAACCCGGGCCCATATCTCAGCTGATATTATGAACCAATATTAATGTAAAGAGAGTCATCTATAATTTTAAAATAAATTTCCTTTTAAATATAGTGTCATCTATGTTTAATCAAACCACCAATTATTTTAAAATATTTTATAATTTAAATATTTAAATGAAAGTCAAATTTTCATTTTTATTGGACCCTTCATTTTTAAATAAATTTCTCATTTTTTTTCCATTCTTTGGTAGTTGGAACTTGAAACTGGAAAGACCTTTATCCAAAGACTTGCTCAAATAGTAATATAATATGCAAGAAAGTGAACTATTACTTTATTAGTGCTCAAGACGCGTTTTGGTTAAAACATAAATCCACTTTTGGGATATCTTACCATTTGGTATTGCCAAAAATCATTATCCCATCATTCTTAGTCATCTAAGGTAATCATAAGTGGGATCTTCACCTCTCTACTAAAAATCTGTGCCATCAATGACTTTCCACCTAAGAAATAACAATCATATTTACAAGAATATGATTCTATATATATTTTTTTTTAATTTATGGATGAGAGATCGTAGAAAACCTAACGTAAAATTTTTACGGGTGATACCCAGTGCCCTTAGAGCATATCAAGTGAGGCTATGAGGACTCAAACTTTACACTTCCCACTTTCTGAGATAGGAGATTATCAATTGAGCTGCATCTATTTTAATATGAGAAATCATAATTGTGGAATGTTTTAAGAGTTAAAGAATATATTAAACTAAAAGGTTTTGTAACATTTGAAAATATTAAAAAAAAGGTATAATTTCTAAATATGTTTAACATTTTTTATATAAAATATTATGTGGAATATTTTGTCCTAAACTTCTACTAAAATTAAAAAATAATTTTTCAATTTATCTAAATTAAAGTAGACCAAAATTTTGAAAAATACTGAAACCCATTTCAATCAAAATGACAAGCATTTCGGCCCAGTAAAAAGTAAAATAAGAGTTTCAAGTGACATTTAAACTCACTTGGTTCATCCCCAGTAAGAAGGTTGTCCAATTTGAAAAGGTTCAATGGAAATCCATGACAAGTACTAAGTGTGTTAGAACTAGGAAGGAACAAGGGGTTATAAAGATTCAATTTTTTTCATTGATTTTTGTGAATTTAAATTTAATGACGAAAGTATTCTTTGATCTTAAATTTAAATTTTGAAGTTGTCTACCAATGGAAATCTTCAATGTGATAAGATTCACTAGCAAACACAGTATGATAAATAAATAAATAAATAAATGTGTATTACTTTGCCAAAGTAACATATTTCTTTTACTTTAGAAGGCCCGTAAGGTAAGTATATGGGCCTAAGCTTCATTTCTATGTTTGGGCTTGGAAAAGCCCATTGGAGATGTTCGTTTCCAACAAAATAAAAAAAAAGGTTCGAGAGTGGATGATTCTTGGAGTTCAGGAGCTACTATTTCTCTCTCCTTATTTCTGTAGCAAGCGGCAATGGATGGACATCATGGACACCTAATAGAATTTCTTTTCTTGTTTTTTTTCATATTTATCCTAAGATAATGATCTGTAATTTATTATTGGTGAGAGATGGAACTATGAATTGTTTGAAATAATGTGTAAAAATATATTTGATGTATCGAACGATATCATTTTTTTATAAAAATGGATTTATTTGAATGTTTATATAATAATCATTTCCAACGAGCCCACGTTTCTTCAATTCTGACATACGCAGAGAAAGTAAATCCAAATTTATAATTAGGTGCCTATAATAGCCTGCACCCTTGTAGAGGGTGTGTGTGGCGTGGAATGCATAAAGAAGAAGAGAAGAGTGGAGTGTGTATAAGTGATTCTCTTCAACTAGCAAGAGGTCTTTTAGAGTGTGTATGGATGCACATCCAATTACAAAACTATGAGGGCAGGTGTGTGTGATCCCAAAGTGGACAATATTATATTGGTTGGGGGTCGTTATAAATAGTATTAGACCCGATGACGACTCTAGTTCCAGGTGGGGGAATTGTGATGGCCCGCGCACTGGTGGAGAGTGTGTTTGTACAGTACCGGCTCTAAAATCTCAGGGCCCTAGACGCAATGCATTGATGGGGGCCCTAGGCCCTGAGAACAATGTAAGTGGGCGGCCTACAACCCATTGGTCACACTGGGGGGTCCTAGGAGACGGCCTAGTTGGCCTAAAGCCAGGGCCGACCCTGTGTGTGTGGGTGTGTGTGAAGTGGAATGCATAAAGAGAAAGAGGAGGGTGGCTCCTCAGTTGAAAAGTCCCACATTGCCTGGGTGGTTATCCAAATCTTGGGATATAAGCGACTTTGATGCATACTAGGTAGGATAAAACACCCTACTCAATCGCTTAAGCTGAAGTAATAACACAACTCGGATATCCCAATTAAAAGAGAAGAACCTATTGAATCATCTACAACCAAGGAGCCAGATAAGGAAGAACAGACAGCCTTGCACACGGTATCACAGTCTGGCACACAGTACCAGCTCACACAGCCAAAGATTTCTCCTATGAAATCTCCTATGATTTCTCCATTGTGATTTTCTCTGTATTTTCATTTCCATCTTTGTAAGGTCTGTAAACTTATATATTAATAGAAGAAACTCTCTCATGGAAACCATTGAGAAGAGGATATACCATTTCTTTCGATCCTTTTTGTTCTTTATGGTCATCAGAGCCTACCGCCTGTGCGTGAATCGCCGGTGAAAGTTCTGTGCCTCATCTGCTCGCTGATTGCAGATATCAAAACAGGGTCTGCTACCCCTGTTTTTTTTTTCAGGTCCGACATTCGCGAGACCAGAGCAAATCTGCCGCTGTAGTGCACGCTGCTAGGTGTTGCTGGCATCCTGCTTCCCGGCTGTTGCACCCCTTGTCCGCCGCTGATTTCGCAGCCGTCAATCTCCAATCTGCTGGGATCTGACCCAACTGCCGTTCTCTGTCATTTTGTTCCCGTCTCACTGCTTGGGCTGCTGCAATCTGATCTGGTTTGGAGACCCAACCAAGTGGCACTGCCGTTTCACAGATCCGAACCCAAGAGCCGATTGCGCCCAGATCTGGTTTTCAGTCACTTCCCCGACCCAGATCTGCGTTAACAACAACCGCCGCCTTTGCTTCAAGCTGCTCCGATCGTGCTCTACCAGATCGTCTAAGCCTGCCCTGTTGTCACTGTCTCCGATCTACACGCTAGTACTGTGCTCCGATCGTGCTTCCGCCCCCTCTCATTCAGATCTGTTTCAGCCGCATACAAGCTGCACCAACGGCACTGTTTCAGCAGCAGTACCCTTTAAGAACTCAGGGTCGGGTGCATTGACCGTGAGTTTGAGTTTTTATTCGGGATCTGTTTCAGCCGCATACAAGCTGCACCAACGGCACTGTTTCAACAGCAGTATCCTTTAAGAACTCAGTCGGGTGCATTGACCGTGAGTTTTTTTTTTTTTATTCGTGAGCAGTCAGTCTCAATCACAGAACAGTTCACTCGTGTGAAAGACACTCTTCACAATGACCTCTTCCTCCGTAGCAGTTTATCCTTATCCATCATCCCTTAATGTTGGAAATTTTGTTTCCATTAAACTCACTCAAACTAATTTTCTCCTATGGAAAACCCAAATCATGGGCCTCATAGAAAGTCAAGACATGCTTGGCTTTCTCGATGGAGAACTTTCAATGCCAGATCGACTTCTTCAAACCCCCTCAACTAAAGATGGTAGTGAGATCACTCCCAAACCTAATCCTGATTATATTGCATGGAGACGGTCTGATAGACTCCTCCGTGGATGGATTACCGGCACCCTGTCAGAAGAAGTCCTTGGACTGGTGGTCGGACTAGAAACATCTGCCGATGTCTGGCGTGCTTTGTTGGACTCGTTTGCGTAAGAATCGCAAGAGCGAGAATTTTATCTTCTCCAACGTCTGCAGTTACATTCCAAGGATAATTACTCTATGACTGAGTACCTTCGCCTTTTCAAAAACTACTGTGATGATTTGGCTGCCATTGGCAAATCCTTGGATGATCGCAATAAGGTCTTTGGTCTTCTCAGAGGACTTGGCAGCGGTTATGAGTCTTTTGTTACTACCATGCTCAAACCACCCATTCCTTCTTATCGGGACCTCATTCCTCTGTTACAAAGTCATGAAACTATGAAAACTCTTCATAGTCCAAGCCACTCCTCCCTTCCTAATCATAATATGGCGTTTGTTGGCGAGCGATCTGGCAACTCAAATTTCAATCGTGGGCCAACAGGAGGGGAAGAGGAACTGGTAGTTCTCGAGGACGAGGGTTTCATCAAGGCCGATCTCAATCTGATGGCTACACTCAACGGGGCTATCAATCAGCTTCGTCCAACCGTGGTAGCTCTCTTCGACCCTCACAAGAGTCTACTCATGATCCACCACCTCGAGCCAAAGAGGACATCCGATGTCAAATTTGTGACAAACCATGACACACGGCTCTCGAGTGCTGGAATCGGTTTAATCAAGTCTATCAACCAACTGATGTGACTCAGGCTCTTGCTGCCACTTCTCTCAATGATAACCCAGACAAGACTTGGTTTCCTGACACAGGTGCAACATCTCATATGACATCAGATCCTGGTAAGCTAACCTCTCTTGTTCCGTATCATGGCCATGATCGGGTTTTTGTTGGTAATGGTAATTTGCTTGATATCTCTCATATTGGATCCGTAAATATTGACATTGGAGATTCTAATCTCCATCTAGATCCTGTTCTGGTAGTCCCTGCAATAAAAAAGAACTTGTTATCTGTCAGTCAACTTACAACTGATTATCCATATATCGTTGAGTTTGATTCTCGTGGATTTGTGATCAAGGACAGACAAACAAGAATCGTGATTGCTTCCGGAAGTAGGACTGGTGGATTATATGCTCTTCAGCCCACGGAGGAGGCAGCTCTGTTTTCTACCAGATTTCGCTCTACAACTGATGATATTTGGCATCAAAGGCTTGGCCACCCTCAGTCACGGGTAGTAGAAGTTTTGAAGAAAAATAAGCTTATTTTAAGCATTAGTAAAAATAAGGTTGACACTATATGTAATAGTTGTCAGATGGCTAAGGCTTGTCGTCTTCCTTTTATTCAATCTCATGATGTTTGCAATGAACCGTTTGGTGTAATACATAGTGATTTGTGGGGACCCTCTCCAGTCACCTCTTTTCAAAGATTCCGCTATTATGTGATATTTGTGGATGAATGCACTCGATACACATGGCTCTATCCTCTCAAGCACAAGTCCGATTTCTTCCAGTGCTTTATTATGTTCCAGAAACTTATTGCTACTCAGTTTGACAAGACAATTCGGATTTTTCAATCCGATGGTGGTGGTGAATTTGCTGGCTCCAAGTTCAAGACATTTTTGTCTGATCTAGGCATTAAATATCAAATGTCTTGCCCACATACGCCTGAACAAAATGGATTAGTTGAACGCAAACATCGCAATATTACTGAGTTGGGTCTTACCATGATGTTTCATGCTCATGTCCCTCAACGTTTTTGGGTTGAGGCTTTTAGTACTGCTGCATGGTTGATTAATAGACAACCCTCTCGGGTCTTGGATTGGAAAAGTCCGTTTATGACATTATTTTCTAAACATCCGGACTACGGTTCTCTGCGTACTTTTGGTAGTAAATGTTTTCCCTGTCTTCGGGACTACACTAAGAATAAGTTTGAGCCACAGTCCCTTCCATGCATCTTTCTGGGCTACAGTGAACATTACAAGGGCTACCGGTGTTACTATCAGCCAACCAACCGCGTTTATCTCTCGCGGCATGTGGTCTTTGATGAATCAACTTTTCCCTTCCACAATCCAGGGTCACTTTACACTTCTTCACATGCTGCTACTGACCTCATTGAGTTCTCTGATTGGCTTACAGATTCACCAGTGGTAGCAACAAGCTCTCCTACATCTCCCATTGCTTCTGACACAAGAAGTTCACCTCTCACTGCCAATCCGGACGTTCGAGCCGGTCATCTCTCTCCTGCAGATGATTGTGTTCAACCTCCTACGATGTCTACTTCTGTGCCACATCAGCCTACATGTGATGATCAACCTTCTCTAGCAGAGCACACTCCACTGCCCCTTGCTACTGCTAATCAACCTCCTCTCGCAGAGCATTCCCCACTGCCACTTGCTATTGTTGATCTTACTCCTTTGCCACTTGCTGTTGATGATATCTTTCCATCCACCACGAGTTCTGCGCCGTCTTCTACTGGCATCTCCTCCAGTACGGGCTCCTTTTCCCCTCGAGCCACCCGTCACAGTCATGGTATTATTAAGCCTAATCCTAAATACTTCAATTCTGATTATTGCTTGTTGGCTCAATCCATACCATCAGAACCAAAGTCTATTATCTCCACTCTCAAACATCCTGGTTGGACTGCTGCTATGAAAGACGAACTGTCAGCTCTTTCTCTCAATGATACTTGGGTTTTGGTTCCCCGACAGTCCACCATGAATGTTCTCGGCTGTAAATGGGTATTCAAAACAAAACTCAAGTCTGATGGTTCCTTGGATCGATTAAAGGCTCGCCTTGTTGCAAAGGGCTTCAATCAGATTCCCGGCATTGACTTCTTTGAAACGTTTTCTCCTGTTGTCAAGCCTGCTACGATTCGACTTATTCTCACTGTGGCTTTAGCTCATGATTGGGAGATTCGACAATTGGATGTTAAAAATGCTTTTCTTCATGGGAACTTAAGTGAGCCTGTATTTATGGACCAGCCTCTCGGATTTCACGATCATCTGCAACCAACTCATGTATGCTCTCTCAAGCGTGCTCTATATGGGTTGCGTCAGGCTCCACGAGCATGGTTTGATCGATTCAGCACTTTTGTTTTGGGCCTGGGTTTCATTTGTAGCACTGCTGACACCTCTTTATTCATTCATCATGGTCGCCAGGGTACCTTGTTTTTATTATTATATGTTGATGACATCATTATTACTGGATCCAACCCTGTGCTGCTTCATGAGTTTATTCGGCAACTTAGTCAGGAGTTTGCAATGAAAGATCTTGGTCCTCTCCACTATTTTCTGGGAATCTCGGTTATTCCTTTCTCTGGTGGTTTATTTCTCAATCAGACAAAATATGCTTTTGATCTTTTGGATCGTGTTCAGATGATTGGTTGCAAGCCTGTCTCCACACCTATGGTCACAAAGTGGCGACTCAGTTCTACTGACAATGACATCTATCCGGATCCTTCCTTTTATCGCAGCATTGTTGGTGGCTTACAATATCTCACTATTACTCGTCCTGATATTTCTTACAGTGTTAACTCTGTCTGTCAACATATGCATCAACCTATTGTTCTGCATTTTCAGATGGTGAAGTGGATTCTTCGTTATATTCATGGAACTCTCTCTTTTGGGTTTCGTCTTTTAGCTCACTGTCCTATGCAACTCTATGCCTTCTGCGATGCTGATTGGGCTGGCTGTCCAACCACACGCCGCTCTACCACTGGCTTCTGTACTTATCTTGGTGGCAACTGTATCTCCTGGTCTGCTAAGAAACAACCTACTGTTGCTAGGTCCAGTACTGAGGCTGAATATCGTGCTCTCGCTTCTGCTGCTGCTGAACTCACATGGCTCACCTACCTTATTCGTGATCTTGGCCTTCATCTTTTATCTGTTCCGCTGCTTTACTCCGATAATATCTCAGCATTACATCTTACCATGAATCCTGTTTTTCATGCTCGTACTAAACATATTGAGATTGACTATCACTTTGTGCGAGAAAAGGTTGCTCTTGGTTCTCTTGTCACTAAATTTGTTCCATCTTCCCTTCAAGTTGCTGATATTTTTACAAAGCCTCTACCGCGCACTCCTCACACCACGTTGTGCACCAAACTGGGCCTTTGGCCTCCTCCACGGCTCAGTTTGCGGGGGGATATTGAATCATCTACAACCAAGGAGCCAGATAAGGAAGAACAGACAGCCTTGCACACGGTATCACAGTCTGGCACACAGTACCAGCTCACACAGCCAAAGATTTCTCCTATGAAATCTCCTATGATTTCTCCATTGTGATTTTCTCTGTATTTTCATTTCCATCTTTGTAAGGTCTGTAAACTTATATTAATAGAAGAAACTCTCTCATGGAAACCATTGAGAAGAGGATATACCATTTCTTTCGATCCTTTTTGTTCTTTAGAACCAATCAACTCTACCCAACGTGAAGGTGGGATTTTCTTTCAAGCTTTGCTTGATGCAATCTCAATACTTGAGAATCTAAATAAACTTCAATTTTATTTTTTTCATTCTGATCGTCCTCTCACACCCTGACTTGGTCAGGTTACGCCTATCCAATTATTGGACTTGAGTCAAATAAGCCCACTGCAGAATTCGTTGCAACTGGTGGCCAATCTTCAACGTCTTTGGCTGGGAATAATCAAGACTAATTTTATTTCATCGACTAAATACCTGCTTAACTGAAAAAAAAAAAAAATCCTCCACTAACTAGTAGCCAACCCTCCAATTCAAATTTTGAACAACATATAGTTTCAAATTAAACTAGTTACTCCACAACCGAAATAAGATCCTAATCATAGCAGCATTAAAATTAAAACAATCCTAATACTCTAAGGTAGCCAACATGTTGCTGCCATGGAGGAGTCCCAAATCGTGCCCCAATTCTAATGCATTTGGAATTCTTAAATCTCCCTAGACTTAGTAACAACTACAGCCACTGACGTGTATGGCAATAAGGCCTTCCTTGGTGCCCCCTGCAAGCCATATACATATATATTTTGAATCTTTTGAATTTTGCAACCCTTTTGATCCGTTGACTCATATGGATCTTGGACCTCGGAGTAATCATGTGCTTGGACACGGCTCGCATAAGGTTCGATGCATAACTCGGAGCCCCATCTCCTAATTTTCTTGCACACCACCTGGATCAAAATTAAAGTTTTGTGCACCGTCACAGATGTCTGCATGAGACTCTCTTCTTTCAACTAACATGTGGCCTTTTAGGGTGTATGTATGCGCACACATTCCAATGCAAAATCGTGAGGGCATGTGTGAGCCCAAAGTGGACATTTCATGTTGGCTAGGGCAAGGTCGTTACAATGTCTGATGCGGGGCATTAGGCATGATGATTCACATTCGATGGATTCTTCAATGGACCTTGATTTTGTTGAAGAAATCGCATTGGCTTTCATGGTTCAATTCGACCGAGGTAACTACCATTGGACTCTGTCTAATAACCCAACTCATTTTGGTAGTCCGAGCCCAATGATCCAACAGACCTCGGATGATCCAACTAAGCATGCTTAGCCCAAGTACAATTCATAAAAAGCCTGACCCAAATCCAAAAAGCTCCATCCATGCAAGCATGCGCCCTTATCCCTAAACCCACTCTCCATAGGACACATTGACGGTCCACAGGCAGTGTTCTCTCTTTGGATTGGAGAGTCAGCAACTCCCAAAGATAAGATCTCTATGTTGGCGCAAATCACTGGAAGACACAGTTGCATGGATGCAGATTGTAGAGAATCACAAGAGGTGGCAGTTGCAAGTGGCACAAATCCCATGGATTTGCCACGGACCCCTACACGGGTGCATGCATAAAGTTAGTCATAGGATTCTGGTTTCTCTTTTTATTTTATGTTGAAATAAATCCATGGATTGATCCCAAATGAGGAAGTCAATCCAGCTACATGGACGCAGATCGCAGAGAATCATAAGAGGTAGCAGTTGTAAGTGGCTCAAATCCCATGGATTTGCCTGGGATCCCTTCTACATGGGTGCATGCATGGATAGGATTTTGGTTTCTCTTTTTATTTTATGTTCTTAGAAATAAATTCATGGATTGATCCCAAATGAGGAAGTCAATCCTACATTATTTTTTCTCTTTATTTTATAGGATTTTTTTAGAGGAAAATATCACCAAAAATCCTAAATGGCGTGGCCGACCATAGCAGGAACTTTTTGGTCTTTTGCACTTTTTCTCTATGAATATGTTAGCATTTTTTAAATTTAATATATTCAGTTTAATTGTTAGAGGATTTCAAACTCTGTGGAGTTGTGGGTTTTGCGAGGATTCTTAAGCCAAGGCCTGAACAGTGGTCCGAAAATAAGTAAGTCACATGGCTTTTTACTTCAATTAATGTCTTACTGGATTTTAGATCAAGTATTCAATTTTGAACTTCATTTATCTATTTTAATTGGCTTCCGCATTTTCAATTTGATATTAAAAGAGATCTTAATCTAATTTCCAATAAGTGTGATTGAATTCCTAGGTACTTGTCAGTACGGGATTTGGGATTTGTTCGTCGCCTCATAACAAGATAAAATCCTTTCATAAATACTTGATTGGCTCCATGGGCTCCATAGATAGAAACGTCTTTGGATCCTTTATCTTGGGGTTTGAGAGAGAGAGAGAGAGAGAAAGTTGGATGGGCATGTGGATATGGGAAATTGTCACACATTGCCCAGGAGCCAGAAATTCTGAGGAAATATAAGAGGGAGAACCTCTCAACCTAGTACAACGTGTTTTGGGCTAGGGAGTGAGCCAGGGGCCAATGTAAAGTCGTGTGGGTCTTTTTGGGCTCAAAGCGGACAATATTGTGCTGGGTCGAGATGGGTTATTCGAAATGATATCAGAGCACTATTCAACCCTCTGCCTTTGTGGGTCCTGTGATGTGGCCGAGCCGAGGGCGACTCTCGGCTCAAGAGGGGTGGTTTGTGACTCCCAGGCCCTAACGCCTCAGGCCCAACATTGTTGGACCCTGCTTGTAAGGGAGAGAAAGAGAGTTGGCTGGGCATGTGGATGTGGGAAATTGTCCCATATCGCCCAGGAGCCAAAAATTCTAGGGGAATATAAGAGGGAGTACCCCTCAAACTAGCATAACGCGTTTTGGGTTAAGGGGTGAGCCAGGGCCCAATATAAAGCCGTACGAATTCTTTTGGGCCTAAAGTGTACAATATTGTGCTAGATTAGACGGGTTATTACAAACTGAAAGGCACTTTGGTTCAAGAACCAAAGGTCCTAAGTTTGAGTCATATAGTCACCCAATGCTCGTGGCTTACGATGTAACGACCCTGACCAGAGTCTGACACATACACACACAATATTGCTCTCTCTGAGTCGACATTGGCCCGTACAACTTTGTATTGGGGTCCCCACACAAGGAGACACCCCAAAACGTGTTGTGCTCGGTGAAGGAGACGTTCCCTCTTAAATTCCCCATCAAATCCATGCTCCTTAGCGATGTGGGACTTTTTCCTGCATCTTCCAGTGGAAGCACTTGTCCATCGTCGGTCGGACCGACACGACCCACTATCTCAAATTTTCAGCCGTTTTTGGGCTCGAGGCCATCACAATCTACCCCCCTTAAGCCTAGAGCCGCCCTTGGCTCGACTCGGCCACCATGGGGAAAGCCCCGTCCTTGGCTCGGCTCAATAACTCAACTCAGTCTTCTGCCTAGGGGAAAACCGTGTCCTTGGCTCAGCTCGACTCAACACAGGGGAGGGGAATGAGACCCATACTGTCCAAAAGGGTTGAACCTTAAGCTCTGATACCATTTGAAACGATCCTAACTCGAGTCACACTCGTACCCACACAATATTGTCCACTCTGGGCCCACACTGGCTCACACGGCTTTGTATTGGAGGTCCCACTCAAGGAGACACCTCAAAACGTGTTGTGCTAGGTGAAGGGGACACGTTCCCTTTTATATTCCCCATCAAATCCATGCTTCTGGGCACTGTGAGACTTTTTCCTGCATCTTCACGCAAAAGCATTTGTCTTTCATCAGTTAGACCGACAGAACCCACTATCTCAAATTTTCAGCCTTTTTTGGGCCTCTGGGCCGAGGCCATCACATTCGAGGGGCTACGTGCATCCCTCTTGTCAATTCTAACTCTCTCATATTTCATTAGGCCAAAGTTCTTCAAATTTATGGGTGAATTTATTAATTTTTCTACTATCCTAATTAGCCTTAGGGTATAGAATTTTATAAATGAATTTTAATTTGGATTTTTTCTAATTTTCTAATTGGATCCATCGTAGAATTTTCCTTGATGTTACAACCTGAAATCCCTTTTGTAGTTAAATTTCTTTGTTCTAACCTTTGAAATTAGGCTACAGAGTAAGTGATCTTAGAAGGTGCAGCATTGGTACACCCATACCCATTATGGTGGGTGGATGAACTCAACGTAATCCAGATATTGTTTTTTATCTTAAAAAAAAATCCATATGAAGACCTTTACAACATAATTATAGAACACATGGATCTACCAAGGTAATGTAATCATGAACTAAATTTTACAATTTAGTTGTGTCTGTATGACTAACAATGTTGAACTTTGTGAAGAGGCAACATATGTAATATTTGCCCCCGGTGGAAGAAAATCAAGATGTTTAGTTTGATATTATTATAGATATTTTCAATCAAACCTCTGCTCCTGATAGTGTTTCTCAAATTGAAGAAAGCAGGACTAAATTGGCAGAAGATAGAACAAATCATGGATCATGTATATTATGGATCGATTGTTTGAGAAGTTGATAATCCATCCATAACTCAAGTGGATATTCAAAAATCAATACACAAAGTACGTATTTTGACTAGGGGTCTAAATATTGGCCGATACACCGATATCTCGGCCGTATCATATCGTCCGATATCACAATATCGGCCGTTTTTTTTTTAAAAAAAAAAAAAGGAGAAAGAAAAATATCTGCCGATACCAAATTTTGAACCCTTGATGTTGACCAAAGAGATGAACATTTTATCCACTTTTATAATGTTTTTTTTTTTTTTCAGTCCAAAGTATCCAGACCTCTTAGAGTACTTGACTAAGTCTTTGGACACACCGGATAAAATTAGGGAGAGTGGCCCTTATATGTTGAGAGTGGAATTTGAACTCAGAAACTCTCACAACTTACTGGAGTTCTTAACTGTCAAACCAACCCTCACGTATTCACTTTTATAATATTCAATTCACCCATTAATGACAGTTCACTTTCACCTTCTATAAGGGATTGATCCTTTCATACATCTTCAATTGGTTCACACTCATCACTACTTTTTTATTGACAAGTTTCATTGTTCATCTTCACAATTTCTTGTTGAAAGATTTCAAGTTTGTCTAAGTCTATAAAAAATTCTATGGTGGAAAAGAGAGATGAAGTTCTTCTCTCCCATTGTCAGGAATTTCAATTCAAAGACCATTTATTTCCAACATTGGGCAATTTGAAGAAAAAATTCCAAAGGAATTTGATCACTTTAAGAACAGTCCTTTTAAGGAAGTTATGGAACAAATACTGGTTCATTAGAAGGCCCGAGGTAGGTGTATGGGCCAGTGCTTCATTTCTCATATTTGGGCTTGCAAAAGTCCACTGGATAAACATCCACATTGATGCCTATTAGATTTTCTTTTCTTATTTTTCATATCGATCTTAGAATAATGATGTCTAATTTTTTTTGACACATGGCACTCTAGGATTAATTGAAATTAGATGTAACTTTGCAAACATTTTTAAGGCCATCCACATCCGTTTTCAAAAAAATAGTGTGAAATTACCCTTTTGTTCTTCTGTTTTTTCTGAAAAAAAACAATTCCTCTACATCATTCCAACGAATTTCTGGTTCATTCGAACGAACATTGCAGTTGTGAATCATTCGAATGAATTTTTGGTCCGTTCGAACGAAACTTGCAGTTGTGGGTTATGGAGTGGGATTTTCAAAAAAGGTCGTTTCTCGACCGATTTCTACAAATAAGATATCAAAATTCATCTACTTTGAATTTTATGAACTCCGGGGCTGATTTTAAGTGAAAAGGGTATAGTTTTGAGCTTCAAAAATTGTACCCAAAGAATTAAGAGGGAATGCCTGTCACGCCCGGAGGTGAAAGGCGGGGCCGGAACGCCACTGGTTTTTTTTTTTTTGAAAACTAAGACGATACTCAAGAAGTCCAACTAGGCCGGATCAACGGTTAGGCTCAAAGGTCACACATGATCTCATCATATAGACTCAAACATATACCATAAATCTACCCAACATAATCACAACAGCAAACATAAGCACATAATTCCAACATTGAATTATCATTGAATACATCATCAGAGTAACTACAGTCGTATGGTAGTCTAATACATCATGTTCAAACAAACTAAGTACCACACCCGGTACTTTACAAAAACAAATGGTTCGAAGAACCAAAAAGCAAAGATAAGGGTATTCCTCTCAGTTGGAATCCCAAAGCAACGTCGCAGCTTATCCACCCTAAGCTTCAAACAGAGGGTTCTCCTCTTCGGGTTCATCTCCTGAAAGGTGAGTGGGGTGAGCTAACTAGCCTAGTGAAGGAAATATAATAGTGCAGTTTAAGAAAATATCAGGTTAGCAAATTAATCAACAGTTGTAATATAATATCTCATGCTTGATAAAACATCAAGTATAATATCATCATCGTTCCCATAACTCATCATCTTTTCCAATACTATTGTCATCCAACGTAACGCCTACATACTACGCTGAGACCATCGTATTAAGTCCCGACACGGTCAAAATACATCCTTACAAGTACATCTCCGGCTCTCACATAGCCGATACTGACACTTGTCAAGTCAGCAATTGTCGACACCCATGGTCCAGTAGACGTAAACCATCTCATACATATGGCCGAGTTTTGGTTCAATAATCAAAGGCACGTGGAAGCAGTATTACATAACTTATATGATTAACATCATAGTATTTACAATTACCATAAGCACTTCTTAAAACAGTGCATCATGTCTAGGCACATGAGTTGGTTCATCAAATCTGAAACCACTCATTGTTTAAGACTCATCTCATAATAAAAACTTGTTTACACCTACTGCAAAGTTAAGTTCCCTCACTGAAAATGTGTGGTGTCGCGGTCTCTGCTCAACAAGCAAACAAGTGCACAATCACTAACAGGTCAACATACATAGCATTCAATATGTACATACAAGTAGTATTTCAAAACCATACTTGTTTTCCAAAAAATCTCCAAGGTAAATGGAATTGAGTCTCCTACTTGGTTTTTAACCATTTTAAGTTATAATAATCCACAATATATAATAATAAGGTGCTCAGTCCAAAACTCATATTGTCTTTTGGGCATGACCAGATTGACTTATTGAGTTAGGTCTAGATACTCAAGTCACTTCTCGGTTGTCTTCTGGATAGGACTAGACTTGACATGTTGAGTAAGGCTTCGAGGTCACTCAGCGCCCGACAAATATAGCATCGGCCTGGAAGTGAAATCACTCAGTGCCCAACCAATATATTCGGCATGGAAGTGAATAAAATAGTAGATACACTATAGTAATAAGAGAAGAGGGTTAGTACACTTTTAATTTATCAAGGGTGTACTAACATCACATGCATCAATAACAATCAAGATTTCACATTAAAAAACTGGATTCCTCGGAACATGCCTCGGAACCAGGTACTGTGGCTTCGGATCATCCTAACTATTGCCTAAACTAGTCATTGACTTCGTATCGTCCGAAAATCGAGTTTCGATCATCCGAGGTCCTTCCGGACCGAAAGAAATCGAAAAACGGTTCTCGGTGGGTTTGTGTGTCTCGGATCATGCTGAGTGAGGCTCGGATCGTCCGAATGGGGTTTGGTCCTTCCAAACTCGGCTTGGAACATCCGGCTGAGTCAGCTTGCCTCAGACGCTTCGGGTCTTCGGTATGAAGCTCAGAACGTCCGAGGGGTTCCTCTAGGACAGTCCGAAGGGTGTGACCCTCGGACAGTCCAAAGCTCGACTCTCGGACCGTCCGAGAGTCATCTTCCTCCACTGTCTGTAACAGCAGACAGTGACAGGCAGACACTGCATGAAATATGAATCCTGAAATAGTGGGTTTCCCGGATTCGATTTTCACATCCAACCGGTCAGATGGACTCCTCAGTGAGTCCTCTTTCCATAGGGAGTGATTTGGAATTTTTAAACTTAACAGGCCATTAGATTTTAAAGTGAAACCCCACACTAATACAAGAAAACCCATAATTTTTCTTAAACTTAAAATCAATTTTACACACCCAAAACTTGGCCAAAATCGGTTTTTCTTGATTCTAAACCACGTAAAATTTGAAAAGGAACACAGTGGTTACCTTCACTCGAGTTCCTGGGTGAAAATCTGACTTTTTAAAAAAACGTCCTCCTTAAGCTATAGTAAGAAAGACTGGGAAAACAGAGAGGCAAAGAGGGTGAAATTGCTGGATTTTCACAGAGCAGCTGGGAGGGAAAGATAGAAATTATCTGGGAGTTTGATCAGTGGGGGGAGAGGGTAGTTTTATAGGAACAGTGGAGAAATGAGAGATGGTCAGCCGGCGATTGCATGCCTCGGTGGTCGACGTACTCAACAGTAACCGCAGGTTTTCACTGTTGGTTGTAAATAAGTCCTCTACAAAATCTGATTTTGCAAATAATTCCTCTATTTGATAAAAATTCGATTTTTAACTAAAAACATGATTTTAAAAGCTGAAAAATTCTAATCCAACCTGATAGATAAGTTGGGTTTTAAAAACTCTAGTTACCATAAAAATTTGGAGATTTAAAACTTACTAAAAACCATTGATTTAATTAAAAATCATAATTTAACACTATTTACATGTTTTAACTTGTGTTAAATAAAACAATTTAAAGTCTTCATCTTTGGGATTTGAAAGAATAAACTAGACCATACTAAAGTGGTCTAACACGCTACAGTTGTTTCAAAATTTATTTCATTCTCAAAACCATTTAAAAATATTTATTTCTCCCTTTCGGGGTTTTGACGGACAATTTTAAATACTATTTTTTGAACATAAAATTATTTTAAAATCAGAAATAGAAATCTTTGATTAAGGAGAATAATATCATCCAATAATAATCACAGAATAGAACAATTTATAAAATAATAATTATAAGTGGTAAATTACCACTTTGCCCCTCCAACTGGACAAGCTGGATCACTGAGCTTTCAACTCAGGTTGGGCCACAACTGGGCTTTTCACAAAGCTTTAACCGAAAAATTTGAGATTAACTGGTTTAAGCAGGATTATTAAGCTAGACTACACCTAATCTGGGTCAGAATATTACATCCTACCCTCCTAAAAGAAATTTCGTCCCGAAATTTAAAACAAACTTATACCTTTTTGGCTTGTGAACAAGCCAGGGTACCGCTTTCGCATCAGGTTCCCACGTCTCGTGTTGCACGTCGCGATGTTGTCACAACACTCGCACAAGAGGAATAGACTTCCTCCTGAGCTCTTGAGTCCGATGTCCTTTGATCTTTACTGGTACTTCTTCAAAAGTTAGGTCCTCCGAGAGTTCAATATCTTTAAAAATTATCACATGTGACGGATCAAGCTCGTACTTTCGTAACATAGACACGTGGAATGTAGTAAGCACTTTCTCCAAAGCTTGAGGAAGATCCAACTGATAGGCCACTTCTCCTATCCTCTTCAAGATCTCAAAGGGTCCAACATATCGAGGTGATAGTTTTCACTTGCGCCCGAACCTTTGCACTCCATGACGTGGAGCCACACGTAAGAAAACTCGGTCGCCAACTGCAAAGTCCAAAGGTCTTTGCCTTTTGTCAGCATAACTCTTTTGTCTGCTCTAGGCTGTCTTGAGACGCTGTCTGATCACTTCAACTTATTCTGACGTCTTACGCACTAGGTCAGGTCATAGCAGCGCTTTGTCTCCTATCTCTATCCAACAAAGAGGTGACCTGCAAGGCCTACCATATAGAGCCTCGTAGGGTGCCATCTGCACACTGGAGTGATAACTGTTGTTGTAAATAAACTCGATCAAAGCCAAGTGATCTTCCCAACTTCCCTGCATATCCATCACATAAGCTCTTAACATATCCTCTAATGTTTGAATGGTTCTCTCTGACTGACCATTCATTTGAGGGTGAAAAGCAGTGCTAAAGCACAACTTAGTCCTCAACTCCTCTTGCAATCCTTGCCAAAATCTTGATACAAACCTAAGATCTCTATCAGATACAATGGATACAGGTACTCCATGCAATCTGACTACCTCCTTTAAATACAATCTACTCATAGTAGTCAAAGAATCCGTCTTCTTGATGGGCAGAAAGTGAGCTGACTTCGTTAATCGATCGACTATTACCCAAATAGCGTCGTTTTTCTTAGAAGATTTCGGGAATCCGGTTATAAAGTCCATCGTGATATGCTCCCATTTCCATTCAACCACTTCTAAAGGTTGCATTTTCCCACCAGGTCGTTGATGCTCCGCCTTTACTTGTTGATAAGTTAGGCACTTAGATACAAAATCTGCTACTTCTCGCTTCATACCTTTCCACCAGAACAGTCGCCGCAAGTCATGATACATCTTCGTACCACCAAGATGCACTGCAAAGCGAGAACGATGAAAGTGATCAAATACCTTTCTTCTGCACTCGTCCGACTTTAGTACAAAAAGTCTATCTTTAAAAAATCAAACCTCCGTCCTCCTTGATCGTCCAATCCTCCAAAGTTACTCCTCCTGAAAGCTGAGTCTCCAACTCTTTTGCTTCTTGATCGCTCTGTTGTCTTTCCAACACCAATCTAATTATCTCGGGTTGGAGAACCAAACTATGGATTCTTGTTGTCCCACTTCTTTCGATCAGCTCCAGATCATACTCTGACAGAACTTCCAACCTCTTCTACTGCAAGGATGCCATCCTCGCCATGTTGTTGTGAGACTTCCTGTTCAAGGCATCGGCCACCACGTTGGCCTTTCCTGGGTGATAAGAGAGACTGAAGTCGTAATCTCCCAGGTACTCCATCTACCTTCGCTGCCTCATATTTAGGTCTTTCTGAGTGAAGATGTACTTAAGATTATGGTGATCAGAAAACACATTGAACTTCTCACCATACAAGTAATGTCTCCACAACTTCAACGAGAATACAATGGCTACCAACTCCAAATCATGAGTTGGGTAGTTCTCCTCATGTCCCGTCAATTGCCTTTAACCATAATCTACCACCTTCCCCTCTTGCATCAGCACACAACCCAAACCAAACTTGGACACATCGCAAAACGCATCTTAACCTCCTCCTTGCTCGGGTAGTATCAAAACTGGAGACGTAGTCAACATCTCCTTCAGCTCCTGGAATGCTCTTTCACAAGCTTCGCTCCACTCGAACTTAACGTTCTTCCTCGTCAGCCGAGTCATCGGCACTGCGATCTGAGAGAAGTGTAGGATAAATTTCCGGTAATATCCTTCTAATCCCATAAAGCTTCTGATCTCGAACACTTTCTTGGGACATTCCCAAGTCTTTACTGTTTCCACCTTTGCTGGATCTACCGAGATCCCTCATGGAGACACCACATGTCCCAGAAACTGCACTTGAGTTAACCAAAACTCGCACCTGCTCAGCTTAGCGAACAGCTGATGATCTCGAAAAGTCTGAAAAACAGTGCGTAGATGACGCTCATGCTCCTCCTCTGACGACGAAAAGATCAAGATATCGTCTATGAAGACTATCACAAACTCTCGCAGGTATGGTCGGAAGACGCGATTCATCAAATCCATAAACATGGCTGGCGCGTTCGTCAAACCGAAAAGCATCACCACAAACTTGTACAAACCATACTACGTCCGAAAAACAGTCTTAGGAATGTCTTTCTCTATAATCTACAACTGATGGTAACCCGACGTCAGATCAATTTTCGAAAAACAACTCGATCCTCTCAAAAGATTAAAGAGGTCGTCTATTCTAGGCAACGGATACTTATTCTTAATAGTTACTTAGTTAAGCCGCCGTTAATCTATACACATCCTCATCAATCCATCCTTTTTTCTCACAAAGAGAGGAGGTGCGCCTCACGGCGAGTTCCTCTAACGGATAAAACCAAGTCGAAGAAGCTCATCTATCTGCATAGCTAGCTCTCTCTGTTCAGTCGGCACCATCCGATAAGGTTCCATGGAAATTTGAGATGTTCCTAACTGTAGGTCTATAACAAACTCTATCTCTCGGCGTGGAGGTAGCCCACCTAACTAGTCAGGAAACACATACATAAACTCACACACAACCCGAGAAGCAACAGACCCTACACCACCTACATCATCCCAACCCATACTCGCCACCACACTACCAGGATACTCCCTAAGACCAGAGAAAGTGACTCTCATCTTCTCATAGGGTACCAACTTCTCCATAAACCTCTCATTGGTTGAGGAGACCCCACGAATTCTCCTCTGAGAGCAGTCGATCAAGACCTCAAAAACTGACAACCAATCCATGCCAAGGATGATGTCAAAGTCCGTCATTTCCAACATAAGAAAATCATAGGACAACTCTACACCGCTAATCTTCAAAATACAAGATCTACACCTTTGGTTTACCAAAGCCTTCTTTCCCAAGGGTGATACTACCATTAGCGGGTTAGCTACTTCTACCGGTTTCAAACCCAATCTCTCACAAAAAGCTCTATAAGTAAAGGAATGCGAAACACTAGTATAAAAAAGCACTCGAGCCAAAAGACTGAAAAGATTAAGGGTACTTTCCATCACTTTATTCTCCATCGGCACTTCCTTCTGAGTCCCAATCGTGTAGACTCTCCCTTGAGTGGTCTGAGGACGTCCCTGTCCTCTCCCGTGACTGTTCCGTGGTGGTCCGTTCCTTGGTGCCACCGAGCCTCTAGAGGTTTGTTGAGAACCTCGACCAACAGATGGTTGAGCCACTGAAAAAGAAGCTCCTACGCCTTGCGAAGGTGAGCTTTTCTGAGATAGGGGCAGTCCCTAAACAGGTGCCCAGTCTGCTTGCAATGGTAGCATGCCTTCTCTCCTCCTGATGGGCAGAACTTGGAAGTATGCCCAGCTGGTTACAGGTATAGCACACGAATTGTCGGGAGTTAGACCTACTCGATTGTCCTGTGCTAGGTTGGCTCTTCTTGAAGAATGGTCTCTTCTAGTTGAGCTTGGCCTTCTTGTTGGAAGAAGGTTTCTGAAAGTTGTTGGCGCTCCGGTTGATGGTATCCACCGCTTCCACCTTCGAAGCCCGATCAATGATCTCCTCTAAGGTGTCCAAAGTTAGACCGGCCACTTGCCGCTGCAGAAACAGTCGAAGTCCATTCTCAAAATGCTGGACCTCTTTGTTCGTCGCAATCCAAGGTACGAACTACATTAAATCGATGAACCTCATGGCGTACAGCGCCACTGAGTCGGGACCCTGCTGGATGTTGAGGAACTCTCTTTTCCTCGCGTCTTGGATGGTCTTCGGAAAGTAACGGACCAGAAAGGCAGTTGAGAACTCTTCTCACGTCATTGGCTCGTGATTACGAACCAAGTTCTTCGTTTCCCACCACTCATAAGCGTTTCCTTCCCACTGGTATGCCGCCAAGGTTACTCTCAGGTCATCGGCAATAGCTAGGTGTTCAGGATCTGGCTAATCTGAGTTAGCCAGTTCCTCGCTGTACTAGGGTCCTCTGTCTCCGAAAAGCTTGTCGGGTTTAGTTGCTTGAACTCTTTTAAAGCCGAGGTGGCTCTCTCCTCTTGCGTACGGATAGGAGGGCTTCGCATATTTTCAGCTATGTACTGAAATACTTCCATCGCTGCGCGAAAGACCTCATTGGGTAAATCGCGGGGTGGAAGACCAGTCCTCCTCCCGCGGCAATTGTTTCAATGAGCGTTGGATCCTGACATCTGTTATTTACACTTGTAAATATCACTTAACCATTTAAGAACCTTTTAAGGCAAAACACACAAGTTGTAAAATTCATTAGAAATCATTGCATTACAATTACAATGGTTAGTAGGGTTTGAAAACCCTTAAAAACAACAAAACAAAACTCAACCCTTACAAAACAATCTCTCCGATCCCCCAAAACTCACTATTCTAACCTTCCGAAAAAGATCCTGCATCATAACCAAAGTAAAAGAAGTTGTCAGGGCAAATCGTCGACTTGTGCCCTAACACTCCACAGGTCAAACAAGGTATGATCCCTAGTCCCCCAACATAAAGACAATTAATCCTTGTGCTCTCATGCCCGCGAAGTCCGCAAACAGGGCAGATGACATCAACAGGGTCAATAAGTACAGTTGTGCCCCTCCTGATTGTACAATTCGCACATATAATCCGTCCACTCATCTGAAGTCGGAGTAGCCGGAGTATACTCGGGCGAGCCTATCTCCCCTACAGATTCTTCTAAGTTTGGGATATCTCCCACTTCCTCTTCTGGAACAACCCCAACATGGTACTCGGGCAATCCTACTTCCATGTCCTCATTAGGCACAACTTCATTGATGAAGTTTGGAACGCTGGAATCATCTGAAGAAACCAGATTTATCGGACAGATAGGGGTCCCTCGGTCCCACAACTCGGTGTACTATACATTGCTTAACATGTCTGTATCACAAAAACAGAAAAAATGTCAAAAGCAATTACAATACTAAGTCAAAAACAAGTCTAACTAGGTTATAACCCATCACAGTCCTAGAGTTTCAGCCGAAGCTCTGATACCAAGCTGTCATGCCCCGACCCAAAAGGTAGGCCCAGAATGCGACTGATTTTCTTTTTTAATTGAAAACTAAGATGATACTCAAGAAGTCTAACTGGGCCGGATCAACGGTTAGGCCCAAAGATCACATATGATCTCATAATGTGGACTCAAATATATATCATAAGTCAACCCAACATAAACACAACCACAAACATAAGTATATAATTTCAACATTGAATTATCATTAAATACATCATCAGAGTAACTACCGTTGCATGATAGTCAAATACAACACGTTCAAACAAACTAAGTACCACACTCGATAATTTACAAAAACAAATGGTTAGAAGAACCAAAAAACAAAGATAAGGGTATTCCCCTCAGTAGGAGTCCCAAAGCAACGTCGCAGCTTATCCACCCTAAGCTTCAAACAGAGAGTTCTCCTCGGATTCATCTCCTCAAAGGTGAGTGGGGTGAGCTAACTAGCCCAGTGAAGGAAATATAACAGTGCAGTTTAAGTAAATATCAGGTTAGCAAACTAATCAACAGTTGCGATATAATATCTCATAACACATCATCTTTTCCAATACTGTTTTCATCCAACGTAACGCCTACATACTACAATGAGACCATCATATTAAATTTCGATACGGTCAAAATACATCCTTACAAGTACATCTCCGGCTCTCACATAGCCGATACTGACACTCGTCAAGTCAGCAATTGTCGACACCCATGGTCCAGTAGACGTAAATCATCTCATACACATGGCTGATATTGGTTCAATAATGAAGGGCACGTGGAAGCAGTATTACATAACTTATATGATTAACATCATAGTATTTACAATTACCATAAGCACTTCTTACAACAGTGCATCATGTCTAGGCACATGAGTTGGTTCATCAAATCTGAAACCACTCATTGTTCAACACTCATCTCATAATAAAAACTTGTTTACACCTACTGCAAAGTTAAGTTCCCTCACCGAAAATGTGTGGTGTCGCGGTCTCTGCTCAACAAGCCAACAAGTGCACAATCACTAACAGGTCAACATACATAGCATTCAACATACACATATAAGTAGTATTTCAAAACCATACTTGTTTTCCAAAAAATCTCCAAGGTAAATGGAATTGAGTCTCCTACTTGGTTTCTAATGACTTTAAGTTACAATAATCCACAAAACATAATAATAAGATACTCAGTCCAAAACTCATATTGTCTTTTGGGCATGACCAGATTGACTTATTGAGTTAGGTCTAGATACTCAAGTCACTTCTCGGTTGTCTTCTGGATAGAACCAGACTTGACATGTTGAGTAAGGCCTCAAGGTCACTCAGCGCCCGACAAATATAGCGTCGGCCTAGAAGTGAAATCACTCAGTGCCCAACCGATATATTCGGCCTGGAAGTGAATAAAATAGTAGATACACTATAGTAATAAGAGAAAAGGGTTAGTACACTTTTAATTTATCAAGGGTGTACTAACATCACATGCATCAATAACAATCAAGATTTCACATTAAAAAACTAGGTTCCTCGGAACATGCCTCGGAACCAGGTACTGTGGCTTCAGATCATCCTAACCACTGCCTAAACTAGTCACTGACTTCGGACATTCGGTCTGACTTCGGATCTTCGGAAGATCGGATCTTGGATCATCCGAGGTCCTTCCGAACCGAAAGAAATCGAAAAACGGTTCTCGGTGGGTCTGTGTGTCTCGGATCATGCTGACTGAGGCTCGGATCATCCGAATGGGGCTTGGTCCTTCCGAACTCGGCTCGGAACATCCGGCTGAGTCAGCTTGCCTCAGACGCTTCGGGTCTTCGGTAAGAAGCTCGGAACGTCCGAGGGATTCCTCTAGGACAGTCCGAAGGGTGTGACCCTCGGACAGTCCGAAGCTCGACTCTCAGACTGTCCGAGAGTCGTCTTCCTCCACTGTCTGCAACAGCAGACAGTGACGGGCAGACATTGCATGAAATACGAATCCAAAAATATTGGATTTTCCGGATTCGGTTTTCACATCCAACCGGTCAGATGGACTCCTCAGTGAGTCCTCTTTCCATAGGGAGCGATTTGGAATTTTTAGACTTGACAGGCCATTAGATTTTAAAGTGAAACCCCACACTAGTACAAGAAAAAAAATTCTTAAACTTAAAATGAGTTTTACACACCAAAACTTGGCTAAAATCGGTTTTTCTTGATTTTAAACCACTTAAAATTTGAAAAGGAACACAATGGTTACCTTCACTCGAATACCTAGGCTGAAAATCTGACTTTTGAAAAAAACTTCCTCGTTAAGCTACAATAAAAAAGACTGGGAAAATAGAGAGGCAAAGAGGGTGAAAGGTTGCTGGATTTTCATAGAGCAGCTGGGAGGGAAAGATAGAAGTTATCTGGGAGTTTGATCAACTGGGGGAAAGGGTAGTTTTATAGGAACGTGGAGAAATGGGTGATGGCCAGCTGGCGATTGAATGCCTCGGCTGGCCGACGTACTCAATAGTAACCACAGGTTTTCACTGTTTGGTTGCAAATAAGTCCTCTACAAAATCTGATTTTCCAAATAAGTCCTCTATTTGATAAAAAATTGATTTTTAACTAAAAACATGATTTTAAAAGCTTGAAAATTTTAATCCAACCTGATAGATAAGTTGGGTTTTAAAAACTCTAGTTACCATAAAAATTTGGATATTTAAAACATACTAAAAACAATTGATTTAATTAAAAATCATAATTTAAACATTATTTACATGTTTTAACTTGTGTTAAATAAAACAATTTAAAATCCTCATCTTTGGGGCTTGAAAGAATAAACTAGACCATACTAAAATATCTAACACGCTACACTTGTTCAAAATTTATTTCATTCCCAAAACCATTTAAAAATATTTATTTCTCCCTTTCGAGGTTTTGACGGGCGGTTTTAAATACTATTTTCTGAAAATAAAATTATTTTAAAATCAGAAATAAAAATCCTTAATTAAGGAGAATAATATCATCCAATAATAATCACAGAATAACACAATTTATAAAATAATAATTATAAGAAATAAATTACCACTTTACCCCTCTAACTAGATGAGCTGGATCACTGAGGTTTCGAGCTCAGGTTGTGCCACAACTGGGCTTTTTACAAAGCCCTAACCGAAAACTTCGAGATTAACTGGTCTAAGCAGGATTATTAAGCTAAACTACGCCTAATCTGGGTCAAGATATTACAATGTCATTTTTCCTTAATTCTTTGCGTACAATTTTTTAGGCCCAAAATTATAAACATGTAATACCCTGACCCAAATTAGACGTAATTAGCTAAATAAATCCTTCTTAGACCAGTTAATCTCAAAGATTATGGTTAGGGTTTTGTGAAAAGCCCAGGTGTGGCCCAATCTGAGTTGAAAACTCAGTGATCCAGCTCGTCCAGCTGGAGGGGCAAAATGGTAATTTACCACTTATTGATATTATTTTTTATTATTTATGCCATTATGTGATTATTATTGGATGATATTATTTTCTTTAATCAAGGATTTCTATTTCTGATTTCAGAATTATTTTATTTTCAGAAAATAGTATTTAAAACCGCCCGACAAGACCCCGAAACGGAGAAATAAATATTTTTAAATGATTTTGAAAATAAGAAAATTTTTTAGACAAGCATAGTATGTTAGACCATTTTAAATGGTCTAGTTTATTTCGAACCTTGAAAATGACTTTAAATCATTTTATTTATCACAAGTTAAATTAAGTAAATAGTGTTAAATTATGGATTTTATTTAAATCTATGGTTTTTAATGAGATTTAAATCTCCAAATTTTTATGGTAATTAGAGTTTTTAAAACCCAACATTCTTGTTAAGATGGATTAAATTTATTAAGCTTTAAAAATATTGTTTTTAGTTAAAAGCCGATTTTTATCAAAATTGGATCTTTGTGCAAAAACCGAAAATAGCAGGGACTTATTTGCAACAGTAAATTTCTACCGATTACTGTTGGGACGTCGGCCAGCCGCTGCATACAGTGACGGTTGGCCATCACCGATTGCTCAGAGCTTCTATAAATTCACTCTCAGTTCAGCTGGTTTTACCCTAGGTTAATCTTCACCTCTCTGCTCTTTGAAAACCAGCCGATCACCCTCTCCCTCTGCTTCTATTTTCCAAAATTTTCTTGACCGTAAGTTTAGAGGAAGATTTTTCAAAAGCTTGAATTTTCAATCCAGGAACCGAAGCGAAGGTAACCTTTGTGTTCCTCTTTAAATTTCAGTCGATTTAAAATCAAGAAAGAACATTTTTGACTAAGTTTTGAGTGAGTAAAATGGATTTGAAGTTTAAGAAAAAAAACTTGGAAATTTTGGATCACCTTGGTTTTGAAGTTAAAATCGGATGTTTTAATCACTGTTAAAGTTTTAATTTATGTCTTATGTAAAGAGGACTCACTGAGGAGTCCATCTGACCAGTTGGATGTGAAAATTGAATCAAGAAAACCCACTGTTTCTGGATTCGTATTTCATGGTGTTGCTGCCCGTTACTATCTGTTGTTGCAGACAGAGGAGGAAGACGACACTTGGACGGTTTCGAGAGTTGTGTTTCAGACGATCCGAGGGTGACTCCCTTCGGACGTTTCGAGCTCCGACTCGAAGTTTCGAAGTGGCCAGAGGCTAACTATTGCCCGCCTCTGCTCCGGATGTTCCGAGCTACCTTCTGAAGGACCGAGAGGTTCAAACGATCCGATCTTCTCTCAGCATATTTTGAGACACCGAGACCCATCGAAGCCTTTTTTCTTTGTTTTTCGGTTCGGAAGGATCTTCGAATGATTCGAGACCTGATCTTTGGACGGTTCGAGGACAAATCCATGTTCCGAAGTCTGTGGACTAGTTTATGCCGTGGTTCGGATGATCCGAAGCCACAGTACCTAGTTCCAAGGCATGATCCGAGGAACCCAGTTTTTTAATGTAAAATCTTGGTTGATTGATGATGCATGTTTAGATCCTAAGTTTTAAATGTAATTTTTTACCAATTTGATAATTTAAAATTTGTACTAACCCTTCTTCTCTTATTACTATAGTGTATTACTACTGTATTCACTTCTAGGCCGACACTAATTGTTGGGTACTGAGTGACTTCACTTCTACGCCGACACTATATCTGTCGGGCACTAAGTGACCTCGAGGCCTTACTCAATATGTTAATCTGGTCCTATCCAGAAGACAATACGAGAAGTGACCTGAGCATCTAGACCTAACTCAATACGTTAATCTGGTGATGCCCAGAAGACAATATGAGATTTGGTCTGAGCACCTTATTATTATTATTATTGTGGATTATTATAACTTAAAATAGTTAGAAACCGAGTAGGAGACTCAGTTCTATTTACCTGGAGATTCTTGGAAAATCAGTATGGTTTTGAAATACTACTTGTATGTATTCCTTTGCATGCTATGTATGTTGACTAATTATTGTTTTTACACTTGTTTGCATATTGACAGAGACCGTGATACCATACAATTTCGGTGAGGAAACTTAACTTTGCAGTAGGTGTAAATCAGGTTTAATGTAGGGGTGAAACTTGGGTTGGGTTTGGCCCGACCCGACTGACCCGACCCGAAAATTGAGTGGGCTGGGTTATAGAAATTGTAAACTCGGGTCGGGTTGGGTTAGGAAAAAAAAAACCCGACTGAAATTCGGGTCGGGTTGGGCTGAAGAATTTAAATTTCAACCCGACCCGACCCGATCCGAAAAAGCCCAAACTGGAAAAATCCGACCCGAATTCATAACTTAAATAAAACCCTACGCCCTTTTCCACTTCCATTTCCCCTCTTTTGGAAATTGATATTTACCTCTTCCGCTTCCTCTTCCTCTTCCCCTCTTCCCCTCTTTCAAAAATCAGGCTAACTCAGGCTAAATCGAGCTAACTTGGGCTAACTCGGGTCGGGTCGGGTCAACTCTCGGGTTGAGAGTATTAGCAATTCGGGTCGAGTTGGGTTGACATACTCGGGTTTGCAATTTGGGTCGGGTCGGGTCGGGTTCAAAAATTTTTAACATGGGTTAGGGCTGGGTTTGTCAAAATCCGGCCCGCCCGACCCGAGTTTCAGCCCTAGTTTAATGAGATGGATCTTGAGCAATGAGTGGTTTCAAGTTTTGATAAAATCACCCATGTGTCCGGACATAATGCACTGTTTTAAGAGGTGCTTATGATGAGTGTAAATGTTTATGATGTTGATCATGTGAAATATGTAGTATTGTTTCCACGTGCCCTTGACTATTGAACCAATATCGGCCATGTGTGTGTGATGGTTTACGTCTACTGGAACAGGGGTGTCGACAGTTGCTTAGTTGAGGAGTGTTAGTATCCGCCATGTGAGGGCCGGAGATGTACTTGTAAGGATGTATTTTGACTGTGTCGGGACTTAATACAATTGTCTCAGCATAGTATGTAGGTATTACGATGGATGACAGCAGTTATGGAACAATGTTGAGAATTTATTGTCAAGCATGAGATATCATATTGCAAATGTTGATTATTTAACTAACCTGATGTTTCATTAGACTGCACTGTTATATTTCCTTCACTAGGCTAGTTAGCTCACACCACTCACATTTCAGGAGATGTGTTCGAGGAGGAGAACCCTTCGTATGAAGTTTAAGATGGATAAGCTGCTGCGTTGCCTTGGGATTCCCACTGAGGGGAATTATGTTATCTTTGTCTTTTGGTTCCTTGAACCATTTGCTTTTATAAAGTACCGTGTGTGATACTTAGTTTGTGTTGATATCATGTATTAAACTGTTATGTGTTCCGTAGCTACTCTGATTGTGATGTAAAAATAATTCATTTATGGAATTATGTGTATATATTTGTGTTTCTTTTGGGTAAACTTATGGTATATGTTTTAGTCCACCTATTGGGCTCATGTGTGGCTTTGCTTTTGGGTTTAACCGTTGATCCAGCCCAATTAGAATCTTGAGATTAGTTTAAAAAAAAAAATCAGTGACGTTCCGAGCCCACTTCCGGGTCAGGGAGTGACAAACCATTTCACTTAAAATCAGTCATGGAGTTCATAAAATTCAGAATATATGAATTTTGATACCCTGTTTGTAGAAATCGGTAAAGAAACAGCCTCATTTGAAAATCTCACTACACAGCCCACATACTGCAAGGTTCGTTCGAATGATGAGGAGGAATTCGAATGAATTTTTTGGTTTGAACGAACATTGCAGACATTTGTGGGCTGTGGAGTGAGATTTTCAAAAGAGACCGTTTCTCGACCGATTTCTACAAATAAGATATCAAAATTCATCTACTCTGAATTTTATGAACTCCGAAACTGATTTTAAGTGAAAAGGGTAGAGTTTTAGGCTTCAAAAATTGTACCCAAAGAATTAAGGGGAAATGATATTACCTCTTAATTCTTTGAATACGATTTTTGAAGCCCAAAACTATACCCTTTTCACTTAAAATCAGTCTCGGAGTTCATAAAATTTAGAGTAGATGAATTTTGATACCTTGTTTGTAGAAATCGGTCTAGAAATGGCCTCTTTTGAAAATCTCACTCCACCGCCCACGTACTGCAAGTTTCGTTCGAACGAACCAAAAATTCGTTCGAATGATGCCGATGAATCATTTTTTTTAAAAAAACGGAAGGATAAAAGGTTAATTTCACATGATTTTTTGAAAATCGGTGTGTAAAGAAAGAAAATTCGGGTGTCTCTATAACTCTTCCACTTCTAATGTATCAAATGATGTCAGATTTTTATAAAATTGGATTCATTAGAATGTTTATTCAATAATATTTCCAACAAGTAGAGAAAGATATATTCAATTTTGTAATCAATTGTCTTAAAGTAATGAGAAAGTATATTTTTTGTAATGCAAACAATACAACAAAGGGCCTTGCATGCCCATGGCAATTACATTGTTTTGATTTCTTAGAGTTTTGTATCTCTATTACGTTGAGTTCTACCACATTTTCTTTGAATTTGATGAATTTAATTAAGCATTTACTATTCTAGTTGTAACTTTAATTTTCAAGAGTTCAATTTGAAGCCTTAGAGTGGTTGAATGATGAAGACCGAGGTCAAAATTTAGAGAAACTTGTCCAAAGTCTTCATCAATTGGCATTAGAGCCTTGATCTTGTAAGACCTACGATTTTCGAGCTCCTGTTGATTTTGGTGACTTGCTAATTTTGATAACTCAGATAAATTTAGAAGTTGTCATGTTTAAAAGTTGTTAATTTTAAAAGTTGCTAATTTTTTAAGTTGTTATTTTTAGATACTGCTATTTTTTACAACTATTATCTTTAGCAAGTGTACAGAAGTACACACTCATTAGCAAATATATATATTTTTTTAAAAAAAACTCTTACTTTATGAATTTATTTGAAAAAAACACTTAATTTTTTTCATAATTCTAAAAAGCCCTTAACTTTTGATAAAAAATTATGAGATGACCTTTGATTATGTTGACTAAAGGTCAACTTCCATTTGAAAATTATTAAATAATTTTACACTATGTGAAGCGTTCTATGGAGTCTTCATAAGACTATTTTCTCATCCATTTTTCACTTTTACATTCATTATATATCAAGCACTTCCCATAATTTGCTCTTACTTTAGATTGAAATTGAGATTATTTTTTATCTTTAAAATTTATTATACTGATTGTCTAATTAATTGATTTTTGATATGATACTAATCCATAAAACTGTTTTTAAATTACCCAACTCACTAAGTGATAATGACCTAATGATTCAAGTGATCTCTACAATAAATTAACGAAAAAATCAATTTATCACTAATAAATTAAGTGAACAGGCTTTTTTAGAATTTTATCAAAAGTTAGGGGATTTTTTAAATTATGAAAAACATAAAGACATTTTTCAAATAAATTCAAAAGATAGGAGTCCTTTTAGAGAAAAAGCCCAAACCATAATGTTGACTTGTGGGCCCAATCAAGTTGGTCAAACATGATTTTGAGATGATCCATGGGCCTGATTAAGTGGGCCTCCCAAAGCCCTTTTCTAAATGCTATAAAATCTCTAACGTTGGGCCCTATGACAGTCATTTTGCTAGACCAATCGAGGATTCGCATGGTCATAAGACTCCTAGATATGGCCTGAGCGCATGCTGTGAAAGAAAATTATTGACCTGAAAATAGGGGTGAAATCGGTTTGGGTCGGGTCAGGTTTCTTAAAACCCAACCCAACCTGAGTCAATAAAATATAGAACTTGACTAGACCTGATCCGAACTTCTGACTCAAAAATCTCAACCTGACCTGATTCAAATTCTAATCTGACTCAACCCAAATTTTGACTCGACACAGATTTTGAACCTATTTTAGCTTAATTTTAGTCGGGTCGACTAAAAATCCCTCAACCCGACGTGACTCGAATTCCATGCGAATTTTTGTCTTCTCAACCCGACCTGACCCGCTGACCCGACTCATGACCCGACCAGCTTGATTTCTCAGGTCGGGTCAAAACCCGACCCTCACCCCTATCTAAAAATCTAAATCGCTAGAATGCAAGACCTGAATGTACTTAGGGCGACCATACCTTGCACGTACTTAATTTAAATAGACATAATTCATTTTTTATCCAATGAGATCAAAATCCAAGAGCAAGTTACTGTTTTTAAACCAATAACATCGTTTGGCCTCGCACGGGGTAACTCAACTGATATGCACTTTGTCTCAGAAACCAGAGGTCCTAAGTTCGAGTCCCATAATCACCCGATACCTATGACTTGTGGGAGGTTGTATGCATCCATGGATTTTACTCAATGCTCTCGTACTCAGAGAGATGTGGGGTCTTGAGCTTTTTCATCATAAAAAAAACCACATGGTATCATTGCCACGTTGAAAAGTTATTGTGTTATTTTTGGTATCATGATTAGTATTGAAATGTTAGGTATCTTATTATATACTCTCTCTGTCCCAATTTAATTGTCTGATATGGATTTTGAGATTGTCCCAAAATAGTTGTCTCATTCATATTAGAGTAGCATAAAGTGTATTGAAAATTGATAAAATCACATGAAGTGCTAGTATTATATAGAGAGTTCCTTAAAAATACAAATGCTTCAAATGAGAAAATTAAAATGGGAGACGGAGGAAATATTATAAATTTCAAAATTAATAGAATGCAGAAAATCAAAAGCTTTATCTTATCTTACTTTAAATTGGTCCAACTCAATGTCAAAACCTTCGATTAAACTCCACCAGACATGTGATAAGTCATTATTATTCTCAACATGGAATAAATTTGACATAATGGAAAATGACAACAAATCTAAGTACTTGGCCATCAATATTGTAAGTGCCACTACTCTTCCCCATTTAGAGTCTATTTTAAATTCTAATATTTCATTCCATTGAAATAAGTAAAACTCAAATAAATGTGAACTTAACTACTATACATGAACGGCTTCCCATGTAACACCAAAAGTACAATAACATTTAGAAACTACATAAAGGTATTTGTAAGAGAAATTACAAAGAAAACCTTAAATTTATATTATACTCCTTCATTTTCATGCTAATGACACTAGCTCTTGTATGGACACACTGGATGCATCGCCCCTGTTGGACCTGATGCGTTCAATTCCATCCCATGAAATCTCCAGAACATCTTATGCGACGGCACCAGCAAAGATTGGCTTGAACTTCTTGTTAGAGGTTCCAGCGATGACGAAATTGGAATGGCGTTGGATATATCTGTAATGGGCATCAGACAATTAGCAAGTAGTGCAATCCCGGTCGCCGTCAAATGGGCTTCATAGTATGTTGGTGGAGGGATGTTGTTGATCATTTCAAGATCAATCTCAAAGAGATCGTCTTCAGCTTCGGCTTCGGTTTCGGCATCCTGGGCATCTTGCAGTATATATGGAGCCTTGGTTGTACTTGCTCTTGCAGGTTTGTTTTCCATGGTGGATGCCATGCTTGGGACTTGTTTAATGGCACGAGTGATTCACATGGCATATAAACATATATATATATATGAATACTGAATAATACACAGAGGAGATGGTAAGTAGAACTGCTCTCACCAAACAAAAAAGATGCTTAAGGAGTTACATTTCAAAATTAAAATTCATCTACTTCTGTTCCTAAAAGGAAGTGCAAAGCTAGTGAGACTTTCTTCACCAGCCTCTCTAATTGGGATTTTTTTATTAAGTGAATCATCAAACTCTATAAAGTATTGTTTATTGGATAAGTGATTACATTAATATAGAGTACGTAAATCTTCATTATCAAATGATTATCTTAACCTTTGGAGTGATTTAAAATCAAAGAGAAGAAGATCAAGTGAGAAAAACTTCATTCACCCTAACTAATATGTTCCTTTTTATATCAAATCTAACTATATGTGGTAAGAAAATGAAATAGTTAGAGAGTAAAAGAAATTCTACTCCAATCCCATGTATCTACCATGAATAGTAGATGGCTAGCTCAACCTCCCAATAACTGCCCTTACCACTATAACCAAAGTTGAAAAACAATGACACATGGAGGAAGATCATAAGATCGTCATCATCAATAGTCAAAGTCTCATCTATTTCGGATCAATTTTTGAAAATCCACTTCTCTATTTGACCTAAAAGGGATTACATGACTATAAAGTTATAACAATATTTGTATTTTGTAGAGGAACACAATTTTCAACACAAAAAATTTTACTCCCCAAATTATCTAGTTTCATAGGCTTGTTTAGATTGGGGAAATTAGTAGGGCACCATTGAAACCGGTCTTATTTTCTTCTAAAATTCCTACTTTTAAAGTGGGAGTGTTGGTTGAGAAAACTTTAGAAGACGAGATCATATCATATCATATCAAAAAAAATTCATGTATAGGTCATCATGACTCAGCTTCGTCAGGCTTGCACTTGAGGTAAAAAAAAATAGGCTCATATGATATTAGCCACAACGTATCGGCCGAAAGAAGACCGATACGTTGCGCCCGTAACTGGCAAAATCATTCTCCTTTTTGAACTTGAAGTAAAGCATCGATCTATCATGGCCGAGCACTGTAACACCACGACGAACGTTCGTCACAAGCGCAACGTCGCATGTGGAAGCGGACGCAACAGAAGAATCCAGATTTTTGTTTTCTAATTTTAAATTTCAAAAGTTTGGCGGGGCAATGCACTTGTGGATGTCAGGAATCTTAATTGTTTAATATTTTTTTGGTTAGATGGGGCCCACAGCGGTCAAAATTTTTCTATATAAATGGGCCGCCCATTTAGACACCAGTTTTTTTGTCACTAGACAGTAGTTTTCGGATTTTGAGAAAAAATTACCATTTTGCCCTCCCGCGTTTTATCATTCGGACGATTTTTCAGTTCCTTGGAACGATTCACTGCACAGTCGAATTGTTCGAAGGCTTTTTCAGTTGATTTTTCAAAAAATGAACGGTGGTTATCCTTCGAATAATTAGAATTAAGGTATCCTTTGAAGGATGATCTCGAAAATAAGACTTCAAGGTATCCTTCGAAGGATCTCGAAAATTATCTAAAGAATCCTTCGAACGATTTTTAGAGGGAGAGCAAAATGATAATTTCCCCTCAAAATCCGAAAACTGATGTCTAGTGACAAAAAAACCTGGTGTCTAAATGGGCGGCCTATAAATGGGATGCTTTCCTCCTTCTTCCACACCTCCAAACACAGCCGAATCATCGATTTAAGTCTCTCTCCTCTATTTTTCTTTCCCTAGCCATATTTCTTAGTATTTATTTCTAAAAAAAACTCAAATTTTCATCTCATTTTCAACTATCCAAACAGTTAAAACTTGAGTTCCATTAATCGTTGAATAAAAGTTATTGGATTTTAAAAGGTAGCGATCCTCCAACGGGAGGTTTGTGCAAGCAGACACAGATTTAATTTTACCCTTCATATAAACAGTAAAATCGGCTCACCAATCCTTCGTATGAAAAATAAAATCGGCTAAACCGAATTTCGTATGAATAGTAAATCGACTAGCCGAAATTCGCATGAACGGTAAAATCAGTTAGCCGAAATTCTCATGAATAGTAAATCGGTTCGCAGAAATTCACATGAACAGTAAAATCAGCTAACCGAAATTCGCATGAACAGTAAATCGGCTCGCGCAAAATTTTACTGTTCATTCGAATGGTCCAATTTTACTGTTCATGCGAATGGTAAAATTAACAATGCACTAAAACGCGTGTCAAATTGCACAAAATACCCGTGGGAGGATCACTACCCTTTTAAAATTTTAAAGTCAAAGGAAAAGAAGATCAAGTGAGAGAAAAGTTCATATTGCCCTACTAATATGATCCTTTCTACATCAATCATATTTAAAATTTCTTTACAACCGACTAAATTTAACAGAAACATCTTCTTGTTCCTTTCGTGCATATAGTACTGCAACTCAAGCGGGGCGGGTCAGGTTTTGGGCCTGCCCGAGCCCAAGCCTGAATTGCAATTGAAGGACCCTAGCCCTAGAATAGGCCGGAACTAATCAAATCCGAGCTTGACCCAAATCTGTATATGTAGGGCCAGATCAAGATATCAAACATCAAGATCTATATGCGGGCCTATCCGGACTCGGGTTTCTTCAGGTGTAAAAGAAATTCTTTGTATTATTTTACAAAAATATTAATTAATCTTACATAAATGTGGCTCAAATTCAGACTTTTGGGGAAAACTTGAACATTAATGTATTAGGTCCGAAGCCGACCTGAATTCTAATTCGGGCCTGATACTTAAGCCCGAAAATGAACCCAAATCTATTTTTTCCAGTTTTTCATATGGGCTTAAGCCAGGCCCGGCCCTAGTTGCACTCATACCCACAGACATCCCATCCTTTAGATGTCAGACATGTGGGACCAACCTTTTATCCCTTCAAACATCAAAATGCTGAAAAATATAAATTATAACCCATAAAACTAATATCAGCCGGTCTGATCAATGACTAACCATGCCCCCCTATTATTTCCTCTAGTTTGCAGTTCTTTAATAGTTTGGAAGGACCAAAGTGACGTCAACTACCCAACATGCTTCAATAACTCCTGCTAAATCACTATTTCTCATTGAATAATCATGATTCATTTGCATAAGTTGGCCTAATTACTTTAAATTAATCAATAAAGGTCACTGGTATAAGTTGGCCTAATCAACAACAACTCTTATCTCCAACGACCTAAAGCAATCTTTGGTCTGATTAGAATAGGACAAAGTCGCAGTTGCAGGTGTGGAAAAACTCTAATGGAGGGATACAAGCTCTCTTCTTTCCTTCTTTTTAATGGAGGGATGATTCTAAGAGTCACAGGGATTTTTAAAATGGGACTCACCCTGCTCATTATTAGGGGTTCGGTAGTGTAATAATCTGGCTACCAACCTATCCAAATGTTAATTATTATTATTATTTTTCATGACTAAAGTATTCAAATCTTTTAAAGTACTCGATTAATTTTCCAGAGTATGTACTCTCCATCACACTTACCAGATAACTCTACGGAGAGTAATCCTTTGGGGAAGAGTGAAATTAAACTCAGAACTTTCTCTTCTTGAAGCAGGTTCCTAGCCATCACTCTAATTCCTTCAAAAAACTAAAGAAAAGAAAAGACAGTCCTAATCCACAAGCGGCAATATATCAATTGCAAACACAAAACAACAAATAAATAAATAAAAGATGCTTATGGTCTCTAATACTTTCCAAGAACCTGTTGAAATATATTTAGATTATCCTAATTATAATGTAATTAGGATTCTACTTTGGGTTTACCTCTAATTAAGAGGTGTATTTGATTTATAATTAGTTAAGTGTTTGAATCTGATTATAATAGCCCTAGGGTCGGCTAAAGGCTATATATACATGTAATAGTTTAGATATTTAATACAATTTTCTCTCTTTTCTAAAATGGCATCAGAGCCATAATTCATTCCTATTGAGTGAGGCTCAATAATCATGCCTCTTCTTCTCTCCCTCTGCCAGAGATACATCGGCAGAGGGAGGGTGGGAGGAAAACATATTCAGTAGATGATATCATTGGTGCGTTGCTGCTACACTACCCAGATCTATAAAACTGATTGAGCCCTATTCTCTCAGTACGGATCTCATCGCCTCCTGCTGCACCACTACTCTGGTCCGATGTGCTCACATCAAGCTTTGTTTAACTCTTTAATCTGCAAATTCCACCGTTGGCTTTGCTGTTCAGATTTGTTGGTCACCACCTTCTTGTGTACGAAGATTTGGGACACTGCTGTGCATCTGACCAGTTCTCAGATCTAGCCGATTTTGTTCATTCAAACAACCTTTGCTGCTGCCACGAAATCTCAGATCTCTCTGCTGTGCCTTTTCCCTCTGGTCGCCAGATTTGGTCCCTTCAAGCATCTGCCTACTGCGTTCTCGCCTAGATATTTCAGATCCTTTAACCAGCCCAGATTTGGGCGTTTTTGCTGAGAGATTTGGGCGTTTTTTGCTGAGAGATTTGGGCGTTTTCACTTGAACCGCCAGATCTGTTTCCCTTCCCTACCGATCTACTGTTGCCCGTTTCAGATCTGAACCCAGATCTGAACCGAGGAATCGGCGTGATCGGCACTAACGAGCAGCGCTCATACCATCATCATTGCAGTGGAGATTCAGCCGGACACCAACAGACACCGGCGACAGATCTGAATCCCCACCGCCTAACAGCGTCCGCCTCTTGCCTTCTCCTATCTCCAGTCGTCTGCCCAATCACCGTTCACTGTCCTGATCCGCCAGCCGGCACACGATTCCGCCACGCCTCTGCCCCCATACAAACTCAGTCCATTCAAACCCATATCGGTGAAGGGGTTCCCTTCAATCCCGATCTGAACCCAGATCCAGTTCTTCTCGGTGTGCCTTCATCCTCTTGGCATTCGGTTGCAGATCCAAAGTCGGATCTGGAACAGACTTCCGCTGCTCGGACGTGCCCAGATCTGCCTGCATTTTCAGATCTGGTTGTTTGACAGATCTGCACTGTACAGAGAGGCAAAACCAGTTTGTTGTCGTGTTAGGCGTATTGCTCTCTCTGATTCAGTGACCAAAGAGGCAGCCTTCCTAGTGCAAGCTTTGGTCCATGTTTACACTATTTCCCATTACTTGACAGCTATTTTATTTGGGCGCTTTTCAAATCTATCTGAGCACCAGGCAGCCCATTGTCTAGTCCTCTGCAGTGCCTTTCGTTGCCAGACCGTCCCAAATCGCCAGATCTTGAGATTCACATTTTATAAACATTTATGGTCTAGAGCAGTTCACTAGACCCTTGACAGATAATCTTTGCAGAGCTTGTTTGGAACAGATGATTGCCAAAATTCCAAGTTGTTGTGATGCACAACCAGCCCTTCTCTTCCACTGTTAGAGTTATTGAGCGGGATGTCAGGTGCAAATTTAAACAACTCTCTCAGATTGTTGTCGACGGAGGAAATCGTATTGTTGATTCAGGATTTAGTCGTTTCTGGCAGCATTGGTGGTCTGGATTCGGACGTTTTCGGTGATTCTGGTTCAAAGTACTCTGATGGCTTCTTGAATTCCAGTTCAAGCCGTTTGGGCTCTATTTGCTTGACTCAGTTTTCTGATCTGTTTATGGTCAAGATTCACTACTTCGGTGTTTCGACCACCAATCATGATTCGTTCCTTTGATGTTTCTTCTCGCCATAATCTGCAAGTTATGTGCCAAGAAGAAAGGGGGAGAGTTGAAGAAAAGGACACAAATTGTCCTTCTCCTCCTACTCAGTTGTCGTTCAAGCACGACGGCATGTTTGGACACATGTCCATTTGTTATAGAATTCATTCACTCATTTTATTTGTAGGACTCTGATTTGTCCCTAGTCATTTGCTGGCCTTTCATGGCTACAGCACTCATTTGCTGGCCTTTCATGGCTTCAACCTCATTTGCTGGCCTTTTGTGGTTGCAGCCTCATTTGCTGGCCTTTCATGGTTACAGCCCCATTTGCTTGCCTTTTATGGCTTCAGCCCTTATTTGCTGGCCTTTCATGGTTTCAGCCCTCATTTGCTGGCCTTTCATGGCTTCAGCCTACATTTGCTGGCCTTTATGGCTACAACTATTGTTCACTGGCCTTTCCGATCTGATTGATCGATGTAATGGCTTCAGTTCCTTGTTTTTCAGACCATTCGTCACCTGCATTTATCGCATATTGCGATCATTGTTTGCCGGATAACTGTCTTACGGTCACTGCCGTCGTCCATGCCAAGTTCTTTGTTTCAGGCCGCCATCTGTGTTTGCCGCCAATCATTTTACAGCCAATCAACGCTGCCACATAAACACATATTTGCAGTCAGTCAACGCTGCCGTTTTAACAAATTTTGCAGCCAATCAGTGTGCTGCTTCAACAAATCTTCGTGGCCAGTTGGTGTTCAATTCACGTAACACTTCACGTTCCAAGCTTCACGTTCATCCACGCTTCAGCTTGCGGGGGCGTGTTGAAATATATTTAGATTATCCTAATTGTAATGTAATTAGGATTCTAATTTGGGTTTACCTCTAATTAAGAGGTGTATTTGATTTATAATTAGTTAAGTGTTTGAGTCTGATTATGATAGCCGTAGGGTCGGCTAGAGGCTATATATACATTTAATAGTTTAGATATTCAATACAATTTTCTCTTTTCTAACAGAACCTCCTCTTGAACTGATATTCAAGATTTTCTTAAAACCATGAATAAATTTTAGCAAAATGTTCTCCTCCTCTCACTGGGATGCGGATAATGTCGTGTAACTCTGTGTTAAGTCTTATGAATGTGATTAGACTAAAGTCTATTGAAAAGATTTTTATTTGAACACATCGATGGGATGAAATAAGAAATGTTTTAAAAGACAATGTGAAGTGATCAAAATTTAAATGAACTTAAAAAAAACATAATTTCATTGATTCAATGATAATCTTTATGACCCTATTAACAAATTTATCACATTGACCTATATATCATGTATACGTGATTTTTGTACCACTGGACACACATTAATCATTGTTGCCTTTATTTCTTTAGTTCCAGTTATGTAAATTTTTTTTTTGGATAATATGTGTATCTCCACTCTACCGTGGAGGTGAGATTATTCTCACGGACATGTGTAAACCTCTTAATGCACTCAACGGTTAAGTTTACAGCAAGTGGCCCGTTGGAGATGAGTGTGAATTGAACTCAAAACCCGTCTTCATGAGACAAGCTTCTTGACCATGAAGCCAACCCCATGGGCTTCTTTTTATTTGACCACTCACCCTTGAATTGAGCACTAAAATTAATGATGCAGTCTCAACTTAATATAAACCTATTGAAAACCTCATAAATTGATAGGAAAAAAAAATACGCGCAGAGCCAAAAGAATCCAAAATAAAGAAAAAAAATTAATTAAAAATGGATGAAAACATAACAAATCATCTTGAAAACTATCAAATCATCAGAGTTTCTTAAATAATCCAAATAGAATAGAATATGGCATTATCCAATAGAACATCCACATCATTCCCTCTTGATGGGAGAAAATGTTAGAAATTGTATTGAAGATGGAGTACTCCTGAAATGTGGATCTCAGTAAAGAAATAAAAAAAAAATGGTTGGCTTGATGGTAAAAAACCCACTTATAATACGGAAGGTCTTGAGATGAAGTTATCCTCAACTCAAAGGGCGGTAGTCTAAATCGATATGTGTGAATTGAAACGGATATCTAAAAATTAGTTAGATGAGACACTTAAATATCTTAAATAAAAAAAGTTAAATGCCACTGCACGACTAATTCGTGGTGCCTACAACAGGTACCAGCAAGTCTGTTCCTATGATGATTCAGGCCCAGAATTCTGTTTACTTGGCTGCGACTTTCAGAATCAAGTGTAGTCTTCGATACTCTAGAATGTCACAGTAAAAATGTTGGGAAGTATGGCTCGATTCCAACATGATTAGAGAGATTTTCTCTCTTAGAAAATCAAGGTGGTGTTGGTAACAGCAGTTGCTTGTCCATGTGGGTATCTTGAGATAAGATGGAGATTTCCTTTTGATGTAATTAGCAATTGTCTAAGAGGGCCTACTGTATATGCTTTGATATACACGGTAGGAAAATATAGCAGTTGCTATTGGTGGGTCTCTCCATTATGAGCTGTCCAATAATCAGCTACTTTTATGGATAGGAAATCTCGGCAACTAAAGAGGAAGGGACCGGCTGCAAGAGCCTATAAATATTACTGCTGGCGTGAAACAAAGTAGGACACATGGCAAGATGTAGATCTTGGCCTTGTGCCGCATGCGAAGAGGGCCACATATGGCTGCATGCAAGTGTGGGGGATCACACCATCAACGACAGATCTGATACTGTCTGGAGGACAGCTCGACGGCTGGAAAGGGGCAGAAGCAACAGTGCAATACCGCTGCAGATCTGGGTTGTCAGATCTGTGAGTGGCAGCCAGCAGAAGTGTGGCTGGAGAAAGGAAACCCCATCGCCAGAGCAGAGGTGGAGATCTGTGTGTGTGTGGGACACACCATCATCGGAGACTCTTGCGTTTGAGAAGTATATCGGGAGTTGCTCGTAGGACGCAGGAAGCGTAGAGGGAGGAACACAGAAGTTAGGTTCACTATTCGGGGTATGAAAGAGACTCACATCAACTGAGAGGTGACGTCGGTGTGTTATATACATGGGAGTACAAAGGGCTCGGGACTTCGGGTTTGGGCTCATGACTCAAGGGAGTCATTAATATTGTACATGTATATTCTTTCTCATATAGTGAATATTCTGTCGTTCCGTGGACGTAGGCCAGGTGGGCCGAACCACGTTAAAATATTGTATTGTGCTATGTGTTTATTTCCGTTCGATTTTTCTTGTTTCCGCTCGTAACGCTAACAAGTGGTATCAGTAGCTTTGGTTGGAGACCAGGCACTCGTGGGTGAACGGAATACAACACCAAAGATTGCAGATCGGTGTTCTGCAGATTCTCTATCTGCATAGGTGGAGGCATCAGCGTCGGCGCAAAGAAGCCAAGCAACAAGGGTGTAATTGAAATACATGCAATAGAGAGGGGCTCAAAGAGGGGTCTGGCGAATCCATAATTGCTAGAGAGAAGCCAGCATATTGTTGTATTTCATTGAGGGATACAATACCAACAATGTCTTGTGTGGAGACTTGTTGTTGCCAACAACTAGAAAGGGGGTCTTTACCGACAGTAAAGCCAACGTGCATAGCAGAGGATCGCTATTAGCAGGTTGAGACTGCTAGCGTTGGACATTTGCTGCACATAGAAGAACACGGCAGAGACAACAGCAACAGATCAGCCAGAGGGGCTGAAAAACATACAGCTGTATACAAGAGGACTGCTGTAATACACAACATTGTGCATGGTTGCCAGGCAAACAACAACCAGTTGAGGGGCTGGTGATGTGAAGAGCAGATTCACAGTAAGAGACTTACACATCGAGTATCGGGTAAGTCCAAGAGAGAAAAGAAGGTGTTTTAAGCACAAGAAGGGTGGCTGTTACAGAGCAGCTCATCGCTGACAGATTGAATCTATTTGGTGGAGTGAGTATCGGCCAGGAAATTGCAGCAGGGCACGCAGTGAGCAGGTGGGTTCGCTGCATACAGCAAATGTGTTATTATGGTGGCTTGAAGGACGACTTGGGGGCTCTGACAAACCGTCAGCTATAGCGAAGCAGAGGGTTTGGCTGCAGGTGGAGCTAGGCCGAGTGCAGCCAGTGCCGTGCTAGATGTGGTATCTAGTTTGTCTCCCAGTGGTTGGCAGAATTTTCGCCAAAGTGGAGATTGTTGGGAAGTATGGCTCGATTCCAACATGATTAGAGAGATTTTCTCTCTTAGAAAATCAAGGTGGTGTTGGTAACAGCAGTTGCTTGTCCATGTGGGTATCTTGAGATAAGATGGAGATTTCCTTTTGATGTAATTAGCAATTGTCTAAGAGGGCCTACTGTATATGCTTTGATATACACGGTAGGAAAATATAGCAGTTGCTATTGGTGGGTCTCTCCATTATGAGCTGTCCAATAATCAGCTACTTTTATGGATAGGAAATCTCGGCAACTAAAGAGGAAGGGACCGGCTGCAAGAGCCTATAAATATTACTGCTGGCGTGAAACAAAGTAGGACACACGGCAAGATGTAGATCTTGGCCTTGTGCCGCATGCGAAGAGGGCCACATATGGCTGCATGCAAGTGTGGGGGATCACACCATCAACGACAGATCTGATACTGTCTGGAGGACAGCTCGACGGCTGGAAAGGGGCAGAAGCAACAGTGCAATACCGCTGCAGATCTGGGTTGTCAGATCTGTGAGTAGCAGCCAGCAGAAGTGTAGCTAGAGAAAGGAAACCCCATCGCCAGAGCAGAGGTGGAGATCTGTGTGTGTGTGGGACACACCATCATCGGAGACTCTTGCGTTTGAGAAGTATATCGGGAGTTGCTCGTAGGACGCAGGAAGCGTAGAGGGAGGAACACAGAAGTTAGGTTCACTATTCGGGGTATGAAAGAGACTCACATCAACTGAGAGGTGACGTCGGTGTGTTATATACATGGGAGTACAAAGGGCTCGGGACTTCGGGTTTGGGCTCATGACTCAAGGGAGTCATTAATATTGTACATGTATATTCTTTCTCATATAGTGAATATTCTGTCGTTCCGTGGACGTAGGCCAGGTGGGCCGAACCACGTTAAAATATTGTATTGTGCTATGTGTTTATTTCCGTTCGATTTTTCTTGTTTCCGCTCGTAACGCTAACAAAATATGCAAAGAGACTGTTTTTATAAAGAATAGGGGTTGTTTGTCATTTTTTAATTGATTTGTATGCATTTTCTCTATATAAAATCTTTATAAATTATCTTAATTATAAAATAAATGAACGATCAAATTCATATGACAATCGCCTATAACTGTCACTTCTATATAAAAACTAGTTGAAGATTGTGCTACACATTAATATGTTCATTTTAGATGAATTAAATTTATTTTTAATTAATATAAATATTTAGTTAAACGATTGACAAAAGTAAATATAATGACACTTAAATAATAAGACAGAATTATATAGAAGTATATTTAAAGTACTAAACTTATATATGATTTTATATGGGTTGATATTAACTGATTTAACAACAACGAATAAGTTTTTAATTCTATATATCTAATCTTATAGATTTACAAGAGTAATTGAACAAAATTTGAAATAAAACTTACACCAATGACTCATAAATAATATAATAAATCATATAAGAAGATACTCAAAGTATTAAACTAGTGTAATGATCTTAAATAGGTGGTACATTAACTAACTTGATATCGGCAAATATGTATCCAAATTCTATATATTATCTTGTTTGTTAAATTATAATCTTAAAACCTTTCCATATTTTTCTAATCCATTTTTGAAATTTTCTATTATTGTAATTGTTAGAATCACGGATCCCCATCACACATAATGATAATGTCTGCTTTGCCGATCCCCAAACTCTAAGGCTCCCCTTACCCTGGAAAGATTGTTGGGCTCACCTGGGCTCACAGCTTTAAAAGGCCTTGTTGTATGTGAGAGGGACAACCCTACTAATGAGCACTCAAGCCTTGTTCCTCCCAGGGGATATGGGACTTTTTTATCCCCACCCCTTAGGCGGTGCAAGTGACCTTTAAGATTGTGGCGGTCAGTCCACTAACATACCTAAGGGTAACAGTGGAGGAGTCCTCCCCAACCAAATCTGGATTGCTGACCTCTGATACAAATTGTTAGGATCGTGGTCCCCCTCACACAATGATGTTATCCCTTTGCTAACCACCAACTCCAAGGGTTTGCTTCACCCCGCAAGTATTGTTGGGTTCACAACTTTAGAAGGCCTCGTCGTACTTAACAGGGACAATCCTATCAATAAGCACCCAAGTCCTGCTCCTCTTAGGAGCTGTGGGACCTTTTTACCCCACTCCTAAGCAGTGAAGGTGGCCTTTGAAGTTGGCGATTAGTCTACTAACGGGCCAAAGGGTAACACTAGAGGAATCTCCCAACTAGTGCTGAATTGCTAACCCCCATAAGCCAACAATAATATTTAGATTATAATGAAAAGTCAAATCCTTAAAACTTGTCAAATAAAAAGTTAAAATTTATTTTCCCATTTTTTTATTTATTTCTAAGTAAAATTTCTTTGTTTTTTAACATTAAAATAAATCACAGTTATTCGATAAATAAAATATCAAGATTTAGGTAAATACTTCAAATGCAACATATCATAACTTTAAATTCCTTTTTCTATTTATAACCAGTGTTGGCAAAAATTTCATATAATCGTTTTTATATCAAGTAATTATTGGTATGAATTTCATATATTTTTAGATATTTACATGATCAAGAGTTAATCAAGTTTCTGTAAGTCTCCAAAGCTAATCTTAAAATCTATTTTCTTATTTTTGGACTTCTTTGCACTCTTTCTATTTTTTATGAAATTGATATAATAGTGGTAAGTCAAACCAAAGGTTTAAATATCGGCCGATACATATCGTATCGGCCGATATATATCGGTTTTTTTAAACCGAGTAATATCGGCCGATACGATAAGTATCGGCCGTACATACCGAATATCGGTCACAATATCGGCCGATATTCATAAATATCGGTATTTAAAAAAAAAAAAAAAAAATTTAAACACCGATACGGTTTTTCGCGGTTTTTACACAGTTTTACGCGGTTTTCCACGGTTTTCCACGGTTTTCCGCGATTTTCCACGGTTTACGGTTCTCGGGAGTATTCACGGTTTTTCGCGGTTTTCGCGGTTTTACGCGGTTTTACGCGGTTTTCAGCGGTTTTCAGCGGTTCAGGGTTTACAGTTCTCAGGGGGTTCACGGTTTTTTGCGGTTTTTTGCGGTTTTGTCACGGTTCACCACTATTCATCACGGTTTTTTGCTATTTTTTCACGGTTCCGATATTGGAGGAGAGAGAAAATGCCGATATCGGTATGAGAGATAAAATTATCGGCCGATATATCGTCCGTATCGGATATCGGCCGATATTTACATATCAGCCGATATATCGGCCGAGCCGATTTTTTGACCCCTGAGTCAAACCATTCAAACTTGTCAAAATCAAATCATAAAGTTTATTTTTATTTTGTCATTTTTTAATGAATTGTATCATTGACTAACATTAAAACAAATGACAACATTGAATAATAAAGATTTATTTGATAATAATAAAAGTTTATGCTTGAATGGATTATCAAAGATGGACAAACCATGGTGTATAAGGTTGTAATATGATGTATCAAAGAAGTGACAACAGCGATGGGTTCGTTTAAATGACCCATATTCAATAGAGTTATAAATTAAATATTAAAAAATCAAGAGGTATTAAACATTGAATCCGGACAAATGTATCTAGATGCAAGTGTTTAATTTGAATTTGAGTATAAATCTATAAATAATGTGAATAATATTATCTATAGTTAATGAATATATTATATCTTAAAATAAAAAGTAACAATCACCATCAAATGTGTCTCTCTCTAGCATGGCAACAGCCATCTTTGCATTAAAATCTGCACTTTCAGGAATACCATACAAATTGCCTCCTAAAAGGCCTGTAAACGGACCTGGATCTGACCTGCCAGACTAGATCCAAGTTCAGATCCGATTAAGATAAGAGTCCAAGTCCACCCACCCCGTTAAAGCCCCTGTTAAAGCCCAGATCCGTTTGCTGGAACGTTCGGACCACCAAAAAGTTTAGTAAGGGTCCAATTGTCAATTTGCCTATCCAACAACACTAATGAGCCAAAGGCCCACAACACTTACTTATAATCTCTAAAATAACAATTTTAACCTATAAAATCAAACATTTTGCCAATATATTCTACAAGATCATTTTGAAAACATAAAATTAACATCGGGAAGTGATTTTTACCTACCCCCAACCCACAACTTTAACCTACCGTGCACCCCTCTTAAGCAAAATTCCAATTTCGCCCAAAATCACCTTTCCTCCTCTCGTTCTCTATTTTCCACGTATGTGTGTTCTTTTTCGCACCTCCTCTACTTCCGTTTGTAAGCGTCCACATCCGTGCCCAGTTGATTGCACGCTGTTGCCGTAGTCTAAAGCCCAGTCTTTGCCCGATCGTCCCTGTATCTACTCGACCCACCACCGTCTCCCTTCCGCTCTCTCCAGATCTTGATCTTCGGCCAGTTCCTCTCTAATCTAATCCCCTGCAGTGAGCGCCTTCACAGATAATTTTTCTCTCGCCTGAATTGCTAACAGTTTTTCGCTCGACGCTCACCGTCACTCGCCCACAAACACCATCGTTCGCTCAGGTTTATGGGTCTCGCCTAAATCCCTTCTTTGCAACGCCATCCACAACACAACCCAATTGCAGATCCATTGACAGTTTCAGGCTTACTGCTTGATACAGAACAAATAAGAGAAAAATAATCAATCTAATTTCCGATTCTTTCCTTCACACTGTATGAGATTCAGATTCTCTACGCTGTATCTCTCTAAATATCCTCTTATAAACCTCAATCTATAGTTCGACGGAGTATTAAGTCACGCTCACGAGAGACAACTGTAAGAGAGACTATATTAGAAATAAAACATTAACAATGAAAAACAAATAGTGAGATATAAACATTAGATAGTGCAAAGGGATGGATGCTTTTAATTTAATTGGTTCAGGGAATCAGTTAATTAAGTATCTCTCTTGATGTTTTTCATTTAATTGGTTCAGGGTTAAGGCTTTCCTAATTCCTAATTATTTTACAGTCTAAGCTACTTCAGAAGATGAAACATTGCCAATTTGCATGCAAAGTCATTTGGATTAATAGAACATGCATGTAGATTCAAGTTCATGAAAGCATTGACTGTTTGGTTTGATACAAAAGAGACAAAATAGAAGTGACTATGCAAATATTTTGAAATAGAAAATAAAAGAGGAACAGATCATCGCATCATAGTACATATAATACAGTGGTGATTTAAATGAACAAAGTTCTCAAACTTCTACTTGCAATGAAAGAGAGAAAAATCCAAAAAAAAAAAATTGGCATAACCAAATTCTGTAAGAAACCTGACTTCATATATGTCACGGCCCGACCCAACGGACACGTGAGAAACAATAATTATTTTTTTTTAACTCTAAAGCATGCATAACTCATACTCCAAACACGTGACACTTACACGTGTTGCGAGATCCCTACAGATCTTAGGACTTATTGGACCATTGATTTGATCAAACTGAATTATCAGCTGCCTACGTACTTCAATGGAGATCAGATTGTGCGTATTTCTCAATTCATTTATTATTTCATGGTAGTAACCCAGTGCTATTCATGATGCCACGTCAAGGACATTCTAATTACTCTATCGTGAACCTCATCAATAGAATAAATCTCATACATCACAGGTCTAGCCAATCACGGGTCTATACCAACCATGGGAACATCGTCAACCATGGGGTCAATGTCACACATGGGATAAACCTACCCGAACATAAATGCATCCATCGTCGGGAACAATACTCTAAATATGGGTCCAATCCTCTATAGAATCAATGCCCTCAATATCTATCACCGGTATACAATATTCATCCATGATCACAAAGCCCTCTATGGGAACAACCATCCATGGAAAATAATATCTATCCATAGAACCATCACGTCAACCATTAGACCAATACGTCTACCATGGGACCACTATATTTATCATGGAGTCAATATGTCCACCATATAATCAATATTTAGACATGAATCCAATATACCTACCATGAGAACAACATCCATGAGATTCATCATCCATTCCTGATAACTCTCCATCAGTGAGTATCATTTATCCATGGGTAATAACCATCCATGGGTATAATCCATTCATGGGCATAACTCATCCATGGGTAGAACCAATATGTCTATCATATGACCAACAGGTCTAACATAAGACCAATACGTCTACTATGGGACCAACATGTCCACCATAATACCAATACGTCTACCATGGGACCAACGTGTCTTACATAAGACCAATACGTCGACTATGAGACCAACAGGTCTACCATAATACCAATGTCTACCATGGGACCAATATGTATAACATAAGACCAATATGTTTACTATGAGACTAACAAGTCTACCATAAGACCAACATCCGGGCATAAATCCAAACCACCATGGGAACCATCATCCATAGGTATACACATCCATCCATGGTAACACTCTATCAGTTAGTATCATCTATCCATGAGTAATAACCATCCATAAATATAATCCATCCATGGGTATAACTAATCCAAGGACACATCTACCATGAGATCTTCTATCCGTAGGAACAACACTCGAATAAATCACTACGTGACTGTGGCAATAATATCAAATCATCATATCATATCATAAATATACGACGACCCGTAGCAAGACTTGGGGCCCATGACTTAGTAAGCGGGAGACCCACGACTTGCGTGATCAAGTCTACCTCGCCCTACATCCATTCACCTCATGGGTGATTCAGTCAAGCTCTAAGGCGGTCGGACCTCGTTTAATGAAGCTAGCACCACCCCCATGGGGTAAAATAGTATCTAGTTATGCGCATCAGCGCACATCAAGTGTGCTAAATAGCCGTGAGAGCACCCCTCCAGCGCGTAACATATGAGGGACCTACTCCTCGAAGGCAACCCTACGATAACAAATTTCCACAGCAAATCCCACCGTCCCGAATCTCTCTCTCGAACGATCAGTCAACTATCATAATCACGTGAGTGACGTACCCATACCACGTCTCAATATCAAGTGACCAAGTCACATATACATCTCAATGCCATAGTCTCCTTATGTTCATATCGAGGCTTTCCGATCTCACGGCTACTCTAGGCCTTACTCATAGAATCTATATGCTTATCTCATCCTTTTAACTATACAAAGTTGAGACACAATGGTCTACTGATCGGACAGTTTCTTTTTTCAACGGATTGAAGGATACTGTTATCACTATCACGTGAGGGACATACCGATACCACGCCTCAATCATCAATATCACATGAGGGACGCATTCATACTACGCCTCAATATAATCAATATCACGTGAGTGACACACCCATATCACGTCTCAATCATCAATATCACGTAAGGGACACACTCATACCACGTCTCAATCATCAATATCACGTGAGGGACACACCCATACCACGTCTCAATATAATCATCACATGAGGGACGTACCCATACCATGTCTCAATATAATCAAGTGACCTAGTCACATACATCTCAGTGCCAAAGTCTTCATCTATCCATCTTAAGAATTTTCACAGTTCTCTAGCCACTTTAGGCTTTACTCGAGTAACAAACATATATGTCTCATCATATCGGGAATCCAAAGGCATCATAACCTCTTCAGACCACCTTCGAGGGATCCAACATCTGCATTAGGGTCTTATATTAGGGAAGGTATATCCCACCAATTCCTTTCTACCATTCTCATTTGCTCAACATCTTACATCATCCTTAATATAAATGGATAACACAATGCATCTTTTGATCGAGCTGAAGCACAATGCTCTCAGTTACCTACGTACCATATAATGAATCAGATCAACTATAGTTCATTATTTTCACATTTTGGTTGACATTGGGGAGTGGTCATACTTTTACTTTCGAAATATCAAACAACGCTTTCTTAACATTTACATTGCATTTCATGCATTCTCAATCATGCTAGCTCATCCCCATTGTAACACAAGTTAACCCCCTTGGGTTCTAAGATACTTGACATTAACTCACCCATATCACTTAATCTAACCCTTTACCAAGTTCCTCTTCAAATCATGGAAATTTGTTCTTTATATAGTTAGGTCAATCCACCACAACCATTATCAACATAGGTACTCACTAGTAATGTACACATCATCAATTAATCCAAGCATGGCATTAAAACACATTTATCATGCTTATTATATGAGTTACCCATCTAAGAATTCACAATCATGAGAATTTATTTGATACATGCATTACTCATAACCATACACAAGTATGAGAAGTTATCAAGGCCCTACATTACACATCTTGGACAATCTTGATTTATCATGCATTCTATCATACTTTACCACATCACAAATCTATGACTTCTCAATTATAGTAAACCTCTAATAATATGGAACTTAGAAAACTCATACATATGTATCTGATACTATATATTCACATTAATGACATAGACATAAAGAGGTCAAACCATAATCTTACCCAACTATGCATTGGAATGTGCATAAGGCAACATTCACTCAAACATATTATCACACATTGTGAGCATGGAATTTTGCAAATATTATCAATGCTCTAAGTGTATGCCATTCTCCAATTTTACCTAATGTTATCAAACTCAAATCGTATCGAAATTGGTCTAAAGGTGTAAATCGTGAATCGAAAATCGTAAAATCATACGATTCATATATCCTCTTATTCGCATAACCATTTTGTTGACATAGGTCATTACGTTCCACCCCCTTAAAAGAATTTCGGGAACGAAATTCAATCATTCTAGGGCTCCGAGCAAGGTCTCAACACTCACAAGTCTCGTAGAGTTTCGCCCAAAGGATCCTACAAAAGCAGCTAATGATCATAAATCACTCTAGAGTCGACTACCAAGCCATCAACAGGCTCACATCACACGTGGACAATGCAATAATACCTACATAATAGCTCTCATATTGCAGCTCAACACGTGGCAAACAAATATTCATAACTCATTTGGCGATGTTGACTACAATATACATCAAACATGGACAATACAGGGCAGCTCATCACTCAAATAAATGGCCCCTCACGTGGCTCACACGTGAAGTAGTGTCACATCACACTGAGATCAGCATCTCGAACCAAAACAAACATCCGCAAGTGGCTACATGATCACAAAACTCAACATAAAGTATACAAAATTTAGGTACATCTCATCATGGTACTCTACCGAACTAGGAGTCTCACAGACCTCCAAACAACATCGAAGAGTTCGAGATACCCACATCTAATCCCAAGCATGAGAGATCACTAACTCTCGGCGCTCTACAATCAATAGTCTGGAGATTAATACTTCTCCAACAAATCACGTCACGACCACACAAAAAATCGTGTTTGCCAACAGCAGTGGTCAAAAAACTCCAAAGGTGTGCCATGGCTTCACAGGTACTCATACAACCCAAGCCACCTTCGCGGCACATGGAGTCTTTATCACTATTAAGTACATCTCAACTGTGCACAAAAGTGATCCTAGGCTTATCTCGGGCAAGTATGAATTCTAACATGTCACTGACTCGCTATAAACAATCACCAACATCAAATGCACACAAGCTCATGGGCTCAAAAATCACATACAGATGTGTCCTATGCAAAGCGGCTCGACAAGTATCCAACGTGGACAACACTATGCGGCTCAACACAAAAATGTAGAAAATGCTACAATATACTCATAGGTGTCCATCCATGGAAGGGATCTTGATGTGATTTTAATTTACTCGCAAGCGTACGAACCAGTTTATAGTATAGAGTATGAGTGCAAGGTCGTACCAAAGGGAAACCGACAAAATATATGTATGAAATAGAAAATGACACTATTAAAAATAATATGATTTAACAAAATATTTTTCTAAAACATTTAGTTATAATCTTAATTTAGAACAATAAATTGTTTTGATGAATTTTTGAGAAAAAGAAGAATAAATCAAGAATAAATAAATTTTTTATATAATCTACAATGGAATCGAGTCAAACATCGACGCGGCATATTATTATATTTAAAAATAATAAAATCACGGCCTAGACTATGAAATGTTCTAGAGTTATAAAATATAATTCAAATTTATTTTCTATTAAAATTCTAATTAGAATTTTTATGTCATCCATTAATTCAGATTTTTTCAATTCAAGCCTTAGGCTTGAGCGGGTTTTAAACTTGTGTTTCCCCAAATCTAAAACAATTGTTCTTGATAAGAACCTTAGACTGGAAAGACGGCAAGTCTCACTGATCCTAATAGGGGTTCTACTTTCCTTGAAAAAATTCTAAAAATAATTTTTTTACATAAAGTTCATAATAAGAATTAAAAATAGAATACAAACCATCACAATTAAATATTTTAATAACTGGGATCATCATAAATCTAAACAACTGCCATGATTTTTTTATTAAAAAAATTGGAAATGAAATACAGCTCTTTTGGACTTGACATAAAAATAAAAAAATAAAATAACTTACAAGAAATTATTTATTTTTCTCTTCTGTCTTTTGGTCGTCCAATTTCAGTCCCTTCGATGTCTTGCCCGGTTCGACCTTCAATAGACCGAAACACTTGAATTTATAGGAGAAAAATGAATGAGATAGGGGATCCTTCAAACTCAGCCAGGATAAGAGACCCATTTAAGTTTAAATTCAAATTCAGCTGGAATGTCTTTCTATCCTCTCTCTGTTCGACTAACTCTATCTCTTCTCTTCTTTATCTTTCTTCAGTTCCCAATTGCTTTTTCTATCTTCTCATCTATGGATCGGCTAACACCTTGTCCTTATTTGAAAATCCAAATGAGGATCGGTCTTTTCTTCCTTATCTTTCTATCTCCCCTTATCTCTTCCTTGTCTGTTGTACCTTATCTCTTCAAATTTGAAACCAACTGCTACACGGCAGCTCTTCTTTTCTATCTTCTCCTCTTCTTTTCCTTCTTTGTTCTTCCCAACTCTATCTGGATCAGCTTACTCAGCAGCCCTTTTCGCTTCAGTTCAAAACCTTCCTTATCTTATCTTCCTTCTTCTTTGGATCGGGTAACATCAGCCTCTATCTTCTTTTTTTTATTTTTTTTATTTTTTTCTTTCTGCTTTATCTCTGCTGGTTTTCAGTGCTCTGTTCATGAATCTGCTCGGACTGCTGCTTATGGATTCCGACCTCCTCTTTCTTCTCCTCTGTTGTTTGATCGTTGGAAACAGGCCCAGAGGACCAGGCCCTGCTGCGTGTGTGTCGCTGGCTGCTCATGTGGGCAGCAGACTAATGCTGCTCTGTTCTCTGTTGGCTACTGTTTGCAACTCTCTGCCGATCAAAAAGGGATTGAGACTGGGTCTCATTTACTGCCACTGCTACTTCAAGTTTCCACCGTCACTGGCTCTGGCCTTTTGTGTTTTCCACTGGCTGCTGTGCTGGCTTCCCTTCTTTCTCTTCTTGGCCGTTGTCGTCATCTCTTCTCAGTTCTTCTTTCTTTCCTCTGCTTGCTGCTTTTGTGTGCTGCTCTTCATGGATGCGGTGTTGGCTGCTATGGGCTCAACTTCGCCCTTCTCTAGAGCTGGGATGTTCTGCCTCTGCTTTCGTCTTCTTTCTCTTCTTGGCCGCTGCCTACTTCTTCTCCCATCGCTGGCTGCTGTGCATCTTAGCTGCTGCTGCCTCCTCCATTTCTTCTATCGGTCTTTTCTTTTTCTCCCATAATAATTCCTGCAACCAGATAAAGAGAAAACATAGAAAAGAAATGGAAAGAAATGGTAATAGTTTCCTTAGGCATTCTTTCATGTGCCGGGCACCCTGATCGACAACAAATGAGAAAGATTGGTAAATGAGACTCAACGTTCATTCGAATTTAGACAATAAAATTTAAATATTAATTACACGAGTTTAGAAGGTTGCAGGTTCTAAGACCTAACTGGTTTAATCAACTTGACCTGACCATTTTGAAGGTGACGTCGACCGTATTTTTTTTACTTAGCCATTTTTTTATCATTTTTATTTTCTTTTCTTGTATTTTTCAAAATAAATTGTAAAACTAAAAATAACATTTAAATATATCTAATATTTATAAAATAAGGACTAATTAATCTAATATTAAGTGGTAAAATTGTAATTTTACGGTGTTCATCAGGTCTAATCCCTCAAACAGCCAATTGCACATTATTTCCCCCACTCCAATCGCGACATAATCTACTACTAAAGCAAAATCACAACCATGTCTACTCGTATCACATGGTTCTATATGAAATATGATATAAGAAAGGTTATGCAAATCATGATACCATCTCATAACAGGGATAATCTAACCCCTACAAAGCTTTAAACACCAACTCCCTACTCAAATCCATGGATATTTCTCCTTCCCACATAAACATCGCTTCTAAGCTCCATTCCACCCAGGAATATCCCAATAAAAATACCAAAGAAGGTGGAAGAGCGAAAAGATTACTTATGGGGAGAGAAAATCTGAGAGGGAGGAAGCTTGAGACGAATCTATCTCCGATCTCCTGATTACAATTGCCCAACACGAGACTTGAAGAGGAAATAATCACTAACACGAGGGTACACTCCTCAAAAGATATCACACATCAATCTCCAACAAGGAGTACATCTATTACACTAGGGAGTTCCAATGGGGGAGGTATTATACTCATATCATCTACCCATTTGACAACCACTCCACTTTAGTGTTAAAATATCCAAATGCTCAATCTACCCATCCTCTTATTCACTTCAAAGTTGACTGACTCTGAGTCCAACTTCATTATATGATGTAGATGGAATGCCATGGTAAATACAATGAGCAATTTGATCAAATAAATGCTAGATTTCTAATAAAATAACATGCATAGCAATTTCCACATATATTCACAACTATTATTCCATAGGAGATTGACATTAGGAGATGGGCTTCAATTGCCTTGGGAATCTCATCTATGGATTGGCTTTTGCAATTCATAATGTTCCTTGCCATTCATATACATGCCAACCAATTCCCATACAACAAATTATATCTAGTCAGACTACTCCTTTCACGTCAAATCAAAGCCCTCTCATTCAAAATCAATTTCTTCATCATACTAGAGAATCATCTCTCTCAAATCATCATAAGGTAATTCCACATACTTTTCACATCATAATTACATCATTAAACAAAATGGAATCCATACACAAACACAAAATTTTTACTCATAAAGCATGAAGTAACAATCTAGACTATTATGCAATTGAGCGCATAAATAATCCAAGGATTCGAAGATATCTTACTAGCCCACAATCATCCATAAAAGGTGGCTAGTATTTTTCCCACGAGCAACTAGGCTCTAGACACTTATTCACTACATGAGGGGTATTCAAACCATTCACCCATGTGCATTACGTTAAGCCTTGTAGTACAAGCATCACATTACCTGATCATCGCTATCATCAATATCATGGGCCAACGTACTCTGTGTTAAGAGACTTCGGAAAAACACTCTCTCTCATCATAGGGCAACTCTCCTCATAAAATAACTATATATGTTTAGCCTCTTGGACCCACTCATCATTTCCTCAGGGAACACCCTTTTAGGTTTTACCGACCTCTCCTGAGTCCTTCGAGTCCACAATCCTTGGCTCAGACTTTCTACAATCATAAATCAAATCTGACTCACTTCACGAGGATGCCCTCAATCAGCCAAGACTGTTTCTAAACAAAACTAGTGGTCAACCATTACCACTTCTCATAGCCAAATATAGACCTCAACATCTTGGTTTGGACTAAAAGTCGCATTTCAAGCAAATTCTGGTTTACAGTACCAGTCATTTCCAACCGATGCCACAAATACACGTCCCTCTAGTCTTTCTCCAACGTGGTAAAAATGACGACCTCACCTCACCGATGTCCATCGGGTGGTTACTTGCCAGTGTATCATTGCCCGGTCTATGAAACCCCCATGCCCGGTCTATGAAACCCCCATCACAGGACCCTACGCCTAATGGTCTCACTTCCACTTCCTGGGAAGACAGGATCATCTACACCTCACAAGGTGGTACGCATACGGTTCTAGGAGAATTCCAAAGTTTTCCATTCAGGGAGCTTAATCATTTCCTCGCGACCTTTCCAAGTCAACAAAATCCAACACCTCACAACTCGGGGTCCACGTGAGTCTAACCCTCATGGGTCCAGCTCATGCTTTAATATCACTCTAGTCACCCCGTTTGAAGTACGGTCTAAACATTAGTCGCTTAAATCTGCTGGCAAGAGGAGGTCTCAACCTCACTCAAAATCCTGCTCACCCCATTGCGACCCAATGAGTTTCGAACCCCATACACACAGTCCTCTGGGAAATTGAGCCTAAACTTTGATACCAACTGTCACGGCCCATCCCAACGGACACGTAAGAAACAATAATATTTTTTATTTTTTTAACTCTGAAGCATGCATAACTCATAATCCAAACACGTGACACCTACACGTGTTGCAAGATCCCTACGGATCCTAGGACTTATTGGACCCTTGATTTGATCGAACTGAATTATCAGCTGCCTACGTACTCCAATGGAGATCAAATCTTGCGTAGTTCTCAATTCATTTATTTCATAGCACTAACCCCGTGTTATTCATGATGTCATGTCAAGGCGTTCTAATTACCCTATCGTGGGCCTCATCAATAGAATAGATATCATATGTCACAGGTCTAGCCAATCACGGGTCTATACCAACCATGGGAACACCGTCAACCATGGGGTCAATGTCATACATGGGATAAACCTCAACCATGAAACCTATACCCAAACATAAATGCATACCTCCTCAGGAACAATTCTCTAAATATGGGTCAAATCCTCTATGGAATTAATGCCCTCCGTGGGAATATATATCAACGGTATACAATACTCATCCATGGTCACAAAGCCCTCCATGGGAATAACCATCCATGGGAAAATAATATCTATCCATAGAATCGTCACGTCCACCATGAGACCACTATATCTATCATGGGGTCAATATGCCGACCATATAATTAATATCTAGGTATGAATCCAATATGCCTACCATGGAAACAACATCTATGAGATTCATCATCCATCTCTTTTAACTCTCTATCAGTGAGTTTCATTTATCCATGGGTAATAACCATCCATGAATATGATCACTCCATGGGTATAATCCATCCATGGGCATAACCCATACATTTGTAGAACCAATTTGTCTCTCATATGACCAACAAGTCTAAAATAATACAAATACGTCTACTATGGGACCAAGATGTCTACCATAATACCAATATATCTACCATGGGACCAACATGTCTAACATAAGACCAATACGTTTACTATGAGACCAACACGTTTACCATGAGACCAATATGTCTACCATGGAACTAATATGTCTAACCTAAGACTAATACGTCTACTATGAGACCAACAGGTCTATTATAAGACCAACATCCGGACATGAATCCAAACCACCATGAGAACCATCATCCATGGGTATACACATCCATCCTTAGTAACACTCAATCAGTTAGTATCATCTATCAATAGGTAATAACCATCCATGAGTATAATTCATCCATAGTCATAACTAATCCAAGGGCACATCATCTACCATGAGAGAAGGTAGAGTTTATACTGGATGAGAAAGTGGTTCCCACACGCCAGCTGAAGACAGAAGTTAAATGGTAGACAACAAATGAACTTCAGCGACAAGATCTAAATCTTTTGGAGAGATACAACAGCTTTATATCACTAGAAGTATATTCTTTTCATTTAGAGCATGTTGACCACAGAGATAGTTCAAGTGTCCGAACATTACAGCGACAACGGAAGAAAGCCACTCCAGCAGCATTGTGACTAGATGATGACTCCATTAGATGACGTTGAAGACCTCACATGCGCATGAATGCGTATTGAAGACCCCACTATGGGAAGACGCGTGCGTGAGAAGATTGGTGTCTTTTCATCTGTTTGAACTCGAGGTCGAGTTCTTTTTCATATGGGAAGATTGATGCGGTGCATCTCCAGCACCTTCCATTTTCATATTTTGTTATTTTCGTGTGTTTATTTTTAACTAGGGTAGTTTAGTAATAGTTTTTTTTTTATTTTTTTTTAGTAATGAAAATATTATATAAGATGTAGCCTTCCTTGAGGCAAGACACGATTAATGAATAAAGATTGAGATTCTCGCAAGATAGCTGTAAAAGGGTGCGATTTTTATATTGTGGGAGTGATTCCTTCGGCGAGAGGCTTGGCGTGAGGCTTGGTATGATGCCATACCTTCTTCTTCAGGTACTTCTCCTCCTATCTTCTCTTCTCTATTCTCTCTCCTCTCTTCTTTTGTTTTCGTTCAAGTCCTAGTATCCTTTCCTATAGTTTTCACCCATTCCTAATACCCATCCCCGTGCTTTCATCGCCCTTTGTAAGCCCTCTAGCCTTTGCTGCAGCCTTTAATGCCCATCGCCAGCCTTCCCGTGACCTTCTATCCCTTTCCCTTGCTTCCGCAGCTTCCAGAAACTCTTCCCTACATCGCCTACAACTTGTGGCCCTTACCCTATTTCGCATATCACATCATAGTTGCCCTAAGTCTCTATTCCTTATTGCCATTCGTATCCCCCTTTTTCCTTTTAAGTCAAAATTCGCATGTGCCTAAGTTATTAACCCCTTGCCCATTTGATTCATTTAATACAATATACTTTGAGCCCCTTCTTTCCATTCACACATTAAATTTTCCATATTTGCATGGTTATTTATGCCCAATTTATATTAATTAATTGCATATATTAGTTTAGATTTTAATTTCAGCCTATTTTAAAATTATGGTGCATTATTTTCATTCCTTTTAATTTTTTGGGAACCAAATTAGGCATTTAGGGTTATCACAGTCTCAATAACAAGCAATAATAGCAATGAAAATGCAACTACAAAAATTCAAACATAAAACATCACAAATATTATTGTTGGCGCGCAAAAGCTGAGGCATCAATGTCATCGACACTAGATCAGCAAAAAGGAACATGTAAGTAAAAATAAAGAAAAACCATAAAATTAAATGACATTGATCAGTAAAATTTATTTAAAACATAAAGGATTACCACACATCATTATCAATGCACATAGCCAGACACGAATGATCACTCTTTGAACCAAGTTGATCACCCCGCCATACACAGACACGATTAAGATATATATATATATATATATATATCTATACATATACATATATACATATATATACATATAGAGAAAGAGACCACATTAGTTCAAAAAAAAAAGAACATTTCACTCTATTTCTTAACACAATCTTACAACTCTATAACTTGAACTATTGCAAGCTTTGAAGTTTACTCTTAAGCTTCGTTACAAATGAATCCCCACACCTATTTAGACTAATGGTTCTAGCACATGGATGGCGGTTGGGATCATGCCACTTGTCAACATCCTACAACACTAAAACTTTCTAGATCCTTCTTTAGAATTTTCCAAGAATGCCTACACTACTATACCCTTCCAATACATTTTAGACTACTATATATGATGCGGAACATACAGTTCCATCTCCCATACAGTTACAGTGTTTTGTTTCCGTATTTATTTTCTTTGTTTTTTTAGTATGTGTCTTGGTTTATTTTTGGATGAGGTTTTTTATCAATTATGAATGTGTTATATTTTTTGTAATATAAGACTTTATAATAAGATGTAGCCTCTTTGAGGAAACAACAGATTATGGAATAAGAATTGAAGTTTTTTGCAAGAACCTATAATGGTGCGACGGTGGAGAGAATCCATGAAACTCCGGTGAGAAATCAGAGAGGCGAGAAGCCAGGTACTTTTCATCTTCTATCTCTCTCTTCTTCTCCTCTTCCCCCTTCTCTTTTGTTTTTGGATTTCTGAAACCCAACTCCAGAAGACTTCTCCAAGTCCATACAGCCTTTGCCACCCATTTGCAACCTCTCATTTGTTGCCGCCACCTGTCCCAATCTCCTTTTTCCTTGGCCATCCCCAAAGAAGACCTTTTAGCCTTGTCGCCCCCTTTCCTAGCCTTTCCGCTTGTTGCCGCAGCCTATGCATCTTCCCCTAGCTTCTACCATCCCTCCTCCTTTCCTTCCTCCATTGCAAAGCTGTCGCCCCTCGCCTGTGCCTTCCGTGCCCCACAAATCGCACCTTTTCCTTATTTAAAACCTTACCCATTTAACTCATTTTATCCATCGTCCCTTTTCTTTTTGACTGATTCCATTTGCTCATCAAATATCCAGTTAACTCACTTAGTCATTACCCAAATCCCATTCATCTATTAATTAGTCCATTAGATTCCAAGGATATTTTGCATGATTGTTTGTGGTAAATTTATATTAATTAATTGCAAGTGTTAATTGAAATTTAATTTCAGCCTATTTTAGATTAGGGTGCATTATTTTCATCACCTTATAATTTTTAGGAAACCACATTAGGCATTTAGGCTTTACCCTATCTTTTGTCTTGCACCAATATATCCACACTTCTAGAACCCCCCTCCATACTCTTACAATTCTTCTTTGCACTTCCATATACTTCTACGCAACTCGGAAAAATCTAGAACACTACACACATTGCTCGATGACCCTGGAGATCCCTACATCATTCTAAGAATTCTCCAACCTATAACACATTGGAGATTCTTCTTGAACATTCCAAAACCTTACACGTTCTTCTTGAGCCTTCTAGAGAATTCTAGGGTACTCATTAGCTTTCATAAAATCTGTCATATGAAACTCTTCTAGTTAAGTTACCCACAACCTTTTGCTCATGTTGGCATTTTGACATTTTTAGCAGATTCACATATCACACAGTCTTGCCCCATGACAAATGCTATGGTGGGCTTGAATGTTACCCAATTTCAAACTGGAAGGTAAACTTGGGTATGAGAATTATGGTGGGTTATTGTTGAACCAAGAAGGCGGAAGGAACTCGCTAGCTTGATGGCTTATAGGGTGGCATGTTGCCATAACATATTTCAAAGTTCAAACTTCTATTGAGAGGAAATCCAAGATCCAAATGCCCAAATCGTTTTGGGATCTTTTGGTGAAGAAATAAAATAAACAACACTGCAAGCATGAAAGTGCAACACTGCAACTACGTTTCATAAAGAGGTTGGAGATAATGTGTCATCGGAGTGGCGCTAAAGAAGATATGGAGGTATTTTTAGTGAGATGAAATAGTGTTAAGATAGAAGATGCATGTTATTAAGTCAAAGGATTTAGTAAGAAAATGGCTGTGTAAATACAAAAATGCAACAATTTTAGAGACAGCGAAGTTTAAGACCAATTGGGCCACTCCTAGTAGTAAAACTCATCTTAATTAGGCCTAGATTTTTTAAATTCTTTTATTTTTCATAACAAGAAGTACTTGAATTAGCAACTCCAATGAATATAAAGTATATAACACTTGCATACAACATACCCATAATACATTTGGGAGTCCTGTTGGCTGTTGCCATATCTTCCAATATTTCAGATGACTAGCATTTTATTATTGTTATATTGGTGTCATGAAGACACTAAAATTGGACTAATGTTCAGGTATGCACCTCATAATTTAGGTTATTTGTCTCTCCCCACCCATCATCTCACTGTGCTGAAACTGAGAATAAAGGAAAGAAAAAGGAAAATAGAAATGAATCCTTAACAAGATGCTTTCCATTCAAATGAAGTCCTTGGGGGATTAGGGTGTATAAAAGCTTGGGCTCATCCCCTTTCCTAAGGATGGTAATTTCACGGAAAGCTAAAGGGCAAAGTTTATCCTGAGAAAAGAGAGCCTCAACATTCAATTTCAACTCGATTGTAAAACAGACTCAGACTTGACAAATAAACCAAACAGATAAATTAAGTCTAACTACAGATCAGGCTGGACTCAAACTTATACATACTTAAAATTGAGAGAAGTGGATCATAATAAAGTGGATTCCCAGAGACGACACTTCTTAAATGGGCCACAAACATGTCAATAGCATTAACTGCATTCTGAAAGCATTTCTCAGAAACATCAGCATAATTTCCATTCCCCAGGAGAAAAATCAGATGTGTTATATGTTTTATTCTAATACATCCAACCATTAAAAGCCTATTTCTGCAAAGCCATGCAAGTTGAAGCCCGCAAATGTTTGCCGAGTAAATTAATTATTGAAATAAATATAGACCTTCTCAAGGATTTTTTTTCAATAGAACTCAAATCAATAACGAAGGACTGTGTCGCAATTAAAAAAATAAATAGAAGGGTCTTGAACCTGAACCCAACCTGAATTGAATTAAAATTAATATTTGACTAACTTCTTTATTTGTACCTATTAATTTTAGCCATGTACCCCACCAAGTTAAAAAATCTTATCGAATTACCTCAATTTTCCATAGCCCAATGTGCTAACATGAAGGGAAGCCTTTTTATCTTTTATTTTCTATTAAAATGATTTTCTCTATTTTTTCTAATTTTTTTTAAGTTTTTATGTAAATTTGGGTCAAGTCGGATTGAAGAAAATAAAATCCAGGTCGAAATGAGATGGATCGTGTCAGGCCAAGTTGGGTCAAAAAGAAAATTTGTTATTACATATAATCAACCCGACTCGACCCGACCCATTGCCACCCCTATAGGTGGGTGTGAAGGGAAAATTGGATCCATTAGGTCTGTTTAGGCCCCCACAAAGTAAAGTTCTCGTGGACTTCTCATGAAAATTGTTCTTAGGGGATCCTTGTTCACGAGTGATGCGGTTTTTTTTTTCGCTTGGGTTTCTGGCGAAAGGGAGAAAGAGGCGAAAGGTTTCGGGTTAGGCGATGGTGGGCTTCACAGAAGGCGAGAGCTGGGACAGATCTGGGTTTGGGGCAAAGGGAGGGGGTAGAATAAGGGAGGGGAATAGCGATGGAGGGCTACCTGGCAACAAGGGATACAGGGCTGCAGAGCAAGGCAATCTCTTTAGCAACGCGGGCATGCAGAGAAGGTGTTGTTGTGTAGGTGCGATGGTTCCCTTTCTTCTTCTTCTTTTTTGTTTTTTTAAACGATAAATCGAGACCACGATCGTCTCTGAGAATGCAGGGGCATGTCTTTGAATAGGAACGCCTCTGTATAACTAAGATACAGAGAACCTTGGCTCTGAACCAATTGATGAAGAATACGCCTGCAACTAGGTAGGAAGAAAAAAAAGATATGCATGTAGCTAGACAGGAGAAGAAGAAAGGAAGAAGATAGGAAAAGGCTATGCCTTCAATAAATTTTATTCAAAATATCCATCGTGTGTAGCATCTCTGTTACATCCATAGGTATTTATAGGAAAACAAATAACTCAAAATAGCATAGGAATCTAAAACGAATGGGAAATCCACCGACCTGACCTTCCTACTAAAACAATGACTCTCTCAAATATTCTAAAACGAAAATAACAAATCCTACTCTACTCAAACTTGCTAATTAAGAAATAAACAAAAAAGAAGTAAATAAAAATAAATAGAAGTGGATCCTTGCATTGGATCTTCCGTGTCCTACATCAATGAGAACTTTAGTTTGTGGGGCCCAAAGTAAACCTAATAAATCCAATTTCCCCCTCACACACACCTACCGCCCCCGTTGAATCGCACCCGTACCAATTTTGACTTTTAAAGCCCATTAATTTAACCTGATGAATTTCCATCGTTAGATAAATATAAAATTTTGAAGACCTTAAAAAAATGGCTTCTTTTATCCAATCATAATGAAATTTTATAGGCACCATATACAAGCCAATACCTTTCAAATCCACCCTCCATGTAGGCCCATGTGGCATCCATTGGTCGTTCACATCAAAGTCTCATGAGAATTGTTCTTAAGTAATCCTTATTTTTTTTTTGGATAAACATGTGGTCAGACACAGTCCTACTAAAATCCCCACAAATGAGCCCACTACCCCTAAGGCACACCAACGTTAGGCCATGGGGGCTCAAACCCGCAACCTCTCGCTTCCTAAGGCGGGAGGCAACCAGTTGAGCTACACGCATGTGGGTTACTTAAGTAATCCTTATTTTAAATATATATTACATGTTATATTGAAATATTTCAGTTCATGTCTTAAGTATTGGGTTTTTTTCTTATTAACTCGACCCGACCCATGAAAATCTTGGGTCTTCAAAATTTAGAACAGACCTGACCTTAACCCAACTCAAGCTATTTTCAAACTAGATCCATGCAGATCCAATGTTTATCCAACTCAACTTGCACTCCTGCTTATATGACCATGAATTATTCAAGCTAAACTATTTGCCTATCTTTAGGTATTCGGTGGTTGGATAGGTCTAGAAGATGCTTGGGCTTAAAAGTCTGAATATTTTGATAGGTAATGCCAGCGGAGGGGGTGGGTGTCAAACTTTATGATAGAAAAGATTGGATAGATGGATAAGTTATCACAAGACCTATCAAGTCCAAAATAGGACAATTGAATCATCCCAGCCCTTCAAATAAATTGGGTGGATGGATAGATTATCATTACAATGATCAAACTATCCAAAATGAGACAATTGATTCATCCTAACCCATAATTTTTAACATAAAAAACCATTAAATAAATATTTTTACCTCTTCGTATAAACCTCATACTGAGGTACATCAAATGGAAATCAATTTTGATTAGATCTAAATCTAGAAAAGAAATAAAAAAAAATTTAAAAGTTTGGATCCATCATTCAATGGAGCCCATACACACCTTTTATTAGTTCCCCCCTTCATGATAAGAGTGCATGGCATAAGCAATATCGAACACTCAAGGCACCAGTTTCAAATTTGATTTAGTTATAATAAGGGGAGGAGATATCGGGAGGGTGTTAGGTTTATAAATGTCATAAGATCTAACGAATTGATCAAAATGAGATCTATTGCATCATCCTAACTCTTAACTTGTAAGATCAAAACAAGAACTAATGTCACAAATACCATTCTCAAGATATTAACGATTACCGGTAATATCACAGTATTTTCAAATTCTCAGATATTTGACGAGAAATTACTGGAAAAGTCTCATGAAAAATATAAATATTTAAAAAATAAAAATATAATAAATAGATATTTCTCATCTAATATTTCTTTAGAAAAAAATATCATACAATTCCACACAAGGTCATTGCTACATACCATCATCAAAGTTATCAAATATCAAAATAACATTAAAAAAAAAAACAATCATCCACTAACAAAACCTAATTCGAAGTTTCAACTAACAAACCATCAATGACTAAATTGCACCACTAAAGTCAATAAATGCAAAAAATAACACTAAACATCAATAAGTTACAACTAATCATCAACAAAGTCAAAGTTGAAGTTTCAAAAACTATTGCTGTTCTAAGAAATCAAAATTTTGTAAAGACTTCTTAAAATAAATAATTATAGAAAATCAGAAACATACCTCAAAATTTGAAATTCCAAAAGAGGTGCGAGACTCTAGTGAGGCAGAGGCGATTGGCGGCAACAGAGGCAGAGGTGAGAGAGGCAAGAAGACCGGCAGCGAAAGAGAGAGGCTAGGGAGGTGAGAAGACTAGCGGCGAGATAGACAGAGACGAAAGAGGTGAGGAGATCGGCGGCGAGAGAGACAGAAACGAAAGAGGCAAAGACGAAAAACCCAGAAACGAAGGTGAAAGATCGAGACACCGAGAAACAAAGGCGAGAAACTGAGAAACCGACAACAAGAAGTCAAGAAACCAAGAAACAGACGGCGACAGACCGAGAAAACGAGATACCTACCGCGACAGACTGAGAAACTGGTGGCGAGAGACCGAGAAATCAATGGCGAGAAAGGCGAGAAACAGAGAAGACCGGTGGCATGAGTGAGTGAGGCAGGGACGAGAGAGGAGAAAGTGAGAAGAGTGAGAACTGAGAAGTGACGATTGCAATACAAATTAGGGATTTAGAGCAGTGAGTGAGGAGTGAGGACTCGTTAATTCTCACTTCTCACTAACGAGTTTCACCCAATGACCCATGAATACGGGGCATGTAATTTGGTAGTCCACTCAGTTGTGCAAAATTGCAAACCACTATTTTTGAAGTTAATATTAAATTTTATTTTTAATTATTTTATTAACAATTAAATCTTAAGCTATTTATTTTATCCCTATCCATTATTATTAGGAATTTGTTACTATCATTCAGTAAATTTAATATGAGTTTATTTATTAAAATTTTTACTTACTTTGGTAATCTTTCAATAATTCAATGAATTATATCTTTATATTTAATTAATATTTATTTATCTAATTAAATTTTAAACTTTGTTTTACTATATGTGTTTTATATGGCTATTTATTCTTTAGGTTTTCTATTAACATTAATTTTTGAACTCAATTGACATTAACTTTCATTTTTATAAGAATATTTATTTTTACTAAATATAGAGTAATGATCTAAAGAGACCTCTCTATTTTTGAAAGATAGAGATCTCTTCTTGTCTTAATTATAAGATCTACCTAGATGCATGCTAGTGGCTAGCGAGTATATGAATAAGAAGATCATTAGGTGAATTAGGATTGAGCAAATATTCAAGATCATTCCATCGTTATGACAAAAATATATTAGTTCAAAATAATAGTTTATAAGTTTTATATAACTGAATTTTTTAATTTGAAAATTCAACAATGTATAAAAGGTGAATTGGTGACAATTTTAGATATGTACCAATTCATAGAGGGTGGATGAATATGAACAGTTTATATTGATAATTAGAGAGTTCCATATGAGATGCCTCGACAATATCAAATCACGCCTTGCTCTTCGCGACATATGATTGAGATTTTTTTTTTTTTTTAAACTCTAAAGCAATTGCAAACCCTAATCCATACACGTGGAACTCGCACATGTAAAAGGATTCCCCCGAATCCTAAGACCTCTTGAACCCCATTGTGATTGAACTGATTACTCAGCTGCATAAGCACCTTGCAAGATTAGGTCACGCGTAGTTCTACACATCCCCCTTATCAATCTCTCTAAAGGGATTTTAGTCCCAGTCCGTAGTGTTTATACCGTCCATACATGAAATAAACCGCATGCTATGCATCATTGTCATGCCATGTCATACAACTACCCAACTATAGGCCACCAGACAGACTTTGGTCCAAATGTCAAACTGTGGGTCTCAATACTAACCATGGGTCCAACCATATATGGTCCCAATACCTGACCATGGGTCCAATACTCGGCCATAGGTCCAATCAACCATGGGTCCAATACCTTTGGTAGAGACCATCATGTGGTTGTGGTAACATAATCATCATGACCCCCGGCACGCGTAGGACCATGACTTACCCGGCACGACTCACGCATGCTCGGACATCTCACCCTGCGTGTCCAGCCCATGCAGTGTTCATGCACTCGTGAAAGACTTACACATCCAGGACATATACACGTGAAGGACTTACTCGTCCACGATGGTAAATGTGTTTCCCGTTGGTGGGTCGAACCACGACTTACCCGGAGACCCTAGCATGACTTATCCCTGCATGTTTGGCACATCTCACCCTGCGTGTCCAATCACATCACTAGCATGAGGGCATCCTCATCCTCAAGTACTATCATGTACCATGCTAATGTGCATGTGAGAGACTTACCCATCCACGGGATATACACATCAAGGACTTACTCTTAAACAATGTCTATCGAATTGAGCAACATCCGCATCAATGCCACAGCCTCTATGGGTCATCTCTAGACTCCATGCGTCATGCCCGTCCCGTGGGACACGTGATTTTTTTTTTTATAATAATTATTCCTCAACCATAACCTCACACATGACTAACACAATATCATTGTGTGTCAACGCGTGAATCTCAATAACATAGTGCGAAAGCATAATACAATCTAAGATCAAAGTTCTTACAAAACCCACTACTCATTCGGGGATTTAATTATATAAAATATTACAACTCTCAAACCAAATAACCTAAAGGGTTTCTAGACTAATGTTGTCAGGCTTCTGACAAGTCTGTGTCGTCTCGTGTGGTTTATCCAACCCTGCCTCGAGTCAAGTCCCTGAGATCTGTAAGGAGTGAGCTAAACAGCCAAATGAAGAGAAACAACACATAATATATACACTCATATTACAAATATACATATGTATAACATAGCATGTTAATCTCAATCAACTCATGTATATTAAAATCACTGGATAATAACATGGGTTATAAAACATCAACCAATTGCACAAACACACCCCATCACTGTTGGGATCAGTGGCTCGATTCCAATGAATAAGAGACAGTGGAGTCCTAACCCAATGGGGATCTTCTAAAGTGGGATAAGAATCCAAAGAAGGTTGGGTTTCCTTATACATAGCAATTGCTTTAATGGTAGAAAGCAATTGCTATACTCGGCTGTAACAAGGCAGAGAAAAAGTAGGAGATTACATTGGAAGCCAACGTGTATGCTGGATCCTCTAGATTCAGCTAACGAGAATGGGACTCTTTACCTATATATGTATACATGCAGGAAAGGGTGTGTGAGTGGGCTACACATCAACCGCGGCAACTAAGATGTAGATAGTTTGGCCGAGTGCTCCATGCGACGAGGGCCTGACATGGCCGCATACAGGAGTGGTGTGGAATCCCAGGAAGGCATTGAGAGAGGGACGTCTTTGAGGAAGGCCTTTTGGCCGTGGGCCTCTAAGCGGCATGTGAAGAGGGACATATGTGGCCACATGCAAGACGGCGTGGAATCTCAATGGTACGCAGATCTAATACTGTCTGGAGGACAGCTTGATGGCCGAAGAGGGGCGTAAGCAACAGTGCAATACCGCTGCAGATCTGAGTTCTCAGATCTGTGAGTGGCAGCCAGCAGGAATGCGGCTAGAGAGACGAAGCCCCTTCGCCAGAGCAGAGGTGGAGATCTGTGTGTGTGTGGGACACACCATCATCGGAGACGCTTGCGTTTGAGAAGCATATCGGGAGTTGCTCGTAGGACGCAGGAAGCGTAGAGGGAGGAACACAGAAGTTGGGTTCACTATTCTGGGTATGAGAGAGATCACATCAACTGAGAGGTGACGTAGGTGTGTTATATACAAGGGGTGTACAAAGGGCACGGAACTTCGGATTTGGGCTCATGACTCAAGGGAGTCATCATTATTGTACATGTATTTCTTTCTCATTTATAGTGAATATTCTGTCGCTCCGTGGACGTAGGCCAGGTGGGCCGAACCACGTTAAAATATTGTGTTGTGCTGTATTTTTATTTCCGTTCAATTTTTCTTGTTTCCACGCGTAACGCTAACAATCACCCGACAGAGTGTCTCGACACTTGTTGACATCCATCATAGATGTCAACACCATAACTCATGACAACCTGTAAATGTCCCAGAGAGATTTTGACTCCACTCCTAGACACAACAGACTGTAATCCTAGGCATTTGGTCTGATCTACAAGGAGTTACCACATTTCCATGAAAATACATGTCGAGAAGTTACAACCTTTCCCCGAGAATGTATACATCGAGGAGTCATTGCCTTTCTTGGAAGTGAGGAAATTCTGCCATTCCCTTCTCAGAGGAGTTTTTGCCTTTCACTGTTTTGAGAAGCCTCTGCCTTTCCCCGTTTCGAGAAGTCTCTGCCTTTACTCGCTTAACCATTTTGATCGGCCAAACTACCTAAACCACTCAACCTTTGCATATAGATCATCATGTTAGATCTCTATGGTCCACTAAATCTTCGTGCAACAAGTCTAATCTTGTCCAATCAACCAGTGGGAGTGTACATGACCCACTCAAGTGGGAGTGTACATGACCCACTCAAGTCAAAAGGAAGAAAAATAGTTGTAGAAAGGGGATTTTCAAAAACTATTTTAAATTAAAAGTTATTAAATATGAAAACCATATAAATAAACTGAAAATTAAACTAATGGAAAGAGAGAGGGGAAGAGGAATTCACTTGAGAATGAAAGGAAAGAAGAACTTCAGATGGCTGGAGCTTCAGGCGTGGGAGCTGGGAGAAGAGAGAGTGAAGAGCTGAGTGAAGGAAATTAGGATGTGGTGACGTTCGTAAGCTTTGGGAGTGGGTCCCGTGGGCCCACGAGAGGTAACTTCTCAAGTGCTTCAAACGAATTTTAAAAATCTTAATGAGACCACATTTTTTTTTACAAAATTTAGAAATTCTAAATTTTAAAATATTAAAACAAATACTTAAACTAATTTTTGAAATTAATTAAATAAATATATAAAAAAATCATAATTTCTTTAAAAGACCATAACTTGAGCTCATGAGCTCAAATTTAACCAAACTTGGATTAGCTGGAAAGCCCACTACGAGATCCATGTAACAAATTCACTCTTAATCCAAAATGAAATTTCCATAATTTTCTAAAAAAATTGTGATTTCGGATCAGATCATTACACCAAGTCACCATAGCTACTCCGAGCTCTATATCTAGGGTCCATATCCTAGCATCAGTGGATTTACATCGATGACTCACACACGCAAAGGTCCCCTCTACCCCTCATGCATATGCTCGATGTTCATATTATCTTGTTTATATTTTTAGGGTTTCTTTCATATTTTTCTTTAATTTGTAAGAAAAACAAACTAAATTTTTCCAACTCACCAAATTCCATATTAAAATCTATTTTTCAATAAAAGAAAATGAAAAGAAAAAGAACAGATAAAAAAGTAAATGACAAGAGAACGAGGCGAAAAGGGAGTGAGGACATGAATGAGAGAGAAGCTAAAAGGAAAAGAAAATTCATAGTTCTAATGAAAAGTAGGGAGCAAATCTACTATCTTTGTGAAAATGAAGAGCAAGATAGTATTTTAATTAACACAAACTAATTCTATTGCCTAGGGCTCATTAAGGTTACCCTTATCTTGTTTGGTAATTGCAGCGGTAAAGTAAAAAATTATTGTAAGGGTAAAAAATCCTATTTGGTAATTGTAAACAGAGGTAACGTGATATATTAATAATTTTATGAGAATTAATAATTTTTATTAAATTCATATAATATAAAAAATAAAAATAAAATTTATGAAACATAATTATTGAATAATATTCATCAATTAAAAAATATTTTAAAATATTTTTGCTCCATAGAAGTAAAAAGACCCCCTTACCCCATCCAAACGCAGCCTAGTATTACAGAGCCTGAGATAGTTAGATTTGCAATATTGATTTTGAATATTTTAAGCCATTTTAACAAAAAAAAATTATAGCTTTATTTTTTCAATTGAGGACATGGTAAAGTGTTATAATTCAATTCAAATCATCAAATCTAATCTTAAAAGCTATATTTTACTTTTAGCCATTTTTTCTTTACTTTTAAGTTAATTTTTTTTTCTATTTTTAGCCGTTTTATATAAAATTTTATATTTTTAATTATGGGCATGACAAAACTATGATAAATCAATTTGACTCATCAAATCTAATCATAATATCTTAATGAATTTTCTCTATTATTATTTCCATAAAATTATTTCAAACATAGATTATACGAGTATCTAAGATTCATTTGAAAAAAAAAAAAACTCTCTTTCAAATAGATAAGGCATTGGGATTATCTGGGCTCTCACTTAGGTTAATGTATTATACTTGAAAAATATCAAATTTAGGGTAGATTAAGATCCACTAGTTGAAAAGGACTTAAGTGTAACGACCCGACCCGAACACACAGGGCTTAGGGCTTGACTCAGTGTGATATTGTTCGCTTTGGGCCTCGCACACAAGCTCGAACCTGCACGGTTTTGCATTTGGACCCAAGCCCACCTGGCCTGGCCCAAAAGGCCTCACACTAAGTTATACATGGGTGGCTTTCTAATAAACTCACTTCCTCCTTTCTCTCCCACCGATGTGGGACTTCAAGAGAGGGAGGGATAAGGTATCACATTAAGTTTTATATTTGAATCCATTTATTCAAAAAAAAATGTCTCGAATATTATATCATCTCTGAAGATCTCTTTTTACATCCTCAATAGGAATTTAACCAGGCCTCTTGTTGTTTAATGACCAAATTGAACAATTTGAAATAACTTCGATGCAACTTTTGCTATTATAAGTTTCAAATTTAAATTTGAATTTAAAAGTACTAAATGTGGTGTACATGTTATTTCATTAACTTGAACAACATTACTTGAAATATAAATAATAGTATTTTTATCTAATATAATATTTAATACTATTAACTTCTCAAGCCCCAATTTCCCAACACTAACAATTTTCATTTCATTTCTTCCCAAATTAAAGATATAAAGAGATATTTTGATAGGCTAAAGCATCTAAAAAAATTGAATGGAAATTTCAATATGCTTTTTTACATCCAATTTTGAATATAAATTTTACAATTAAAGGGGGCTAGATGTAAATGTTGATGCACCACATTTGACCTAATTTTTTTTAAGATCAAGGTATCCAGACGTCTTAGAGCACCTGACCCAAATCTGACCAACATGCAACCCGTTTCATTTGACTATTCATATATATGCATGCACAATGCAATTGTTTTTAGCTTGCATCCAACTATTATTTAATCGCGGCCGTTTTATTAGCTTATGAGTTATGCAGCGCTATATCTCTCCATATAAGAAATGACACGCATATGATATGAATAAACTTTTTTACAAAATATCTTTTAAAGCGGTTTTTCCGCTTTCTAGACACTTCTTTCATGTGCCTATTCTTCTGCTTCTTTCTCTCTATAAAATAATTTTCATCTTAACAAGAGCTTAGTGTGTGCTCTAAATCGAAGTTCCAAAGTGAGAAAGAGCTATTGCATTCGATCACTGTGAAAACATACATTCCTTCGCATCGAGAAAAACTTCTTATTAAAGGAGAGACTGCGAATATGTAAAGTTCTTAAACTCTTAATCTTTATGTCTTGTTTGTTTTCATTTTAAATTACATGTCTTTGATTTCTCATTAGTATGCAATGCCAATTTAGTCAACATTGATATTGCAAATAAACCACTTAATTGTTTAAGTTGAGATACTATAACATTCTAGTTTGAGTTTTTAAATGGCAACAACTAACATATAAGACTACCTTGAATGATCCATTTATTATTAAGAAAATAAATATTACCTTATAAGAAATATTCACTTGAGCTAAAGATATAATATAAAGAAATCGAGCAATCAATTGGATATATTCCTAGCATGAAACAGGAATAGATGGCTGATAAGGTATCATGAGATGAAAAAATAAGGATGAGAACATTTATTTGAGGAACCTTGTGGAAGTATTTGGGGATTTGAGGAAAAAGTATTCTTGAATTCCATATTGCCCACATTGTCTTAAAAAATAAAACTAAGAGATTTGAACAAAAATCATTATAATTTGAGATATTATTTGACATCAGATCTAATTATAAGTTTACTCGATATACAAGATTTGTCGGTACTTTCGTGTATATATGAGATTAATCTCATTTTCAATGTCGGGTGGGAATACCCATATTATCCTAAAAAAATAGATTATTATTAAAATTTACATTTACTGTTCTATAATATTATTTAAATAAAATAATTTATAATATCCGATAGAGTTGATTTTATTATATACCTAATTTATAGCTTTTTACTAGGGGAGATCCTTCTCTATAGATGTGCCAGCAAGGGTTATATGTGGATCATGCGGATGTAGGGCTACCTAGTTTGTTTGTTTTGTTTTAGGTCTGGAGGTGTGTAGGGCTACTGTCCTCTTTGGTTAGCTACAAAATTTCTAAATTTATAATAAGAGATAGATATGTAAAGTCACAATCTTGCCAAATAGCTCAAATTATAATATTTAATAAACTGTTTCTTTCCCACCAACTTCCAAATCTTGAAGGATCACAATGCATTATAGGTTCTTAATTTTTAAGTTATAGCTGTGCTTGATAATGGTGAGTGATCATTTTGATTCTATTAAATTCAAATACAGTTAAATTAACTAGGTGTAGCTCAATTGATAATTTCCTATTTCAAGAAGTAGGAGGTGCCAAGTTTGAGCCCCTATGACTTTATTTTAGGTACCCTAAGGACAATGGGTATCACCCATGAGAATTTTATGCTGAGTTTTCCACACATAAATTAAAAAAATGAATACACTTAAATTTGGGGGTTTTATAAAATTTATATGTGTTTGGTGTTTCTTGAAAATCTTGATACATTTAAATAGATTTATTTCAATGGATTTTAATATTGAAACTCGAAAAATAAAATAAACACAATTATATCGTAAGTTATAATTATTAAACTTATAAATTAATATCAATTAGTATGTAAGCATTTATAGAAGATTTTATCTATAATGTATGAAAGAGATTTCTTGTATCTTCATTCTCAATTCTCCACTCTCTTAATTTTACACTAATCGTCTAATAGCTCTAAATATTTTCCTTTACAGTGTGAGTTGAAGATTTGGTTCATAAAATGTGAAACCTCATGTGGTTGCTAATAATTGAATTAAATAAGTCCACCATAATTAAATCCTATGCAAAACTTGGTCAATCATTAATGGATAATCATTCTTATTCTAAACAATAATTAATAATTTCACCATCATTCTTCTCATATATTACTAGTTTATACGGGTTCAAATCATTGATTAATTGTTTCTTTGTTGGTCAATGATCACAATGGACTCTTATAGCTAGAGTATTTCACCCTAGGTGATAATCCATACATGATGGACCCCACAGATCTGACAGTCTGATCTTGCTTGCAAGTGCACCAATCACAAGTGGGAGATCGCCACAAAGTGAATATCTATGCAAGACTAACACCACAAGGTACCGCTTCAATGAATGAGAAATAATTAGTCTTGAAACTTGGGTCGGTTTTAATCTCAACGCTTATGATCCAACTAGATAAATCAATGAGTTTGAGTTGTCTTTTTCATATTTCGGGTCAGATTGGGTTGGAAAAAATAGACCCGTATGAAATTTCGATCGAATCAAGTTGAGAAATTAAAAAAAAAAAAATTTGACCCGATCTGACCTGACCTGAGTGCGCCAATCCAACCTGAGTTTCAGCCTTAGAAATTATCTATTGGAAACCCATTCACTGGGAATCAATTTCTTAACTTTTGATATAGTTTATATTAGACATTGAGAATAAGATGGTTTGATAGATTATGAAAAAAATTGATTTAAAAAACTTATTTTTGTATAGTTTTTAAGGTAGAAAAATTTCAATTGTCTATAAGATTTTAGCTTAATTCAATCGTAAATATATCTTGAAGTAAATTTAAATTTGATAGAAGTTCAATTTATAAGATAATATAAATTAATTTACACTGAGCTGACTCACAACTGATAATTTCTTGTAATAAATAGAGTGTTGGTGAAGAAAGATAAAATGGTGTGGGCCCTTTCTCATACCATATATCACTGTCCAAAACAAACCACCACAATCGATGTACATTCTCTACACACAAGTGAGATCCTCTATAGCAAATGCCACAGGACAAATATGACATTACACACGCGCTTAGGGTCTTAGATATTGTCAATTGAAAGAGAGGAATGTTTAATGTTTAGGGTAAGATGAGTTAGATGCTTAGTTGTCAATTTTGTTTTGTTTTGACAAAAACGTTTTAGATCTTATAAAAAATAGAAAAGAATAGGTTTAGCTCTTATTCTGAATTTTGTTTTAGCCTGTTTTCTTTTTAGATTGGAACGGCCCGATGTGGGTGAAATGGGTCAAAATGGCCCGTTTTGGCCCTACAAAAATCTACTCTATAAATTTCATCAATCTAGAATATAAAATAGACTTCATAAACTACAATTTGAAAAAAAAAATTAAAATTAAAATTTAATTTATAGCTACTTGATCTTAGTGATCAAAGTTATTAGGCATCTTTAATTTAAGCACACTTGGTAAATTTTACCACTAAGATTAAGTGGTTAGAAATTGAATTTTGGATTGAAATTTGATTTAGTTATAGTTTATGAAGTATAATTTCAATTCAAATGGTCTATTTTTAAGTTAATGATAATTTAAATTTTTATTCATGTAGATTAATATAAGATGACGAAAACAATTCATTGAAATGTATTTATAATTTTGTATTACTGTCTTCATATTTTTATTATATTTTTTACTCTTTAAAATTTGTATGTCTTCTTTTTGGAAACAGAACACAAAAACAACTGGAATGCCAAAATGTTCCGGTATAAAAACAGATTTTAGAATGAATCTGATAACTAAAGTTACATGCTAAAGTTATCTTGATTGAAACACTTTTACTATCTTATTTAAGGTTAAAATTTGAACAATCAAAATAAATTACTCTTTTACTATCAAACCACATTCATTTCGCATCATTAATTCTAATAGTTAAAAATTTATATATGACAACTTTTGATAGAAAGACAGTTGAAAATGTATGTTGTTTAATTTATATTGGGGCCAGTCGCCCGTGAAATTGAAATGTGTTGCATTTTAGAATATTATAAATAAAGTTTATAACAGTTGGCACGCATAATTCATGCTCTTTGCACTCGGGGCCCAGTTAATGACAAAGCCCTTCCACGTTGCGTTCATAAGATGGACGGTGAAGATTTTTAACCGTTTCGACACATGCCTTCTAGAAGAATTAGCGAAAGGTGATGTAATCTAAGGCTTTACAAAACCAAAGCCTTCTATAAAAGGAGAGCAAGAGTGAGATATATACACACACATAGAGAGAGCGAGGTATTTGAGAGTTGTAGATGTCATTAGAGAAGATTTAAGAGCAAGAGAGAGAGAAGTATAGACTTGAAATCGTGCATTTCTTGAGCTTCTAACTCAAATCGATCTGATCTTTCTCTTCCTAGAGTGATCCCAACCAGGTATCTAGAATGATTTTTACCTTTTAGTGCATAAATCTAACCTTCCATACCTTTTTTATCTTTTATTTGCTAATTTTTCCTTAATCATTTTGATTTAGAGCAAAGTTTTTGAAAATAGTGAAAGAAGTTCTTAGATTATATTTCTAATTTCTTTTATTTTTCGTTTGAAGTTTATATCTTATGCTAAGATTTATTTTAGATCTGCTATTACAAACCATCTTTTCTTCTAAAATAAAGTGTTTGTTTCATGTTTAGAATAGATAGTAAATTATTCTCCTTCTTTTTAATGCAAGCAATACTTTTTTTTTTTAATTAGTTGGTACTTGCAAGTTAAATGAAAATTCCCTTATAGTGGTTGTGGGAGCACCAATTGATCTCATAACCCATCAAGGCAAAACTATTGGATCGAAGTGGTAAGAAAGGAATCATCTTCGATTTTATCAATTAAGGCACAAATCTCACAATTTTTTTAGGTTGAAGAATGAGTGAGATCTGCTTAGTATGCTGTGCATGCAGTTGCATGTACTATTTTCAATTGGAAACCATCTCAACGGCTCAGATCGAATGCGCCGCACTTATTGGGTGGCTCAGATTTTGCATGCACAGACCCAATTGATGATCCCACGGAGTATGTCATTTTCACTCAGGTTTTTCCAGAATTACGTGATTGCCATCAGCATGTCACTGACCTTTCCCTTTGTTTCTCCAGTTTAGGGAACCAGAAGACCAGTTTCCATAATTAGCTGCTAATTTTATAACATATGGCCTCTTTAATTTCTTAATTAATGTTTAATACTCTTGTATTAAAGGTTTATTATTGGAATCAAAGCATGGTTTTTGCAAATGGAGGCCTAAGAGAAGATCTCAGTTGTTCATTAAGGAATGGTTGTCACTAAACCTAAGAGATTTGGCTTGAGATGCATGCAGTGGGGGGTCAGGAGTAAAAAATGAAAGATACTCAACATGGAAAAATAAAAGAATTAGCAGATGAAAGATTTTTAATATTTGAAAACTTCCAACAAGTATGAAATTAGATATGATTGACCAATACTTTTTCAATTGAAGATATTTTGAAAAATATTCTTTTATTTAGTTTTAAAAGACGGAATTTTGATGGCTGCATGCCTTTTCTCAGCATAAACTAAGGAGGGTATGCATATTACTTAAAGAAATGATAAGAACATGTATGAGATTTTAATGAAACAATAAAGGAAATAATTCAAAGGTGTTAGAGTGACGGTCAAGAATTTATCTCAGATTTTGGGTTTGATTCACATCTTAGACAAGGGGCTATTCTCTGTAAGTTTAGCCGGTGTGTATAGATTGGAGGTTTTTAGTACTACGAAGAATGGATTAGTCGGATGAGACGGCCCACACCTTCAATCAAAAAAAAAAAGGAAAAAAAAGGGAGAACAGAAAAGAAAGAGAAAAGAAAGGAAGAACGATATTTCTTCAATGCTCTCAGACTAATCTTTTGCCTGAGAATCATGTTTTTTTTTTCTTTTTTTAGTCAAGTTCGAAAAATGTGTTTTAACTTTGTTTTTCTACCCAATTTTGAATTTCTTTGTTTCTCTCTTTCTATCTTGCAATAGAAACTTAGATTACTGAACCAATTTTTCTCCTTGCAGCAGAAGTAAGAATCAAAGGAAAAACAACACTTGATGGCTTTTGGATCTGAGAATCAACCCACCAACAACAACACCATGACTACAGAGGTTCCATCACCTGGCAGCGAGAGTCCAAAGGTGAACCAAGAATTCCCACAGCTGTCACGACAATCATCCCTTTACTCCCTCACATTGGACGAGTTCCAAACTTCCATTTGTGAGCCTGGGAAGAACTTTGGATCGATGAACATGGATGAATTTGTGTCAAACATCTGGAATGTAGAAGAGGAATATGCCATGAATACGGCCGTGGAAGAGACGCCACGACCGGAAAATCTAAATGGTTGTCTTGAAAATGGCAAACCCCTCGCTGGTCAGTCCAGCCTCTCCAGACATGGCTCCCTCACCATTCCAACTTCTCTCTGTATGAAAACGGTTGAAGAGGTATGTTGATTGAGGAGAGAGAGGTTGATTAGCTGTAAAATTAGAATAAACTGGTGTATTGAGTTCAATAACTAATATTCATACTCTTTAGGTGACCATATGACTATCACAAACAAACTCAAATATTAAACCAATTATATACACTTTTTAATTAGAAGTGAACCCTAGCTAAGATCATGATTACATTATAATTCTAATAATTCAAATACTAAGATTGACTCCTAATTTAATTAGAACTTGTCTTTGTTTATAAATACACCACTGCTATAATTATGACATATAACACAATAATATCTCTTTTTTTTATGATTTTTTTCTTTTAAATTTTCCATGTAAATCTCTGATGTTTATGGTTTGTTGTTCTACAAGGTATGGATTGAGATACAACAAAATCAGCAACAGCAGCAACAGTACCAAGAGGATCCCAATGGAGGGAGTTCCGAAAATGCCCATCAGCAACCGTCGTTTGGAGAGATGACACTCGAAGATTTTCTCATCAAGGCAGGGGTAGTTCGGGAAAGCAATAGGACTTCTGCTGTCGCTTCCCCTTACCATTTTCAACAGCAGCCTCAGCCACAACAACCGCAGCAACCATTTGGGTATTTTCAAAACAACAATAAGATGGAGGCTGGGCCCAGTTTTACGAACATAGTGGGCCATACTTTTCCGGCTTACCCACCGCCGTCTGAGCCTCACCAGTCTCATCAGCAGCAACAACAAGGTGTAGATGGGTTTTCGAATTTTGATGGGAAGAAGATGGTTAATGCGGGGATGATGAACACGGTTTCAGGGTCATGTGGGGCAGGACCGAGTCATGGGGGAATGGACAACTCAGTGAGTCAGTGTGGGATTGAGATGGGAAGTGGGAGTGGGAGGAAGACAATGGTGGATCTGGCAATAGAGAGGCGGCAGAGGAGGATGATCAAGAATCGTGAATCCGCTGCTAGATCTCGTGCAAGGAAACAGGTATGAAATTCATCTTCTTATATTCAGATGTTTAGGACCACTTTCTTTCACTATTAAACCTCTTTTTCTCTTTGCCCACAATTTTATAAGAGTTGTGTGCATCTAGAGTTTTATTTATTGCCCTTTTCTGTATACAAACCACAAACTAATGCAATTGTTGTGTGAAGTGACAATCCTCTCATATCGGTTAATTTGATAAACTAATGACTTTATATAAACTTGATGCACTCTTGTCTTAACAACTAACTTTTGAAAGTAAGTTCTATTTCAAGAATGTTATCAAGTGATGGTTTTCTAATATAATATCAGAGTAACCTTTGCGTGTAGTTATAGAGTCCAGCTACACGTGAGGCAGGGCCTGAAGTTTCCACGTGCACTCGCAGTGCATAGCTGTACATGAGGGCATGTGTGAAGTGACAAAATTCCCACATCGATTAATTAGAGAAACACGATTCTATATAACACTTGAGACATCATTCTCTCAATGACTAATTAATATATATATATAATGTTAGAGATGCCAATCAATTAAGTTAATGATTTAACTACATATTTTGAAAAAAAATAGAGACCTGCTAAATCTTCTAAGCATTGTAAATAATAACCACTCTAAAGGCTAGAAACATGTTCTCACCCACTTAGTTAATAGCCTAAAATTATTAAGAGAAACGTTAACATTATAAAGATCAGATATTGATCTGGACATATATTTGAATTATTTGTTTCTAGTTTCTTATGGATTGATGATTTTACACACTTGTTTGAACTTTTTAAGTTTTAAATTTAGATGTAGACAAGGATGATTTATCTTTTAACCTCTACTTATGCTAATTAGAATAAGTATAAATGCTAGTCTTGTGCCATGCATGATTCTTGACTTTACTATTCAAGGTTGCATGGTGGCTTTTGTTTCTCTGTCCAAATCACAATGAGTGAATGACTCGGGTATGACTCAGATCCAATCGAGTTAAGAGTTAAGACTCGAGCAAAGTTCTTCATTAGTGTGTCTGATTTTGTTCAATTTCACTGTAGATCTTATTAATACATGGGAGAGTCATTAACTTTATTAGTTCACCATTTGAAATTAAATTCAACTAAATGACCAAGACCTCTCACTACTGAGTCAAATACAATGTCTATAAGTATTTATTTTGTGATTTACTTTGACATAAAAATCAAAAGTTAAATTGATTCAAGTATTTGACATGGTTCATTTTAAAGTGTCTAATAGTTCAATTGTAGCATATTCATTCATTCACTTAATTATACTAAAAAGTGAGGCCCATCCTTAAATATGAAAATTAAAAATTTTGAGTTAAAAAAAAACTAAATACTTAATAATATTCTTCCCAAACTCCAAAGTCTGATCTATTCCTAATAGTATATCGCATCTTGTCTTACAAGTCTCTATCCATCTCTCCATTTTTTATGTACCTATATTTTTAATCTTTTAATTATGTATAATTGTTATTTTAATGTACAATAATCTTAGCTTTATCTCAAACATATCATTTTTTTTGTCTATTTGGGGTGGTTCTTATTGCGATCTTACTATAATAAATTATAAACCCTTTCTCATTTTATATAGGAAGTCTTGTCCTAAAACTCTTGGGGCACGTAACCTGATTCATAGCACTTGTAACTAGTGTCATGGATCTAGAATTTTATACCCATAATTACTACAAGGTGGGGTCAGTGAGTTTCCACGTATTAAAGAAAAAAAAATTTGGTTATTAAAATCATCAGATACGTTTCAAATTTTTTATTCCCACCTGGGTGAGTCATCTGAGGGATTTGCAGGTGGCATTAAGCAGCATAGCCGTTACATTCAGGCCCACAGGTTAGTAGGCCAGTGTTGGTGTTCTTCACGTGATCAAAGCCAGATGTTGATGAAGAAATAATTTTTCTGTTAATTATTTTTATTTGTCATTGGATTCCTCCTGCCATTTACCAATCTTCCATTTCACTGATTCCACTGGGCGAAATCTTTGTAAACCTCTGCTGTCATGATAAAATTTCATTAAATGGAAACAAATCTCTTCTGCTAATTTTAGATGAAATTTCTCTATAAATACCCACCTTCTCCTTCTTCCTCTTCCACAGTTGCAGTCATCTGAGTCTCTCTCTCTATCTAGGCATGGTTAAGAACATTGCCAAGTTCTTATTGAAGCAGGTTGCCGCCATGATAGAAAGAGAAAATGAGGTAGCCATGTTTTTGAAATAAAAAAAAAGGGGGAAAAAAATGAGGCCCTCATTGTATTTTTTAATTTTGATTTTTAGCCTCTGTTTTTCTTTTTAATTTTTTAGAAAATATTGGTATAAAAGTAATTTTTTTTTCAGCTTTATCAGATAAAATAATAATCTTTCCTTAAAATAGCAAAAATCTACTGTAACTGTGTCAGGTGTCATAAAGAATAATTAGGATTTGCATTGTTTGTACAGTTGTGGCCCACAAACTGACTGACTGACTGAGTTGACTCAGTTCTGATTTGAGTTGAGCGGGCATGATTTTTGAAAGTGACCTTGTACTGGTATTGGTCAGGGCCATCGTAGCTTCTATGCATTTATTTGTTTTAATTGTTTTTTTTTAAATAGTTTAATTTATATTTTATAGACAATTATCTACATTTTTCACGGAGGTCAGCTTCATAATTCATATTTTATTTCATAATTCAATTTCTTGTCATTCATTCTTTAAAGTATTTATTTTGTTGAAACCGTTTTCCAACTACACGAGGAAAATGCAAAAAAAAGCCTGACAAATGGTCAGAAAAGTTAGTGTTAACTCTCTGAAGTTTTGTGTTGACTAACACGTGGCATTTAAGGTGACGGTTACATGCAAGTGCATGAAATCTAAGCCGTTCATCATAGATAGCCAGCCATGACTCAGATGGCCTAGTTACGTCTTCTACAGGATGACTCTTTAGAGTAGATTGAAAATTGAGTATTACAAAAATAATTTATATATTTAAAATTAAAGATCAATTACCAAATTAATGAAAAAAGTAGTTTAAATATGATGTGAGGACACTGTATCATTAAGAAAAAAAAGTTTAGAGGACTATAGCAACTTTTATTTTCTTTAGCAGCAATTTTTTTCCTTTTTAATTTTCTATAATTTTTTTTTATAATTTGTCCTAACTCTCCTTCTACCTAACCATGTAAACAGGCTTACACGGTTGAACTAGAAGCTGAGCTGGTTCGTCTGAAAGAGGAGAATGCCCAACTCAGGAAGGAAACGGTATGAAAATATAATTATTTAATACATTTTGAACTATATAAAGACTTTTCTCTAGCATAGTTATTAGTGCTTACCATTACTTTCTTTTCTGTTTAAACAGGAAGAACTGGAAGAAGAGAGACGACAAGAGGTGTTACATTCATTTCCTATAAAAATCATATTTATCTTTTTTTTTTAAATCCAGTAATGCTTGTCTATCATTCATCATTATTATTATATGAAATGAAATATAATAATAATAATAATATACTAAAGAGAATATATAATAATAATAATATATTAAACAAAATGTGCTTTCTTGTGTTGCAGATTGTTGAAATCACCCGAAGGAAGAGGAAGAATAAAGACCCAGCTGAAGAATCGGAGCTGACTAAAAAGGTGAAGAGGCTGCGAAGGACAATGAGCAGCCCATTTTAGACAGCTCCGATCAAAGGATTTTTCCTTTGTTCTTTTTTTTTTTTCTTTTCTAAATAAGTTGTCCTATGAAAAATATTCTTTAAGTTTATGTTAATATGTCTCTATTGACATATCTTGTTAATGTTACATATATTTATATATTAAGGGTATATATGTATCGATCAGTGGATCTTTGGGTCTTCTCTACTTCTAGTCGATATGTTAATATGTCTCTATTGACATATCTTGTTAATGTTACATATATTTATATATTAAGGTTATATATGTATCGATCAGTGGATATTTGGGTCTTCTCTTCTTCTAGTTGATGGGTCTCTCCGATATTATTATTTGCATGAAGGTTCTCTTCCTTTACAATTGTACAGATGATGAATGGATTGTCTTACATATTATATGGTTAGTGGGTTAGCGGACTTTATTTTATTGAAGATATAATCGTAAAGTAATTTTTAACTTTTAAATTTAGATTCATCAAAATCAAAAAGTCAGATGATAGGTATTAATTTTATATATTTAGCTCGAATGTTAATAATAACTTTTGGTCTAAATTTTTTTTACTTTAAAAGCAGAAAATCCAGTGTAAAATCCCTACTGATGATACCCTTTACCCTAAGGGCACACCATGTTAGTCCACGAGAGTTCGAACCGACCACGTCCCTCTTCCTGAGACGGGACACAACCAGTTGAACTACACTTGCGAAGATAATGTGTACAATATTTAATGAAACAACTCGTACAAAATAGGCAATTGTTTCCTCTCACAATGTCGTGATGATTAGAACAATTGAACAACAGAAACATTGATGGAAAAATTAGATGAGATCAAAGTTGACAAGGAGAAGATAATGGCCGCAATTTTTCTTTAGTAGCAATTTTTTTTCCTTTTTAATTTTCCATAAGTTTATTTATAATTTGTCCTAACTCTCCTTCTACCTTGCCATGAAAAAAACTTTCATGGCTAACCATGTAAACAGGCTTACACTGTTGAACTAGAAGCTGAGATGGTTCGGCTGAAAGGGGAGAATGCCCAACTCAGGAAGGAAACGGTATGAAAATATAATTATTTAATACATTTTGAACTATATAAAGACTTTTCTCTAGCATAGTTATTAGTGCTTACCATTACTTTCTTTTTTGTTTAAACAGGAAGAACTGGAAGAAGAGAGACGACAAGAGGTGTTACATTCATTTCCTATAAAAATCATATTTATCTTTTTTTTTTTAATCCAGTAATGCTTGTCTATCATTCATCATTATTATTATATGAAATGAAATATAATACTAATAATAATATATTAAAGAGAATATATAATAATAATAATAATATATTAAACAAAATGTGCTTTCTTGTGTTGCAGATTGTTGAAATCACCCGAAGGAAGAGGAAGAATAAAGACCCAGCTGAAGAATCGGAGCTGACTAAAAAGGTGAAGAGGCTGCGAAGGACAATGAGCAGCCCATTTTAGACAGCTCCGATCAAAGGATTTTTCCTTTGTTCTTTTTTAAATAAGTTGTCCTATGAAAAATATTCTTTAAATTTATGTTAATATGTCTCTATTGACATATCTTGTTAATGTTACATATATTTATATATTAAGGGCATAGATGTATCAATCAGTGGATCTTTGGTCTTCTCTTCTTCTAGTCGATGGGTCTCTCCGATATTATTATTTGCATGAAGGTTCTCTTCCTTTACAATAATCTTTAAATTTATATTAATATGTCTCTATTGACATATCTTGTTAATGTTACATATATTTATATATTAAGGGTATATATGTATCGATCAGTGGATCTTTGGGTCTTCTCTTCTTCCAGTCGATGGGTCTCTCTGATATTATTATTTGCATGAAGGTTCTGTTCCTTTACAATTGTCTTGATGATGAATGGATTGCCTTACATATTATATGGCATTATATGGTCAGTGGGTTAGGAGACTTTATTTTATTGAAAATATAGTCGTAAAGTAATTTTTAACTTTTGAAATTTAGATTCATCAAAATCAACAAAGTCAGATGATGGGTATTAATTTTATATATTCATCTCGAATGTTAATAATAACTTTTTGTCTAATTTTTTTACTTTGAAATACTTCACAACTATATTTTAAATCCCTCGGGACTCGTGTGGCCTATTATATGCCAGCTCTTAAAATACAATTTCAGTTTCTATAACTAAGGTACAAATTTACCTTGACATGGTTCTAAGTTATTGCGTGACACAATCTGTAATCATATCATTTAATTGATTAAATAAACTACATTAGGAACACTTTATTGATATTAAGATGTAAGTATTGATGTTGTTGACACATTAAGAACACTTCATTGATAGTTGTTCAAGTTATTGAGGCAATAACTAATGATAATGAGATGATTGCTCTTTTGTAAAATGATTTGATCATGAATTTCAATAGTCATAAGGAAATCAATTTAGAATCAACCATGTGAACAATACTTAATGAAGAAACTCATATAAAATAGGTATTTTTTTTCCTCTCATAATGTTGTGATGATTAGAACAATTGAACAAGAGAACATTGATGGAAAAATTAGATGAGATGAAAGTTAACAAGGAGAAGATAATGGCCGCATTGTTACTACCTTTGAATTTATATAATCAATATTCATATTAAGCTAACAAAAGTTATTTTATATTTCTAATCCTCTAAACAAATGCATTTCCCTTGCAAGTAGGGAAGCTTCTCTCTCTAATGACTACCAAGATTCATAGAGAAGTACGTCACAACATCCTACTGGTTTAAAAGCAATCATGATGTAATAATTACAAATGAAGCAATCTTCCTTTTCTTTCTATCCTCTTCCTTTTCTTTCTATCCTTCTTTTTCTTTCTGATCCTTCCTTTTCTTTCTTCAGATCCTTCCTTTCTGTTTCCATATGTCTTGTGCATATGAGTAAACAGAAAAACTCCAAAACTGGCCTTAAGCCAATACCCAAACCGCCAGAACCTACCACTCCTAACCAGAATGCCTGGGTTTCCATTAACATCAGCTCTGAAGCAGATTCAATTGAGAAGACTGTTCTCAACAAATACTACCCTGATAGTGTAAAAATCAACTATCTTGTGAAGGGCCTCAAGTTGGGCTTAACAAATCCTCCGGGCACCCCTGATCACCTGATTGGTGAAGCAAAGGCCCAATATCTAGAAGACATGCAAATCGAATTCAACAGGAGGTTTCGAGTCTGCTATGATGATGGTAAGAAAATCGTTCTCATAGCTAACTACATCAGCAGTAACAAGCGTGAATTACTTCCAAATACTTTGCCAAAACAGTTGCTTGAGCTGGGGGAAATACGCGCTGGGATCATACCCAAACATGAGGTTGTTGCCTCTCATCAATCGTTTGGTCCTTTGGTTAGTGAAGATTACCATGGAGTTCCTACCAACCCCAAATCGGAGGAAGGGCTCCCTTCAATCCAAGTCTGCTAGGAAGAACAAGTGCAAGAAGGTAAAAAAAAGAAGATCTGATTGCAGATTTGAGCCACAAATCCTAGACTTTAAGAGGATTGCAGATCTGTTCAATTCAAATCTGAGAGCAACCGGAGGCAGCGCTGGAAACGGAGGAGCAGCAGAATTTTCAAAGGGGTTTCGGGCAAAACCAGCTCAACCAGATCTGTACAGCCACCACCGAATCTTAGGTAGCCAGACAAATCGGCTGAAGGTTTTTTTGAAGTTCTGGCATTTTCAATCTGATCAGGGATCTTTAATTCTGCTCTTTGGTGCCAGCTCTTGTTTACTCTCCCTGTTTTGAGTGGTTTTCTTCTGAGCTGGTCTTTCCCCATTTAGGGGTGTGTGTCCCTCTCTAGGTCTTTTTTCTTATGTTTATTTCCTTGCCTGGCTCGGGCTTTGCTCTTTCATTGTTTTATTTTTTTAGGGCTTGTTTTCTCCTCTTATGAGTGAGTATATACTTAACCTTGATTCAAATATATATATATATATATATATATATATATATATATATATATCTATATATATATATGAAGCCATTTACAAATGAGATATGTCATCGTATTTAAATATTACAAAGGCTTAGATGATAATGATATAAGCAATTACAAAAATAGTGGCTCGGGCTTTGCTCTTTCATTGTTTTATTTTTTTAGGGCTTGTTTTCTCCTCTTATGAGTGATTATATACTTAACCTTGATTCAAATATATATATATATATATATATGAAGCCATTTACAAATGAGATATGTCATCGTATTTAAATATTACAAAGGCTTAGATGATAATGATATAAGCAATTACAAAAATAGTATGCAATAATTGATGTAATCAAAGAAGAAGAATGATAACAAGGCATCAAAGAAATCTTTTAACATGAAACCAAATAAATTTTTGCCTTTTATTTCGTAGTCGACCAAAGGCATCATTATTTTCCTTTATTAATGAAGGGAACTTCTATTCATTTCACAATTGACCTATTGCTATTTTGTTAATTAAATTAATTTCTATATGTAAGACTTTAAGAAAAGCATTTGATGAGTTAGGCAAAGGTGTTTTGTCAGTTTAAGAATTATTAGCATGCCAACTAAGGCATGTGTTTTGTCAGGACTTAATATCTTCAATTTGCACTTTATTTCAATAATATTGAATACCAAATCCGTGAGGTTTATTCATTGGAAATGTTAACACAACCATTTCTCCCACCATTGTGACCTTTACAATTCTTTAAAACCCCTTGAACTATTGAGTTTGCATATAGCTAGCGTCTACATAAGAATAGGTCACCAATGACTAGTTTAAAGATAATTCATATTTAAATTGCGGTAACTAATTGAAACCATCTTTGGTCATGATATGTTAGATGAGTACTTTAACCTTAAAGGATAGAGTTAAAAAGAAACATTAGAGATAGTTTAAAGATATACTCCCTCCGTCCCAAATTAATTGTCCTATATGAATTTTAGAATTGTCCCAAAATAATTGTCTCATTTAGTATAAAATGTATTGAAAATGGATGAGATCACATGAAATGTTAGCCTTAAAAAACACAAATATTTCAAATGAGACACTTAAAATAGGGCGGAGGGAGTATCTGATAGATGACAAATTGAAAGAAACTCATTTGACTAAATTTAGTCATTTTAGTACAGGACTGAGCACAACCCTAATACGTAGATTGGAGAGGCTACGGATCGAAGGCACTAGAAAGATAGGACGAACTTCAAAAACATAGAGAGAAGGGATAAAAAAGACATGTTATACTATAAAATGACTGATAGTATAGTTTATGATGGGGTTAATTAGAGAAGAAGAATTCACAAAGTTGACTCCAAATAGATGGGATTACTAGTTGTTGATGATGATGATCTAACTGAAACTATCTTTATTTAATCACCATGCAATAAGTTCTTTATGTAGATGTGCTTGCATGCTCTAAATACATGATATGTGAATGAATAGCTTAACAAAATTGCATTATTTGCAAATATTTCTTAGTGACTAATCTTTCCATGGTCTCTTTATCTCCTCAATTAAAGAATTCAAAAGGGAGTGGTTTTTCCTAAGATTTTTTTTATTGCAGATAGGTATTACAAGCAAGTCTTTGCAATTGAAGTGATGAGACCAATTTCTATTTCACAAATTTATCTAAATTGGAAGATTTTATTTAGAGAATGAAGTTTTTCACAATTAAATAATGAAAAAAACTTTTCTCTCCATAAATTGCAGCAAGAGTTTCTTTAATAGATAGCAAATATTTTAATTCCTTTTTAAAAAAATTGGTCGCAACTTACATGTAAATTTTTTATTCAGAACTTTGCTCATTGAGGAGCAAAATTATCCTTGTGTTTGTTGAAGCATATTTTGATAAATCATAGGAGTCTGCCACGCCCTGACACAAAAACATAGGCACGTGACATAGAGTAATTATACTTTTTCGGATATCACATATGGAAAACACACCTGTACTCACAGTTCAATCATCGAGATCATAAATGAACTCAATTACCATTAATATCTCAAAGGGGATATAAATTCTCTATCATAAAATATTATCAAACATTCCAGAATTTATTACAACCAAATTCATAATGAATAAAATGGTATAAACAATATCACCAACTCAAATCAAATAAATAAAGCAATTAACTCAATATGTATGGCGTATCAAGTAGCATGATAAACTAAGCACTTCCTCGGGATCCTTCGGACCCAGCCGATGCAACATTACCAGAAATTGTAAGGACGTGAGTACAAACAATACTCAGTGAGGAAATATGCATGCTACACACTCACGCACCCACATAATGGTAATATATGAAATGGAATATAAATATGGCTATGCTATCCTCTCATCAATATGAACACTATGTCCATCCAAGGACACCAATCTCATCAACGTGAACAAAATGTCCACCCAAGGATACCAATCTCATCAATGTGAACACAATGTCCACCCAAGGATACCTCTATGGAACGAGCATCATGATCCCTTGATGGACATAGGCCATGACTTACAAGTAGAAGATCTCCATACAACATAGATAATCTACCTCACCATGTGTCATTCACTACTATGGTGATTAAGTCAGCTCTAAGGTGATCAATATACGACTTACCAAGTTAGCACCGCCCAAGTAGGGCTCGCAAGTATCTAACACAGCGCAATCTATCTTACTAAGGTAGTACTGCCCGCATAGGCTCACGAGTATCTAACCCTGCACAATGCGTCTTATTAAGTTAGTATCGTCCGCATAGTCTCACGAGTATTTGACCCTACGTAATCCTTCTTATTATGTCAATATCGCCCGTATAGGCTCATGAGTATTTAACCTTGCGTAATGCGTCTTACTAAGTTAGTACCTCCCGCATAGGCTCACGAGTTTCTGACCCTGCATAATCCATCTTACTAAATCAGTACCACCTGCATAGGCTCACGAGTATCTAACCTTACAAAATACGTCTTACTAAATTAGTACCGCCCGCATAGGCTCACGAGTATTTGACACTGCATAATCCGTCTTACTAAGTCAGTACCGCTCGCATAGGTTCACGAGTATCTAACCCTGTGCAATGTGTCTTATTAAGTCAGTACCGCCCGCATAGGCTTACGAGTATCTGACCCTGAGTAATCCGTTTTACTAAGTCAGTACCATCCGCATAGGCTCACGAGTATCTAACCTTTCGTAATGCGTCTTACTAAGTTAGTACCACCTGCATAGGTTCACGAGTATCTAACCTTGTGCGAACTGTACACCAAGTGTACAAAATAGTCGTGAGAGCGACCTATAACGAGAAACATGTGAGGGTCTATACTCCTCAATGACAACCATAAACACCCGTGAGAGCGACCTGCAATGCAAAGTATGATAAGAGCTATACTCCTCGACGACAACTCTATAGGACCAAGTCCCATAGCTGACGCAACATTTCCAATAGGGTTCCTTAAACCGAACAATTATCCTGTCACACCAGCCTTCTCTAGGGAGTGAAGACTCATACTAGTGGGGGCCAAATAAAAGAAATCTACATCATCAAGTCCTATAAACTATTTGGTCTCATCCCAACACTAGTAATTCTCAATGTCATCATGCTTATTGATACAATCCCATACTCACATCATAGATAACCTCCTAAGTACATATCAGTAAGTAATACAAAAATGATCATATTCACAATTACATAGGCAACATATATATAATAATCACATAATGACCATAATTTCACAATGATAGCAGCATAGCATATTCCACTACATTTCATACATTCAATATAATTATCACATTGGGTTATTTTAGGGACATATACTACACACCAATCTTGAGATATACACGTCGGGTTAATTTAAACATATTCTTTGTCCTTACAATTTATTCAATCCGCCTAATGGTAGTTTAATATCTTAAGTCCAATAATTCTCTTTTACAACATAAATCAAATTAAATTCATCAATAAATCATCTCAGCCCTTTACAAGGGTCTCCAAGGGTCTCCAACAATTGTCACAAATTTTCTATCATCATAACAAGATAATAAACATGCTAGAAATCACATAATAGGGAAATTATAACATCTCATGCATAGTATAGGGCACATTCATCCTATTTATCATGTATTAAACACATCAATAACACATACATTCTCTAAATCAATGAAATAACATACATGCATTCATACAATATGTGTGAAGCAATCCTTACCTCGAAATTATGATGTCTCGAGTTGATCTTCGGGTCTTACCTAAACGGGTTCGGATTTCAAAGGCTCTAATCAATTAAAAAGAACATAATACATCCCTATTAGTTCATCGATTAGGCCAAATCAAAACTTAGAAACAAAATCCCCAAATATAGACCCAAGATTTACCCCTAATCCAGATTAATCCCTTCAATCCAAGGGTAATCCCCTAATCTCCTCCCATGAATCATCTCTAAAAATTAACATATACCCTTTTCCCCAATTTACTTCCCTTCGCATGGGTTCAAAACTCAATTTCAATTCAGATCTACACCCAAACAAGGTTCCATAACAAAAATCCCCAATTACTTCCGTGGATTCCTCTCCAAATAAGGCCTAAAAGCCATCACATACTCCATTCTCAACACATCCCATTAAGATCTTATCAAATAATAAGAAAGGGAAAGAAAATGATCATCTTACCTTTGGAGGAGAAGGAACGTGTAAGGGGCGCTCCAAGCGTAGGAAATTTGAATATAAAGCTTTTAGTGGGTGAAAATCAATAGAGGGAAGGTAAAGGAAGCAAGGGTTTGCTGTTAGGGAAGAAGGGTTGACAGTTTGGAAGAGGAATGAGGTGAACTAAGCCTAATTTCGTGCAAACACGGACTTATGTACGGATTTAATAGTTTATTAAGTTTTTTTTTTTTTTTTTTTAGCGTTGGGCCATTACAGAGTCACTGGATGCTGATTCCTAGGTTGGTAAATGTTTAGCTTTTGCCTTTAACTACTGAGCAACAAGAAGTTCTTGGAATATATTCATAAACATAGTTTGTGAATCTTAAATAATTTTGACACTAGCTCTTGCCCCTTATAATTGATCGAGAAATTTGGCACTTTTGAGCATTTTTCTAAAGAATTTGAAAGGGGTGGCCATCTCAGTATGGGAAAACTCTTTTAGGAGAAACGAATTTTAGTGAACTTCCCATTTTACCCCCATCCAACTGTACGGTTTTAGTGAACTTTCAGAAATCAGTTCACTTTCCAATGAATCGGTGCACTGGACTGGTGCACCAAACCGGTGCACCGACCGGATCACTTGGAAATGGAATTTGAGGAAAGTGATCCAGTCGGTGCAACGGTTTCTTGAGACGTGAAAGAGTCCAAATCGGTGCACCGACCAGATCACTTTCCTCAAATTTCCATTTCCAAGAGCACCGATTCACTGGAAAGTGAACTGATTTCTGAAAGTTTACTAAAACCTGTACGGACGTATGGAGGTAAAATGAGAAGTTCAATAAAATCTGTGTCTCCTAAAAGATTTTTCCTGTGTTAGGATGGCCACCCATTTAAAAGGCTAAACTTCTAGTGTCATTCGAGTTTTCCAAACTTTACTTTCTTTGTTTTTGAAAGTTGAAGCTTTCAAACTAGATTTTCTTTTTGTAATATAGGTATCCTCATTCTATATTAGACGTGAGACTAATCAGACGAACATGTGCAAACATCTTAATTCACATACACTGGTAAATCAATGAAGAGAAACCCATGAAGAGTCGCCCAGAGGAGTTTGAGTGTGAATCGAACTCAAGATCTCTCTTTATAAAAGGAGTTTCTCAACTGTCAAGCCAACTCCCTCTAACTTAGAACAAACTAAGTTTCCAAACCTTGGTTAACTCCTTTATGCGTGGATCCCATACCTTCACTTCATTTCAAGCCAAACACTTTGGATAAGATACAACCAAAAGGATTGCAAGTACAATGACTTGCTTTATAGTCAAATCTTTTAACATTAGTTTGCCAATCAATTTTAGTCTTATGCTAGAAATTGAGTAGATATTATAGAAAAATTTAGTAACACTAACCCGTTCAACTCTTAACTTGCTTTAGAGTTAATAAAAACGAGAAAATAATTATTTTAATACATTGTTTACAAAATTCCTCTAAGGTTTGGTCTTCTTTGAAAAAATCCGAAAATGATTATTTTGATACATTGTTTACAAAATTCCTCTAAGGTTTGGTCTTCTTTGAAAAAACCCTAAAATGATTATTTTGATACATTGTTTACAAAATTCCTCTAAGGTTTGGTCTTCTTTGAAAAAACCCGAAGGAAGACGGAAAAAGTCGACGTTTCTACTGCTGTTTGAAATGAAAGAACAAAAAGAAAGAAGAAAGAAAAAAGAAAAAAAGAAAGAAGGAAAGCGATGAAGACAGGGTAGATTTTGTTTTTTTTATCTTCCTTCCTCCCTCATTCCCTGCTTAAATAGAAACGCCTGCAGGCGTTTGGCGGTGTGGGAGTAACCCACGTTTGTATGTAAGCTACGGTTGTAGCCTAAGAATTATCTTAAGATTTTATTAATATTATATTATTAGTTCTTTTTACTAATTACCTCCACATCCTTTTGTTAGAATTATTCGTAAATAATCACACCAAACAAAATAATATCGAAATAAATCAACACAATCAAACACCAAAGATTTACATGGTTCGGCCCATCCTTGGCCTACTTCCACGGAGCGTGAAAATATTTTATTAAGAGAATAAGGATTTACGTACAAAAATAACCCCTTTGTGAGAATCCAATCAAACCTGAATACTGAGATGTAAACCCAAACACTGAGAATCCAAATCTCAGTCAAGACTGCTACCCGAATACAATCCTCTTTACCAAGCCTATCTTGATGAATCTAAGCCCACACATATCAATCGTCTTCAGGTTGTATCTGATCTGTATGCTCCTCTGTGATACTTCTGTATTATTCTGCAATACACCTCCACAATGGTAGCAAGGACTTCCTACACAATGCCGTGTATGTGCTAGACACCTCTACTGAACTGAGTTCTCTCTACGATTCAACCCATTCATGCTGCAATATTTATTGATACTGCCTCGGCTGTATAATAGGAATATACAGTCGGTCCATTGATGGTTTACCAAAATTGCTTATAGCAATTTCCTTGCCCCACTCATTCTGTGTTTTCAACTTACCAATGCCATGTGATGAGCACAGAAATATGATAATTTTACCTCTAAATATTGGATTAGATAGCTCTTGAAATTTGTTTATTGTATATTATTATTGTAATATATTTTATATTTAGAATTATTAATGTTAGTATCTCAATTTTATTTAATTTGGTTTAATTACAGTATTTTTGTGTAGTTTTAAGTGTCCAAAAATCTAATATATTTTATCTCCAAAATTACATTGTTAACATGTCAATTAATTAAATGTAATTTGTATATTGTCAGGTTGGAGATGATGAGTGTCATTCGAGTAGACAATAATAAAATAAATGGACAAGCTCATGAGAGAGTTGGTATTCATTCACATGGCAACATGAAGTATTGAGAGAGGTAAAAAAGAAAGAAAGGTTGGGCTGTACCACATCATCTTGCCCAAGGAAAAAGAGACCATCACCAAACATCCTTTGATGTCCATTGTATAGCAACAATTTCTAAGCAGAATACTCATGGCTTGGGTAGTTTACACCAAGCCAGAGAAGTCAGAACATACAAAGAGAAGGTGGGTTGTATGAAAAAGATTGCAAGAGAGAAAACAAGAAACAAAAGATGGAGAAAGAAAAAAAAAAGTCAGCACTTTATCGTGTGATGGGCTACTGATTTCTTTGAATTAAAAAGCATATTTCCAAGATCCATTAGAGGAAGGAACAGAGGAAAAAAAAGAAGAAGCAACTAACTGGCTGGGACGGTGGAGGATCAACCGAGAATTGAAAGTGAGAAGATTGGAAAAGAAGGTTGCCCACACTGCAGAGCAACAAAAGAAAGAAAAAAAAAATAGACATTGCCGTGGAGAGTGAAGTCGGCCAACAAGTGTTCGATTGAGTTGGGGAATGGGACCTACCTAGCCTTGCTTATTTTACCATCTCCAAACATTATAAAAGGAGGTTTTGGGCTACGGAAGAATCGAACCTGGGCATTGATTTTTTGGAGTTTTGGAGAATTTTGGGCTTTAAGGTTAGTGTTTTTATTTTATTATTTTGTAATTATTTTCTTTTATTTTAATTCCAGTTTTGTAATTTAGTTCAATTAATAAAAGTAGAACTTCTTTGTCTCTTTATCTTTATTTTATTAAATTCAATGTTAATGTGATTAATTTTAGTTATAAATTAAAAAAGTCTATGAATCTTCTTGTTTTGTTTTTATTTAAATCCAAAATTCCATGCATTATAATTCGTAATTCCAAATTTTTATTAATAATTAAAAGGCAGAAAAACACTTGGAATTATGGTTTTCCACTTATTTATTTTTGTATGATGAAAATTTAATTTAATTTAATTCTTTTTATGGATTTATGTGAGAGATTATTCTAAGTTGTTCAATGAAGGCAGAAAAATATTTTAGGCTAAATAGAACTTGATTTTATCAGTCTAAGGCTCTTTTTAAGAGCAGATAAATTTTTAGATTCGAAATTGCAAGTGAAAAATTTATTTAGCTTAAGGCAGAATTTGAATTTTCTTATTTTAATTGATTTCATAAATTTCAAAATGAGGATTCTAATAGATGAAGAATTTAAGTGCATGATAAATAATAAATGTGAGATCCGTATTCTAGGCCTTGATATTATTTTTAAAATATGAAAAATAAAGCCTCCATAAATCTTTGATCCAGTTCCACTGTAAATATGTAAAGAGGTAGTTTAGGTGTTTTAAATTTTCTTTTTGTTTTCTAAGTTAAATTGAGATTGTTTATATATTTAGATTAAATACACCATATTAATTAAAATTAATTACATTGTTAGATTCTATATTTAAGTCTAGAATATTTCTAAATTAAAACTAAAGTTTATAAATTAGAGAAATAATTCCATATTTAAGATTTTTCTCCAGATTTTCTAAATTTCTTAATTTATATAATTCAGTGGTATGTTTTTCACAGATATATTTTCCTAAGTTCCGATGGATTCGACCTCGCACTCAATCGTTATACTATCTAATGGTTCATGAGCTTGCGAGTTATAAATTTTTCAAATTTGCACAACAAGTTTTTGGCGCCATTGCCGGAGAACTTAAAAAAAAATTCTCCATTGAATTATTTATTTCTGGAAATAATGTTAATTTCAGAAATACCTATTTTTGGCAACTCTTTAAAATTAGAAGTTTCTATTTTTCTTAGAAACTCTAATTTTAGAAGGTTACCTTGTTTAGAAGTTTCTGAAAATAATAAAAAATGGAGATGATTTAAATTTAGAATCACTGTTAAATTTTGAATTTTTTTTATTTTTGGAGACTTCTATTTTTAGAAACTTCCAAAAATATCTAGTTTCTATTTTTAACATTTTTCTAATCTTAGAATTTTAATCCAATTTAGTCATGTTCTATTTTTAGAAAATAGAACTAAATTTGGAATGTTCCAGTTAAAGTGTTGAAAAAAAAAAATTTCATGGAACAACTTTGTACTTACTTGAAAATCTGATTTGAATTAATTTTGTGGATATTAATTTAGAAATTTTTATAGTCTCAATTTAATTTAGAGTTCTTAATTAGGTTACAATCATTTAATTTCTTCCACTAGTTATAACAATAGGAAATCTGCATTTAGTTTAGGAATCATGCATGTTTTATGTGATTAAATGCTTGACCATGGTTTTGAGTTTTGTTTTGTATAGGTGCTTTGAAAATTCTTGCAGAAAAATTGTTAAAAAACAAAATATTGCGCTTGCTAATAAATAAAAACAAAAAGCCAAGGTATGCGCATTCAATCACCTTCTTTAAATTTTTAATTTTTATGCATTCATATAGATTTTATTAGGTTGTCTTGCATTTATTTTACATAAAATAAAAAAAAATTGCATATTTAATTTGCTCATGCATTTAGGTTGCTAGTTCATGCATTAGGTTAAATTGTTTGCTTATTGTTTTCATATTTGCTTGAATATTGTATTGGTAATTTAGGCTTGCATTCACAAAATAGAAAAATTCAAAAATATTAGTAAAATTTGGTTAATGCATTACCCAATTAAAATCAATTTAGAACCATCATTTAGGGTTGTTCATGCTCATTAGGACCATCTTTAATTCAATTATTTTTACTTCACCGGTGAATAGTTTTTCTTCAAGCACAGTATCTATGCTAGTTTTGTCACAAAGGTGTAAATAGCCAAAAGGATAAATGGAAGCTTAAGTCGATTGCCATTGTGCTCCTCCACTTACCTGGAAACTTACGTGGCTGTGCTTGTAGTTAAACTCTCCTCGGAGGCTAAAATTTTCTGGAAAGGAGATTAGGAGCAGTCTAGAGTCTAGGATCCCTGTGTCAGTCTAGGTTTATGTCATATTTTGTGTGGTTTAATTGAGCGTGAATGATCGTGTCTGTGTATGAATTATTGGTATTTTTTTTAAACGAAACACACAAAACCATATCATCCATCTCAAAATCATCCACCCCATCCAAATCCATCCTATCAGCCCGGTCCATCTCAACAACATAAGCCATCTCTCGAGGATACATTGCAGCAGTTCATGCTATGCACAAGCTCGAAACACAGCTTCGACAGTTAGCTACCGCGATAGGAGATAGGGAGAAAGACAAATTCCCTAGTCAGCCTATCCCAAATCCCAAAGGACAGTTTCGTTATCTAATCAAGATGATGTTAACTCCATTACTACCTTGAGGTCTGGGAGACAGGTAGATAACAAGGTCGAACTGCCTAAACAACAGGAGGACCAGACAGCTGGTCAACCAAAGCATCAAAAGGACTCGCCTAGTCCATCTTCCATCCAAAATGTGCCGGAAACACCTGTTAAAAATACTTTTGTACCAAAAGCTCCGTACCCTCAGAGGTTAACCAATCCTAACAAAGGAGTACCCTATAGTGACATATTAGAGGTATTTAAATACGTCAGCATCAATATACCTCTACTTGAAGCTATAAATCATGTACCTTCTTATGCCAAATTTCTGAAAGACCTCTGTACGGTAAAACGGAAAGCCAATGTTCCCAAAAAGGTATTTTTAGCAGAAAATGCGAGTTCACTCATCCAACAGGGGTTTCTAATAAAACACAAGGATCCTGGGTGCCCAACCATTGTTTGCACCATTGGTACATTTGAAATTGATAGGGCCTTGTTAGATCTTGGAGCCAGCGTTAGCCTACTGCCATACTCTGTTTATGAGCAGTTAGGGTTGGGTGAATTGAAACCCACTACTATCACACTACAGTTAGCTGATCGCTCTATGAAAATTCCTAGAGGTGTGATAGAAGACGTTCTGGTGAAAGTAGACAAATTCTACTTTCCAGTTGATTTTGTAGTGCTGGATACACAATCTGTTCAGAACGAAAGTGGACACATTCCGGTTATTCTTGGACGACCATTCTTGGCCACCGCCAAAGTCGTTATCAATTGCCAAGATGGTATGCTTAGGTTGTCATTCGGAGATCTGACCACAGAACTCAATGTGTTCAACCTGTGTAAACAACCTCCATGCATAGTGACCTGTATGAGGTTAATACTATTCAGAGTTTTGTCGAAGAATCTTTTCTTCACTTTATTTGCGACGATCCATTTACGAAGTCTCTATCCACCTTTGGCACAGACTTTAATGAAAGTGGTGAGCAAGAGGTGAATACTCTACTAAATGAAGTTCCATATGTTGATATTAGAACAAGGCAATTCGAACCTCTTCTTGTGAGTCAATTTGTATCAGTCCTCTTTGTCTAAAAGCCATCAAAATTAGAGCTCAAACCACTCTCTGAGACTTTGAAATATTCTTACTTGGGACAATAAAAAATTTTACCTGTCATCATAGCTTCTGATTTAACTTCAGTATAGGAGTCTAAACTCCTTGTTATTTTGAGAGAACATAGAGAAGCTATTGGATGGTCCATTGCCGATCTTAAAGAGATCAACCCCTCTTTGGTCATGCACAAAATTCACCTGGAGGAGAACTCCAAAACATCTAGAGAACCATAGAGACGACTGAAGCCGGCAATGCAGGACATGGTAAGAGCCGAAATTTTGAAACTTCTCGAAGCGGGTATCATCTACCCGATCTTTGACAGTGCATGGGTGAGTCCGATACAGGTTGTCCCACAGAAGTCTGGTGTGACGGTAGTTAAGAATGAGGATAATGAGCTAGTTCCAACCCGTGTCCAAACGGGCTAGAGAGTTTGTATTGACTACCGAAAGTTGAACACTACTACTCGAAAGGATCACTTCCCTCTTCCTTTCATTGACCAGATTCTTGAGTGCTTAGCCGGTCATGCATTCTACTGTTTTCTCGATGGTTATTCCGGCTATAACAAAATTGTGTTGCTCCCGAGGATCAAGAGAAGACCACCTTCACCTGTCCATTTGGTACTTTCGCCATGCCTTTTGGGTTGTGCAATGCACCTACTACCTTTCAGAGGTGTATGATTAGCATATTTTCGGAAATGGTAGAGCAATTTCTGGAAATATTTATGGATGATTTCTTAGTCTTTGGTTTTTCGTTTGACCAATGCCTACATCATCTAACCCTTGTATTAGTCCGATGTAAAGAAAAGAAACTGGTACTTAATTAGGAAAAATGTCACTTCATGGTGAAACAGGGCATAGTCTTAGGTCACATTATATTAGACAAAGGAATAGAAGTTGATAAAGCTAAGGTCGATTTGATCTCTCATCTTCCATGACTCCAAATTGTTAAAGAGATCAAATCATTCCTAGGTCATGTTGGTTTCTACAGGAGATTTATTAAAGATCTCAGTAAAATTTCCAGATCTCTCTGTAGACTCCTGACTAAGGATGCTAGTTTCGATTTTGATGATGAGTGCGTCCACGCCTTTGAAAAATTGAAAACTGCATTGACCTCTACTTCGATTATTCGACCTCCTGATTGGTCTGTTCCTTTTGAGATAATGTGTGATGCTTCTGACTACACAGTAGGGGCTGTTTTAGGTCAAATGGTCAATAAGTTACCCCATGTTATCCATTATGCGAGCAAAACACTGAACGATGCTCAATTGCACTATTCCACCACGGAAAAGGAATTGTTGACAGTCGTTTTTGCGCTAAACAAATTTCGATCTTACCTTGTGGGTTCGAAGGTCATTGTCTAATCTGATCATGCTGCTCTCAAGTATCTTTTGTCTAAGAAAGATGCTAAGTCCCGCTTGATCTAGTGGATTCTCTTGCTACAAGAATTTGATATTGAAATCTGGGATAAGAAAGGTTTCGAGAATGTGGTAGCAGACCATTTGTCTAGATTGGTAACTGAATTTTCTAATGACCTAATGCCTATTATTGAGTCCTTTCCTGTCGAGCAACTCATGTCAGTTTTCCAAATACCTTGGTTTGCCGATATTGTGAATTATCTTGTCACTGGTTTGATGCCTGAGCATTGGACTAAACAAGATAAGTCAAAGTTTTTGATAGAAGTTAAATTCTTTATCTGGGATGATCCGTATTTGTTCAAATATTGTTCGGACCAAATCATTCATTGTTGTGTCCCAGAGTCCGATCAAATTAGTGTCATTAAGTTTTGTCATGATTAGGCTTGTGGAGGTCATTTCAGTTCGAGAAAGACCACTGCGAAGATTTTGCAGTGTGATTTTTATTGGCCTTCCATGTTCAAAGATACCCATACCTACTGTGTGTTATGTGAAAGATGTCAAAGGTTAGGTAGTCTGTCTCGTCGGAATATGATGCCGTTAAACCCAATTTCACTTGTTGAGCTTTTTGATGTTTGGGGCATTGATTTCATAGGACCGTTTCCTAATTCCTTTAGTAATCTTTACATTTTGGTAGGGGTTGACTATGTCAGTAAGTGGGTAGAAGCGGTGGCTTGCAAAATCAATAATTATAAAGTTGTCCTCCGTTTCTTAAAAGAGAATATTTTCTCTAGATTTGGAATACCACGAACCATCATCAGTGATGGGGGAAAACACTTCTGTAATCTTCCATTTGAAACATTGATGAAATCATATGGGGTGATACATAAGGTTACTATTCCTTATAATCAGTAAACAAGTGGGCAAGTGGAAATTTCAAACCGAATTAATCGATCTAGGAAAGACTAGTCTTTGAGACTTACTGATGCACTCTGGGCATATCGTAGATTTTATTAATATTATATTATTAGTTCTTTTTACTAATTGCCTCCACATCCTTCTGTTAGAATTATTCATAAATAATCACACCAAACAAACTAATATCGAAATAAATCAACACGAGCAAACACCAAATATTTACATAGTTCGGCCCACCCATGGCCTATTTCCAAGGAGCGTGAAAATATTTTATTAAGAAAATAAGGATTTACATATTTGTGAGAACCCAATCAAACCTGAATACTGAGATGTAGACCCAAACACTGAGAACCCAAATCTTAGTCAAGACCGCTACCCGAATACAATCCTCTTTATCAAGCATATCTTGATGAATCTCAGCCCACACGGATCAATCCTCTTCAGGTTGTATCTGATCTGTATGCTCCTCTGTGATACTTCTGTGTTATTCTGCAATACACCTCCACAATGGTAGCAAGGACTTCCTACACAATGCTGCGTATGTGGTAGACACCTCTGCTGATCTGAGTTCTCTCTACGATTCAACCCATTGATGCTGCAATATTTATAGATGCTGCCCCGGCTGTATATTGGGAATATACAGTTTGTCCATTGATGCTTTACCAAAATTGCTTATAGCAATATCCTTGTCCCATTCATTCTGTATTTTCAACTTACTAATGCCATGTGATGAGCACAGAAATATGATAATTTTACCTTTAAATATTGGATTAGATAGCTCTTGAAATTTGTTTATTGTATATTATTATTGTAATATATTTTATATTTAAAATTATTAATGTTAATATCTCAATTTTATTTAATTTGGTTTAATTACTGTATTTTTGTGTAGTTTTAGGTGTCCAAAAATCTAATATATTTATCTCCAAAATTACATTGTTAACATGTCAATTAATTAAATGTAATTTGTATATTGTCAGGTTGGAGATGATGAGTGCATTCGAGTAGACAATAACAAAATAAATGGACAAGCTCATGAGAGAGTTGGTATTCATTCACATGGCAACATGAAGTATTGAGAGGTGTAGTAAAGAAAGAAAGGTTGGGCTGTACCACATCATCTTGCCCAAGGAAGAAGAGACCAACACCAAACATCCTTTAATGTCCACTGTATAACAGCAATTTCTAAGCAGAATACTCATGTCTTGAGTAGTTTACACCAAGCCAGAAAAGTCAGAACATACAAAGAGAAGGTGGGTTGTATGAAAAAGATTGCAAGAGAGAAAACAAGAAACAAAAGATGGAGAAAGAAAAAAAAAAGTCAGCACTTTATCGTGTGATGGGCTACTGATTTCTTTGAATTAAAAAGCATATTTCCAAGATCCATTAGAGGAAGGAACAGATAAAAAAAAAGAAGAAGCAACTAACTGGCTGGGACGGTGGAGGATCAAGAGAATAGAAAGTGAGAAGATTGGAAAGGAAGGTTGTCCACACTGCAGAGCAACAAAAGAAAGAAAAAAAAATAGACATTGCCGTGGAGAGTGAAGTTGGCCAACAAGTGTTCGACGAATGAGGTTTTGGGCTAAGGAAGAATCGAACCTGGGCATTGATTTTTTAGAGTTTTATTGAATTTTGGGTTTTAAGGTTAGTGTTTTTATTTTATTATTTTATAATTATTTTCTTTTATTTTAATTCATGTCTGGTAATTTAGTTCAATTAATAAAAGTAGAACTTCTTTGTCTCTTTATCTTTATTTTCTTAATTCAGTGTTAATGTGATTAATTTCATTTATAAATTAAAAAGGTCCATAAATCTTCTTGTTTTGTTTTTATTTAAATCCAAAATTCCATGCATTGTAATTCTTAATTCCAAATTTTTATTAATAATTAAAAGGCAGAAAAACACTTAGAGTTATGGTTTTCCACTTATTTATTTTTGTATGATGAAAATTTGGATTTTATTTAATTCTTTTTATGGATTTATGTGAGAGATTATTCTAAGTAGTTCAATGAAGGCAAAAAAATATTTTAGACTAAATAGAACTTGATTTTATTAGTCTAAGGCTCTTTTTAAGAGTAGAGAAATTTTTAGATTCGAAATTGCAAGTGGAAAATTTATTTAGCCTAAGGCCGGATTTGAATTTTCTTATTTTAATTGATTTCATAAATTTCATAATGAGGATTCTAATAGATAAAGAATTTGAGTGCATGATAAATAATAAATGTGAGCTCCGTATTCTAGGCCTTGATATTATTTTTAAAATATGGAAAATAAAACATCTATAGTTCTTTGATCCAGTTCTACTGTAATATGTACAGAGGTAGTTTAGGTGTTTTAAATTTTATTTTTGTTTTTAAAATTCAAACTCTTGAAAAATTAAAGAACTAGGTTGGTAAATTAAGTAATTGCATCTTAATTATATTTTCTCCATATTTTCTAAATTTCTTAATTTATATAATTCAGTGGTATGTTTTTCACGGATATATTTTGCTAAGTTCCGATGGGTTCGACCTCGCACTCAATCACTATACTATTTAATGGTTCGTGCGCTTGTGAGTTATAACCATGAATCTTCTAATTAGAAGTCCTACTAAAATTACAATATCCAACATAGCTTTACACGTTGCTATTGCTATGTTTGTTGTTTAGAAATTGCCATGTATCCCATTATAATAGTTAATGAAAATACACCCACAACAAGCTGTCAAGTGTAAGCGTGCTACGTGTACAGTTATTGCCTAAATCCATTAGGATTTTCCTTCTATTCTTTAACATTCTGTTCCCACTTGAATTAGTAAGAACCCCATTCGTAAGCCCATTATAGCCTCACCTTCTAATTAATTCCATGTTGATAAGATTTAGCCTTCCTGCCAATTATTTAGCCTCACAGTCCATGGAGTCGGTCTCATCACAATTAGATTCCCACGAGTGAATTTGAGACATATCCCAACGATCTCCACCTTGGCGAGAATTCACCAACTCTGAAGATGACCTCCATTGCACCTCTCTTGTACACTCGACACTCACAGCCTTACTCCACCTGCAGTTGCAATCGTCTACATCTTTGTGTGAGATACTCGCATCTCCACGCTCTGGGATGCTCCATCTGTTTCTTCAATTAGAAGAATTGGCCAAATACAAGCCTAGCTTGGACTTGACAACTATCCATCCCTTTGTTGGGCCCATTGCACTTTTCTCTATGTGGCACGACGTCACTTTTGCCTTTCCACTAGTGCTTTCACCTGCATCATGGAAACCAAGCAAAAAACCACAACCATGTAATGCAAAAGTAATCTTACTTTGTGGGTCAGCCCTCATTGGAGTTTTGTGGGTCCTTCTCCTTCTGCCTGCAACCAGATTAGGAGGTCACTATTGTCTGGCAATTACTGTGTTCCCTAATAGCGTATACAGATTACTTTGTCTCTTTCCCTTCATAACTATCATAGCTCCCTTAACCACTCTGAGAGCCCCGTCCTTAGTTTTGAAGGCGAATCCCTTCGATTAAAAAATACCCAATCAAATTAAATTTAGACATGACACACATTCTTAAGCATCTTCACCATACCATCAAACATTTTGATTTTTATACTTCCAATCCTGATGATTTTACTAGTTGCCCCATTACCCAATTGGGCAACTCCTCCATTGCAAGGTTTGTATGTATCAAACCATTCTCTCCTCGAACGCATATGATAGGTACACCCATAACATAAAATCCAATTATTATCTAGATTTTCCGTACCTTTTGTGACTATACACATAACTATCTTTGCTAAATCATCACAAGTATCACTTGATTGATCTAAAATTTGTGATCTAGCCTCCCGATCACGTTTCAGTAGGTTGCAGTTTCTCAATTTGTGTCCTTCCTTCTCACAGTAATAGCAGTTGAATTTACCCACACTCCTTGATTTTGACCTTGATCACCTTTGGTTTTTAGAGTCTTTCTCGACTCCTCTTCCGCGCTGCTTATCCACCTTAGCCAATACCAATCCACCTGAATTGGATGTATTTGTTGGCATCCTGATGGTCTCCGTCGGCAACAATGCCTCGATCAACTCGTCAACCGTCACGGTCTTTCTACCAACCAATAGAGTGATCACCAATGTATCAAAGGAAGGGGGAAGAGAAGCCAATAATATCACGGCGTTGTCGACCTCCTCGAATCTCACATCAATGCTCGCTAGTTGAGTGATGATTTTGTTGAATGCATATAGATGATGTAGGAAATTGGTTCCTTCTTGCATCCACAACTGGTACAGTTGTTTTCTCAGGGTCAACTTGTTTCTGAGTGACTATGCTATATACAGAGTCTCCAATTTCTTCCATAAGTCTGTTGTAGAAGTTTCATAAAAAACTAGATATTTTACCTCCAATGCCATACACATCCGTATGGTTGCCACCGCCTTCATCTCATAGTGCATTTCATGCATCATCTAACATGACCTCCTTCTGTGTGTCCTTCTCTTTCTCTTCGGAAGAACTTGATTTCTCCCTCTCTTTTAGTGCTTTATGTAGCCCTTGATGTACAAGTATATCCTTTACTGAACTCCACCAAAGGCTGAAGTTGTTTTTCCTTCGAAGGGCTACACCTCGAATTTTGTACTCGGCACTCCTCTCATGGCCATTGTGTTGTATTCTGATCTACCACAATTCCTTGGCCTCCAACCAAAGCTCTGATACCACTTGTTAGAATTATTCGTAAATAATCACACCAAACAAAATAATATCGGAATAAATTAACACAAGCAAACACTAAAGATTTACGTGGTTTGGCCCACCCTTGGCCTACGTCCACGGAGCGTGAAAATATTTTATTAAGAGAATAAGGATTTATACAAGAATAACCCCTTTATGAGAACCCAATCAAACCTAAATACTAAGATGTAAACCCAAACACTGAGAACCCAAATCTCGGTCAAGACTGCTACCCGAATACAGTCCTCTTTATCAAGCCTATCTTGATGAATCTCAGCCCACATGGATCATCCCTCTTCAAGTTGTATCTGATCTGTATGCTCCTCTGTGATGCTTCTATATTATTCTGCAATAAACCTCCACAATGGCAGCAAAGACTTCCTTCACAATGCCATGTATGTGCTAGACACCTCTGCCGATCTGAGTTCTCTCTACGATTCAACCCATTCATGCTGCAGTATTTATAGATGCTACCCCGACCATATATTGAGAATATACAGTCGGTCCATTGATGGTTTACCAAAATTGCTTCTAGCAATTTCCTTGTCCCACTCATGCTATGTTTACAGCTTACCAATGCAATGGATCTTCTAATTAGAAGTCCTACTAAAATTACTATATTCAACAAAGCTTTAAACGTTGCCATGTTTGCTGTTTAGAAATTGCCATGTATCCCATTATAGTAGTTAATGAAAATACACCCATAACAAGCTGTCAAGTGTAAGCGTGCTACGTGTACAGTCATTGCCTAAATCCATTAGGATTTTCCTTCTATTCTTTAACAGTTTGTTCCCACTTGAATTAGTAAGAATCCCATTCGGCTAAGCCCATTATAGCCTCACCTTCTAATTAATTCCATGTCGATATGATTTGCCCTTCTTGCGAATTATTCAGCATGGCAGTCCATGGAGTAAGTCGCATTACAATTAGATTCCCACGAGTGAATTTGAGACACATTCCAACCCCATCCTCATATTTGGTGTTACAGAGGTTCCACTAGACTAATTCGATCAATCCAAAATGTTGGGTATTAAAAACTAACTAAGGTATTAAAATCTGGAGTGAGGCCTACATCGAAAACTCAGTATTTTAGTAAAAAATCACTATTTTGTTAAATTTTCATAATTTTAAAGAATATCTTGGAGAAATTCTGACTTCATAAAAAGATTGGGTAAATTCATCTATAAAAACATTTTAAAGCTTTTAGGGGTTCTGAAGTAAAAAACCACTCCATCTGAGTGAAAGAGTGGTTTTAGTTAAAATGACGGCTCACAATTCATAGCATAAAATAATTGTCAAATACTCGATATTTTGGAAATGTGAAAACATAGAAAGCTTAGTTATGATATAGATCAAGTATTGACTCTCTCCGTATATTTTTAGGACTTTGAGTTTGGCATTCCGTAAGGTCCGGAATTTAAAAATACTGATATTGTATAAATTTGGAGTCTTAAATAATTCAAATAGACAGGTTTCCAGAGCAAAAAAGATTTAGGGTCCCACGTAAGGTCAAAATATTTATGGTTTTGCCGTTGTACCTTAAAAAGTCAAATCAAAGGGCTATCAGACTCGGACCGGACCAAACTTGGATCCATTGGAGAGCCTACTCCGTAATCTTCACAATTAACGGCACACAAAACACATTTAACGGCTCAAAATTACTTTATAAATTACTAATTCAGGTCAGGTTATCATAAAAAGACAATTATGTTGAGACTTTGTTGGATAGTTCACACTTCGGGTGAGGCGAATGCCTTGGAAGGGATTCAGCTTTCAGAAGTTCCAGACTGAGTCTATTTTTTTCAAAGGAGGAGAGTGATGGGGAAGATACAATCATATCAATAACTATAGATTCAGAAAAAAGATGTGGCTAAAAGTGCAACACCAAAGCCAGCCGAGGACAGTGCAAATCAGAGTTTAAAAGAGATTGTGTACTAAAAGAGATTTGTGGAAACCCTAGTTCCATTAGTACACCATGTTGAGAATAATGAATGCATATGGAAACCCTATGTGGCTATGTAGATCACATTTCGGAGGACTTTGTGTAGAGAAATGACAAACAATTTGCTTTGGCTAATTTTGTGTTTAGCACCCTACTCATAGACCATCTCTCCAGCATCCATCAAAGTGGAAATTAAGGAAGTGGTTACCAAGAACATGACATCATATCTGCCTTGCAAACGGATTAAATTCAGGGGTGAATTCTTTCCAACTGGTGCAGAATGATGTGACCATCAGAAGATTGATTGATCCTTGGAGTAAACATGAGGATCCATATGATGATGGTGGGAGCCCAATTTGATTAAGTGGACGAAATTGCACTCAAATTCTACTCAAGGATCGATTGAGGGAAGAGAGAGCCTCACAACTTTTCCAATGCACTCAGTTTTATGCAAATATGAGCCCAAATGAATGAGACATGGACCAAGGCTTGTTATGAGATGTTTTGAGCCTGCATGTAAGGTGGACATCCAAATCGCACATGATCAGTCACATCATTGCTTACATGGATGCCACATCATTGCTAAAGTGCATATGTTTTAGTTCTTATTAATAAGATAGAGAATATTTATTAAAATAGTTAATTTTCTATTATAAGTTCCACCAAAATATTTTCTTATTACCACAATGCCTATAATGATATTTTTGCACCTAAATATTTTTAAAATATTTTAAAATTGAAAATTTTATTTTTACCTTTTGTCTTACCAAAATATTATACGATAATTGTCATATAAGTATACTAGATGGTTCTCCCATTTATCACCAATATAAATTGATCAACATTTAATGATAGAAAAAAAATGTATACAAAGTTCTACATTCTCCGCTTATTTCATCCAAACAACATTTTAATTTCTCTATAATACTTTAATTCTTCATTGAAGGACATTCAAATAAGTTCAAGACAACTTGAATAAGAAAGTTCTCTAGGAGATCCTCAAATATAAATATTTTCTTCAGTTCTTTTACTCAAAGAGAAATCTTTTACTTTAAGTTCTCCCCATCTATACACAATCTTGATAAACTAGATAGCGTAGTGGGCCTTAAAACACTTATGATGGTGGACTATGTAATAGATACGTTGTGATGAAGTCTCAAACGAGATGAATAGTTATGGTGAAGGACAACTAGAAAAGTGGAAATGCGATGGAAGGATTACTCCATCATAAGTGTGAGCTAGCTTAATCAAAATATGAAAAAGGTGATGGAGGTTGCCAAATGTGTCCCAAAAATCCTATCATGAGAGATATTTAATGGTTGATCTCATGGTTAGATGAACAATCTATCTTAATCTTCACTCATCTTCATCTGTAGAAGGCCACAAGCTAGAAAGGTTGGCTTATGCATGCAAGAGCCAAAGGACTTTTTGTTTCCTTGGTCTTGAGCATGCTTCTGTATAAAAAATTGGGTGAAGAATTGGTGTTGTACTGATTTCGGCGTTGGCTCGACAAGGCATTACATAGACGAATGGGCCTTATTTGATGGTGTTCATTGGTTTTTTAGAATGGTGGTTTAGCTTATTATTGGCCAAGGAATTATAATGGCTAGTGTTAGTGGCTCGCTTGGGCAAGATTCTAAGTTTGTCAATTCCATGACTTGGAAAGAAACACTTACTGAAGCTTGAAGACCCAAGAAGATTAAAAAAAAAGATCATGCTCTAGCGGATTGAAGCTCATCGTTATGGCAATCACACAATAGATAAAATGACCATAGATGACTTTAGGTGGTACCCACACCTTAGAGAGGACTATCCCTAGGCTTAGTAAAACAAATGGTTAAATCATAAAAAGCCTAGAGAGGAAGGTTGACAGTGAATTGGAACCCAACATGGAAATATGTATTTGATTTCACTGTCAGCTAGACCAGTCGTTCTCACCGACCCATCTGTAAGACAGGATCGACCCATTATGGTTAAGGACTGGTCGGCCAGATTGGCATAAGTTCTGGAACATGGAACTGTCATTCTGGGTATGCCTCTGATCGAGTCTCGTATGCCCCGACCCCTCGGTGAAAGAGTGAAACGACCCCTCGTGGTCAACGACTCCTCGATCAAAATCTTGAGTTCTGGAATCTTTGAACTTATGTGGACTCTCGAACAAACAGATATATCGGCAATCAAAGACAGATCGAGAGTACCAGACCGACTACTCGGTAAAGGGCGACGGTCATTTTGGGTAACAGGTTTCTAGAGATGAAACTACTGTCAAGCATGTTTTGCACTAGAATGAGCCCTCATATGGACCGACCTCTCGGTACCATAAGTGTTGACCTATCGGCGATAGCGACATGTCGACCGAGAAAGAGTATTACCGTTGAGAGTGCAATTAATGCACAACGGTCGGGTTTGTAATGGTAACATTTATAGTCACCGACCCTTCGTGTGACCGACCTGTCGGTACATTACCGTTACTACAACTGGTTGCCTTCGTTATATAAACCAATCTTTATGAAACTAGTTGGTATCCTTTGAAAGTATAGTTGAACCCTCATCTTTATCAGTGAGCTTAAACAAGGGCAACAGAAGAATCACTCTCTCTCTCATGCTTACACTAGGGGAATCAAATACAACCAATCAGATGAATTGAGTTGTGAAAGAGAGAGGAAGGAAGAAAACCATAATACCCTGCCCCAGATTAGGCATACTTTAACTTAATAATCTTGTTTAACCTATTAATCTCAAAGATTACGGTTAGAAAGCCCAAGTGTGGCCCAATCCGAGCTCGTGAACTCAGTGATCCAGCTCATCCAGCTGGAGGGGCATTTTGGTAATTTTACTGCTTTTAGTTGTTATTTCTTAAATTATGTTGATATGTGATTATATTGGTTGATAATGTTCTCCTTAATAAAAGATTTGTATTTCTGATTTTAAAATAATTTTATTTTCAGAAAATGGTATTTTAAATCCGCCCGTCAAAACCCCGAAAGGGAGAAATAATTATTTTAATTGATTTTGAAAATGAGATAATTTTAGAAACTAGTATTTTATGTTAGACCATTTTAAGAATGGTCTAGTTATTCTTTGGTACCCCAAAATGAGATTTCTAAATTGTTTATTTTAACATTTGTTTAATTAAGTAAATAGTGTTAAAATATTTTTATTTATATCAATGGTTTTTAGTGAGAGTTAAATTCCAAATTTTTTATGGTGATTAAGGTTTTTAAAACCCAACTTCTCGGTAAGGTTGGATTAAGTTTTTTTAGACTTTAAAATCTTATGTTTAGTTAAAAATCGAATTTTCAGGGGCCTTTTTGCAAAATTGGAAACTTTGAGGGACTGGTTTGCAACCCAGACTACCGAACAATGTAACCACTGTTCGGGACGTCAGCTCCGGCTGCATGCACAAGCATGCAGTGGCCGGATGACCCCAAATTTGGCTAAAATTCTATATAAGCAACCCTTCTCCATCTGTTTTCACTCCCAGTAAAATCTCTTCTCCCTCTCTGCTCTCAACTGCTGTTTGAAAACCCGGCCGATCACCCTCTGTTTCTCTGCTTCTTGTCACCCGTACCTTAGAGAGGAAGCTTTTCAAAGGACCGAATTTCTCAGCCAGGAACCCAAGTGAAGGTATCCAATGCATTCCTCTTTCAATTTCAATCATATTAGAAAAACCAGTTTGAAGTTTTAAGAAAAACCCGGTTTTAAGTGTACCAGTAAGGTTCCAGTGTTAAAATCGGATGGCCCAATGAACTTTAAAGCTCCAAACCCTTCCCTATGGAAAGAGGACTCCCAGAGGAGTCCATCGGACCAGCTAGGTGTGAAAACCAAATCCAGGAAACCCTCTGTTTCAGATTCGTATTTCATACAGTGACTGCCATCACTGTCTGCTGGTGCAGATAGTGGAGGAAGATAACTCTTGGACGGTCTGAGAGTCGATCTTCGGACGGTCCGAGGGTCAGACCTTCGGACGGTTCGAGCAGTACCGCTCGGACGTTCCGGGCTTCACCCGAAGCCCAAAAGTGCCCGAGGCCAGCCTGACCTTTCGGACGATCCGAGCAGAGCTCTGATCGGACCGAACCCACTCGGACGTTCCGAACCATACTTTGGACGTTTCGAGGCTTAAAACCCACCGAGACCTGTTTTCGGATTTTTAATAGGTTCGGATGGACTTCGGAAGGTCTGAGACCCGATCTTCCGAAGATCCGAAGTCATACCCATGTTCCGACGTCAGTGACTAGTTTAGGTGTGGTTTGGATGATCCGAAGCCACTGTACCTGGTTCCGAGGCATGTTCCGAGGGACCCAGTTTTTAAGTGTAAGTCTTGGTTGATTATATGTTGATTCATGTGATGTGATGTTAGTACCCCTTTTGTTAATTAAAAATGTATTAACCCCTCTTCTCTTATTACTATAGTGTAAATACTATTATATTCACTTCCAGCTGACCCTATTGGTCGGGCACTGAGTGATTTCACTTTCAAGCCGACGCTATATTTGTCGGGCACTGAGTGACCTCGAGGCCTAATTCAAAATATAAGATCTGGTCCTATCCAGAAGACAACCGAGAAGTGACCCGAGGATCTAGACCTAACTCAATAAGTCAATCTGGTCAATGCCCAGAAGACAATATGAGTTTTGGACTGAGCATCCTTTTTATTATATTATTATCTTGTGGATGATTATAATTTAAAAATGATAGAAACCAAGTAGGAGACTCAATTCCATGTACCTTGGATATTTTTGGGAAAAACAAGTATGATTTCGAAATACTACTTGTATGTATGTATTTGATGCTATGTATATTGATTGTGCACTGTGTGTTGTTTGAACAGAGACCGCAAAACCACACATATACGGTGAGGGAACTTAACTTTACAGCTTTATATAAACAGGTTTATTGACATGGATATTTGAGCAATGGGTGGTTTCAGATTTGATGAACCCACTCATGTGCCTAAACTTGACGCACTATGGTAAGAGTGCTTATGAGATTGATTATATGAACTATGTAAGACTGCTTCCCGTGCCTTGACTATTGAACCAATATCGGTCCATATGGGAGATGGTTTACGTCTACTGGACCACAGGTGTCGACAGTTGCTGACTTCAGGGTGTCAGTATCGGCTATGGGAGAGCCGGAGATGTACTTGAAAGGTTGTATTCTGACTGTGTCGGGACTTAATACAATGGTTTCAACATAATTGGCAGGCGTTACGTTGGATGATAGCAGTATTGGAAAAGAAATGATGAATTATGAGAATGATGATAATATTATGCTTATTTGTGATCAAGAATGAGATATTTATTGCAACTGTTGATTATTGTACTAACCTGCTGTTTACTTAACTACACTGTTGTATTTCCTTCACTGGGCTAGTTAACTCACCCCACTCACCTTTCAGGAGATAAACCCGAGGAGGAGAATCCCCTTTTTCAAGCTTAGGGTGGATAAGTTGCGGTGGTGTTTCGGGATTCCCCCTGAGGGGAATACCCTTATCTTTACTTGTTGGTTTTTGGAACCATTTACTTTTGTTAAGTACCGGGTGTGGTACTTAATTTGTTTAAACGTGATGTATTAAACTTTTATACCTCTATAGTGACCTTGAGATGATGTTTTGAATGGTTATTCAGAGTTGGATTTTGTGATCATTTTATATTTATGGTTGTTATGTCGTTGTTGTGCTTTTGTTGGTATCAGACTTATGGTACATGTTTGAGTCCACATGTTGGGATCATATGTGACCTCTGGGCCCAACTGTTGATCCGCCCCAGTTGAAAAACCTGTGTTAGTTTATCTTAAAAGAAAAAAAAAATAGCAGTCGCGTTCCGGACCCACTCTTCGGGTCGAGGCGTGACAAAAACTCATAAACAACCAATCTGATGATTGAGTTTGAAAGTAAGAAGGTGAGAACTATAAACTAGGAAACCTTTGAAAAAACCAGTTTCCTTGACACCCTAGACTGTAATTGCTAAATGACGACTACAACGCGGAGCATCAACATACTTGAGTGGGATCTCGAAGAAGTACACATCAAAAGAAAGAGCTTCAATGACAAGTGCTTTTTGGAATTAAATTTTCTTTTAAAACCTTTATTCTGAAAGTGGAAAAGGATAGGTATTTCGGAACCACTAAAAAACTCTGGAGTGGAGTCTTAGGCATAGTGGTGGGTGGAATTCCCAGTCAAATGGATAGTGTAATTCTTATTTGACAGTGGTGGGTGAAATTCCAACCGATTGAATGAGGTGGAATTCATACTCTAATTGTGAGGGTGTAAGTCTCCACTTAGTGGATTTTAGGGATAGCTCAAGGTTGAGCTAGTCCTAACAGTGGATGTAAGTTGACTAACCGAACCCTATATATCTTGTGTCCTTATGTTTGTGGTGTTTGTATTTAATGTTTAATTACTCTTCTCGATACACATCGCTTTGCATATTGATTATCTTATTCTATAGATTATGCATTATCATCGATGATCAAGCTTTATGTTATGGGGGCAAAATCTTAGTGTAAATGTTTAAGAATTGAATAAATAATCCATTACACTAAACAAATCTCTTGATTAAATATTCCGCTGCACTCAAAATAATCAAGAAATTTGTAAACACCATTAAAAATGAGATTGAACTATTCACCCCCCCCCCCCTCCCCTTTCTCTTTTTCTAGGGTCAATCATGATGTTCTAGCACATTGAAAATGGGAACTTTCAATTGGTTTCAGAGCCTCGTGCTCTTGAGAAAGTATTAACCATCCGAGTTGATCCATGCTAGAACAATGGCTATAAGAGAAAGCCATAATACTTCCAAACATTTCTTGTGATGAAAAATAGAATGAAGAATTATAAAATGCTTTCATCATTAAACATGGTTGGAAATAGGTGAATAGAAAGTGGATTGTGCCTATGGAAGAAGTATTGGATAAATCTTCAACTTCGATGACCACTCAGCCGAAAGACCAAAATTGCTTGGATTAGTGATGAATTAGCTATGCACGTAAACCAAACATATGTAGCCTTCATCAGTGTTGTTTTATGATATGCTGTCAAAATATTTAAAAGACATGAAAAAACAAAAGAGGATAAAAGAATCTACTGAAAAATCGTCTCTTTCCCATGGATAACCTCACCTATCAATAAATTTGTGTTCTGATAATATAGGTGATTGGTTAAATTCATCTATTGAAAAAGTCCAAATTATATCCTCTAAGTATCCTATAAGGCCATGTACCGAGATGTTTAGAAACCAATATCATGGTACAAAATCTGAACTGTGGAACCATATATCAAATGGGAAGGCACCCATGGCTAAAACCAGATTTGACAAAGGGCCGTCACGGAATTGTAAACTTAGATTCAAAGTCTCACAATGTTAGTTTCAAATGTGTGAGGGATACCACTGTTGGTACCTCATTTGAAACATTTTTTGGAATCAACATCTTACTTTTAATCCATGTTTTTGTTGGATTGATCCATTGTAAGATATGTGTTGTGCATGTTGGTATGTACTCTTGTATTGAATATACTTATCTCATTTTATTTCATATGCCATGTGATTTGTGTATATTAGGAAATGAATGTAGTGTTTGCATTACCTCATGTATAGGGTATGTATGTGATTAAAACTGGTTTATTACACATATACAATGCCGCTCATTCCAAGGTCCTTAAACTTGTAAATCTCATGTGGAATGAAACATGCTCTATGTCGTAAAATAGATATTTAGCTTGGTGTGACCTACCAAAAGTAATGATTAAATAATCCATTTAAGTACTAGCTCTTTTCAAGGAATTGAAACTCCCTTAAAAGGATAGCAAAAGAATTTATCATGTTTTGGGTAATAACATGATAATAGGCATAAGAGCTGTGTGTTTAGGGTCATATTTCATTTCTGTATGTTTGATCAATGTAATCAAATCAGGAAATGAATGTATGACTAGTGTACTGTGAGTCTCATTCTAATATACATTAATTTATACATTATTTGGAATGAATTATGTTCATATATGCCTTGTCTGCTAAAACCTGAAAATGCCGCATCTTATGACATCACACACTTGGATCCAGAAAAGAGATCTGTAATCATGGTTTTGTGCCTATTTTCAGAATGGTGAATTGAATCTTTAAATGGCACAGATGCAATGTGAATGTATGTATCATCACTGGCATTAGAAGGTGTTTAAGCAAAGCTTGATGAACTATGGAACATCGCAAGAACACACCAGTCATCCTTCAAGTTAGAACCCAAGTCGAAGGATAGACTAATCGGAGGAACAAACAAGTCGGTACTATTGAATTTTAGAACACTGTCTGAAATGTCTACACAGATAGGTCGTTGGTCATGACCGGTCAGTGAATCAGTGAATCAGAAAGAGTAAGTTAAAAGTCTCTTTCTGCGAAAACGACAGAACATTTCGAAATTGTCGTTTCCCCTCCCGCTGAAGCTCTGCGATTTCCTCCTCTCCCCCTTGCCCTAGATCAGTCGTTAGACCTCCCGGAGCAAAGTCTCTCCAGAAAACCATAGGGTTTTGCTTCTCTCACTCCCAAAGCAAGGGTGTCACGGTGTTGTGAGAGTTAGTGTTCAGATAAGTCTTGGTCAGCTCTTTCCAAACAACCATATAAAAAGGAGACAAGTAAATCACTGTCTTAGACCACCGGAAAGATCCCTGAGGTTAGCTCCCATTTCCTCAGGAAATCACCTAGGTTTGTACATAATGTTCCTGAACCTAGTTCTACGGGCTTAGGTCCTAAGAAGACCTTTCAACAAGGGAGCCCTAGCTCAAAAGCTGAGTCCAGTTGTCGTCATCATCTAAGGTTTCAAACCAAATCTGAACCAACCTTAGAGCTGAAAAAGAAGTGATCATAATCGATGATCCTGAAGAGGAAAAAACATGTATATCTAAGGTATTTCTGAAAGAGTTTCAATTTCCTCGACAAAGGAATATCACTCTTGATGAAAGAGGCTCCTTGCTTGAAAGGAGGATGGGTGACATTAAAGAATTAGTATACGTGATCAAGGTGGTTGTACAGAAACTCCATGGAGAGGACATTGTTCTTATACCAACGAACATCTTCCTCGGATGAATCAACTTAAGATAGTTTTTCATGTCTAGGGTCTATGTATCTTGTAAAATTATACTTTTGATATTTTGATGTCCCCCTTTCTTAACCATATGTACTAATTCTCATCAATGAAATGATATGGTTTAGTATGATTTGTGTATTGTTGTATGCCTTATATCTCTTGTCTCTATTTAACATAGTATTTGTTGAATAGACTAACATGTAAGTTTAGATGAGTTCGTTTTGTATTAGCATGTTAAGGAAGATAGGGATCTGAATGAGATGTTACACATATCCTTGAAGTTTGGGAGAGCACAAAATATGTGTTAATTAACACCTGTCACTGGTCATGACAGTGTGAGAAGAAAGGTTGTCACAAACTTGAATAGAAGATCAATGAAAAATAAACTTAGATGCAGTTAAGTTTACAGTGGGTAGAGAAAGGTAAGAGAGACAACTTGGAGAATGATGGAGAAGACTCTAGGGATGCTAGGACATTTGCTCTACTCATGGAAGAAATCAGTAAATTACAGGGACAAACTAACCTTTATACACGAGAAGTGTGTATTGAACCATAAGGGAGAACCATGAGTTAGAGCAGAACCTAGTTAAATACTAAATGTAAAAAATATGAGGGAGTGCTTAAAACTCGATATCAGCCTACTAATCTTTGTCAATTAGATGACAAAATGGGGGAGAAATTAGTAGAAGCTAGAAGACATCAAAGTCAATGGACATAGGGAGAAAGTCTATGCGAAGAAGATTAGGGAGAAATCTTCTCAACACTGATAGTATGGATAAGGTATGGGTAGTGTTAGTCACTAGGAAATCAGAGACTATGGGGGAGCTTGAATACAAATCTTGTTTAGTACATGAATTAATATTTATGTTTTGGGACTAACCCCTCTAATGATTTTCTAATGTTGCTTGCTTATGTACTTGAAAAGGAAAATGAAATGAAGCAAGTTGAATAAGAATATGCGAAGACCATAGTCTTGTTTTCCATTTGAATGTATACATGAAATCAATATAATATTTTTATATTCAAATGTATTGCAATAAGGGTGGGTCAGTAAATGAGTTAGCTTCTAGTTTTGTCATTAAATTGACAAAGGGGAGATTGTTAGTGTCTCAACTTGGGCAATATCCTCAGTTTGTCAATTCCATGACTCGGAAATAAGCACTTACTGGAAGCTTGAAGACCCAAGATGATTAAAAGAAAAGATCATGCTCCAGCGGATTGAAGCTCATCGTTGTGGCAATCACAAAATAGATGACTTTAAGTGGTACTCACACCTTAGAGAGAGCTATCCCTAAGATTAGTGAAACAAATGGTAAAATCATAAAAAGCCTACAAAGGAAGGTTGACAGTGAATTGGAACCCAACTTGAAAATATGTATTTGGTTTCACTGTCAGCTCGACCAGTCATTCTCACCGACCCCTCGGTAGAGACAGGATCGACCCATCGTGGTTAAGGACTGGTCGGTCAGATTGACATAGGTTCTGGAAAATTGAACTGTCATTTTGGGTATGCCTCTGATCGAGAGTGTCGTATGCACCGAACCCTTGGTGAAAGGCTGAAAAGACCTCTCGTGGTCAACGACTCCTCAGTCAAAATCTTGAGTTCTGTAATCTTTGAACTCATGTGAACTCTCGAAGAAACAAACATATCGGCAATCAAAGACCAATCGAGAGTACCAAGACCGACCCCTCAGTAAAGGGCGACAGTCGTTCTGGATAACAAGTTTCTAGAGATGAAACCACTGTCAAGCATGTTTTGCACCTGAACGAGCCCCTTGTATGGACCGACTTCTCGGTACCATAAGTGTCGACCCATCGGCGAAAATGATATTAGACCGAGAAAGAATATTACCGTTAGGAGTGCAATTAATGCACAATGGTGGGGTTTGTAACGGTAACATTTATAGTCACTGACCCTTCGGTGCAATTGACATATCGTACATTACCGTTATTACAACTGGTTGCCTTCGCTATATAAACAATCTTTATGCAACCAGTTAGTATCCTTCGGAAGGATCAGTTGGACTCATCTTTATCAGTGAGCTTAAATAAGGGCAAACAGAAGGATCACTCTCTTTCTCATCCTTACACTGGGGGAATCAAATACAACCAATCAGATGAATTGAGTTGTGAGAGAGAAAGGAAGAAAGAAAATTCATAAACAACCATTGAGTTTGAAAGTGAGAAGGAGAGAACCATAAACTATGAAACCTTTAATAAAACCAATTTCTTTGATACCCTGGACTGTGATTGCTAAACGAAGACTACAAGACGGAGTGCCGGCATATTTGGGTGGGATCTCGAGGAAGCACACATCAAGAGAAAGAGCTTCAAAGGCAAGTGCTTCTTGGTTTTAAATTTTCTTTTAAAACATTTGTTCCGAAAGTGGATTAAGGAAAGGTACTCTGGAACCACTATAAAAAACCTGGAGCGGAGTTTCCGGCACAGTGGTGGGTGAAATTCTCAACCAGATGGATATGTGGAATTCATATTCTACAGTGGTGGGTGAAATTCCTAGCCAATTGAGTGAGGTGGAATTCATACTCTAATTATGAGGGTATAAGCCCCCACTTAGTAGATTTTGGGGATAACTCAAATTTGAGCGAGTCCTAATAGTAGATGTAGGTTGGCTGACCGAACCACTTTAAAATGGTCTTATGGTGTTTGATATTTGTGTGTTTGTATTTAATGTTTAAGTACTCTTCCTGGCACACATCGCTTTGCATATTGATTATCTTGTTCTATACATTGTGCATTAGCATCGATAATCAAGCTTTATATAAAGGGGACTAATATTACTAATATTACGGGCTCCACAAATTATACGAATGGTTTTGATTAAAGATCCTTGGGCCAAGGATAATGCTTCTTTTGATTTAAGAACTTGGGTTGGGGTCATTCCAATGGGATAATGTTCTTGTGACAAAAATTAAGAGACAGGGGGGGATATAGAAGATGAAGTGACACTAATATTGAATTTTAGTTTATTTTGTGTGACATGACAGTTAGTAGCAGATATAGTTAAATCGCTTCCAAGAGGTATAAATAGTCACATTGCTTCCAAGAGGTATAAATTAGGTGATGTAGTGCCTAAGTAGCAAGTGATGTCATGCCTAAGTAGCAAGTGATATGGCAAATAAGATCAATGTTATCAAAACCAGACCATCTAACGAATCGTTTTCGAGGCATTTTGAGCTCAACCGGTTTCAACCATGTCAAATCTTGTAAATGAATAATATAATATAAATATTACATATGACATTAAGTAAAACACCTTTTACAAATAAATTAATATAAATATTATAAATAACATTCAAATTCTGAGTAATATACCAAAACGGTAAAAGATATGGGATAGAAATGGTAAGAAACCTTTATATTTCAAATATATCCATTTTTTAATATTAATCTTTGATATTTTGAAGGGGAAAATTAAAAAAAAAAAATCAAAAAATTTGCGAGCCGCGATTCAAGTTTCAAGGTTTTATCCTCAAAACCGTATAAAACCGCGGCTCTGATCGGTTTTATGCAGTTTTGACCGGAAACGGTTTTTTAACCCCGACCGAATCGCGATCATGGTGGTTCCGCTCGAACCGTCAGTTCGACCGTGTTTCGGTTCGGTTTTCATAACATTGAGTAAGACACTATTGACGAGGTAATTAAACAAGGATAGTGATTTTTGTACTACAATGTTTTTTTATGATAGCACTCTTTTTAAAAGGAATTTCAATTTTATTTTTACTTTTCTCCTCCCCTCTTTTTTATCTTTTCTAAAAGGAAGGGCAAAATTAAAATTTTCTTTTAAAAGAAATGCACTATAAAAGAATATAGTGGTGCAAAAATCACTACCCTTGAACAATATCAAATAGGTTGAAATGGATGATGGTTAGCAAGAATTTGTTCAAAAAGTGTGTAAAGTGAGTTCATTCCAAATTTCTTAAAAATCATGACTTAGGAGTTTCGTCTCAATTTTAGACTTGAAAAGGGTGAGCTAGGATTTGAGAAATGAGTTTGGGCAGGATTTGGTCTAACTTAGAGTCATTTGGGATTATGAAATGAAGGCCACAATTATAAATCAATGTGTAGTCAAATGAAGAGTTCTTACTGGGAATTAGGAATTTAGACTTAGCCAAAGGTTAGTTATGAACCATTTTACTTACAAACTCGACATTGAAAATTTAAGGTTCCAACATAGAGGAAGCTTTGGAAGCACACTATTTGAAAAGTATAAAAGAAGACAACATGTAAAGAAAATAGTCATCTTAGTACTTCCCTCTTGAAGGCTGATTCTTCCAATTAGGTTTCCTTTTTCTTTTACTAAAAATTGAAAAGATTAAAATGATTGAATTGCTCTCAATATTTCGGAGAGGATAGACAGTAAACTATATGGAAAAGAAGACTCAATTCCTAACTTTGTGAAATAGACCATAATTACTCAATTACTCCTAAATAAGTGTGAACTTTTGCCCACTCCTTTTAATTTTTTATTTTTTAAACACTATAAATTGACTAATAAAGACTTTTTGTAGTTAACAAGTATCACGGAAGAGAAGACAAAAACGTAATTGACCACGAATAATATCTTTCACCTAACATGCACATCTTTCTTTTATATTAGAACTAAAATATTTTTAATCGTGGGACTGCTTAAAGAAGATATTATAATAATGTTTAACTTGTAAAAAATTCACACCAAAGTAATTGATACATCATCGTTTGAGACCCACATAGTTGATGTATTTAAGAGTATATTGATAAAAAATAATTTTGAAAACTTCTCAAACTAAATAGCATCATGACTTTGCAAAATGAAAAGCAATAAATTATAAGTATCACAAAGTTAAGATAATCGAGTGGGATGAAATTTTATCACAAAATGACCTAATTCTGAACCCGATATGTGTAGAAAGGTGTGCACATGCTTCGATGGATTAATTGGATAAATTCCCTTATAAATGAGACGCCTGAACACCTTCAGATATTAAAAAAAACTCATCCCCCCCCCCCCCCCCCCCCCCCCCCCCCCCTCCTCTCTCATGAAGCAGAGTGTTGAATTTAATTCACATTCAACTCCAACATACCACTTCCCATAGACTTAACTAGTGTGTATAAATTGAAAGGTTTAATCATGCCCATGGAATTAGTTAACGTGGTTGAAGATAGATACCCATGTTATCCAAGAAAAGTCTAAAATGGAAGATAAAATTCATTTATATGCAGGTGAGTACAAGGTAGACACTAGTACAAGTAGAACATCATCCAATTCGAACTTTACAAAAACTCCAAAGGTGGACAACTTCTGTGCATATGTTGGAAGACTAGTAAAAATAAAAACTAAAAACTTTTTTGAGTCAACATTGTCAATTTGATGATCTTGATTTCTGCTCCAACTCAACTTCAGAGGTGTAGACAACCATCAACAGAGTTCCATCACCCTTAGGCCCTTATTGCAGTGTGTGTCATGGTTCAAAACCTCAATACTTTGATAAACTCAACACTATCAAGATTCATACTTGGATAATTTGCTAGAAATGGAGGCAAAATAACCTGAATATGAGAGGGATGACATGTTATGAGACATTTTAGCCTTCTTTTTATGGTTCAGCCACCTCTTGACCAGGAGGATCAAATTTTTGACGACCAAAATCGTAAACATATAAGAGTAGGCAAAATATGTTGGATTGGCACCCCAACTAAAATTGTCAATTACTACCATTAAGACATTTCCTCTTTGCTGCTCACCAACAATTGCATTGCTTTCTTTCCAGGGATTGTTGTTGCTGGGAAAGAATAGAAGCCAATTCTAAACACGAGTTCCTTCCCTTTCAATATATATAAAATGTAATATATATTCGAGATACGAAAATTACATATTTATCTCTACCACAGAAAAAGAAATGAACTACTTCCCCTCCTCAGTGTCATAACTGGCTAGGGGTCTCTTGGTCTAAAGATTAGCTCATCACAACAACACTTGACATGACTGAACTGAGAAATATCCTTACTCTGACCTTAAGATTGTGTATAAATGGAGACATTCTTTTATCACCATGGCCCAGTAAAAGTCCTTCTCAATATCTTGTACTTCCTCTCGTTTGCAGGAGCAGCCTTGGCTATTGCCATCATTGCTTCCAGAAGCTGAAGAATGAAACACAAATTGGAATTCATTTACAAAATATATGGAAATTAATCAAACCTCAGTCCCCCAAAAATTCAGTACAGACATGGATTATGGATACAGCCGTGTGACACAATAGGAGGTATCAGATGTATTTGTAACTGCTATGTTTGAACTAAATACCAGACATCAATTCTACGAGATGAATGGGAAAATGGCTTCAATGATTATCATTGCTATTACTACTACTACTATAGTCATAGCAATGGTATTGGTCAAAGGATGATACAAAACCAACCTGTAGTGTCCAATCAAATGGCAGGCTAAACATAAATGTCCACATCTGAAAACTCATGTCATCACAATCATAATTTGGAGAATCTAACATCACATGTACTGAAACGAGGGTCACTTGTTCTTATCATTCACTTCACACTTGGGAAAGACGATTGATCAGATTGAACCAAGGCAGGGCACAAGCAGAAACAATGAAGTCAATCATTGGTCGAGATCAACAAAAGGCATGGTACAAAGAGATGAATAACAAGGACAGATGAACAAAATTCAGTACAAGGTAGATGATCAACAAAATTCAGTACCAGGTAGATCATTGGTCGCGATCTTCGGTAAAAAAATTTCTCAAATCTCCAATCTCAATTGCTTCCTCCAATATATTGGATTTAATCATCGTAGTAAAGGTTCAAATCGATCGAACACTTTTGAAAAGCATGTCCTTATTTTCTAATACAAACCATCGATTTTCACATATTTCACGGGCTAAGGTTGTAGATTACAAACCTTATCTGGAGTTACCCTACAAGTCCCACCCATCAATTGGAACAGTAAATATATCAACTCAGAAGTCATCCAACATTGGGACCATCTCACTTGATTATTGTTGAAATGCCGATCATCCATATCGTTTGAATCTTAAGGTCCTCTCATTGAGAAGAGTAGGAAAATATTTAGAGATCTATATGATCTAATCTTATCATAGTGATTTAGATTCTATTATGGAAGTCCGAGTGATTGGACAACCACAATTTATAAAATATCTTCGAGGCATCTCAATGGTGTATGAAGTCATCATCACCCTACCTAAACATATTCAAAGACAAATCAAGCCACCAAAACCTTCCATCAACATATTTGATGGTGGATCAAGTCCAGTTAGGCCTTCCATCTTCCATCGACATATCCTACAAGAGATCATGTCATCAACACCTCGTCAAACTACATCTCAAGGTGGGTTGATCCTTTAAGACCCATCAGGGTTAAATTCAATGATATATTAAAACAAGCAAGACCTTCGATTGACATATCAACGATAGATCGTCATAAAAACTTCGTTAGGCACACTAGAGACTATCTGATGATAGATTAAGCCATATATGTTAGCAAGATCAAATTATCTAAACCTTGCCCACATATTCAAATAAATTGAATAAAATGAATCACACCGTGAAGGAGTCCTCAACCACCCTTGACGGGGCTGCATTCGTCGGGGATATTCTTGTTATGACTACTCTCAAGGATACACACTCCACCCCAAAACTTATAAATATCCACTTGGCCTCGAGAGGGAAGATCTTTCTACCTAGGCATTCTCCACGCATACGACCTAGAGGTTTTCAATCTTTTTCACACTTAAAATTCAATGTAGTTTGGAGGTAGTATTTCCATTCACACTTCATCCACATAATGTGGTTTGGGACTCCTCAGTTCCATTTGCATCTAGTTTCCAACAGTGTTTTTTGGATTCGAATCCATTAGCACTTCTGCTCTTTGGTTCAAGGATTCAAATCTTCACTCAAAGTGTAAGTGAAATCCTTCACCCATAATCTCTGCATCAAGTGCGCATAAGTTTCTTCGACGAAACTGTTTGTGGATCAAGTCTTTCAAGATCCCACTTAATACTTTCTGAATTTGAATTTATTTTATGATCATTTGTATGCATGCTCTAAACTTTTCACTTGTAAAAGGGATGATGGACATATCTCACTAGGAAGAACTGGGGTTTATTGTTTAGAACTATGTACCTATTTTTTTTTTTCTTTTTACATTATTCAAATATTAAATGAAAATTTTGTGATGCAAATTTGAAAATGTGTCCAGATTATTTCTACCAAGAGATGTATATCAGATGTATGAAAGCTAAGAAACTGGTGCTTTAGTATTTCATTAAAATTATTTGCTGGCAGACCATTTGTTTCCACTGCACATTTCAAGGATGATTTGGATAAACCAACCGTGCAGAAATCTGGGCCACAAATTGGAAATGGAAGAGGATGGATTTCATACAATGCAACACCACTAGGTGGCATGCTCATAATTCAATCTGGAGTCTGAAAATTCATATCAATCTCCTCGTCACTAGATCATGGTCGCCATGATAGAAGAGTTTGTTTTCAAAGATCAACTCACTAGTAAAGATTGAACACTAAGACAATCACCCATATCACCTAACTGTTATATTTTTGGGTCATGTGCTTCCACAGTGGTGATGGAACACTAAGACAATCATCCATATCACCTAACTATTATATGTTTGGGCCATGCTGCTTCCACAGTCGTGACAGAACCCATTGTTTAATCAGTTTTAATTGACAGGCATTTTAGCACACACACCATGGATGGTAGCTAGCATGTAAGCGTCCATATCATGCACCAATGCACCTAGGCATGTCCTGCTTTCTCCCAAGCACCTTTTCTTTATTGTAAAACAGTTTCTGGACGACTGCTGAATCAATCGAATGTCAGCCAGGACTTAAAACTGCATCAACCAAACGGTCCTATTTTGAACACCCTTTGATTAGTTTATTTTATCCCATTAAATGTGCCTACTCTGGTTTCAGCTGGCTGTTTACCAATTCTGTTGCCACTTGTGTTTCTGTGATGAACTTATTAGGCCCATCATTCAGTGCTAAAGATCAGAAAACAAGCAGGCAACCACTGACCATGGTCGAAGGCCGTACCCTGAATATCCACCCCACTACCTGGTCCCAAAACATGGGACCATCTCTGGGTATTGGATAGAGGAAGTGATGATGGCTCAGAACTAGTCTCATTTGTGTGGATGAGTGCCAGACCCAAAGAACCACATGATGCCCCATGTTAGATGTTAATAACTAAAGTATGGTACCTAGCATAGGGAGTAGACAAGATAACATTATTACCTTTTTCCTTCTCTTCTGTTCCTCTTCTTCCTGGTTCAAAGGAACAAAAAATAACATTCAAATGATCATAACCTACTGAAGAAAGAGAGAGAGAGAGTAAAGGGAATTTAAGGTATTTCCATACCCGCTCGTTTCTGAGCCTGGTATTTTCTTCCTTCAGCATTTCCAGCTCAGCTTCCAGCTCAACAGTATATGCCTGCAGATGTTAAGTGGATGAAACATACAGTTTTAAGTACATGCATTCAGTTCTCAACCACATAGATTTCCACCTTACTGTCACTCAGATTGGAGGGATATTCACCATTGCATCCCCGTGATTGATAAGACCATGTTAAAGAGTATCAAATTAGCAGTGAATACCTCATCTTTCTATTGAGGCAATGGGCTGAGTGTCACTAACTTTTGTATGCAAGTAATCAATATTCTAATAAAACCCAAGCACAGGTTAGATAATCTGGAGATCCAGTTCCACCTGGCAATAGCTGTGAAACTTAAAATGTTATAACTAAATTTGTTGCAAATTAAGTCCGCTTACTTAATTGTGTAAAAGACCTGCCTGTACCATTGTGCACAAGTAGGTCAAGTACTCAAATCCCAACATATGGGACCCTGGTAAGTGGTAACATGACAAATTTTTGTTATTTTATTAAAAGTACAGAGCTGGTATTTTAAGGTGCATGTGGTAGCAAATAGACCACCAAATTCATGGCAGGTTCCTGGAATGTCCAATTGCCTGATATCAGGCCAGACATCCTTGCCGGTCATCCAATCCAACACGTTGAGAAAAGTGATCAAAATAAAACAAGTAAACATGATTTAACTATCAATTAAGTTCAAAATAGTTGCCTTTAAAATTATAAAAAAAAAACTACTTTATGAATTTCTATAAAATATAAACCGTAACCCTGTTCCAACAACTTTCTGATTTTCAGTGGTTGGGCAAGCCCTGCTTTGAGAATAGCTAATCACATGAAATTTTTTAAACAAATAACTTTCTATCCTTCTACATAAATACGAAATAGGAAAGACAATAAGAGAATTGTATGTCACAACTACTAACCAAATAATGGACATTTATGCCTAGAAGAGGCCTCCAAAATTATCTTCCATCAATGAAATATGTTCTATTCATTGTAATTTTCCAAGCTACCAATTGAATGAATAAATTATTCAAATGTAGAAGAAACAGGACACACTCTTCAATGACTTTAATTTGCAACTCAAGCATCAGTTCTAGGTCACTACTGTCTCCTACATACAATTTGTAGTTTCACACCCCGTTGCCCCCTCTACACCACCTTGCAGTGTTAAGCCAACCAATATAGGACTTGTCAAACTGATACCTACTGATGGATTGAATACCAGAAAAACCCAACAATGGTTTGAAATAGCAACCCCAAAGAAAATGACTCAATCTGGGACACATCAAACTAGTTGCTATAAAGTAAAGTAGTAGAAAATATTCAATGGAACATCTAAAAACAGAATCAGATTATAAGTTCATCCAACCAGGAGGTGTATTTTTCTCTTCTGTTTTGCTTTCTATGACACCATCAATCCATTTTTATCTACTCCGTTCCATTTCATTCCCACTTATTCTTGAAACCAAAAAGCTACCACTTATTAAGGTACAAAAATGTATTCTTTTCAAATCCAAGAGGAAGGAATCAATTACAATCCCTTAATCAAAGAGCCTGACAAATATAGGAGAATACAAATCTAAGCTGAAGATATCGGCCGATACGAAACGTATCGGACGATATGATTCTGTTTTTCAGAGCCTTATCATATCGGCCGATACGTATTGTATCGGCCATACGCAATAGTTCTAGGCCGATATGGCCGATATTCATAATATTGGCCATTTAAAAAAAAAAATCAAATCGGTGGTGGGCCCGAGTTGATATCTCGGCCGATATCGGACCAATATCGGCCCAAATGTTGACCAATATTATCGTTTTCATTTTTTTTTTAAAAAAAAAATCAGCTTTCTTTTGGATTTTTTATTTATTTTTTAATTCAGAAAAAATAAAATAAAAAGAAAATATCAATATTTAAAAAAAAACACAAGAGGAGAGAGGAATTTATCGGCCGGGTGAATTTTTCACCCCGGATACAAATATAGGAAGTCAACCCTTTCCTCTAATTACCATCTAGCAAAAGGACAGAGGATATGTGGAAAGGGATACCGATGTGCCCGAGATACTCGGTTCACCAAATGGCCATGAATTTGGGTGTGCTTGGTCGTGGTGGGAGGCATCATCATCAAAGTAACTTGAAGAGGATAAGATCTGATTTCTAGTGGTTCCAATCTGATCAAGATTGGATGTATTGAAGGAAATTACTCCAGTCTCCATATCCAACGGCATGGTAGATGAAATGGGGCCACTGGACCTCATGTTGTAACTAATAGGCAAACCTATCAAACACGAGCTAGCAGAACTGCCCAAGTGCTAAACGTAACTAACAAAATATGGATTCCTAGTATTAAAGCATTATTCGTCTACATTCAATTCAACAAAATATGTACGTTGGTGGTCATTTAAAAGAAGCTAAAGTACCTGCTTTCTTGCACGTGATCTGGCTGCTGATTCACGGTTCTTGATCATCCTCCTCTGTCGTCTCTCCACCCCTTTCTCCGGAATCCCATCCTCCACCCTCTTCCTCCCACTCCCAACTCTTATCATCTCCATCCCATACTGACTCACTGAGTTATCCATCATCTGCCTTTGCCCCATCCCATCCGATGATACTGGACTCACAGGCTGAGGCCCACCGTACCCTCCGCCTTGCACAGGCACACCGCCGCTCCCAATTCTACCGCCAAATTGTTGTTGCTGCTGCTGCTGAGGAGGGGGGTAACTCTGGTATGGCGCGTTACCACCCACCATGGCACCATTGGCGGTATTCCGGGGATCTGGATATCCCAAACTGCCACCCATCACATTCGGAAAACTGGGTTGGGTCTCAGCCACACTGCTGTTTCGGAAGTACCCAAACGTCTGCTGCTGCGGAGGCAGCGGCGGCGGCGGTGGAAAGTGGGAAGAAGAAGCACCAACGGAAGTGCCACAGCTTTCCCGAACTACCCCTGCCTTTATGAGAAAATCCTCGAGCGTCATCTCTCCAAATGTGGGCTGTCGAGGGGCATTTACGGGATTTCCTCCGTTGGGTTGCTCCTGCTGCTGCTGTTGATTTCGGTGTATTTCAGACCAGACCTCTTCGACAGTTTTCCTACAGAGAGGGGCTGGGATGGTGAGGGAGCCTTGTCTGGGCAGGCTGGATTGGGTGATGAGGGTCTTATCGCCTGCAATGACCGGGCCATTTGGATGATCAGAATGGGAAGCCTCTTGCATGGCGGCAGCAATGGCCTGGTTCTCTTCTGCATTCCAGATGTTGGTCAGAAATTCGTCCATGTTCATGGACCCAAAGTTCTTTCCAGGCTCACAAATGGCGTTCTGGAATTCGTCCAGAGTGAGTGAGTAGATGGACGACTGCCGCGCCAGAGGAAATTCCCTTCGCTCGTTTGAATTCCCATTTGCAGGCGCCCCGGCCTCCATGGAAATGGTTGGGTGACTTTGTGAAGCAGAATCCATTGGGAACAATGGGTTTCGGTTTGGCTTTTGTGGCTCTTTGGCAGTGGCAGTGCTTGTCTCTGTTTGTTGAATTCCTTAGCTTAGGTTACTTCTGTAAAAGAAAGAGGTGGAGGAGTCAGTTTTCAGAGATCAGAACCGAAGTTCCCAGAAGAAGAAGAAGCGCTCATTCATTTTGGCCCCGGCGGAAGGAGCGATGACCATGATTTTCAGGAGGAAGTCTGGAAGAGTGAGAAGGTGTCGCAAACTTCAATTCTTGGCTTCTTGTGGTTCTTACTTTTATACAATGATACGAAATTCTTGTGAAGCTTTTCAATAAATAAGTTTGCCACCAATCTAAGATTTTTTATCCCAGTATTTTTTTTAATAACTGATTAATTATACATCCAAAAGAGAAAACCCCAAAGAGTGCAGCCTACTCTATTTTAGCCCTCTATCTAATGCCATTAAATCCATAATCAAGTTGGAAATATGCACTTATCATGTAAGTGGGCTTAAGATGTCAAAATAGATGTCATGATAAATATAACATCCATGTGTTTTTTCTCATCTGATTATTTTAACATTTTATATATTGTAATTAATTATTTTATGCATGACAGGTTTAATAGTATTTTAATGAAACTCAAGAGTGTTAAAAATGTCATGATATCATCTTTCATGACTTGAATTATGTGACAATAAAATTTTAAAATTTTGACAATGAAAGATGATATCATGACACTTTTAACACTTATATATGTTATAAAAGTTACATATAATGTAGTATACTCTATATAATAATTATAATAATATAAAATATTAACTACTAAACTAAAGGGGCCAAAAAGCCTAATGGGTTTTGACGGGTTCTAAGTAGAAGCCCAAGTAGACCCATTGAGATAAATAGGCTAAAAAATATAGCCCATGCACGGTCCAACGGGCTTTAATCTATATCCAAACCTCGAGAGGCCTTGGAGTGCAGTCGGTAAAGGAGTTCAATGAGTCCTTCTCTCCAAGTGGTTGTGGCATCTTGGGACCGAGGAAAGTAGGCCATGGAAATAGCTTCCGGTGGAGAAGTACAATATTGAAACCTTGGGTGGGACATCAATCCTTCTCCCCACAGGGCTTTTGGTATGTGGAAGACAATTTCTGCTTGTGTTTCAAAGTTTAAACAATGAGTCAAATTCAAAGTGGGTCGTGGACCATGTTCGATTTTGATCTGATACTTAGTGCAATTCCTCCCCCTAGCAGATTAGTTTCCTTCATTTTTCTCGTCTCATAGTCTCCCCTAAAGGTTTTGTTTCAATTTCTACTATTTCTTTAATGATCAGTTGGTTTGGAATCTTCTTCTTTGAAGAAATCTCACTAGCTTATAAGCAGATGATTCCTCTAGCCTCCTACAATTTTTCTCCTCTCTCCGCATTTGTCCTCGGGATGATGACTCTAGTTTGGTGGCCTGACTCTTCTGGCTCCTTCTTATGAGATCTTTTTATGTTTGGAACAACTAATGCTCTTTGTCGCCAGTAGTTAACCCATCGATTTGGTCCTCCAAAGCTCTCCCTCAAGTTATTTGCTTCTTTTGGGTTGTAGGCTTGGGGAAAATCCACACTGACTTTGGTTAGCAAATGCCCTTTTTTTCCTTGGTACCTCATAAGATGTCGATCACATTCTCCTTCATTGGGTTGTAGGCCTGGGGAAAATCCACACTGACTTTGGTTGGCAAATGCCTTTTTTTTCCTTGGTACCTCAGAAGATGTCGATCACATTCTCCTTCATTGCACATTCTCTTCATCTGTATGAAGTTTGACCTTGTGACAATTTGGCATTCACTGGACCATGATAGCTTCCATCACTCTCTTGTCTTTCTCCTTAGAGTTCAAATGATTAAGCAAAAACTTACAAGTCAAAAACTTCACAAAAATCCATTTTCAAGCTCCAAACATCAAAATCGATCACAAGGAAGTCGGTTGAGTTCCAAGCTTCATGCACCTTCCATGCACCTTGGTAATGGTTTCCATGCACCTTCATAATTTCATCTTCTTCATCTTCCTTGGAAAAGCCTCTGTGGCGACTCGACCTGACCCCATCACTATTTTATCTGCTTTAGACTCCACATGAACCGTCACAGTTTTGCTTTGGGCCTGGCCAGGTGCCTCGTAAAGGGAGAGGGGCTACCCCCTATTAAATATCTCTCCACCCAGCAGTTGTTAGGCGATGGGGGACTTTTTCCCACACGGCAGCAACGCTGAGTGCCACAATCCACCCCCTTTAAGACCAGAATAGGGGAAATCCCACATGCCAACAATGTTGGCCGTTGGGCGCTGCGTGCTACAATCCACCCCCTTAAGACCAGAGTCGTCCCCAGCTCTGTCATGTTACACTGACAAAAGGTCCACACACACAAGCAACAAGTCACACAAGTAGTGAACCCTCACAGTCATAGTGTTGAACCGTCCTCTGATACCATTTGTGAGGACCCGACCCGACCGACCCCATCACGATATTGTTCGTTTTGGGTCCCACCTGAACCCGGACAATTTTATTTTTGGGCCTAGCCCACCTGCCCAGGCCCAAAAGGCCTCGTGAAGGGAGAGGGGTTGGCCCCTCTTAAATCTCTCTCCACCCACCAACTATTAAGCGATGTTGGACCTTTTCCCACACGCTAGCAGCGCCGCGCTACAACCTCCATGCACTTTACAGAAAGAACCCAAGCACCTTGATTCCTTCAAGTATTCATAGGAGAGTGTGATATGGAGAAATGGAGTCATGGACATTGAATTCCATGCCATACACCATTGGAGAGGAAGCCACAACCTTAGAGATGTCGCAATGCATGCATGCAAGCCATATGGAATAGTGAGGTAGATTTGATAGCTAATGACATGTGGAAGATAGAGGTGGAGAAAAGAAGCTTATGTGTCTGCCTAGGTAGATGCTTAGGTGGCACAAAACCCTTAACCCTTTTCACACTAAGGTTTGGTTAAGGAAGCTAGAACCCTTTTGACACTAGGGTTCTAGTTGAGTGAGCTTCAAATAGGGGTGGACATGCATGATACCCGCGGTCAAAAACAAAATTATCTTTCTTAATTATCGACATGATGCTCTTATCAGATCCCAACATAGGTCGTGCTTGTATCGCATCCGATTCATGTATGATGCATGCATCACTTGGTTTGGTTTAATGTATTGCATTCGTGTTCTTGCTTCTTTTTTTGGGTGTATTGGCCTTTGAAATAGTTAATTTGTTCTCTTCCTTATATGGTGCCTCATTATTATTATTATTATTAATATATTATAAGTTACCATTTAAAAAAATCTAATTTTAAACCTATTTACTAAAATCGGTTCCAAACGGGCTAGAAACACCCTTGTTGGCTAGGTTTTATGTCCTTCATGCAAGGTTAATTTGGCTTTACATATTGAATATATTTAAACTTTGCCAAATAAACACCTATACACTAAACCTAGACATAGAACCCCTTAAATAATGTGATAATTGGTTTATTAAAAACTTTTTTCTAATATATATAATCCACCAAAATTCACCTTGGTTGAAATAATTAATCATATTTTACACTTTTCAAGATTTGATCAATTTAAATTACTTTTTAATATTCAAACATTGAATCATAATACATGACTTATTTTAGCATTATAATTCAATCAAAGTAATTTTTACAAATCTTATATTGAAAGAAAGATATTTTTAATATAGTTTTTATTCATACACCAATACTTTTTCTTGTCAAAGAGAAAGTCCTAAGACTTGTAATTTTCCTTTTAACTTTGTCATTAATTAATTAAAAAGTAAACGAATATTTTTTTTTTCATTTTCACATCATTTAGTATCTCTTTAGTAAAAGATACTAGGATTTTTGGGTGGCAAATCAAGTGACAAGCCCTCAAGGTTTTGCAACTCAATTGATTCCCTCCCGCCTCAGAAAGCGGGACGTTGCGGGTTCGAGTCTCCATGGCCTAACTTTGGTGTGCATTAGAGATAGTAAACTCATCCGTGGGAGTTTTAGTAGGAGTGTATCTGAGTTCCCATACGTTAAACTCAAAAAAAAGTCACATGCCTTCGTACATCCTTGTAGGACATTTTTGGATAAAAATGCCCTTCTCTCCGCTAGAAAATGTCCTTTCTTCCCAATATGTGTGGTTGGGACTTGGGATATTTAATATTTGCACTACGTCAATAGTTGTAATGGTCTTGAAATTGCACTACAAGTCTACAAGTTCGATGATTTACTCTAAAAGAAAATAGAGAAAATATTTCTATTTTTAAATTAAGATTTTTCTTTTTTTATTATTTTAAATTTCAACATTCTTAAAATTCTACATTATATTTCTAAATAAACATATAATACTTTTAAGAATACTTTTTGTTTATTAATAACATTTTATGAAGATAAAATAAAAAATAAATAAGCAAATCATGTATATTTTTTAAAATAAAATATTTATTTAAAATAATATGTTAACTTTATAGTAATTTTTGCTAACTTTATTCTAAAATTAATGTGTTTTTTTATTATTTCAAATTTCAACATGCTTACAATTTTGATGAGAAGATAATATTTTTTAAATTTAAATTTATCATAATATTTTAATTGAGATAAAGCAAAGAATAAATGAATAGTTTATCTACATTTTTAAAAAGAGAAATGTTTTTAAAATAATATACTAATTTGCAATTGAGCAATTTTACAAAATGGGCAATGTAAGAGAACTAAAGAAAGACATTCTCACACGTTGAGAAGTCAAAGGGCATTTTCTAAGACAGTCCAAAACTGTTTAATAAAACTCTTGGCTTGCCACTTAATTTCAGAACTTTTAAAGACCTGCCACCCAAAAACCCTTTAAATAAAAGCCTTTAGACAAATTAATCACCACTTTTTATTTGAAAGATATACCTAAACATGAATGTGACGCTGCACATTTCACCCTTCTACGCCTACAAATAGACTACGAAGAAGCACATCCAAAAACGACTCACACAAGGCACAATCCATTAAGTGGGCCATACTGCCACACCATGAGAATTTGTGTGTACGAAACTATGAATTCCACATTTGATCGGCGCATGGAAAAAATCTTTTAAGAGATACGGGAAGAATGAAATTCCTTTTTTATCCATATCGGTGTACTGCTTATCAAATAACGGTGAACTGATATGCAGAAGAGCCGCGTGTTATCGGTTCACCAGTACTTGATGAGCGGTAAACCGATAGGGATAAAAAAGGAATTTTACTCTATCCCGTGTCTTCTAAAAGATTTTGCCCATGTTAGGATGGCCGGAGTTGCGTCGCTCATGCCTCTTGAGTTTTTTTTTTTTTTTTTAATTTCTAATGAGTCAAGGCTTAAGTTTATTTTTTATAATAATACTAATTTATAAGAAAAAGTCACTTTACCTAAGTAAATTGAAGATTTTCAGTATTAAAATTCTAAAATAAGATTTTCACTTCACGAATTAGAACTCTTTCAGAATAAACTACATTATAAGTTCATATAATTATATTTTAAAGTACAATAATCAACAACAATAAGGAATTAGGAGGCATTATACTTACACTTAGGTTATACTTTTTAATAACTTCAAATTTATAGGACAAACTATTTTTCAAGAATCAGTTAAGATACCAAATAAATGACTTATCACATCAATAAAATAAAAGAAATAAAATAGTATATCAATTAAATGATTTGTCACATCAATAAAACTACCTACTGTAATTGTTTCAAAATTCAAGTGGAGAAAAGTTTTAAAGTTATAAAATTCTTATTGTCTATGGTACTTAAGTTTAAACCCACAATGGGTATGCTTTGAAATAAATCTAAAATCGATACAAATTCAATTTACTGGATGATAATGGATATGATAAAAATAATATTTATGAGCTCTATATAAGTTTAGTTAACTAGCTCACAATAAATAGATGTTCTACAATGGCACTGCACATATGCATGCATACCTTTAATAACAAACGCAAATGCTTTCAAAGAAACACAACTAGTCAATATGCTCATTGGACCTAAAGATAAGGATAAAGTTTGGGTTGAGCTTAACCTGCATCAACCTGGCCCTACTCAAACGAATTAAACTATGGCCAACTTGGCCAAAGTTCAATTTGAGCTAAAAGAAAGGACTGGGATAGTCCCTAGCCTAGCATGTTAAAGGCCTCATTTGACTTAAGAACCTAAATTTGGACTAAGCCCCGTTCAAACTTGAAGCAGTTTTATCTTAAAGAATCTATTAAGATATCTTAATGAGCCAAATGAACTTGGAGGCTGTCCTAGCCTGCCCAACTTGCACTGGGCTCATTCACCAACCTCGGTTTTCCTGTATACCAAGCCCGAGTTGCCCCCAATGGGTTCTTTCTAAGCTAGGGGCCTGAGCTTAGCCAGGTAGACTAAATTTTAATTCAAAACATTTCTAGTCATCAAAATCAACTAACTTTTTTCTACTCACTAAGACAAACACGTTTAATGATTTTAATAATCAAGATTGAATAGCTAAAAATTAAATTTTAAACTTAAATTTAATCCACATAATTCATCCAGTACGATTATTTTCAAAATAAATTTAAAAATAATTAAAAAATGAAAAAAATAAACTAGCACCACATACATATACTTAAATGAACTGATTAGCCCGGCCCCAGCCCTTTAGCGAAAAGACTAATAAAACAAGCCCAAGCCCATCATATCGCATTATTTTATATATTTTCACTCATTATAAGCTGGGCTCAGGCCAAATTGAAACAGACAAACATGCCCAAACCATTTTCATATATATTTACTAAATAATCTTAAAATCTTTGAAAATAATTAAATTTATTTCAAAGAAACTTTGAAGTATTTTCAAGAAAAATTATCATAAAACATTTTATATTTATTTATTTATATATTAATTCCTATCTACAATGCCACGTCCTCTTCAATTGATGGAGACCATCATTCAACGCTTAGGGTTAAAGTCCACACAAGACCCAGGTGTGGGAAGTGAAGTCACACATAGGGTGACATTATCCCCTAAAAGTCAAAAAAGCAAAACCATCAATGGACTTCTATAAACTATATAGGTAAAAAATAGACTAAACTCTTGAAGGTGAAAGATTAACTACACTATAAATTACCTGTAAACCTCGCGAATTAAGATTTCTAGTTTAATCTTGAAAGAATAGACCAACTGAGTGGATAAATTTAATTTTTTTATAATATATGTTTGTTTTCTATGAAAAAAATTGTATAACGAAACCAATCCCTGGGAAATCAGTGATCCATATAAACATTTTTTTCACGTACGTTAAAATGGGAAGGATTGATCAGCTAAAGACTTAAAATGGGCCACAGAGTCTCCACATAAGCTGGTTAATCTGTTTCAGCGGCACGTTTCTTTTCAGGTGGTCAACTCGGCTATCCTATCTCAATGTCCAATTCTTGACATTAACTATAAAGTATGACTATCTTTCTTTTCAGGTGGTCTAGTCGGCTATCCTATCTCAATGTCCAATTCTTGACATTAACTATAAAGTATAATTATCTTACAAGCCCGTATCTAAGTTGCCAAAATTGGCGTCGAATCCGTTCCTAGAAAGGGCTACTTTCCTCTTTCAGCAAATTCTGATAGCAGCCGAAACTCCAAAAATCTACGCCGTATAAAACGGCTATCATTTTTATTTAATTTTAACTTTTGAATCATTTAAAACGTAAAATGACGTAATAAATCCATTTTAACAAATTCATATTTAAATGTGAAGCCTTCAAAAATTGTTTTATTTTTTTAACTAGATCTATTGAATTTTAATAACTAAAATTGTTTTAAACTTTTTAAACTTTTGTAACATTTAAGTAATATAATTTTAATTAATTGATTCAATCAAATTTATTAAACAAAAAAGTCCTCAAAACCATAGCTTCCATAGCAACCGTATAAACTGACTCAATTTAGGCTCAATCTCTGTTGATACGATCTATTCCAATACGACTCAAGCTAATTATTTCCAAGTAAAAGTCAAGAGAATCAATTTTAAAAAAAAAAAATATAAAATTTAAATAAATGAATAAAGATTTTTACTATTAATACATGTTGCTGTAAAATATATGTAATAATGAGATTTACTTTCAACAAATTTCAAATGAAAAAGAATATTTGGACTACATAAAGGTGAGAAAAATTATTATGATCTTATAAATAATTTAAAAGAGTTATCTTGTTAAGACAATTTATAAGGTTGATTTCTAAAAAGACAAGCAAAATTGTAAACAAATTAAACAAAAAAGAATAAACAGAAAAAATAAATTTTAAAAATTAGTTGTATTATATGAATAGAGGAAAAAATCTACCTTATCTCTAATGAAACTTGAAAATTTAAAATAGATGATAGATGGTGGATATAAGAGGACTATCTCCTATAAATAACCATTCTCTTAATAATATAAATCCCAATTAATCACACTAACTTTGCAATCTTGATCTTTAAGGATTTCAAAATCATGGATGAAATAAAATTATTAGATAAGAGTCAAATAATCATGTTCATTCTTCTTATATTTATTTTAAAATTATAATTATATTTTTAATATATAATTTATACTTTTTATTTCAAGTTGATGGAAAAAATAATTTAGATGATGATGAAGAACTTGTACCACTTGATTTGTTATATATATTTTATATAGATATATGTTATAGTAAGTGGTCCCTTTAAATTAGAAGGCACTTTTAAATATGGGTTCATGGACTCAACAGAAAATAGATCTTTTTCTTATTTTTTTCAATTTTATTTTCCACAGTCATTCTCTAATATCTTTTTGTGAATAAACTTCATTTTAGAAAAATAAAATAAAAAATTACTTTTCATGTCTAAGATGCTAACATAGACTTGGCCAAATAAGTCTTTTAAAAATTTTAACTTCATTTCTCATTTTGCTGACCGATGCTGATTTTTGTTGCGAAGGAATAACATGCTTCCTCCTATTGTGGGGACCACTGGGCCCCACGTAAAAGCAACGTGTACTACGAAAGAAAGCTTCGAGGCGGCTATATTTAAGTCCGTACGCAAAGCATTTCTTAGTTTAATATAAAATATTGGAGCAATTGACAAATATGTGACGTCATTAATCAATTGTATGTCAATTGATTTAATTGAATTATCTAAACTAAATTGAATTAATGATATATCAAACAATGGAGAGCTACGGATACATTGAATAAAATAAATACAGAAAATAAATAGATAAAGAAACATTTCACTGAAATGTTTTACACAAATTAGCAGAAGATTTTTCAAGGCATAACGGAGGAAATAGTTCTTATTTTGTCAATTAAGATCTTAAAATATGAAAAGAAAAAATAAAACTAGAAAATTAAGAAATTTTATCTGATTTATTTGAATAATGGAAGAAGGTAATTCTTAGTTGAATAGGTTCAGAGAGTGGAAAACTTAGTTACAGAAGGCATGCACCAAATGAGGACAACATTGAGTGAACCAAATTATGAAATATATGAGAAAAAAAGGATCAAATCAACAAAAAAAAAAAAGGCAAATAATAATATTCAGATTTGCCAAAGAGTGAAATTGCTACAGAAAACTGCAAATTGTCGTAACAGAGTAATGGATGGAATGTTTATTTACTCATCTCAAATGAATCTTTTAAACGGAGAAGGAAATCAAGGAAAATAGGATCAATGTTCACGAGAAATACTCCAAATAGCAACAAAAAAAAAAAACAAAAAAAGGAGTATATAATCAAAAGATGTGAAGTTTAGAGAGAGAGATAGAGATGCTCAGACAAATTAACCACAAGAAAATGCAAATCTCGTGAACAAATACCTGAATGCTGGATCTGCTCTTTCTTCCACGCGAAAGACAACGAGATCGAGGTCCAGAGCTTCTACACCTGAAGATCAAAAGGATCTTGTAAAGAAATCCTTAATTCCGCTCAAGAATCAAAAATGGAATTTGAAGCAGAAGCGCATTACTTGAATTCGCACCAAAGATGCCATTAATGGAGGATTCCGGCGCTTAGGGTTTACCCTTTATTGTAGCAGAAGGAAAATAGGGGCTTGATTGCAGAGAGAGAAAGGGATAGGGATTCCGGTAATGGCTCACTCTCTTACACTGTTTCACACTCTTTATATCGTTAAGGCAGGAGTCAGTGCTGGTTGCAGACCTGCAGAAGTGTGGGGCCCAGAAGTGGGGTCAAGTAAATTGGATTTAAGAAAATGGCTTCGAGTCCGTAAGAAGGGCAGGAACGATGGCTCTGGTGACACGTATCCTACACGTGTTGCGTCGACGAGGTTTCTGCTAACCTGGCTGCTCCGACGTGTGGCATTTGCATGTAAGAGGGATTATCCGCACGTGCAATTTCATTTTTATCCGTCGAGAACTGTTGTCTGAGAACTGGGTCCTAATCCCCGTTTCTATCGAAGGTCTACAGTCGAGGACATAAAATTACACTCATAATTTGTATTAAACAATTATAAAACACAAATACACTTATTAAATGGAAATTTTGTATTTCACCTAAAAGAATTTACAAATTTCAAGAGTGGATTGTTATTTAGTGCGAGTGTGAGTAAGGCTGATTTATTCAACCACTCAAGTGTTATTTAAATGTTGTATAGACAAATTTTAATGCAACTCTAAATTTGTTACACTATGCTAAGATGTATTAGTTTTCAAAATTAGTTCAAATAAGTGATTTTGAAAATAATATTAAATGTAATAAAAGTTTAATAAGATATATTGAAAATTTTAATTAGAAGAAAAATTGTATTTGTTTTCTTAAATTTTATGAAATATAAGTTACAGGTATGTAAAGATGTAATACCCTGACCCAAATTAGACGTAGTTTAGCTAAATAAATCTTCTTACACTTGTTAATCTCGAAGATTACGGTTAGGGCTTTGTGAAAAGTCCAAGTGTGGCCCAATCTGAGATCGAAAGCTCAGTAATTCAGCTCGTCCAGCTGAAGGGGCAAAATGGTAATTTACCACTTATTGTTATTATTTTATTAATTATATTATCATATAATTATTATTGGATGATATTATTCTCCTTAATAAAGGATTCCTATTTCTGATTTCAAAATAATTTTATTTTCAGAAAATAGTATTTAAAACTGTCCGTCAAAACTCCGAAAGAGAGAAATAAATATTTTTAAATGGTTTTGAAAATGAGATAATTTCTGAAACAAGTATATTATGTTAGACCATTTTAGTATGTTATTTTTTTCAAACCCTAAAAATGAATATTTTAAATCATTTTATTTAACACAAGGTAAATAGTGTTAAATTATGATTTTATTTAAATTTATGGTTTTTACTAAGTTTTAAATCTCCAAATTTTTATAGTGATTAGAGTTGTTAAAACCCAACTTATCTGTCAGGTTGAATTAAAATTTTCAAGCCTTAAAAGTTGTGTTTTTAGTTAAAAATTAAGTTTTTGTCAAATAAGGGCCTATTTGCAAAACTGAAAATATAGGGGGACTTATCTGCAACCAAACCAACCAAACAATGGTTTACTGTTTCGGACGTTGCATGCAGTGGCCACCGGGCCACCTCCGATTGATCAATGGTTCTATATAATGCCTCCTCTCCATCTGATTTCACTCCCACTAAATTTTCTATCTCTCTCTCAGTCTCAGTCTCAGCTGAAACCAAACCAACTGATCCCCTTAGCCTCTGTTTTTCTCAGTTTTTATCAACCGTAGAAGAAGGAATTTTCAAAAGTTGGATTTTTCAGCCCAATAACTCAAGTGAAGGTAACTACTGTATTCCTCCTTGAATTTCAGTCGGTTTAGAATCAAGAAAAACCAAATTTGGCCAAGTTTTGGGTGTGTAAAACTAATTTTAAGTTTAAGAAAAATCATGGGATTTCTTGTACCAGTGTGGTTTTGGTGTTTAAATCCGTTGGCTCATTAAGTTAAAAGCTCTAAACCACTCCCTATGGAAAGAGGACTCACTGAGGAGTCCATCTGACCGGTTGGATGTGAAAATCGAATCCAGAAAATCTACTGTTTCTTGATTCGTATTTCATGTGTCTCTGCCCATTACTGTCTGCTATTGCAGACAGAGGTGGAAGACTACTCTCGGACGGTCCAAGGGTAGGACCCTTCGGACGATCAGAAGTTAGCCCTTCGGACGTTTCGAGCTCCAACTCGAAGTACCAAAGTGGCCAGAGGCTAGCCACTCTTGCCAATCATTCCGAGCCCTATTCGGAAGGACCGAACCCCTCTCGGACGATCCGAGCTTCACTCGACATTATCCTAGACACACAAACCACCGAGACCCTTTTTCTGATTCTTTTCGGTTCGGAAGGACCTTCGGACGATCCGAGACCTGGTCTTCGGACTGTCCGAAGCCAGACCCAAGTTCTGAAGTCTGTGACTAGTGTTAGGCAGTGGTTCGGATGATTCGAAGCCACATTACCTGGTTTCAAGGCATATTCTGAGGAACCCAGTTTTTTTATTATAAACTCTTGATTGTTCGATGATGCATGTGATGTTTATACTCTTAATAATTTAAAATTGTACTAACCTTCTTCTTTTATTACTATAGTGTATATACTATTGTGTGCACTTCCAGACCGACTCTATTTGTCGGGCACTGAGTGATTTCACTTCCAGGCCGACGTTATATTTGTCGGGCACTGAGTGACCCTTACTCAACATGTCAAATCTGGTCCTATCCAGAAGACAACCAAGAAGTGACCTGAGTATCTAGACCTAACTCAATAAGTCAATCTGGTCATGCCCAAAAGATAATATGAGTTTTGGACTAAACACCTTATTATTACTTATTATGGATTATTATAACTTAAAATTGTTAGAAATCGAGTAGGAGACTCAATTCCATTTACCTTAGAGATTTTTGGGAAAATAAGTATGGTTTTGAAATACTACTTGTATGTATACATTTGATGCTATGTATGTTGACTTGTTAATGATTGTGTACTTCTTTGCTTGTTGAACAGATACCACAATACCACACATTTTCGGTGAGGAAACTTAACCTTACAGTAGATGTAATCAGGTTTTAATGAGATGGATCTTGAGCAATGAGTGATTTCAAGTTGATGAACCCACTCATGTGCCTAGAAATGATGCACTGTTGTAAGAAGTGCTTATGATAATTGTAAACTGTTTATGATGTGGATCATATGAGATATATAATACTGCTTCCACGTGCCCTTGATTATTGAACCAATATCGGCCATGTGTGTGAGATGGTTTACTTCTACTGGACCAGGGGTGTCGACAGTTGCTGACTTGAGGAGTGTCAATATCGGCATGTGAGGGCCGGAGATGTACTTGCAAGGATATTTTGACCGTGTCGGGATTTAATACAATGGTCTCAGCGTAGTATGTACGCGTTACGTTGGATGACAGCAGTAATGGAAAAGATGATGAGAATATATATGATGATAAAGTTATACTTGATGTTGGGAATTGATTATTAAGCATGAGATACTATATTGCAAATATTGATTATGCACTAACCTGATATTTCATTAAACTGCACTGTTATATTTCTTTCACTTAGCTAGTTAGCTCACCCCACTTACCTTTCAGAGATATGCCTGATGAGGAGAACCCTCTGTTTGAAGCTTAGGATGGATAAGCTATGGCGTTATCTTGGGATTCCCACTGAGGGGAATTCCCTTATCTTTGCTTTTTGGTTCTTCGAATCCGTTTGTTTATGCAAAGTACCGAGTGTGGTACTTAGTTTGTTTGCACTTGATGTATTAAACTACCATGTGTCTGTAGTTACTCTGATGTTGTAATAATAATTCAATGTTGGAATTATGTGTTTGTTTTTGTATCTCTTGGGGTAGACTTATGGTATGTGTTTGAGTCCACATGTTGAGATCATGTGTGACCTTTGGGCCTAACAGTTGTCCCGGCCCAGTTAGACTTCTTGAATGTAGTGTTAGTTTTAAAAAAAAAAAAGAATCAGTCGCGTTCCGGACCCACCTTTCGGGTCGGAGCGTGACAAAAGAAGAAGAAAGAAAAAGAAATTTAGATTTCATTTAAATTGAAAAATGATAAAAAAAAAAAAAAAAGGATAGCGATCCTCCACCGGTGTTTTGTGTAACTCGACAAAGGATTTAGGGTATTGTCATTTTACCCTTCCACTGCGGTATAAATTGGCTCACTGACCAGATCACTGACTCTTCTAATGCGATATAAATCGGCTCACTGAAATCGGATCATTAAAATTTATCTAAGTGAGACTGTTTTTTTATAAATAAGAACAAATCGGATTACTAACTGGCTCACTGAACGGATCACTGACATGATTACTGAATTTTTTTAAATGCTTTAGTACGTTAGTGAAAAAGTAAAATAGATAATACTGTAAAACTCATATCTCATTACATAAAATACCTCTAGAAAGATCGCTATCGACAACAAGTATAACAAGCAAATGTCTTCGTTGATATACTTAGTTATCAACTCGATAAAGTGAAACTATTGTCAAAAAAGTATCCTTCTAAAAAAAATGTCCACATGTAAGAAATTGACAGGGCCAACATATCATTTTGTTATAAAGGATGAGTTAGTTATAAATCCTTGAATAATTTTGATCTCTTCAAAGCTCTTAATAGTCTATTAAAATTTGAAGAAAACTCTTCTATCTTAAGGTCCCACCTTAAAACACAAGTCTTCATTAACTATCTATAAAGCTTCATTAGTTGTCCTTCCTCATTGAGGACTTAAGAGTAGATGAACACTTCTACGCTTTTGTATACATTTTTTAACATAAGAAATAATATTTGAATCTTTTGACATAGCCAATTTAATATATATATATATATATATATTCCTTTTGGTCAGTATATTTTTACTTTTATTTTATAATTAGACTATAATTTTTTATCAGCCAATCGGTCAAATCAATAATTATTATTTATAGTTCTAAAAAGTTATGTACTTATTGTAGTACCTATACCAGTTTAAGGTTATTGTAGTACCTATACCAGTTTAAGGTTATGTAAAATTAATAAAAACCATTTTTATTGATTTATATTAATATTATTATAGTAAATCCTAATTTGTAAGTTCATTATGATCCAATTGAGCTAATTTTTTAAATTATGTTAAGTACATTGAGACCTACATTTTATGAGTATGTATGAATAGAAATTTGTAACTTTACAATAGAGGATTAAGGATCTTCGGGGGATAAGAAAAGCAATTGTAACACCCCAATTTCTTAATGAAGTGGAAAATTACCAAAATGCCCCTGAGTTGTTAAATTAATTATTTTGTGATGTTAAGTAAGGAAATAGTGGGGCCCATTGCTCAAAATAAAATCATATGAGCACATTATGAATGTTAAGTTTGATTGGTTGGGTAATTTTCATCATTTGGGTAAAAAATGGCTAAATGGGTCAAAGGGCCCAAATGGGGCCCATCGGGTCTTGCTGGGTTATTTGACCGTTTTGTGATTTTAAATTAAATGGGTTTAAGCCTATTTGATTGGAAATCAAGTGGAGGAAAAATGGGTAGGCTTGATGCATAGGTAAAAACCAATTAGAAATGACCAAAATACCATAAATGGGTCATGTTGTCAAAACGGGTCAAGGAGCTAAAAGTGGACCCAATGGGTCGAGTTGACTATTGTTGACCGTTTGAACCCTCAAGGGAGCTCAAACACGAGTCAAATCAGTTGAGTGGGACTGAGGTGAGTTGGAATTAAATCAAAAAGTGAGTTAACTCATGTGCATTAAATGAAATGCATTAAATGTGATGAGTTGGATTGGAATAAAAATACCTTGAGTTGGGTGAGTCAAAATGGAAATTCAAGGGACTGTAAATCAGTGAGTTAAAGGGTAAGTTGAAGAGGTTGGCTGGCCTTAACCCAACCAAAACAAGTCCCACACGTTGGGGACTTGTTTTGGTGGGTTCCATGGTGAAAATTAAATGTAAATGCATGGATTTGAGGTGAGTTGTTTGGGAATATGAATGGCTGCATGGGTAGAATGCCAAGGGGTGCTTTGCTTGGCTGCAAGTTACTCCTTGGTTTGTGCAAGGCTTGATGAGGAGTAATGGGGGTGTTGATGGCTGAAATACAAAATCAATGAACACCATCACTTGGCCAATTTATCATTGCAAAGCCTAAGATTTTCCTCATCTCTCTCTCCCTCTCTCCTCTCTCCAATTCGTTGTTCTTCTTGGTTGGAATAGCAGAGGTTTTGGCATCAAATATTCAAGCACAAAACAGCAAAAGAAAAGAAGAAATAAAAGGGAGAAAACAAGGATCAAAGACAAGGAGGAAGTTTGGAAAATTTGGTAAGTATCTTTATGATATTTTGGTTTGAAAACATAAAACAAGTAGGGTATGTATTGAGCCATGGTCATGGCCGGATACACCAATGTTTAACCTTGATTATGGAGGATTTAAAATGGTAAAAATAACCATTGGGTTCAGCCACCATGAAGGGCCGAACCCCATGTAAGAGATGGCTTGGTTTTCATGTTTTGAAACATGAAAACCATGGATTTTGTGGACTGTTTTTGGGTTTTGATTTAAGATTTAAATACATGTTTTAGAATGGTTAAAAAAACATGGATCTGATTGACATAGGGACTGAAGTTTATATAGTCTAAAATCAGTGGATTAAAAGATGAAAATGGACCATTGGGTTCGGCCACTTAGCATGACCGAACCCCATGAAAACAAGTGGCTAGTTTTGATGGTTTTAGAAGTTAAAACCATATAAGTTGGGACTGATGTTAGATGTTTGTAATAGATTTAAAATACATGTTTTAATGAGGGTTAAAACATGGGTTTGGATATCAGAAAAGGTGGAAGTTATGTGGTCTAAATCAGTGGATTAAAATTGGAAAAAAAATGGACCATGGGGATCGGTCATCTTGGATGGTCGAATCCCATGGAGTTGTGTTGATTTTAGATGTTTGTTTGAAAGGTAAAACCTGATTTTTATTTACTGTTATTACATGATTATCTGAGGTTTAAAAACAGTAAACATAACCATTGGGTTCGGCCACCATGGAGGGCCGAACCCCATGTAAAAGAATCTTGGTTTTCATGTTGGGAAACATGGAAACCATGGACTTTTATGGACTGTTTGGATGAATTTAATTAGAGGGTTTCTAGGAGATATAAGGGCAGCAAAAGGGTACTGATATTGCATGATTTAAATAACACCTAATGCATGTTTGAAGGATCAATTCATGGACATAGGGTTCGGCCAACTTGAATGGCCGAACCCCATGAAAGAGATTGATGATTGTTGTGAAATCAAAGAGTTAGAAACCATGCAATACCATGGGGTTTCTATAGGAGTTTAAATAGAATTAGGTTTGCTGTTTTTATGCCTAAGATACAGGATAAATGATGAAAGATTATTAGAAGAATTGAATCCCAAAGAGCCATGAGGTTCGGCCATGTGAATGGCCAAACCCCATGGGTTGCTTTATGGTTTTTATTTGGTTTACTTAGGGTTATGGTTACTGATTTGGGTCAGCCTTTGGATGGCTGAACCATGTATTGATCATGGTTGAATTAGCATGATTAAACCATGAGTGATCATGGTGATGATTGGATCAAGTGAACCCTAGGGTTCGGCTATGAGTATGGCCGAACCCCATGGGGCTGTTTTGATAATTAATGGGCTGTTTTAAATGGGAGCTTATGGTTGTTTTAATTAGGGGATCATTTATGATAATTACGGACAATGGCAAAAACTGTAAATAATAGTCGAATGATCAATGATGGAAATGATCATAGGGTTGGATGTACGGACACGAACCCCACCTGATGTGGATGGGTCTATGATGTGATTAAATAAGTAAATGATGTTATGACTTATTGATTGATATATGGATAAGGTACCGGAAGTTGAACGACGAGCGAGTCGTGACCAGGTGAAGCTCAAAAAGGAACGGACACTTAAGCAAAGTTTGTGTAGGTTTCCTACCTTTATTGTAACTACTATTCTATATGCTGTTTTACGTTGATTTCGATAACTTATATGTTTGTAAAGTTATGTTTCTAAATGACATGTTTGCATAGACATCTCATGCATGGTATGGGATGATGGTGTTGTAACCGGAGGCCACACTCCGTCGGGGCGTCCGAAAGACCACTGTGGGGTACCCTGATGATGAGAATCCCATCAGGAGGAATCCAGAGGCCACACTCCGTCGGGGCGTCCGAAAGACCACTGTGGGTTACCTTGACGATGAGAATCCCGTCAAGTGATGGATATGTTGAATGGTGATGGGTGGGACTCATTACATGTTCATTTCATACATAGCATGTTTTTATAGAATTTTGTCACACATGTATTATTATTATACTATTTGCATGTTTTTGACTAACCATGTGGTAGCCCTATTCGGAAACACTACTGGGCGCGTTGATCTAACGCCCTATCTATATCCTTAGTGGATGATGCAGGGAAAGGAAAGAACGTGGTTGGAGAAGAGGACCAAGCACGAAAACTTGGGCGGTTTGAATGATTGGAATGGACTATGAATGGATTATTTACGGACTTGTTATTTGATTTATTTGGACAATGTAATTTGGTAATTAGATGTTGGCATGTAATAAGTAGTTAAGTAGATGCTATGGCTGAATTTATTTGGATGGTTTGGAATGAATGGTAGACTAAGGTTATATAATAATTTTGGAGAATAAATTAAGTACTTTGCTATCTAAGAATGGAAAATTGGATTAGTCATAGGATCTATTATAACCTCAGTTAGATTTAGACTAAATTAATTCCGCTAGTTATATATGTACCATGTGCGGATCAGTTCTATGGACTTAGTTCATACGCACATGGGCTTGGCCAGTTAAGGGTCGGATTTAGAGATCCGAACTTAACTCGCGTCGTGACATTTCACCCCGATCACTTGTTGATTATTATTATATTTAAAAAAAAAAAAACTCTGAAAATTAGAGTGAAAAAGGCGGGGTGTTACAACAATATCTCAAGCTTAATTGGCAATTTGTTAGCAATCATCCTCAGTCTAAGTTGCATAATAATTTAATGATGTATTTTCTTTTTATTGGGTAACAACGAAAATGTTGAGTTGCTAAAATAAAAATAATGAGACATGTATAAAAAGTGATGACAACTTTGTAAAAAAGATCATATCCAATCTTTCACAAATTTTCTTTGTGATATAGGATTTTTTTATATGATCTCGTATCTCAAGTTTTTCCCTTGAGCTTCTAGAATTTTGTGATTCGTTCCATCTTGATCACCATGGTGTTTGATGGAGTTGGTTTTGTGTTGCGAACATCGAGTCTGATTTGGACCTAGAGGAAGATGAGCCAATTCAATTGGATTGGATCGATGAAATAGCGCTTCAAGTCTACGTCCGGAACGATGGAGGCAAGAGCGGCCTCACCATACACTGTCATGTCACTAGAAGTGATCGCACAAAACTGGAGGAATTTTGGTCCAATCGATGGGTTATATCAATTTGACTAATGGATTGCATTGATGCGACCAATAGAGAGTAGAGTCAATGGAATTTTGGTCCAAAATATGCGAAATTAAGTCCTAGAAGATTCCGTGTTTTGAAATTGAATTAGTGTTGGATTTAAATTCTCATTTACTTTCTATTAAATTCAAGTATGTAGAAGATTCCGTTGACAATTCTATAGAAATTAGTTACATCTTTCCTTTCGTTAAGTGATCGAGTGAATTGAGAGAAGACCCCTTAGGATTTCATCACTAAAATCCTTGATTTGGATCCCACATCCAAACCTAAAATTTATCCCCAAAAATCTAAAAAAATTAAAAAATAAACAGCAGAGCTTTAACTGCATCAGTTTTAGATTTGAAATATGATTAGAGAAAATTCATATGTAACACTTGGACACGTTGGTTAGTCAAGTTCTTACATGTAAATATTCTTTTCTAACAAAAAAATATTTTTATGAGTTATTCGGCGACACATGGGTGCAAATGAATGAATTTACTTGGATTCAGGTGGTTTAAAGGATAATTTGCAACAATTTCAAATCATTTTCAATTGCAACGTCCTTAAGCTAATCAAAGATCATTAGTTAGCAGGAAACATTCTCAACCATTGGCATGTAAGCAAAAGTACTTGTTTCTTATCAACCAGTAACCTCATGCCAATTGGCAACTAATTAAAAGGTAATGTTGCCATATGCCATTAGATCTAGTGTGCTCCAAAAACTTCTCTTACTCTTAGAAGTTCATAAACTGAAGATTGTCTCTGCATTTGAGGGATTGGATAATGGACTTGTATACTTAAGCTTTATCAATTTGGGTCTGAGTGTTGTGAAATAGGGGAGTTTTCATTGTATGAGGCTAGGTAACTAGTGCCTGAGGACTCATTTTTATTGTAATTTTAGGTCTAGTCATTTTTATTGTAATTTTAGGTCTCTTGTACCCTTTCACTCTTGTAACATTTCTATAAGTTGAATGAAACTTTGGGTTTATTTTGAGTATACTTTGTCATATTTGTCTTCACTACTTTGCATTGCAAAGACTTAGGATAAACCTATACAAAGACAAAAACTTGAAAAACCCTATTGATGATTTTCATTGACCTAGGCCTATAATAAAGTGTGAAGGAAGCTAACATGTAGAGAATTGAGCAAAATGCATTTCTATTAAATACATAGAGATAATTCAGGATGCAATGATGGTGCAATCACTAATATTAGAATAGTTTGTGGAGAGATAGTAGAATTCTCCATTAGAATGGAACTCCCCTAAGAATTTGCTTTAAGCCTTTACATATTTTTACTAATCATGAAGGAATTAACATTAGAAACCCAACGTGAAGTATGCTTTACAAATGATATAGTATTAATTAGTGAAATGATATAATACCCTGACCCAAATTAAGCGTAATTAATTTAATAAATCTTTCTTAGACCGATAAATCTCGAAGATTATGATTAGGGCTTTGTGAACAGCCCATGTGTGACCCAATCTGAGCTCAAAGGCTCAGTGATCCAGCTCGTCCAGCTAAAGGGCAAAATGGTAATTTACCACTTATTCATATTATTTTTATTATTTATGTCATTATGTGATTATTATTTGATGATATTATTTTCTTTAATTAAGGATTCCTATTTCTGATTTCAGAATTATTTTATTTTCAGAAAATGGTATTTAAAACCGCCCGATAAGACCACGAAAGGGAGAAATAAATATTTTTAAATGGTTTTGGAAATGAGAATTTTTTTGAAACAAGCATATTATGTTAGACTGTTTTAGTACGATCTAGTTTATTCTTTCAAACCCCAAAAATGAGAATTTTAATTTATTTTATTTAACACAAGTTAAATTAAGGAAATAATATTAAATTATGAATTTTATTTAAATCTATGATTTTTAGTGAATTTTAAATCTCTAAATTTTTATGGTGATTAAAGTTTTAAAAACCCAACATTTTTTAGGTTGGATTAAATTTATTACGCTTTAAAAGTATTGTTTTTAGTTAAAAACCGATTTTTATCAAAATTGGACCTTTTTGCAAAAACCTGAATTTTGAGATAGGGACTTATTTGCAAAGCTACAGTTCCACTATAGCCGTTACTGTGTTGGACGTTGGCACCGCTACATGCAGCACCCGGCGTGGCCATCACCGATTGCTCAGAGTTTCTATAAATTCACTATCAGCTCAGCTGGTTTAATCCCTCAGAAATTTTCATCTCAAACTATCTGTGAAAACTAGCCGATCCCTCTCCCTCTCCCTCTTGTCTGTTTTTCCAAAAAAAATTCTTGACCGTAGCTTGAAGAGGAAGATTTTTCAAAGTCAGGATTTTCAACCCAAGAACTGAAGCGAAGGTAATCATTCTTTCCTCTTTAAATTTCAGTCAGTTTAGAATCAAGAAAGAGCCTTTTTTACTAAGTTTTGAGTGAGTAAAATGGATTTAAAGTTTAAGAAAAAACTTAAAATTTTTGGATCACCTTGGTTTTGAAGTTAAAATTGGATGTTTTAATTAGTGTTAAAACTTCAAACTACTCCTTAAGGTAAGAGGACTCATTGAGTCCATCTGCCGGTTGGATATGAAAAATGAATCCGGAAAACCTACTATTTCTAGATTCGTATTTCATGGTGTTGCTGCCCGTTACTGTCTGCTGTTGCAGACAGAGGAGGAAGATGACTCTTGGACGATCCGAGAGTTGTTCTTCGGATTGTCCAAGGGTAATCCCGTTCGGATGGTACGAGAGTGACCCTTCGGATGTTCCGAGTTTCGGCTCGAAGTTTCGAAGTAGCCAGAAGCTAACTGTTGCACGCCTCTACTCCGAATGTTCCGAGATACCTTCGGAAGGACCAAGAGGTTCGGACGATCCGAGCTTCTCTCGGCATGTTCCTAGACACCGAGACCCATCGAAGCCTGTTTTTCTTTGTTTTTCGATTCGGAAGGACTTTTGGACGATCCGAGACGTAACCTTCGGACGGTCAGAAGACAGACCCATATTCAAAAGTCTGTGGACTAGTTTTAGGCCGTGGTTCTGATGATCCGAAGCCACAGTACCTGGTTCCGAGGCATGTTCGGAGGAACCCAGTTTTTTAATGTAAAATCTTGATTGATTGATGATGCATGTTTAGATCTTAAGTTTTAAATGTGATGTTTATACCCATTTGATAAATTAAAAGTGTACTAACCTTCTTCTCTTATTACTATAGTGTATTACTATTGTATTCACTTCCAGGCCGACTCTATTTGTCGGGCACTAAGTGACTTCACTTTCAGGTCGACGCTATATCTATCGGGCACTGAGTGACCTCGAGGCCTTACTCAATATGTCAATCTGGTCCTATCCAGAATATAATACGAGAAGTGACCTGAGCATCTACACCTAATTTAATACTTCAATTTGGTCATGCCCGAAGATAATATGAGATTTGATCTGATAACCTTATTATTATTATATTGTGGATTATTATAACTTAAAATGGCTAGATACCAAGTAGGAGACTTAGTTCCATTTACCTTTGAGATTTTTAGGAAAATAGTATGGTTTCGAAATGCTACTTATTTGAAAGTTATGTATATTGACCAACTATTGATTGCACACTTATTTGCATGATGAACAGAGACAGCGATACCACACAATTTCGGTGAGGGGACTTAACTTTGCATTAGGTGTAATCAGGTTTAATGAGATGAATTTTGAGCAATGAGTAGTTTCAAGTTTTGATGAACCCACCAATGTGCACGGACATGATGCACTGTTGTAAGAAGTGCTTATGATAATTGTAAAATGTTTATGATATTGATCATATGAGATATATAATACTGCTTCCACGTGCCCTTGACTATTGAACCAATATTGGCCATTTGTGTGAGATGGTTTATGTCTACTGGACCAAGGGTGTCGACATTTACTGACTTAAGGAGTATTAGTATCGGCCATGTGAGGGCCGGAGATGTACTTATAAGGATGTATTTTGACCATGTCGAGACTTAATACAATTGTCTCAGCGTAGTATGTACGTGTTACGGTGGATATCAGCAGTAATGGAATGATGTTGAGAATTTATTGTCAAGCATGAGATATCATATTGCAAATGTTGATTATTTAACTAACCTGATATTTTATTAGACTGCATTGTTATATTTCTTTCATTGGGCTAGTTAGCTCAAACCACTCACATTTCAGGAGATGTGTCTGGGGAGGAGAACCCTCCGTATGAAGCTTAGGATGGATAAGTTGCTACGTTGCCTTGGAATTCCCACTGAGGGGAATTCCACTATCTTTGTCTTTTGGTTCCTTGAACCATTTGTTTATATAAAGTACCGTGTGTGGTACTTAGTTTGTATTAACGCGATGTATTAAACCGCTATTGTGTTCCGTAGCTACTCTGGCTTTTGTAATAATAGTTCGTTTATGCAATTATGAGTGTGATTATGTTTCTTTTTGGGTAGACTTATGGTACATGTTTCAGTCCACCTATTAGGCTCATGTGTGGTTTTGTTTCTGGGCATAACCGTTGATCCAACCTAGTTAGAATTCTTGAGATTAGTTTCAAAAAAAAAAAAAAGAATCAGTGACGTTCCGGGCCTACTTTTCGGGTCGGGGTGTTACAGCTTGGTATCAGAGGTTCGGCTCAAACTCTAGGACTGTGATGGTTACAGCATAGTTGGACTTATTTTTGGATTAGAACTGCAGTTGTCATTGACATTCTTTTGTTTTTGTGATACAAATATGTCGAGCAATGTAGAGTATACCGAGTTGTGGGATAGAGGGACCCCTAGCTGTCCTATAGACCTGGTATCTTTTTCCAACAACTCCAGCATGCCAAACCGCAATGTGGGAGTCAGTGTGGACATTCCAGAAGGACCACCCGAAGAGTTAAAAGTGGTTCCAGGCTTTGTACCTGAAGAGAATGAGGGAGAAGTCCCGATCTTAGAAGAATCGTAGGGGAGATAGGCTCGCACGAGTATACTGCGGCTACCCCGATTTCGGATGAGCTGACGGACTATATGTGAGAATTGTGCAATCAGGAGGGGCACAATTGTACTTATTTTCCCTATCCTATTGATGTCATTTGCCCTGTTTGTGAACTTTGCGGGCACGGGAAAGAGAGGGCTAATTGTCCTTATGTTGGGGGACCAGGGATAATACCCTGTTTGACTTGTAGAGTGTTGAGGCACATGTCAGGGACATGCCCTGACAACTTTTTTTATTTTGGTGATGATGTAGGGTCTTCTAAAGAAGATTAGGTTAGAGATGTTAAGAGAGTGTCGGGGAAATGAGAGATTTTGTAAGGGTTGTGAGTTATGTTTTGTTGTTTTGAAGGGTTTTTCTAACCCTACCAACCCTTATAATTGTAATGCAATTTTGAGATTTCTAATGAATTGTGCAACTTTTGTGATTTGTCTTAACAAACTTCTTAAATAATTAAGTGATATTTACAAGAGTAAATAACATATGTTAGGACCTAACGGAAACGGAAACAACTGCCGCGAAAGGAGGACAGATTTTCCACCTCGCGATATACCCAATGAAGCCATTCGCGCAGCGATGAAAGCATTCCAGCAGATAGCCGAAAATATACGACGCCCTCCAATCAGAACATAAGAGGAGAGAGCCACCTCGGCTCTAAAGGAGTTTAAGCGACTGAACCCGATGAGCTTTTCGGGGACCGAGGATCCTAGCGCAGCATGGAACTGGCTTACCCAAATTAGCCGGATCCTGAATACTTTAGCCATTGCCGACAATCTGAGAGTAATTTTGGCGATGTATCAATTAGAGGGGAATGCTTATGAATGGTGAAAAGCTAAGAATTTGGTTCGTAACCACGAGCCTATGACGTGGGAAGAGTTTTCACCCGCCTTCCTGGCCCGTTACTTCCCAAAGACTGTCCAGGAAGCGAGGACGAGAGAATTCCTCAATATCTAGTAGGGTTCCGACTCAGTGGCGCAGTACGCCATGAGGTTCATCGATCTGATGCAGTTTGTGCCCTCGATTGCGGCGAACGAGGAGGAGAAGATAAAACACTTTGAGAATGGACTCCGACCTTTTCTGCAGTGGCAAGTGGCCGGTCTAACTTTCAACACCTTGGAGGAGATCATCGATCGGGCTTCGAATGTGGAAGCGGTGGATTCCATCAACTGGAACGCCGACAACTTCCAAAAAACCGTCCTCCAGCAAGAAGGCCAAATTCGACTAGAAGAGGTCATTCTTCAAAAAGAGCCAACCTAGTACGAGACAGTCGAGTTGGCCTGACACTCGACAATTCATACTTGCAACCAGCCTGGGCATACTTCTAAGTTCTGCCCAACAGGAGGGGAAAAGGAGTGCTACCATTACAAGCAAACTGGGCACCTGTTTAGGGACTGCCCCTATCTCGGCAGAGCCGCACCTTCACAAGGCTCAGGAGCATCTTTTTCGGTGGCACAACTATACGTTGGCAGAGGTTCTTAGCAAACCTCCCGAGGCTCGGTGAGACCTAGGAATGGACCACCTCGAACAGTCAGGGGAGAGGACAGGGACGTCATCAGACCACTCAAAGGAGAGTCTACACGATTGGGACTCAGAAGGAGGAGCCGGTGGAGAATATGGTGATGGAAGGTACTCTTACTCTTTTCATTCTTTTGGCACGAGTGCTTTTTGATACCTGTGATTCGCATTCCTTTATTTTTAGAGCTTGTTGTGATAGATTGGATTTGAAACCAGTAGAAGTAACTAACCCGTTAATGGTAGTATAACCCTTGGGAAAGAGAGCTTTGGTAAACCAAAGTGTAGATCGTGCATTTTGAGAATTAGCAGTGCAGAGTTGTCCTATGATTCTCTAGTTTTGGAAATAAAGGGCTTTGACATCATCCTTGGTATGGACTGGTTGTCAATTTTTGAGGTTTTAATCGACTGTTCTCAGAGGAGAATTTTTGGGTTCCTCAGCCAATGAAAGGTTTATGGAGAAGTTGGTACCTTATGAGAATATGAGAGTCATATTCTCTGGTGTATCCCGGTAGTGTGGTGGCGAACATGGTTTTGAAGATGTAGGTGGTGTAGGGTTTGTTGCTCTTCGGATGGTGTGTGAGTTTATGAATGTGTTTCCTGACAGTTAGCTGGGCTATCTCCACGCCGAGAGATAGAGTTTGTTATAAACCTACAGGCAGGAACATCGCCAATTTCTATGGAACCTTATTGGATGGCGCCGACTGAATAGAGAGAGCTAGCTACGCAGGTAGATGAGCTTCTTAAACTTGGTTTTATCTTTCAGAGCAACTCGCCGTCGGGTGCACCTGCTTTCTTTGTGAAAAAGAAGGATCGATCGATGAGAATGTGTAAAGATTACCGGCAACTCAACTAGGTAACCGTTAAGAATAAGTATCATTTACCTACAATTGACGACCCTTTTGATCTTTTGAGAGGATCGAGATTTTTCAAAAATCGATTTGAGGTTGGGTTACCATCAGTTGCGGATTCGAAAGGAAGACATTCCTAAAACTGCTTTCGGAACGCAGTATGATTTGTACGAGTTTGTGGTGATAGTCTCCATAGACGATATCTTGATCTTTTCATTATCCGAGGAGGAGCACGAGCGGTATCTACGCATTGTTTTTCAGACTCTTCGAGATCATCAACTGTACGCTAAGCTGAGCAAGTGTGAGTTTTGGCTGACTCAAGTGCAGTTTCTTAGACACGTGGTGTCTCCAGGAGGGATCTCAATAGATCCATCGAAGGTGGAAACAATGAAGACTTGGGAAAGTCCAAGAACGTGTTCGAGATTAGAAGTTTTCTGGGATTAGTAGAATATTACCGAAAGTTTATCCCACACTGCTCCCAGATCGCGGTGCCGATGATTCTGCTGACAAGAAAGAACGTTAAGTTCGAGTGGAACGAGGCTTGTGAAAGAGCATTCCAGGAGCTGAAGGAGAAATTAATTACATCTCCAGTTTTAATAATATCCGAACAAGGACGGGGTTATGATGTGTATTGCGATGCATCTAAGTTTGGTTTGGGATGTGTGCTGATGCAAGAAGGGAAGGTGGTAGCTTATGGTTCCAGGCAACTGAAGGGACATGAGCACTACCCGACCCATGATTTGGAGTTGGTAGCCGTTGTCTTCTCGTTGAAGTTGTGGAGACATTACTTGTATGGTGAGAAATTTAATGTGTTTTCTGATCACCACAGCTCAAGTATATCTTCACTCAGAAAGACCTGAATATGAGGCAGCAGAGATGGATGGAGTACCTGGGATATTACGATTTCAGTCTCTCCTATCACCTAGGAAAAGCCAACGCAGTGGCCGATGCCTTAAGCAGGAAATCACACGGCAATATGGCGAGGATGGCATCCTTGCAGTGGAAGATGTTAGAAGTTTTGTCAGAGTATGATCTGGAGTTGATCGAAGGGAAAGGGTCAGCAAAAATCCATAGTTTGGTTTGCAATCGTAGGTAATTAGATTGGTGATGGAAGGACAACAGAACAATCCAGAAGCAAAGGAGTTGGCGACTCAACTTTCAGGAGGAGCGACCTTGGAAAAGTGGAAGATCAAGGCTGACGGAAGTCTGACGTTCAGAGACAGGCTTTTCGTACCAAAGTTGGACGAGTGCAGGAGAAAGGTACTCAACTACTTTCATCGTTCTCATTTTACGGTGCAACCTGATGGTACAAAGATGTACCACGACTTACGGCGACTGTTCTGGTGAAAAGGTATGAAGCGAGACGTAGCAGATTTTGTATCAAAGTTCTGACTTGTCAACAAGTTGATGCAGAACATCAACGGCCTGGCGGAAAGATGCAACCTTTAGAAGTGGCCGAATGGAAATGGGAGCACATCACCATGGACTTTATGATTGAATTCCCGAAGTCTTCCAAGAAGAACGATGCTATTTGGGTAATAGTCGACTGATTGACAAATCAACTCACTTTTTGCGATAAAAACGACTGATTCCTTTACTACTCTAAGTAAATTGTATTTAAATGAGGTAGTCAGATTGCATGGAGTACCTGTATCTATTATATCTGATAGAGATCCTAAGTTTGTGTCAAGTTTTTGGCTGAGATTACAGGAGGAGTTGGGGATTAAGGTATGCTTCAGCACTGTTTTTCACTCTCAGAAGGATGGTCAGTTAGAGAGAACCATTCAAACTTTTGAGGATATGCTAAGAGATAGTGTTATTGATATGTAAGGAAGTTGGGAAGATCACTTGACTTTGATCGAATTTGTCCACAACAACAGCTATCACTCCAGTGTACAGATGACACCCTACGAAATTCTATATGGTAGACCGTGCAAATCACCTCTTTGTTGGATAGAGGTAGGAAACAAAACACTTTTGGGACCGGATCTAGTGCGTGAGACGTCAAAACAAGTTGTAATGATAAGACAGCATCTCAAGACAGCCTAGAGCTCACAAAAGAGTTATGCTGACAAAAGGCAAAGAGCTTTGGAGTTTGCGGTAAGCGACCTAGTTTTCTTACTTGTGGCACTACATCATGGATTCCACGATATGTTGGACCTTTTGAAATCTTGAAAAGGATTGGAGAAATGGACTATCAGTTGGATCTTCCTCAAACTATGGAAAGAGTGCACAGTACTTTTCAAGTGTCTATGTTGAAGAAATACTAGCCTGATCCATCGCATTTGATAAGCTTTGAAGACATTGAAGTCTTAGAGGACCTAACTTTCGAAAAAGTGCTAGTAAAGACACAAGGACATCGGACTCAAGAGCTCTGGAGGAAGTCTATTCCTTTAGTACGAGTTGTGGCAATATCGCGACATGCAACACGAGACGTGGGAACCGGAATCGACGATGCGAAAGTTGTACCCTAGCCTGTTCACTAGCAAAAAAGGTATGAGTTTATTTTAAATTTCGAGACGAAATTTCTCTAAAGGGGATAGGATGTAATACCTTGATCCAAATTAAGCGTAATTAGTTTAATAAATCATTCTTAGACCGATAAATCTCGAAGATTATGGTTAGGCTTTGTGAAAAGCCCAGGTGTGGCCCAATCTGAGTTCGAAGGCTCAGTGATCCAGCTCGTCCAGCTTAAGGGGCAAAATGGTAATTTACCACTTTTTGATATTATTTTTATTATTTATGTCATTATGTGATTATTATTGAATGATATTATTTTCCTTAATCAAGGATTCATATTTCTGATTTCAGAATTATTTTATTTTCAGAAAATGGTATTTAAAACCGCCCAACAAGACCCCGAAAGGGAGAAATAAATATTTTTAAATGGTTTTGGAAATGAGAATTTTTTTTGAAACAAGCATATTATGTTAGACCATTTTAGTACGGTCTAGTTTATTCTTTCAAACTCCAAAAATGAGGATTTTAATTTATTTTATTTAACACAAGTTAAATTAAGTAAATAGTTTTAAATTATGAATCTTATTTAAATCTATGGTTTTAAGTCAATTTTAAATCTCCAAATTTTTATGGTGATTAAAATTTTAAAAACCCAACATTTTTGTTAGGTTCGATTAATTTATTAAGCTTTAAAAGTATTGTTTTTAGTTAAAAACCGATTTTTATCAAAATTGGACCTTTTGCAAAAACCTTAATTTTGAGAGAGGGACTTATTTGCAAAGCTACAGTTCCATTGTAGTCGTTACTGTGTTGGATGTCGACACCGCTGCATGTAGCACCCGGCGTAACCTTCACCGATTGCTCAGATTTTCTATAAATTCATTATCAGCTCAGCTGGTTTAATCCCTCAGAAATTTTCATCTCAAACTATCTGTGAAAACCAGCCGATCCCTCTCCCTCTCCCTCTCTGTCTGTTTTTCCAAAAAAAAATCTTGATCGTAGCTTGAAGAGGAAGATTTTTCAAAGTCGGGATTTTCAACCTAAGAACTCAAGTGAAGATAACCATTCTGTTCCTCTTTAAATTTCAATCGGTTTAGAATCAAGAAAGAGCATTTTTTACTAAGTTTTGAGTGAGTAAAATGGATTTGAAGGTTACAAAAAAAAATTGGAAATTTTGGATCACCTTGGTTTTGAAGTTAAAATCGAATGTTTTAATCAGTGTTAAAACTTCAAACTATTCCCTAAGGTAAGAGGACTCACTGAGGAGTCCATCTGACCGGTTGGATATGAAAATCGAATCCAAAAACCTACTGTTTCTAGATTCGTATTTCATGGTGTTGTTGCCCGTTACTGTCTGCTATTGTAGACAGAGGAGGAAGATGAGTCTCGGACAATGACTCTCGGACGATCCGAGAGTTGTTCTTCAGACGGTCCGAGGGTAACCCCCTTCGGATGGTCCGAGAGTGACCTTTCGGAAGTTCCGAGCTTCAGCTCGAAGTTTCGAAGTAGTCAGATGCTAACTGTTGCCCGCCTCTGCTCCGGATGTTCGGAGCTACCTTCGGAAGGACCGAGAGGTTTGGACGATCCGAGTTTCTCTCGGCATGTTCTTAGACACCGAGACCCATCGAAGCCTGTTTTTCTTTGTTTTTCGGTTCGGAAGGACCTTCGGACGATCGGAGACTTAAACTTCGGACGGTCCGAAGACAGACCCATGTTCCGAAGTCTGTGTACTTGTTTTAGGCCGTGGTTAGGATGATCCGAAACTACAGTACCTGGTTCCGAGACATGTTCCGAGGAACCCAGTTTTTTAATGTAAAATATTGATTGACTGGTGATGCATGTTTAGATCCTAAGTTTTAAATGTGATGTTTGTACTCATTTGATAAATTAAAAGTGTACTAACCATTCTTCTCTTATTACTATAGTGTATTACTATTTTATTTACTTCCAGGCCGACTCTATTTGTGGGGTACTGAGTGACTTCACCTCTAGGCGGAGGCTATATTTGTCGGGCACTGAATGACCTTGAGGCCTTATTCAATATGTCAATCTGGTCTTTTTCAGAAGAAAATATGAGATTTGGTCTGAGCACCTTATTATTATTATATTATGGATTATTATAACTTAAAATGGTTAGAAACCAAGTAGGAGAGTCAGTTCTATTTACTTTGGAGATTTTTGGGAAAATAGTATGGTTTCAAAATGCTACTTATTTGAATGTTATGTATATTGACCAACTATTGATTGCACACTTGTTTGCATGATGAAAAGAGACTGCGATACCACACAATTTCGGTGAGGGGACTTAATTTTGCAGTAAGTGTAATCAGGTTTAATGAGATGAATTTTGAGCAATGAGTGGTTTCAAGTTTTGATGATCCCACACATGTGCCCAGATATGATGCACTGCTATAAAAAGTGCTTATGATAATTGTAAATGTTTATGATGTTGATCATATGAGATATATAATATTGCTTCCACGTGCCCTTGACTATTGAACCAATATAGGCCATGTGTGTGAGATGGTTTACGTCTACTGGACCAGGGGTGTCGACAGTTGCTGACTTGAGGAGTGTCAATATCGGCCATGTGGGGCTGGAGATGTATTTGAAAGGATGTATTTTGACCGTGTCGGAACTTAATACAATGGTTTCAGCGTAGTATGTAGGTGTTACGGTGGATGACAGCAGTAATGGAATGATATTTAGAATTTATTCTCAAGCATGAGATATCATATTGCAAATGTTGATTATTTAACTAACCTGATGTTTCATTAGATTGTATGATTATATTTCCTTCACTGGGCTAGTTAGCTCATACCACTTATATTTCAGGAGATATGCCCGTGGAGGAGAACCCTCCGTATGAAGCTTAGGATGGATAAGTTACTGTGTTGCCTTGGGATTCCCACTGAGGGGAGTTCAGCTACGTTTGTCTTTTGGTTTCTTGAACCATTTGTTTATATAAAGTACCGTGTGTGGTACTTAGTTTGAATTAACGCAATGTATTAAACCACTATTGTGTTCCGTAACTACTTTGGCTTTTGTAATAATAATTCGTTTATGGAATTATGAGTGTGATTGTGTTTCTTTTTTGGTAGACTTATGGTACATGTTTGAATCCACCTATTGCGCTCATGTGTGGCTTTGTTTCTGGGCTTAACCGTTGATCCAACCCAGTTAGAATTCTTGAGATTAGTTTCAAAAATAAAAAATCAATGACGTTCTGAGGCCACTTTTCGGGTTGGGGACGAAGTAACAACACAATATAATGTTAGAGTCTTGCGGGAAAACCTTAGAGTTAAATGGTTTGTAAATTAGTAAAACTGAAACAAAATACATGGAGTGTAACTTTAGTGGGAGGGATGATAGTGAGAGAGACCTGATAAAAATTGAAAATGAGTTACTAGCACATTGCACTAAGTTTAGGTACTTGGTCTCTGTGATAGAATCTTTGGGAGGTTTTGATTTAAACATAATAATAAGTTGGGAGTAGGGTGTGCAAATGTAGACAAATTGGTGGAGTTTTATGCGATAAAATAGTTCCCTTTTCAGTGAAAAGGATAACTTTCTAATATAGTTAATAGATCTGCAATACTTTATGGAGTACAGTGTTAGGTAATGAAAAAAAAAGACAGACAAAGTTAGGTCTAAGAAAATACATATGCTACATTAGATGAATAGGTTAACCCTAAAGGATAGGATTAGAAAGTAATGCAATAGGGTAGTTTAAGAATACCATCAATAGATGACTGAGAGAATCATTAAAGGTGGTTTGATCATTTTAGTAGAAGACTAGACATTGATCCAACTGCAAAGTTGAAATGCTACAAATGGCAGGCACATGGAGGTGAGGTCAACCACTAAAAACATGAAAAGTAGGGACAGAGGAAGACATGTCAGATTCTGTAGTGACTGATAATATGGTCTATAATAGAATAAAATGGAGAAGTAGAATTTGTAACACTGACCCTAAATAGATGGAATTCTAGAATGTGACTTAAACCTTCAAGACCCACAAAGAATGACAACAAAGGTGCAGGACGAGGTGGAGGACATGGTTTAGAATACTGGTTCAACGATTTGGAGATCCAACGGTTGATAAAGTATAAGATACAATTTGGTGAAGCTCAGGATGCTCTCGATCAATTTGCTGAGGTAGCTAACTTGATTGTTACAGTTACATCTAAGGATACTCCTCATTCCAGCACGTCCTCCCTTGCCACTAACTGAGAGCCTTGATTAACACTTCATTGCCATGGTTCACACTTATGAAGCCTAAACAACCACAACATCTGAAGGACCGCAGAAATTTTGAGAGAGGTATAATCGTCTATCTCGATACCACGTAGAATTTAGTAAATGGCACACAACCTTTCTCATGAACATCCGTATAAATAGAGTCAGTGAGGAAAGAATTAAACAATAAATCAAATTACAATTTTATAATTAGAGAACCTGACAAACATAGAAATACATAAATAGGGTAAGTCAACGATGTGATGAATCAATCTCCGTTAATAGGCCCAAAGGAATTTAGAGGAGGATAAGAACAAGGTGGATGAGGCCAAGGTAGCTGTTGCACCTTTGAGAAAGAGAGGACACTAGCCCATGTTGTTTGTGGGTGGTAGAACCATTGGGGCTCCATCTAGCATTGCCACTTCTTAGACAATGACAAATGATACAAATCCTAAGCATAATCGGCCTCTTTCTATCTTTGTTAGAACAAAGGGACTTTCTGTTAGCATAGTTCTCGTAGATGGATTTGCATGTAATGGATGCCTTCAAAGTGAAGACAGAGTCACAGACTGGGTCGTATTATCATTTGAGGCATTATTGATGAAACCTATTCTGCAACCAAGGTAACTTCTTTAGTCATCGGATGCGACACATGGAAAGGAATGTGTTTCTTTAGAATTGTTAATGGTGAGCTCACATATCACATGTGTTTTTTTTTTTTTATAGCATGGGTACCTCCATCCCACATTAAAGACGAGGCTTATTTCTCAGACATGCGAAATCACTTAAAAATTTCGTGTATCAGATAAGCTTGCATAAGTAATTCAGTTGGTCTAAACTTTTACAATTAGACTAGAGGTCTTCGATGCAGTGAATGTGGATCCATACATCTAGAATCATTCTTTCAACTTGACATCAATGTTTGAAATTTTCCACAATGGATGGACTGCAAAATAGGATTCCTACCTTTGTGCTTCCTTTGATCCATGTAAGGCTCGTATGATAGAATCAGTTTAGTTTAATTTTAAAGAAATGGAGAGAAGGGACAATCCTTCATCTCCAATTTTCTTATCCTTATGTCCCAAGTTTGTTTCTTGAAATGATATCTCCTTAACTGTTATTTTCCTCACGAAATTATCTAACGATGCTGATGACTCTTTGGTTTGTTTAGACACTTTTTTTGATAATTTTTACTTGTTCTATTGCTACAAGTTTTGTTGTTTCTTAAACTGTTGCAAGTTCTATTGTTTACTTAAGTATTACCGGTCCATTCGTTTCATCCAAATTGTTGTTATCATCTCAAACCCAATTTCCATTTTCCATCACTAGTCAGTGCCGGTCTTGAGATTGTGAGTAAAGTCATTGATCACATTGATAGGGTTCCTAGGCGGTGGCCTACTCTGCCTATAGTCAGGGCCGGCCCTGCCTCTACTTCCTCTAGTGCCTTGCCAATCATTTTCTCACAATCAATGTCACAAATCTCGTTCTCAGGATATTAACGTCAACTGTTAATAATGGAATATTTTCAAATTTTAAGATTTTTAACGGGAAAATCTTGCAGAAAATATAAATATAATAAATAATTAGTTAATGTTTAAAGAGATTTTTTGCTTAAATATAATATTTTTAGAACTTTTATATATATATTGTAGTAAAAATTTCAGATTAACACAATTTGCTAAACATTTAGACATTGTTATAAAGATTGAAATTTCATACTTTTTTATTTTTTGGGTTATTTAAATATTTACTTCTAATTCATTTAATTTCTATTTAGATAATTGTCATTTTTATTTGGATGTTTGTTTCAAAATTTAAAGAAAGAAGGTGAAAAAAGAAAGTAAATGATCATCAACACATTGGATGTGGCACTTTATCCTATATACTTAAGCACAGGGCCCACCAAATGATGGATCTATTTTTATTTATTTTGATGTTCGATAGGACTTTAAAAAAAAAAATTATATGTAAAATATTTTTTTTTTTATTTCACATGTTACCGGTGGAATATAAAGTTTAATTCCTATGTCAAGTTCTGTTTTTAAATTAATTTTATTTCATGAAATCTACCGACACATGTATTTATTTTTATAGAATGAATATTATTATTCAATCTCGTGAATATTATTCAATAATTATATTCATGTTATTATGTAATTTTTAATTATGTATGTTACGTAAGTGCACTAATATTATTAATTATTATGATATTGATGATAAATCAAATATCTCTAATAATATTTATTAAACAAGTTTTTTTCATAAGAAATTTATTTTCTTTTCTTATAATTTCTCTTATAATTATAAAAAATTAAAAAAAGAATCTTCTAATAAAAAAATCCCTATTAATTTTTTTTCCAAAAACGCATTTTTGTCTTAATTTTATTGTTTCTTGTGTTAAAAATCCATTTTTACCGTTAAATTCCCGTTATCTCAATAACGTTATTTTGATATTTGTTACCATGCTCACAATTTCATCCATCCTATGTCGCTTCTCCCTGTACTGCTCAATTTTATGCTCGGAATTGTTCTAAATAGGAGTACACCGGTTCGATGGAAGACTTCACCAGTGTCGACCTGATCCCAGCAAACCCTCAACTTATGTTTCTTAATAAGAATTTGTTCATAGATTAAGATGAGGTTCAGTATGACGCAGCTGGAGCAGGATCGAGAACACTGAGTCATCTCTTAGACGAGCTTTAACTGGAGTCGGCGATGTACGACAACTAGCAGGGCCAAATTTACAGTGGGCTGAATGGGTTAATGGATTTGAGTGGGCCCTAATTGGCAGGTAAGGTGAATTCGAGTAAGGCGTCAAGAGGACTGTGTAAAAATGGACAAGTCATTCTAAGCCCATATTTAGTGAGCCTGGCTCAATTAGGAATGAGGCGTGCCATCCAAGAATGAGTCTCTGTCATTGCCAACCCATTTTTATCAATTCTAGACTTACAATCACATAAAAAATGCAGTGAATCTTTGCCTTCCCTACTTTTCAAGTTGTAAATACTTTTGGGTCCACAGAAAATTCTCATATTAGAGACATTGAGAAGGATTTATAAATTAATGCTCAGTCTTACAATGTTGCATCAAGTTGAAACTGATCGGCTCAGCTTCGACGGTTGAGTTGGATTGTGCTTGGCAAATAGTTATATATTATATTATACATATGCATGCACAGAAAATGTCCTTTTTAACTAGGGATTAGTTTCATTGGTCAATTCTCACTCTCTCTTATTTGTCGGAGGTCTTGGGATCAAGCCCCCCTCAATACAAAAAAGAGTTAGTCTCCTTAGATCTTTACTCAGTATGTACAGATTGGGAGGTTTACACATGCCCAAAAGATTAATCAGGTGAAACGCCTGAAAAGTTCAAGTGAGACGTTTGAATACTTTAATCTTCAAAAAAAGAAGAGGAAATGCCCTTTTTACTGAAAATAGTTATTTTCAATTTAGTAATAAATTTATCATTATTATTATTAGCAGCAACTAATAATTTTATTTATCTGAAGATAGCTTTATAAGTTCTTCTTTTCCAATTAATCATATCATAAATTACATTATCAGTCACTTATAATCTATTATGTCATTTTTTATCCTTTCTCTTCATGTTTTCGATGACCACCCTCTCGTCCTAGTGCCTTCGATATATAGTCTATCTACTTTACGCAATGAAGTTATGTTTTGTCTTCTACTAATATAATCAAACCATTTTAAACAAAATTCTCTAAATTTGTTATCTATCAAGATATCTTTAAACTATCCCTAATATGTTCATTTCTAACTTTATCTTTTAAGTTAAACTACTCATCGAACATAATTTACACATCTCTACTGTCTTGACTTTATTTATCATTTTTCATAACCCAACACTCTGATCCGTAAAACATTACAAATCTAATAATAATAATCAAATTTTGGCCATATTAAAAAATATATGGTAGACAATATATTTCAGTATAAACCTTTTAAATAGATGCCTGATATGAAATTAAAGTGAGCCCACGTAATGACTTATAGCTAGGACCCCATTGTTACATATGTCTCTCACCATAATTATTCAAAATACACAGCATGCCAGGCTGAAAAGCTGAACAAACTTGATGGGCTTTTAGTGTAAAGTCCAAATCAACCTATTTATAATAACAATCTACAAATTAAGCATTAGCCAAGCCCAACGATTATACTTTCTTGTTGAAACACATATATCCTTTCATAAAATGAAAATCACGTTTTGGAATCACTACTTCGAAATGACATCTCGTAGACTTGACTCGATTACCCAATTTAACTGAGCCGATCCAACCCATTTAATAGATGATCCAATTCAATTTGAACTTATCTATAAATTAGTACTCTACTAATCCGACGTCATGTCTGTATGCAAGACATTCAATCCTATGAGGTCTACACTCATTTAACAAGTAACTTAGGTATATGTCTTCCTGAAAAAATCTTTTTAGTCAAGTAAATGGGTAAATCCGATCGTACATGACTTAAATCTAAAATAGACTCCAACCGACTTAAATCCTTTAATAAGAATAGACCAAACTTGAAATAGACCTAAACCTATTAAGATCCAATCTAAAGTTAATCCAACTTGACACATTATCAAGTCTACTTTCTTTATTTCCTGGTTTAGAAAAATGATCTCCCCATATTTCTTTTGCATGTATATTCTTCTCAATAAAAATGGAGGAAGACTGAGAATTCTCTCCCAAACAATATTGTCCATTCTGAGTTTAAACTCTGGGTATTCACGACGTTATTTCGAGGCGTGCACTCCTTCACAAGCCAAAAGGCCTTGGGTTAGAGGGGATGAAACATTAGCTTATAAACCAAGCTCAAGAGGTTGCCAAGGGGCAATGTGAGACTTGGGAATCTCGCATCTCTGGTGATTTTCTCTCCTCTCCTACCCGCCCCACTGATGGTCTCTCTCTCTCCCTCTCCCTCTCCCCAATCATGCTACTACACTCTTTCATGGTTATCATTACTCTCTTTCATGACTGGAGCGAGCCATCACAATCTCACCTCCTTGAACTAGAGCCGTCCTCGACTCGGATACTATTTTATAACGATCCGTTCTGCCAATTACAATATTGCCTGCTTTGGACCTAAACTCTGAACCCGCACGACTTTTCTTCGGAGCATACAGTCATGTACAACCCTAAAAGACCTTGTGCTAGAGAGAAGGAGGTATTAACTTATAAACCAAGCTCAGGAGACTACCGATGGACGATGTGGGACTTGAGAATCTCATCTCTCTCACGATTTTCTCCTCTTCTATCCGCTCCACTGGTGGTCTCTTTCTTTCTCCCATTAGACTTTCAGTCTCTTTCATGATTGGAGCATGTCATCACAATATTAAACCTACTTATTTATTTTTAATTAGACTTCCTAATCTCCTTTGGGTCACTGAGTGATGCAGTAAAATGATTATTACGAGGAAAGCGAACAGCCCGAGTCTGCGCCCATCAACCATCCTAAGATTGGTCTATTATTATTTGAGCAGGCACGGGAGTTTGAATCCATTGATTAATTCATATCTAGGCTTAGTCATTCTAAGCCCATATTTAGTCCAAGCCTGGCCCACAATTAATGAGGCGTGAAATCCAATAATGAGTCTGTCACTGCCAGCCCATTTCAATCAATCGTACACACACAAATTTCTCCTTCTTTCCTTACCCCCTTTTGGCGTTTGCCTTCCCAACTTTTGAAATTGTGAATGTTTTGGGTCCACATAAAATTCTCGTATCAGAGGAGTACTAGGAAAGATTTAATAATAAAAAATATTAAATTTATTTTTTAATCATCAAAATCTAAGTAGTACAAATGTAGATTAAGTATTTCTTATTACATATTAAAGAAAATAATATCCCTATCACTTTTTTAAAATTAATGAATTTTACAATCTTGCATCAAATTGAAACTGATGACTCAGCTTAGATGGTTGAGTTTATACAATCTGGCAAGCATTTATATGTTATATCATACCAGGGGTAGAAAAATCGGCTGGGATCTCATCGGCCTATATATTGGGCGAATTTTTTCTCTCTCTTACCCATCTTTTTTTAAAAAAAAAAATTCTAAAAAATTATAGTAAATGCAGATAATTATGAGCTTATTGAATATGTAATTTTTTCATAAAATATCGGACATTTACATCTTCTAATATATTTTTGAAGTTACGATAACGGGAAATTATATAATTAGTAATAAAATTGTGAAAATTATAAGGAAAATGATATAAATAAGGAAAATTTATAGAAATAATTTCATAATTTATTTTCTTAGTCAATGAGTGTTATTTTAAGTTAGGGTATCCCTAGAGTGTGTCGGAAACACAGTATTTTACAAATAAGGGTATCCCTAGGGTATGCCGAAAATACATTTAAGAAAGTCAAAAGACCTTGAAGTCTTAAGGTATTTTTATCAAGTTATCGTAATTAGTTCGGATATTCAATTTGAGAAATTTTGAAACTACACAGTGCTTAAAAAATAACTTTAAAGTTTTAAAGGAGATTTTATTATTTAATACACTATGCACATTATTTTTTAAGCATCGTGTATTTTCAAAATTTCTCAAATTGAATATCCGGACTAATTACGATAACCTGATAAAAATACTTTAAAACTTAAAGGTCTTTTGACACTCCTAAATATTTAAAACACAGTATTTTACAAATAAAAGTATCCATAGGGTATGCCGAAAACACATTTAGGAGTGTCAAAAGACCTTGAAGTCTTAAATTATATTTATCAGGTTATCGTAATTAGTCCGGATATTCAATTTGAGAAATTTTGGAAATACACAGTGATTAAAAAATAATTTTAAAATTTTTAAAAAGAATATTAAAAGTACACAATTTGAAAAATAACTTTTGATAAAATATCAGAGTACACATAGAATTTTCAAGTGAGTTCTTTATGCAGCTCTACTTTTTGTCAAATGGGTTTTCACTTAAAAACCCTAATGCTCATGTTTTAATACCCTTCTTCTCTTTCACTCTCTCTATTAAACCCTAGCAGCCGCCACCACTCTTTGTATTTTTCCCATCAACGAAGAAGAGAAAGAAGAGAAAAGAAGCTGTGCGATTTCTTTTCTTCAATCTTTTCTCCATATTTTCTTTTTTCTCTTTCCATTCTTGTCCGCTATTTTTTTTTTTTTAAAAAGGGGCTTTTTTTAAAAAAAAAAACCGAATTTTAAAAATTCGGCCGATATCATGACCGATAATTCGGTCAAAAATTCGATCATATCGGCCGAATTTTTTTTTGTACGGCTGATACTATATGTATCGGCCGATATAATTCGGTGGTCGAAAATCCGAATTATATCGGCCGATACACACAGTATCAGCCGATATTTTTACCCCTGTATCATACACACGTGTATGCAGAAAATGCCCTCTTTAATGAAAATGGTTATTGCCTATTTTTCTATTCAGCGAAGCCATTTTGTTTATGAGAAGAGACTCATGAGTTATTTAATCCAGAGATATAAAAATCGATCGATATATATCATATTTTAAGGGCCAATGCATATTGACTGATACATAGTATATCAGCCGTATAGATTGGATATCAGTTGATATAGCCAATATATATCAGTTAAATATTGCCAAAAGGTCAAAAAAAAAAAAAATGAAATTTCACAATAAAGAGAGAGAGAATGATATCGGCCGATGTAGCTGATATTATTAAAATCCAATATTTATACCTCTGGTTTTATCACATATGCTTACTGTTGGATTTATGACTCAAAGCCCGTTTGAGCCAAGGCCCAGTGGGCCCAATCGGTTGTAAGCTACATATATAAGTTCTCTTTGTCTTAGGTTTTCTTTGGACTGAGCCAGGAGGAGGCCATCCCTTGGGGATCCCAAGAGGGAATCCGAGAAGAAAGCTCTAATCGAGAGAGTTGAGAGGAGAGAGGGTGTAGTGAGGAAGATAGAGAGGCATTAGAAGAATAGGGGAAACATATCATGGGTCAAGGGTTCCTGGGTTGAGCAGGTTTATGCTCAATCTTGTATGTTGTATTCTTCTTTCTCTATGGATAGAATCTACACTCTCCCGACGTATGGCGTATTGCCGAACCACATAAATCTTGTGTGTGTTGGTGTGTGCTTGATTGATCTGTGATTGAATGTGTGGATGTGGGTTAATTCCACAACAATTGGTATCAGAGATGTGGTTCGTTGAATCCGGAAAATCACAGATCAAGAGAAGAGATGCTGCATAACAGAAAGTGCTAGCTGTAATGGAGCTCGGGAGTAAGGGCACAAGCATAGGTGCTCAGGTGAGTCGCCGAATGAGCAGATTGGCTACGGTAGCTGCAGACGTGCAACAAACAAGAGGTGGCCAAAGAGGAGAGCAACTGGTACGAGTAGGGATCGGCCTGAGCAGTGTGCGGTTGGCCGATACAGAAAGCAGCCAGACAATGGGCAGAGAAGAGATCCAAGGACAGCTCGACGGGTAGAGAGATCTGAGAGTAGATCTTAGCTGCAAATTTGGGACGGCGGAACAGAGAAGAAGCAAGCACCGCTGAAAGCCAGGATAGAGTGCACATCAGTGTGAAAGGAGAGGGGCTTCCATTGTCGGTCAAATCTGAGAGCAGATCTGAGAACGAGGCCATCGCACAACAGCTAGATCGATCAGATTTGAGCTGTAAGGAGAAAAAGAAGATGGTTGTAAATCCAGTTGAGCAGACTGCATCGCAAAGAGCTGGAAGGGCATCTGAAGAAGACGTCGGGCGGATCTCGGTTTGGCAGAGGGACAATAGCAACTGCAATGGAACAAGGCATGGCTGCAGGTGGAGCTCGGCAGGCAGGCAAGTCGATCTGCACTGAGATCTGAGATCAAAGAAAGAAGATCGACCGTAGAGGAGATTTGAGGGACATGAGGAGCAGCGTGAGCGGCTGAGGCTATGGTGCGGAAGGCCGAGCAGTAGATCTGAGATCGGCAGGCCGAGTAGTAGATCTGAGGCTATGGTCAAAACTGTTTTGTAATTTTTGGAGTCATCCGGATTCGGAATTGAGATTCGTCTTCGCCTATGCGATCGTAGCGGAGAGATCTACGCACGACCATATTATTGCTCTTATGGTGATCCACATTTCTACACATTCGCGTGATCACGCAAGACCACAAATTCAGATACTCTTTCAGGAGGAAAAATCAACGGTCAAAATTGTTTGCAATTTCAAGAGTCATCCAGACTCGGAATTGAGATCCATTTTTTCCTGTATGATCGTAGCGGAGAGATCTACGTAGTGACCGGTGTGGATTTGGTTGTTTTGGAGGATTTGGGGAGTGGTGGTCAACGGCAGTGAAAGGGACTCGGGCGATAATGCTAGAGATGGAGCCTTGTTGGGCTGAACAGTCTTACTGAAGAGTCGTAGATCATCCGAAGGTCTGGGATGGATGTCTTATAGAAGATGCGGAATTATAGGTGCTACCAAGGTATAAAATCTCGGCCGGTATGCATTGTATAAGCCGTACGGACCAAATATCGATCGATATTGCCGAGATTTGGACCGAATTCTCGGTCCTGATATTGGCTGATATTCGGTAATATCGGTATTTAAAAAATTAAAAGAAAAATATAAATAAATAAAAAAATGACAAATATACTCGAGATGTCAATCAAAATCTCGGGCAAATATCGGCCTAATCAGTCAAATATCGGTCGATATCTGTTTTTTTCAAAAAGAAAAGAAAAAAAAATGGTAATGGTAATGCATTGTTTGCTGAATATACATGGCATGCAAAGTGTCCTGAATTGTTGATTTGAAAATAATTTCTGTGACGCCCTAAACCCGGATGTGGGCCTGGAACACGACTAATTTTTTTTTAAACAAACCCAATTATCAAAGTCCATGGGCCTCTAAGAGAGCTCACTTAACGCCATAAAAAATGTCATACATTCTCATGTGGACATTGGAGTTAAATCAAACTCTCAACGAACATCAACTATTCTAATGATCACAATCCTGGTCGAACCATTCGACATTGATAGTATCAGTTCCAATTTTTCCCACTTGTTACACAAGTGTTTCACCAAACACACTATATTACAATCATTTACACAATATAACATCATATTACACATATATGACTTATACACAAGGTCTTTATGCCACAAATGACATAATCACTAATGTTTACATAGTTTTAATATAAAACTAAACAAGTATAAATCCTACCCTCGAATAGCATTTGAATCCAAATCCTAAGCATTGCAGAGGGATTCTTTATTCCCTTATTGTCACGCCCCAACCCGAGATGTGGGCCCGGAACGCTACTACTTTTTTTTTTTTAACCAAATCCAAATTCCACGAGTCCATGGGCCTCGAGTTCACCTAAGCCAATGAAGAAGTCACACCTGTTCGAAAAATCTAAACTATTAGATGGGATTATTTGAAGTATAATATAAACACAACTTTTGCTTATATACTACTACACACCATAATTATAGACAAACACATAAGTTTGAATGCCACAAGCGACAAACCAAACAATAATTACATAGTAAGCAACTAAGTAAATTACAATCCAAAATAACTTATTAGAATCTAGAGATTCCACCGTTTAGGTCATCGCAGAGGGGTCCTCCACTGCTTCCCGATCATGCCCTCCATTGAGGTACACGTGAGCTTCTAGCCCAGTGAAGAGAACTCAATAATCATAGGTATTGCATGTGATAGAAAATAAATTCTACAATGCAAATAAACAATTAACAGAACATGTGGCATTTGTTATTTTCTTTCCATACACACCATGTATACTCACACAAGTACATACAACTCACATATATATATATAACTCACACATGCATACACACGTGCATTCTGCTTTCTTCACATGCAATATGCCTTCCTTCCATGCATGCATATAAATATATATATACATATATACACGTGTCAAGTTTTTTCACAACCTTACACACTGAGGTATCCCACTCAACCCCAGTAGCATCAAGTCCAAACGGTCAAGATACAGCTACTTGTAAGAGCATAACGACCCTACGGTCCGACCCTATAGCCTATACATGAATGCATTTTAATGACGACATACAACCGATGTATATAAATGTGACCCAACAGTCCGTGACAATACCCCTGTTGATGCATGAGAAAACATTTATTGAAAACACAAATCATACCCCAAATGCTGGGGATTTAAGCATGAACATGATTTACTTACACTTTACTCCATGTACCCTTCCACAGGGTTTCATACTGGAGTATTTTTACCATTCACTGGCTAGTAGTTCTGGTTCAACGATACAGAACTTTCATGTCCTCATCACCTACATAATAGGTTAGTATAACAAAACCCATATGAAGATATAAATTACCCATGCATGAATCACATGCACACATCATAACATGATTTACATGTTCATATTTATTATACAAATCACAAAATCATTGGTCATTTCACACTATTGTCCATGTGGACTTGGGTAAGTTCATATATCTCACTTTTTTTCACCAGAGTTACATAGGGAAGATTCACTTACCATCTATTGGTAAAACTCTAGGGTAATCAACCTAGGAGAACACAAATTCATGTTACCGAGACCTCGGATCTTGGTTTGAGATCTCGGACAACAAAGGGCTTCAAAATACGACTCTTTAAATTTTTCAACGGCGCCAAAAACTTGTTGTGCAAATTTTAAATTTATAACTCGCAAGCGCACGAACTATTAGATAGTATAGCGATTAAGTTCGAGTTGAACCCATCGGAACTTAGGAAAATATATCCGTGAAAATATACCATTGAATTAAGTATTTTAAGAACTTTGAGAAATATGGAGATAAATTATGAACATGGAATTATTTCTCTAATCTATGTATTTTAATTTTAATTTAGAAACATTTTAAATTTAAACATAGAATCTAACAATTTAACTAATTTTAATTAAGATGGTGGAATTAATATAAAAATTATAAACAATCTCAATTTAACTTAGAAAACATAAATTAAGATGCAATTAAATTATTTTCAACCTAATTCATCAATTTCAAGAGTTTTTTTAATTCATGAACAAAAATAAAATTTAAAACACCTAAACTACCTCTGTACATATTTATAGTGGAATTGGGTCAAAGAATTATGGAGGCTTTATTTTCCATATTTTAAAAATAATATCAAGGCCTAAAATATGGAGCTCACTTAAATTATTAATCATGCATTCAAATTCTTCATCTATTAAAATTCTTATTATAATAATTATAAAATCCATTATGTTAAGAAAATTCAATTCAAGCCTTAGTCTAGATAAAATTTCAACTTATAGTTTCAAATCCAAATATTTCATCCACTCTTTAAAAAGAGCATTGAATCGGAAAAATCAAGTTTTATCTATCCTAAATATTTCATCCACTCTTTTTGAATCTCTTAAAATAATTTCAATCATAAAATTATAAAAAGAATAAAAAAAATCAAACTCTCATCATAAATAAATTAAATAATTGGACGACCATAATTCTAAAATAAATCCACCTCTCCTTTATTAATAAAATATGAATTAAGAATTATAATGCATTGGAATTTTGGATAAAAACAACACAAAAAGAGTCATGGACTTTTTTAATTTATAACTGAATTTAATCACACTAATAAATTGAATAAATTAAAGACAAAGAAATTGTACTATTTATTAATGGAACTAATTTACAAGACATGAATAAATATAAAAGAAACTAATTACAAAAGAATAAAATAAAAAACAAATACTAACCTTAAAAATCTAAATTTCTCAAAACTCCAACTGCTCCAAATTCCCAAGACCATGTTCGAATTTTACAACGGAGAAGCCTCTAATTTATAGAGGTTGAGAAGAAGTAAAATTAACAAGGACTGTTGGGACCCACTTTTCATTCAGCCGATTCTATGTTTGCATGGCAATTTCCTTTTTTTTTCTCTCTTCAGTCGGCTAATACCTCCTTTCTTTTCCTGCTACAACTGTATGCAAAAACGGCAACTCATCCTCCTCTTTCTTTCTTTGTCTACCGTGTTTCTCTTTCTTTCCTTTTTCATTATCTACAGCCATCATCCCTTCTATTATTTTTCAGTCTTGCCAGTTGCTAACATGGCTGCAATCGCTTCACACGGTTCTAAGTTGGGACAAATTCTTCCTTTCGTTGGCTGCTTGGTTGGAGAGTTTATCCTGCAGCAGCAGCGTTGGTGATGTAGTGGTTTAAGCTAGACTTTTCTAACTGCAAAAGTGTCTGGTTGCTGATATTTTTCTCTTAAAACACTGGCTGAAATTTCCAATTGTTTCTTTATGCAAGATGCTCTCAATGTTTCACAATGGTGGCTGCCTTTTTCTTCATTCTGTTCTTGTGCAAATCAGCCATAATTTGTTGTTTCACTGTCAGTATCTATTGCCTCTTGAAACAACAACTTTGTAAGAGAATTTAGATGGTATAACATGTAGTCAATGCCTTTCTCTTCGACCTAATGGAAGAATTAAAACATAAGAGATAGAGAAAATAAAACCCGAGCCATCGTCGGTGCTCCCGAGCATATGTCAGAGTTGAGAAAACATTTCAACCTAAAACTACATAAAACAAATTAATTAGATCAAATGAGATATAAACACTAATATTTTTAGATATATAATATATTACACTAATAATATAAAATAAACAAATTTTAAGAACTATCTAATCCAATATTTAGAGATAAAATTATCATATTTATGTGCTCATCAAATACCCCCAAAGTTAGATTTTGCTAGTCCTCGAGCAAAACAAAAATTAAAAATTGAAAACAAAAATAAAAATCCTAAACTATACCACTTTCGCTGGCACTTTCGATTGCATTTAGCATATGCAACAAGTCTTTAAACCCCTAGCTCACCACTAGTGGACGAGTTATAGTCTCGTGAGGGCTTCCAGTGATGATATCCACAAACATCAAATTTTCAGCAAAAATATCCAAATAAAAATTTAAACATCATACAATTCCAAAATAATTTTACAAAATTTTTACCCGGAGTGTAGTGCGTGGTAGCTAAATATTAACGTAGCCTTCTTTTTCAAAATACACATAAGTTTGACAACCACCGACTGAAAATTCGCTTCGACTCTAAATCTCACCAGATATATCTCTCAGAAAGACTTTCGCTCAGAGATTGTGTTAAATTTCTCTCAAAAGTATATGTGAGCGGAATAATTTATCAAATGCAAATATCTCACATATTTATCAACAAATAACGAATAATATCAAAGAAAAATATAGATCTCATGAATGGATGCTATTTTCGTGAGAACATTGAAATAATACACCATAATTCTTCATCATCTATTATCTACTAAAATACCATATTATACTTAAGATCAATAGGACTTCTAATAGGACTAAATGTGGCTTAGGACCGGGTCATATCAAAGAAGGATAAAAAGATTCTAAAATAAATATTTTGAAGAGAAAAAGTTAGATATCTTAAATAATTCATAAACGGGATATTTTTTCCTCTATTTTTCTCTCAACACTGCCATAGTATTATATTTTGTCTCAATTTTTTTTTCCACTTTTTTTTGTACATTCTACTTTTCTGCTTTATGGATGTTCCCATTTTTTTCATTTTTTTCATTTTTTTTTTGATGCTATTTGTCTTTTCTTTTTCAAGTGCCATAACTTTCTTAGAGCACCATCCTAATAACAATCATCTCTAACATTTTCCGGGTCCTAGAATAGGTCACATATTTTTCTAATGTAGGCTTAAACTCTACAGCAGGAGTTGGATATAGATAACATGGTTAATCAATAAAAATAGGCTAAATTTATATCCAAGGCTCAAAAGTGGGAACTAACATGATAATATATGACCAAAAATAGGTAGGCTTGAAAGGTTCAAACGATCTAATATAATGACCTATATCACTTCCTAAGGTTCATATCAATATTTAATTGTTTCAAATAAATTCAGAAAAATTTCTGGTGTAATAATCCCATTTTGAAGTCATTATCAGTATTTGACCAAAATAAAGAATACTGAGATTTAACAACAAATAATAATGCGTACATCAACGAAATTCAAGAATTACTTATAATCCTTCAGAAAAATCGATTGGCTCAAAAGCTCACTGGGTCACAAGTCTCCACTGGTATTCATCCGGTGATTACTTAACTCATGAATACTTATCTTTTTCAAGCTAATATTAACATGGCTAGTGTAAAAGTTTTCCATGCATAAATTTCACAAAATTCAAATCGAAAAGAATGATATAAAAATTTTAATCCACATATTAATGCTGAAAATCAAATTTTTTTAAAATTTTCAAATTTTTTTTTCTTAACTCAAAACACACAAAACTAATACAGTGTAACCCCTCAATACCCCCAAATTTAAATTGAACATTATCCTCAATGTTTCTTAATCTACAATGGCCAGTTGCAAATTAGAAGAAAATACCTGAGAGGGCTTTCTTTGTTCAAAACCTACAAAAACAAATAGACAACAAAAACAACAAAGACACTAGACTGACTCTCACACAAAACTACAGATGCAAACGAATTAAAAAATCCTAGACTAGACGGACTCAACAAAATCAAAACCTACAGATACATTGACAGACTGACAGACTGACTCAGACTTAATTGACAGACATACAAATCAACCCTGGTCTAATATAGGTGGTTTTTCAACACTAACAAAGAGAGGTTCAAATTTTTCCTTCCATTTACTGGTCTCCAAAAGTGGGGTGATTTCCAGCAGAACATTTGCTTCTATGACCCCTTTTTCATTGAATTTAGTGTCAAAATTTGACAAGCATTCATCAAATGGGTCATCGCATGTAAAGTTCAGAACAGACTCATGGATTGTACTCTCAATCATTTTACCTCACATATGTCATCCGTGTCTAGAGGCTGGTGGCCACAATTAAACACATTGTGCTCTAAAGTCATGTTGCCAAAAGACAGTTTGAGCACTCCATTCCTTCAATTAATGATTGCATTGGAGGTAGCTAAGAAGGGTCAACCCAAAATTACTGGAATTTGCCCACTGGTGTTCATCACAGGTTGTGTATCAATGACTATAAAGTCCATTGGAAAATAAAACTTGTCAAGGTTGATTAGAACATCTTCTATTACACCTCTTGGAATTTTGACTGACCTAACGGCCAATTGATGTGTAACAGATGTGGGTTTCAGTTCTCCTAACCCCAATTGCTCGTACACAGAGTATGGCTACAAATTAACGCTCACTCCTAAATCAAATAAGGCCCGATCGATCGAATGGTCACCAATGACACAAGAAATTGTGGGACTTTAAGGATCCTTATACTTGACATGAATTTTCTATTGAATAATAACGCTCACATGTTCAGCCAAAAATGCTTTCTTTGGAACATTCGTCTTCCTCTTTATCATACAGAGATCTTTCAAGAATTTTACATAAGAATGTATTTGTTTAATAGCATCGAGGAGAGGAATGTTTATGCGGACATGCTTGAACACCTCTAGCACATCGCTATGTGGTATACCTTTCTTAATTGGAATCAATCTCTGTGGGTAAAGAGCTTTTGGGATAAAATCAGTTGTGACTGACTCTTCGCGTTCCTTCTCAGGCCGGCAATCAATGCCCTTTGATGGCTCAGATTGATCATGACTTTGGTTATCCTGTTGTCTTTCTTCTAGCATCCTAACCTGATTATCAACTATTTTCCCTGACCTAAGAGTGATGATAGATTTAACATCTCCATGATGCACGTTGGAAGTAGTTGAAGGCCCCACTTCGAACTGACCCTTAGGATTGGGAATGGGTTGACTAAGGAATTTGTCATTTTCCCTCTTTCCGATAGCACTTGCAAGTTGCCCTATCTGTGTTTCAAGTTTCAGTATGGCTTGGGAATTTGACTGCAAGGCTTGCTAAGTGGACTGCATGAATTGTTGCAGTGTATCCTTCAGAGATGGTTTATGATGTTGTGGACCAAGTTGATAGGACTGACTCGGGGGTGGATGAAATGGTTGGTTTTGGGGTGGATGGAATGATTGACCAGGTGAGTGGAATGGCTGACCAGATGCTTGAAACTGATGAGGTCCCTAATTCATGTGTTGGTTCTGACTTCACGAGAAATTAGGGTGATTCCCCGGCAACGGCGCCAAAAACTTGTTGTGCAAATTTTAAATTTATAATTACTTGCAAGCGCACGAATTGAATTGGAGTATAGAGATATGCAAGTGCGAGGTCGAACCCACAAGGATTTGATTTAGAATGAACGGAAAAACAAATTAAAAAGCTTAATATTTTAACCTTAACGTAGTTAACAATTTTTCAGGAGAATGATTGAATTGAAATTGGAAAATTAATTAAAACAACTAAAAACGGAGATTAAATCAAGTGAGAGAAATTACTAAGGTATCGAATTCCACCACCATTAAATCCATAATATTCCAATTATTTATTATAAATTCCAAGTTTTTAAAGATTTAAACATTTAAATTCATTAATATGGTGTTCAAAAATTGATTTTCCTTCGCTTAAAAGTGTAAATTCTAAGAATTCAATGTATCCTATTTTAATTCAAAAGACAATGGATCAAAGGGATTAATCTAAGCATCCAATGTATTTAAATTAAAATAAAAGAAAACAATGAACCAAAGGGTTTTACTTTTATTCAATTAAAAACCAAGCATTTAATTAATTAGATATTAATGTTAATAACCAAAAATACATGGCATTGATGGTAAAAATAATTAGCATTTATTAATTTGATGAAGCCAAAATCATAAATAATCAAACACACATAATTTGGAATTAAATAAATAAGAAAAGAACAATTATTTCATTAATGGGGTTTCATCCTCAACTTCAGTACAAGAAATTAGCAAGACATTATGAAAGAATTAAATAAAAGAGATAGGAAAATAAAACCCGAGCCATGTCGGAGATCCCGAGCGAATGTCACGATCCTTCTCTGCTCTCAGCCGAGCCTTCTTCTCAATGTCAAGTTGGAATTGGACCTTTAGAGAGGGCTGATATTTATAGAGTTTAAGAGGAGATAAATTGAGTAATACAAGTGGGACCCAACTGCATACACAGCAACTTCTCTTTTGATTCCACCGTACAACTCTCCTTCTTTGTGCTATTTCCTAATTTAAATCTGCCGCATCTCTCTCTTTTCTATCTATTTTTCTGTCATGTCCCTTTTAGGATGCCATGGGTGGATAACTTTTGATCACTGTGTGGGCTACCTTTCTTTTCTTAATGCTTTTCCACGTTGCTGCTTGGCTGGGTTCTTCACCGCCTCTGATTCAGCGAAACTGCTTGCTGTGAGGCAGTCTCTGCTTCTTCCTTCTTCATTGCTTTGCTTTACATTGGCTCAAGCAGGCCCATGTCAACACCAATTGTTATTGGTTTGCTGCCCTGCTCCTTGCACTCTCTCTTCAGCCATCTTTTCCATGTCATCCTTCGTTGCCCCTAATTTCTCTCTTTTAATTCTTCTTTTGCAATCTTTCTTCTCTAAGCTTCACATCAGGTTGCTAAGAAAATGGTAGCTGTATTTTTTTTCACAATTCTGTTTCATTTTTGTATGTAAACATGGCAGTCATCTTTCCTTTGAATCTTCTTTTCTTGCTTTATTTTATCTGAATTCGGCTAGCACTTCTCTGGTCTCTAAAAATACACTTATTACACCAAATTAAATAAAATGAGATATTGACAAATATAATTATAAATATACAATATATTACATTAATAATACAAAATAAATAAAATTCAATAACTAACTAATCCAATATTTAAAGGTAAAATTGTCATTTTTCTGTGCTCATCAATATATCTCACTTTTTTTTTCACCAGAGTTACATAGGGAAGATTCATTTACCATCTATTGGTAAAATTCAAGGGTAATCAACCTAGGATAACACAATTTCAGGTTACCGAGACCTCGGATCTTGGTTTGAGATCTCCGACAACAAAGGGTTTCAAAATACGACTCTGTAAATTGTTCCAAGTTTCAGTCTGCCAAGATCTCGGACTCCTCTCCGAGACCTCATCTTACGAGACCTTGGAAAACCTCCGAGACCTTGGGTAACAGAGAGTTTCCTAAACGACTTTATAACTTTTCCTAATTTCAGTCTGCCGAGACCTCGGACAACAGAGAACAGTCCGAGTCGAGAGTTCAATTTCCTCTCACTTTCTATGGCTTACACAGCGTATACACTTGGTTATTTTGACATCAAATACAACTATACGCATGTAAATAAGCCATAGTTGAGCCTCATCACCTTCTCCAGCTTGTGTTTTTCACCACAGATCTGTAAAACTATTAAAATCTCATAAATATTTGTTTAAAACTTAAAATACTCATTTCAAATTCAAGAACACTCAAAATACTCCAAAAGAAGCTTTTATAAATTTTCAGTCTGAAAACAGGGTGATGGCAGTGAGTCTCCTAACTCTTACTACTTCATTTATTTATTTCAGCATAGTCAGATGTCAATCATCCAAAGCACACAATAAAGAGAAAATATAAAGTACTAAGTGTCCAGTCTCATATTTTTTGGGCCCTGAAAAGTATGGAGACTATACCCAGAGGTTACAGTACTGAAAGTAAAATGCTCAGGCCATTCTCGTATTATCTTCTGGATTATGGAGACGTATTGAGATAGGCCTAAAGACTAGAGTAAAGTAAACACCTATTGTAGAAAATAAATACATAAGAATTAGCTGGGGGTTAATCTTTTCCCTTCTTCAACTTAAAGTTGTAAAATCCTAGTTTTGAACACCATCAAAACTACTTTGAAAGGTGAAACTCAAAAATTAAAAGAAATAGGTAACTTTCCTCTAAATTCTACAGATTCAATTTTGAAGCTTAAAATCACACTATTTTACAAAAAATGACAGCCCTGGAGTTTCTAAAAGTTCGAGTAAATGGATTTTCATACCTCACTAGCGAAATTCCAATGAGAAATGGTCACATTTGAAAAACCCGAGCAATATGTAGGAAACACAAAGGCTTGTAATTGTTGATCGATGGAGGGAGAAAGAAGTAGGAGAAGGAAAAGAAACAAAAGGCACGATGGGGAGAAGGAAAGCTAGGTGTTGTGTTGTTTTTTTTTCCACCAACTATCTCCTTTTATAAATAATGGCGATTTGATAGGTATGGTAACCCATTACCTATCTACACCTTATAGCTTAAGTTGATAAACATGCATTTATTGCATGTATTATTATTATTATTTTTATAAAACACATAATTATCTATTTACAAATAATTCATAACTTCAAAAAAATTTAAAAAAATTTAAAGTTTGAAAACAATAAATTAATCCCCACTTAGATCTTGAGTAATCTCAAGGTCTCATTAAATGAAAAATTAGTTTGATAAATTGGGTAATTAAAAATTAAGAATACCACTAAAATTTTGGAAATGGAATACCTTTAAAATCTAAAAATCACATAATTGTCAAAATTCTAAGATTTCAAATTTTAAAACTGGATAAATAAACTTTTAGAGATTAAAATATCTCAGATAAGCGATTTTCCAATTACAGATATTTTTAAAGGTCTCAGCTGGAGAGAAGTTCGGACAATTTCAACTTTGCCACTGCACTATAACGACTTGGGTCCACAGACTCCGAACTCGGAGTGAGTTAAACTTTGACTCAAAACAAAGCCCACTTGTTATCTTTTAGATTAACATGTCACTTATCACAATTAACAGCTAAATTCATATAGTTAGACACTAATTTGGGTCAAGGTATTACACTTATCCAATAATGACCTACATTATAAGGGATATGAGCTCCAGCTCAGTAAAGAGAACTCAAGTTCACAAGTCCCTCCTAATTTTCAGAATATCAAATCTAAAATGCAGTATACGAGGGAAATACCTAGAATACCATGGAATAGCTTACCATTGGTTCATATTTTTCCTCTATCGCACCCATGCGTACTCACACATACAAATATAAACTCACACATGTATACTCATAGAGGCATATGTAACCTACACATGCATTCTCATGTTTGGTCTTGCAAACTCACATATGCACTCAACCTTCTTCTCATGCATTTATAATATCGATAACACAATGCGTGCTTAACAAAATAATAAACAAATAATCTATATTTACCATTTGTTATATTATTTTCATTTAAAAGGTTTCAACGAACCTTATGATACACTAGAGTATCCCACTCAACCTCAACTGTATAAGTCCAGGGTATTCCACTCAAATCCTGTCGAGGAATCCCACTCATCCTCGAATGAATTAAATACCTATACGGAAATAATGCAGCATCTTGCAAGAGCTCGACCAAATGTACAAGTGTGTGCATATACATTAACATGTATATTAACTATCAACTATCCATAAACATGGAAATAATATAAAATCACCATTCAATTATGTTTTCTCCATATACCGTTTCCACGAGGGTTTAATAATGGAGTTCCACTTACTATCCACTGGTTTCAATCCAGGTTTAATAACCTAGAATATTTTCATCTCATCACTTGCACAACCTTATTAGCACAAGAATAATCACATACATATATAACTCTATGAATGATCAAATATCACACCCACCACATGCACCTATACTATGGTATGAACCACATGCATGTTCTAATATAACACGTACCATATGCATCACTGATCCTAGCATGAACTCCATGCATGATCAAAGCCACATTTATCACCTATTCATATAACCAATGCATGAATCACATGCATGAACTAGTATAACACATACTTATATGCACCACTAACCATAATATGAATCACATGCATACATCCTAACATGATTTACATGTTCATGTTCATAATCACAACATCATTGGATATTTCACTCTTTTGTACAAATCTTTAAACCTATCACCCTCTAGACTCCCAAGGGGTCCCAAACTGCGTTTTAGACCACTAGGCCTCGGCCCCCCAACACCTTTTAGCGTTTCCGTCCTAATAGTTAGAACAAAAATACCGTCCCTTATATGGAAGCGGTGTCAAGTCTGGCTTTTTGGTCTCACTTGGTCTTTTCCATCTTAAAAATACGATGGGTCCCATTTTTAATCTATACTCTAACAAGTTTCACAATAACTATTATACATGTTAAGTTGGGTCTCCTTACCTTGATCGATGAAGTTACGTGAGTTTCGCGATTTGCGTGAACGAAAGAGAACTACTCCAACTGTTTCAATTGGATAATTGACGGAATTAGACACTATTTATTAACCTAAGTTGACCCAACAGACAACTCGATGGGTTTTACTGACAGAATATAGTTCTATCAGGATAGACTCTTGGAACGAATAAAGAGAAGTCATAAAATTTTAATAACACTTTTAAAATGTCACCGTCTAAAAATAAAATAATAGTTTATCTTTTATTAACACAAACCAACTAAGGTAAGTAAGGAAATCAATTGAAATCTTAAAATAAAATGTTTAACATTTGTTATGTGAAAGCGCAACTTTTGAAGTTAAACAATAAGTCATTTAAAACTTATATCACTAAGGCTTAGTTCAAGCTAAAATCCCAAAATAAGAAGCTCATCAATTAAGTAGATAAAGGAAATAAATAAATAAAGTTTTCTACTTAAACTCATCAAATCAAACTTACAATAAATATAATTTATTATTATTATTATTATTATTATTATTATTATTATTATATATATATATATTTAGCACAATCATCAAACACCCAAAGTGGTGGATGATTTTAAGTGTATAGCACCTTGAGTATACTTGAGGTAGTGAGGAATTAATGTCAAAACATTCCCAACCAAGGGACAGAGAGAGATAGAAAGTCCCTCTTAAAAACAATATATTTGATTATAAAAAAAACCCCTAAATTAAAGCTAAAATAACCAAATAAAAATATAACTTTAACATTCTTGTATAAAACCTATCAGTTAAAAATAGGATAAAACTTTATCCAAAAAAAAACACCACATTATTAATTAAAGGTGTTAAAATCTCAACATAAATAATTAAACAACATAATAACTAAATTTTCCATCATTCAAATATGATGCTAATTTAAGCCCAAAATAAATAATATCTAATGTTATCTAAAATACCCATAAATAAAAGAAATAATTAAAATGATAAGACTTAATCTAATAGATAAACTATTAATTTCTAAAATACTGGTGGTAACAAAATAAAACCCAAATGAATGGAGTTTTGAGCATACATCACCAAGGTGATAAACTGAGATGGGATGGTGTTGCCCCAAGCAACACCTCAGAGAAGAAAAGACATAGAAGAGAGATAAAAGGAAGAGGAATAAGAATAATGGGTTTTAAAATATCCCCAATTTAATTTTTTAATATTACAACTGAATTTAAAATAAAGGAATAGAGAAGTAAAGGAAACTCACCTGAAAGTTGCAGAGAAAGGAGAAGAACAATAGAAAAGAGAAAAAGTTGCAAAAGAGAGGGAGAGGGAGAGGGAGAGGGAGAGAAAAACGTTGAATGAGAGAGAGCCATTGTTTTTTTTTCCTTTTCTTTTCTTTTATAACCTTCAAAAGGGATAAGGTTGACATGTATGGGAAAAAGGATAAGATTTATCAATCTATTTTTTTTTTTTTTTCATTCCTTATGTTCCTCTTGTAATACCCTGCCCTAGAGGGGGTCTATAATGTGGAGCGTGTGTATGGAGAAAAAAGTCTCACTTGCTAGTTGCATTGGAAATTCCCTGGTATATAAGTAGTAGCCTTCCTCCTTCTAGCACAAGGTCTTTTGGGAGTAACAGTGGATTGGCTCACCAAAGCAAAGTCGTGAGAGCCTGTATATGTGGTCTCAAAGCGGACAATATTATGCTAGCGGGATGAGTTGTAAAAATTGGTATCAGAGAATGATTTAACTCTCTACCTGAGGGTGTGGGCTTGATTCTTGAGTGTGTAGTGCCGGGGACCACTCTGGCTTTAAGGGGGGTAGATTGTATACCCCACCCCAAAGGGGTTCTATAATGTGGAGCGTGTCTATGGAGAAAAAAGTCGTATTGAAAATTCTTTAGTATATAAGTGGTAGCATTCCTTTTTCTAGCAAAAGGCCTTTTAGGAGCAATAATTGATTGGCTCGCCAAAGCAAAGCCGTGCGAGCTTCTGTATGTGGGCCCAAAGCGGACAATATTATGCTAGCGGGATGCGTCCTTACACCTCCTCTTTTACCTTTTATAACCAAATACAAACTGGAGGCCAAGACTCAAATGCACACGTTGGTGATTTGTGAAATCTCTTTACGTATGAGAAAAACAGGTGTGGGGCCCACAAATATTTAAAACATTAGTAAACTTGGAGGCCAAGTAATAACAAATGACACGTGAGAATCTTTGAATAAAACGAATGGAAATAATAGACAAGATATGTGGGGGCCCACTTTGTTTAAAATTTTCTTAACCCATCTCAATAATTTTGAGTACAAATAAGATCTCATTAGATTGATCTAATCAGTCCACTGGGTTGGGGACAAAAAACTGACCATACCTTCAATAATCCAGAGAAAAATCCAAATTAAAAATCCACCGATTTAAACAAAAAGGGCATTTCTAGCAAATTCACATGATTTGAAGTATCTCCTAGAGAAAACCAGACTTTACAGTTAGTCAATTAAATTCTTCTGATGGAAACATTTTAAAGCTCAAAGGAGTTTTGACTCACCTAAATACTCAAAAATTAAGGTTTTATAAAATAGGGATACCACCGACCATTCAAAACTCAGACTTCTAAAAGTCGGAATGACACACGGTAAAATTCAGTGAACTCGGACTTTAAAATTAAGCGACAATGCACAAATTGAAATTTTAAATATCTGAAATGAGGGGTTTTTCATATAAAAATAGCTTTAGGGTCATCACTGGAGGAAATCCGGATATTTACAACCTTGCCACTCACGTTTTAATGAGTCAAATCCAAAGACTTCCGAACTCGGATAGAGTCAAACTCGGACTCTAGACAAAGCTCGTTCCACAATCTTTCAGATTAACAGACCACTACTCATTCTCAGTGATTATTAATCACATATTTAGACACTAATTTGGGTCAAGGTATTACAATTTCTAATTCAATATTAATTTTACTTTCAAAATGGAGTAAAATCCAAAAGATAAAAATGAGAAGAAAATAAAAATATGTGAAAGCTGAGAAGTATAAACTTTGTTGAAGTAGGTGTGTAAAAAGAGAGTGGTCGAAAATGGACTGTTTACTCTTGTAAGTATTGTGGAAAGAAAAATCAAGTTGCAGATTAATGTGGCAATGCATGCATGAATATTGCTGGAAATGTGAGCTTGCATGCCGTTGGAAAACATGCAAGCTTGAATGAATGTTGCATGCATGCATTAGAAAAGGAGTCAGCATTGCTGTTGGAAAACATGCAAGCTTGAATGAATGTTGCATGCATGCTTTAGAAAAGGAGCCAACATTACTGTTGGAAAACATGTAAGCTTGAATGAATGTTGCATGCATGCGTTGGAAAAGATGCTTGCATTGCCTTTGGAAAACATTAGAAATTGAGCCTGCCGTTGGAAAACATGCAAAATGGAGCTGCACTAGAAAATGGAGCTGCATGCATCCTTTTGATTCCATTTTCTTCTCTATTCTTCTTATCTCCACTTACATCCAAACCAAAGAAGGGATCTCTAAGAAGCCCTAAAGCATATGACCCATCTTCAAGATCTTTGATATTGTTTGTGGCCTGCAGCCTCACCCCAGTCATTTCTTTCTTGTACATTTTAGAAATTATGTCGCACTCACTTACACACATACCAAACGAGTATATGTTGACAAGCTCTGTGTAGTTTTCCTCATATAGTTTCGGTGCTATGAACTCTAGAGTACTCAAGATCGAGTGAGCATGATGGCTTCTCTCAACTTGCATGCTACTAATCTCTGATCTCCAATCTTCAGCTGGTCATACAAAATAAATAATAAGCTCAGGTAAGAATGGCTCCATCAATGAAAAATAACAAAATTGGCATAAATTTTTTGGAAATTAAGAAAAAAGAATTATTTAAAAAAATATTTTTTCACTCATTTTAGTCTTTATTTTTTAAAAAAAATCATTTTCACGATATCGTAACTTCAAAATTATATTATAATATGTAATTGTCCGATAGTTTATGAAAAAAATACATATTCAATAAACACATAATTATCTGCATTTTCTTTAATTTTTCTATTTTTTTGGAATTTTTTCCAAAAAAAATAAAAAATAAAAAAAACGCTATGGAGAGAGAAACTTTTTGGCCGAGATCTCAACCAATACCGAGATCTCACCAATATGCAAGTTGGAGTTTGTTGGATTTATGGCTCAAAGCCAGTTTGGGCCCAAGTCCAGGCCCATTGGACCCAATCTGTTGTAAGCTACACTATGTAAGTTCTCTTTGTCTTAGGGTTTCTTTGGATTGGGTCAGGAGGAGGCCATCCGCTGGATATCCCAGAAGAAAGCTCTAATGGTGAGAGCTGAGAGGAGAGAGGGTGTAGTGAGGAAGATAAAGAAAGACATCAAAAGAATAGGGGAAACATATCATGGGTCAGGGGTTCCTCAGTTGAGCAGGTTTATGCTCTATCTTATATGTTGTATTCTTCTTTTTCTATAGATAAAATCCACACTCTCCCATGGACGTAGGCGGTATTGCCGAACCACGTATATCCTGTGTTCCTCTTGTGTGTGTGCTTGTGTATGATATGTGATTGAATGATGGTGTGGGTTGGGTCTAATTCCCCAACACTTACTTCTATTGTAATTTGTAAATCTATCCATGATTGAGATGAGCACAAGCTTAATGTCAATTTAATTTCTAAAATGCATTCCCATGAACTATTATACATTTTGTGTCTAATTCGTTTGAATTGGTTTTTTTAGTTTTCATCCTAATTGTCATCAAATCATTGTTTAATTGATTTTTTTAATCGTTTTTACTGATATTTGAGGTTTAACTGAAGAAAAATAATAGATAAGTAGAAGAAAAGGAAGAGAATAAGATAGTAAGATATGGACGGAGAATGTGAGTGCCATGGGGCTAGGAATCTCCAATTGATACATTTTCTCAAACATGATCTTAGTATGTCCAACCTTTTTATATATAGGGTTACTTATAAATTTTATTGTCTATCCTTTTAATTGGTGAAATAACTCTTAATAATTGAAATCATATAAGAAAAATAGGAATATGACGGTTATATTTGAGCTGGTAAATTAGAGTCAGTCAGCTTTATTAGCTGCATTTTATGTCTAGCATAGACTAAGCCCTATATGAGCCCAAATACCATCTCCCATTTGACCATAAGAGCAGAATTATATACAAATGCACACCATAAAATTCTCTTCTACATGTACTTACCTATTATGGTGTACTTGTATCCTGTTTTACCACTCAAAATTTCATATAGATAACTTATTATGATCATCACACATTCCATGATGTTTTACTCTCATTTTTCCATAAACTTTTCCATTGCTGGTCACTTCTAAGACAATCAGAGCTTTTTTTGCTTTTGTAGATCCATCACACATGAATGTATGAATGACATTCTTGACGGGTCTGTGGAAAGGGTTGAAATTCAGAAGGGTCAGATCGGATTTAATAAATTCAATCAAATTCATATAAAAAACAATTGAATCCGGCTTGACTTGTCCAAAATTGCTAAACCCAACTTAACCCAAATTGCTGACCCGACTTATCCCGAGTGTTATATTATATTTTTTGAGTGAGTCGAATAGGGTCAATTTTTAAAAAGCTTAACCCAACCGACCTGATTTTAATTTGAGTTTTTTTTTTCTTCAATCCAATCGGACCCTAATTCTAAAATCTAAAACCCAACCCACTTGATTTTTCAGATCGAATCATGCAGGTCATGTTTTTAACCAGACCCACGTTTCATGCCTAGTCGCGGATTTACCATTCATGATTATATCAATTGTTTGTTTCCCAAGTCCCATTATACTCTCATGTTAGCTAAAAATATTTACACTTAACCCTTTCGTTAAAAGATCAATTCCCTTGTTCATTAATAGCAAATAACTCACAATTACCTCTCATTTGCCCATTTTTATTTTTAAATGTAATGGTGTTGAACTTCTATATGCATACCTCCTACCATCTTTTAGCTCCACTGTATATTAGTTTAATCGTAGATTGGTCATCACAAAGAATAAGACCAGTCCTTCAACGATACCAAGCTCCAATTCATTTATGAAGCATTTTATCTCGATAACATATGTGTGATAGTCACCATATAAGTAATATACTCAACTTGGCATCATTACTTTGAAGAATTTGTGTTCAAAGCATGTAAATGCTTTGAGAAGTGAATAAAATAAAAGATTAGTAAATAGGAAATGAAAAAAAATGTATATAGTTTGTCTAAATTTTTAGTATTAGATTAAAGGTCTTAAGTTCGACTCCTCCGTGTATAAGGTTTACGTATGACAAGAAGAAACTATGAATTCAATGGAGAGTTTAAGAGATGTAGAATTGAGAATCTCTAATTGGTACATTTTTTTCAAGTAAGATCTTAATATTTTTCTAATGTTCAACCTCCATATATAACCTTACCATTGGTGAAATGGTTCTCCACGATTGAAATCTTTAAGAAAAAATAGGAACACGATTGGTCACATTAGACTTATAGAAAAGAAGTCAATTGGATTTACTGGCCACATTTTGGGCCTGATATGGGTTCGGCCCCCCTATGGGCCCAAATGTCAATACTGAGTCTTACGGTACTATCATTTCAATTTTATTTTTATACCCTAATTTATTCATAAAATTTCAACATCTTCATCTCATACACGCGTAAAAAATGTGGCTGATACATTACGTATCGACCACAACGTATCAGAAAAATAAAGGTAGAGATACATATCAGTCACAACACGTTGGTACGTTGTGGCCGGGTATAGATGGGTGACAGACGGGTGCATATCAAGCCTATTACGGCCGATACGTATCGATTCACTGATACAAGTGTAACGGCCTCCTATATCATCGAATCAATTTTTTTACTCCAGATCTCACCTTAATTGGTGATGAAGCCTCACATTGATGTCAAAACACATGGCAATTCTTGTCCTTCTAGACTCAGTACTTGTTGAAGGTAATTGTTTCATACTTTCATAGGATGAAAACTGGAATAGTAAGAAAAAATAAGTACAAGTGATCCAAGTTCGATGGTAATTACAAATTCTTATAATGCGTATTGACCAATTGTTGTTCCTTATGAATGGGGAAGGATGTTTACACACATTAACAGATTCAATTCAAACTAAAAAATAAATAAATAAAGAAGATATATAAATTTAATACTTCCTCTCTCCCAAATTAGTTGTTCTATATGGATTTTGGAATTGCCTTAAAATAGTTGTCTCATTTATATTGGAGTAGTATAAAGTGTGTTTAAAATAGATGATATTACATCGAGTGTTAACCTTATATAAAGAGTTGATTAAAAAATACAAATATTTCAAATGAGACAACTAAAATGGGACGAAAGGAATATGATTTAGCATGTATACTTATATTCATATTATTCACTTAGCCGTGACTCTTTCATTATAAAAATAAAGGGAAAATACAAAGATATAACTTATTTCTCAATTGATCTCTCTCAATGCAAAACATATTAAGTTCAATAACTTATTTCCCACAGATACGTACATAGGAAAATATCCTGGTGAGACCTCTAATCTGGGCCGTCCAATAACCAATCCAGATTATTAACCCTCACCTAACATTCATGAATTGTTATTTATCTCAAATTTGCATCTATCCCACCTTTTATAGATAGTTCATAATGACATGATGGATTTGAATCTTTACTCAAGTATAATTCATCTATGATCTTTGTGTTCATGTACTATCTAATGATTAGAAGCATTTAGGTGATCTTATAATTAAAAGAAGAAAAGGTCTCCGATTATATATATATATATCTTCCAAACATGTTTGGCACCAAATTTGGTCTACACTCTCTAACGGTGACAACTCGACCCACATGAATGGGTGAGTTTAAAAGGTCATGACTTGTATATAGTTTCTATAAAATTTCATTATGATTAGATAAAAGAAGTTATATTTTTTAAAGCCTTCAAATTTTCACATTGATCTAATTAAGAAAAATTCATCAAAATAGATCAATGGGCTTTAAAAGTCATATTGGTGCCAAATTAAGTTTGGATGCTACTCACAAGGAATAGGTGATTGTGGAGGGGCAATGGAACTATTGGCTCCACTATAGGATATACAATCCAAAGTTTGCACCAAAATTACATGCAAACTCGTTTGTGGATAATCATTCTTTTTATATACTAGAGGCACCTAACACTATTCTTATAATTTCTTTTCTTATAAAAAAAAATCTAACTTTATAGTTCAAAGTAGACACGATGATCTATCTACATGTAAAATTTCAACACAATTCTAATGGTCGAAATTGCCAGCTTCCTTTAATTTATTTTCAACAATCTTTGTCAAATTTGGTCATTAACATCAAGTCGTTGACAATAAAGTTCTAGGTTAAATTTTTTAGGCTTTTTCTATTGGACTAGACTTGCCGTTGGGTCAACTGGTTTGCAGAGGTATAAATCTCGGCGATTTCTTTTCTTTTTTTAAAAAAAAAATTGGTTGTGGGCCCAGTCGATCGGGTGAACATCGGCCGATATTTAGATTTTTTAATTTTTTTAAAATAGCTTTTTTTATTTTTTAAATAAATTATTTCAAAAAAAAATCATCGAGATTTCTGAAAAAAAGAATTTTGAAGAGAGAAAAAAATTCGGTTGAGATCTGGGCCGAAAATTCAAAATTGGACTATGTCAGGCTTGGGCTTCCCTCTTGAAAATTGGACTTGGGATTGGCAGAACATTAGCCCAAACCAAGACCAGCCGTTGTCATCCCTTCTTGCTCCCAATGTGTTGTCCGTTTCATCTCTTCCTTGCCCCAATCTATGGTTGAACAAATTATTATAATTATAATAATAATTATTATTATTATTATCTAAAATTTCTACTCGTTTTTTCTATTCTACTTCTCTATTTGACTCTGTGATTCAATACCAATTATGGTTTGTGTATCCGTTCCCTCCACCATTTTTAGTGGTCGATCCCTCTTATCGCAGTATATGTAACTTGTAACCTCTCAATTATATGTATTGATTTTTTCCTTATAATTACATATCCAAACCAACTTATATGAGTTTCTCTTAATTTATTATCTATTGAAATATAACTAATATTAGTATTTTTAATATATTAGTAATAGCAGCAATAGTTTCAATAGATTACATTGATTATTTTGATGATATAGTTTTATTGACAAGAATAATTCTAATAATGTTTTATTATTTAAAAATAGACAAATATCAAATTAAAATTTGAAATCATGTTGTAAATGAGGTTGCCAGGTTGAACTTTCTAAAATTTTAGCTTGCTTGCTGATAGGTTTAATGGGTTGACTCGAAACTTCAACAAAAACAACTTAATTAATTTATAATAAATTTAAATTTTGATAATATAAATAAACTCAAGCTTACATAGATGAGAGAGCTATTGAGCATTTAATCCGTCATGGTTTCTACTCTTTTCTTTTTCTTTCTTTATTTTATTAATTATTATTATTAAAATATATTTTATTTTTATATCTCTTCTTTTGCACTGGATAAGTAGGACTCCGAAGCAATAGAAGACATGTGGAAATAGATTGGTTGAGAGGGTATTTATAAATCATATCTCTCCACTAATTTTTCTCATTCCAATGTGAGACTAAAAACTTTTTCAAATAAAATGAAATTCAAATTTTTGTAGAAAAGTTTTGCCTCCGAGTTCAAATTTTAGTATGACTCCAAAATTTAAAACAAATCATTTAAACTTTAAAGTAATAATTTGGATTTTGCTAAAAAGCCAACATTTTCAAATTTTTTTTTTTGAAAATATTAAAATATATTAATTTAAACATTGTAAAGAGTTTGAAAACAAAATCATAGGTGACTGCATAGATGGGAATATCGAAAAATAGCACCCTCATTTAATCACCATAGTTTTTATATGTGAACCATAGAAGATGATTATCAACACAATTGTGTGTGTGATGAGAATTATTTATTTATTATATTTATTTTTATTATTTTTTGTATTATATTTTCTATGAAATTTTTCCATCAAATTTTTTATAAAATTCTGAGAATTTGAAAATATCCGATTACTTACTGTTAATATCCCGAAAACGAAATTTGTTACGTTGGTTTAAAGAGAACTAGCACACGTACTTGTCACACGTACTCCTTTCTCATTCTTTCTTCTCTCCTTGTCTCCTCTCTATTCTCTCTAGCACACCCCTGTTCTCTCCTCTTCTTCTGACTCAGCCTTGCTGAAATAATTTCCTTTCGGATTCTGTCGCTGTGGAGTAGCTCCTCTATATGCTGCCGCCTATCCTCCAGCGTGGGTTCCCTTCCGAGAAGCCCTCGTCCATGCGAGTGAAGAAGCTGCAATCGCAAAAAAGGACGCTGGCTCATCACCTAATGCCGAAATTGAGAAGAACCCAATTAAGAAAACAAGGATTTGAAGCAATACAAGACACAGTGATTCGAACTTCATTTGGGCAAAAGAAATGGAATTTTAGGATTTAAATTCTATTGGCGTCAATACTCACTCCCATTCCATAAAAAAGTAATCAGACAATGGAATAAATAGGTAAAAAATTCTGTAATGGATAAGAGTAAAGGGGATATGATAAGAGTAAAGTGAGAATTTCCCATAAAATTTTGAAATTCCAATAAAAAAAACTCCTGCGGAAGAATGGACACCCAAATTTTATATCTAAATAGACAAGAACCTCTAGTATAATTGGTAAGTTTTCAAAAAAGTAGTATGTCAAATCTAAAGCAAATGATAACTTTAATATGATGGAATAAATAACTTTCACAATGATAGTGATGATGTTAAAAATGAACTTATCATGTCCAAGAGTTCAACTTCCATCTACTATTATTGCATTTTTAAAACTCTATTGAAAATATATATAATTTTTTTTTTAAGACCAAGGTACATAATTAAAGAGAGTGACAGGATGGGAATTGATCATCAAACTAATCTCTCAAAAGCATAAATATATATATATATATATATATATATATATATAACTTGAAAAATTAAATAATAGTCTCCCTAAATACGAAGGCTTAAGCAATCTTGATTGAGTCTTATACCATTTAACAATGTTTTCAAAAGACGAAAAATGTATAGAAAGAAAATCCATAGCTAAAATTTTATAATAGCAAAAGCTAAATTTCAATTTTCATTTCAACTAAAATTTTCAAATCTATGAAATTGGCAAAAAATTAAGTCAATTATAATATTTTAGCATTTCAAAAAAATTCAAATTTCTTTGAAAAATGCGTATTGAGTAGACCTATTTCTCCTCTTCTAACCTCTTAAATAAAAGATAACACAACCTTCTTCTAGAATTCCGAGTGTGATCTCTTCATCAAGAATCCAATAAAAATCACGCTGATTGAAATAGTCAAAGTTATAAAACTTTAGTAATTTAAAAAATTAAAGTATTCAATATTTTTGCACCTTAGAAACAAACATAGTAATCATTTTACTTGAGTGATTGGATTTTAGTAAGATATCATATTCATATATGTTCCACCTATTTTATTATCTTCTAACTTCCGACAATCATAGAACTGTTAGTACATATAATAATATTTAATTTAAGTGGTATTAATAATGATATTTAATAAAACTTTAATTTCCAGATACTAAGTCATCAAAGTTTGATAAGCAAGACATTCTCAAGAGACTTTGGACTTAAGCATGTGGCATACTTAATAACCTTTTATTCATTCTTTATGGATTTTTGGGTGCTACAAAGATGACAGAGTTTACATGAGGAATGGATACTCTATTACTGTTTATTCCTTCTTTAAGTCGAAGCTAATCTAAAAGGACTTTAGGTGTAGCTAATACTCTCGTCCTCTCTCCTAAGGACTCTTAACTAATAAATTTATCAGGTGACCAATTATCAAAACTTCTAGATCTGAAAAAATATTACAGAAAATCAGAATAGTTTTCTGGGTTTTCTACACGTAAATTCAAAAAAAAAAAAAATTAAGGATAAATTTGTGTGGAAGTGTTTTTTATGGAAATTGAATTTTTTTTATTATTCATATTTTCACAGAAAATGAAATTTATAGATTTATTTTCCATGGATATTATTTCTTTAGTTTCGACACTACCATGATTGACCCTGGCCCACTTATCTATAGCTAAGGAAGACCTTTGATTTCGATCAACGGTGGAGTCCACTGGATTTTTCCCCTCTCTTGTGTATATTCGTTCAATGATTCGTTCGGACGAAGGGTTCCTTCGGCTGACATTCAGTGGAAGATTAAATGGAAGGACAAAATATCATTTCATCCAAAATTTTGGAAAATAGTGTATAGGAAAAGAAAAATCGGGTATATGTATGGCTCCTCTAAAAATATATTTTATTCGTTATAGTAAAATATTCCAATCAAACAAAAAAAATGTCAAAAATATTAAAGAGCCATCCTCTTGAGAAAAAAGTATCAGTAGATTGGAGTCATTCTTTCGTCAGCACAGAGACGAGGAAATTTTCTTTGAGGACTTGTGGCTGAAAATTTTGAGGTTGTTTTTGATAAATTAATAACTGTAAGGGGGGTACCAACAAATTTCAAGCAATTCAAATCTATAAAGCCCATGACTCTGTACCCTTTGCTTCTCATTCCATCCAAGTTCCAAGAGAACCAAAGAACACAAAATGTTCCCTAGAATTACAGTTTTGTTCGTTATCTTCGTCGTCTTCCATTTCCACCCAATAACATGTTCTGATCCAGACTCGGTCCAGGACTTCTGTGTACCCGAAACCAGACACCCCACAAACCGGACCGGCCGGTTCACCGTGCTCCCATGCAAGAACTCATCGGAAGCCACCGTCGAAGACTTCGTCTTCGATGGCATTAAAACCCCTGGCAATTTCAACAAGATAGGCTTCGCCGGTGTGTCGGTGAATGTCGCAACCTTTCCGGGCCTAAACACACTCGGCATGTCATTCGTACGTGCGGATCTTGACATCAAAGGAGTAAATGTTCCCCACTTTCATCCACGAGCCACGGAGATTGCGTACGTGCTTGAGGGAATGGTTTATTCGGGTTTTGTGGATTCGACGAATCGAATCTTTGCGAAAATTCTCCGAAGAGGGGAGGTAATGATCTATCCCAAGGGCCTAGTTCACTTTCAGATGAACGTCGGCGATTCGCCGGCGACGATATATGGGTGCTTTAATAGTCAGAACCCTGGACTGCAGAAGATTCCCACTGCCATTTTTGGGTCTGGGATCAAAGGGGTGCTCTTGGAGAAGGCATTCGGATTAAGTGCCAAAGATATTGAAATGTTGAAGAGAAAGTTAAGACCTTAGAAGCAGAGACAGTAAACAGAGGAAAAAATTATTAGTATGGTCTTCATTAATGTTCTTTTATTTCCTCCTCATTATTCAGTTTTGTTAATTTATCCTTTTATGTGAAAGTTTTTTTTTTTTTTTGTCATTTAAAATAATGTTTGATAAGGTCATTGTTGAGGAGTTTATTTTATAAGGAATTTTTATTTTAATTTTAATTTATGGTGTTAGATTGAATGATTAAAAATATTTTCAATAGATTTTACTTTTTCATTTATGTACCTTCTTCTATTTTTTTCTAAAAAAAAATTAGTAAGGTTGAAATTTTTTAGATATTTCAAATTTTGGATGAAATTGGTAATGGAGCTCTATTTTCAGAAGAGCTGAAAATGACTTCAAATGGTTTATATTCATGAAAGAACCTACTTAGTATAAATAATTTGTAAATTAGCCCCACCAAAATCTTAATTGTATTATGAACCCTAGATTTTTTTTTTAAAGAGTTTGGAAATCTCCTTTACCATGTAGCACTAGTAATTTTCATTTTAGCTAATTAATTAAAGTAAAAAATCAAAAGTATATATAATTTATATGTAGAACTGGAATAAATAATACGTTGGATTGATATAAGACGGTATTACATTCGTATCAGTGCAACTCAATATATCAAACATTACAAGTCGATACACCTTTGTCCGCACTGTCTCTTATTCATCTACGCTCATTTCAACCCTGAGATCGACAATATTGCGGCTAATATATTGACATTTTTTACCCTAGATGTACAATAAAATTTATGAAGAATGCCATTTATATCTGTTCACTTGGATGGTAACTTGTTTTAGGCACTAAACCCGGAAATGTAATTATTTCTGTACAGTAATTAATGCTTTCCATTTGGTGATCCAACTACTAATTTTGATGTGATTGGCAGCACTAAAAATTTGCCATGTGAAGAAGAAAATCAAACAAAGAAAACAAGAAAAGAGAAATAAGGATTCATTGCTAGTTTGCTACCATTTCCTGAAAAGGACATTCATGGTATTATAATTTATAGCGTGAGGATGAAGAAGACATAAGTGGGTCACAATTATTGAGTTCTCCACCTTACAACAAATGGTGAAATGATTTCCATCATGATGAGGAAAGATGACTTCCCCTGCTTTATGCACGCGCATATTGAAATGGGAAATGATTAAAATACTATTTTTGATGTTTATTTTTAGTTTTTCAATAATTTAAAAAATAAATAGAAATGGGAAAATTTGAAGCATATTTAGAAAGTAAATTGTGAGCTCTAGTAAAAAAAAATCTAAATTATAAAATAGATGCAATGTTTAACTTTTTTTTTTTTTATAAAAATCATGATAGCTTAATATTACTTTAATTAAATTTGTAACGTCCCATCCTATTATAGACACGTTATCTCTGAAACAATACTCTAATAATTCTCAAAACAGAATTCGAGTCTAAAGTCGTCACGACTATTCTCTCTAGAAATAAAATGACCTTATTTTTACATCCAAATTTAAAAAAAGTAATCATTTTCTCCTAATAGTACATTTGCCATTGTTAGTTAAAATACTTCAAATTAGTACAAATTTTGTATATGGTTAATGTAGTAATTTATGAGAAAAGACCGCTCATTTACCTTCTTTATTTATGCAAATTAGGGGTGGAACTCACCATTTAAAGTGATAATAGGCTTAATTGAGCAAGTTTTTCACAAGATATCATTTTCATTCTATCAATCATGCCATGATTTTTAAAGAATATAAAATTTTTAGTTATGAAAACTAATAAATAATCAAAATTTGGTCATGCTTAAAAATATGATTTGATTGATCTAATTAAAGTGAATTTTGTGACCTGTACATTCAAACAAAGATCTTTCAAATGGATCGACGAAGCTTCACTTATAGAACCCTCCTCTCACTCTATAAAGTTTATAAAGTTCTTTTCTATGTAAACATATGATTTTTATATATTTTAGTTATTTTTTATATAAATATGGCCGGTAAATAGTATATAATTGAATCTCATTAACAAATCACAATGAGATGAAAAAATTATATATTTTTTTCTTTGAGATATTTAATAATATTTGAATTTGCATAATAAAACAAATCTAACTCATAGTCAAACGGCCATTGTATAATAGATATGTGTAATGATGAAATCCTTAAAACCATAAGCTTATATTTTCCAATACTTATATGTTCTATGAGATTTTGGTTTTATTCTTGTATGCAAATTTACTTCAAAATTGAACAATCTCAATTAGAAATAAACCCTAACCCCAATTTCTCTTTGAAAAAGGAACAAGGCACAAATTCACTAGAAAATCAACACTTTGTAAAATTTACAGTGAAATTAAATTCTAATAAAAAGTAGAATTGATTTTACAAGAATTAAAAAATTAATATGTACAAAATAAAATTAAATGTAATATTTAAAATTTAATTCAATACAAAATCAAATTAGAAATTCAAAAGAATACAAAGAACCAAACTCACCAAAGCAACCAATGCTTTAAAATTTTAGTTCAACTTGTGTACATACAAATGTACAATACTCGCATGTGGCCTTTTACACAAAGGTTTCATGGGTCAAAAAATAAAAATAAAAATTCTAGCTATGGCATGATTCTATTTTACTTATTTTCTAACTTAGAACTAATCTAATCAAAATTCTCCATGTAGCTTTATTACATATCTCTAAATTAAAAAAAAAAAACACTACATCATATTCCCAATCAAGCTTGGATAAATTTGTAGTGGATTTGGTGTGATCGTCATTGCTTTCTTAGCTCTTGATCCAAATTAGAAATAAGAATTTTCTCTTTCGGTGGTGATTTAGTCAGCAAATGGGCCTTTCCTAGTACTGATTTGAGTAAATTTTCATGGATTTGAAGAATGTTCCATCATATCAACTCCTGAGTCAATCCATTGGCAGGGCCGTCTCGACATAAGTTAAGACCTAAATCAAAAAATCTAAATGAGACCTTCTCCAAATTCCAGATTTTGCAGAATTTGCAAATTCAAGACTTGATGAGTGGCGAGAGATAAAGGGAACAAGTTAAAAGGAAAATAAAATCAACCCACATCGGGAAAAATACCTGCAATAGAGAGGAGCAAGCCAGACGATAGAGAAAAGTGAGAGAGAGGAGCGGTGAGAGAGAGAACAAGGAGAGAGGAGTAGCGGGAGAGAGCACCGAGACAGCTAGAGAGGTGCAGTGAGAAAGAGCGTGAGAGAAGATAGGGTTTGTTGTTTGCGCCTTTGTGGTAACTTAAAGAGCGAAATTAAGGGTTTGTGCCTAGTTTTGCAAACCGAAATTTGAGCTCTTAAACGGCGAGTTTCGATTTTTTATTTTAAGAGAATAAGATATAGGAATTAGGGCTTTACGGTAAGTGATGTAGGCTAAGACAAATAATTGTCGAAAACCCGACTACTATGCGGAAGCTTGATAATAACTAGAATAACCCAATACTATTGCTGGTCTAAAAGAGTCTTGAACAAGACAAAACCAGCCAGCAGCTACAACTGGTCAGAACTAGATTTGGGACGAACCAAACAGATGAACTAATGCCTCTCTGCGATGGGACTGATCACAAACGAACCTGATAAACTGGTTATTGTTGGACAGGTTGCAGTTGATGAACTAGTTGTTGACCAATGTCAAAACAAGATAACTTGGTTGCTGACCAATGTCAAAAGAAGCCCAAGGCAATCTGTTGCTTGATTCAGAACATAGGACACCAAGCTTGGGTGTCTGAATGTATGCCCCACGTGGCTTCCTTTTGGAAGACAATCAAGAAACAATGGCCTGGAGACGATTCTAGGTTTGCAAGAATTGGTCCTTCCCTTCAAGATGACAGCACCTCCTCTATTATGATGTAGCACACTCCAACTTTCTCTGGTTGACAAGCTGCCTAGGATTACAGCCACTTGTAATCGCTGATTGATTCAGAGAAACTCTGCAACTTCAGCGAATTAAAATAGCAAAACGGTCCTTCGTTTGCAAGAAATAAGTCTGAACTATTATCGATAATCTCGGTCCCCTCAAGGGGCTGATTACAATCTTATTTATAAGAAATCCTAACCTGAAATAAGGAAAGAGAGTTCTACCTTAACAAGAAAAGAGAGTCCTATCTTAACAAGGAAAGAGAGTCCTACCTTAACAAGGAAAGAGAGTTCTATGTTAACAAGTAACAAGGAGCCAACCCTCCAATTATGAAAATAACAAATTCTAAATCTAGAAAATAACACAAAGAAAGTTTCCTAATTTAATTAAAATCCTAGCTGATTTAGGATTCTAATTCACAACCATCAGCACCTCTTTAGCCATTGGACCTGCTCTGCTGGGCCTGTTCTTGGGCTGAATTCCATGGTCCAATTGATAGGATTCATTGTCATTGGACATCCTATGGAACTTCTCATAAAAATCTAATGCCAACGCCAAAATCTCATCTTCTTTGTCACCAATGTCCGCATCATTCTCTCCGTCCTGGAAAGAACTCGTCCTCGAGTTTGTATCACTGAAATCTTCATCTCCACTATAGATGCATAAATCGGACACATTAAAAACATCGGAAATACTAAGACCTTCGGGCAACTTCACTTGGTAAGCATTATCATTAATCCGCCTTAGAACCTCGCACGGACCTATGTTGCGCATCTTCAGTTTGCCATAGGTACCCGTTGGAAATCGTTCTTTCCGGAGGTGTACCCATACCATATCACCTGCATCAAAAACGGCCTGTCGCCTGTGCTTGTCTGCAGCTTCCTTGAACTTGAGATTGCTCTGTTCAATCTTATGACGTACCTGCTTATGCAACTGTTTGATCTCTGCAATTAAATCGTCGGCTGCTTGAGATTTTGGTCCTTTTGAAGGTAATGGCACCAAATCTAACACACTGCTGGGATTGGAACCATATACAACTTGAAATGGACTGTGACCTGTCGTACGACTTGTCGAGCGATTGTAGGCAAATCCAGCATGTGGTAAAATCAAATCCCATTGCCTAGGCTTTCGTCCAATCAAACTTCTTAGGAGATTACCCAAAGTCTTGTTAACCACCTCAGTCTAACCGTCGGTCTGTGGATGATAAGCACTGCTAAACTTCAACTGTGTACCCAACTGTCGCCAGAGAGAAAGCCAGAAGTGACTCATGAACTTCGTATCTCTATCGGAGACGATAGATTTTGGAATACCATGCAATTTGACGACCTCTTTCAAATACAATGCCGCCACATGTGAGGCATCTGACGACTTCTTACACGGAATGAAGTGTGCCATCTTAGAAAATCTATCCACCACAACTAATATGTTGTCCATACCTCGTTGTGTTCTCGGCAAACCTAAGACAAAATCCATGGATACATCCTCCCATGGTGCTGATGGAACAGGGAGAGGAGTATAAAGCCCTGTATTTTGAGAGTGTCCTTTTGCTGTTTGATAGATATAACAACGGTTGACAAAACTGCTCACCTCTCGCTTCATACTTGGCCAATAAAACTTCTCTTCCAATAGTGCCATGGTCTTATCTCTACCAAAATGTCCTGCTAGTCCACCACTATGTAGTTCTTTGACTAGCCTCTCTCGTAGTGAACATTGCGGAATGCATAGTCTTGAATCTTTGAATATGTAGCCATCCTGCATACTATATTTGCCACAAGGTCGATTTTGGCTAAGTTGTTGCCAAATTGGTTCAAAGTGATGATCATGTTGATATAGGTCTTGAAAAGTATCAAATCCAAGCACCTGCACCCGCATCTGAATCAACAAGGCTGATTTCCTGCTGAGAGCATCTGCGACCTTGTTTTGAACTCCAGACTTGTGTTGTACGACAAAAGTGAATGCTTGTATAAGAGAAACCCACTTGGCGTGCCGGGTGTTGAGCTTGTGTTGCCCGTTGATGTAACTCAGTGCTTGATGATCAGAGTTAAGCACAAAAGGCTGATGGAGAAGATAATGACGCCAGTGTCTGAGGGCTTGTACAATAGCATAGAACTCTAAGTCGTATGTAGAATACCTCTTCTGAGCTCCGTTCAACTTCTCACTGTAGAATGCAACTGGGCGTTGTTCTTGACTGAGGACTGCACCCACACCAGTATGAGATGCATCACAATCAACCACAAACTGCTTCTTGAAATCTGGAATGGCTAAGACTGGAGCTTCAGTCAACCGCTGCTTGATAGTCTGAAAGCTCTCTTCTGCTGCTTGTGTCCACTAGAATTCACCCTTTTTCAAACAATCTGTAAAAGGGGCCATAATCATGCTGAAGTTCCTGACGAACCGTCTGTAGAAAGAAGCCAAGCCATGAAAACTACGTGCCTCATGTACATTCTTTGGCGTCGGCCAGTCACGCACTCCTTCTACCTTTGCTTCATCTACCTTGATGCCATCTGTACTCACAACATATCCTAAGAAAATAACTTCGTTAGTCATAAAAGTACATTTCTTTGGATTTGCATACAGTTGTTCCTTTTTCAAGGTCTCAAAAACTTGGCGAAGGTGATCAATGTGCTGCTGCTCATTCCGACTGTAGATAAGAATGTCGTCAAAGTAGACCACGACAAAGTTACCAATGAAAGGCTTGACTACTTGGTTCATTACCCTCATAAAGGTACTTGGGGCATTGGAAAGGCCAAATGGCATAACCAGCCACTCATATAAGCCTTCTTTAGTTTTAAATGCCGTTTTCCATTCATCACCTGGTCTGACTCTGATTTGATGGTACCCACTTTTTAAATCAATTTTGGAGAATATCACTGCCCCTGCTAACATATCCAGCATATCATCAAGTCTCGGGATCGGAAAATAATAACGAATAGTGATCTTGTTGATAGCCCTGCTGTCAACACACATACGCCAACTGCCATCTTTCTTTGGAGTCAATAGTGCTGGCACAGAACAAGGACTCATACTGTCACGGATGAAACCTCTGTCTATTAATTCATATACCTGTCGATTCAATTCTGCACTTTCTGTAGGACTCATTCTGTAAGTAGCTCTATTTGGTAAAGTCGATCCTGGAATGAGGTCAATACAATGTTGTATGTCTCTCATAGGTGGTAATCCTGCTGGTAACTCATCAGGGAATACATCAGCAAATTCTTGCATAATTGGTTGTAGCAGTGGAGGGATAGTTTTCTCAGCTGTGTCCACTTCCTTCGCTACAAGTGCAAATAATTATCCTCTCTCTTTAACGGTCAATTGTATTTCAGAAAAGGTGATCAAATTAACATTTGCCTTTTTGGGCCGGACTTTCTCTAAGTCTCTCAAAGGTCCCAAAATATGCTTCGTACCATCCTTGTGGAATGAGTAGATATTTTTGCGGCCATAATGATGGGTATCTCTATCATACTGCCAAGGTCTGCCTAATAACAAGTGACATGCATCCATGGGTACTACGTGACGCCATACATCGTCGTAGTATTTTCCCCCAATTTGAAAAGAAACTAGGCATTTCTTATCTACCACAAATTCACCTCCCTTCTTTAACCATGACATTTGGAAGGGTCTAGGATGTTTTTGAGTCTTCAATTTCAACTTTTCAACAACTTCAAGTGAAACAACGTTACTGCAACTACCACTATCAATGATTAAATGACATACCTTGCCTCCGATAGTGCAGAGTGTATGGAAAAGGTTAATACGATGCCATTCGTCTTTGATCTCTTCTTTTGGTGTGAACAAAGAATACTGGATCATAAGATTATCCCCTGACTCACCATAATTGATTTCTTCTTCGGGGATGGAATCTGACTTCTCTGACTCTATCTCTGCCACTGGTTCCTCTTCTTGGGCCAAATTCACAGCTCAATTGGGGCATTCTGAAGCATAGTGCCCAATACCGTTGCACTTGAAACACGTCACTGTGCGCTTGCCACTGGAATTGCGAGGCTTGGAAGATGACGGCTGAGTCACAAACTTTGAAGATGTACCCTTATTGGTACCTGAACTGCCTCCTACAAGCTTGTTAGATGGAGCCTGATAGGTCCTGTTTTTGCGAGGCTCTACTTTTTCATAGTGTAGTGCTTTCTTAAATGCATCTGATAAAACAAGTAGATCAAAGGCCATAACAGCATCTCCTATGGAAGTTCGAAGGCCTTCAATGTATCGTTGGACCAACTGCTCTTCTGATTCATAGAGATTGTTCCGAGATACTAGGAGGTTGAATTCCTCAGTGTATTCTGCTACGGTCTTGGTACCTTGCTTAAGGTTTTGCAGTCTGGAGAATAGTTCTTTCTTGTAGTTGGTTGGTAGAAAGGTGTTGAACATCAATTTCTTCATCTTGTGACAGTCTTGGATTTTAGATTTCCCCTGACTCTGCCTGTCAGTCTTAATCCTCTGCCACCATGATAAAGCTCTACCTTTCAGTTTAGAAGAAACCAACTTAACTTTCATGTCATCCGGAACTTCTCTGCAATCAAAAGCATTCTCAATTGCCTCGATCCATTCGACGAACTCATCATGCTCGGTACTGCCTGAATAATCTGGAATGTCAACTCGAATGCCATATGAATCAAGACTTGTTTTATGGTCCCTTTCTCGACGCCTGTCTACATATCTGTGTCGACGTCTAGGAGGAGAGGGAGAACGAGGTGGTGTCTCGTCTGACGATGATGAATGACTGTTATGAACGGAAGGAATGGTAGGGGGACGCTGATTGCTTTGTCTTTTCAAATCTGCTATATCCTGTGCCATATTAGCCATCATCTGAACTATCTGATCCATATTTAGATTCTTATTTTGAGTCGAACTGGGGTGACCACTGCTTGAAGAACTGCCCATCGGATGAGTAGGGCCACTTTCTGGAGCACTTCTGACCAGAGGAACGGAATTTGTAGGGATCCCGCCATCCGTTCGTGCTTGATGAGGACGAAAATTATAACGCCGTGCCATAACTCAGTGAAAGAACAAAAGAGTCTTGCAGCAAATAATATTAGTGATAAAATAAGCCACTCACAGGTAAGATCGATGTCGGAGTCTCAATTAACTCAAAAGCTCTGAATACCACTCTGATGTAGGCTAAGACAAATAAATTGTCGAAAACCCGACTACTATGCGGAAGCTTGATAATAACTAGAATAACCCAATACTATTGCTGGTCCAAAAGAGTCTTGAACAAGACAAAACCAGCCAGCAGCTACAGCTGGTCAGAACTAGATTTGGGACGAACAAACAGATGAACTAATGCCTCTCTGCGATGGGACTGATCACAAACGAACCTGATAAACTGGTTATTGTTGGACAGGTTGCAGTTGATGAACTAGTTGTTGACCAATGTCAAAACAAGATAACTTGGTTGCTGACCAATGTCAAAAGAAGCCCAAGGCAATCTGTTGCTTGATTCAGAACATAGGACACCAAGCTTGGGTGTCTGAATGTATGCCCCACGTGGCTTCCTTTTGGAAGACAATCAAGAAACAATGGCTGGAGACGATTCTGGGTCTACAAGAATTGGTCCTTCCCTTCAAGATGACAGCACCTCCTCTATTATGATGTAGCGCACTCCAACTTTCCCTGGTTGACAAGCTGCCTGGGATTACAGCCACTTGTAATCGCTGATTGATTCAGAGAAACTCTGCAACTGCAGCGAATTAAAATAGCAAAACGGTCCTTCGTTTGCAAGAAATAAGTCTAAACTATTATTGATAATCTCGGTCCCCTCAAGGGGCTGATTACAATCTTATTTATAAGAAATCCTAACCTGAAATAAGGAAAGAGAGTTCTACCTTAACAAGAAAAGAGAGTCCTATCTTAACAAGGAAAGGGAGTCCTACCTTAACAAGGAAAGAGAGTTCTATGTTAACAAGTAACAAGGAGCCAACCCTCCAATTATGAAAATAACAAATTCTAAATCTAGAAAATAACACAAAGAAAGTTTCCTAATTTAATTAAAATCCTAGCTGATTTAGGATTCTAATTCACAACCATCAGCACCTCTTTAGCCATTGGACCTGCTCTGCTGGGCCTGTTCTTGGGCTGAATTCCATGGTCCAATTGATAGGATTCATTGTCATTGGACATCCTATGGAACTTCTCATAAAAATCCAATGCCAACGCCAAAATCTCATCTTCTTTGTCACCAATGTCCGCATCAATAAGTTAACAAGAATTTCGGGCCTTTTTTAAACGGGACCTCAAACTATTGCTTTTCTTGCTTACAGGTTGAGTCGGGCTTGCCTATGAGCCAATTATTTTAATGATTTGAGCCCCATTGTAAACCATTTTGGACTCTTTTTAGCACCTTAAAATTTAATGCGTTTTAGGAACCAATTAGACATTATCGTGGAGGTTCCCTCACTACAAAGGCTAGATAAAATGACTATTGGCTTTGAAAGAAGAATGTTCCTTGAGGTGGTTGGCAACAATCACAAATACTGTTTTTAAGAAATTAACGGCAATTAGTAATATCGGGATATTTTCAAATTTTTAAATTTTTACCAATAAATTAATGAGAAAATCTCGCAGAAAATATAATATTTAAAAATAATAAAATATGATAAATAAAATAAAAATAAATAAGGATTCATCATGATATTATCGCGATATTACCATTTACCACGTTTTTAACACTATTTTATCAGAAATTTACTGTAACACCGATAAATACTTGTTATTAACAAAGTATTTTTTATAAAAATATGATAAATTTAAAAATACCATCAAAGACTAATGATTGGCATAACAAATTCCTAACAAAAGCAATGATCTTGTACCAATAGTACCACTCAATGTCTGCCTTGAACTAAAGAATCTTCCTATGAAAAGGTTTCTTTTAAGTAAAATAGGTGTCAATATGCTCCATTGGAGTTTTCTAGAATCTTGCATGAGAATCTTGTCAAATTCCATAGTGGGGTAGGTTTGCTTCATCACACTTGAACAACCCCACTTCTTTGAAGCAGGCTTGTGATTCTTCTTTTAACATTTCTTCAGTTCTACACTTGTCCTCTTATGAAAGGAGACACATTCCATTGCAGAGCAGGACTTCATGTGGTAACATATAAAGTGGTGTCAAACCAAAAGAAAAGAGATGCATAGAATATTAAAATTGTTATTTTAAAAAATATATAATGAAAACTTTCATAAAAGAAAAAATGAAAAAAATTACAATGTTATGTTCTTCATTTTTTGTTGTTTTATGGAATTTTTTTTAGAACTTTTATATACAATAAGAGTTTAAAAAAATTATACTCTTGAGACCCACTTAACCATTTAATGTATCTTTAAGTTATACAAATTTAGATTAAGATGTTGGGCCAACATTATTCTAATGTAACGAGTGTGTTGAAAAACTCATTATTTGAATATGTCCTCGTCTAAAATTATTTTGTTTGGATTAATTAAGTTATATTTTTAAAGACTATTAAACTAAGAAGTCAAAAGGTTAACATTAATTTAGAGTATTAAAATCTGAGGAACATTTAAAATATGACTATATAAATCCAATGAAAATTATTTTTGTAGACCTGATATTGAAATAAAGAGACCCATTTTGTGGGACCTATGTGGATCTCACTTGCGTGCACGAACTAGAGATCAACATTCAACACATGAGTACTTCACTCGTGTAATAATTTCACAAAACATTTTAACTAAAATTACTTGATTATTAAAGGCAAATGTGTCTTTTTACAAATCTGAAAAATACCCAAAAAATGGAGAATTCAAGAAGGGAAGATAATTGTAGCCATTGTTATTAATTTCGTTCCTTTTCAATCGAAAGAGAAAGAAATGTTTGGTTTCGATATGAATTCGAAATGAAAGACCCTTCTGAATTTATTTATTTTTTGGTTTTTGTTTTAGTCCATTTTGATCTGTTTCGATAATTTTTGCCTATTTTGGCCTGTTCCAATTGAAATGAATCAAACACGTGTTTTTCGACTAAAAAAACGTGACATGTTTCAATTAAAAAAATATAATTATTTTTTATTGTTTTTAGTTTAACCACATTTTCTTTTTTAGTCATTTTTTATTTTATTTTAAGATAATTTACCATTTCACTATTTTCAATTTATAATTATAATTTTTTATGTTTAGACATTTTTATTATATATATTCTAATTTTTTTAATTTATTATAGCAGTTTTTCATAAATGAAATATCAAAATAATAAAAATATCCAAGTGTTCCATTTGAGAGCCGAATAGAAACAGCTTTCGAAACAAAATTAACAACAATGGTCATTTGATCTCCTGTGTACAAAGGGTTGTTCGTATTTGAGCTTAGTGCTTGGATCATCCTTTTTTTATATTGAATACCTCCCTACTCTTAAATTTTATATTCATTCTTTCAATTTTTATTTATTGTAATAATGTCTCATTTTTTATTTATAAATTATTGTATCTTACACAAGGTCAATTCTATTTATTAACATTTTTTATGACTTCTACACAATTTCATTGAATATTCGATTATATTATACATAATTGAGTCATTAACTAATAATAAACTATGTCAATAAATTAACAGAAAATTAATGGAAAATTAACTTGAAAGAAATTGTGGTATCTTCATTTCGGACAACATGGATATCTTTATCCCTTATTGTGGATAAGACTAATCCCACGAAGAAATGAGATCATATGTAAGTCTCGTGTGTTTTTTTTTTTTATGACCGAAAGTGTCCACGTGTCTCGCCCGACTAGTCTTTTAGGGCATGTGCACGCTTCTCTAGACACACATGCTAGGTTGAAGCGGTCGAATATTATTCTGTACATATCCCACGAGAGTGGCCCTTCATGAGAGTTACAAGAGATTCAACATATCTTGAAGTCTTGTGTGTCAACCAGTAGACCAACCCCTTGGGGTTTGTAAGCACCATGTATTGGATAAGTCTATGAGCAGGGATTAAACTTGAGACATCTAGTATTTTCATGATAAAAACGTAAAAGAAACGAAGATACTGAGAGTATTTGTTTACAATGTTCCAACCCTAAACTGCTTCTCTTTCATGCCAGTGAATAAGGAGAATATTGGAAATCAACAGAGTAGAAACATTGTAGAAGTGAATACAAACAAGCACCTAATTACAATCCACAAGCTAAAGAAAAGAAGGTGGTGAAAGCTGGAAAAAAAAACATAAAGGATGTGAAAGCAGAGGAAAGTAAAATGAGCAGACTAGAGTAATGCATACAATATCTCATTCCATGCATCAGGAACCCCTGGTAAGCACCAGTGGCTACAGTCTGGGCTATGGCCTTGTAGTGGGTGTTGTGCCTCTTCCTCTGTTAGAGCCCTTATATACACAGAAGGATGGCCATCTCTTCTAAGGGCAGACATGGCTGTAATGTCTTGAAGGTATACTGGAAATCTCATCCTCCTCAATACCCCTTGAAGAACAAACAATTGCTCAGGAAAATGGTGCCCTTGGTTGTAGGACAGAGGCTCTCTTTGGTTGTAACATTTCATTCCACTTTCCCTGTTAATGGACATAGCAAAGCAGAGCAGTAATAAATGAGTACGGAAGGACATCACACCTCTTTAACAAGTAGTGAATTTCTTGTTTTTCTTTTCAAAATTTAATTGTTTAAGAATATTTGTCATTTTCTAGCTACGGAAAATGAATGAGATATTTCCTTTTTCTTGTTGGTATTGGATTTCTAACCCAAAAAATTAGTCTGGGGGAGTGACCTAGTCTCATATAAATCTTTAGTTTTCCCTCCTCACAATTGATGTGGGACTCTCATTCGCACCCTAACATTCCTCCCTCAAACTAGGTTCTCTAGCACATAAAACGTCGCCAATCATCCCGTTGAATAGAGGATTCCTGAGTCCACATACTATGTCTTGGGACCTAGTCCTGATACCAGTGTTGCGACTGGGCTTCTAGCCCAAAAGACTAGTCTTATATGTAGAGTTACCCAGTCTCATATAAGTACCTTAGGGGGAGGGGAAAGAAAATTTATTGATGAAAAAAGGGAGACTTTCCTCACTCGACCAAGATGATGTTTTGTTCATTTTTAGTGAACATAAAGATTTTAATGCTATTAATCGAAATGTTTAGTTTTACAACCTAATAGGAAACTAGTTTTCATAGTATTTGTTGGATAATATTAATAGAACCACAACATAACTTTTTCAACAGAATTGCTTTCCTCAAAGGAATAGATAAACAAGGGAGCTAATTGTTGTTTTTTAGCTATGGAAAATGAATAACATATAAAATGAGACCCTTCTCCCTTTTTTCATGAAATAAGGGTTTTTTGTCGAAATTGCAAAACTAAGACTTTTCTCTCTTCTTCCAAGAATTTATTTGCTAGAGGAGGGGAATAGAAAAATTAATGAGGAAGAGGAGGAGATTTTCCTTGCTTGGTGAGACAACATTCTGTTCATTTTCAATAGAAATAAAGATTTTAATACAAACAATCAAAATGTTAGATATGTAGCCAATGTAGGATTTCATGGTTCTTGGTAGATGTTATGAATTGAGCTCAAAATATAATTTTTATATGAAAAAATTTTAATTACCGAACCACATGGAAACTTTACGATCAACCTAAATGTGTGTAAAACATTTGAAAAATAAGTGTTTATAATTAACAGGAAAAGAATCACTTTGATTTGATGATTGTGCTTCTAACTAAAATACTAGACATCTCATCCTATCACTCAAGTTATTGGCCCTTCACTTAAGGTTATCATCATCAAATTAGAGTAAAAATTATGTCATGTATAGATAACAATGGGCATTTTGTGCTCAAACTTTCAAATATTCCAATAGGTTTGCTAAACATACTTACGGTCCAATGGATCGGACTTGGTTAGTTCTCTCCCTCTCTCTCTTTTTATTTAATTTATTTTTTCAGTTATAGTTTTTAGAAGCTCAAATACTATAATCGAAAATCTTTTTAAAGTGATATAAAACAGATAATACACATTTTATCATGCTTTAGCATTTTTAACATATTTTAGCATACTTTGTTGAAGAATTTGTATCGTTTATTAAAAAAAAAAAAGTTTTAAATTATAGAATTTCAATTTAGTTCTGGTCAGATTTGTCACTGGATTTTTCCGTTTTTGAATGAATCTTACCCTTTGTTCAAAAAAAAAAAAAAAATTTGTCATAGGAAGTTGAGAGCACCCCCTTCAAAGTCATTCTGATTTTGCTACTATACTCATCTGCATCCAACATTCCCTTCTTGGTCTTATTAACAGAAGCCTCCCTCTTAGAATGATTATTTGCAAGTCCAGAGGTTATCAAGTTCTTAAGAAAGCCCCCTGCTGATTGGCGTCTTTGTACCCACTACGCTGCAAATTGCCATTTGATTAGCCACCTGCAATGCCATCCTACTATCCTCTGCTGCTGGTCTGATGAAAACCTTAGCCATTTTCTCCCTGTCTTTTCCACTCGGAGTAGTAGGTTTTGCGCAACTGGAATTCTTGCCAGCTCTGTCCCTCTCATTCCGGGTTGAGTTGCCCAGTCTGGGGTCGTCTTTATGGACTCTGCTCTTAGTTGTTTTGCTTGGTTAGGCTTGTATTGTGGGCTTTGGTTGTCCATATTTTTTTTGTTGCTAGTATGGACAGGTTTTGTCCTATCCCTGCTTGACCCGGGCTTTGGGTCTTTTATTGTTTTCTTTGGGGCACTTGCCTCCTTCTTTTGAATGAATACTAACTTCTTATTCAAAAAAGAAAAAAAAAAATTGTCACTCTAGTTTTTGCATTCCAGCATCTAAAAAGGGAAAAAAATTCAAAAGTTTTCTGTACTTATTTTTTATATTTATACTCTATCTATATATAAATGTATCCACTAAATAAAACTTGATCGTTGCTCATTGAATAATTATGATTTACTTCTATGTTGATAATTAGAAAAGACAAATTTCGTCTAAAGAATAACTAAAAGATAGGAAAAGAGATTCTTAGATGGGAATCGTTGAGTTAGAAGGACTTGATTTCACTTTATCATATTATTATCTAAAAATAGGAAAAAGTCATGCAAAAATCGGTTAGAAATGGAAAATAACTTTTTTTTATGATTTTAAAAGATATGACCAAGATTCTTTATATTAGTATTTAAAAATAGAAAATTCTGTATAAAAATTTGTGTATTAAAGAAAACTATTCTCTATAAAATTTTGACCAGTGTTCCTTGCACGGAGCACCTGCTTTCTATTGCTTTACTCCAAATGACTATGGTCTAAGCCGAGACCATATTTTTATCAGGCTAAATGGGCCAAAGCTTGTGCAGCTCATGGGCCAAAAAGTTCCATTCCATTCCACAGAATGTTTTGAACTTGTTGGGCCATTCAGTGCAGAAGTTGGGCCTCTAACTACATCTTCTATTGGATCCATTTTGCTAGTGATCCAGAGTAGCTCTTAGCCCACAGGCTTAAATTTTTTTTCCCAAGCAGAATTTTTCTCCTCACCTGTTATTATCCCACAAATTGTACCTGTGCCTAATTTGAAGAGTGGTTTATTCAAGCTAATTTTTAGTACTCCCTCTTATACAAGCATATATTTTTCGAACCAACTCATCCTTGTGAACCGAAGCCAGCCCCCACAGGTATGCAAATGTAATTTCACCATGATAGAATGGTTAAAAAATTAGAGATCGATAAATTCATGGATCTTGAAGACTTGAACATTACAGCCCAAAGCATAGTAGATGGTAGTCGTCATCACTGTTATGTATTGCAGTTTGATCTACGATGCCGATATGCGGCATGACTGCAGGAAGGACATACTATTCATATGCAGAGGATATAGAATTTACACATAAAAATGAAGTATCAAACAGGTAGCAGAGGAACTCGTTGTATAATTGAAGTGTCCAGATAGCAAAGAATAGGATGGGCCTTACCTGTTGTGTTTGGGGGAGACACTTCTGAAGATGACTCGAGTTTGCCGAGGATCCAAGTTTAAATCGACCCAGTTAGCCCATGTAGTTAGTCCCTTCTCGTAAGCAACCATTGGGTTCAAGTCTGTGAATAATCTATTCCCTTCCATGTAAAAATCCCACCTGCAATGCAACAATTCTTAGTAGATTGTGATAAAAAATGGTATTTAAAAATAGATTTTGTGTATATGAGAGTCATTCGGAGGTCGACGGATAAATGTCTAAGATGATGCTGATGATAATGGGCTTTTATCACTTACGAGCTCCATTCACCAGAGTGTGTCCACCAGTGAGCTGAATCAAACACTAGAATATCAACTCCTCTCCAGTACTTGGCATTGTCTTCAATGGAGTCGAGTTCTAGAATTCTTTTGTTGTGAGATCCCATCTTCAGTTCCACCAGGAATGGAGCCCAGCAGAATTCTATGGATGTCTCAAAGTCCTGCATCCATTACTCCCAGTCAAGAACATAGCAAACAGTGGATGTCTCAAAGTTTGGATTAGTTCAATGTAGGGTTGTATGAGGGAAGCAACTGGGTTGGGCCAAACCCCAGCCACCTAACTGAACCCAAACAGAACTATGGCTGGGGTGGGTCACTGGTTGATGGGCCTAAACTTCCCAATCCAAACTGAATAAATTGGGCTTGGATTGGCCCTCAGGCCTCAACCATAGGCAACTCAGTCAGATCTAAGTTAACTCAACTGTGATCGGGTTGTATTGAAAGAGAGAGCACTACGGGTTCTGGCGGGTTTCAGTTCGGTCCAGGTTGATCCATCTACAATTCAGGTTGGCCTTAGTTAGGCTCAAAATCAACTCAAGTTGCATTCCTATTCCTGATAGGGGTGAAACATGGGCTGGGTTTTAACCCGACTCGTTTGACCCGTCCTGAGAAATCAGTGGGTTGGGTTATGTATTTGTAAATTTATGGTCAGATCTGGTTTGAAAAAAAAACCCAGATGAAATTTGGATCGGGTTGGGTTCAGAAATTTAAATTAACCTCAACCCAACCCCCCAAATTTGGGCTAAAACTGGGTCGGGCCAGCAAGTCAAGTCGGGTTGAGTTAAACAGTTCGAACCAGCAACTCTGGCCGGGTCAGATCCGGCTCAATAATTTTGATATGAGTTCAGTTGGGCTTATTAAAATCCCGCCAAGTGATCCGAGTTTCAGCTCTACTATTCCGACATTAGTGGACTACTGTGCCAAGAATCACATCACTGGAGTGATCCTAACCATCTAATCACTGGTCCTCTCTGGTTCTGCTGTCTATTTTGCATGCCGGCATCGATCAACCTCATGATCTCATGATTTTTAGATGCATAAAGAATGCAAATTTTTCCATCAAATCAAATGAACAGTACAGGTTGGTTATTTGACAATATTGGCTGAAAATTTGGACCATTCAGTTTATGGGCCACTTAAAATGGATGGCTAGGGTTATTGGTAAAATCAAAATGGTTGGATATGTGCGCACAAATAAGCATCTTACCAAGGCATGGAAAGCCATGGATGAAGCATTGTACGAGACATACTTCTTCTCAGGTGGAATGACAGCATCCATCAGACAAACAAGTGACTCCCACTGGCTTCTCATTATGGAATCTCCCACCAGCATCATCCTCTTCTTTCTCATCCTCCCCAGAAAATTCAATGCATTGAACCTGAAGTTGATAGAAATCATAAAACTATATTCTGTATTTATAGCTTCTAGTCGATCTTAGAACTATTCCAATCAAACTTAAACTCTAATTCTAAAGGAAATAGATCTCAATTCTCAATTAGAGATTAACCCAAACTAAGAATCATAATTCAATATAAACTCTAATATATTCTAAGATAAGTAACTCACAAAAAATTAAAGAATAAAAGAGAGAAAAAACCCCACAAATTTGCACAAATTATATGAATTTTTTTTGCCCCATTACTTGAGATGATGATATTACTATAGCAGAATGGAAGATTGACTACCTTGTATTCCTTGTTTATTTTTGTGTTCTTTCATCTTTTTCTCTGTTTATTAGTGTAGTATGATCTTCTCTATTTAGTTATGGTCTGTATAACTCTCTTATACAAATCATAGGCCCTGTGTATATTTCTAACCTTAGATTAATGAATTTCATATTTGTCTCTGCTAAACAAAATTACATTTTTAAGGGCTTTCACGACGTGGGCGAGTCAAGTGACTCAGTTGTTAACCAGGTCGAATTACAAAAATCGAGCAAGTGTCAAAAGGTAATTCGGCCCGATTCTGCTCAATCCCATCTTCCAATTCACTTCTGTAAAGGTGCCGAGTTGACTCGACCAAGTGTTGATGAACTAACCCTGCATTGGCAAATATGGCTCTTTGGAACAGAATTTTACCTTGGGATGTTGCAGCCATTTGGTTTCCACCTCCATTTCTCATAATCGGAGTCCGGCCGACCGTTCCTCTGGCAATTCACCTTGGCACTCAAATATGGGCAATTTGCATCATACAGAGGATATGACTGATCGTAAACCCACTTTCCGACCGACAAGTCGCATTCTCTCTGGGGAGTCTGTCGACTTTGAACCACATCTACATCATCTTCGTCCTCTTCAAGCCATTCAAAGTCATCTAAATCAAAGTTGGGTAGTGCAGATCCACCACAGAAGCAGCTCTGATAGACAATGTAGACGATTAAATGGAAGAAGAGGAGGACCCTAAATGAGTGAGCTGCTTGTTTAGCCATTGAAGCTACAAGAGGTTTCTAGGAAGATCAAGAAGCTTTAAAAAGGAACAGAGGATTCACTGAATGAATGTCTTTTGAGCTTAAATTGCGGCGAAATGGATCATGGACCATTTCCTTTTTGGTCATGCCAATGCCAATGTCATGATGTTCATGCATTTGATATGTCGTGTTTCCTTTTTTTGATTATGTTCGCCACTGAGAAAGATGTGTCTACTTGAAAAAAGTAAAGGGAGAAGGGGAGAAGGGTGGGTTATTTAATGGCTTCTTCAGTGTATACAATGAATGTTATGACATTTGATATATTTGGATCATGCATACATATCTTTTCACCTAGTGAAAATTTGGATTTATCCCGATTATATATATATATATATATAATTAAAATGTCTAGGTTTTTTAAAGCACTCAACTAATTCTTAGAAAATCTAACAGCCTCACTATCTACACACCGGGTAATTTTATAAGGAGAGACATTTTTGGAGTGGAGTAGGAATCAAACTCACTTCTTAAAATGGATTCGTGACCATCACTCCCATTCCTTTGGATCCTTGTAAGCCTTGTTACAAATATCGGCGGTATTTTCAAATTTACTGCATTTTTGTCGGCAAAATACTATTACGGCGTTAAAAACGCGTTTTTATCGCCACGGCGATAAATTTCCGGTAAATTCCCGATAAAATCGCGTTAAAAATGCGATAAACGTTAATAACGCGATAATATCCCGGTAAATTTCCGGTAAATTCCCGATAAATTCCCAGTAATTTCCCTATGCCATTTTTATTTCATTAATTTTTTAATTTATTCTATTTTTTTATTTTTTAAATATTATAATTTCCGCGAGATTTTTCCGTTAAATTTCCCATAAAAATCTGAGAATTTAAAAGTATCCCATTATTACCAATTGCCGTTAATATCCCGAGAACGGTATTTATCACAATGTGCTAATATGGTTATTCTTTTGTCATCAGACAGATTTTGATATCCGATATTTTGAATTTAATAGATTGATTGTTGTCATATTGATAAGATGGAGATTCTATCTAAATATTTAGATTTAAAAAGATAAAAGATTGACTTATATAAAATACCACCATTAAAATTTCCTTTTTTTTTTAATATACTATCAAATGTGTGAATAAAAAATTCTGAGTTTTTAAAAGTTTGAAAATTCTAATACTTAAAAAGTCACTTAGTGGAAACACACTAATTCACCTAGACACCTTTTAAAAAAAAAGCACTTCCAATGAACTTTTGTGTTATTTATTCTTGCCCCAATGCAAACTTGCCCGGTTGTGTGAGTTGATAATCAAATGCATTAGTAGTTTTTGCCTGATTTCATCACTGCCAATAGTTTTAAGGGTGATGAATTTACACTTACCAACTGATCATATGGGCTAAATGATTGGTGGTCAACCACATTAAAATAGATTAGCTGTCCCTATGGGTTAGTCTAAATTTATCCCCTTTTACATGTTTTATCCTAATTCACATCTTATCATTTATCATTAAATAAATTGACATGAACTTAATTTATTTTTAAATAAGATGAAGATGTCAATTGAAGAGTAATTAATTGCTTGGTGGTATTAACTCAAGGGTAGAAGTGATGGTCAAAAACTCACCTCATGAAGTAAGAGTCTTGAGTTTGATTCCCAATCTATCCTAAAGGGCCACTCCCTGTAAAATTATTTGGTGTGTATGTGTAGGGAGGCCTACACATGCTATGAGGATTAACCGAGTGTTCTAAGAGATCTGAACACCTTGATCATAAAAAAAAAATGTTGGGTGATCAAATGTTAACCCTGTATTGACACTTAGGTTGTGTATAGATCAGGGGTACAAATATCAGCCGATATATATCGTTATCGGCTGATATTCACAATATCGGCTGAAATATCGGCCGTATCATATCGGCCAATATCGATTGGAGAGAGAAAAATATTGGCCGATAACGATTTTTTAACCCCTGGTCTAGATCAGCTCAGACAAGATGACCCCCAATAAAAGGAAAACTTTTAAGGATTTTGATATAGAGATTTTTCTTAAGGAGACACATTATCAAACATGGACTTTGCCTCATGCACTTGAGTGGTATTTGTTAGGGGAATTTTCACCATTTAAAGCGAGTATATCTTTAAAGGACCATTTAATATTTAGATATTGATATTAAAAGATGAGTTATATTCACTATGAAAACTTTTCACCCGGGCAACATTGTCCACAAGCGACGTCGGCCAAGATATAAAAACCGCAACACTTTATTCTCACATCCATTTATCTCCATCAATTGTATTGATACTCAATTTGAACACATTCCGAGTTAGATCTTACCGTTGGATGAAAAATATATCCGGTATTGACTCCATATTAATTGTTGACTTTTGATCTTTAAAAATCATGAATTTTTAGGGCTGCAACTTGGGTTGAACGAGTCAGGTTTCTTAAAACCCAACCCGACCCGAATTGATATATATATAGTCCGATTCGATCCAAATTCTCAATCCAAATTCTAACCCGAATCAACCCGAATTCTTACTCGACTCGCATTCTAAACCCATTTTAGTCAATTTTAGTCGGGTTAGGTCGGATTAGCTTATAAAATTCTCAACTTGGCATGATCCGAATTTCATGTGGATTTTTATCTTCTCAATCCGACCCAACCGACTGACCCAAAATTCTTGACCCAGCCCGAGTTGCAGCCCTAGACTTTTTAAATTCAATAAATTTGAGTTTTTACCAAAACATTCATCCTAAAATTACCTTTCATCCGTCACCATACATTTGAATGGCAATATCAATTGCTATAATCAAAGCATAACTTTAGTGTATTTTAAATTTTAAACACTTAATAATTAAAATTTAAGATCTTGATTTGGCGTATGATTACAGACTTAAAGCGAATTGCAGTACTCAAGTATGATGGGTAATGAAGGAGAGAACCGCTGGTTAGTTAAGGGACTAGGATCTTTTCCTGGTAACCCGTCACAGTCATGATAATGAGACCCTTGGGTTAATGATTTAATCCATTTCTTCAAACAGTATTGTAATGATTTGAAAGCTAATTTGCAAAATTTCAATGACATGTAAACAACCAAAATATAAATTAAAATTATCTATAAAATTCAATGTAAATTCAAAGGGGTTGAAGTAATGGCGAAGAATTCGTCTCGAAAAACAGGAGTATTGTATTTGATTCTTGCTTCACTTTAAAAGAGTTATTTATGCATACGGATAGAGAGACTTGTACATTATCTAAAGATTAATCATTTATTTAACAGGTTTGGACATCTTGATCATAAAAAAAATCAATGTAATTGAAATAAACAATTAGAAAACTGACTTTTTATTTAATTTGTGTAAATTCATAGATTTTAAAATTTAATCAATTTAATTGTGAGGATCACTTGGATTAAAATAAAAGTTTTCAATTCAATAAATTGATGTTATAGATACAGGAAAATCAGTTGGCCAACCTACCACATGAAGTAACAATGAGAGACCAACTCAGCTTTTGATTACCCTTTTCCAATTCAAAGTCAAAAGGAGTGCAATCATAAGTAACAGGGCCTCATGGACCAGAGAACTAATGCTATGATTGCTATCTGCTCAAACATTTCTACGACTTTGAGTTGGCATGGGTGTGGACTGCGGAGAAATCATTTTTCCCATTAAATAAAAAAAAAAAAAAAAGCGAGAGTAGAGAAAATAGAAAAACTTGATGGGTATGAATGGGGCAAGGAAATCTCAAATTTCATTTCACCAAGTTTTGATACTTTGAAGGGTACATTTATTTAAATAAAATTTTAAGAAAAATAATTTTTTGAAAAAAATAAATAAGATTTTCAATTTAAATTCTTCCGGTCAATTTTTTTCAAAAACATTCAAAATATTTCCCTATATGGATTCATGAAGAAATACGTTTTGAAAATATCTATAATACACCTTATCATATTTATCCTAAACTAATCTCAAGCACATTAATCATTTCTATATTTGACTCCACTCATTTATTAAATAAGTTGAGACAACCTATCCAAAATTAAATGGGTTGACATAATCCAATTGATCCAGTTAAGTTTATATGGACTGACTCTATCTAGTCTATTTTAAAAAGAGTGACCTATCCAACTTATTTCTAACTTAACCCATTATTCAACAAGTTGACCTAATTGCAATCTTAAGTGTGTTTTGGTCAAGCTAGATTGTCCTAGAGGGGGAAGTGAATAGGACAATTGCAGAATTTTAAATTTTTTTAAAACTTTAGTCAATTAAAATTGGGTCTTTACTAATTAATCCAATTGATTTTTCAAAATATTGAGATTTAAAATAAATAATGAATGTGAAGTGAAATCTTAAGAAACACAATTTCACCAAACAAGTGTGCTAGAAATAAAAGAAATAAATGCAAATACATAAAGTAAGGTGAGGAGGTGAGAAGAGATGGAAAATCATGACATAAGGATTTTTACGTGGTTCGACAACCTTTCCTACATCCACACCTCAAGTACACCACTTGAGGATTCCACTAACTTCTCCTTCGAGGGTCGAAAAGAAACCTATAACCTTGATCTCTTTAACAGGTAAAAATCGAACATATACAATGCTTGATCTTCTTCACAGGTGAAGATCGGACCGATAATCCTTAAGAGAGAAGACACCCTTCTCTCCTAACAAGGGTTACACCAACCCTATAAAAATTACACAATGATAAAAATTAATTTGATTTTTAGAAAAATATCAAGAACGCTTGCCTCTTGATGCTCTAAGTGGCTTTGGCACGTTCTTGAAAATCCTCCCCTTTTCTTGGCTTCTTTGATGAAGTATAGATGCTCCAATGATGCCCAAGCAAGATATAGGAGAAGAGATTTTGGGATGGTAAAAGGTTTACCTATAAATACAATATATCCCTAAAGGTTCTCTCAAATAGACACCCAAAAGTGAGCCTAAGATGCTCAAGATTTGCCTATTATAACTTTGAGTGTGAGTGAGATTGAATTCAAGAACTTTGTGTTAGACGAGCTAGCCCGATGTCTAGAATAGTCCTAGAGGGGGGTGAATAGGACTATGGAGGAATTTTAAATTTCTTTAAAATGTGAGTCAATTAATTAATTGGTCTTAATTAATTAATCCAATTTATCCCCAAATTGTGTGATTACGATACAAGATAAAACACAAACACAATAATAAGAGGAGATGAGAAAAGATGAAATATCTTGACACGAAGATTTTTACGTGGTTCGGCAACCTTGCCTACATCCACGCCTCAAGTACACCGCTTGAGGATTCCATTAACTTTCTCCTTCATGGGTGGAGAACAAACCTATTACAACCCTTGATCTCCTTCACGGGTGGAGATCGAACCTTTACAACACTTGATCTTATTCACGGGTGAAGATTTGACCGATGACACACAAGAGAACACCTCTCTTGAGATTTCACATGGGTTACACCAACCCTTTACAATTTTCTCAATAAATAATGGAAAGAATAATTTTTGAGAAATACCAAGAACACTAGCCTCGAGTTGCTTGAAGTAACTTCGGCGTGCTCTTGAATGTCCTTCTCCTTGCTATGTTCCTTGATGATGAGTAGATGCTCCGTTGAATATCAAACCAAAGATTAGGAGAAGAGGTTTAGGGAAGATAAATGGTTTTCCTATGAGAACAATCTATCCCTGAAGGTTCTCTTAAATACACACCCAAGAGTGAGCTTAAGATGCTCAAGATTTGCCTATGAGAGCTTTGAGTGTGTGAGATATTGAGTTCAAGAACTTTGGTAGTCTAACTATAAAGTTTTAGTGCTCTTGAAATGATTGAGAGTTTTGGAGAATATTAGAGAGGGTTTTGCTCATCAAGAATCAATCTTTGGAAAGCCCTAAACTCATACATTTAAACCCCTCTTGAAGATATGGCCGTTGGAAGTCGAAATCACAATAATAGAGCCGTTAAAAACTTCCCGTTACGATTTCGGTCGACTGAACTGAAGATTCAGTCGACTGAAATGCCCAGAAATGACCGTTAAAACATCTGGGCATAATTCAGCAGACTGAAATAAATATTCAGTCGACTGAAACATTTTCAGTCGACTTAAATATAAATTCAGTCGACTGAAACTCGTCTGAGGCTGAAAAGACGAATCTGCAACACATTCAGTCGACTGAAACATGAATTCAGCCGACTGAATCTCGGCAGTTTTATACACCTCCACTAAAACGACCATAACTTGGGTTTCCGAACCCAGTTTTGGGAGTTCTTGGGCTCGTTGGAAAGCTCATTGAGATATCTATCTACTCACCAAATTTGGTTCAATTTGAGGTCCATTTGATACCTCAAATAGTCTCTCAAAGTGAGGGAATATGACAAAACTATTTTGATCTGTTTTGCACCCTTTTATTGAAATGCTCATAACTTGAGCTATATATTTCCAAATTGGGTGTTCTTAGACTTTTTTAAAAGCTCTTTTAGTACTCCATCAAATAATTAAGATTTTACTAATACTTGAGAACATTTGATGGAAGAAAAATCTTGTCCAAAATAGAGCAAAATTCACCTAACCTAAGAAATCCAAATTAGCCCAACCAAATTCTAAGTTATAGATTCTAAGGTTTGTCCCAATGGTAATTATAGGTCTTGTAATTCATTCCTAAGGTCCAAATACCTGTGTTGGTTGACATTCATGAAGTTCTTCCGATTTCGGTGCAATACCTTCCAAATGACGTGTCTTCTGGAGCTTCAAACTTGATTTGAATATATAGGTCTTCCAAAGGCACGGTTTTGACACCCGAACAAGGTCACGACAAGTCACACAAATTGACAACACATGATTCAGTCGGACACAGTCACGGAATTGGCAACTCAGTCTGACTCAGGGGAGGCAGATTTAACTTTTAAGCCAACACTTTGGTAATCTAATTATGGAGTTTTAGTGTTCTTGAAATGATTGGGAGTCTTGGAGAATGTTAGAGAGGGTTTCGCTCATCAAGAATCAACCTTTTGAGTGCCCTAAGGTCATACATTTAAAGTCATCTTGAAGATATAGCCGTTGGAAGTCAAAATCACACGAATAGAGCTGTTAAAAACTATCCGTTGCGTTTTCAGTTAGTCGACTGAATTGGAAGATTCAGTCGACTGAAAACGTAACAGATAGTTTTTAACGGCTCTTAGTCGACTGAAAAAGTAACAGATAGTTTTTAACGGCTCTCAGTCGACTGAAAACTCCTGAGAAGTCAGCTGCAACAAGTGGGACGAAATCCGTCGACTGAATTCCAAGATTCAGCCTATTGAATCTCATCGAAGACTGAAAAATCCATTCAACAGACTTTCAGTCAACTAAATTGTAAGATTCAGCCGACTGAAAACTTGACAGTTTTGTACACCTCCACTAAAATGATCATAACTCGAGTTCTCGAACTCGGTTTTGGGTGTTCTTTGGCTCGTTGGAAAACTAACTGAGAGATTTATCTACTCACATGGTCCAATTTGAAGTACTTTGATACCTCAAATATTCTCTCCAAGTGAGGATATATGACAAAATTGTTTTGCTCTATTTTGCACTCTTTCATTGAAATACTCATAATTTCAGTTATACATATCAAAATTGGGTGTTCTTGGACTCTTTGAAAAGATCTTTGAGTGATCTATAAAATAATAGAGCTTTTCAAATACTTGAGCACATTTGATAGGAAAAAAATCATATCCAAAACAGAGCAAAATATAACTATCCTAAGAAATCTAATTTTGTTCTTACAAGTTCTAAGTTGTGGATTCTAAGGTTTGTCCCAATGGTAATTTTAGGTTTTCTAAGTCAGTCATAAGGTCCAAATACCTATGTTGGTTGGAATTCATGAAGTTCTTCCGATTTCGGTGTGATGGCTTCCAAATGACGTGTCTTCTGGAGTTTTAAACTTGATTTGACTATGTAGGTCTTCTAGAGTCGCGATCTTGGACACTTAGATGGTCAAGACTCAGTCAAAGGAATTGACAACTCAGTACTCAGTCAAACACAGTCACGGAATTGACAACACAATCTGACACAGGGAGGCAGATTTAACTTTTAGGCCAACAACCTCCCCCTTTGTCAATTTCGTGACAAAACCTAGAGAATATTCTATACAACCCCAAATACATATTGCAAACTATGACTAATTCAATTACATGCCATGTATAAAAATTCAATATTACAATAATCTTAATACACATGGACACAACTGCATTATGGTCTGAAGGCTCATGGCGGCTCCAGCTCTCCCCTTAGAATATGCATGTGATATTCCTGTAAGTACAACATAAATGACATATTCTGGTGGAAAGTAACCTCTCCAATGGTTAGTGACAATAAACAATATGTGTTTAATTTTAAAATATGTCTTAAAATCACAATTACTCCCCCTGTCTTTGATACCGATATTGAATTTTTATTTCTCCCCAAATCTTCATGTATTGACCCCTTTAAAAGTTTTCTTTCATGAAAACATTTATGTCTCCGGTATATCAATATTTCTCCCCATTTTTGTCAAAAATTGACAAAGGGTCATTTCAAGTACTTTCATGGTACACAAGTTGTGGAAGGTCATTTAAAGAAGTATAAATTCCCCAAGTTATCATAAACTTTGTCATGTAAGTTTCATATTTACTCCCCCTTAATATTGGAGTATGACAAAGGTTTAGATGTACATGTCATAGCATCCCATCATTCATCTAGACAAATATAACTATATAAGGGCAAATATAATGAGTGATACTAAGACAATGCCATATTCCCAAATGGTATGTGATATGACTATAAGCATTAGGAATAGGGGAGTAAGGAGAGAGAGGGAAAGCCAATGGTATTTTCAAGATCATTCCAAGTGATACCATACATGGATAGAGATTTAACTTTTAAGTCCTATTAGTCATACCACTATAATCAACCATATCACTTTAATGGTCTTACACAATTCTCTTAATGTTCTATGGTTATGAACTGAGGCCAAAATTGTCATTTGTGGACTTAAAACAGATTTTTAATGTATTCAGTGGTTTAAATCTGAGGCCAAATTTGCATTATCATTAATTCAATCATTTATTGTTTAACGAGTAATTCCAATAAATGAGGCTAATAATGCACAAATCTCCCCAAACATCCCAATTGATGTTCAAGATATGACATATAGCTTGTTAAACAGTTTTAAGAACATCAAGTGAGGATGAGATATTACTATAAACTTTAAGGATATGGAGAAGAGATAGGGTGAAAGAGAAGAGGGCAATGACGATTTCAAGACAATTTCAAATGATACTACATTGTTATACAGATTTAACTTTGAGGACAGATGTATTTGATACCAATTGAAACACAATGATACATATTGCCAAAATGAAAATGAAATTACTATATATCATATTAGGAGAAACCCATAGCACAAGTGAACATAAATGATAAACCATTTATCAAAGTGCATATGTACACAAGTGAGGAAAGCCATCCATGCATTCATAAATAAAATAAAGATACACCAAACATTCCATCATTCATGAAGGCATATGACAAGCCTACCAATATTCCTTTTTACATGAAAGCATCAAAGGAATTGACCATATAAAAGCATAGATATTCATGAAGGATGCAAACTACTTATGAATGTTAAATCATCTACCATTCAAGCATGATTCATAAGCATCCATCATATTTAAACAAAAAAGGATGTGTAACTATTAAAGAACTAGAGTTTAAGATAAAGTAGATGAAGTTGGAATTTCTAAGGACCTATAAAGAGTGTGACTAAATTTGAGGTCCTAGAGCTCTCCAAACAAAATCATCAAGTCAATGTGACTTAGCCAAGGATCTATGTCAAAGAATTGATTCATTTGCTTCCCTTTTTTTATCAATTTTCTTTTCCTCATCCATTTTCATTTTTCATGAACACGTATAATAAAACTTTTAGTACATAGTTCATTGAAGCATGAAGTGCAAACCATTTAATCATGATATAAGATATTCAAATTTTAATCTATCATGATTGGTTCATACTATGAACAAAAATAGTTTCATTTGAAAGATTAGAGTTCTCAAATGATTTCTCAACTATTAGCTCTTCAACCAAGGATGTGCGTTGTTCATGAGATAATAGAGTCATTCAGCTAGGAGAGAAGCTGAAAAATAAGTCATGCACAAGATATGGAGCATTTAGTCGGGAGAAAATCATGAACAAGTAGAGCTCTCAATTAGAGTATGCGCAATGAATGGTCATTAAAAAGTGATTGCACAATACTCAATTTTATTACATCAAGCATTGAGAGCATATGTTAGCATCAAGATGGAGGATGTAGGTTCCATGACATTTTCAACTATGCTCTCCCTTATATATGTCTCATTTTCAACACTTGGAACAACAAAACAGAGTTGCCACCATTTATCTATTATTTCCCATGGTCATTCCCACCAAATGTTAGAATGAATACCATAATTATATAATGGTTTGATAAAGAATAGCCAGCAAATCATATATATTATCTTTATGAAGAGGCTGACATGTATTCGTCCTTTAAAAGATATTCATACATTTAATTCAAAGGATAAGGATCTTGAATGACTTGTGTTCAGCATATAAGTAATTGACATTTGGGGCAATGTACATATCATGAATTGTAGGTAACCTGAAAACTTTCTAAGACGTCACATTATATACATATGTAATCCTTACATAACTGTGTGACATGTTTGAAGTTATAATCATGACATTCAAGGTTATCAGGTTTTAGAGTAGTTTGAGGCAGCCTTGTGATTTAACCATACTCGATCTCCTTTTTTTTAGAAAGTATTATTAGTTGAGTGAGCGAAAGAGAATGTTTCTTGTTCATCTTTCATCTCTTGTAGTGATGGAATAGATATATGTTTCAAGGTATGCTCAAGGTGATTGAATCATTTGATCATGGGGACTCAGCTAGTAATTCTAGAGACCGAAGAAATATGTAACTAAGATAGATTTGGGGTCTTAGAGCCCAAGGAATCATGCATTCAATACATTTTACTAAAAGCATACAAGTTAAGCATGATTCAATCATATAGGATTGCAAGATAAATATATATAGTTTTCATTCAATCAAGCAATATCCACGTTTTCAATCAAAGACTATCATGGCATCATTCACAATAAAAAGTTTTAATTTAAGGCATGGAGAAGAAGATAGTGAGTGAAGGTACAACTTTAAGTCTATGTCACTATCGAGTAGCTTGATTGAAACAAACATTTCTTAAACAATTCTTTTGGACCCTTGATAAGTTCAAGTCCTCAAATTTGTGACTCTATGAGCATGAAAATTATTATAGCCAGGAAAAATATGATCAATGCATTAAATCAAATGTATCGTGTCGTAGCATATGAGCTACTTAAACTTGCCTACATATATGATGATCTAATTTATCACATGATAGGCAAAGTTTATTGCATAGATCCAATATTTTATTATAAAGCACAAGCTATGACCATTGAAGAACACGAGGTTCATTCACAAAAATCATCAACAAGATATAAGCATTTAGAGCATGAATGATTAAGGCAAACATAAGGCATACCAAACATGACAAATTTTAATTCTACTAGATAAATTTAGCAACATTGAATCTGACTCAAGTGTAGAAGAAATCTGAAGATCTAACCCACACCCCTAACCTTGGATACCCATTGGGTGGTAGATGAAGGTCTACAGGGTCCACTAGTATCAATAAATGAACATTTGATTTTCTCTTTTTAGTATTCTTATTTGTTTGACAGAATTTTGTGAATTCATTTAAAGCTTCAATTAATTTATGAGTTAAGGCATAATTTAGATTTTCATTTAAGTTGTTATGCCTTTATTCTTGATTTTGAAATTTTGGTGGATAACTCTTTTGATTTTTGTTTAAAAAAAATTCTTATCTTTGGATTGGCACTTTTTTATTCTTCATTGTGAGCCTTTTGCCTTTGATATTTCATTTTTGTTTGATTTGCATTTTGATATTGATTTTCTCTTCTTGATTTGCATTCAAACATTAGATGCCCGTTTTACCACAATGAAAACATTTTATGATTTTGATTTGAGGAGTTGAGAAGACTTCATCTTTACAAAAATAGCTTGTTTGACGGGTTCTTTAACATTTTTCTTGTTATAACCAAGACCCGTCTTATCTCCAAAGGGTTTACTTAATTTCAAGAGTTTTTCAAGTTTATCTTCTCCTTCAGTGAACTTCAATTCATTTTTTTTGTTATATCATTTTAAATCATTTACTTCTTTTATGAGCTTTTGATTTTCAACACTTAGAATTGATTGAACTTGTGGAGTATGGACTTTAGCTCTTTGAGTTCATTTTTAATTTTAGCACGTTCTTCTTCTTCACCACTTAGCACAATTTTCAAATTTTTGTAGTCTTCTTTTAATAATTGAAGTTCATACTTTCGTTTTCTTGCTTCATGTCCAAAATTAGCTTTTTCTTCAATTTTCATTTTTAAGCACTCTTCAAGTTTTACGTTATCTTTTTGTGTGGCTTTAGAATTTTTTTGAATTTTATCTCCTTTAAATTTTAATGCCTCTTCTTTAGTTATTCTAATTCTTTTAAGATTTTCTCATTTGTTAACTTTTCATAACTTAGCTCATTAGAAAGTTTAGTGTTTTCATTCATTGCTTTAGTAAATCTTTTAGTTAACTTCTCAAATTCAAGACATAGATCTTTATAGTCTTCTTGAAGAATATCATATTCTTGGTCTTCTTCTAAGTTTTCATGTTTAGGTTCTTCAATTATAGTATTGACATTATTATGTTCAAGAGGTTGGATGGGTCCGAGATAATACATTTTTCAATGGTTTCATCCTTCTTAGGTTTTTTATGGGTTTCTTCTAAAATGTCCCATGCCTCTTTTGCGGTTTCACATGATATGATGTTTTCCAAAATGTTTGATGAAACGGCACAAAATATGGCATCAAGGGCTTTCGCATTGGCCAAGTGCATACTATTTTCAACATCACTCCAAGTGAAGTAACTTTTGATTGGTTGAGTCCAACCACATTTAATCATTTCCCAAAGAGCTCCATCTACTTTGATTAAACATACTTTCATTTTAGCTATTCAAGGAACATAATTGGAGTCATCAAAGATTGGAGGACTCATCACGGCTAAGCTATCTCCTAGAGACATTTTACTAGCTCAAGGATCGACTCTTAGACAGTTAAGTCGAGTACAAGAGACCTCGCTCTAATACCAATTTTTGGTCAAGCTAGATTGTACTAGAGGTGGGGTACATAGGACAATTGCGGAATTTTAAATTTCTTTAAAACTTTGGTCAATTAAAATTGGGTATTTACTAATTAATCCAATTGATCTTCCAAAATATTGAGATTTAAAATAAATAATGTTTGTGAAGTGAAATCTCAACAAACACAATTTCACCACACAAGTGTGCTAGAAATATAAGAAATAAATACAAATGCATAAAGTAAGGTGAGGAGGTGAGAAAAAATGGGAAATCTTGACAAAATGATTTTTACGTCGTTAAGCAACATTGCCTACATCCACGCATCAAGAACACCACTTGAGTATTCCACTAACTTCTCCTTTGAGGGTGGAGAAGAAACTATTACAACCTTGATCTCTTTCACGGGTAGAGATCGAACCTATAAAACGCTTGATCATCTTCATGGGTGAAGATCAGACCGATAACGCTCAAGAGAGAAGACACTCTTCTCTCCTTATAAGGGTTACACCAACCCTATAAAAATTACACAATGATAGAAAGAATTTGATTTTTAAAAAAATACCTAGAACGCTTGTATCTTGATGCTCTAAGTGGCTTTGGCACGTTCTTGAAGATCCTCTCTTTTTCTTGGCTTCTTTGATGAAGTGTAGATGCTCCAATGATGCCCAACCAAGATGTAGGAGAAGAGATTTAGGGATAGTAGAAGCTTTACCTATAAATACAATAATATCCCTAAAGGTTCTCTCAAAATACACACCCAAGAGTCAGCTAAAGATGCTCAAGATTTGCCTATGAGAACTTTGAGTATAAGTGAGATTGAATTCAAGAACTTTGGTAATCTAACTATGGAGTTTTAGTACTCTTGAAATGATTAAGTGTCTTGGAGAATGTTAGATATGGTTTTGCTCATCAAGAATCAACCTTTGGAATGCCCTAAGGTCATACATTTAAAGTCATCTTGAAGATATGACCATTGGAAGTTGAAATCACAATAATAGAGCCGTTAAAAATTATCTGTTACGTTTTCAATCGACTGACTTGTAAGATTCAGTCGACTAAAAACTCTTGAGAAGTCAGCTGCAACAAGTGGGAAGAATTTAGTCGACTGAATCTCATCGAATGATGAAAAATCCATTCAGCAGACACTTCAGTCAACTGAATTGTATGATTCTGAAGACTAAAAACTTCACAGTTTTATACACCTCCACTAAAATGACCATAACTCGAGTTCCCAAACTCAATTTTGGGTGTTCTTGGGTTCGTTTGAAAGATAATTGAGAGATATATTTACTCACAAAATTTGGTCCAATTTGATGTCCCTTTTATACCTCAAATAAGCTCTCCAAGTGAGGGTATATGACAAAACTGTTTTGCTCTATTTTGCACCCTTTAAATGAAATGCTCATAACATGAGCTATATATATCATAATTGGGTATTCTTCGACTTTTTGAAAATATCTTTGAGTGATATATAAAATAATAGACGTTTAACAAATACTTGAGCACATTTGATAGGAGAAAAAGCTTGTCCAAAACAAAGCAAAATATAAATATCCTACGAAATCTAATTTTGTTCTTACAAATTCTAAGTTGTGGATTCTAAGGTTTGTCCCAATGGTAATTATAAATTTTCTAAGTCACTCCTAAGGTCCAAATACCTATGTTGGTTGGCATTCATGAAGTTCTTCCAATTTCGGTGCGATACCTTCCAAATGACTTGTCTTCTGAAGTTTCAAACTTGATTTGACTATTTGGGTCTTCTAGAGGCGCAGTCTTGGACACTTAGATGGTCCCACAATTTAGTTAATGGAATTGACAACTCAGTAATCAGTCGGACATAGTCACGGAATTGACACCACAGTCTGACTCAGGGAGGCAGATTTAACTTTTAGGACAACAGTATGTTTATACGAACTTAATATATTTATCAAATAATTAACCCTAGTTGACTTGTTCAAAACTTGATCGAATTATTAAATGATTGACCCCACTCACCCATTTATTAATGTGGCTAATGTAGCTAGTTTACCCACTTATTAAAAAGTATATTCAACGAAATTTTATTGACTCAAACCAAAACGATCTTAAATTCGTTGGTCTAACTACCATCTAACCTAACTTATTTATTTATTGTGTTGGCTTAATTTGAGTACTCATACAAGCTTAAATGGATTAGATCAACTTGACTACTTTATTAAATGGTTGCCTTAGTTTTAAATCTGTCAATCTCAGCCAATTTATTAAACGGATTAACTCAACCAACCCAACTCATTTATATACTAGTATCAGAGATAGGAAATGGAGGTTAAACTCCAATTTGAGGTTGTTGAATCATTAAAGTAGTAGATAGAGAAATTGAGACGGTAAATAAATGGAGGAGAAAATAATAAATATCAAAATTGAGGGGTGTATTGTGTCCATGTGTAACACACAACATAAATGAATAAATGGACATCAGGATAGATGATAAAATTGCTGAAATTGCCTTAGCCTATTATGAGCAATTGGACTGCGACAAGGGTGAGATGAAAAACCACTCTTTTGGAATTATTAGATTGTGCACACACTCAATGATTTAAAATAACGAGTTTTATGGACCTTCCTGATCATCTTAACGATCACCCGATTTTGAGATAATTTCACCCCTTTAACCCACTTTGTAAAATCCTTATTTTTAATTACCTCCAAAGACCAAAATTTGCAGAAAAATACTGTGTCCTATCTGTGTTTTTACCGAAGTTTTCATGCTTTTGGATTTCGATTTTGAGGCCTTAAGCCACCAAATATGAACATCGATGAATGGAAGGTGGATTTCAGGCTTTTGCCATTTTCTTTCTTCTCGATTAAAGCTACTAGTGTTATTCCGTATTTCGGACTCATATGCAGAGTTGAATTTCTTAGGAGTTACCCAAGTTCTCTCTGTATTCAACGAATCTAAACTTTTAGAAAAGAAAAAATATTAAAAAAAAACCTAAGTGGTAAGGGTGGAGGGTCTACCTTTGTAGACCTCTTTGGCGTCCTCATGCATGGAGAGAAAAATAAAAATAATAATAATAAAAGGATAAGCATTGCCGCCTCCCCTCCTTATAAAAGAAGAGGAGCCCCCTCCCTCTCTCTCACATTCGTTCCTCTCTCTCATGCATACTTTCTCTCTAACTTTCTCTCTCCTGCACTTTCTCTCTCTAAGTTCTCTCACTTTACCAAGTGTTTCAGCAGTTATTATACCCAACTTAAATTTAATTAGTTATTTTAATTGTTTTATTAGTTAAATCTTGATTTTGAAATTTATTTTAATAGGTACTATTTAAGTCAATTTTTTGTATACTTCAATTCAATTATGATTACGAGATTTTACTTATTATAAATTTATTCTAGTTGAGTAATATTTTAGTTTGATTTTGGATTATAGTCAAAAGGATAAAAATGTTATTTTTGAAAAAGTGTAGGGGCAAAATGGTAATTTTACCATATTATTTTAAAAATGTTAGAAATAGCTAAAATACTTACTTTAAGTTTGTATATTGTTTTATCTTGTACTAATAAACCTTTTTGTATTTGTCTTCATGATATTCTACTCTTTGTTCTTTCGGTTGTTCTTGTGCACGACTCGGTTTAATTATCTAGAGGCTCAAGCATATGCCTAAACCTTGAGAATTGTGCAAGACACTTATTGTCTTATTTATTGTTGTTATACTTTTATTTGGTGTTGACCCTTTGGGCCGGACATGACTAACTTAACATCGGTTCAGAATCAGTTGCGGTCTTTTCATACTAACAGTGGTTATCACACTCTGAATCTAACATCTAAATTATTCAGAAGTGGGGTCTCTAACTGTTTATGGCTATCACACTCTGAAACTAACATTTTCAACTTATCCAGAAACGGGGGCCTTCTTTACTTTCTACACTTTTTCTATATTCTGTAATTCACTTAAGTTTTAATTCCTTCAAGTATGTATAGTCTTTTGTACGTTCCGTACTTTGTTTTATTTTAAATATGCACACTTTGTTTTCAAAGCGATTTATTTACACATTGCTTATTTCCAACTTCTTTTCAGAAAAATCGCCGTACTTTCGGTGAGGAGATTCTACCATACCCTTTTTCAAGAAAAGCATTGCATACTGCATTAATATCCTAAAATTGAAACAATTAACTCTAAATGCAAGATTGAGACCCATGGACATTAAATAAATAGAGAAGACGTGATCGGGACCAGAATGCGATATTAGACACTAATTACTCATGATGGATTATTTTATCAGTTATTGTATACTGGTGTAAATATATAAATGATGTCTGGGAGCCAAGGCTTGACCGTCTATAACGCAGTATGAGACTCAATTTATGAGCCTAAAGGGTTAATTGGTATTTTAGCTGAGAGAAGACATACTGAATGTCAGTCTCCAATTTATTTTTCTTTTAAAAGTACGCGTTATTTTAACAGGTATCGGTATGTAGGTTATGTAAGAATGATTACTCAATTTTCGGCAAAATGGTCTTTTAACTCTCTCTATTTCAATTATTTAAATTCAAATATTTAATTCTTGTAGATTATCTAACTATGTTCTATAATAGTCTGTGTATACTTTATGTGAAATCATGTGGAACATGATAGGAAATACATGCTAGTTGTGTGAGGAATAAAAAATGTCGAGTGTGGGGCATATCATGTTGGGTCATGGGTAATTTCTTGTGTGATTATGCATATTGACTGTCATGTAGGCATTCTAAAATGACTTGTCCTTAACTCGCTGGGTGAAGCACTAGGTCTGCGAGGACCGTTAGTGTAGAGGGGTTAATCTGGCTTTGTGAAGTATTGGCCAGCCTAGGCCACAATATATATCGGATATGTTGTCTCTGTGAAGCAATGTAATAAATACCTATTATTGGGAATTTAACGGTAAACACGCATTTTTAACGCGAGAAATGGTAAAATCGCGTTAAAGACGCGTTTTTACCGTTAGCGCTATTCTCTTCTCACCCGTTCCCAAATCGCACAGAGACGCACGCCGCACCCGCATGGTGGCGGCACCGACCACACGAGCAAAGTGCAAAATTGATTTAGAAAACCCTCTTTTTAGGGCTTCCTTTCCTTTCCACTTTCAAAAATCGAAACTCCTCTTACAGTCTTATCTCTCCTCGCTCCTCTGATTTCCCCCCCTTTATCCTTTGTACCTCTAACCTCTCACGCTCTCCGCCATTTTCTCTCTCGCCGATGACTGCTCTCTAGATGCTCTCTCGATCCTCTCTCGCCGGCGGCTGCGCTCTCGATCCTCTTTCGCTGCTCTTTCTCTCTCGATCCTCTCTCGCCGGCGGCTACTCTCTTCATCCTCTTTCTCAGTCCGTCGCTCGAGTCGTACAGAGGTAAAATCTCTAACTTTTAGGGTCATGTGAAGGGGATTGATGAGGGCTCTAAAAGCTTCACAATTCACAAATCACAGTACACAGACCCAACTCAAAAGGCACAAAGCTTTTTGCATCTCTCACAGTCTTACATAAAGCTAGTAACCACGCTTCATTTTATACTGTAAAAATGGGATTCATTCTTTAAGCTGAATGATAAAAATATTTAATTTTAATGTGGATGGATCTCTCATAAACCCCAAAAGATGGGTTTATTCCTTATATTACATTTCATTTTATATTGTAAAATTGGGTCTACCGTGATAAAATCCAAACATTGAGATTGTTTGAACCCTTAAATTGAGACATATGCAATTATTATTATTCTTGAAGGAGCCAACTTTGGACTGTCACCAAAGTATTATTATTTAATATTTTATATCTGCTAGTAATTGTTATTTGTCAACATATGTAGTTGAATATTTCAATTTTCTTTCTTTTGCATTCCTATGTGTTACCTTTTTTTTCCTTTGTATAATTTGTAATGTAACCGATGGACCTGTATACTGTGCGGCTTTGAAATCATTTGAATGATTTGGCACGAGTAGTCCATTAAGCATCATTAGGCAGTCAACTTGTTGTTAAATGCAGGCATTGTAAAACTGTTTTTTCACTTTCAGTTGTTTCAATGATCATTATATCAATTGTTTGTTTATTATTTTCTAAACTTTATGTTCATATTTTTTCTAGATCTTTGTTTCCACTTTTCATCAAAATGCCTTGACAAAAAGATCCATTATGGCAATATGTAGAGGAATTGGGTGAGAATAAGATAAAATGTAAATTTTTTGAAGAAGTTTTTGAGGGTGGTATCACCCATTTTAGAAATCATCTAGCAAAAATAACATTATATGATGTAAAAATGTGTGACATAGTCCGAAGAATGTTTGTGAAATGGCAAAGGATGAAATAACATTTAAAGAGAGAACAAGAAGATAGAGAGCAAGTGGGATGTCTATTGGATCTGCTTACACAGGGGAAAGTTTAACATCATCGGTTGCTTTTCTGTCTTCATCGGGACAACAATTGGTTGATACGATGATTAAAAACATGACAAGGATTATGTTGACAACTTGATATGTAGAAGCATGGTGATGAACAACCTCTCTTTAATTTGTTAAGGTCTGAAGAATACAGAGAATCAATGTAATGACCCGACCCGATATTTCGGAGTTTTGGGGTCTTTTTAGCAGTGGGAAAGTGCATGCCCGTATTGGGTCCTGGTTTGCCCGATTTTGAGTTCAGACACTCGAAGGGCACTTTGATAATTTTAATCATTAAATATTTTATCATGTAAGAAGTTTGAAAATCACACGTTATCTTCCTCGATGTTCGACGTTTGATTTTTAATGAGTTTTAAATTATTTATTTATTTTTTTTTGAAAAATTTAAGATTTTATTTTTTAAAAAAAAATCCTAAGTTAAAACCCCCTCCCCCAAAAACCCTAACCTGTTATACCCTTTCCGCGCAGCACTGTAGCAGCTCGCTACAGTGCCGCCTCATCTTTCTTCTCCCCCCTTTCTTCTAACCCTAACCCTAAAATCCCTCTCCCCCTTGGGTGCCTCCTCCGCCTCTCCCTTCTCTCTCTCTCTCTCTCTCTCTCTCTCTCTCTCTCTCTGTCTCTCTCTCTCTCTCTCTCTGTCTCTCTCTCTCTCTCTCTCTCTCTCTCTCTCTCTCTCCCCTGCCTCCCTCTCTCCCCTCCCTGCGATCCCCTCTCTCTCAATCCCCACCTGAGCTCCAACCGAACTCCCTTGCAGCCCTTCCTCTGTTCGGATCGGCGTGTAGCTGCCGGATTCTTCTCCAGCCAAGCCCAGGTACCACGTGATCTCCTCTTCTCTCATTCTTTCAGATTTCTTCTTCTTCCCCTCTCGATCTCTTCCTTCCTCATTTCGATTTTTCCCCGATTTTCTCTCTTTCCCCTTCTCCTTCGGCTGAGTCACTCTGAGCTGCCTAGTTGACTCAGTTGGGTTCGATTTTGGACCCCGATAACCCAACTCGGCTCGCAGATCTGGTCCAGTTCGCCTGATCCGGCCCAGCTCGTCTGGTTCAGCCCAGCCCTTGGCCCGGCCCAGTCAGGCCCGATTCGAACCTGACCCGTTCTCGAAACCGTTTGCATTCCAGGCCTAGTTTGACCCGTTTCATCCCAATTTCTTACCCTCCTATTCTTGTTTCAACAGATTGAGCCCCTTCAACCCCCGGACTCATTTTCTAACATTGGATTTTAAGGACACACACAGGTGAGGGAACTTATCACCGCTTTTAGCATGCATCTATGCATCTTACTTCCCTATCAAATGTACGGGTACGAAATGCTGTGAATGGGGGTCCTCGGTACTATGAGCCACTCGGTAAGGAAACTGTTGATACCATTATGTGGCGGGCCCCCATCCGGGTGTATTTGTATCTGATGCCCGCAGAGGCATATTCGAGTTGCTTATCTGATGTCACAATTGATTGGTTGTGTGGCGATATGATTAGGGTTTATTTTGATTGATAATACGTTAAGATGCCAACATACGAATATGTGATATGTGGTAATATATGCCTGATTATAGTGTGATATGTCGTGCTGATAAAATGCTATATGATTATGTGATAGTTAGTTTGAACTGCTAGACATTATAACATGTTTGGATGTTAACATGCCAGCCCGTGATAAATGGTAATGTATACACATGATTGTTATGTGATGAACTATGTTAATAACATGTGTAGGCGTAGAAGTAATTGTGCATACATATAACTAACGTATGTGGGATGCCGGTGGGAGCATAGGTACTAGGCAACATCAGGATCTAGAGACTCCCCCTAGCTTGTCGGGTAGTAGGGTGGGGATGTCGTATGGGACCGCGTAGTGGAAGGGTGGTTGGACTATGGGTTACCCGGTGGTTGGACATGAGTTGACGTTTTTCCTAGCATGAGTTAGATTGTCAGGTGTGACCTTTAAACACGCCTACGAGGGAGGTGTGGTCCGGTTTGGAGGGCGAGGTGCATGAGAGTCCTAAGAGGGGCATGTTGTGAGGTGGTCACGGAAAACTCCGGGAAGTTCTGGGGTTGAGTGTTAGCTCGCTTAAGACTGACTTAAAGGTCATCACAGACATACTACTTGAGTATGTGGCAGATGAGGCGTCCCCAGTGGTCTAATGGGTTGAGTGGTTCGCCCGCGTGGAGACTAGAGGGTGGGATGGCGGCTTGTGATCCCCGGATGACCGAGTAGGCTGAGGAGGTGCTCGCCCGGTCATTGGTCGAGGGATGATGCGGTGAGGGACAGCTCTCGCTAGTATGACTTGTGATCCCTGAATGACCGAGTAGGCTGAGGAGGTGCTTGCTCGGTCATTGATCGAGGGATGATACGGTGAAGACAACTCCCACTATTATGATTTGTGATCACCGAATGACCGAGTAGGTTGAGGAGGTGCTCGCCCGATCATTGGTCGAGGGATGATGCGGTGAGGGACAACTCCCACTAGTATGACTTGTGACTCCCCGGATGATCGAGTAGGCTGAGGAGGTGATCGCCCTCTCATTGTTAGAGGGATGATGCGGTGAGGGACAACTCCCGCTGGTATGGTTGTGATTCCCCAGATGACCGAGTAGGCTGAGGATGTGCTCACTTGCTCATTGGTCGAGGGATGGTATGATGAGATATTCCAGGCTAGGACACCTGTATGGTGGGGACGGCCTGTGGTGTGATGTGATAGTATGTTTACTCGCGGTTATGACTTTGGAGTTCATTGTTGAGACTTGTGTTGTGGGTGTTGACTCACCGGGAATTTATGGGCGTCTAACGAGTGAGTTCGGCCAGCTCACTCAATAGAAGACCTATAAAATTCTATGAGGGGTGGATACACCAGTCGTGTGGAGACCAACAGATGGGGTCCAAGGTTATAGGTTTGACTATCGAGAGTCTGGTGCTTGGCTGAGGAGACTATAGATCAGTTTGGTTGGCGGTTCGTTGAGGACTGGTGAGGTGGTTACTCCCTTGTGGTAGTCGGTTTAGGACTTTAGTGAATCCGACTCTTGGGTTGGTTGTGGTATGTGTGCGGGTTATCATGAAAGAGTTATAGGTCTGACCAAGGAGTATGGATTCTGATCTGGTTGGAGATCAGTTTGTATACCCGAGGGTGGGTGGACCGCAGCGGATGGGCACATAATGGAGTTGCCATAGAGTTAGTTAGGGATGTACTAGAGGCCCGACAGATGTGGGTCCGTGTGTTAGGGGTAGGGCACTCGCTTGCATAGTCATGCATGTAGACATCAGAGACATGATTGGTCATATGATCATATATAGTGTGTGCTTGGTGACATATGATGCTTGTGTTACCCTCACTGGGCATGTAGAGCTCACCCCTTGCCTCACAGGTACTTCATAGAGGAAGAGTCGGAGGGACCCTCAATCGGACATTGGGTGTAGAGTTGCGGCTTTGTACTTGTCATGGTTTTATTTTTGTAATTAGGGACTTGCTAGTGTATTTGAGATATGTGTACATGTCATTAAATTTGATGAATGTAATAATGGAATGATGTTATTATTTCCAATTATGATTAATATTTTATTGGTACTATCAGTTATTGATTTGAGTGTGGGTTGCGGGAGCGGTGTCTCCCATTAAAAAGAAAAAAAAAAGGTACCCGAAATTGTATTGGATCGATTTCAGGAGTCTGTATCAGTTTTAACGTGCCCGTAGCGGGATGGGTTGTTACAATCAATCCATGCCGTTGCAGCATATGGGCTCACCTATGTCCTTCCCAGTAGTAAAACTTTAAGGACTAAATTGTTGAAAATCTGAAAGATGTAGCAGTATCATATGTAAATGATATAAAAAATCGGACCTATATTAATTGCTTAGTAACTTGTCCACAAGGCACAATTTTTTTCAAGTCTATATGTGCATAAGGGAATATTAAAAATGAGGCTTTCATTGAGGATTTTATATCTTCTATGATTGATGAGATTGGATCAAGAAATCTGGTGCAATTTGTTACAGTCAATGGGTCAAATTATACATCTGCAGGATATATACTTGAAAATAAGTATCCAAATATTTTCAAGACACAATGTGCTGCTCATTATATTGATTTAATGTTGAATACATTGACAAGTTACCATTTGTGAAACCCTACATGAACAGTGCTCGAACAATTGTTAAGTTTTTGTATCGATGATGAACACTGAGAAATTACCTTTTTACCCTTTAATATTATATTAATTAGTCTTTATTTTGTAAATATTAGATATGTTTAATGTTGTTTTAGTTTTGCAATGTATTTTGAGAAAATACAAGATATAAGAGTTCAAATGATGAAATTTGCAGTTTTTGGGCTTAAAATGTTATTTTTGGAAAATGAGAATTTATAATAAATATTTTACCACAATTTAGGGTTTATTTGTAAACTAATTAATTCAAATCTGTTTATGAGAGTTTGGATTAATTTAGTACATTTTTAGATATAAATGTAAGTGGTAAAATTATTTATTAAAATTCTTTATATGGAGGCTCGTTTGCAAAAGCTTATGAAGAAGCCCATGATCCAGGCCCAGTAAAATCTGAATTTTGCATACAATGATAAATAATGGAGATGATGGTAGTTGAGACAACATCTGAGAAATTCACTATTTTTCATTCACATCAGATGAGTTTGTCAAAATAAAGGGTACCGCTATGCCAATTGAAACAACATTTTTCATTAATGAGTAATGATGAGGTTGGATTTGAGGCAAAGATTTCACAAAGTCAGTATATCAAGACCATAAACAAAGACCTGGCTGTCTCAAGGACCCACCTATGTTTAATAAAGTGGGCTATGGAAAGATCACACGGTCTTCCAACCATTGGAAATTCAAAAGAATTACTTAATATATGGGCTTCTTTGGTTGTTATCAATGGCTCCCACAACTTGTAAGACCATTCAGCCGAAGAAGAGGTGATGTTGCTAAAGATATGGAAAGCAAATAAAGGCAAGGGTGGTGTTAACACTAGTACCAGATGAGGTGACATGTGTACAACATGATGTGTTTTAGTGCATCAGAAATATTTTTTTTTACTTCTCAACTTGTGAATCATCATATAGCAAAGGAAAAGGATGTTTCAAAGCAGGCAAAACCCAATATTATTGCTAACAAAAGCATAGATAACCAGCCAGGCCAAGTGGTGAGAGGCAGAGAAAAAAGTTGCAGGGATGGCAGCGTCAAACAGCTTAAGAGTTTTATGCCACGGTGATTTAGAAGACAAAGGGAGAGGAAGCTTTGCTGTAACAAATAAAAAGATAAATTAGCTAGTGAAAGAATGAAGTCTAATTGAAATGGGAGAGGATAAGCAATGTTTGGCCATGCTTACAGCTTGTACACAGGAGCAAATCTGGTTTGATCTTTTGCACCTAGTTTTGGCAAAATTATAAAGCCAACTATGGGTGAGTCAGAGAGAACAAAAGAGATTGAGAAGGAATAAAAAGGAAATCCATAGAAGAAGGAAAGGGAAAGAAGATTTGTTGCTGAACCGTATGACAGAGAAAAGGAAAGAGAGTGAAGAGCCGATTGAAGAAAGTCATTAAAAATAGGAAGTGATAAGTCCATCTACCGTGTACAGCAAGGAGGGAAGGCCAGAAGTAGAAGTGACATTGTCGTGGAGATTTTGTTGAAGGATTTAGTATAGCAAGGGTAAAATTCAATGGGTCCCACGTGGCTTTCTCTTTTCACTCATGTAAGTCTTGTATTTTTCTTTTCTTTCTTTGATAAATTCCAAAGCAATGTAATTTCATATTCCAATTTTTGAACGAAATTTATGGTAGATTCTTTAGATTTATGGTATTCCCAATTATTAAATATTCTATGGTGATGGTTTTTAATTTTATTTTAATTCTTTTTCTGAATGTTATGGAACAAATTATTTTTAGAATTTTAAAAGGAAAAGTAGAACCCCTGTTAGGATCAGTTGGATTTGACTTTTTCAGTGTAATGTTCTTTTTAAAAATAGTTTACTTTAGATTTGGAAAACGCAAGTGCATAACCCGCTCAAGCCTAAGGTTTGAATTGAAAATTTCTAATTTAATAAACGCCGTAATTTTTCTAATTAGAATTTTAATAAATGCTAGATTTGAATTAATATTTAATAATTTTAGAGGATTTCATAGTCTAGGCCATGATTTTATTTTTAAATGGGAGAACATGCCGCCTTAGGTACTTGTCTCAATTCCATTGTAAACTATGTAAATAATTCATTATTATTATTTTTATTTTATTCCTTTATTTATTCATTAAAATCCTTGAAATGATGGAACTAGGTTAGAAATATTTTATTTGTTTCCTAACTTTGCATTTTAAATTAGATTGAGTTTATTTAAATTCACTCCACCATTTTAATCAATTTTAAAATCAATGGTTTGTACGATAAAATTAGATCTCCTCTTTTGTTAAATTCCAAAGTTAGATAATTAATTAAATATTGGATATCCAAATCTAGAATTTTGCTAAGCTAAGAGTATAACTCCATGTTTTAGAAAATTTATCATGCTTAAATCCCAAATTTTTATTTTCTTAAATCACGTTAATTTCATGGTACCATTTTATTTCCATACATATATTTTGTTGATTTCTCTTGGATACTACCTCGCACTCATTCACTATACTATTAACTGATTCGCACGCTTGCGACTTAAATTTAAAGCACAACAAGTTTTTGGCGCCGTTCCCGGGGAAATTTCGAAATAAATTGTGTGCCGTTACATTTATTGTTTTTGGAAAGCTTGCTATTTTTAGAAGTTTCTAAATTAGGCAACTCTTTAAAATTAGAAATTTTTTTTTTTATAAGTTCTAAGTTGATAAAGTTTCCTTAAATTAGAAGTTTTTAAAAACTTAATGATTATGGAATTAATTTAAATTTAGAAATTCAATAAATCTAGAAACTGTATAATTAGGATTTTCTATTTCTTAGAAATTTTCTAATTTAATAGTTTCCCTTTTTAGCAACTTCTCTAATACTGGAGATATGTCTTAATTTAGAAGTAATTTATTTTTAGAAAATGATCTATTTTTGGAAAGTTCTATTCTTAGAAAAATCTATTTTTGGAAAATTATCTAATTTTGGAGACGTTTAATTTTAGATAATTTCCAAACTTAAATTTTTTCTAAATTTAGAACTTCATCTAACTTTGTAAAGTTTCTAAATATGATTTCAGAAAACAAAAATCTCGTGGAACGAAGTTTTGATTTAATGAGGTGAAGTCCAATTTTCATAGCTTTGACTTGATTTAAATTTTTTAATTAGGTTACAAATATTGTATTTCCTCCACTAGTTATAACTTTAGGACAATTGCATTTACACTAGGATCATGCAAATTTTTTTTTTTTTTTTTGAATTAAAATCTTCAACAAGGTTTGTATTGTCTATTTTGCAGGAGTTTTAATTGTGCGCTTAAAAATTGCTGAAAATACGCATAATAGGCTAAGGTGAGTGCCTAATCTTTTATTTTGATTTTATTTTTCTCATACATTCATATAGATTTTTTTAGGGTGTTCTTTCTTTATTTTATTTTACTTATTGCTTGCATTTAATCTGTCTATGCATCTATGTTGTTAGTATTCATACATTAGTTTAGATTGCTTTATTATTGTTTGTATATTTGCTTGAATGCCGTGTGATAATTTAAGACTGCATTTTCACAATATCTAGAAAAATAAGATTAGTAAAATTAGTTCATGCATCTCCTTAATAAAATCAATTAAGGAACCACTAGGCTAAGTTTTAGGGTTTCATGCTCATTAGGAACATTTTCGATCTAAATTAATTTTTATAACTGGTGAATAATTTATGTAATACCCCAGCCCAATTTAAGAGTTAATTATGATTAATCGTGATTAATTAAATAATTTTTATCCATTAATTATGAATTATTTTCCTCTAATCGTAAAGAGTATCAAATAAGTTCTTCAACGGATCTGAGTTTGACTCGATCTGAATCCGATAACTCTTTTAATTAAATCCAAAGGTATATGGACAAGTTACGAATATAATAATAATATTATTTTAGGCTTAAACCTTAGCTGCTGTATAAACTCAGTCATTTGACTTAGTTTGAACTTCAAATTTTAGATTATACATTATTTTTAAATTCCGTACCTAATGACATGCCAATCTCGCTATAATTTCGCTAATTTATTTTACCCCTAAGTTTTAAAGTGGTAAAACCCCAATTTGACAGGGTAGACGAAGTCCTAAAAATATATAAAGAGAGTCAGTACTCAATCTATATTATAACTAAGTTGTTTATTTCTTTATACTCTAAAATAATTAGTTTTTGATTTTTATTTTAAGCCGTGAAATATAAGCCGTTGAATATTCTTTCACTTAGAAAATGTGATTTTTGACCTCAAAACACTTTTAAACTTTAAAATGTTTTTATCAGACAAATTTACTCTATCAAACTATAAGGTTGGATACTTTCAAAAAGAATCTTGAAAATTAGGAGATTTTGTTAAAAATGTGATTTTTAGCAAAAACACTGAGTTTTTGAGATAGATTTCACTCCAAATTTTAATAGTATGCTCAGTTTTTAATACCTGATCTACTGAATCAATTTTATCAATTTAGTGAGACCCTTAAATACCCCGATAAAAGAAAGGACATATATGTAAATAGTAAAAGGAATAAACTAATATTATAATATAAAATAATATCAGAAACCAGATGAATGATAAGTTTTAAAGCTACGGTTGTAGCTTGTAGCTGTGCTGGAAGATTACAACACCGCCAATTGCCTATGCGGTTGGTGGCAGTTGTAATAATAATTATAAAATATGTAATAATAAATGCATAGTTATTAAAAAACCTATAAAGCTAATTAATAGCTTCTGCAACTTATATAGTTAAAAAATCCATACGGTTGCTTATAAATAGGAGTAATCGGCGAGGAAGCCAGAACGTAAAAAAAAAAAAAAAGAAAAAAAGAAACTCCTCTGCCGTTTTGCTCTCTCTCCTTCTTCCAAAAACAGCAAGCTCTCTCTCTCCTATATTTTCTTTTCTTTCCTCTTCTTTCTCTTGCTTTGGCCATACCAGCAGCAACCGAAAGTTCGGGTTTTCCCCATTCTTTTAAGGGTTTTCAAATTTAGTCAATCTTACACAGAATTTTGCACCAAAGGTATCGAAATAATTTTATTCTTATTTTTATTAACTCCATAACAAGTTAAGAGTAAAATAATTTAGTATTGGGGTTCAAAAAAATGAGATGTTTTTTTAATGGAGGAAAAAATAGATTTCCTCTTAAAATTTAAATTTTACCCTCAAGATTTGTATTATTTTACGTTCAAAATATAATTTTTGACCCTAAGTAAAATCGGGGAAAAGATGAACCCCAGCTGACTATTGTGTGTTTATTTTTCCCCCTTATGTGTTTAAATTCCTTTACTGTACCTTTTGAGCCAAATTCTCAATACGTTTCCATGGTCCTTATTCCAGAAGACAATACGAGGATAGGGCACTGAGTACTTTTATTTACTTTACTGTCTCTGTACCCTCTGGGCCATATTCTCAATACGTCTCCATGGTCCTTCTTCCAGAAGATAATACGAGGATAGGGCACTGAGTACTTTTATTTACTTTACTGTCTCTGTACCCTCTGGGCCTCTCACAATACGTCTCCATGGTCCTTTCTCCAGAAGACAATACTAGAGAAGACACTGAGTACTTTATATTTTTCATTTTATTCTAATGTTTTGGATGGCTGACAACTAACTTTCTGACATAAGTTAAAGGAGTAGAAAGAGCCTAGGTGACTCATTACAAATATCATGTTTTCTGAAAAAATAGCACGGGGTTTGGAAAATTATTATGTGTATATACTGACAAATAGAAAATTTATACATTTTACTCTATCTTACAGATTTTCTGTGAAAAACTCAACCGGAGAAGGTGAGGAGACTCGAACCAACACTTTTATTGTGTTATATATTAAACCCACTAACACCAGACTGAAATGGGACCCATGGTCAATTAAAGATGGAAAATGTTATATAGGTCCAGAATACGAGACCTGATACTGCCTACATGTAAGGGATGTAAATGGTCTAACTGTTTAGAACGTAGGCGTTAAAATGGTGTCGGGGAGTCGAGGACTTTTAGTCTCTAACGCAGTATGGACCCATGGAGTGTGTGGGAATTGTTGGGTAAAAACTGGGTGAATGCATCCGTGTTATTAAATCCAATTTTATATGTTGGTGTGATATTGATTATTTTCTTGATTTCTTGTACTGGTATTTACTACACCAAATGATAAGGCTGAAATATGGTGGTTCTCTCAAAATAAGTCCCTGTGTAAGGAGGGCACTGGAAATCATGCATTAGACATTTGCATGTGATAATTATGTTCATAAGTTAAATCTGTGGAAGATAATAACTTTTTAAAGTTTGATATTTGCCGTTGGGCTATAATTGCTGAGATTAGTTGAACACCGTTTGTGAACCGTTGGGTTGGACGTGTTAGTAGGCTGTGGTCGACCGCCATCAACCGTTGGTGTTGGATGGGCTAGTAGACTGGGTCGTGGAGACCTTATGCACTTGCAAGTTGCTATATTATTCCGTGGAGGAATTAATATTAGTTCTGGCTGGAACTTTAAATGGGGGCTGACCCCGGTGTTAACAATACAATCTGAATAAAAACCTTAGAAGGCGATCCTAGGGTGAAAATGGGATATGCTAATAACATGCCTTTCTATGACATGCATTGCTTATGCATTGTTGCATTACAATCATTGGATTTTATGGTGAGTTCTCCCCACTGGGCTGTTGCTTACGTCCCTTATAATGCAGGATCTGAACCAGATGAGGGATTGGAGGGACCAGTGATGCCTCGTTGAAAGTAGGAACTTTTAAGGTTTTCCGCACGTGGAAACCATTTGCTTGCTTAAATATGTTTGAGTATTTGTAATAAATATGCCTCTTATGGCATAAGAAACTTATGTCTGTAAGTTTTAATGTCGTATACATTATATCCACTATGTTTTCGTGCGTAACGCTGATGAGACAAATGAAAATATTCGTTGTGTGATATGGGTTGTATATGGGGACATATGGTATATGTTTGAGTCTATGTGTGAAGAGCACGTGTGACATTTTCTAGGATCGGGTTTTGGTAAACTTGAAGATCCAGCCCAGTTATGACGTTGGGTGATTAGAGTTTATTGTTTTAAAAAAAAAAAAAAATTTAGTCCCGTTCCGGGCCCACATCTGGGTTTGGGGTGTGACAATTTATCTTCAAGAATGGTGTCTAAGGCTAGTTCTGTCACCAAGACATGAGGTCAAACATGATCTAAAGATAAGCTGGAAACAGATGACGTGTGCTCCCCCACTTACCTGAGAACTTACCTGCCCATCTTATGGTTAAACTCTCATCAGAGACTTATATTATTTGGATAGAAAAGTAGGAACAAGTCTAGAGACAATCCTTAGGGTCCTATTAGCTAAATAAAAATTTGATTGCATTAGCGAAATTCAAATTTAGATTTAGGCATTTTCTTGTGTGAATTTGGTTGAGGGTGAATGATCGTGTCTGTGTATGAATTATTGGTGTCGTGACTCTGACAATCGTTTGGTTCGAGTTACATTTTCTGTCGATTTACCGATCGTTGCGTCCGGAGCTCAATCTAGCTCAGTCATAGATAGTTCACCTTCATCACCACCACCATCACCTAACATGGCAGGAGAAAGAGTCGAAGAGAAAACCCTCAAAGACTACTTTTCAGTAGTCACAACTAATACACCATCAGGCATACTTGTTCTAGCAACTAATGTAACCTTTGAACTCAAAATAGGTCTATTACATCTTTTACCACATTCCATGGACTTGATCATGAGGGCCCTTACTTACATGTCAAAGAATTCTTACAAATCTGTGCTACCATCAAACTTCAAGGCATCGCTGATGAATCCATTAAACTTCGTTTATTTCTTTTTTCTCTCAAAGAAAAAATGAAATCTTGGCTAAATTCTTACTGCAAATTCCATCACAACTTGGGATCAGTTAGCCAACAAGTTTTTAAATAAATTTTTCCCTTTATCTAAAACTAACGCCCTCAAGAAAGAAATTTCAAACTTTAATCAAAAGGAGGGTGAACAATTCTGTGAGTAATGGGAAAGATTCAAAAATACGTTGAGTAAATGCCCCTACCACGGTTTTGAAATAGGGAGACTTGCGCAATTCTTTTATGACGGTTTAACCATATCAAAACGCAAAATGGTCGAATCTATGAAGGGTGGAGCATTTTTAAAGCTAACTGCAATCAATGGATGGAATTTCTTAGAATCATTGGCTGAAAGTTCTCAGTGATAGGACTTCTCCAAAAGAGATAATTCAGCACAAACCTCAAATAGAGGAGGTTTATACGAAGTTGTACCGACTTAGACGTTAAGCTTGCAATTGCGAACTTAACAATGAAAATCGATGTTTTAGCGGTGACTCAGGCGATGAACGCATCATTAGGAATGCATGTTGAGGTTTGCACAATGTGTTCTAACGCAGGACATACTGCCCAAAACTATCCTTCCCTCAGATCTAATGTTGAGTACTCAACCGAGCAGGCCAACACACTAATTTTGAAAGATAGCAGGGAACTCCTTTCTCTGCCACATACAATCCTAATTGGCAGAATCATCCAAATTTTTCTTGGTGTCAAAATCAACCTCCAGTAGTTCAAGAACCCCCTCAATATCAAGGTCCACCATACCAATCACCTCAGAACCAGCCATTCCAACCATCTCAAAATCATCTAGCCCAGTCAAATCAGTCTTATCATTCCAGTCCATCTCAACAACGTAAGCCCTCTCTCGAGGTCACGTTGCAGCAATTCATGCAGTCTACCCAACAGGCTATGCACAAGTTTGAAACACAGCTTGGGCAATTAGCCACCGCAATAGGAGATAGGGAGAAAGGTAGATTTCCCAGTCAGCCTATCCCAAACCCCAAGAGCCAGAATGAGGTTTCATCGTCTAATCTAGAAGACGAAAACTCCATTATTACCTTCAGATCTGGGAGACAGGTAGACAATAAAGTGAAAATGCCTAGACAACCAGAAGGCTAGACCACTGGTCAATCCAAGCATCAGGAAGAATTGCACCGGATCCATCTGCTAGTAAACCATACGTACCTAGGGCTCCCTACCCTCAAGGCTCATCACCAAACAAGGGGTGCCTTATGGTGACATGCTAGATGTATTCAAACATGTCAATATCAACATTCCTCTACTTGATGCCATCAATCAGATATCCTAATATGCTAAGTTTCTCAAAGACCTCTGTACGGCTAAAGGGAAAACTAATGTTCCCACAAAGGCATTTCTATCAGAAAATGCAAGTGCTCTCCTCCAACAACCATTCCGATTAAGCATAAGGACCCTGGGTGCCCAACCATTGCGTGCACCATTAGTACATATGAAATTGACAATGCGTTATTATATCTGGGAGCTAGTGTCAGCTTACTTTTATACTCCGTTTATGAGCAGTTGGGGCTGGGAGAGCTAAAGCCCACTCCTATCACACTACAGTTAGCTGACCGATCTGTAAAATATTTGAGGGGTGTGTTAGAAGACGTTCTGATGAAAGTAGACAAATCTACTTTCTGGTTAATTTTATGGTGCTGGATACACAGCCCGTTCAGAACGAAAGTGGGCACATTCCGGTTATTCTTGGATGACCATTCCTAGCCACCGCAAAAGTTGTTATCAACTGCCGAGATGGTATGCTTAAGTTGTCGTTCGGAGATCTAACGACAGAATTCAATGTGTTTGGCCTATGTCGACAAGCTTTCTGGATAGACAATCCGTACGAGGTTAATATCATCCAGAATTCTGTCCAAGAGTCCTTCTTTCACTTCATTTGTGATGACCCATTTGAGAAGACTCTGTCCACTTTTAACACAAACTTCAATGAAAATGGAAACAAGAAGTGAACACTATGTTTGACGCATCTCCATTTGAGCGAAGGCTCACCAAATTCGAACATCTCCCTGTTAGTCAATTTGTTCTGATCTCCTCTATCGAGAAGCCACCAAAATTAGAGTTCAAGCCACTCCCTAGGACACTTAAATATTATTATCTTTGACCATCAGACACTTTACCTATTATCATAGCTTCCGATTTAACTTCTGAGCAGGAGTCTGAACACCTGGCTGTTTAAGAGATCACCGCGAAGCTATTGGATGGTCCATTGCCGATTTCAAAGGAATTAGCCCCTCTGTGATCATGCACAAAATTCACTTGAAAGAAAATTCCAAGACATCTAGAGAACCACAGAGACGACTAAATCCGGCGATTCAGGATGTGGTATGTAACGACCTATCCGCTACGAGTACATCAAACTGATACAAGGTCCTAAGACAGATCTGATACTAATTAAGGGGTATATTTTTGTTTTTCAAAATAAAGGGAAATACCGCTCCCACAACCCACACTCAAATCAATAACCGAAGTACCAATAAAGTATTAATCGTAATTGAAAACAATAACATCGTTCCATTATTACACTCATCCAACTTAATGAAATACACATATCTCAAATACATTAGCATGTCCTCAAATACAAAATGAAACCATGATAAGTACAAAGCTGCAACTTTACGCCCAATGTTGATTGAGGATCCCGCCGATCCTTCCTCTATGAAGTACCTGTGAGGCAAGGGGTGAGCTCTATATGCCCAATGAGGGTAACACACACATCATATGTCACCAAGCATACACTGTATATGATCATATGAACACATCAATGTCTATGATGTCTACATGCATGACTATGCAAGCGGGTGCCCTACCCCTAACACACGAGCCCACATCTGTCGAGCCTCTAGTACTCCTCTAACCAACTCAATACAACTCTATGGCAACTCTCTCATGTGCCCATCCGTTGTCCTCCACCCATCCTCAGGTATACAAACTGATTCCAACCGGATCAGGATCCATACTCCTCGACCAGACCTATAACTCTCTCATGACAACCCGCACACATATCGATCAACCCTAGAGTCAACTCACTAGAGTCCCAAACCGACTACCACACAGGAGTAACCACCTCACCAGTCCTCAACAGACTGCCAACCAGATTCATCTATGGTTTCCTCAACCAAACACCAGAGTCTCGATAGTCAAACCTATAACCTTGGAACATATCGGTTGGTCTCCACATGACTGGCGTATCCACCCCTCACAGAATTCTATAAGTCTTCTACAGAGTGAGCCGTTCGAACTCACTCGTTAGGCCCCCGTAAATTCCTGGTGAGTCAGCGCCCACAAAACGAGTCTCAACAATGAACCCCAAAGTCATAACCGCAGTTAAATACACTACAACATCACACCACAGGCTGTCCCCACATACAGGTATCCTAGCCTGGAATACCATATCTCAGACTGTACCCTACAGGTGTCATAGCCTGGAACATCATCTCACACCACACCGCAGGTTGTCCCCACCCTTCAGGTATCCTAGCCTGGAGTATCTCATCACATCACATCGCAGGCTATCCCCACCCTATAGGTGTCCTAGCCTGGAACATCTCATCACATCACATCGCAAGTTGTCCCCACCCTACAGGTATCCTAGCCTGGAATATCTCATCACATCACATCGCAATCTGTCCACCCTACAGGTGTCCTAGCCTGGAATATCTCATCACATCACATCGCAGGTTGTCCCCATCCTGTAGGTGTCCTAACCTGGAATATCTCACCGCACCATCCCTGGACCAATGAGCGGGCGAGCACATCCTCAGTCTAATTGGTCATCGGGGGAATCACAAACCATGCCAACGGGAGCTGTTCCTCACAGCATCGTCCCTCGGCCAATGAGCGGGCGAGCACCTCCTCTTCCTACTCGGTCATCGGGGAATCACAAACCATACCAGCAGGAGCTGTCCCTCACCGCATCGTCCCACGACTAATGAGCGGGCGAGCACCTCCTCAACCTACTCGGTCATCCGGGGATGCCTCGTCCACCTCTTACTGGGGTACCGTGAATGTAGGGGCTTCCAAGACTACCCTGAGTGAACCAACATTCAACCCGATGGTCTGTCTCTAGGGCTAACATAACTACCTCTCATTAGTCCTTATCTGGGACTCCCAGGTACATTGTTCTCTAAACCCAATTACACATCTCTCACAGGTGTGTCTGAGAAACACAAGACGGACAACCATTTGATCCATGCAAGGGGGTGCAACTACCCATTTCCAATCACAAGGGAGTCCGCATCCCAACCATGCGTCCACTGTACGGTCCCACATAACCCCACCCTAACTACCCGACAAGCTAAGGGAAGTCCCTAGATCCTGATGTGGCCTAGTACACTTGCCCCACCGTCATCCCACATATGATAGCTATATGCATGCGCAATTACCATTGCACATACTATTAACATGGTTCATCGTATAATAATCAGGTGTATATATATCACTATCTATCACGGGGTACCATGTTAACATCCAAGCATGTTATAATGTCTAGCAATAAACTAATCATCACATAGTCATATGGCATATTATCAACAGAATACATCACACCATAATCAGGCATATACCACCACACATGCTAGCATCTTAGCATATTATCAACCAAAATAAATTCCAATCATGTCACCACAAATCCATTAATTATGACATTAAATAATCAATTCATATATGCCTCTGTGGGCATCGGATATGAATACATCCGGATGGGGACCGGCCACATAATAGTATCAACAGTTCCCTTGCCGAGTGGCTCGTAATACCGAGGACCCCCATTCTCTGTATTCTGTACCCGCACATCTGATATAACAGTAATATGTATAGATGCATGCTAAAAGCGGTGATAAGTTCCCTCACCTGTATGTGTCCTTGAAATCCAATGTGAGAAAACGAGTCCGGGGGTTGAAGGGGCTCAATCTGTTGAAACAAGAACACAAGGATAAGTAACTAGGCAAAACGAGTCAAACTAAGTCTGGACTACAAACGGGCCCGAAAGCGAGTCGGGTCCAAACCGGACTGAAGTGGGCCCGAAACTGAAAACTGGGTCCAAACTTGGGCCGGGCTTGAAACTAGCCCAAAACTGGAAACTGGGTTTGAAATTGGGTCGGGCCCGAAACTGGTCGAAACGGGTCGGGCCTGAAATCGGGCTGGGTCGAAGGTGGGCTGGCCGAACTGGCTAAGTTGGGTCTGGGCCTGGTTTGCTGGTCCAACAGTGAAATGGGCCTGGGTTGCCAAGCCCAGAACCGAACCCACCCGAGTCAACTCAGTGACTCGTCTAGGTTGGCTCGGAACTCACTGAGAAACAGGAAAAAGAAGGAAATGAGAGGAAAAGAAGGAAAAGAAGGGAAAAAGGAAAATAGGGGAAAATGAGAAAAAGGAAGGAGAAGAAGGGGAGGGAAAGGTTACCAGGTTTGGTCGAAAGGAGGGGTAGCGAATCGAACTCCGATGACGGCAGGAAGGATGGGATCCGACAGTGAAGTTGTCCGAGCGAGATGGGAGCAGGAGGAGGAGGGAAGAGCATCGGTAGAAATGGGAGAGGGGAGTGACGGAGAGAAGGAGAGAGAGCGGCGGCGGCGCGGCTTGAGGGAGGGGAAAGAGAGAGCTTAGGGTTAGGGTTAGGAAGAGAAGAGAAGAGAGGAAAGAGGGGAAGAGGAAGAGAGGGACGGGAGAGAGAGAAGCAACAGCAGTTGCGGTGGCACTGTAGCGCCTAGCTACAGTGCTGCCGAAACGAAGGTTATAAAGGGGTAAGTTTAGGGTTTTGGAAAACCCTTTTTTTTTTTAAATAAAAATCTCCAATTTCCAAAATATTTAAAAAAAAAACCGAAGAAACCAAATGACAAATTTCGGGGAGAAAAACGTGTGATTTTCAAACTTTTAATTATGACAGAATGTTCAATAAATCCAAATTACTAAAGTGCCCTTTGATTCTCCGAAGTCAAAACCGAGCAAACCAAGACCCACCACGGGGCCCACACTCACCCCACCGCTAGACCCTAAAACTCTGAAAAAATGGGTCAGTCATTACATGGTAAGTACCGAGATTTTAAAACTTCTCGAGGCGCGTATTATCTACCCAATCTCTAACAGTGCATGGGTAAGTCCGATACAGGTTGTACCTAAGAAATTAGGTGTGACAGTAGTCAAGAATCAGAGTTGGTGCTAATCCGCATCCAAACGGGTTGGAGAGTTTGCATTGACTACCGTAAGCTGAATATTGTCACTCGAAAGGACTACTTCCCTTTCCGTTCATCGATCAGATGCTTGAACGTTTAGTCGGCCATGCATTCTATTGTTTCCTTGATGGTTATTCCGGCTATAACCAGATTTACATTGCTCTGAGGATCAAGAGAAGACCACCTTCACCTGTCTGTCCGGTACGTTCGCATATCGCTGTATGCCATTCGGGTTGTGTAATGCACTAGCCATTTTTCAGCAGTGCATGATTAACATCTTTTTCGATATGATCGAATGTTTCTTAGAAATCTTCATGGATGACTTCTCTGTGTTTGGGTCTACTTTTGACCAGTGCCTACACCATGTAAGCCTTGTGCTAATCAGGTGCCAAGAAAAAACTTGGTATTGAATTGGGAGAAATGTCACTTTATGATGAAGCAGGGCATAGTACTGGGGCACATTATCTCTGAAAAGGACATCGAAGTGGACAAGGCAAAGGTCAACCTGATCTCTAATTTACCAAGACCCCAAACCATTAAAGAGATAAGGTCATTCTTAGGCCATGCGGTTTTTACAGGAGGTTTATCAAAGATTTCAGTAAATTTCTAAACATGTCTGTAAACTCTTGACTAAGGATGCTAGCTTCAATTTTGATGATGAGTGTGTTCAAGCCTTTGAAATTTTGAAAACTGCTCTGACCTCCGCTTCGATAATACAACCACCTGATTGGTCTGTTCCTTTTGAAATTATGTACGATGCCTCCGATTATGCAGTAGGAGCCGTGTTAGGACAAACGTTAAATCGGTTGCCTCACGTTATCTACTATGCTAGTAAAACTCTCAATGACGCTCAGCTTCATTATTCCACTACGGAAAAAGAGCTGTTGGCGGTCATTTTTGCAGTAGACAAATTTTGATCCTACTTAGTGAGTTCGAAGGTCAATGTCTATTCTGATCATGCAACACTTAAGTATCTCATTTCTAAGAAAGATGCTGAGTCTCGCCTGATTCTATGGATCCTGTTGCTACAAGAGTTTGACATTGAAATCCGGGACAAGAAAGGTTCAGAGAATGTGGTAGCAGACCACCTGTCTAGATTAATAACTGAGTTCACTGATGAGACCCGGTCCTATCACTGAGTCTTTCCCTTATTAGTAACTCATGTCAGTGTCCCAAGTACCATAGTTTGCGGATATTGTTAACTATCTTGTTACTGATCAAATGCCCTCGCATTGGACAAAGCAAGATGAGTCTAAGTTTTTAGTATAGGTCAAAAGTTTTATCTGGGATGACCCTTATCTATTTAAACATTGTGCGGACCAAATCATTCATCGTTGTGTCCAGAAGAAGAGCAACAATGTGTCATAAGTTTTTGTCATGACTAGGCCTGTGGAGGGCATTTCAGCACTAGAAAGACAACTGCAAAAATCTTGCAGTGTGGACTTTATTAGCCCTCTATGTTTCGATACACCCACACTTTCTGCGTCTCGTGTAATAGATATCAAAGATTGGGTAGTATCTCTCATAGAAATATGATGTCTTTAAACCCCATCCTAACCATTGAGCTTTTCGATGTTTGGGGCATCAATTCCATGGGACCATTCCTTAACTCTTTTAGCAATCTATATATCCTTATAGGGGTCGACTATGTGTCAAAGTGGGTCGAAGCGGTGGGATGCAAAACCAACGACCACAAGGTTGTCCTCCATTTCCTAAAAGAAAATGTTTTCTCTAGATTTGGTATTCCACGAACTATCATTAGTGATGGACGTAAACACTTTTGTAGTCTCCCATTTGACAACTTGCTAAAATCATACAGCCACAAGGTGGTTACTCCCTATCACCCGCAAACAAGTGGCCAAGTAGAAATTTCAAATAGAGAGATTTAGCATATTCTCGAGAAGACAGTCAATCCAACCAGGAAAGATTGGTTTCCAGACTCATTGATGCACTATGGACGTACCGTACAGCTTTCAAGACGCCTATAAGAATGTCACCCTACCGCCTGGTTTATGGTAGGCATGTCATCTTCCAGTCGAGCTAGAGCACAAAGGCTATTGGGCAATCAAAAACTTCAATTTTGCTCTGGACTCTGCTGGACAACATCGGAAACTTCAGCTGATTCAGCTGGAGGAATTACGAAATGAAGCATACGACACGGCCAAAAGGTACAAAGACCGGATGAAAGTATTTCATGACAAATACATCTTGAGAAAATCTTTTACAGTTGGTCAGAAGGTCTTATTATACGATTCAATATTCCATCTTTTTCTTGAGAAGTTAAAGTCCAAATGGACAGGTCCATTCATTGTTTCATCAGTATTTCCACATGGGGCAGTACAATCAGGCATCTTACGAGTGATCGTGCGTTCAAGGTTAATGGGCAATGATTAAAGCCATTTTTAGAGTTTCCCATTGTTGAAGAAAAGAATGAGGTCGTGATAGCCGATCATGTGTACCAAGACTGATTTGAGGACCCATACTCATTCACTCACCTACCCATCTTTATCATTTCCATTACCCAGACCCACCTATCCATATGTCTATGTCTGAGTCTTTAGTGTCTAGTTTAGGTTTTCATAGAGTCAATCTAGGATTTTTTTTATTTGGTCCATTTCGCACCTCATGCATTCCAAGGTATGTCCGAACTCCAATTGTTCATTTTCTAGAATATTTCTTCTTTTACACCTGGCCAGTGTCAATTAGGGAACATTGAGGACAATGTTCAATTTAGGTTTGGGGGTACTGAGGTCATTTATCATCCATTTAAAAAAAAAAAAAAAGTATCTATCATCTGTTTTGTTTTTCTTACCAGTAGACGTTAAAGAACTGGATATGAGTCATGCACGTAGACGGTCGAGTTTTTGTCTTCGCATTGTGTCTGTCTAGAACACAAGTTCCCCCAGACTTGTGTACGAAAATCATTTCCTTACTATGAGGGTGAGGAAGCTGGAAATCCGAAATGAGTAACCCAGACCTCTTTGTGGTCGAAGCACTCTGTCCACAAAGAGGAAAGCTAAGACGCTAGGAATCTGTTACACATGTGGATGTTGAAATTGTAATGGAATAATATCTTATCATGGAGTTCATTGTGTGATAGCAGTAAAGCATAGACTATAAGTGGAAATAGACAAAAATAGGTAGGCTTGAAGGCTCAAATGATGAAAAAAGAAAATGGCCTATATCCTATCCTAAGCTTCATAAGATGATTATTTTACCCTTGTATTTGGACTAGCTAGCCGTTGTTTGTGTCTTTTAAAATATGTTTAATGGGATTTTGGAAGTTTTATAGGATTTATAGGGAAATACAAGATATGAGAATTGAAATAGTGAATTTTACAATTTATAGGCATAAGCTGATATTTTTGAAAAGTTGGAATTTTTAATAATTATTTTACCACAATTTTAGGGGTTTTATTTGTAAACTAATTATTGACACAGCTTCATTATTTTGGCCATAACGTTCTACTCTGATATCCGATTGCTTGATTATTTTTGGGATGGAAAGAAGACTTCAAGATCTACAACTTTGTAGTTTATGACATTTAGTGATTCAGACGTTAACTAAGTCAAAACTGAGCTGCAATTTGGTACATAAGTAAAAAATGGGATTTTGCCCACTTTTTTTTTACGAATTTTATTATTTTTTCCACCTCCTTGCCTCCTTTAACTCATTCCATGTTTAGAACAAACCATATCTGCCCTCCAAGTGTCCTTTTATTTATTTAAATCTTTAAATCCAAGTCATTCACTCTACCTACTTTCATCTATAAATGTTATCCCTCTCCCATTGAGAAAATTGAACTTGGGTAGAGAATTTCAAGTTGGTTAGGATTTGGAGATAGATTGAAAAGGAGAAAAGAAGACTTTGACAATTTTGATTTTCACATTGGGTTCTTGAGGTTCGTGATTTTAATTTTCGATTGTATTTTCTTGTCTTTTTAAATTCCAAAACTCCAATTGTCTAGTAATTTTTATTCCAATGCTTTAATCAATAAGAGAATGTGAAATTAGAATTATGGTTTTCCATTTGTTCTTTCATATGTAATGAAAATTTCACTTTTATTTCCATTCTTTTTATGATTTTATATTATTTATTTTTTCTAAGAAATTCAAGGAAAGTGAGATTATTTTAGGATTGATTTTTCAGTCTAAGGATCTTTTTAAGAGTGACATAATTTTAGATTCGAAATTACAAGTAGAAATTTTACCTTAGCCTAAGGCTGAAATTGAATTTTCTTTGTAAATGGATTTCATAGATTTCATATTTAGAATTTTAATGAATGGGATATTTGAATGTGTGTTAAATAATTTACGTGAGCTCCATGTTCTAGGCTGTTATTCAATTGTTAAAATATAGATAATAATGCCTCCTTAAATCTCTAATCCAATTCCATTGTAAATATGTACAGAGGTAATATTAGTTGTTTTTAATTTTATGTCTGTTTATAAATTCAAAATTCTTGAAAATTGTGGAACTAGGTTGGTAAATTAATTTATTGCATCTTAATTTTGTGTTCTATATTAGATTAAGATTATTTATATTTTTAAATTAATTCCACCATTTTAATTAAAGTTAGATAAACTTTGTGTTTTTCGTGGAAATTAGATTTCTTTAATAGATAGTTTCTATGTTTAGATGTTGTTTTTACTTTTGGACTTGGTTTCTATTTTTAGAGTATTGCTAAATTAAAATTAAATTTCCTAGATTAGAGAAATAATTTCATATTTAAGATTTATTTCCATGTTTTCTAAATTTCTTAAAATATATAATTCAATGGTATATTTTTTATGGATATATTTTCCTAAGTTCCGCTGGGTTCGATCTCACACTCTAACTGCTATATTATAAATGGTTCGTGCGCTTGCGAGTATAAATTTAAAATTTGCACAACAATATCAATTCTTTTAATTAATTTAGTGTTTTGGTGGGACTTATATGGAACTTCAATTCCAAATTTGAAGTCCATTGCAATAAAAATCCTGAGTCAATCATGCAATGCATCAGCATGTGAGCGCCCTTGGATCTTTTTTGAAGCAACTTATTAAAAAATGAGGAACATATTTCATCTAGAAAAGCTTCAAGATTTGGTCAATGTGAAAGTGAATTTGCTTATGAAAAATAATTAAGAGGAGAAATTGTTTAAGGACTCAAAGACCATTTCACTTGATGGTATTAATCCATTTGATGGTTTGAACGAAGAAAAAGAAGAAAATCAATATTCTAATGATGATGATGAAGATGGTACTTCACTTGAGGAGCTTGAGGATGTACATAATTTGAATTTCTTAATATAATGATGGCTTTATTGACTTTGGATGTTATTTATCATATTTGTTGACTTTAATGACACTATTAAGCTTTTAGTAGTTTGTTAATTGAAGGTTTGAAATTTTACATTAGACTTTCTCGGTGGATGTTTGTGTTTTTTAATGTTATTTTAATATTGAATGACTATGTTATTATAGATTTATATGATATTTTTTTTACTCAAGAAATATAAGATGAGAATTACTTATTTATTATATTTATTTTTACTATTTTTTAAATATTTATATTTTCCGAGAGATTTTCCCATTAAAAATTCGAGAAATTGAAAACATCTCATTATTAACTGTTGTCGTTATTATCCTGAGAACGGTATTTGTCATTATGGTGTGAAACACTGGTTTCTAGTTAATTCCAGTATACATCGACAATGTCGAAAGACAAAGACAGTATTTCAATGATAGAATACCCATCATAGAGAGATGACCCAACATAGAGAATTGAACATGCATTTGTGATAATCAATTATAAATATGCTTATATGTTAGGTCTTAATATATGCTTGGCCATTGTAGTTTCTTTTCACTGGGCTTGTTACTCACATCCCTCACGTTTCAGAGAACATCACCAAGGATGGGTTAGAGGAGTCTCCGCTAGAGCCGTGAAGCAAGAGTGTTGTTTCCCATTAGATAGGAGTTTATTATTAGTAGTTTAAGAAACCTTAATTCGTATTCTATACATGTAATTAATATCGTCATGTTTTCGGTGCTTACTCTGATATGTATATTAACGAATGTTGTGGTCTTAAGGATAATGGTATTAGAATAAAATTTATATTTTGATCAGATGATTTATGATGATGGAATTACTATTGTGGTTATAAAAAGAATTATTACATTTTCCGGATCTACGAGGGGCGGGGCGTGACATAATAACTATGTAATTGTTCGGTTTTCTGGAGCCTGATTGTCAGGTATTGACTGGTGATTCCATCTCTACTGATCCGGTCGTGGGTCGAGCTGAATTTTTTAATGGAGGACAATTTTGTAATTTTCGCATTACATATTTTGTATCTCTAATTAGGGCGGTATATAATGTCCCTTATCGTGAGAAAGATGTGAGAGCAAAAATTGTAATAAGAGTAGGTTGTCTCTTCTTCATTGTTTTCCCTTTGAGTATAGTGGATCTGGTTTGAACCCGTAAACATACCGAAAGAGAACCACGTAAAATCTCTATATCTTTGTGTGTTTTGATCTGTATTTTGTTCTTCCAACTATTATTTGTGTGCTTCTATTCACAACATTAATAATTGCATTATTTTTTATAAATATAACCCCATCATCAATTGAATTATATTAGCTGATATTATGCCCATTCATTTGAGAAATGTAAGAGTAATCTCTCTCAAAAAGAAGAATAATATGAAGATGCAATTTCATATGGCGAAGTCCGAGTGCCTAAGTGGCAAGACGATTTTTGGCATTTATTTTTAAGAGTTTTTTTTAATATATTTAGGAGAACATAGCTTTTATATATTTGGGAGGGTGCATTTGCTTTTCTTTTTAATTTCAATCAAAATATATTTTTTGGTGAGCTTCACCATTGAATTTAGCATATTTATTATGAAACAATTTAAATTTTAAATTTGAAGATTAAAATATTCAAATAAACTTCAAAATTATAGATAAGATACTAAGTTATTTGATATAATGGCAGACTTCATTCTCTAACATGATCAGTAAAAAGGAAAAAAAAAAAAGCCTTTATGCTCCAGCAGGGTGAAACTTGGGTTAAGTTTTAAGCTGACATGTATGACTCGACTTGTGAAATCAGTGGGTTGGGTTTTATATTTTTAAAATTAAGATTGGATTGGGTTGAAGGAAAAAATACAAATTAATTTCAGATCGGGTCGGGTCAAGTCAATCTTTTTTAAAATTGACCCACCCGACCGGAATTGACATGACTCAACCCACTCAAAAAAATTAATATAAAATCGGATGCCCTGATTATCGACTCATTCATGAGAGCGAGAGAGAGAGAGATGATGAGAGCGAGAGTGATTCGGCTCAATAATTCGGGTCAAATTGGGTTGAGCAATTCGGATCAACAGTACAAGTCAAGTCGAATTGAATTCAATAATTTTTTTATATGAATTAGATTAGTACTATCAAAATTCAGCCCAACCCGCACTACTTTCAGCCCTATGCTCCGGTATCATCTGAGAAGGGCTCTCAACCTCTCGTTTAACCTAGCATTTTCTTAGTTGCCATTTGAACGTTTTGAAGCCACTTGTCCAACCAGCATTCAATCTCTTTTCCAACCTATCATCTTCTTTCCCAACTTATCCAAATTTCTCCTCTCACCCTCATACAAAGTCTCCTCAATCTCCATTTCTTCCTCACCACTCTTTAAAAGGTAATCAATCTACTGGCACCACTCACTATTTCATCAGCTTCTTCCACTTTCCATCTTCTCTCTTAACCACAATTTCTGCTCTTCTATAATTCTCTCATTCATCCTTCATATAATTGGCCAGTTATAGATTGTGGGCTAGGCTGAAATGGCATCCTCTATGCTTTATCCAACCACACTCATGGGGACAACCATTGTGGATTCAGGAAGAAATTCTTCAGCTCAAAGGAGAAAGACCAGTGTGGTTTATATAGGAGGGTTGAATTCCTTTGGTGGGTTGAAAGCCCACAACAGCATAGCCTCCTTGGGCCTTCCTATGTGCGCCGACCGATCGTTCGCTATGATCATGAGCTCTTTGAGGCCTTCATCTCAAGGCAAAGGCAATGGTGGGGGAGCTCTCTCTTCCACTTGCAATGCTGCAGCTGAGATTTTCAAGATTGCCGCGATCATGAACGGTCTCGTTCTCGTTGGGGTTGCCGTCGGATTTGTTCTACTGCGAATTGAAGCAACAGTGGAAGAATCTGATTGAGAATTGAACAATAGTATGCTGTTATCACTCCTATCCTTTGTTTTAATCTTTTCAATGTAAAACTTATTTCACAAATTGGGTTTTGTTGAAATTGGATTTTGACAATAGTTATATGTTTTCATCGGTTATAAAAAAATGCTATTGGTGAAATTTTGTTCTATCCCTCCGATGGGCTGCAATCTGTTGCCTGAATTAGAACTTTCAGGCAGGCAAACAGTAGCCATAAAATTTGACAGAAACTAGAAATTCCTAATTATTCATTTGGAGGAAGTTATGGAAAATTTGAAGAGTTTGCCACCGCTGAAAATGCCTAAGTTATTTGGGTGATTTTATGGAAAAAGGAATCGTGCCTGTAAACACTTTTGAGTAATGTTTTAAAAATCTAAAGTCATTGATTGAATCATTAGGTCAAATTGTTTAAACTGCCATGTTGATATAGTAACATAAATATATAATAAAAATTCTTAAAGTTAAAAATAAATGTCACAATTATGAATGGAATAGAAAATTCCATTGGAACCATAGCACTATAGTAGCAATGGTGGAAAATTAATATGATGTCAAAGAAAAGATGTTGAGAAATTAAATAAATAAATAAAAATTACAATATTCTTAAACGAACCAAACCATCTTAGCAGATAGCTCAAGTTCAACCAGATCGACCCGTAAAGTGTAGTGAAAATCAAAATAAAAAAATGAGAAGAGTGGGATTTTCTTTAATGACATAAATTCTATTGTATGAATCAGAAGAGTTTTGGATAATTACTTCTTCTTTTTTTATCTTACCCCTATTCCTACGGCTGCAAATCAATAGGGTCGGGTTGAGAATTTTGGATCAGCGGATTGGATCGGGATGGGAAGATAAAAATCCACATGAAATTCGGGTCAGGTTGGGTTGAAGATTTTACAAGTTAACCCGACCCGACTCAACTTGGCTAAAATGCGTTCAGAGTGCGGGTCGGGTCATAATTCGGGTCAAGTAAGGTTGATAATTTGGGTCGGGTTGGATTTCATATATATCAACTCGAGTCTGATTCAGTTTTAAGGAACCCGACTCACACGACCAGAGTTGCAGTCCTATCTATTCTTGATTAGTAATCAGGAACCCTCTATCAAATGGGCAAAAGAGCTCGTTCTTCCTTTTGTGAAATGGAGGAAAAAAATCAAATTTCACTTCTATGTTCCCTTCTTTTGTATTACTATTATTCTATATCTATATATAGATAGAATAATAAAAATCTATAATGGAAGTGCTGCATATTTTTACATCTATCAATAACCTACATCTTTGACTAAGAATTCCTGTTGGATCCGATTCTAACAAATCCTTAGAAACTCTTAAGAAACTCTTTATTAAAAGATAGGACAATATAATTATTTAATTTAATTCTATATTCTTTGCACTTATTATATACTTAATAATATTTATAATAATATATTTATCATAAGATATCTTTATAACATATACAAATATTGAATCGAGGCACCTATTCTATGACAGATCTCAATTTACCCTCTATTTTTTTAAAAAAAAAAACCCCACTTTTAAGACAGCTATTTGCTTCCTGTAATTTTTAAGGCCAAAACATCTAATAGAGTTTAGCTAGCATCTAATAGAAAATGTTCATGGATATAAAGATTTAGATTTAAAAAAAGGGTGTTGTAGTATAATACTTGCTTAGCAATTAGTAAACATTTGAAACCAAAATCATTTCAGACTCAACAACAGCATCTAATTGATTCTTTGATTAATCAAAAGAAACATAGGTCCCTAGCACAGAACTTGAAAGAGAATGAACATCTGGTATAACACCAGTATCACAACAATGAAGCTAGAGAAATTAGAGCAAACACAATGAGAGAAGTAAAAGGGCAGAATCTGAGCTGAACATGACCATCGCATTCTGGACTCCTTCACTCAAATCACTGGCTCTATGATTCTCAGAAAGATAGTCTCCGGCAAATGCGGATAACTTCTAGCTAAGGCCATAACCGGCTACGAGAACATGTTGATTAAGAAGAGAGAGTTTGAATAGAGTTGAGTCACCTAATGCAATTAGAACTTTTCTTATTTTCTATAAATATACAACTATTGTATTTTTCATAACACAATATAATAATCTCTCTCTTGTCCTGTGGTTTTCCCTTTTAGGCTTTCCACATAAATCTCTTGTGTTTATGGTTTGCGTTTCTACAGAATATATCAAGGTTCACCAAGCAATCTGAAGATAGAATGTGCAATGGTAGCCATACAGACCAGATTCACAAGGTTTACAATTGAGAATTCAGTAGCAAAAAGTTGTTAGAAAAACCAGGATGCACCTTTCAGAAGCGCTAGATTGATTGATTTCATGCTTTGCTACATTGATCAAATCATATATATCATAGAAAACATTCAATATTAAAAAACTGAGTCAACTACTTAGAGATGGGCTCTATTGTTTTACTCTTGATAGCGAGTGTTAGAACTCACTCTTAAAAACTAAACATTGAGGGAATGATACTTTAAATGTTATAGTCTTTTTTTTGTGATTGAAACCTCATGTATCCCACTCTCTTAAAGAATGGTACAACACGAGGACTTTCCAGGAGGTCACCCATCCTAATACTGCTCTCGTCCAAGCACGTTTAACTTCGGAGTTCTGATGTGATCCAGTGCATTAGTGTTGGTATGATCGCACCTATTTTTAAAAGGGTGCAACACGAGGACTTTCCAGGAGGTCACTCATCCTAGTATTGCTCTCGCGTATGCACGCTTAACTTTGGAGTTCTAATGGGCATGTCCATCAAAAGGACTCCCATGCTCCAGTACCTTCTGCCTCCATGTGAAATGTTATTTAGTCATTGATTTCACAAATTAATTGATGTAAGACTTTTTCTTTTGTCAATTCACACCTATTCTTATATGCGACTGCGCACAAAAAACCCTCAACCTATTAATTATTAATATGTTTCCCTTTCCTTTTTCATGATGTGTGATGCAACATCTCCCCCAGAGGGAGATAAGTCAGAAGAAACGTCTCTTCCTAACTTTTCTTCTAAGCAGAAATCATTTCAAGGACGTGGGCCTAATATACCACATGGCATATATGGGATCCAAAATACTCTTAAAAGAAATATGATAATTTATGTGCCAACATCAAATAGATGGAATAAATGATTCTATTGGGTTAGCAATGTAAATTTTGATGCACTCTTACACTATGCGTTTGCGAGAGCACAACTAATTTAGAGTGTTGGTATGATTGGCTCAATGAGTAAATGATTCCAATTTCTTCTAAATTGGAAAAGACTATTATCCACTTTATATAACTTTTCATTTCATAAATGGGATCTTCAAGTTCAGAATATTTTCATAGGACTTCTAATTTAGATACCATTCTTTTTTAGAGGGGGGAACTCATTTTATTAATGATAAACATGCTCTATAGTTTGAATTTAGATGACTCTTTTATTCACCTTTTATCCTCTAAATAGATATTGAAATTGTGGAGCATTTTAATTATTTAGTAAAAAATATTTAAATTAAAAGTTTTTTATATATCATTCATAATAATCGAAACAGGGAGACAGAAGGCAGGGCCTAGTGGTTCCTCAATTTATTGAGTGTTTTTTTTTATTATTATTAAGAGATCTATTATAACCGAGTCACGGAAATGGAGAGTTATCTTTTTGTGTTTTGTGTTTGGTACATTGCGAGTCTCTCTTTTCTCTTTTCTCTTTGATTCTCTTTTCTCTTTGATTAGTGAATGTCATCTTTGTTTGTTGTACAAAATCGATTTCAATCCAACGGAAGCAAGCAAAACAACCAAAGAAATCGATTTCAATCCAATGGAAGCAAGCAAAACAACCAAAGAAATCATCTGCAAAAAGACACAAAATTTACATGATTCGACCAAAATCTACGTAAATAATAATTTAATAGGAAGATATAAAGGGTTCAACTCATCTTTGTACAACATAATAGAATTTTTTTTTACCTTAATTTATTTGCAGTTGAGTGCTTTACACTATCATTCGTTAGTGTCTAAAGTGAATTATACACAAATATTTGATATCATATTTTTAATGCTACATAAATTAGCTACTAAATTAAATTCCTTGATTGAATTTTATCCTTGTGATACCATTAGTGTTTCATATCACAAACTCATGTTTCCAACTTTCCATGATAAAAAAGAATTATAGAATATCTAGTGTATAACTACAATGGACAATTTAAAAGAAATTTAATTATTTTGTATGTTTAATTTAATTGGATCCAATGTACTCGATTCAATTGAGTTCTATGTGAGAATTTTATTTAATTTATTATAAAACATAGCTAAATTTGATTGAATCATTAAACTGGATTTCAATTTAAATGAGTTTAGACAGACTATTGGCTATAACATATAATGCATCTTTAAAAAAAGGAAATATTAAATAATAGAAGTTAAAAAAAAATGAAATGTGTTTTAAACTAGTGGATGAGATGGAAGCCACTCACTAGGTGGGAGAAGCATTTCTATATGTGATTGAGAAATGATTACTTGTAGAAATCTTAGTTATAATAAAGTTAAGTTTTTTATCTCAATGAAATTCAAAATTTTAAAATAAAGAATTTTTAAAGTGATTAATAGAGACGAGGGACCCAATCTTATTTTAGTTAGCACGACGATAAATTCCCAATAAAATGAAATAAAAAATGCGATAAATGGTAATATCATGATAACATCCTGGCAAATTCCCAACAAATTACTGGTAAATTATTTATTAATATTTTTATTTTATTAATATTCTTATTTATCCTATTTGCATGATTTTTTAAATATTATATTTTCCGTGAGATTTTTCCATTAATTTCCTTGTAAAAATTTGAGAATTTGAAAATATCTCAATATTATCAATCGTCGTTAATATCTGAGAACGGTATTTGTGACAATGCTTGAAATAAAGATAGTTTCTATTATCTCCAAAGGATAAACAATACTTCTCTTACATTCTAATACAAATTTTATACTAACCTAGAAATAGTAAGAATCTTGTTAACTTTGTTTTATAAACTTTCTCATCATCCAAATGCAGCCTTAGTTTTGAATATTAAATGCAATGGTAGAAATCTCGATATCGGCCAATAAATTTTTTCTCTTTTTCTTTTTTACAAAAACCACCAATATCGGCGATATATATCACCGATATTGTAAATATCGACCGATACATATTATATCGGCCGAGATATCAAGGTTTTAAAAATCTAGATATCTCGGCCAACACGTATCGACCGAGATTATTACCCCTGATTAAATGTGTTAGACTAAATTCTAAGATTTAAAGCCTATTAATTCACATAAAGTTTTATAAATTTTATTGGATATTTAAATTTATGTGGTTCTATGTGGTAACATTCAAACGCACTCTAAAAAGTGCTTATACAGTGTGAGCTCCATTAACAACTCACTAAAGATCATGTGGTTGGAGGGATTTTAAAAATATATACTTCTATATAATATTTTATAATAAAAAATCAACTTTATTGAGTGACTTTAATAGGTTTAAAAAACTTAAAGTAAACATTATGGGCGACATTTTAAAACATGACTTAAGTCATTCATTGAAGTTAATTTTTTTACAATCATTTCATAGAGACATAGATCTTTCAAAATTCAAACATATTCAAAACCATGATTATAAGTGGATTCTACATAGATCACTCGTTGTGAAAGTACTTTATGGTGTGTATAGTTGTTGTAACAACCCGCCCCTTTTCCATTGATTAAATCAGAGTAAGAAATTTTTTTTATTATGAAAAAAGAACGAATACGTCACGACGCGAGCCGAGTTCAAGTCCGAACCCAACCCTCGACTGGCCCAATTCAAGCACATATGTGAGTCAACTCATTAAACATTTATGTGTGTGATAGCACAACACTGCAGAAATAACATTTTGCGGAATTGCAATATTAACTTTTTAGTAGCAAGGAGGAAACAACTTAAACATATAAGTTCAATATCAAACCATATTCAAAATAAGAGTTATCTAAATTATTACATCATTGGATCCTATGAATTTACATAGTTCTATTAAAATATCAAACATAAGAATGATGGTATTCTCTAAGCATCTCCAGATCCATCTCTTTGTCAATCATGGCTACCGCTAGGTCCAGCTTCATCTCCTTTACCCTGATCTGTGTTAACATCTAGGGGGAAAATGTACGGGCTTAGTCAACTTGCCCAGTAGGAAGCTCTGATCATAAAATGCACAAAAGTGTAAAATCTCAAAATATCATATAATGAGGATAATAATGAATAAAATCTCAAAGTGTGATTAACATATATTTCTCAAATATAAGATAGGAAATGTACAAAAATCTGATAACTCATAAATCATAGAATGATATGCCATGAGTGTCATGCATCAATGATATGCCCACCCACTTCCATACATTAGATCATAACAAATTACTCCGATCAATGATTCTCAATAATTGGCCACTTCTGTCCACAGCATTTGATGCGGCAACCACCAGGGTGTTGTTACCTATCTACAAATTAACCGAGACTATTGGTGGAGTGTGGTCTCCTCCCTCTGCGTAGGGTTTCGGGACCTACCTAGGAGCTCTTTAGCCCAATTATGCAGTACAATTCATACCAAGGGACGGGGCCAAAGTCTAACATTTTAACTTATTGTATACGAGACCAAGTAAGTCCGGACAGTTCTTCTTTGCTCGCTCAGATCAACCCTCCCATGGAACCATGCATGAGGTAATGTGTGCAATTATGATACCAAAACCATGCATCAAACAGTTTCTTACATCAAACATCATTTCTATATAAGATAATGAGTATAATAAAAATCAGGATATAAACCAACATTTATCAAAACCATTCACATTATTGTGCTTCAATAAAGTAGGAACTCCTACCTGATTTAGAATGATCAACTAAAGGGGAACTCACACGGTTTGCTCAAACGTCGTTAGGATTACCCTCGGTTCCTTTTGTCCATGTACATGTTTCAAATCATCTTTTCATGTCATTAAAATGTAGAATTCTTCTAATTCCAATTATGTAGGTTAAACCAAAACTTAAGGGTCATCTGTATGATCTTCAGATTCTAAAAGACTCCAAATGCATCTGATTTATCATCAAATATATTCGCCTTATGAAACTGTCCATGACTCAGGCCGCCGACATATCGACATTGTCGATACATCCCAGTTTGGACACAGCCGACATATCGATGACCTCTACATGTCGACTGGCTTTGTCTGTTTAGGTTCATGTCTTCCAGTTGTTCTCAGTCCACATATATTGACCCAGTCTATACCTCTTGGGGTTCATTGGTCCGAAGTGTCGAGCAATGTCAACTTGTTCTTCTGAGTTTGATCGGTCATTGTTCATGTTTGTTCTCTATTTTCAACCTAGATGTATCGATCCAGTCGATACATATACCGGTGCATATATCCGAGGTGTCGACATGTCCTCTGGGTTTTGGTCTATTAATATTAATATTCATACTCCGTCGATACATCGTCCTTGAACCAATTCATTGTTCTTAATTTCATTTACACTATACTCAGGTCGATATGTTGACCTTGGTCAATACATCGGTTAGGGATCCATTCATACTCATGTTTGTTCTCTGTCCCCGATAGTACGTATCATTCTAGTCGATATATACACAGATGTATATATTCGATACATCGACATAGTCGATGTATCTTCCACTGTTCTCGAACTATACATATTGATCAAATCGATACATGTGTCCTCCGGATTTTTGGTTTATTTGAACATATTATTCAATCTTTATTCACAAGCCGATACATTGATTCTGATTTCCATCTTCATCATGCCCAGGCCGATACATCGACACAAGTGATGTGTTGTCCTCGGTCTGGTTCGATACACCTAAATTTCTTTTTACTGGACCTTCTTCCAAACGTCATATTGATAGGGTCGATATGTCGACTGGGTTGAGTCCGAAGATTAATTCACCGGTCATTGGTCATTTTTCATTAATGTCATACACAGGCCGATACATCGACACAAGCGATGTGTCGTCCTAGGTTTCAGTTTCATACTGATCATTTTATGTGTGCAAGATTCTCGCCCCATACAACACATCGATGAAGTCGATATGTCGACTGGGTCGAGATAGAAGTCATGGATCCATATTCCATGGCTTCTCTTTACCCAGGTGTTCATTATTCTTGGGTCCTTCCTTTCCAAACCGATGCACACATATTTTCTAAATACACTAATATTATTGTTTCATTGAAAGGAAACATATATTCCCTTGTCTCCTTGTTCTCGACCCTCCTTGCTTGCTCAATTTCTCTTTCCCCTTGCTCAGTCTCTCCTTCCTTCTTCGGAACAGAAGGAGTCCGTGGGGAGGTGAAAAGGTTTCCCAGTCGAGTTGAAGGTTAGTATTGGAGTGAGAGGGTGCACTTGGATGAGTAAGGGGGGTTCTCAGGAACTCTGTTTCTTCTCTATGTTTTTCTCTCCTTTCCTTCTCTTTCTTTTCTTCCCTTTCTCTTCGCTTTCTCTTTTTTTTTTTATCTTCATCTTTTGATGCCTTATAAATTCCCAAAATTTACATTAAATAAACATTTACATTAATTTTTTTTATCTTCATCTTTTGAATTTATTTATTACAAAATTCCAGGTCCTTATAGTTGTAGAGTAGTCTAATTGAAGTGCAATTGTTCACTACTTCTTTTTTTTATAACACGGGTATCTCACGGGTATCTCCTTCCCACATTAGAAGTGACAGTAAGCACATGAATACTTATGGAACCATCCGTAAATCTTTTGTATCAGATAAGTCGGGGAAGAATTGAACCCAAGACCTGAAGTCTAATCCTAAAAAACTAAAAACTATTCACTACTTATATATTGGATAGATACCTTTTGTGTTAATTTTCTTACTTGTTGGTTGAGGCTTAATTTTAAAAAAAAAAAACAAGTGAGGTCATTTGAGGTCAGGGTTCAATGTAGTATGTACCAGGCCAGTATGTTAGTATAATACATATTGACTAATAGAGGTTCATACTTGACCTATCAAGCTTGAATTTTTAGCACCGTGAAAATGTAGAAAAGTTAAAATAGATAAAAGATCCATTTTTAGCATATTCTTGTTAACAAAAATGAATTTGATCTTAGAGTAGAATTTGATCTTAGAGTATCGATCCATCGAAGACAAAGTTTAAGAAAAATGATAAGAATAATTAAAAATGGAAAATCTAAAAAAAAAAATTAAAATGACAAATATATTTTAAATGTGAAGAAGTTGGTTCTAAGTCTTTTCAAGCACAATGCAAGATTTAATGTGAAAGCACTATTTTTCGATCTTTAGAGCTTAAATCTGCCAAAAATGGAGTTTAAAAGTGAGGGTTAGTGATCCTCCCACATGTATTTTGTGTAACCCGACACGGATTTTACTATATTACCCATTTTGTCATTCGAACCGGCTCACCAAACCCTTCGAATCGGCTTGCCAGATCACTGACCCTTCCACTACGGTATAAATCGGCTCACTGACCGGCTCAGTAAAATTTATCTAAGTGAGACTATTTTTTTCATACAAAACAGCAAATCGGATAACTAAAATCAGATCACTGACAAGTTTACTAACCGAATTACTGAAAAAAATTTTAAATGCTTTCGTATAGCAGTGGAAGAGTAAAATGGACAATACCCTAAATCTCGTGTCTCATTACACAAAATATCTGTAGGAGGATCTCTATTTAGAAAAATCTTTTGAAATGGAGCTAGCATTACCGCGGCATGTTGAAATGGATAAGAAGAAGAAAGGAGGGTGACAAAGTTCTAATTGATGTTCAAGGGTGAAAAGGGCTAAATCCTTTTATAGCTGATATGGGTCGTACGACTGATATTGAACCTAAGAAAGGGCCATATAGATGGGCCCAATATCGAAATAGGGGGCTGCCAATATGGAGCCTGTGTTCACATATGTTACATTGTCCGAATTTACTGTGGAATCTGGATTGATTGACAATTACCGAGTACTCATTTGTACAATTTTTCTTTGTTCGTAGATTCTTTTTTTATTTCATTGATTGTACTTCTGACAAATATAAAGTGTCATTAGTGTAGTTCAACTGACAATTTTCCATTTTAAAAAGCAGAAAGTACCAGCTTCGAACTCCTATAACATCATCTGGTGCATCCTATGCATCAACTTCCATTTATTTCAAGAAGATACACAAATTATCGTGTATTAAAAAGAGGTGATCCGTTCAAAAATGTCTACCACCAAGTAGAGTTAAGCCCACTTGTGTGTCACCTAAGGTTGTTAGCAAGGCGTACTTGAATAGGACCCCCCATGTCATAGCAAGGATCTACTAAGTGAATGAATTGGGTGTGATTGACTCCATAACAAAATAGGCCTGAAAATGTTGTCACAGTGCATTAAAAAAAAAAAAAATTGGTGCAATAGCTGATTAACCTCTCATTTTAAGAAGTGGGAGGTGCCAAGTTCGAACCCTCATGACCTAAAATAATGTACTTTAAGGACAATGGGTATCATTCGTGGAGGTTTTAAGCTAAGTTTCCCACTATTTTCTACACGTAAATTCGAAAAAAAAAATAAAGATAATACGTCATTTTACAAAAGTTAACAAGAAAATTAAAAATATAAATTATCCTCATTTACATATACATATAAAAAGTCCCAACTACCTTATTATTATTACTATTATCTTGAATAGCATGGATATTCTCACTATGCGTGGAGGTGAGATTAGTCCTACCGATACAAGGACCTAGAAATCTCATGTATCAAATTATTCTAGGAGAAGACGAACTCAAGACGTCTAATCTATTCCTAAAAATTAAAATCAATTGAGTTACCTATTCGACCTCTCAACCACTTTATTATTATCATCATTTATTAATAAAATTAGCCGGCGTAACCCATCCATTTATCAAACCATTAGTTAGATCTAAGTTGAATTAGGGCTATACCTCAACCACTGACAGCCCAAGCATTGCCATCTACATTTGTAAATTTGATGACTTCACATGTGCCAATAACCAAAATTTTAAATCTAATGATCCCATTGAATGCCTACAAAACAGAAATGTCTAGACCACAGCTTGTAGCACCCAAATGCAAGTTAAATATAATAGACCAATACAATCTATCAATAAAAAATGCAAAAAAAATAGTGATAAACATATAAAAAATTATTATAAAATTTGATTGTCACTAGATTTACACTAATTATTGTTTAATACAATTCTTGACTGTCACTCGACAGTTGCCCTCCCTTAAACAAAGCATTTTTATCAAAAGAAGAAAGCTGTATTTTTATTAAAAATACTATTTAAATTAAAAGTAATTTGTGACTTAGACCTTTTAAAAAAAAAACCCACAAACCCAATCTATGCCCCATGAGAGAGACATGAGAACAAAGATGAAAGATGAGTTGTAATTTTCTTTCACTGGTTGACTCAATGATGAAAAGCAACCTTCAATAATCTAATGTATTGGAGAAATCTAGGCATTGGGAAACTTTTATTTTATGATTTTATCATTAAACAATTTTGCTTCTCCATCGTTACAATCTACCTTATTATTACTTCTTTAATCCAAATTTATTATTTCTATCATTGTTCACTTCAATTCTACTCTACAAAGTTGAAATTCGAACTTCAAATGCGAGACAAGATATTTAGGTGTTCACGCGTTTTAGAGCACTCAATGAATCTTTGAAACAATTTTCAAGCCTTTTTATCCACACATACCAGATAATTCTACGAGAAGTAGCCTTTAATGATCAAGATGTCGACTTTCTACAATTTAATAACTACAAGTATATTGGTCGAAATAAATAAAGTTTTATCTTAAATTTATTCATTAAACTGACAAAAAATATTTTGTGTAAAAAGTGGAAAACTTTAGGCGATGACATAGGTCAATCAGGGGTGCAAAATTCGGTATCGATCGATATATTATATTTTTCTCTCTCCCTTTTTCCTTTTAAAAAAAAAGGCCAACATCAGCCGGTATTGTGATATCGGCCGATATTGTGAATATCCCGATATGATACGTATCAGCCGATATTTGGACTCCTAGGTTAATTGAAAATATAAGAAGGTTTAAAATTCAATAAAAACTTGTCTTAATTCGATCATATAAATTATGATATTAAAAACTATAATTTTAAGAGTTCGTGTGGGCACCGTTTAGCATACCACCTGTGCTGTAAAGGGGATGTTAATGTAGTAAAAAGTGGGAATCATCTTATAATGAAAATTAAATAATTATAAAGATTATAAATTTATTAAAATAAAGTGTATTAATGATTTAATTTATATTTTTAAATTAAAATAGGCTCTGGGGCGATTAAAATACAATTATTAAATAAATATTTGTATCTATTATATTCAATTCAACAATGTAAATAAAAAAAAAAAACATAATCAAGCTGAATCTAAATCTTAAGAAAAAATCGCTTTTTAATGCTGTGAATTGACAATAGTTTATCCAATGGGTGTCTACACCTCTCAAAGACGTTAGTAAAGATCAACATATTATATGTTAATATATTAGTGAAAAAAGTACATATTTAAATGTAGGGGATGTTAAAATTAATTTGATTACATCAATTAAAACACATTTTAAATGTCACAAAATTTTATAGATTAAAAGATATTCAAAGTGATCAAAGTATGAAGACTTAAAAATATAATTTATCTAATTAAATCATTTTTTAGATCTCATACTCACCATTTAAAAAAGCAGTATGCCTCTACATATCGCCGATTTAACACTGATACAGTTTCTCTCTTTTCTTTTCCTTATTTTTTTGAAAATATAGAAAAAAATATGAAAAACTAGGAAACAATAGAAAATTTAGCGTGATGTTTTTGTTAAAAAATGGTCATTTTTATCGAGAATTAGACCTTTGAAAGTCAAAATTTTGATACGAATAAAGTATGTCTTAAAAAATTTTAAAATGTCAAATTTTTTTAAAAATAGAAGACAAATATGAGAAAGCACCTAATATGAAATTCATGTTCTTCAATATCTCATAATGACATATATCTTTTAATACAATTCATAATTTTTTTATCGTAAAAAATTCTAAGTTTCATAAAATCATTAGAATATTAAAAAAATCATACCAATATCTTAAGAAATATATCAATCACATTAAGGCTACTCATTTACTTCCACAAACATTTATATATATATACTTTCATTAATTTTTCTACAAGAAAAATCCAAAGTGGAAATTATGTTAGAAAACCCAGCTTTCATTTATGTTTTCACACAGATAAGCTACAAATTATATCAATCATATTAAGACATCTCAATTGAATTCCACAAGCACATTAAATTACTTTTACAAAAAACCTCTAATTCAAAGTAATCTTAGAGCTAAAGTTCAAAAAATTGAAATAATTCTAAATTGTCAAATTTAAAGAGAAAATATTTGAAATTGATAAATACCTTTCACATTTGAAAAACTTATTTTAAAACGTTCTTAAAATCATGTTCTATACAAGATTTATGTAACTTCAAATTTTTTCTAAATATGTACTTTTCACCTGATGTATAAATGATAGTTTTAAGTTGTATAAACTTTAAAAAGATATATATACCTATATTTGAAGTGATAAAAAGTCTCATATTGATTAATTTAAGAAACCAATGACTCCATATAACACTTGAGCCATAATTCTCTCGATGGCTAACTTTTGAGAGTGAGTTTTACCTCAATAATATTATCATATCGTGGTTTTCTAACATAGTATGAGAGCAGATTCTTGAAGTTTCTATTTGTAGCAGCAAAGCAAGTCAAGTTTTTATGCGCAATCATAAGGTTAATTGAACACGAGAGCACGTGTGAAGTGACAAAAAACCTCATATCCTTTAATTTAAAAAACTAACGACTCCACGTAACACTCACTCGAGGCACCCTTCTATCAATGGTTAACTTTAGAGGGTGAATTCTAACTCAAGAATGTTATCATATCAAGATTTTTTAACAATCTTTATATTTAAAAATTAATAAAAATTAAAATCTTAAATAGCAACCTACTTATCTACTTATAAGAGTGATTGTTAAAAATAAAATGTCATCACATCCTCTAGGAATTCCTCTAAGAATTAGTGAGGTCTTAAAAAATATATAATAATTGTAAAATGTAAATAAGACTATTTAAATAAAAATTGAGGTAATAAATACCTTCTCCCCTCGTTAGAATTTAGAACTTGGAAGCATCTCACATGCTCAGCATTCCTCTGCTCTCTCTCTCTCTCTCTCTCTCTCTCTCTCAGTGGAAGAGAGACGGAAGAGTGAGAACCCAAAGAGTACCAAGAGCGTATGCGAGTTTTAGGTATTTGATAATGTCCTCTGTTCTCTCTGAGCTGCTGTAACTGCATCAATGGGAGCTGAAATTTCATGCTGAGATAGTGAGTAGATCTCTCACTATCTTACTCTTCTTATTTTCTTCTTTTAAATCTGTAAATTGTCGCATGTCACTTTGTGTTGCGACTCCTATTATTTTATTATTATTATTTTTGCATGATTTGGTTATCTGATTTTTTATTTTTTATTTTATAAATCTGTGGACGTTTTCTTCAATTCTCGGTTGCAGTTGATGCGATATTCTAAATAAATATCTATTGAAATAAAGAGTATATCAGCTTAGTTCATTTTCTTGTTTTTTTTTAATCTGAGGTTTTGGGTTTTCCCCCTCAAATTTCTAGTAGATATTTATTTTTTATTTTATCTCCTTTTTCCTGATTTTTATTGAATTTTTTTAGGTAATTTTTTGTGGGTTTCTTTTTCTCTTCTCTGTTTCCTTGTGACGCCGATTGTCTCCAAGTCATGACGACGGATATTTGTAACAGTCTTGAGGAAACGGCGATTATTCTGTTTCTTGAAGAACTTGTGAGATATTCTGCTCAAAATATATGATTTTAGCTTGTACTTTCAGCTTCATTTTGAAGAAATTTGAATCGATTTTTTTGGAAAATGTGTTTCTTATTCTCGATAATTAGACGTATTTCTTTTTATCTATCCGGATCCCTGTTCTTTATATTCTGGTTAATTTTTTCTTTCTGCTATTCTTAGGTGCTTGTTTGGACTTCTGATATTGGACTTCTGATACGTGGATTTTAAATATGGATTTCAAGTTTTCCTGGAAATCCAGATGGAGTTGTGTTTGAATGGGCCTCAAATCTGGAAAATCGAAATTCCAGTAAACCATATATTCCGGGATGATTCAAAACGGCCCCGTTGGGTTTGCAGATTCTGGGAATGTAAAATTTCCAGAAAACAGAAAACGTGTTACATCAGAACAAATTTTCAGGATGACCAGATGGATAAACATTGTTTTCCAGGAAAGTGCATCCGAATGACCAAACAACAGATACACGTGTTCCCTGGAAAGATGCTTCATTTAAATGAATTTTGGCTGTTTAGGCTTCAGCCTATGAGATTTTTTATTTTTTGATCCTGAGTTCTGCAGAAATTGCAGATATGATGGGGTTATCAACTTACACGGCTTCTTTTAGATTTCCTTTCTTTATTTCTGTGGGATATGTGGGGGTGTGTGTTTTTTCTTTTCTTTTTTGGAGAGAGAAGGGGGGGGGGGGGGGGTGTGGAGGGCGGGGAAGGGGCAGTTCCTGGTTATTTTAACTGTTTCATTCAATTGATTTGCTCTTCGGTGGTTTCTGTTCGTCATAATTTTGATCTGATTTTATGAGAGAGAGAGAGAAAAGAAAAATCTTTGGCGTTTTATGTGTTTTTTTTTTGAAACATTAAGAGAATTCTTTACTTCATGTTTTAATAATTGGCAAGTCACAATGGGTGCATCTGAGCATTTGATTTTCTCTTTTTCAGTTCTAACATTTTTGTTGGGTTTTATCCTGTTTTTCTTTTTTGCAGAAATAGGTAGATTTCCACTTCAAGTTCTTCAGTTCAGGGTTTGATCAATTTGGACAGTTACTTTTATTACTTTTTGTTTCATTTTCTGTGATTTTTTAAGAGATGGCAAGATTTCCACTTCAAGATCTGTGGTTTATTCTCCACCTGGGTGCTTTGAATTGATCAATTTCTCTGACAAGTGATTATACATTGGGGGGTTTTGTTCATATTTGATAAGTGTTTCTGTAGAAATCGTGGTCGTTAATTACTAAGATCTTGATTCATCAGCTTGAATTATGAAACTCAGAAACAGTCTCCAATGAAAAGGCCTATCCGTCCTCTCTTCAGTGTTGTAATCCTGATTGTGGTTGTCACCACATTGAGCTGCAGAGCAACTATTCGCCGTAGTTTCTTTCCTCGGGAAAATGTTGCTGCAACCGTTCCATCTGTTGTCTTCAATTCTACTCTGCTTAGATTTGCTGCTGTAGAGATTGGAGAGGCAGAAACACGGAAGAATATTGATCAATTACTCGATGGGAACTTTGGCAACCAGGGGAACTATCACTTAATCTCAACCCGCAGAAGGTACCATCACATTGATGAATGGTCAAGATTAACCCGCAGAATTCCAATCCAGCTTCGTTCTCCTAAGTATAGCAACCTCTGGCCAGAATTTCGTAAGTGCCTGCGTAGTTGGTTCAGGAACAAGAGGTTCCAGCCTGAAATCATGTCTGAGTTGATTGGTCTAATTAAGTATCCTCTTGATAGGCACTATGGTTATCCCAGTTCTGACCGTCCATATGCCTCTTGTGCCGTCGTTGGCAATAGTGGAATTCTGCTGAAGACTGAGTATGGTGACTTGATTGACAGCCATGACTTTGTGATTCGATTAAACAATGCACGGACCAATGGCTTTCAGAAACACGTGGGTTCAAAAACCAGCATATCATTTGTGAACAGCAATATCCTGCACCTCTGCTCACGTCGGGATGGCTGTTTTTGCCATCCCTATGGTGAAAATGTTCCAATAGTTATGTACATTTGCCAGCCGGTGCATTTTATGGACTATGCACTCTGCAATAGATCACACAAGGCTCCATTACTCATTACAGATGCCCGGTTTGATGTCTTGTGTGCACGGATTGTGAAGTATTACTCATTGAAGCAGTTTGTGGAGGAGACGGGGAAGTCCCCAGAAGAGTGGGGTGCCACCCATGATGGTAGTCTATTTCACTACTCTTCAGGGATGCAAGCTGTCATGCTTGGGCTGGGAATCTGTGAGAGGGTGAGTATCTTTGGGTATGGAAAATCAGTGATTGCAAAGCACCATTATCACACCAACCAAAAGGCTGAGCTTCATTTGCATGATTACGAGGCAGAGTATACCTTTTATCATGACCTAGTTGAGAGACCACAGGTAATACCATTCCTCAAGGACCCTGGTTTCAAGATACCTCCTGTGGTCATGTATCATTGAGTTTGGGATTACACTGGTTTAAACTTTGGCTCCCATGGTTACCTTGTTGTAATGTAATTTCCCACAACAAAAAGGGAAAAATGTTTGAAGAAATTATTTTGAAGGGCTTTGTACTAAGAACAAGGTTCTGGTCAATGTAAAATTGAAATCTGGAAATGAGATTTCAACTTTTGGGATTGGATGGGAGTAGAATGACACTGTACTACTTTTGGCCATTGATTTTAATTGAGAATGTAATGTGGTCTTTGGAAGAAGTACACCCATCTATGGATAGCCTCTCTTTTTTTTTTTTAATGTATCGTTAATGCATGCCGTCTAAAAATTAGAATGTATTATTTTGTTTAAGAATACTGATGTAGGAAGAAGAGAACTTATCTTTCTTTTAAAATACTTAGCAAACATATTTATCACCTGACATTGTTCCCATCTATTTCTAACAAGGTAGCTCTTGATTCTAACCACATCTTTTTTCGCCTCTGAAAAAAGGGGAAAAAACCCTTCCCCAATAGAATGAACTGATCTCTGTTAATTGAACAAAAAGTTAGCTCAGGCTTGCTCTTGAATCCAACTCTATGATCTGTATTGTTCATATCTTCCTCATTTCACATTAGATGTGCAAGATGATGGACTCGTTTTGAAGATAATAGATTTTGAAATTAGGTCAAATTCAAGTCTATCACTCTATCCAACATTGCTCACCCCTTAAAAATAGTCCAGAAAATAGGTAACAAAGATCAGGTCACTCCTTTCGACACCTTATCCCCTTCCTTCCACTTAGATGCTCATCAACTTCCCTGAATGGATAGTAATCTTCGGGCTGAAATTCTGTACTTGGTAAACCTCATTGGTATTATTATTATTAGTTTTTGAAAGATGGATCAAGCATTTAGTTGTGTTTCATTTTCTAATGTTTCCCTTCATGTCTATCTAAAAGAGGGGGGGGGGGGGGGGTTTGGAAATTATTTTTCTCCTTCCATAATGTGACCTAATCTCTTTCAACAATTCTTGTTTCCAACTTCCAGGAAGCATTCTGTATGATAATTATGATGCTTAGATTTGGCTCAAAGTTGGCTTGTATACTTGCCATGCATATTCAACAAATTAAGGAAAGTAATGAAACTTATTGGTATCTCTCTTTGGTCACTGTCTACCTGTGTCCTTTCAATTGCTCTCTGTAGTTCTTCTATGCATGTGGTTTCATCACACAAACCTACAAGAGAGGGTCTATCACACAAGGACAGTGAGTTGACACTCACCAAGAGCCAACAAGGATTGTGTTTCTGAATGCAAAAAAGGATATATGAGCTGCTTGTTTTTACAGTTTCCCAATGACTTGTTTGCACAAGGGTAATTCCTAACGGATTTTGATCCGCTTTTGCCTTGAATGTTTCGGTTGTGGCTGTATGTTAGTCCTTACTATCTGATGAAGTAAGCTTGTTGTGAACTCCTTTTAGATACAAGAATTCCTGCAGGAAAAAAAAACAATTGTTTGATGCTTCACTTTTCATCTCATTTTTTTTAGCTTCTATCCACATTATGAGGGATTCTGCTAGTTATTCTCAATATAGAATGCTTTTAAGAGGCCACGGTCCTTCCTCAAAGTAGACTCATAACTGGCCCAAACTACCATTTTAAGTTGATTTGGATCTTATGATTGGACCTTTTCTCAAAGAATCTTCCTTTGGTGCATCTTACAAAATGACTTTGATATTAAGTTGCTTTAATCTTTTTTTTTTTTCTAATGATTGATGATGTTCTCTCAATTCTTGTGATTTCATAAAAAGCAAGTATCATGGTTCTACACCAAGCTGTAGCCAATGAAATTAACTTTTATCTTTTTAGATTTTCATTTATTGTAGTGTGGCTTTTTAAACACAAATAATATCATTTCTCATTGTTATAAGTAATTATAGTAAGCTCATCATCTCTATTGCTTTTAAATCAAGTAAAGCTTGTGGAAGTCAACCATGGAACATAGAAAAAAAGAAGTTAGAATCAATGAATTTGACCTTTTAAACACAAATAATATCATTTCTCACTTGTTATAAGGAATTATAGTAAGCTCATCATCTCTATTGCTTTCAAATCAAGTAAAGCTTGTGGAAGTCAACCATGGGACAGAGAAAAAAAGAAGTTAGAATAAATGGTTAAACTAAAATGTTTCAAAGATTGTCAGAGAGAAGTGTTCCTTTCATTTAAAATTTGACTGAAATTGGTTCCCTGCATTGTTGTGAGAGCAACTTTGGAACGAATGAATTTTCTGGTCTCAAAAGTTCCATATTGTTAGAGAGATACCTGCTTGATCGTTTGCACACGCATATCCTACTTGATTACCCTTGTTCAACTTGGGAGAGGGAGAGAGGGTTTCCGATGGGGTTAACAATCTATTTAAGTTGCAGTTTTCATGAGTTTAGCTTAACTGGTTGTCTCCTTTCTCAGGAAGTGAGATGTTATAGGTTCGAGCCTACATAGCCTAACCTTGGTGTTCCATAGGGGTAGTGGGTTCATCCTTGGGGGTTTTAGTAGGACTGTATCTGAATTCCCACACGTTAATCCAAAAAAAAAAAAATTACAGTCTTCATGAGATCATCTATATGCATTCGACTTCTGGTGATATTGATGAGTCCATTGGAAATGTCTAATGTTGAACTCTTGGTCTATTAAAATCATTTTGATTGGATCGATCAAACTGTGCTATTTAAGTTCTGAAAATTTTATTTTTCTTAACCGTCCAATTTATATAGTTTTGAAAATCATGACTTAATATCTAATTGCAATGATTTTTGGTGGACAAAAGTTCAAAATTAAACCCTTCCAGTGGACTCATTAATATCATCATAAGTGGGTTGTATGTAGGCAGGTTCACAAAAAGTGCGGCTGGAGTAAGGTGCAGGTCATCATCATTGTCATATTATATAATTATATATAGATAAGAATTCCTTTTAACAATACGTTCAAATGGATAACTTAAGCCATGTTTTTAAGAGTCCAAAATGTTCAACTTTGTATGATGGTGGAAATTCATCAAATTAGATTAATAGACCATGGGTGTGAGAAATGCAAGGAAGTGGGGATGGTTCCTTTGGGTCCACCGTTAGAGTATATATATATATATATATATATATATTGGGCTTTTGAACTTAAAATCCATTTTATGAAACTTTGGGCTTCTTCGGCCAAATATGATATACAAGTGGGACTGAGCAAGCTGGGCGAAAAACCACTTCTTCTTCTAGTTCTGCAACTTGGTCGAAATGGAGTTCTACGGATAAACCATAGATTTTTTTAGTGTTCACCATTGGTTACTGGTCAAGCCATTGGAATGGAATGAAATAGGAATCTCTAGAGATCTTTCCTCTCCACTTACTTGTAAGAGGGTTCCCTCTGTAGAAGACTGCTTCCTAATGGCATAATTGTTTGAAAAGCAAGGTCAACATTTTAGATGATGCTTTTTTTTTAGGGGAGAGAGAGAGAGGAGGTGGATGGGGTTAGGAATTCAAGTTAGACATGATGAAGTGCTTAGTTTTCTAACCCTTACATATTTGTATTTGCTTAGTTATAAACAACTTAACATCACGAATCCAACGAGACGTTTTTTGGTGTTAAAACATTTGCAAGTTGTAGTATAAATTAGGGATAGAAGAGATCAACTAAATAGGTTAAACTTGTGAAGAAAAGTTTTTGAAAATTAGTAGGAAGAGGATTACATATATTGAGTGCAATTTTAGTGACTCTAAGATTGAGGATGATGGATTTACTAAAATTAGTGACAATGCCATATTGTGTTAGTTTTGGATAGTTGGGCACTATAGAACAAAATGAAGGGCTTGATTTAGATGTATGCCATATTAGCCTTTGTTATTATAATATAAATGATCCCCTGTACACTGATTGCACTGGGCCCCATTTAGAGGTGTGTATGGTGTTATCTAGCACTAATGTGCTTTGGGGATCATTTGTTTGTACATCTATGTGTATAATATATGTTTATGTATTTATATTAATCATTTGTGTCTTTATCACTTATTCATCCAAAGCATGAAAATGTTTATGAGGCTTTCAATCATATTATACAAGCTTACATAGGTGTAATTCAACTAGTTAATCTCCTGTTTCAGAAAGTAAGAGGTGTTAAGTTCAAACCCCGCCTAATCTAGTGTACTCTAAGGGCAAGTTTGAACCCCACAAGTAAATTAAACAAAAAACATATTATATAAACTTATATTATAAATATACATTTATATTTATATCACTTAGACTTTGTTATAGAAAAACTAGAGAAACAAAGTTGCTCATGGAGAGGGTTCTAAAAGAGAAGTTAAGAGCAATTAAAGTGTTTCTTTCTTCAATGATTAAGGTGTTCAGTTTTTTTAGAGCACTTGACTAATATTTAGGGTATGTGCAAACCTCTCTACTTATATACCAGATAACTTAAAAAAAAAAAAGTGAACTTTTATTCGAACTAATGAGGTGAAAAATTTGTTTGAATCTTTGTGTCGCCTATGCGAGTCTTTAAGTATAAGTGTCAATAAGTAAATGGAGTGTCGTATGGCATACTTCGTACTGTATAAATTAAAAAGTTCATTTCTCTGAAATAATTGTTAGGCATGCAATTTTATATGGGGCTGAGTGTTTGGTTGATGAAGAATTAACATGTAGATAAAATTAATGCTCTCCGTCTCATTTTAATTATCTCATTTGAAACATTTGTATTTTTTAAGGAACTCTATATAAAATTAAAACTGCACGTGATCTCATCAATTTTCAAGACACTTTATGCTACTCCAATATGAATATGACAACTATTTTGAGACAATCCCAAAATTTATTTCAGACAACTAAATTAGGACAGATCGAGTATGACATAGATGATATGTGGAGTAACATGGAAAGATAAAATGACAAATGAATACAGTATAGCAGAAGAGTAATAACAAAGGTCATAATAAATTGTGGGGGTAAAAACACATTATTTTTAATTGAGTGGAAAAAATCCTTCAAAAAAAGGACCCACATACATGTTGTAATCACGGTAGTAAAAGCACAAGCTGAAGGGTCCTCAACCCTTTATTCAATAAGAACTCAAATAAGAACAGTCAGAGGTAGCAAGGTAATATGGAATCCAAATTTTAGAAGAAATATGAATGACACTGAATTTCAGAATTTCTAAAATTTAATTACTGAGGAGCTATTCAAGATTTACATTCCTCAGCAAGGTTAAGACAAGCTTATATAGATCAACATCTCTTGGGCCACACTTGTTAATTCACTGTCCTCTCTCTTTGAAGCTTCTGGGATCTTACGCATCCCGTCTTATAGTGCATTTGGCTCGAGAATAACAATAGATCATTTACAATTAAGTCCTCTCTTCCTAGGTTGAAACTTGGGTCGGATTTTAACCTGATATGTATGACCCAGAGGTTTAAAATTTGGTATCGGCCTATATTTTTCTCTCTTTTATTATTATTATTTTTTTTTAAAAAAATGTATCAATATCGGCTGATACGTATCATATCGGCCGATATCTTGACCCCTGATATGACCTGATCTGAGAAATCAAATGGATTAGACTTTACATTTTAAAAATTAGAGTCAAGTTGGGTTGAAGGAAAAAAAATCTGAATTAAATTCGGGTCGAGTTCGGGTCGAGTTCGGGTCAAGCTTTTCTGAAATTGATTCGAATCCATCCGAATTAACCCAAACTTGACTCACTCAAAAAATTTAATGTCAGGTTGAATCGGGGTCAGCAATTTGAGTTAGGTTGGATTGAGCAATTAGATATAGTAATTTGGATCGGGTCGAGTCGGATTAAACAATTTTCTATATGAATTAGATTGAGTTTATTAAAACCCGGCTCACCCGAGTTTCAGCCCCATCTCTTCCTATAAAAGTTGTTGGGAGTGGAAACTTTTAATAATCGGAGATGTTAGGATATAAAATTCCGCTTTGAAATCATTATTATTTTTTTGGCTAAAAATATCTTTTCTTGTTATAATAAATATTTTTTTAAGATTTATTTTGAGACAAGTCATTCAAGATTTTTGTTTTCCTTTATAGCCCTTGACTCTTTATTTCAAATATTTAATGGCCAAAACCGCATGGGCTTTTTTATACCCAGCACAAGGGTCCCACATGGGGACGACAATAGCTTGGGCCGGTTCAGTATAACATAGCTTTTATTTGACTCAACTTGAATGAAAAAAATAAAAAAATTAGAAAAATATTTTTAATAAAAAATAAAGATAACAGGGCTTTCCTTTTATTTGAGCACATTGGAATATAAAAAATTATTGTAATATGATAATAATTTTAAGTTGGTAGAGTACATGAACTAAAATTAATAAGTAAAAATAAATAAATTATTTATATTAATTTTAATTCAATCTGAATCCAGTTCAGATTTGGGAACTCTCTATCCAACCTTATCCAGGTTTATTCAAGTCAAGTCAGATAGAGTTAATTTAAATTTATTTAAAAAAATACATGATCAAAACTCGATTTATTTTATGTCGGATAGAATACCATCTTTAGCCTCACATGAGAACCACTCAATAACAAATCTAGTCTATTAAAATTATTTTTTCTTTCTAAAACTTATATTCAACTATTTATAATTTTTATTTAATTTATTCTCAATTGAATTAATCCATAATAAGTCAAAACATTTATTAATAATTCATTTGAATCTTAAAAAACAATAATTAATATAATTCAATATATTTCATGTTTAGAAGACACAAAGTCTATATGTCTATAAAAAATTAGAAATTTGTTCAATCGGAATTTTATGATTTTGCGAAAAGATTTGTCCAGGACTCCCGCTATGAATTCCAAACAAAAAATTAAGGAAAAAGAGAAATACCAAACGTCCTGTTTTCTTTTCTCCGGCGTCAAAAGCTTCTCCCATTTCTGTTCTCTGTTTGGGTACTCTCTCTCTCTTCTGAATTTGATGAGCTCTTCTGCTTCTTCAAAACCCTAGAGAGCTAGTGGCTATGGAGGGCTCTGCAGAAGATGTGGGGGCCCCAGACTCATGGGAAAGGACGGATTTGGATGAATCCATGTCCAGATTGAAGCTATCGTCCAACAACATCAATCCTATGCCAATTCCTCACTCTGAATTTTCTCTTCCTCAATCCTCTCAGGAACCTCCAGAATTGTCTTCTTCTTCTTCTTCTTTAGTGGTAGCTGTACCCTCTGCAAACCGATATTCGGAGGATGTCTTGAACCAGGTGGACCAGTTCCTCAGGGAGGCTCTGCAGAATCCCCGCGAGCGGCTCTCCAGTAAGGATTTCCAAGTTTCAATATTTGGGGTTTGATTATTCCTTTTTCTCGTAGTTGGATGTTGTTTTCGTCACAAAAAAACAAGTATTCAATTTTCAAAAACTAAAAAAAAAGGTAGATTGGAGCATTTGACGGTATTTCACACATTCAGATGTTGCTGGATTCCCACATCTATTTCCAATCCTTGTAACCATGACCCAGAAAATAAAGAAAGATCTTTGGAAGATTATGTCCCTGACTATGCTCATCTCATTAATTTCAATCACAATATTATATTTGTTTGCGATATTTTGGTTATCTTTGTAATTTAGGTAACTGTCTCGAGGGATATTCATAATTTCGTATATGTATGCAAGCATATGCATGTCTAAGGTTTTTTTTTTTTTCAATTAAAGAACGTGTCTAGGACTCTTTAAGGTTTATTTGATTGTCATGCAGTACTATTGGCATGGTTTAAAAATTCAACAATTATATGCTGAAAAACCCAATCAAGTAGAGTAACTTGGTGAATTTTTTTTGAGTTTTCCAGAATCTTGGTGGGTTTTTCTTTGGTTGTAAAAACTGCAAAACTTGGTAAAACTTGCTCTCTCTTACCTCAATTTCCAATCAAATCGAGTTGATTCAGGTTAACTAGGCTTAGTATTTTATTGTTGTTTAAACTATGGGTATCACTACCTACTGGGCTATACTTAGGCATTTGTTATTAGTAGTGGCACTATTTAAAGGTTTACTTTTATGCTAATATTTGCTTACAAATGTGTATACTAGAAGGGTGTAGTTTTCTACATTAGTATTTTAATTGTGGTGGTTCATCCTACTGATGAAGAAGATAATTATTTATTTGGTATTTGATGAGAAGATTATCAGGATATAGTTGTTTCTAGACAATTCACAATTTTTTTTTAATAAAAGACCTTTAATTCAAAAAGAAAGATGCAGTCCTCTGCAATGTTTTGAAAGTTGAAATTGTATCTTAAATTGGTCTGGTCATCAAATTGTATTGAATTGCAACTCGTATTATAACTGTAAGATTTTTTATAATTTTCTTATGAAGGGTAAAATCTTTAAAAAATTTAAAAAGTAAAAAGTAAGTTTTTCATATTCTATGCATTTGGTATTCAAAACATTAATGATAAAATGATGAATAAATGATGATAGCATCACATGACTGATTGTTTGTTAGGTAAACATTTTTCACGATAAAAAAAGTCATATATATGGCTTGCTAAATATGATCATGGTGACTATTGAAAATTAAGTTAGATCGTGAAGGAGAAATCATATTTTGGTAAAACAAACATTTAAATAACAAAAATTGTAGGTTTTTAAAAAAATTGTATTGGAGCATAAGATCCAAAGAAAAAGTTGTATAAGATTGGAACATTCAAATCATAAATCATAAGATTTTAACAAGTATTGTCCTTTGGTGAATGCAGAAAAATGCTTTTCATTGTTTGTTACTCATGTGATCTAAATGACATGTACACCTACTGTTGGTCCGAGAAATGAGTTGTAGTTTTTTTTTCCTACTACACCCAGGTTTACTCAATACTTACCCTATATATTCTTATTGTATATTTTTCGTTTATACATATATACATTAGAAAATTTTAACAATGAAAAATCCTAAACAAAAGGCAAAATTATTAAATAAAAATAGAAAAGTGAATAATCTGAGAGAAGGAAGAAGAAACATAACCTTACTTGAACAAGATCTATTCTATAGTTTTGTAATTTTGTATCCTTAGGTGCTGAGACAAGCAATTAAACCTGTTGGATGAATCATGATTCTACAATCAGTGTGTGATTAATGGTTGGGATTTGTGTGTCAAATTCCAATAACAGAGGATGATTCTCAACGTGGAATTTCCACTTGGGGTGGTTGCATGGTTGTCTAACTGATCCAAACAACAACATTTTCCTTTTAAAGAGAAGGAAGAAGAAATAGGAAAAGTAGAAGTAATTGAGAAGAAATGGAATGATTTTTTTTTTTTTGACGATAGTGTCTCCAGACAATTGGGGAAACCTGGTTACGGGGGTAGCTTGCAGTTTCGCTTGAATCAGATTTTGGTCTCCTTTGCTAGCCCTCTCCGCATTTGTCGTCAAATGAGGCAGAGGTCTCAACGTAGGGGGGCATGAAGGAATTGGAAAAATTGGAGGCGAAATGAAGTCGAGTGGAGGTTGATTCCTTAATAGCTACTCCATGGGCTAGAGGCTGCAGTTGTCCATGGAGATTGTTAGATAAAATAAAAGAAATTTAGAAGATCATTAAGGATTTGGACTTGAAGATCGCTCATGTTCCTACAAATGACAGTGCGGATGTGCTGGCCAAGAGAAGCTCCCAACTGTCAGAGGAGTCTATTTCAAAAGCTGGGGGAGACACTGTTTGATTTCGTTTCTAGGCTTTTTTCAGTATTCTGTTTTATCCCAGCTTTGTCTAGGTTTTCTTGCGGAGTATTATGTTTTGCTGTTTTGCTTGGAGCTGTATTCTTTTTGCTGATCAATAAAATTGTTACCTTTTAAAAAAATAAATATTTAAAATTAGAAAAAAGGAAAATAGTGAAGAAGAAAATTAGAGAAGAAAAGGAAAAGAGGATAAAAAAGAAGGATGGAGAAAAATAAAAAGAAAATAAATAAAATTAGAAAAACAAATGAAAAAATTAGAGAAATGAAAAAGACATGAAATGAGGAGAAACCAATAAAAAATATTTTGCATTTTTTTCGAGAACTTGTTGGGAATCTGTTTCACACTTTCACCTGTGAATTCATCTCTTTTTTTCTAAATGAAAAAAAGAAAAGAAAGAAGAATGGGGTGAAAGAAAAAGAAACTTAGAAGGGGCAACTATTGCATCTTGTTGCTTTTTATGAGAGAGTGAATGGAGGGTTAGGTTCAGAGCTTAAAACCTCATCTTTATACTATTCTCTATTTTCCATTTTTGTCAGTCTTTGAAAAACACCTTCTATGTCTTTTCTGATCCACGATAGCAACTGAATAAAAACTCAGTAATTTTCACAATCAAAACTCATGAAGCCCAAACGGTCCCAAAACTAATCCACTCGGGTCAGAACTATCTATCATGGGTATAAAGCATATCTGTTGGGAACAAAGCAAGATAAGGGCTAAAATTTGCACTCAAATCATGACATGGACAAGACTCTGAACTCATAGCAGCGTTGGATTATCACAATTAGTGATCATACATGGCCCACTAGCGTCGTTTGCACTTGAAGATTCTTTCATGGTCTAAAAGGTCTTCATGGAGAACAAGTCAATGAAGGGCCCAAGACATAGTTTATTGGATGAATAGCATGAGGTCTTTGATCCACTGCCAAGTATCAACCTCATGCAGCGGGTAGGATCGGGTCTGGAGATGATACGTGTTCAGATTGGGTCCAGTGATAAATGGGTCCTAATGGGTCAAAGTCGAAGATGGCGCTAAGGTTAAACAGGGTAAGGAGATGGGTCCACAGGTGGAGGTGTAATTAACAGGGCTCGGTCTGGCAGAAAAGGAGTTGGGGAACAAGACTTGTGAATTGGAGGTGGACAAGAGGGTCGGGTCAATGGCTTTAATTAATGGGTGATGGGGCTTAAGTATTTTTAATAAAGGGTTGGTGGGTTGAAGGGGGTTCATTGGGCATACTAACGGTTCATTAGAGGAATGACTGGGTCTTGGTGAATGGGCAACAACAAAAAGGAAGGCGATGATGGAGGTTGATTGACTTATCTGGACGTTGGACGACAATATGATTTTGGAGGTGAGGCAGGGGGCAATCTGTGTTGGGTTAATAAGAGGGGTGATAGGGACGGTGAACAGGGTGTGGGTTCGGCTGGTTGGAAGAGGAAAAGAAGGTGTAGAGAGAGGGAAGAAGAAGAAGAGTGGTAGATGAAGGACGACAATGGAGGAAGGAAGTTTTGAAACAGATCTGGGTGAGTGTCGGGTGAAGTCCGATGAGTGAGGCGTGGCAAATCTGGTAAGCGTGTCTCTGCATGGGCAGCAGAGAGGAATAAACTCCGAAGGGTGTACTGACAAACATCGTCGGCAGCAAAAAACCCACAGAGGAAGAAGAACACCGTTGATCTCCGTCAGACGGGAAGGAAACTCGAATCCACGAGCAAAGGGAGAAGAGAAGAAGATAAGAAGGTAAAAGGGAAAATCCCAATAATCAATTCATTATCAAATCTGTGTTCTGGTTACAATACCCAAAGGGGTTTTTATAGAGAAATCCTAAAACTAAAAATGGAAAATAAATAAAAATGAAATTACAAGAAGGAAAGAACTAAAGAAGGAAAACTAATAAATAGAAAGGAATAATAAAAGAAACTTCTTATTTCTTCAAGCTGGTGAATCTCAGAGAATCCAGTGAAAAATCATAGAATTGGGGACGAGAGTGAACTGGTCATGTTGGTGCTGGCTTGTACACATCTGGCCTTCCATACGTGCTATATCACAACCCAATAGAGAGAGACCGAATTCAGAACAGAGCGTCAGTTGCTGCTGCACTTGGCTACTGGAGTCCCTGTTTCTATTGTCCGAACTCAGGTACAACAACCCATGCGCTGTTATGCAGTGACTGGTTTGCTGCTTGAGGAAAGTTGATAAGATCTGTCGGGAAAGGCGAAAAACTGCCGGAGGAGGTTGATATGGAAGGCTCAGACGGTGCCTGGTTTGCCACCTGGGATGATGAAAGGCAAGCAACTGTATTGTCTCTAGAGTCGGGAAAGAAACACCTAAAATCCCGCTGGAAGAAAGATAGAAACAGAGAGATGGAGAAGGAGAGTTTAAATTTGTTGGTAAAAAATCCAATACATCTGGGAAAACATCCATTAATTCTGATGGAATTCTACAAGTTAATTTCTCTCTCTTGTTTTTCCTCTTTCTTCCTCTCTTGCAATAGGATTTTACAGAGGGTTTTCGATTCTTCTTCCCCTTCTGATTTTTCCCTTTTCCAACTGGTTTTTTGGACCTCTTGATTCCCTTCCTGTCTTCGTCTGCAGATCTCTTCTTACAAGGTCTATTGTTGATTGTTCCCAAGTGACACCACCGTTCAATTGGTGAAGTGGTGTGGCCGTTCGAGTGGTCGTTCCTATGAAATAATCCAACTGTATGTAACTCTTCATTCAAATGAGGTCGGTTACTAGTGACCAAGTCCCATTGAGTGAACTCACCGTTTTTACGGATCATTTTTCCAATACTCCATGATTGCAAGTCAACTTGACTTGCCCAATTCTTTATAATAAAATGATGAGTTAGGAAAAATTCGCTTGCCCATTGAGTTTTTAACTAGTTAAATGTTTTTTCTACAAGGTCACTTGGCTGAGTTAACTAAGTCAAAAATGAGTTTTTAACTATGTTAAAAATGTTGTGGGATGTCTTATGAAATAAGGAAGTGGCGTTTAGGTAGAAGTTGACTGTTATGGTAAAGAGGAAAGGGTTGGGTGGAGGGTAGAATTATTGGGCCTTTTCCTAGTATTGCTAGTTCTAGGAACAAAAATGCAATCATAATGTTGTACAATATGTAGTTATATAAAAGGATTTGGAGAAGATTAAGGAGGAAAAGAGGAATCACTTTGTGTCATTATTTTCCTCTATGCAAAGGAATAGCCCGACGTTAGATGGCATTGTGTTTGATGTTAGCGAAGCTTCTCAAAACAGAATGGTTGGAGAGAGTTTGAGAATGTTGTAGTCAATTAGGTAATAGAAGGCTTGGTGGGAGATTACTCATTGAGGCTATATGACTTGACATATTTATATAGAATTGTTTGGAGGTGGTGAAGGATGATTTCTTTTAGGCATTGGATGAGTTCCATGAGATAACGATTGTGAAACGGAACTAAAGTTACTATCTAAACAGACACACACACACACCCAAACAAAAAGAAGAAGTAAAGTTTACCTATATTACTTTCTGTTTGAAGAGAGAGGAGCCAATTGATCTACTTCAATTTAGACCTGAAGCTTGATGGGGTATATCTACTAGTTTATTGCTAGTCTTTTGGCTAATAGGCTGCTAGTTGCATTGTCAAGAATTATATGACACTGACAAAGCCTATATGGAAAGGCAAATTTTGGATGGGGTACTCATTTCTAATAATATGATTCATGTGAGTGAGAAGGAAAAAGGCAACACATCTTATTGAAGATAGATATGGAGAATTCTTTGATTATGTTTAGTGCGATCATAAAGATTATTTGTTTATGAGAATGGGATTTGGAAAGAGTTAGAAGATGTGGATACTGGCTTTGGTTTATGTACTTTTCACTATTGGCTAGCAATTCTCCTAAACAAAGTTTAAAAGTTTTAAGAGGGTTAAGAAGGTGATGCCCTGTCCCTCTTTATTTTTATTATGGCTGCAAAGGGATTAAGTAGGTTGATGCTGATGCCAAGATTGGTGGGTACAGTGAATGGGTTCAGGTGGAGAATGTTGGCCATTTATTTCCCACCTGTGATCTATAGATTTTTTTGAAATGGTAACTGTATTAATAGAAGAAAGGCACCAGAGGTGCAAAAATAGATACAAAGCAAAGGAAACAAAAAAAAAAACCCACTACCCCTTACACCCAATCAAGAAGATCCCCCAGAAACAAACCAGCTAAAATTAAGACAGACCCATGCACTCTTTCCAAGCTCTCAAGATGTGAAAAATAGAAAAATTCTGGAATTTTGCAAGGGAAGAGGTCCAAGCAGCACATTTGGCTTTAACTCTGCAACAAACGTCTTGGAGGCTCTCTGCACCATTCTTGTGATCTATAGATGGCACACTATTGTTTCGTAATGGTTCAAATATGGATATTTATGGTATTAAAGCCGTGCTTAGGTGCAATGAGATGGTTCCAAGGCTTAATAGGAACATGGGAAAAAGTGTGATAGTGGGTCTTAATGTCAAACACAATAGGTTGGGGGAATTAGTATTAGCTTGAGTTCAAGGTGGGGAAGTTGCCCATGGAGTACCTGGGTTTACTTGTTGGTCACAACCCAAGAGCTAATCTCTATGGGATTCACTCATGGAGAAGTTTAGAGAAACATTGGCGGTGTGGAAAAGAGAGTTTCTATCTTTTGGAGGATCACTCTCATAAAGGTGGCAGTGGTCAACTTTCTAGTTTATTTCATGTTTTTGTTCCAAATGTTGATTAGTGTGAAACATTATAGCTTGGAGGAATTAGTAAGTGGTGCTTGAGTGCAAGGTGGGGAAGTTGCCCATGGAGTACCTATAGATCCCAATGTAGGAGCTAAGCTCTATGGAATCAGTAATGGAAAAGTTTGGAAAGAGATTGGCTGCCTAGGAAAGAGAGTATGCATCTTTTGAAAGGAGGATCGATCTCATAAAGTTGATAATGGTTAAATTACAAGTTTATTGCATACCTTTGTTCCAAATGTTGATTAGTGTGGTTTTTTAATGCTTTGTGGATAAGGGTGTTGTTAAATAAATAGGGGGAGGGAAGAGGGACTCAGAAATGGGAAGAATATTGTTGAGGGAGGGGTCAAGTGCTTTTTAGTCAATTTTCAATATTGGAGATCGGTCAAATGAGGTGGGGAAGGCTTTTCAAGAAGGGTTTAAAGTTTATAATACGGAAAGGGATATTGTGTTCTTTTGGGGAGTGGTTGGGGGGAGTGCTCTATGAAATACTCGTACCCAAGGTTATTTGGGTGGCCTCCAATAGAAATGGGAACAAAGGCATTTGTGTTCGTTTGGGTTTATTTAGTTGGGGGTGATGAATTTTTCCTAAATTTAGGACTGCATAACATTATTTCAACCACATGTTAATGGATGGCTGGTATTTGTTTGATGGACACCAGAAGAGTCTCCCTTTTGTATCTAAGAAAGGTAAAGTAGATTTTGGTGGTGATTGCATGTTTGGCATTTTGGCGGCTATTGCAAATTGGAACATTGAAAGGTATTTCATTTGGAATAAGAAGCATAAATTCTGTTTGATGGATCAGAAACGGGTTCAAAAAGTAAAAGAGGATGTGGTCTAAGGGTTAGCAAAGTAAGGAATTGGGTTTTCCTTTTAGTTTTACTTTCTGGGTTCTTTATCCTTTTAAATTTGGTTTTGCTTGACTATTTGAAGAATCATTCACTATGTGTTTGTATCTTTCATTTTTTGTCAGCTTGCATACTTTTCTCATTTTAGCCGACTTTGTTTCCACTCTTAAAATTTGTACTTCGCAAATGAATCATGATTATAATAGAACAATAAAACAAATTTCACCTAACATAATGTCATATAGCTCTTACCCAGGTAGCGGTAAAATGAAATGGAATTATGTTCATAAAGAATAGATACATGGGCCTACAGAATTTTGATGCATGACTTCAGCAGTTATCTTTTGGATGAGAAATTTAGAATGGAGACATACTTAATCCATTAGTTCCCAATTGTATAGATTTGTTGGTAAAAAAATCATGATATTAAAGTCAATTGTGGCTGTGGCAAGTATTGCTGATACATATGGGCTTTTAGGCCAACTGATATAGCCTCTGGTGCAGCTATCTTAGACCTCATATGTGCCACTAAACAATGATTTATTACTGCTTCCAGTTTTGCGGATGGAGCAAGATGTATTAAAGTTCATTCATGACCAAATGCAACAGCAACTAGAATTTCAGAAGCTGCCGACATCATACTTAAGATTGGCAGTGCACCGGGTGGCGCAACATTACAACTTGCAGTCAATGGTTATGTTAGACAACAATTTGCCTAATGGCTCTGGTTCTAGAATTGTTGTTTGCAAAACTTCCCAGTTCCGTTTTCCTCTGGTTCGACTGGTTGATATTCCTCTAGAGCAACCACTGGAAGAAAACGATGATGCTATTAGGCTTGCCATCAAACAGAGGCCACAGAAGTGCTCACAAACTACTAATATTGTAGAATCCCATCCTTCTAGGGCAAATTATTTGAAAACTGTAGAAGAAAGGAAAGAGGAATACGACAAAGCACGTGCCCGGATATTCAGCTCCAATGGCAGTTGTATCTCTGGTGGGAAACCCGAGGATGAACCTAATTTATGGGATGGTTTCCAAGACTCTTCATTGAGATCCACAATGGTGGAGACATGTAATGTTGAAAGACCTTATATTAATCTTGGCAGAAGTCTGAGTGTTTCTTCTACAGGTAGCAGCAGTAGATCGGGTAGGAATAGGCCAGAAAAGGAGCTTAATAATAGACAGAGGGCAAATAATAGGGTGGCAATCTTTCGCAACCATGAACTGGACCGTAAGGATCCTGACTATGATAGGAGGTATAGAAGAATCTTAGTTTTTGTTTTTAAAGTAACTTGCCTTTTGTCATTCTTGAAGAAAAAAGGGGGAAAACAGGAGGGGGTAAAAGGAAAAAAAAATAGCTGATATGCTGCTTTAGTTCTGTCAAGAGTAAGTCTTCAGCATGATTAGGTTTATTTGCTGTTATTTGTTGGTGACCAGAATATGAAGCATTAAAGTGTCCTGTATGGCAGATAGTATGCAGTTTACTCTCCCACAGTCCAATCAGGGCCCATGATTCATGGTCCGGAATTTTGTCTTTGGCCCCCTTTATAAATGATGTGGACATCTGGAACTCTCCTAGATTGCTGCGCCAAGTCATTTACTCCTTTGCCTCTTTTCTAGATTGCTGCTCTATTCTATTTCATATGTTAGCCATGGGTTTGAAGAGTGAGGGCCTTCCTGTTTGTGATTTTTTTGAGGCATCATCTATGGTGGCACATTATATAAAAATCTCTGAGCTGAACCTTGTGTTGGATTGTATAGATTAGGGAGATAAAGAAACTGTACATTTGCTGTGTCAGAAGCGGTGTGTTATGATTAGGGGGAATTCGGTGGGAAACTTCATGTTCTCTAGGGAACTTATGCTTTCCCTATTTGGATGAGCTTAGAGAGGAAACTTAGGCCCCAATAGGAACCAACTTACCTTCAAATAGGATGAGTTGCATTACCCTTCAAGGGGTGCAGATATCTGTCACACTGACAAGATCCCTTCCCCTTTGAGTTGTGTTTCCTAGGATAGTTCCACCTTTGATGTTTTACCAAAGAGGAGACTTGTAAGCAAGGGAAGTACCAAAGTGTGGTCCTTGCCTGCAGGGGAACCCCCTCTTTTCAAATTCCATTGTCAACCATCTCTTTTAAGTTGTCCTAATCCAAACACGGTGAAGATCTTTTGTCTTGTACTAAAAGGAGGACCCTCTACTTCCACATTTTTGTATTTGAATTATTGCCCAAATGGATGATATAGATTAGTCATCTAAATGCAAAAGGTCTTTACAGTACTTATTCATATGCTGTAAGGCATTGTACAAAAAACCTTATATACACATTAATTTTGCTTCCTCCAAATCACCACCAATCTGATAAAAAAACACATACACACATGAACACACACTGAAAATCCCAACTATAACCTGGCTTAGACAAGGAAGAACTCACAAATAGATAATCTTTGACAACCCATGCTTTTAACCAGAAGTTGACAGTTTGACACTAACCACCAAGAAAGTTTCTTTCCCTTCAAAAACTAAGACACCTTTGTTTAAGAAATCATATCCTATGATGTGATTGCTGGAAATGAACCCTTAATACATGCAAGGCTTTTTCCATATGGCTGACAACTGAACTTTTTTTGACTCCTTGAGTCTTGCTGCCCCAAAAGGAGGTCAAGCATCTCACTTTTCTGTGATCCTTAAAACCTGGTGCTGGTTAGCCCTGGCATACCTCTAGATGCTCCACGTGGTCAGTGGGTTCAATGACGTACACTTTAAATACCGATCAATTAATCTCTTAAATACTGAATATGGCTTGAATGGGAAAAATTACATTTCTTATTTTCTACTTTGCATAGATGAAAACTCTTTTAATATTTCTGAAATTGTGAATAGACTTTTTTTTTAAATGGCAGTACTAATCCTCCAAATTTCAGCAACAGTGTTCTGTATAGATTTATTAACATTCTCTTGGTAATGTTTTTAAAGGTATCTGCAAAGATTTGATCCTGGGTTTGGGTTCAGTGGAGGACAATACACCATACAGCCGATGTACTCCCCTGTTTTAAATTGCAACACTGAATTTCCACATCTTGTATCATCTTACAGACCTCCAATTTCCATTGAACACCAATCTCATCCACTTCCCCAACATATGCATGGACCTTGGGCCACTGCATCATCTCCAACTACAATTTGCTATGGCCCTCCAGAGAGCATGATGGCTTCATTCAGTCCCAGTCATGTTGCTTCACACTCTTCATCTGCTATATATCTGCATACTTCTCACTACCCAAGCCCTTACTTGGGAATGACATATATTCATCCTCGCGAACATATTCACCAACCTTTTGCACAGGTATACTCATCTGCTTTCATTAATAAAAGTTAACAGTTACAGAAAAAAGACTTTTGCACAAGTATATTACTGCTGCTTCTACTACTATTACATTTGTGTTTGTGACAGTGAGCATGTTATTACGCTTTGTTTATTTAATTGTAACACTAACGTGACTTGAACCCACAACTTTTCTTGTTCTGACAGTGAGCATGTTACTACTGTGCTATGGATGTATTATTGTTAGTAGTGAGAAGGATGCGCTTTGTACGAGTGATACTTGTAAAAAAAATTGACAATAGATAATTCTTTCTCAACTTGACAATTTTTTTCACAAAAGTTTTCTATTTTGAGATAATAATATAAAAAATGTAAGTTAATCGTTCAAATTCACCAAATTTATTCATAAAGTCATTTTTGCACGAATTTTCTCTAGTTCTATCTAAATCATATGATGAGGTTAGAACAAATCCTTTATACTAATCAAATCCAATGTTGAAATCTCCTTTTCTATTTTTTACTATAATTTTTACATGAATTCCTTATTTTTTCAATTCTAATATGATAAGGCTAGGTCCATATCTTTCAAATTCACGAAATCAAATCTTAAAATTCATTTTCTATTTTTGGCTATTTCTTGGGCTGATTTTCCTAATTTTTTGCTTCCCAATTTGGAAGCAAATTGCAATCGTTTGATGAATGAACGGTTAAGATTTATTTGACGGTCACCCTATATTCTCTTTTTTATATATAGATAAAGTAAAGAAATAGTATAAAGAATATGTTAAACTGTAACTACATGTGCCTCTAGCACAATATTGTCCGCTTTGGTTTTGAAAAACCCTCACGGTTTTGCATTGGGCGAAAGTTTCACCCTTGGGTCCAAAAGGCCTTGTGCTAGAAGGAGAAGAAGCACTCACATATATCCCATGCCCAACTCTCCTCAATTGTCGATATGGGACTTTTCACGCCTTCACTAGCAACTTTCAAGGAGTTCATCAACGCCCACACAACTCAAGGGTATTACAATCTCACCCTGATGCAGGACAAGGGATAGGGTAATTCTAAATGCCTAATGAGGTTCCCCTAAAGATTAAAAGATGATGGAATTAATGCACCCTAAATTTAAAATGGGCTGAAATTAATCAATCAATCAATATTTTTCAATTAAATAATATAAACAAGCTGCAAACAATCACGGGATTCTAGGAAATTAATGTAAACAATTATAGCATGGTCCAGGCCTAATTACCAAACGTTGCGGGATCCCTCAAAACAATGGGACTTATCAGTTCCCACAAATATATAGATCTAACACCAAAAAGGGGTCATTTCAAGCTGTTAGGCAGTAAAGATATGGTGGTAAAGGGGTTAAAGGATGCAAAAGGGCTTAAGGGAAGGCTAAAAATAAAGATAGAAGGACCAAAGGGGGTCATGGAAGTAAATGAGGGACTGAGGGGTATGCGGCAGTACTGTATGGCTTAGAATAGGTTGTGGCAGTGTGAAAAAAGACTTAGAAGGGGAAACGGCAGCACATGGATAGATATTTGGGAGGAACAAAGGCACTTGAATGGGTTTTAGGAAGTGGTGACAAGGGGAGGTAAGACATGAAGGGTGGCTGTAAATAGCTTGGAAAGGGTCCAAGATGGCTTAAGGTCGCAGTTGGAAGGTTATATGGAAGGGACGAAAGGTCAGGAGGGAGTTAGGAAGGGGTGGAGACAAAGACTGGGGATGGAATAGGCAGCGGCAACAATTGGGGGTTGTAAAGGAAGGATGGCAGCAAGAGGGGATGCTTTGGGGACGGCGGCAGCAACAAATCTGGGTTAGGGAGAGACAAGCGATGGCTGATAGGGGTCAAGAGGAGGTGGCAGAAAGGCAGGGAGAATTGCAGGTGGAGGCGGAACTGTGAATGGGATTTTGGGTGGTGGTGATCGCTAGAAGACCCAAAGAAGGGGTGGAAGTTAGGTAGAAGCAAGGGAGGGCTCGGATACAGTAAAACCAGATGATGGGGGTTCATGGCAGCAGGGAAAAGCAAGGAAAAAGAGAAGAAGAAAGATAGATAAATACTCGGATTTGGAAGAGGTTTCTCACCTTTTCCGGTGGCTTCTCGCCATGGCTTCTCCTCGTCTTCCGTGGTTTCTCGCCAAACCTCATCCGCTGCAACAACAATGGAGCAATATCCCTTCGTATTTTTATTTTTTTTTCTTTAGGGTTACAAGACCCTTTTTAAAACTTAAGTTGTAGCTGGGCTGGGCTTGAAATTGGGCTTGGCTCGAGACTGGGCCAAGCCCCATTTGGGGATCACACCCTTGGGACCAAAAGGCCTTGTACTAGAAGGAGGAGAAGCACTCACATATATCCCACGCCCAACTCTCCCCAACTGGCGATATGGGACCTTTCATGCCTTCACTGGCGACTTTCAAGGAGCCCATCACCGCCCACACAACTCAGGGGTATTACATAAACTGTGCTACAACTGTTATTATTATTACTACTACTACTATTGAGTGTTCACTGCATTCATTTATGATGTTTGTAGTCTACTGTGCTGTATCTTTGCCACTCACTCCATAACCATACTTTTTACAAGTCACTTGCATGCTACTTTGTGACACTATTTAATCTATCATTAGCCATTTTTCTTTCTATTTAGGGTCAGCTCTTTTAGTTCTACATTTCCTTGTTACTTTATCAACAATTGTATAATATTTTACTTCACAATCCATCATATTCTTACTTATCACCTCAATCCAATTTTTTAATGGCTCCCCCTTCTTGTACCTTTTAGTTAAGTAAATCTTCAATTCTTGGCACTGGGCTGCTTCTGTTTTCTAAAGTGCCTAACACAGGACATGGGATAGGGGATTATGAAAATATTAAAAGGGATGTGAATAATGCACCCTAAATCTAATATGGCCGAAATTAAGCAATCAATTAATATCAACAATTCAAAAAAAAATATATAAGCTTACCACAAATAATCAAAGTAATTCTCGGAAATCTAATGGAGAATATGAGAGTAGGGGAATTAAATGGGTTCATGAAATGGTAAGGTAAGGATTTAAATGAAATGGGTATTTAATGGATTTTTATTGGGGTTACTGGCTAAAGGTTGTGGTTCGGCACTATAAACAGTAATTAAAGGAGGCTGCGGTAGATGTAGTAGAGGCTATATGATGTGACGTAAGCAAGGGAGAGGTTTTAAAGGTTTACGGTAACTGTGGAATGGGCTAGGGAGACGAAAGCAATGAAATGGAGCAGAAAGGCTTGCGGCAACAAGGTGATGGGCTACAGAGAGGGGCGGAAGGCATAAGGGCTAGGAAAGGAAAACGACAAGGTTAAATGGGGTTGTATTGGGTTCGACTAGAGAAGACAGATGGCAGGTAAGGCTTGGCGATCAAGGATGGAGGGTAGGTAGGTGGCGACAAGGGTAAAGAGGGCTTATAGGTGATCACAACAGCAGAGGGTGGGTTAAAGGAGAGAACAGGGGGCTGTTTGGGAGTTGGAAGAGTAACGACTGCAGTAGGAGTGGTTTTTGGGGGTCCTAGAAACACAGGGAGGGAATATGGGATGTGGCGACAGGGGGGGGAGGGGAGGGGAGGGTCTACAAGTTGCAACGACAGCCAGGGAAGGAGACTTAGGGGTCACGGCAAGTAGCGATGGGTTTTGGAGTGGTGCGGCAGTAAAGAGGTGGGTTATGGAGGGTCACGGGAATCACAGGGATAAAAAAGAAAAGGAGAAGAGAGAGAGAGAAGAGGAAGTAGAGTACCTGTACAGGGATGGCTTCTAACCCTTCTCCCTTCCTCTCGCTGTCGCTTCTCACGTATTCGGTTACTTCCTTCGCTCCTTTCCTTCGTTCTTTCCTTCTCCTCTTTTTTTTTTCTTCAATCGTTGAATGCCCCTCCTTAGGGTTAAAAAAACTTAAGTTGGGGCTCACTGGGCTCGAAACTGGCCTAGCTCGAGACTGGGCCAAGGTCCAGTTGGGCTGCTTTGCATCAGTGCCCAAACCACCTTAAAGGGTTTCTCTCACTTCCCTTATTGAAACATCTAGGTCTCCTCTAATGCACAAATTTCCAATTTTATTTTTTTAAATTTACTCCATAGTCTACATATACATCTCTACACGTGTCTCTATTACCATTATTTCATCTATTTGTTTTTTCTTCATTGCTAACACAACTCCATATAGTATGGGAAGTGTGATTGGCTTCGTATAGATTCACCCTTTTGATTGTCTCCATATATATATGTATAAGATCTTAAGGATGGATGGGGTTGGTGGTGGTTGGGAAGATATTAATGAGGCAAAAGCTTTAGATGAATGCTGGAGAATTTGCGCGTATACTCTGGACAGTATTTGTGATGTGAATGAATATTTTCTTTTCATAGGCAATTAATTTTGGGATTTTCCTTCATGGCCAAATATCTTGTTTGCTGATGCAGTAAGAGGTACCTTGATGCCCCTGCAAAGTGTATTTACTGGAGAATCTAATTGGAAATGTCTTTTCATGATTTGGATATATGTAGTTGTCTAATTTCAAATGTTTGGCAAAATGAGCAATCATCCAATTTATTCTCATAGAATGACACATTTGAGGATAGTTGATCCCCTTGCGATTGGCAATTGGGGCTAATTTCAAATGTTTGGCATAATGAGCAATCATCCAATTTACTCTCATAGAATGACACATTGACGATAGTTGATCCCCTTGCAATTGGCAATTTGGGCTTATTTAACTTGGATCGCCATTCCTTTTATGCTCTTTTATATGGTGTACATCTGTCATTGCTAACCATGAGATCAACTTTTTGTATTACTATGAACTTTCTGCTTTGATGAATATGTAAATGATATTTTTAATTAGCAAAAAAGAATATATTTATTTATTCATGCTTGAGTTTGTAGTTTTTGTTATGTTGCTTCTAAATTTTCCTTGTTTTTGACTAATCGTACTTCTGCATTTATTCTGTAACTGCTGCATGATGTCTTGTTTCCGCAGCCTCATCAGCAGAAGCCTGAAGCAAGGTTTGGATTAGCCCGGCCCCGCTGAGGAGTTGGGCCATGCCTTCAATTTCACTTAGGAACCTCCTACATGCTCAATGGACCCGAGAAGTAAGGAAGGAAGAAAATTAATCTTTAGCAGCATACGTAGGCGTATATTAATTCACGTGCACTTCAAAGACGACAATTCATATTCACATTGTTGCATATGTTACAGATCCAAACCATGCATCAAGGTAGCTCAGTGGTAGATCAAATGTCAACATTCGAAACGAATTGGCCTCGGCAAATTTTCGCCGTATATAGGGGGGCAGCTAACCAAGAAAGCAGCCCAATTTTGGGGCCAGCATGTAGGAGGTTCCTATGTGAAAATAGCGTCCCGGCTCACTTGCTATGCCTACAGTGACAGCATCAACCTCACTGCAAGAGACAAAAGCTTAACTTTTCAGGTCCTTCAGTTACTTGAAGTTTACACTGCTCTTGAATGAACTTTCTTTCCTAGTGTATGTAACAACTGTATGAATTAGAGATGAACTCTGGGATTATTTGTTTTTCACTTCTTTGAAGTTTCTTTCATTGAACTTTCCCAATGTGCTATATCTATTGTTTCAGTACTTCTAAATCCAATCAATGGATACTACTCATTTTAACGTTAATGCGCTTCTGTTATGACTTCCCTGGTCCTGGTTGTAGTGAAACATCATATATATGCTGTGTTTGGATGGGGAAAATTTTGGCCGGGTTACCTTGGGTAACCCTTTCTTGAAGAGAGTTTTCAAAAGTTGAGGGGGTTCTCTTTGGCCATCTTAGGGTTTATGTCTGGTAGACCCTTTGATACCTTGCTTTATATCTTTTCATCATTAATATAATTACTTCTATTAGTTACCGTTCAAAAAAAAAAAGTTGTGGGGGATTTTTTACTCCTCTCCCTTAGTTACCAACCCCCATTACCCCCATCCAAACGTAATTTCTGGTTTTGATGATTGAGTGGTTTTCTTTACAGCCATATGAATTAGGCATAGGAATTCTGATAGTATGATTTGTGGAATAAACGCGATTTGGTCTGTTGCCCCCATATAAATGGGATAAGGCTTCAATGATGCTGATCGCAATTATGTTGTTGAAGATTATGTTTCAATTCTTGGAAGTATTATATTGCGATACGAGGTATGGATAGAGTTCTAAGTTTGAGTGGGACGTGAATAAAGACCTGTATTAAGTTCATACCTATTTTCATTAATCATGAATGACTTAATATCAAACATACAAGATGATAGTGCATGATGTATTTTTTTTCTTCAGACAATATAATCTTAATTAGTGAGACGATAAACAACTCAATAGTAAATTGGGATCTTAGAAAACTTGAGACAAAAAGTCTAAAAATTAGTTGAACTAAATATAATATATGAAGTTATTTGGGATCTATGATAGAATTTTTAAGAAGATTGGATTTAGATATAACTGATAAAATGAGAGCCAAATGGCAGAATGTTGACAAACTAATAAATTTTTGTATGACAAAAAGTACTAAATCACTTGAGTGGTGATTATGAAGCATATCTTTGGACTTTAAAAGAAGGACAAATATACAAAGGGCAATGGAGATGGACATGCTATATTGAATAAGTGAATTAATTTTAAAAATAGAGTAAAAATGACTGCAGACAGTTTTAAAATAACTCATATATGATAAATTGAGAGGAACTCATTGTAGGTAGGTTGGTTATAAAAATAAAAAAAGATAACTAAATGGGATTTTGGCTTTGATGATGATCATTTGAAGAATGGATAGATGTTTTCCTCTTATATAAGGTTGTTGTCCATCCTCTTCTTGGTGATTAGTTGTGGTATCTAAAATGTGTGATAGAGTCATCTATTGATTTATTTTGTAGCAGAAGTAATTAACTAATGAATAAATATCTATTTGAAAGTCCAATTATATACTAATCATTAAAAGTTTGAATATCAACATGGAATACATAATAAATTGAATTGAGAATCCATTTGTAAAAAGCAAAATTAAAGAGAATAATTGATTCACAAAATTGAATAAGAGTAATATACATACTTGAAAAACAAAGATTAAAATTTTGTATGGGTAAAGAATGAAGTAACACAAGATACAGTAGTTAGAAAGAAAGGATAGTTTAAACAATAAAAAAAAGTCGATAAAATAGCTGATGATTCCAATCTTCCATCCTCAATGGCTTTTTGTACAAATGAAATTTATTATTTAAAAAAAAAAAAAAACTGCACTTAGTTGTTTTTCGATGTCTTGATGGCTTGGATTGGTAATTTACCATTCTTCTTCTTGTAGTTGGGGATTGGCATAGTTGTCTCATGCTTTGACTCGCTTTTACCAACTCAAATTCAAAAAGTAGAGTGTACATGAAATTTGTATTGAAATATTTATTTTGAATAAAATGCTTTTCAATTAGGCTTCTCTTATTGTACTTATAAATAAATACATATCTATCTCATTTGTTAATAGAGTGAAAAATGATTATTTGTTGTCATCCCAACTATAAGAATGAGTGCAAAAGGCACCATGTGGATTATCTAATACATATATATTTCTAAGATTTTATGAAACTACTGAATATATTAGATAAAAAATATGTAAATTTTTTACGTTGATTTATCAAGTACTTTAGTTTGATCGATCGAAGAGTAGATTCAATCATTTTATAAAATTGGAATATAATATATATATATATATTCTCTCTATCCCAAAATACTTGTCTTATTTTAGAATTTTTTATTTTTTAAAGATCATTTTATAAAATATTATTTTTTAAATGTTGGTATTTTATTATTTGGATAAATCAAAGTTTATAAAAGAAGGTTGTCTTCTTCATATTAAAATACGATTTAGAAAATAAATGAATCGAACAAGTAATTTAAGACAATTTAAAAATATGTATAAAATGAATATTTTAAGATGAGGGGAGTATATCTTAGTATTTAAAAATTAATATTATTAACTAAAAATCTCCTTTGTAAAAAAGGCAAAGTCATCCATTCAATTAAAACTTTTATATTAAATGATCTTGCCATGCAATTCTATCTGACATGAAACCACATGTGCATGAAAAATTTCTCTAATGGTGTGGGGACTTTCTTCACAGGGGCCCACGAGATGAACGGTCTAGATGACCACATATATTGGAAGAGAGGAGCAGGCGAGTGCTTTTGCCATTTGAACCCCGTAGACAAGATTTTCGAGGAGATTGGAAACGAGGAAGAAAATGCAGGCGGCAGGCAGAAGTGGAATCCGTCTCTTGGGGGCCTCCCTCTCAACCTCCGTTCGGGGAATCTTCACTGGATCGAGGGTTCTCTCTCAAGCGGCAGCAGCAGCTCCTTCTCCTTATGCTGCTGCAGGAGTATGCTTGGACAAGGAAGAGGCCACGGATAGAGTCCTCCATCTTCTCAAATCTATCCCTTTCATCGATCCCTCCAAGGTACTCACCTCCCACTTTCTCCTCTTCCCCTCTACTTTCCATCCATTTTGAGATTTGGGTTTTTTTTTTTTTCTCAAATATTGTTTGGATGCAATCCCAAAAGGCCAAAACCAATCTGATCCGTTTCAGATGAGGAGTCTGACTTGAACTGCAGTGGATATTGTTTTGGGCGGAAGTGAATCTGAGCTGCCCAGCTTTATGGTTGAAGCCAAACGCATTCTTCAGTTAAATACGGGTTTTAATTTGTCAATCGAATGACTTTGGGATGGAAGTGAAAATAGGAAATTCAGTGATTTTTTAGTACAACACAACCTTCTCCTCTTTTTTTTTTAGAAATAAATAAATAGATGCAATATTTAGAACTAAATCCAAAAAAAAATTGACATTGACATTTAACTTTTTTTGAGAGAGATTACCTTGACTTTTAACTCATATGCTTAACTGGTGAAGCCCTTCATTGGATATTTCCTTGTACAACTGGTGTGTTAAAATGTTTAACCAAATCACTGAAATCTCAAAAAATTTACTGGAAGTTTCAAAATATTTCCGAAATTTGACAAAACAAATCTGAAATATGAACTAAACATCTGAAATTTGATCAAAATTTTGGCCAGAATATGACAAATATCAGTTGACACAGTTTCTCTTGAAAAAGCCCTAATATTTTCAATATAAAAATTTAGACCCATTCCAAATTCGAAAATTTTGGACGAAATTTATTACTCGGGTCACAGATGCAACTCCTTCGTTGCTTGCAACTGGTGTGTTTTTCATGAGAAAAGCGTATTTTTTAAAGGTAAAAGATAAAAATTATGTTAAAAGGAACATGCCTAATTATGTAAATCAGTGGATGGAAAATCATTCAAATGTGATGTCATCATGCCAATTTGATTCAAATGTCACCCATATTCATGGATGGTACATCAAATTGTAAAAGGAAGGTTTATAAGTGCTTGCTGTGAAAGAGTAAGAAGAGAAAGACAAGATCATAGTGTGACTAATAATTACCTATATATGACCTTAAAAGGTTATGGATGTGAGTCATGTTAGTAGTTCTAAATTAAGGTAGGAAGTAAAATAAGAAGACTTCTAGTGTAATGAAATCAATACAAATAACTTTTCTCCAATTCTGGTGGTAAAATCAATTTAAAGCATTCTTCTTGGATTTTGGTTGGATTCAAAGAGACCCAAATGCAGGAATGCTGGCAATAGTATGAGCATCAAAGATATATTGCAATTCTAATCTATATGCACAAAGTTGATCATGGATACATTGAAGAAGATCTTGATGATGTCAATTCATTTGAATCCATCCAATTTCAAAATGGTCTCATAACTATACTTATAAGCATCACAATTTTAGAACCTGAGTTTCTAGACCTAAGGCACCTTTTTTATGTGATGAAACAAAATCTCCATTATATTGCCAAACCTTTAGTTCTCTCTTTTTAGTATTTTAAAACCTTAACTTGCTGTGGAATTGATAAAAGCCTTAATTTGGGTTTTGGGGTGGGGGGAGTGGAGTTGTGTTCTTCCCTGTTGCCTACTACAAATGTTAGATGAATGACATTAAATTTTGATTAGAGTTACATTAATATTATCTTTCCAACAAAAGGGCTCCCAATTCATATGTTTTTCAAGATCTTAAAATGCCTCCTTTATTGCTAGTATCTTTGCTTTGTTGGACTTTGTCCCTACTGGTCCTAAGAAGCTCCATCCACATCATGCAATACCCCATTGCCTATTTCAATTGAAATTCTAGATTGTCGATACTTTTCTTTCTTTCTTTCTTTTTTAACTAGACTTAAAGAGAAGCCGGTTGTTGAAATTATGTTATCCTATAGGAATAACTTCTAATAATAGGTCAGAGATATTTACAACCCTTACTTTTTTCCCCTTTTTCCAATATGGTTGCTCAATTGTAGGTTTGGTTTTTAAATGTGGAGAGTTGAGGATGGTGTTGTGTTGAACATATATTCCCTAGGAACTGGTGCTCAAATAACAAGTTGTCACTTGGGCATGTGGGGCCAACCATGGCCCCACGCACTTCTTCCCAATTTCCTCACACCCACCTATCCCCTGTGATTTGATCCTTATCCAATATAACCCCAAGTTGAATTTCTTATGTCAAACTCAATTGGATAAATTGAATCTTTGAGCCTTAAAAAGCATGGCTTTACTCATCCAGTCAGGATATCTTTCTTTATAAGCACCTTATTCACATCCATCTACATGGACTTAGGTGGGCCCCACAGAGATGAAGTATGTCAATTTGAATTTCTGCCATCATCTCACTGTTCTGTTTTCTAATATAAATTTTGTTGTAGAAGATTCGCAAAATATCTCGATAGTGACAAGTCATCGATACATGCCATGTAGACCCAATTTGAATGAGTTGCGGTGATTTTTCTATCTAATGGTTGATTTGAAAACTCCAAAAAAGATTTTGAATATCATAATTCATCACATGAATGATATTAATGGACAGCCTTGAGTTAGAAGAAGAAAAAGGAAGCACAAATGGATATGAATAGGCAAACTCAAGGTCGGGTTCTTCTCCCACAAGAGAAGAATGATACAGGAACCATCATGGTCCACTAGTCTGAATTTCTTGAAGGTGTTGGTTCAAACTCGAGGACAAATTTCTACCAACCCAAGGAGACTGATGTAGTGCATCTCCAAGGGATTGTAGATGACTTTTGAGCGTAACTCTAGCTTATTATGACCGACTGGATGTGTGAAAGAATTAACCAATTTGAAGGGCATCCAAAGGTAAAAAGTGTGTTTAAATTAGTCTAGACCATTGTGCTATGGGTCCATATGAAATTTTCACATAAATGACTGTGAGACCTTGTCCACAGGGACCTAGAAAATAGCATTTCCTTAGGGTGAAGAGTTCTACTCTCTCTATCCTCAAGAATATTGCAAGAGATTGAGTTTTTTTTTAACTTGATTCTCAAGAAAAGAAAAAAGAGTTGGATCCTTATCAATAGAGAGATCTTAGGTTTTTTATTTTTAATTATTTTTTTTATCTTATTTCTCTGTGTTGTAATCTAGTACTGGAGAGCAATTTAAAGGTGATGTGACATATTAAGCTTGGTGAATAAGTGTGTAATATGATCCATGGCAAATGCCAACCAAAAGAGGATTTTTAGGCCTTGGGATGTCCATGCATGCAGTTAGCATTTTGGGGTCCAAATTTGATGAATCTTGCCCATTGTAACACTATAAGGGTCTTGGGACACCCAATAGAAATCCTAGTTTTTTTTTTTCTTTTTTTGTGTGAATTTATTCTACTCTTTGTGAGTTCTATCTTGAAGAATTCTTACTCCTTTGTATTCAAGATTTCTTTTCCATTCATTGAGTGTGTTGATTTCCATTAAGTAAATCATATATTCAAGGTTTTCTTGGCAAGTGTTTGAATTTTCTTTCCGTGTGTTGGGGAGTTCACTCTTGTGTTTGCTGTAAGGTTTGGAGTTCTAAATTTTGCAGCTACTTTTAGGCGGATCTTGATTAAGATCACCTAACCTGATAGAAATTTGGTATTTGAAATTTGGGTTTTCTTAATTCTATTTTAGCCAATTTTCATTTTCCTTGGGTTTAGATTCAAAAGAGTCTAGTTCCCAAAATTTTCCTCATTGTGGTTTTAAGGTTCTTCAATTTGAACCTAACACTACATCAATTGGCTGGATGTCAAATTGGGTTGGCAACCATTCACGGGAGTTAAGGATGTGTGGAGGGTATAGATTGGTCAAAACTGGCGCTACAAAGAGAGAGGAACTTCCCTCATTGGTTCTACAGTGGTCCAGGGGTGACTCTGCGCCCCGTTAACTGCCCACATCTAGTGCTCTCCACTCATGGCAACTCTAGGTATTAGAATGAGGTTATGTCATTTAATGGGTTGATGATATGTGAATTGAGAACAAAGAGATCAGAATACAGACACACTTTTAGGAGGATATTGGAGATGAAGACTACATGTGCCTGAGAAGGAGGAGGAGATGCTGCCACTGCATTGAGAGATGGAGTGATCAAAGAAGCTGTCAATGTTGCTGTTGTGGTCTTCATTTCCTGATCATATGTTTGGATGCTTGTGGTTGATGGATCATACGATGGATTAGGATGCAACAACAGTTTTGAGTGGTAAAGGGAGGTAGCTTTGTTGCTAATAGCTGAAACAAGAGGAAAATTTAGGTCTTCATTGAGTTGCTTTTATCTGAAAGTTTCGACTCACTCACCTTTTCCTTTTTACAGATTTGGCCTCTTCCACTTAGTTCCCTTGATGGCTTGATGTTCCACTTGGTAGAGAGAAAACTAAAACATGTCATGTGTGACCCACTCTTGACAAAAAAGACAAAAATGGATACACTCTCCCAATTTCACATGCATATTCATGAGATTTTCGATATATAATAGATGGAGGAATGGATAGTCAATTAAAGGTGAGCCAAAACCTGACATTTTTTCCATTTTTTTTACTGTCATTTTTTAACAAGGCAGACCAGACCCCATTACTAGAATGCCTACCTGGTCTTCTACCTCGTGATCACACACCAGTGAAACGACACTCTGCACCAGCTGTTGGAAATGCTGCCACTGCATTGAGAGATGAAGCGATCAAAAGAAGCTTCCAATGTCGGTGTTGTTATCTTCATTTCCTGATCATACATTTGGGTGTTTGTGGTTGATGTATCAGACGATGGATTATGATGCAACAGTGATTGTTCTAGTGGGAGCAAAGAGTTTTTGCTGGAGTCTTGGAGAAAGGGATTTTCTAGGAGTATTCTGCCATTTTGAGGAAGGGGTTTCTTCAGAAATACAAGAGAATCTACAGAAGGTTGTCCTATTGGCTGGAGAATGTGATAACATATATGTTTCTGTAATTTGCTTCTATTTATGCCTCTCTTACAGTGATCTAACCCATTGACTTAATTGTATTTTAGGTTTTGGTTGGGGGAGCAACTTTGTATTATAATAAAAGGTAGGTAAAAAATTTGGGTCTTCATTGAGTTCCTTTTATCTGAAAGTTTTGACTCACCCACCTTTTCATTTTCACAGTTTTGGCATCTTCCACTTGGTTCTCTTCATGGCTTGATGTTGCACTTGGTAGAGAAAAAACTAAACATGTCACCCACTCTCGTCAAAAAAGACAAAAATGGATGTACGCGCACAATTTGACATGCATGTACATGAGATTTTCGATATATATAGATGGAGGGATAGATGGTCAATTAAAGGAGGGCAAAACCTGACATTTTTGCCATTTTTTATTAAAAAAAAACTGACATTTTTTAACGAGGCAGACCAGACCCCATTACCCAGAATACCTCCTGATCTTACACCTGTGAAACAGCACTCCTGCCACAGGTTCTTCAGTGGAGCTTCTCTTTGTAACAATAGAGGACTGGTCTCTTTGCTGACCCCAGCTGTTGGATTTTTTTTTATTTAATTCATTATTATCTTTACAATAGTTGTAGTGTAGTACTACTCTGTAACATAATTTGTACCCATTACCTAGAATACCTCCTGATCATACATCCGTGAAACAGCACTCCTGCCACAGCTTCTTCTTGGGTGGAACGTCTCTTTGTAACAATAGAAGACTTGAATCTCACTTGTCTTTGCTGGCCCCAGCTGTTGGATTTTTTTAATTTAATTCATTATATATTTACAATAGTCATAGTGTTGTACTACTTTGTAACATAGTTTTATGGATGCTGTAAAGGGATCAATCAAAAAGGGTGCTTTTAAGTCATATCGAGGAGCATATGTGAAGAAATTGTACCCCCATTTGATCTTTTTAGTACTGAAATATGAATCCCACATCTGATATCCAGGCTATTCAGAGAATCAATGACCATGCCACGTTGCCTCGGATCTTTCAGTTACCTCTTTCATGTGGCACCCCAACCTCTAGTTGCCCCAATTGTAGGTCATTGCTTCTATCCTATGTCTTTACTCCCATGATTCCAAATCCTGTATACTGACAGACCTACCACCACAATCACTCTCATTGTCGAGCAATGATCTAAAGAATAGAACATCATGTCTGGTATTATGAGATTCAGCTGGAACTGGTGCTTTGGATGGTTCGGTCCCAAATGAACTGTAAAGAATGGTAATGAAACCAGCATGAACTAGTGGTATTTTGACTGCTTTTGAGTCATAATTGTTATGAGTTCTTTATGCCATCCAGTTGGCAGTTTGGCACTCATTTGAATTTGGTAAATTGTTTTCTTGGGCTGAATATATCCAACACACCTATATTACTGACGTTTATGGTTGACATGATGGGCACTCGCCAGCTTTGGTTTTGGGTCAATGGACTATTTTATTTTATTTTCAGTGAAAAGTTTGCATTTATTTCCTTTGGTTTGTGTCATGGTCCACCTTCGGTAATGCAATCTCAGCTTCAGTTATTAAATGTTGTCCTCCAGCTTATTGAATTACAGTTACAAAAATCCATTGACTAATTCCCTTTAATGCCCAAACATTCGGTGCCCCTGCAAGCCCCTGTGGAAAAGAAACATGTGTCGCTCCTGTGTGCCTACATTGGGTCATTAGCCTCCACTTTGATGATGCACTTCTCGTTTGGTTTTCAAATGATTGTTGTCGAACCACATTGATTTACCATAGTCAATTCATTTCTCAACTTCTCAAGTCACACCCTCAAGATTTAGAACCTGCAATTCATTTCTTAACTTCAGGTTGTGGTTACTCCTGTCTTTGGCTGCCAGTTATGGCCCTCTCCATGCTCTCGTTGCCTGCTTCCCTTGCCAATATGTAATGAATTATGTGTCTGAGTTACCTTCTTGATGGCTCAGGATTCCAAGTCAAGGAAGGTGTAGCAACCCTTGAAGTGCTTGCTATCTCAGTCAAGCCTGACATATAAATGTGTTGAGCTTTTTCTGAACCATGAACAACAGCCAAAAGGTTTTTGGAGTTTTTTAGAATGAATGAATGGACCCACTTGGACCAGGAGAGAGCATCTGGTCATTAGCCAAGTGGCATACCTTACTGGTCCAGTGGAATTCTTCTTGTTATTCTTCTTCTTTCAGTTCTTGCTTTTGAGAGTTGGTCCGGTGGATGTTGGCCCTCGTAAGAGTAAAAAGATTCACTCAACATTACAGAAAAATCACCGGCTTGTCCTCGTGAGTATGTTCCTAATCCACATTGCCTGTGAGTCTGGCTTGGTCCATTGGAGACGAGAGTTTGTTAGCACAGGCAAGCTCTTTTTCGCCATTTATGATCTTTCTTCACACCATTTGCCAATTAAAGGCCCCATTCCTTCCTGTCATGTTCAATGTCTGTCTTCTATGATAAGAGAAGCCACTGTACCCATTTATCTGATCTCTCTATTTTTTTTTAACACGAGTTTGTTAATGCTTTAATTTTGAGTGTCCCAATATGAAAACATATCTGACATGGATCTCATAGCCGTATCTTTCCATGTCTTATAATACAAGTTTACATGGGGAATCCTAATTCTAATGCCTAAAAGATTGCATGTACGTAGTTGTGCTTACAATTTTGTTTTTTTTTTTACTGCAAACTGAAGTCAATATTGTTTTTTTTATGTGGATCAGGTAAACCCAACTGCCAGTTTCAAGGATGACTTGCAGTTGGATACGCTGGACAATGTAGAAGTAATGATGGCAGTGGAAGAAGAATTTGTTGTGGACATCCCCAACAGCGAAGCTGACAAAATTTCAACCACTGCCCATCTCATTGATTACATTGCATCTCATCCACAAGCTAAATAAGTCCTGAGTGAATTCAGGTTAATTCTGGATGAATATGGAGTGATTTTGCTTCTCAGTGCAGTCTTTAATTGCTTATAATAATGTTACTGGTGTTTCATGGCTGTAAAACAATTTCTTATGATTTGACTTGCAAGTCCCTGCTCTTACCAGTCACATTGCTAGCACAACATATTGCTTGGCTGTAATTGTGTTCTCAACCATGGTGAGCATGGAGGTCCTTACTGTATTTCTTCAACAAAAGCAATTTCATGGAAAAAAAATATTTGTAGGTTGAATGAAACCCAACCCTATGCCAAGATATGGAAACCTGATGATTTTATTGTTTGCTCAAAATTTTAATTTTTGCTGAAAATGAACAAAACATGGTCTCGGTGAGTGTCGGGAAATCTCTCTTTTCTTCGTTAAATTAACACCCTCCCTTCACCTCTCCCCTTCGGAAGAAAAGAAAAATGTCTCATTTCTTATATTTTTATTTTTGACAGAAACCAGATGTTTCCTTCTGTATTCTTGTATTTGTATTCTCATTTTCATTATCTCAAACAAACAAAAAATATAATGTTAAATCTATGGATTTTTCATAATCATCATCATTGTCAATATAATTATTACACTTATCCATATTACTAATTTATTCTTCATTGTTTTTATATTTGTATTTTAATACCAAAAATTTATAGGCATCGACGCACACTGTTTCATAAAGGGGTGCCTGCACCTTGCCTTACCTTATTAAGGCGCAAACCCCCTTTAATTTGTATGGGCGTTTAATTTTATTTTGTACCTCGATAAATTGATAATATTTCTATTTTATTCTTTCACTTTTTAAAATTTATCATGATAAAATAAAAGACAAAATATACCCATCATGCTCCATTTGAATAAAAGTACTCGTGTATAAATCAATTATTTAGATTTAGAGATTAAAACATTCATCTTAAAGAAGTTGTCCAACTAAACGTATTTGTTGAAAAAGATAGTTCGGATCTTTTTGAAGTTAAGTTTGTGCTACATAATAGGTTTGATCCACAATCATCACCAATAAATTACTCAACTGATTTATTAAATAAGTTAATATAATTCAGTTAAATAAATAATTCCAATCTTGACTAAACTCCAGTGACGTTGATGGGCTAGATCAGAAATTTGCATGCATAGCTTGATGTATAAGCACAGCGGTGGAACGTCAGATCAACGTTAGATCACAAAATGACTGATCTTAGAGCATCTCCAATGGAGAGTCTCCAAATTTGACTCCAAATTGATATCTTCTCTATATTTAGAGGTTCATGGTCTCACTTTCCCACATTCATATTCCAACCATACCAATCTCCAATTTACTATTCATTCTCCAAATCCTTATTCGTTTATTTAAAAAAAAATGAAAAATCACATTGTGCTCCCATTTTTTCTTAATGTAATTATGACATCATATATTTATCCAAAATTAAATTATTTAACATTTTTTTAAAACTAAATAACATAACCATGAAATTACAAATTAAAAGTCATTAAGAAAATAAATAAAAACCCATTACAAATTGATGAAATACATTAAAAAAAAAATACATAAAGAAACTAATAAAAGATACATTAGATAAGACCTAAGAAATTAAAATTACAAGCACCAGTAATCCGGTAAGTCACTTCCTCCATACCCACCACAATACTCGCTAAAGCTACTGAAATCAGGGGTCAAAATATCGGCCGATACTGTGCGTATCGGCCGATATAATTCGGATTTTCAACCACCGAATTATATCGGCCGATACGTATAGTATCGGCCGTACAAATAAAAATTCGGCCGATATGACCGAATTTTTGACCGAATTATCGGTCATCGTATCGGCCGAATTTTTAAAATTCGGTTTTTTGTTTTTTTTCTAAAAAAGTCCCTTTTTTAAAAAAAATATCGGACAAGAATGGAAAGAGAAAAAAGAAAACATGGAGAAAAGATTGAAGAAAAAAATCCCACACCTTTCATAACTTTCTTTTCTCTTCTTTCTCTTCTTCGTTGATGGGAAAAATACTGAGAGGGGGCGGCGGCTGCTAGGGTTTAACAGAGAGAGAGTGAAAGAGAAAAGGGTATTAAAACATGAGCATTAGGGTTTTCATGTGAAAACCATAAAAAGGAATTTGAACTGGAAACCGTCTACTCTAATATTTTATCAAAAAATAATTTTTAATGTGAAAGTAATACTTTTTTTATTTTAAATATAATATTTACTTATGCTAAAAGTAAAAAGTATAATATTTTTTTTATTTATCTTATTGTCATAATTTAATATTATATTTACCATCTAATATTTTTAGGCTCTCCGTTTACAAATAAGGGTATCCCTAGGGTGTGCCGAAAACATATTTAATAGTGTCAAAAGACCTTAAAGTCTTAAAGTATATTTATCAGGTTATTTTAATTAGTCCAGATATTTAATTTGAGAAATTTTAAAAATACACAGTGCTTAAAAAATAATGTGCATAGTGTATTAAATAATAAATCTCCTTTAAATCTTTAAAGTTATTTTTTAAGCACTGTGTATTTCCAAAATTTCTCAAATTGAATATCCGGACTAATTACGATAACCTAATAAAAATATATTAAAACTTCAAGGTCTTTTGACACTCCTAAATATTTAAAACACAGTATTTTACAAATAAGGGTATCCCTAAGGTGTGTCGAAAACACAGTATTTTATTATTTATTTATTTTATTTCTATAATTCATAACTTAAAATAACACTCATTGACTAAGAAAATAAATTATGAAATTATTTCTACAAATTTTCCTTATTTATCATTTTCCTTGTCATTTTCACCATTTTACTAATTATATATTTTCCATTATCGTAACTTCAAAAATATATTAGAAGAAGTGAATGTCCGATATTTTATGAAAAAATTACATATTCAATAAGCCCATAATTATCTGTGTGTACTGTAATTTTTTTGGAATTTTTTTTTTTAAAAAACAAAAAAACGGGCAGGAGAGAGAAAAAGTTCGGCCGATATGAAAAATCGGCCGGGATCTCGACCCGGCCGATTTTTGTACCCCTGACTGAAATTACCATAATTATAACCACTTGATGATCTACCTATTTGGGAATCACGCTCAGCTGGATCACTTATAGAATCAAGATCTTTCTCCATAAATTCTTTATCTTGTCTTTCACGATCAAGCTGTAATTTGTTACGTTCATTTTCAGCTTGTATCATCATGATTTGGTAAAGCATCTCGGAGTCCTTCTCCATTCGAGCAAACCGTTCATCCCTTTTCAATTTTCCTATTTTTGATTCAAATCCTACACCCGTTCATGAAGTCGATACGGTGGTAGATGAAACAGAACAATTCCAACAGTCCGTTGCTTGACATATGCAAATTCAAAATAAAGAAGCTCATTACGCACTTAGAAATGCATTGATTGCATTTATGGGATAGATACAGTAATAATGTTTCATGTGACCCGGATCTTAGTGAATGATCTACAAATGTCATTTCTCATGTAATCTTTTTATTATTGCTTAAGCTGAAATTTTATTTTTCATTTTTTATGGGATTTTATAACTTTAATTGTAATTGGAGACAATTGGTTTTAAGTTGATCAATTTTTTTATTTGTAAAAAAATATCTCAAAATAAATAAATAATAAAAGTAAACTAAAAAGAATTTATTAATGAATTAATTTAAAATTTAAATATTTATTAAAACATGATTAAAATATTTAATAGTACATTATTAGTGAATTGTTTTGGCTTAAAATAATAAATAGTAGATGATTGGTACATGAGTCCCACATGAATAGTGTTTTGGAGACCATCTCCAAATTTGGAGATATACTATTCACAAAAACTCCAAATCTCTAAATTTTTAGAGATAGAACATGTGGTTGGATTTGTGTTTGTTGGGCCACTCTCCAAATTTTTAGATTTACAGCACCCATTGGAGATGCTCTTAAGCTCTCTTGCTCTAAAGTCTAAACTTGAATCTAAGGCCCAATCCATACATGGGGGAGAAGACGGCAATCTTCTCTTTATGCAGCCAAAGAAGGGCACCTTTTCATAATTTATATCCGTTACATTTGAAATTATCAAAGTGGATCATGAACCGTCCATTCCTTGCAAAAAATTGACGAGGCCCACCTCCTCTAATGATCATTTTACCCTACACCATTATTATCCCAAAATGAAAACATCAAAGGAAAAGAAAAATAAAGTGCTCAGTAAGGCACTCAAGTTACAAATTTAAAGGAGTTGGATTGATGGTAAGCAATCTGTTTCAGTCGAAAGTCCTAAGTTCGATTCTTACTCCACTCCAAAGGACCATTCTTTATAGAGTAACTCAATATTTATAGGTAGGGAGGCTTGCACATGTCTCAAAGATTAGTTAAAGATGAAAGAGAACACTATTTCCGTCTAAAGATTTCATGTTTTTGAGCTTCACTTTCTCCTAGACAATGGATCCAAGTCTCTCCCCTTCTCTCAATCCAACGTAACCGCTACGAAAAATACAAATAAACCTTACTATAACTAATGTTTTATTTATTTTTATGTGAATTTGTCATTGATTCATTACAAAGTGCACTATCATATATAATATATTCTTCCTATGTAACATTCACTTTTAGCTATGATAATATTTATTGTTTAGGCTTATGTTTGATGGTGGAGTCGACGAAACACTTCTTCATTTTCATTAATCAAATCATATATTATAAGCTAATTCAAATTCTAGTCATTAATTTTTTTGTCTTTTAAACTTCATAAACTTGAAAACATGAATTATTTGATCTAGTCTAGATAGACCACACATTCAAGTATAAACCTTTCAAGATTTCTCCTTCTGGCCCACTTGCCATCCATATATTATTTACCTATATCCTTCACCACTCCATATCAATGATAAAAGGCTATGACGATGATGATAGATATTATAAGTTGGTTCTCCTGCTATGTTATGTCTACATTGAATGGAAATTTGATTAAATTGCATTAGAATGCATTGTTGATATTTATGCTCTCCAACATTACATTTGAAGTAATCTAAAATAGTCACGATTTTTGGCATGCAATTAATTTTAGTAAACTATTGTGTCTAAATTAAATGAAAATTTGATGAAATTGGATTGGAATTAGGGTTGTCAACAGGTCAGGGCTCGACTCAATTTTGACTTAGCCCAAGTTGATAATTAGATCAGAAGATCAAGACTGAATCACACATAAGTCAGTTGTCTCAATAAATCAGTCCCTACGCAGAGGGGTTCAACCCACCCGACCTATCACTCCCTACTATAAGAAATGAGGAATGCATTGTTGATATTTGCTCGCTAATTTTTCTCCATTTTATTCAAGCATAGATTCCAAAATGCACTCAATTATTAATTTGAAAGTTAAAAAAAAAAAGTGTTAGATTAGCAAAATGACAAAGAAACGTAATGATGCCATCAATCTCATCCTAAAACTTATCGATACATAATGTGTATTTTATATTTATACATTTGTATAGATATTTTACAACATGTTCTCTAATTATCCAGATAAGTGTAGTTTAACCGATTGCCTCCTTCCTCAATAACTAAGAGGTTACGGATTTGAACCCCGATGGTTTAACCTTGATGTGTCATAGAGGTAGTGAGCTCACCTATGGAGTATTACGCCCCACGGTTTCCCACACGTAAATTAAAAAAAAAATGTTCTCTAATTCATGTAATTGATGACTCCAATTCACCGAATTGATAATATTGTGACGCTAACAAGTGGCTTGACTGAACCCATTTCTCTCTTTAGAAGAGTTGGGTCACACTTTTTAGGTCCGCTTTGTTTTAAGGTCAACCCAACTCGATATAATTTCTTAATGGACACTGATCACGACCAAGAGGCATCCAATGAGGCTCATTAATAGCCCTAATTCGTATGCACCATCAATATTTGATACCTTCTTGAAGAAATTTAGTTGTCACGATTTTTAATTCTCATGCTGTTTAGTATGTGATTACTTTTAGTAAATTCCCTTTGACTAAATATAAAATAGCACTCATTGGGAACATAATAGGTTTTAATGTTTTTGAGTCTATTTTCTCTTCAACAATCAGTTTCCAAGTCCAAAAATTCTTGAAAACTTTGCTAGTGTTGATCGAGTCCCATAACAAATTTTCCCAAACCAATTGATTGACTCATTCAGACAATTCACATATAAAAGTACAACAAATCGATCGACTAAAATACTTCTTAAAAAATTGAATATAAGAAATTTCTTTTAAAACTATTGCTTTGGTACAGCTTCTCCATGTTACTATTTCCAGTTACAAAATCCATGCCAACATTTGCAGTTATCCAATCTGTCATTGTATAAACCTGGACTCGTGGCTGGAAAAAGAAGACAAAGAAAGCCCACAATGCCAGCAAGAAAGGAAATGGTTATCAACCCTGCAAACATAAAAACCGAAGTTAGAAAATTCGGGTAAATGGCAAAGATTAATACATGCACCATGCATGATTTCCTGATTTTTGTGAAGAATGTGTACGGGATCAGATGGGTAACATTGGATGAAGTTTCGACTCCATCCAGTTGGTGAAGGTTTGTGACTTCAGAACAGGAAGATCTGTTAACTGTTGCATGGTAGTGATTTTCAACACCTCAATTCACAGTCCAACCACAATTTAGAGGGGTTGAATTTCACTAAACCTGATGATTTGTGGTCCCTTTCACATCTTACCACCCTATGGATCAGATGCATGCAAGTAGCCTGAAGTTTCATTCCACATGAAATGAGTAAATATAACACCGATTTCCTCATCTACTTATTCAATACCCTACCATAAAGTTCCTTCACTGATTATAACCCATGAAACTTTGTAAAATAATAAATAAATAAAAAGGAAAAAACTTGTAGCCCCACACAGCTCCCCGAAGTTTTCAGCATAAGAGTTTGAAGATCATATTTTCACTCCTATTGGTTGCTGTTTCCATACTGCTCTTTTACTGCAGCATTATTTTTTTACTGTTATGTTACAGCCTAACTTTAAACAAAAATCAGAACATTTTGGTATCAGGCATCTGGAAGGGAAGCAAGACATCTGAATCAATATTTAAGACCCTTCAGATTCACCTTGAAATCATAGCAGAGGGAAAACCAGCAGCAACCTGGTTAAGATCTGTGATTCAATAGCTAAGTCCATTTCATAGCTTTGAAATTAAAGCAGTGTAGACAGGCCTTTGTTACAAACTGTCTAACGAGATGCCGCTGCCTGCACTTAAGGAGTCAAACCACATCTCCTCGGACGTGGTTTGCTGGTACAGGCAACTCCATGTCATGTTTTTTTCTTTTAAAGACCAAATTATCCAGGCCTCCAGAGCACCTGACTAATCCTTAGGGCATGTGTAAACCTCCTTATCCACACACACTGTGTAACAATACGAGGAGTGGCCTTTGAATTAAGAGTGACTTAAATCCAAAATCTCCCGCATTTCAAGCGGGTTCTTGACCACCAAGCCAACACTCATGCTTTAACTCTGTGTCATATTAGACTATAAGATGAAATTTGTGCCAAAATGGTAGATGCACCCATATAACACGGTGAAGGTGGAGTTTTCCATGGGAGCAGAAAGTTCCGTTTCAGCATCTAAGTTCCTATCATTCATTATAAATGGAGACTTCATGAATCAAGTTGTATGGACTAGAGTTAAATTGAAACCAAATACCTTTTCCCTGCGAAGATGACAACACAGGCAAACCCATCACATTACAGAAAATATGAGCAACTATGGGAGCAACCAAATGCCCTGCACAAAGTTAATCGTATAAGAGTATAAATCCTTCTGTAAATCCATGTAACCAGACAAACATACATTTAAATTGCATAATAGAACATCCATACAAGGGCAACCAACATTCTAAGTTGTGCAATGGATGCACATTTGCCAGAAAATGTGTTAGGAGAAAACCCATAAATATTTTACTCTAAATTAGTAATATTTGTATGCCTCAAGCTATGGTAAAATTACTTGTCATTCCTTACGCAAACAGCAATATTAATGTAGTTCACAAGTGCATCCTTAGACCAAGACAGCATACTCAAGTAGAATAACAAATTTTTGCATCTCTTTTCACCCAACAAATGATGGTATTGTTGTGCAGAAAATGGGCACTGAAACAATTGTGGCCATTAAGACTACAAGGGGATGAATAGGTATGAGATAACCATATTAATGAAGTATTTGTAAATCATCAGGACATCTCGAAACTCCAACAAAAAGAGGAATCATATAAAGGTATGTGCAAAAAAAGGAAAAAAAAATTACATTTCTTTTTTGGCATGAGAATGTAAATTACATTTTATTAGAGATTTTCAAGTACTAGCACATCATCAGGAAAGGGGAATTTTATAAGGGTATTTGTAGATAAAATGAAGAAAATGCACATGAAGATTTCTTATTTCTGTTTTCTTTTTGGCATGAGAATGTTTTTAGGGAATATTTTTTTAGAATGAAAAATGCTATAAAGAGAGGGCTGACACAAAGAAAGGGCTGACCACCTGACACAAAGAAAGGGCTCACCACCACTCTCTCTCTCTCTCTCTCTTAAAAACATGATATTGGAGCAGGTTATGAAAATGGGCCATAGATGGTCAACATCATGCTGCCTATGGGGATCACAAATGGCCATCAAGTTTCTACAAAGATATGCTTGGCATAATTAGTAATCAATGAGAGCCTACTATGTCATCTCCCAAACAATGATCTACAACTAACCCATAGAACAACCCAACGATAAAAAAATTAACTCTTTATCCTAAAAACTTCCTTTTAGTACCAGGGTACTTGTGCATCAAGAAATTATCCATTGTGAACTAGTTCACTGTGTGAACCTCATGACTAAAGAGGGAGGTTGGGGGGATAACATCAGTATGCCCACCGCATGTGGACGTGAGACTAATCTCATGGGTACACAAAAGTGCCTGCAAGCCTCGTGTATTGGGTTACTTAGGGAAGAGTAGAACCCAAGACCTCTAATCTATTCTTAGAAGCTCAAGGCAACTGAGCTCCTTGTTCAAGCTTGACATGTCTTATATTAGATGGTGAGGATGAGTTAGTTTGATAGATTTCGTCTTGATATTAAGTGTGACAGAATTAGCTTGGAAAAAATCATTTAAATATAATTTTAAAGGATAAAAAGTACTAACCATTGATATGACTTGAGCTTAATCCAACGGTGAGCATATCTCTAAATGATTTCAAATTGAGTAAAAATAATATTTATTTTTTTGAAGACCAAGGTGTCCAGGCCTCTTAGAGCACCTGACTAATCCTTAGGGTGTATGCAAACCTCCCTATCCACAGACACCAAGTAACACGATGGGGAGTGACCCTTTTTGTGTTGAGAGTGACTTGAACTTAAGACCTCCCGCATCTCAGGTGAGTTCTTGACCACCAAGCCAACACTCACGGGTTAGTAAAAAAAATAATATTCATGGGACGATAATGAATATGAAGAAGAAAGATAGAGCAAAAATATAGGCTCAATAAAAAAGTAGCTATCTAGTTCACGATGGATAATTTCTCATGCATCTGCTAACAATTCCAAGATATCCTGGATATAATAAACTTTAGTGTCCTTGATCACATGACAGCTAAGAAAGATGAATTCTTTTTTTATCCTTCCAATAATGATAAAAATAAACTTGATGATGGATCTTTTCTACTATTGCCTAGGAAGGAACCAATGCACTTTCATCCACATTGTCATTGCCATTTGTTTTTTTTTTTTGGGAAAGGTAATTGTATTATTCACAAAAAAGGAAAACACTTTACAACTAGAGGAACATACAACCGGACATAAACAGCCCGCCAACCCTTACAAGTAACACCACCCTCCAAAAGTTACATGATCTTATTGACAACTTCCGAAGATATTGGCACACCTTGGTGTGCCATTTCGTCAGCTACCGAATTTGCAGCTCTTGGAACCCAAGAGACCAAAAAGCCGAAGGAGGCGACAGAGTGAGAATACTCTCAACTTTATCTAAATAGATCCAAAGACAGAGAGAACTTGAGGCCCAACCGACGACGACTTTAGAGTCCCCTTCTAAAGTACCACCTACAACCCCTAACTCTTCCATCTCAATGATGCTTCTCCACAATGCATGAAGTTCTGCTTCAATCACTGAACCACTGGGAAGAGGACCTACAAAAAAATCTAAGTCTTTCCAAAGTGATTTCTAACAATCCCACCATAGCCAACTAGACCGCGATGAGACAAACATAGGGAACAAGAATAATCATTCTCATGTGTCTCAAATGATCAATCGTCAATATATTCTCAAGACCGTAAGTCAACAAAACACCTTCACCCTAAAAGGAGCATCACCCTTCCAGATTTTTGGATTAACATGAGGAACTTACCCAACACACGTCAACTTTCTACAGAAGAACTTGACATTGAGATAACCATGTGGATCAGGATCCCAAATTCTTTTATCTTCCTACCCACAAAACTCTACTAAGAGGGTCTATTAAAGACAGCCACTCCTCCATCATTCAATCCTCTAACCCCCTTCCGAATTGAGGGCACCAAACAACCTCATTTTGTTGAGGATCGTAACACTCTCTAACCACTGCATCTCTATTAGCCACCAGGGAATATAGCACAAGGAACTTATGAGCCTGAGAGGATTCACATAACCATCTATCAGTCCAGAAAAGAATATCAACACCATCATAAGTACGATATCTGATATGATGGTTGAAGATCGTCGCAATCGAGCAGATCCCTTTATAGAAACCAGAAGTCCTTCGAGAAGACCCTACAATCCCCCCAGTCTATACTTTACGAGAATGATAACCTTCCAAAGCCCTCTTGAGTTGACCTTCAATCTCCATAACCACTTCCTAATAAGGAGATCTTGAATTCACGAACAGGTCTAATTCCAATTCCCCCTTCCTCTATTGATTTACAAACATGGACCAAGCTACCAAATGAAAATTTCTTTTATCCCGATTATCATTCCACAAAAATCTTTTCTGAATACTTTCCACTTTGTTGATCGCTACTATTGGACATTTAAAAACACTAAAAAAGTCCACTAGAAGACTAGCGAGGACAGAATTAATAAGGATGATCCTGCCATCAATAGATAAATTCTTACCTTTCCAAAGAGATTTTTTTTATTTTTCCATTTTCTCAATAATCTTATCCCAACAAGCCTTGTTGGGTTTACCCTTATAGAGAGGAAGGCCAATACAAGAAGTAAGGAAGGAAGCGACATTACAACCCAACACTGTCGCCAGATCCACACATGCTCTAGACTCCAGATTAACCCGCATCAATTCACTTTTAACAAAATTAATCTTCAACGCCGAGCAAATCTGAAACCACAGAAGAATCACCCTAACCATCTTCAACTCCCCCTCATCTGCCTTAACAAACAGGATAGTGTCATATGCATATTGAAGATGATATATCTCTAGATCGGTATGTTCTATATGAAACCCATGTATCAGACCTTGAGAAGAGGCAACATGTAACATAAGATGAACGGCCTCCGCAACCATAATATATTGATAAAGAGATAAAGGATCCCCTTGTCTAATACCCCTCTCCATCTTGAAGAACCCTTTCGGACTTCCATTAACCAAAATAGATAAATGTGTCGATTCTACACAGGAACGAATCCAACTTCTCCAACAATCACCAAAACCCATCCTTTGCATGACGAACTCAAGGAAAAACCAATCCACCCTATCATAGGCCTTTTGAAAATCCCGTTTACATAAAGACTCTTTTAGAAAGATTCTTTGGACGGCTAGTGTTCTGAGTATTGTGTGGTTTGTTTGGCTGGAGAGAAACTCCAAGATTTTTAAAGGGCGAGAGTCCTCTGTTATGCACCTTGTTGAAGTTATTAAGAGCAGAGTGGCTTGGTGAGTAGTGGGTTCTGGAAAATTCCAGGGGGTTACGATGTCAGATATCTGTCGAGCTTGGAATTTAGTGAATCATTTCTTGCCTCAGTCAGTTCCGGTTAGGTCAGTGGCTTGGTTTCCTGCTGTGGCGGGTCTTCTTAAACTTAATTTTGATGGAATTTGTGTGCAAGAGACTGGTTTAGCAAGCTATGGAGGGCTCATTTGGAATGGCTTTGGTGGCACTGTGTTATCTTTTGCGGGTCCTCTACATAATGGATTTGTTCTAGATGCAGAGTTATATGCTTTGTGAAGGGGTGTTTTGGCGTTGGAAGATTGGGGAGCTCATGGGAGTATCTTAGAAGGTGATTCTAAGATTGTTGTAAGTTAGGCTGCGGGGTCTCTTTGTCCTTGGTGTTATCTAGATAAAGTTGACAGCATTCGTCATTCCATGGCCTCTGACGGATATTCAGTGTCTTGGGCTCCTCGCTCAACGAATTCAGAGGCTGATAAGTTGGCTCATCAGGGTGTTACTCTGTTTTCGGAGATTGTGAACAATTTGATGTAATTTTGGGGATGTTTCTTCATGCTGGTTTCTTTTGCTGGGTTCCTTCCGTTTTGTGCTTGCTCCCTTGTGTTAATGTTATGAACTTTTCTTGATTAATAAAGTTAATTTTCCCAAAAAAAAAAAAAAAAATCCAGTTTACATACAATTCCAGCTTCTCTTGAAATAAATTTAGAATGCATACTTTCATGAGCCACCACCACCAAAACTACAATTTGCCTCCCTTCAAGAAAAGCACTATGGTTAGGAGAAATAAAACAAGGAATCACAACCTTCAACTGATTTGCCAACACCTTAGCTAAAATTTTGTAGGGGCTCCCAAGAAGAGAAATCGGATGAAAATCGTCTAACTCAACTGCTCCAGCCTTTTTAGGAAACAAAGTGATAAAAGATGCTTCCAAAATCATTAGATATAATACCCCTTTCAAAGGCCTCATGAACAAAAGCTAGATGCTTGACCAAATCCAAAAAATGTTTTTAGAATATAGTGAGATAACCATCTAGGCCCGAAGCTCTATCTTCACCCAACTGTCATACTGCATTTTTCACCTCCTCCTCAAAGGTATTTTCTGAAGACTCAGTTTGATCCTCATCCAAGACTTTGAAGGGTAAAGAAGAGGGCACAGGGGTATCACCACCAGAGTCAGCATTTAAACATTTGAAATACTCAGTAATTTCCACACAGATATCACCTCTATTCTCCATAGATTCCGATCTATTTGCAGCAAGTGAATACGATTCTTTTGTCTTCTTGCACAGGCCATCTGCTGGAAAAACTTTGTATTTTTATCCCCTTCTTTAAGCCATCTAATTCTAGATCTTTGTCTCCATTTAATCTGGCAATGGTCATTGCCATTTGTTCTTCATGTAGCATCATTTCATTCCAATCTATTTTCACTTAGTAGTCTTACAAAAAAACTGCCTTACAATGTAAATTTCTTCTCTCAGATTGTATTTCTAGGGATCATATATCAAAGCTTAGTGGTGGCCATAAGAAAACAGTGTCTATTTGGCAAGGTTCTCATTGTTTTTCCTTATAAGCCTAAAAAGAAAGAAGACATTTCTTTGGTATTCTAGATTGGGCATTTGTCATTGAAATTTTTGAAATTGTTGTTTCCCAATAATTTTTCATTGTGATTTTGCTTCTACAATGCGAAATATTGTCAAACCACTGTCATCCTAACTTCAGTAGAATTACTACTTTATTTGATTGTTTATATTGATGCTACATGGATTTATTTGATGAAACATAAACATGTGGTTATTACAAAGTGAAAATGTTCCATAACATGGTCAAAACTCAATATAGAAAGGATGTGAAAATCTTCCACTGAGATAATTCTGAACATTATCTATTTCATGAAGTGAAAATTATTCTGTAGAACATGGCATAGAATCTCAAACATCATGAAGTCATGCGCCTCAACAGAATAGTGTGAAAAAATATACATCTCTTATGAGGTAACTTAATCCCTACTATTAGGTATAAAGCTTCCTAAATTACTAGGATGAAATTGTACTTGTAACCACTTAATTGATTACTAGGCATCAAAACTTGTCTTAGAATAAACTACATCCATAGTCTATTACATGCATCTTTCTTGGACATTCCAATGAGCAAAAAGGTAAGTCCTGCAAGTGAAAAGAACCCTTTTACAAAGATGTTCCCTTCTCTGAAAATGTTCCATACTGTTCAAGTTTTTCATCTTTAATTTTTGTCCCTTAAAAGAGAAGACCCCTCGTTCCTCTTTGTATAATTATTCTTTACAATTCTGTTTCACCAAATGATTCCGAAAAATAGTATTTGAGAGTCTACACTAGGAAAAAAGAAGGACCAGTTCCTAAGCCTCGTGAAACACATATTCTCTCTTCTGACACTCTAGGTTATGCCTCTACTGTAGAAAGTAATAAGAAGAATAATGGAGAATAATAATTTCTCTTGTATGGAATTGTGCCAATAATTGAAGGAGAGTACATGTATAAATAGATTACAATGAGCCAATTACAATGGCTAAAAAGGAAAGAAATAAAAGAAATAATCAATTTTAATAAATTACATAACTAGAGATGTCTTCTAAGTCAATTTTCCAAACTGGGATGATTCTGGTCAACTATTTACAGAGGTGGGTCCCACACGGTTAACTGGATATTGTAGTGGGTCCCACAACATCTGCTTCTTTACCACCTCCTTCATCTCCAAATTCACCAAATGCTGTAAGGAAAGCCAAAACTGTCTAGCACTTATCATCCTATTACCCTTCTTTCCTTTTTTCCTTGTGACTCCATATCCCCAACATGCAAAACATCTCTTTCTTCACTATGCTTTGTTTTCATTCCCACCAATGATTCAGATGGCATCATGAAGCTCCGGTGACTGAGATGGCCATGCTGGAATTGTAGCATGGTTGGGTTCTAGTTGATCTTCCAGAAAGTAAGCAAGTCATTGGCTGTGGATGGGTATTTACAACCAAGTATAATCCAAATTATTTAGATGACAGATATAAAGCTTGCTTCTAGTGAAGGGATTCACTCTAACAGTTCGGAGTTTACTACGATGGACCACTTTCGCTTGTTACAAAGTGTATCGGTTTCTTCACCCGAGTTTTCAACCTAAAGGTGCAAAAGGCAAGGCATGTAGAATATGCAGTAATTTATAAACTATGCAATCACCACATGCATTATTCAACAGATTTAGCAAGGTTGTTTCTCACAGTCACACAATGGAGTTCTATTTTATTTTTAATGATCATGCCTCTGTAAAAAAAATGTTGGCAGTTCTATAACAATTCTAATAGTGTATGTTGATGAATTCTGAAATGCAACAGTATAGAAGAAATAATTACGGTCAAAGGAATACTTTGCAAATGTTTTTGACATAAAACTCAAAACATTTTCTTAGCATTAAGGTGACAAAATCTAGGCATGGTATATTTATCTATCAGCAAAATTATGCTCATGATTTCTTATCAGAGGTTGGTTGCAATGTGATCAACCTGCAAATTCACCAATTGAAGTCAACCACAGATGCAGACTGAATACACAATGTGTGACACATGTTTATAGATGAAGTCAACTGACACACCAAAAACATGATGGAAATGTGGATATACCACATCACAAACATCAGCCGGATTGGTCAATCGTATACTTCAGATCTAAAGGTGACGAAAGGACAATTCTACAGATTCCATTTCATGGCCCTAATTAGATGGCTATAAATAAATAATAGAGAAAAAAATTGTCCAATCATTTATCCATAACCACTTAGGTCTAGTGACGCTGGTGGATCCCACCCATAGCCACATGTCACACTTTTTATTCCTAGTCTCTTGATAAGATAAGAAGAGTTCTATCTCCTGGAGTTTATCATCAATAAGACTTCCTTAACCCATATTCTAATGAAATCAAAGCTATTTTTGCACAAACCAGTTCGAATGAAAAGAAACGATGCATATGATCCAAAGACCACAGTGTAGCCAAGCTGGAGACCTGTTAAACATGATATTTCCAGGTAAGTTATACAAATGAGTACACCTATCTACATGAACATAGCTAGAATGTGAGACTGGATTATGACCAACATTACTAAATAGTACACTCAAAGCAGATTGTCGAAACAGAGCCGCATGGCAATGTTATATGCACATAATTAGGCAGGTATGGGGAACACTGTTAGAACATATAGACTACAAGACAATGGGTGATACTACCATGGGTTAATATGCATATGCTCAAAGATAGTAATGGAGGGAATGCATGGTTTATAAGATCAGAAGGTTACCAAGGTTTAAAAAGCACAGCATATTGATAGTAAGTAGAACCCCATTTGCAAGGCTCTAGAGATTAATTAGGGGGTCTTTATTAGGTTGTCCTGCAGACTTCAAGGCTAGGTTTGGTCTGAGATTTTAAGCTCATCAAGTCAAGCATGAGCCTGCATTTCAGAACCAATTTCTGATTAGGATGGGTTCAAGCCTGCTTCTTAAACCTGAAGCCAGGACTGGGAGAGCCCATTTTGCCACATACACATAAAGATGAATTTTTATATCTTTGTAGCATTTGCAAGTATGTTTCTGGATAGGATTATACTTGGTGAATACCATGTACGACTACCTGCATACATCATATGGGTGAATATTCCAAAAAGAACTAACCTCAAAATTGCAATTTCAGAATTCCAAGTTGTACCCAGTTATGATTAATAGACCCTTCACAAGAATGTTGATACCATGAACTCATACAATAGCAAATGGGGGAGCAACTTCTGTTCGGTTCAGCCTGAACTGATCCACTCTGATTTTAGGTCATGTTGGGTAGGGATATCCAGCTAATGAAAATACACATTTTTTTAAAGATAAATGAAATTTGAAAAAATACCAATTTTATGAATCTTATTAGGTTAGGGCTGACAGATTGGGTCAAAAAATCCAATCCAAATAGCAAATCAGGTTGGTGTAAGGTTGAAGCAACAGATCAACTCCTCTCTCTCTCATACTTCTTCGCTTTGAGCACTTCTTCTTCAAAGTACCCTTTTTATGAGAGATAATAGCAAGAAATTATATTAATAAAGGAAAAATAGAGTACAAGAAGCAGGTGTAAGACACTTAGACCCGATATATAAAAAGATATCAATATACAACATAACCCCAATTCTGAAAAACACAATGCCCAGGCCAGTAGAACCTAAGTCAACTCCTCAGATGGTGAGAGAAAGCCTCATCCTGTTCCCTATCTACCCCCCATTTTGCCAAAAAGTCTGCCACTCTATTTGTTAATCTTCAGATAAGCAAAAAAGAAATCTCTCTTCCAGTACACATTACTTTGATCTCCTTGGCCACTGATACTAGTTTCTAAGGAGGTCGCTTAGATCCACTGGCCCACCTAATTGCATTCACCAAATCCCCCTCTATAATAAGCTTACACTGACCGTCGCCCACCCACAAAGTCAAGGCTCTCCTAATAGCTAAAAGCTCAGCTTCTTTTGAATCTTCCAAACCTACTAGCTCTGCAATACTGGAGACAAGATTCTATGAGAATCACACAAAACCCCACCTATCCATGTTGGCCTAGTTTGCCCTTTGATGCCCCATCTACATTAAACTTGAACACTCCAGGCGATGGAGGAGACTAGGCTTCTCTTCTAAACTCTTTACCAGGTCTATCCATCAAACAACCTTCCCAAGATCTTTTTTTTTTTAAGACCAAGGTATCCAGGCATCTCTCCTGACTAATCCTTGGGGCATATGTAAACCTCCCAATCCGCACATGCCAGGTATAGAATAATGGGGAGTGGCCATTTTTGTGTTGAGGGGGACTTGATCTCAAGACTTCCTGCAAACAAGGTCGTGTTTTAACCACCCTTAAAGCCCTTACTAGCTGTTAACCATGTACATAATCTCCATTTGGCCATTTGGAAAATATCATCCTACTCGGAAATTTTGTTCTCGAAAATCCTCATGTTCCTTTCCTTCCAAACAGACCAAAGTATAGCCACAAGTATAGTTTACCAGGCTGATTTCATCTTCGGGCCCAACTTTGGAAATAACCCAGCTTTCCACAATTACAATGTAGGAACTATAAAAGAATAACGAAACTCCCATACGAGAAGCAAATCTAGACCATAGATTACTCACGACGAAACAACCTCCGAGTAAGTGGTCTGCGTCCTCCTCATGGCTACCACAAAGGGAGCATGTGAGGTCCTCACTGGGACTAAAATACCTCTCCTATTAAGTTCCACCTTGGATAGTATTTTCTTTTTAAGCGTGCATAAGACAACAACTTGAACCCTTTGTGGGGCCACTCCCGACCATGTTGAAAAGCCAGGGCAATAGCCATTATTTGACCATTTTAGTGCCAAATCGACCCTGGCCTTGACTGAATATAGACCAAAGGAGTCCCTGGTCCAAATACATTCATCTTCCACTTCCCTAAATATAGGTACATCTCCCAGTAAAGGGCTCAATTTACTTGGACTGTCTTGTTTGAAGGCCCTAAGGTCCCTTCTAAAGCTAAATTCCCACCTAGTGACACCCTCCTCTATCAAATAGCAATCTATGACCTTGGCATCTTCGTTTCTGGCAGTCCTAAACAATCTAGGAAAAATATCTTTCAAGAGTCTCTCTCCTAACCACGTCAATCCAAAAAAGGTCATATCACCTTTTCCAACAAGAATTCTCAGCTTCTCCATATATAGACTGCCCATGTTACCTTTACCCATATCTATCCTCCACCAGGCCTTGAGTATGGGCAAACCAATCCTTTCCACCCCCAATATCTAGCAACTACAATCTTCTTCCACACGGCCTTTCTCTGTTTCCCAAACCTCCAATTGCATTTGCACAACAGAGCGTGGTTTCTTATTCCTAATAGTACAAAGCCTAAGCCCCCCTCATATTTGGGCTTGACGACTTCTGACTATCCAACAAGATGCACTCTCTTCTGATCCTTCTTCTCTCCCTATAGGAAGTTCCTAAAAGTTGCTCCACCCAGTTGACTACCTTGTTTGGCATTTCAAAGATTGACATGTAGTACAAGGGAAGATTAGTCAAGACAAGATTTAATTAGGATTACTCTGCCACCTAAGGACAAGTAATTCTTACCCCACCTTGCAAGCTTCTTTTCCTCAACCGGCGCCCAAAACCTCTTAGACTTAGCATTCCCTCCAATTGGAAAACCTAAATAAGTAAAGGGTAGTCTTCTTACTCTAAAGTTCACCTCCTCCACCAATCTAGTGAGACGGTACTGCTCCACATCAATCCAAAGTGCTCTTTCCTAAGTTGATTCTAAGCCCTGAGACCAACTCAAAGCACCTTAAAATTGCTTTGTAACTTAATACCCGGCTCTAGATGCCTAACAGAAAAACAAGGTATCATCTGCGAATTGGAGATGGGATATGACTAGCCCCCTTTGTCACCAGAAATCCTATAACTATGCCCAAATCCTAGCTTTCTCCACCAGCTTATTCGAACCTTCTCCCACCAAAGTAAATACAAAAGGTGAGAGAGGATCTCCTTGACAGCCATTGTTAGCCAAAATAGGATCGATTGGGGATCCATTAACTAACACTGAGTAAGAAGTATTTTCAACACAGGCTTTCACCCAAATCCTCCAACAATGGCCAAAACCCATTTTGTCAAATAAGGACTCAACAAAGCCCTAGTCCACATAATCATATGTTTTTTCCATGTCAAGCCCCGACCCAATGGGCACATGAGAAACAAGAATATTTTTTTCTCAACTCTGAAGCATGCACAACTTATAGTCCAAATGCGTGACACCCACAAGTGTAACGAGATCCCTACGGATCGTAGGACTTATTGGACACTTGGTTTGATCGAACTGAATTATCAGCTGCCTACGTACTCCAATGGAGATTAGATCTTGCGTAGTTCTCTATTCATTTATTTCATTACAAACCCCGTGCTATTCATAATGTCATACCAAGACATGCTAATGTCCAATTGTAGACCTCATCAATAGAGTCGGTCTCATCCATCACGGGTCTAACCAATCTCGGGTCTATATCAATCATGGAAACAACATCAACCGTGGGATCAATGTCAGTCATGGGATAAACATCAATCATGGGACCCATATCCGAACATAAGTACTATATCCCTCTTCAGGGACAATACTCTAAATATGGGTCCAATCATCTATGGAAACCATGCCCTTCGTGGGAATGACCATCCACAATAATGATATCAATCCATAAACGCAAAGCTCTCCAAGAGAATAACCATCCATGGGAAATACCCTCCATGGGAATAACCATCCATGGGGATAATATCCATCCATAGAACCAATACGTCTACTATGGGACCAATAGATCTACCATAAGACCAATACGTCTACCATGGGACCAACATGTCCACCATAAGGCTAATACGTCTACCATGGGACCAACATGTCCACCATAAGACCAGTACGTGTACCATGGGACCAACATCCGGGCATGAATCCAAACCACCATGGGAACCATCTTCGATGGGTATATATATCCATCCCTGGTAACACTCTATCTATGAATATAATCTATTCATGGGTATAAACAATACATGAATATAATCCCTCCATGGGTATAATCCATCCATGGGCATAACTAATCCAGGGGCACATCATCTACCATGAGATCTTCCATCTGTAAGAACAACACTCGAATGAATCACTACGTGACTGTGGCAACAATATCAAATCATCATATCATGTCATAAACATACCACGACCCCTAGCAAGACTTAGGGCCTATGACTTAGTAAGTGGGAGACCCACGACTGGCGTAATCAAGTCTACCCCACCCTACATCCCTTCACCTTATAGATGATTCAGTCAAGCTCTAAAGCGGTCGGACCGCGTCTAACGAAGCTAGCACTACCCCCATGGGGTAAAGTAGTATCTAGTTCTGCGCAACCACGCACAACAAGTGTGCGAAATAGTCGTAAGGGCACCCTACAGTATATAGCATGTAAGGGACTCACCCTGCGACGGCAACCACACGGGACCAAGTCTCCGTGGAAAAACACCACTATCCCGAATGCCTCTCTGAGACAGGAAATCAAACATCACAATCACGTGAGGGACGTACCCATACCACGTCTCAATATCAAGTGACCAAGTCACATAAATATCTCAATCTCACAATCTCCGTATATTCATATTGAGGCTCCCACGGTCTCAAGGCTACTCTAGGCCTTACTCATGGAATTTATGTACTTATCCTCTGAATTAAACAACAGTGAGAGACAATGATCTACTGATCGGACAATTTCCTTTTTCAACGGACTGAGGCATAACGTTATCATTACGTGAGGGACAATCATCAATATGACGTGAGCGACTCACCCATACCACGTCTCAATATAATCATCAATATCACGTGAGGGACATACCCATACCACGTCTCAATATAATCATCACGTGAGGGACGTCCCCCTACCACGTCTCTAATCAAATGACCTAGTTACATACATCTCAATGCCAAAGTCCTCATATGTCCATCTTAAGAATTTCCACAGTTTTCTAACCATTCTGGGCTCTACTCATGTAACAGACATTTATTTCATCATATCGAGACTCCCAAGGCATCATAACCACTTCGGACTGCCTTGAAGGGATTCAACATCTAGCATTAGAGTCTATATTAGGGAAGGTATATCTCACCAGTCCCTTTCTACCTTTCACATATGCTCAACATCTTACATCATCCTCAATATAAATGGATGAGACACAATGCATCTTTTGATCGAGCCGAGGCATAATGCTCTCAGTTGCCTACGTACCACATAGTGGATCAGATCAGCCGTAGTTCATTATTTTCACATTTGGATTGACATTGGGGAGTGGTCATACTTTACTTTAGGGAAATCAAACAAGGCTTTCTTAGCACTTACATTGCATTCCATGCATTCTCAATCATACTAACCCATCCCTATTGTAGCACAAGTTAACCCCCTTGGGTTATAAGATACTTGACCTTAATTCACCCATATCACTTAGTCTAACCATTCATCAAGTTCTTCTTCAAATCATGGAAATTCATTCTACACATGGTTAAGTTGATCCACCACAACCATTATCAACATAGGTACTCACTAGTGATGTACATATCATCACAAAATCCAAGCATGGCATTAAAACACATTCATCATGCTATTATATGAGTTACCCATCTAAGAATTCCAATCACAATCATGAAATTCATTTGATATATATATTACTCATAACTATACACAAGTATGGGAAGTTACCAAGGCCCTACATTACACATCTTGCGCAATCTTAATTTATCATACATTCTATCATACTTCTACACATTACAAATCTATGAATTCTCAATTATAATAAACATCTAATCATAGGGAACTTGGGAAATTCCTACATATGTATTCAATACAATATATTCACATCCATCACACATAAGCATAGGGATGTCAGACCATAATCTTACCCAACTATGTATTGAAATGTGCGCAAAGCAACATTCACTCAAACATATTACGAAACACCTTGTGAGCATGAAATTTTACAAATATTCCCAATGCTACAAGTATAAGGCATTCTCCAATTTTACCCAATATTGTCAAACTCGAATCGTATCGGAAATTGGTCTGGGGGTGTGAATCGTGAATCGTAAGATTCATACTATTTATTATTTTCCTCTCATTCCCACAAACATTTTGTTGACCTGGGCCAGTACATTCCATATCAATCTTAAAAAGAAAAGGAGGATTCTTGTCCTTCTTCCTTATGTGAACCAGTTCATTAGCCATCAACATCCCGTCCTTTGTCGATTTTCTACAAAAGTTCCCTGAGTTTCTCCAATAATCTCATTGAGTACCTCTCTCAACCTTTCCGTTAAGACCTTAGCCAATAGTTTGCAAACACATCCTATCAAACTAATTGGCCTAAAGTGGGATAATCCCGAGGGTCCTTCCCTTTTTGGAATAAGGGTTATAAAAGAGTTCTTTTAACACTTGTTGATCTTACCATTCTCATGAAATTCCTTAATGAACTTGATGGAATCAAGTCCAACCGTATCCCAACTAGTTTTAATAAAACTAAAGTTGAAAACATCAAGCCCCAGAGCTTTGTCCCCCACTAAACTATCAAGAGCCATCCTAATTTCATCATGACTAAACTCCCGTTCTAGCCATCCTACCCGATCCACTCCGATCGAGTAACCCACCCAACATTGGTCTATGATTCGTACGATCAAGGGTAGAGGCTACTAAAAGGTGACTCTGGAATAGACCATCCATACCCTACAACCCCAGCCCCAGTAGCGATGGGAGGGGCCAAAAAGGAGGGGGATTCAGTGAAGGCAACCGAAGGAAAAAGGGAATTGAAACAAGACTCCTATAACTAGAGCAGTAATGCAGGGAAGAAAAATACATGACGGACCGTACCGGATGAGAGGAACACTAAGGGGAAGGTTCGCGAAGTGCTGGCAATGAGTCGAGAATATGACCGACATCATCCAGGCCCGGTGAGGCTTGAAGTGAACATAATTCCAGCTGGCTCAAACCAAAAGGCAACACAAAAGATCTTGACGACTAGAAAATAGTAGAGGGTTGTGGCACACAACATCTATCTTCAAAGAAGCGGTGACATGAAGTGGAAGCGGAATCCGCTAGTATTGATCTTTCTAGCCTGTATCCATCCTGTCTAACAACCAATGAAGCAAAACCACGAGAAGCGACAGGTATTAACTCCATAAAGAAGAGGAGAGGTTAGGGTGGAAGAAATAGATATACCGACAGTGGAGCCGACTGTAGTGGACCATGTGAGATAGAGGAGGGTGGTTCTGGCAACAGCGATGGGGGACCAATTGGCATAGCCCACTGACTGGAAGAAATAAACGGTAGCAGGAAGATGCAAGAGAAGTGTCTAATCCACCACTCTTCTACTCAATGTTGTCAAACTCGAATCGTACATGAATCGATCTAGGGGTGTGAATCGTGAATCGAAAATCGTAGAATCGTAAGATTCATAATATTTTTTCTAAAATTATATATAAATTATAAATCAATACAACATTAGATAGAATAATAAGATGATCTTTCAATTCTTCATAATATATAAGTAAATATGCAAACACATGAGTATGTGACAAAATGCACTAGAATAAAATAGAATAAAAATACATTAGAAGTCAAGTTTTTACATTCCAAATCATCATGATTCATAAATTTTTATTATTCAAATTCTAAAATCTCTAAAAAAAAATATTAATATGAGATTAAAATCTAAATATTAAGTTCTTATAAATTTTATTACCATTCATGATTTTTTTTTTAAATTAGAGATTTTTATCTTTTTTTAAAATAGATATAAAAGATTGAAAAAAATAAAAGAAATGTTTTTTATTAAAAAATAATAGTAAAAAATTAAAAATATAAAAACATAGTCTCAACTAAAAAGGAGAAACTAGAAAGTTCCGTGCTCCCGTCGCAAACAGTCCTCGATCAGACGAAATTAACAACGGAAGCATGCGGCGGAATCAATTAAAAGACTAAAGTGTTTAGAGCATGAGGCGATCAAAAGACTCACATGCTGCCTGAAAGCGACGAAAACCCTAATTCATAGAGAGTTGCGACACCTAAACACCAAACAAAATAGAAGAAAGAGAAAGAAAGGGGTGCGGCAACGAAAAAGGTAGGTTTTCCTCATTTCTTTCTTCTGTTTCTCGCATTTTCTTCTTTAGTTTTTTTTCATTTTTTTTTCTCTTCTTTCACGTTTTTCAATCTCCAGGTGAATCGCACGAGTTTCCGATTCATGAGGGTGACTCGTACGATTTGCGAGTCACCCCCAAAATCGCAAGATTTTCTTCCTCTTGCGATATCCATTACGATTCGACTCATTGGAGCACCTGATCCGATTCGAATCGCACGATTCGTACCGTGAATCGTGCGATTTTAACAACATTGCTTCTACCAGCCACAACTATTGACTTAATAATGTTACCTTCTCTTCTAATAGTAATCATGTGATGGAAAAACTTAGTGTTCTTATCCCCCTCCTCAAGACACAAAGCCCTAGATTTTTGCCCCCATTCCATCTCTTCCAACCATAAACAATCCCACAGATGAGCTTTGTAGCTCCTCTTTAAGATAACTCATCCTCAAGGTCCCGCTCCTCCTCTAATATGTCTCAACCAATGTTGTCAAACTCAAATCGTATCGTAAATTGGTTTAGGAGTGTGAATCATGAATCAGAAATCGTATAATCATAAGATTCATAAAAAATATTCTAAAATTATTATTTCTACTATAATTACATATAAAATGACATAAAATAAAAATATGCTTTGTTCAATTCATCATAATATATAAGTAAATATGCAAACCCATGACATGAGTATATTACAAAATGTACCAATGCAAAATTAAATAAAAATGCACTAGAAGTCAAGTTTTTACATTCCAAAATCCAAATCATCATAATCCATAAAATTTTATTATCCAAATTCCAAAATTCCCAAAAAAATCAATAAAAAAGAAATATATTAATATGAGATTAAAATATAAATACTAAGTACTGATAAATTTAAAAAATTAACAAATAAATCAAAGTTATTTAAAGAAATTTTATTAGCATTCATCAGATAATTTTAAAAATAAAAAATTTAGAGTTTTTTATTTTTTTAAAATAGGATACAAAAGATTGAAAAAAATAAAAGAGATGATTTTTAATTAAAACAAAAAATATTTGTAAAATTTAAAAATATAAAAGCATTGTAAAAAAATTAATGCAAAGACTCTTGAAAATTGAAACTAAATAGGCCCTCAGTTCACTCACAGAAACATAACGGAAAGTAGAGTCAAAGAGCCCTCTACTCACTCACGGAACCTGTCATGGAAAGTAAAAGTTAACGGAGACATAAAAAGTTGTGTGTGTTTCATAAAACCCTAAACCAAATAGTAAAGCACGAGCTACCGAACCAGAAAGAACGAAAGGAAAAAAAAAAAGGAAACAGAAATGGAAGACACCTTTCTGCGAGCGAAAGAAACGAAGGAGAAGAAAGAAGATGAAGAAAAACCAGGTATGTTTCACACGATTCTTCCTCTTCTTCCTGGTCTTTCTTTCCTTTCTTCCTAGAATCGCACGAGCAATTGATTCATGCGATGGAATCGCAAATCGTACGAGTCAACCCGACTCGTACGATTTTCACCCATTTCCAAATTTACATGCGATTCATATCATTTAAGATACCAAGTCATGTCGAATCGACTCGAGACTCGTATAATTTTGACATCATTGTTCTCAACTCTCCAATTCCCATAGAGCAGCCTTCTTTCTTTCCACAATTGGTCCAACATTAGATTTAACCTAGTCCCAGCAAGGAAAGCTTCCGCGAAAGAACAAAGCTTGCCCATTCCTGACAAAGAAATTGTCCCACCACACCTTCACCAATTCAAAAAACTTTTGATCTTCCAACCATACATTATTGAAATGAAATGGTTTGGGGCCACAATCTCTTCTGTGTCAAGTAAAATCAAAGAATGATTTGAGATCGAGTTGAATTTTTTTATCAGACTGGCATTCAAAAAACAATTATCACATTTAGGAGAGAGAAGGAACTTGTTCACCCAACTTATTACAGGCCTCACCTGTCTATTTGACAAAGTAAATCTACCACCAATGAAAGGGTAATCAAATAGATTATTCCTCATAAAATTTGAGAATTCCTACATTCCTCTCGAGAAGCTTCCCCCCCCTCTTCCCTCCCTCTCCCCGCCCTTCCTTTCGTACGGGTATCTTAAACACATTGAAGTCTCCCCCAACACACCAAATATCTAAACCCCAAACCTTGATGTCGTCCAATTTTGCCAAAGTTGTCTTTCTCCCTTTGAGTTCGGTCCATAGACATTAGTGAAACAAACATCCATTCTTAACAAATCCTTTGACAAAAATCAAGCAAGCATCCAATCTTTTATTTACAATGTCCAATATCTCCAGATTCCACAATGTGATCAAACCACCTGATTGACCCTCTAAAGGTTTAAAAAACCATCCAACCTTAGTTCTGCCCAAATTTCTCTAACAAAACTTGGATTCAGCTCCTCTTTCTTAGATTCTTGAATGAAAATGTGATACCCCTGTGTTTGGGACGGTGTGGGAGAGAGAAAAGCGCCAGTATGGGGCGCTAAAAGTCCCACATCGCCGAGTGTGGAGAGTGCACTGTGGTATTTAAGTGGAATGCCTCCCTCCTTTTAGCACAAGGCCTTTTGAATGCCAGTATGGGATGGTGAACCAAAGCAAAGTTGTGAAGGCTTGTTTGGACACAAAGCAAACAATATTGTGCTGGGAGGGCGGGGTGTTACAAATGGCATCAAAGCACGGTTCAACTCTTGAACGTGGGTGTGTTGTATGGCAGAGCCGAGGATGGCTCTGGTTTAAGGGGGTGGATTATGATACCCCTGTGTTTGGGGCGGTGTGGGAGAGAGAAAAGCGCCAGTATGAGATGCTGAAGTGTGGAGAGTGTGATGTGGTATTTAAGTGGAATGTCTCTCTCCTTCTAGCAAAAGGCCTTTTGGGCGCCAGTATGGGATGGTGCACCAAAGCAAAGCCGTGAGGGCCCGTTTGGACCCAAAGCAGATAATATTGTGCCGGCAGGGCAGGGTGTTACAGAAAAGAACATCCACCTCGTGTTTTCGGATGAAGTGTATAATTTCGTCCCTTTTCTCTCAGAGCCCAAGGCCCCTAACATTCCAAGTCAGTATCTTCATTGACAAACAGTTTGATCCCCCCACCTCTCTTTTTTTTCGAAGACCAAAGTATCTAGGCATCGCACCTGACTAATCATTGGGGCATGTGTATACCTCCCAATCCGCACACGCCAGTTACAGAACAATGGGGAATTGCTCTTTTGTGTTGTTGAGGGGTATCGACCATCAAGCTAGCCCCTCAGGGTTATCCCTACACCTCTTTCCCGACCATCTTCTCCGACTATATTGAATTTTGAAGAACCTGCCCTTGTCCCATTAACAGTGAGGGTGCGAAACATTTTCTATAGGATCTAGACGAAGATGAAGAGAGCATGTCTCTCTCCTCACTCATTTTAAGGAAGCTTCAGATTTATCCTCGTCGAAGAAATGAACTCCCAAAGCCTTCCTGATTTGCAGTATTTCCTCTCCATCCACTTTCAAATACCCACGAGCTTGGGGACCATAACTGAGCGCTGAATTCACAGACAATACCTTCCCTCCAGCAGAATTTTCCCTGTTATCTTCCTTCTCTGGGTTTTCAGGGACTCCCTCCCTCCCTCTCTCTCTCTCTCTCAACATTCCAACATAAAATTCAAATAGAGAAATTGCGAACTCTCTCTCTCTCTCTCTCTCTCTCTCTTCACTTTGAGCACTTCTTAACAATAGATACATATTGCAGTAACTAATACATTCCAACATAAAATTTAAATAGAGAAATTGCAAAGTCTATACAATTGATCACTAAAATTTACTTCAAATTGTGCATTTACATTGTAATAAAGGAAAGAAAAAGAGTACCTAAGATTAGAGAAACTTTGATGAGGCTACAGTCTTGTTGATAATAGAGCTCCAAAAAATGGTTTAAGTGTGCTGCAAAACACAATTATAATGCAACACAAGAAACGTTAGAGCCATAACCATTATATTGTAAGTCCATGATAAACACAATTCCTTCAATATATGTAGTATCTTGAATCACAGTATCTTGTCTATTTTTGCTTGCTGATCCATATTGATCAATAATTATTTAGCCCAAATCTTGATATTTGTTGTGATTAGAATTACTGTTGTTTGTTATAATTAGTGTTACTACCACTGACAATATTTCTTTTAGTTTTACTATTATCATTATTGGTGGCGGTGGTGATGGTGTTCTTACTACAAATAACTATTATGTTTTATCCTTGTTTTTGTAATGTGCCATATGGCAACCAAATAAGAGTACCACCCAACCCCAAATAAATGGGATAAACGGCTCTAAAGATGAAGATATGGACATCAAATAGGCAATTGGCCCACATAAAATAATTAGCCAAGACAATTGCTGAATTCTACTCATCATACATTAGTTACTTAACTTGGAGAAATACACCACTCAAAAGAAAAACTGGGAGACATAATACTAGGATGTATCCTCTGGAAAAATGGGAAATGAAAGACTCATAAGTAAATAGGAGCAGGTGAAAGGACAAAAGAAAGATAAAACTCCAGAAAGGATTCAGCAAATAGGCGTGCACAAAAACCAGCTGTCTTGTCTAACATCCCACCTTTGTAGTAAAATAACTAAATAAAACAATAAAAAAAAAATATTGCTAATAATATAAAACAAAAACAAAAAATGGCATAGATAAACACATCTCTAAAAGGAACTGTATAAGTAAACAAACAATAATAATAATAAAAGCAATAGCAACAACAGCAGCAGCAGTAGTAGTAACAAGACACAAAAGTTATAATGATAGTAAATAATCCTTAAGTAATAATGTTTTGCCGAGGGAACAATAGGATATAAAAGAAGGAAATTAGAGACAAACAAAATGGAAGTGTTTTGAAGAGAAAGGAAAATACAAGGGTTACAAAGAAAAGGAGAGGTTTTGAAGAGGAAAAAAGAGGGTCTTTAAAAGGAAATAAAAAAATAAAAGGGGGAGAAAAAGCGAGGGTTGTAAAAAGAAATGTGACAGGTTTTTTATACAAAAAGAGAGAGTTTTAAAATATAAGGGTTTTTTTTTTTTTTTTCTTGAAAGGAATAAGAAGGGGTTTTAAGGAAAAGAAAAAAGAGGGACAAGAGGGGTCTCTTTTTAGTTTAGGCAAAAAACAGAAAAAAAGTTTCATAAAAGGAGCTTCAAAATGTTAAGAAAAAAAAGACAAGAATGACACCAAACCTAGGTGGCCAACAAAAATGCAGGCGGTGATGGCAAGGGGTGTTAGGCCGATTAAGGGGATTTGGCTTTGACGATGATGATATAGGAGCAGCTTCACCTGTGTGGTGTTGCACATGCGCAAGACTGTACAGGTGGGCCTTGCCGGGCTCCAATGGGTGGGGCCAATCACATACAATGGGGTCCATTTGAAAGGAATGATTCAACTTGTAAAAAACTCAAATCCATTGGATTTCAAAAGCCATGATTTTCAAGAATTCAAAAATCAATGTTTAATATAGAGGCAGTTTTGGATGGATTTCAACCCAACTATGAGATTAACTCAAAATGAGTTCAAATTGAGAAGGGATCCAATTTGTGCAAAAGAAAATTGTCCCTCATGAGGGACGCCATTTAGGAGATATATATATATATATATATATCATGGCTCACTACATATTTAGCTTTATCAGGCAATGGGTCCTATAAAGTTCAATCAACCAAATATACATAGAAATGATGATATTTTTGGATGTACACAAGAAACACACACACACACATTGTGCTAAGACCAAGGTCTCATGCAATTCAGTACACAACTTGGTGGGCCCCACCCAGGGGTACGAGATATCTCGGGTTTTGGACGCCCGATATATCTCGGCCAATACGAGATATATCATCCGTACGGGCGAGATCTCAGTCGATACGACTGAGATCTCGCCGATATCGGCCGAGATTTGACAAAAAGAGAGAAAGAGAGAAAGAGAGAGAAATATCGGCCGATATTCATGGGACCGAGATCTCGGTCGAGACGCCAAGATCTCGGGCCCAGCGATATTTCTACCCCTAGCCCCACCTAGGCCTACACATATGGGTGGGTTTGAAAGGCTTTACCATCTATATGATGCCTATAGAATTTCATCTTAACCAAATAAGTGAAACCATTTCTATGACCCTCAACCTTATCTAATAGTGAAAATTCATCGAGTTAAATTGAAGGGCTTTAAAAATCAAATTGGTGTCAAATTGGAAATGGTCGCAATTCATGGAGAGTAGGTGGTGACTTCTGAGAGAGAGAGGGGGGGAGAGGGGAATGGATCCATCTTACAAGCCAAAGTTTGCATGAAGGTGTCATAAGAATTGTTTTTAAAGGAAAAAAACTCACGAGAATCGGTCATAAAGGAAATTTTTTATATACATAGACACATATGTACATACATATATATGGGAAAATCTACACAATGCCTACTTTTTCTGGTGCCTGAGTACGAGGGTCCCATGTCAGGCCCAGTTTATGATCAATCCATGCCGTTAAAATTATTTTTTTACTTTTTAAAACTTATAACCAACCTTTTATATTTTCTACTTGATGCATCCTCACCATTAGATTAGTCATGATGGGTCAAAATAATTTTTTATGAAAGATATGATAAGTCAAAATGTTTATCCAACAATTCATTTTTAATATGAAAAAATCAAGGGCTAACGATATTCAATAGATCCCATTTTTGACAATATGATAACCCCCATGATAGTCTATCCATCTATATAATTTTTATAATCATGAAGTGGGAGCTACATCTGACACGGCATGTCAACACCCGAGTTTCTCAACCCGGACGTTTGCTGGACTTGCCTTAATATATATATATAGGATACCCTAAGAATAGTTCTCATGAGACTTTCACGAAAACGGTCAACGTGTGCCACCTGAGCCCACATGGGTTTGAAAGGTTTGGCTTGTATATAGTATAAAATTTCATCTTTGATTGGATAAGAGAATCTATGTTTTTTAAGGCCCTCAAAGTTTCACATTTATCTAACAGTGGAAATTCATCGAGTTAGATCAACTCTCTCCTTCTCCATGCAAAAGCCCATCAGCTTTTTTGGCCCATTTAGCCACTAAAATGTGTATGTGTATACCTAGTCCATTTTTCCTTCTTTAAAAAATTGTTTTGAAATTAATTAGAAAATCGGCATTCAGATTGAAAGTAGTTATATGTACCGGCTGCTCTCTCTCTCTCTCTCTCTCTCTCTCTCTCTCTCTCTCCTGCAAAAGCTCGTCAGTTTTTTGGCTAATCTGTATACCTAGTCCATTTTCCTCTTTTTAAAAATTGCTTTGAAATTAATTAGAAAACCGATCATTTAGATTGAAAATAGCCAAATGTACCAGTCCCTCATCACGTGTAATTTCAATCTAAACGGTTGAACCTTAAACTATCTCAAATGGGTGGGCTCAGGCTTTAACCTCAAAAGGCCCAACAGGCTATGGGCAAGGTCAAACTTATATATATGTTGAAATGGGCTAAGGCTACCACAGAGTATAGCCCAGCCCATGAACAGTTGTACTCTCTCTAAGCATAACCTGGCCTGAGCCTGCTCTCCTAAAGACCTTTTCAACCAACCCATGCACAAGGTTGTGTGTCTATAGATATACCAAATGTCAAATTATCTATTGAATCTCATAGACCACAAAGTGAGAATATTATAATAGCGTATTAGCATATTTAATTCAATAACTTAGTTTAGTAGTTTAGTTAATTTATATTGTTGTGAGCTCAACATTTAAGCCCCTAAAGCAATTCCAATGCAGGATATAACTGTATCATGTGTCATACCTCAGTTGTACATTTGAACAATTAAATGACCTTTTGCTCAACACCAATTTAAAGATCTAAAAACTTGACTAAAAAGCCATTGAGTCAAGTGACTCAATCAAATATATGTTCATAACTCAAGGACTAACTCAGTCAAAAGTTTACTTGGTTTTGTCAAGTCTAAGCACCCTACTGTTCTCTCATACATTATCCATGCTCTTCCAAGTGGCAAAAAGGCTTCTAAACAAACAAGTTCATTCCCAAGTAAAGGTTAAATACTAAATGAAGGCATTTTGTTTCAAAAAATATCAAACCATCAAATATGAATACTTAGGACATGTAGATGGTTCCAGAAAAGGAAAAGTCAAATTACCCAAGCTGAACAAAATTGGACTGAGAAATATAACGTTGAAAGTTTTAAATCCCCCACAAAGAAGCACCGGTATCATACACGCTCTAAAAACCAACTCTTCTGTAAGTGGGGCCTGTTCAATAGAAAAAGGGGAAAAACAACATCAAAGTGCCCCTTACAACAACATAATTAACTTTTTAAACAAAAAAAAACAAATGTAAAATTTACATTTTGAAAATGACAAAGGAATTCAATACCAATGTTGAACGTTGAAATTATATAGGTAATAAATAGGACTCTTCAGATTTGTGAGAAATAAAATTTAGAGCATTTACAACTCGCTTGTCACTTCCATGCCCTTTAATGCATCCAAAGGAGCAAACAAAGACCTATTTGAAAATGTGTCCACAACAAATATCAGACCATCATCATTAGAAAGTCCACAAGTTCTATTTCCCCACTCAACCCTTATCAAAGCCATGCTTTTAGTCTAGACAATCAACATATCAGTATACAAGGATCTGTAAAGAAGCTCCCATGCGTAACACCATCAACAATTCTGTTCATCCCATATTCAAATAAAATAACGCTTCTCATTGCCAATTTGCTAAGGATAGTATGCTCAGCACCCTTTTTCCATGTAGAGTCCTTGGGTCCCAAAGAAAATCATGATCATAAACCCTGTCCGTTCATCTGGGGTTTGTCTAAGTTATACTTTTCCTCACTTTTTATTTTTATTTTTATTTTTTTGAAAGATTACGTTACAAGTTCAATAATCATGTTCTTCATTAGCTCACATTCTCCCAAATCTTGTCACTTACACCTGATCATTAACAGTCTCCACACCAGTATGCTCCACTAGTAGTATCTTTTAAATGGACGTGCCAAAACCATTACGACATTCCTTCATCTATTATTATCCAAGCAAATTAGAGCTCTCTCTAATGCACTAATTTCTAGTTTTACCTTTTATTTCCATACCACATATCTATGTAACATGCACATCTCTATCACCTATATCTATCTATCTTTTTTCCATTGCCTAACATTCAGCTTTATATAACATTAAAGGCCCCACTGTTGTCTTATAGAAACACCCCTTCCATCAATGTGGCATTCTTCTTTCACATAACACTCCCATTCCCATACTTAGCCCACCCTAGACCCATAGTATTAGATATATCCAAAATAGACCCTTCATTTTGTTCTACAGTCACACCCAAGTAATGAAAATAAAGTGGGGACAAATGAGGAATTGGTGAGGACTTGGTGGAAGAAATTGGTTGTGGGATAAGAAAGGCTCCTTTTACTTACAACTTATTTGGTATCCAGAATCATTGAGAATAAGAATGATTCTAATAAAGTTAGTGTATTTGATAGAAAGAATGATTCTGAAAAAATTTACTGGGAATGAATTTGATTCTTGTTTTTTGTGCCTTTTCATTCTCTTTGAAGAGGAGGTATTGTTTACACTCAGAATGAGAACCATTCTTATTCCATCATGAATGGGTTATCAAACAGACCCTTAGGACTTCCAGTGGATGAAAATCCTAGGTTCAAACCAATTTGGAATTCTGTTGTTGAAAGGGTTGAGAAGAAATTGAACTCAAAGAGTAGGAAATATCTATCATTGGGGGTAGATTGACTCTAATAAAATCAATTTTGGCAAAATTAACCTACACAATTTGTGTATTTATTTGAGATGCCAAACAAAAGGGGTTGAAAAAAAGTTGGAGAAGCTTCAGAAGGACTTTCTTGGGAAGGGGGATTAGCAAAAAGTTTATCTAGTAAACTGGGAATAAGTAACAAACATCAAGAAGGAAAGGGGTTGATAGTTTGCTAAGGAAAACGATGCCTTGTGGAAAAGAATTTCAGTTGCCAGGTACAATGTTGAAGGGCTGGAGCGGGAGTTGGGCAGAAAGGTTCTGCGGTGGTTAAGGTGGTATGCAAGCTGAATTGTGGTGTGGAGAGGGTTGGAAGGCATTTAAGAATGGTGTCAGATTTCTAGTGGGGAGGAGCAATATTCATGTTTTGGAGTGATAAGTGGTTGGGTGAAAGGAAGCTGAGAGAGGTTTTTCTAGGCTTCCACAAGCCAGTATAATGAATATTATGAGGTAATTGGATAAATAGTCAATTATTGGTGAATGAGTATTATGAGGTAATTGGATAAATAGTCAATTATTTTTTTGAGGAATCTGTGAGAGTTTAAGATGAGAGAATATGAAGATCTAAAAAGCCTTTTAAATGATTCCTAAATCCCTTAGGGCGGGGATCATAGAATCTAGACTAGGGACTCATCCAAGGATTTTTTATGAAAGTTGTCCTAAGGGTTGTTTATACATCAGGTTCAAAGTCTATGTCTAGAGCTCCATGTTAAGGCTTGGAACAACAAAGTTCATCCACAAGTGCAGATATTTCATGGGCGGCAGTGTAAGGCAAAATAATGGTGATATGTAATTTGTGGACCAGGGGTATTACACCAGAAGTGGCTTCCTTGACATGCCTATGTGATTTGGAGGAGGAATCTATCAATCATTTGTTGTATAGGTGCCAGTTCAAGCACAGAGTGTGGGATTTTTCTTTGAGCTTATGGGATGCGAGTACTTAATGGGTTTATCGGGAAAGTAATGAAGGAGTGGGTTGGAAGCGCTTCTAATGGGAGTGCAATGAAATTAAATTCCAATAGTGTTGCGGTAAATTTGGAAAGGAAGGAACCAGAGAGTTTTTGAAAGGAAGGCAGTGAAATTGGTGGAGGTGATAGAGGGAGCTATTTGGAGATAAGTATGTCAGCTCTCTCTTTGCAAAGAGTGGGGTGCTCAATTTCAAATTTTCTTACGTCATGGGTTGGATGTACGAGGGGAGGCAGTCATAAGAGTGTGGTTAAGGAGACTTGGATTTAACTGGTATTTGAATTCATCAAGTTTAATGTGGATGGAGTGGCTAGAGGCAAACCAAGACATATGGGTATAAGAGCAAAGTGGTCCATAATGACAAGCGGAAAATATCTTTGTTTTTCTCTGAATCGATAGGGGTAAAGGAATCCAATAATGCTGAACTACTAGGGATCAGGCATGGGGGTGGAAACTTGATTGTTGTTGGGAACTCTATTAACGTTATTGCCTAGGCTAGTGGTAGAAAAAGACCACTTTAGAGATTAGTTCATATTTTCAAGGATATCAAGATGGCATGCTAGGATAAGTGGTTCACTTTAGACATGTCCAACGATCAACTCATTATGTGACAGATCTTACGAAAGTTGGTGTTGAGAGGCAAGAAGCTTTTGTTGAGCGTCTGTAATCGGATGTATGGGGTTGGAGTGTTTTTCATTCTTTATCTCTATTTCAAAAAGTAATAATAATAATAGTCTCATTGGATAAACCCGACATTCTTGGTGAAAGTTCCTCTGATTTCACATATATTAGTAAAATTACCACTGCCCTCTTGAACGAGACCAATTATCTTCAATGGTCTCATTTGGCCAAAATGTTTTTGGTGCTTGCTATGGAGCCTCTACTCACCGATCCTAAGTACTTGGAAGGCCAACAATTACCTAGTTCAAACATGGTTGTTACATTCTATAGAAGAACATATTAGACAGATGGTGTACATGTTACCCACTATGAAAGAAATATGGGATACTATCTACAATCTATTTTCCAATGATGATAATTCCACTCATATATAATTGATCAAGACCTTGCACATTTACAGCAAGGGGGGTAACCTATCTTTCATTATTACTCTGAGATGCACAGTTACTGGTTGGAATTAGATCACCTGGAAAATTTTACATTTGAAATCCTGCTGATGTTCAAGTTGAAATTGATTTACTGGCTGGCCTCAATTGTGAGTTCAAATTCGCGGTCAGATTCTTAGATGAAACCTCTTTCGTCCCTTAATGAAGTGTACTCTACCTTACTTCGTGATGAGAGCAGGTGTTAAGCTATGCAACCTACCCCTCTGCCCATGGAACAATCTACTCCTATTTCCGAAGGGCTTTCCTCCTTCAAAGGGAAGGATCCAGTTGTTGACGATCATTGGGATGTTAGTAAAGGACAGAAAAAGAAAGGCAATTGCTATTGTACGTATTGCAAGATGAATAATAATTTTGTTGACTCTTGAAACAAGCTTCATGGAAAGCCACCTTCCAACTAGGCTCATGATATTGAGACCCCTTCAACTACTGCTTCTACTAATGATGAGACCATTCAGATGCCCTTGTTACAAATGGAAATGCAATTAAATACACCGACACCCTTTTTTCGAAAGAGAACTCTATAAAATACACTACCACTTCTCTTCCTTGGCTACCTCAAAGTGGATCAATCATCAAAAAAATTCAACCATGTGTTGTCATCATGAAATTGCAATTCAAGCGTGGAGGAAAAACATAAGACTGACTTTTTGAAAATTTGACAATTGCATCAATGTGAGCACTCATTTAAAGTATAGGAGACATATATGATTATTTAAAATCTCGGACTTCAAAAGAAAATTTCACAAAGAACCAACAGAAACCCATTTTCTCTTGAGCCCAACTTTGGAGGGGTTTAGGATTATCTTGGCATATTTTTTGGTGTTGTTTGTCAGTGGGTGTTTCCTAGGGATTTTTGGGCTTGGGCTTGTTGTTCATGTTGCCCCGCCCTTCTCACTCTTTTGTTCGCTTTTTGGTGCACTTCTTGTGCTCACTTATCAATGAAGTTACCATTTCAAAAAAAACGGACTCCAGTCACTGATCCTCTAACATGCAGGGCCGTCTTCACCATTGGGCAAGAAAGGCAGTCGCCTTAGGCCCCAAGATGAAAAAGGCCCCTCTCGCCATGGGTGGGCTTCAATAGTGTAATTCTAAAAAAATTTAAATTGAATATCCGGACTAATTATAATAACCTGATAAAAATACTTTAAGACTTTAAGGTTTTTTGACACTTTCAAATATTTAAAACACAGTGTTTTACAAATAAAGGTATCTCTCAACTGTGCCGAAAACACACTTCCAGAAGTCCAAACAACAAACCGTAAAAACCGTTGAACTCCAAATTCAAAGCTGAACAAATATGTGAAATTTGAAAACTTAGATCTTTCAAATGATTGTTTACCAAAAATAGGTGATTTTTTCCCATCCCAAATCCCGTCCCTTCTTCAAAACAAAAAAAATCTAGTTAAACAATCATTTGAAAGATCTAAATTTTCAAATTTCACATATTTGTTTAGTTTTGAATTTGGAGTTCAACGGGTTTTACGGTTAGTCGTTTGGACTTCCGGAAGTATATTTTCGGCACAGCCGAAGAATACCCTTTGTGTGTAAAACACTGTGTTTTAAATATTTGAGTGTGTCAAAAGACCTTGAAGTGTTAAAGTATTTTTATTAGGTTATCGTAATTAGTCCGGATATTCAATTTGAGAAATTTTGGAAATACACAGTGCTTAAAAAATAATTTTAAAGTTTTAAAGGAGATTTTATTATTCAAAACTATAGGAATTATATAGTTTTTTTTAACTAATGCAGTATGCATTACTGTGGCATTGTAGACAGTCTGGACGAATGGAATTTATGCATGAATAATGGTCTGAACGATCCGATGGTCCGAACAAAGGAAAAATATTCTTAACTCACGTCCGGACGGTGCGGAAGCGGAAGGGCAAAATGGTAATTTCTAGTAAAAAATTGAAAACCCGTGTGTTAAAGAAAAATCTTGTGTCTAAATAATTACCCTTATTCAAATTATATAGAAAATAAGAAGAAGATAAGAGTAGTAGAGAGAACATCTCTCTCACTCTTTGTTTGCACTTCAGCCCACTCACTATACTTATCTTTTTAAGTGTTCTTATTCTATTTTAATTTCTGAATATGCTAATTTCACTTGGATGAATATGCTAATTTCACTCGGATGGATAAATTTTTCAATGCTCTGTATTATTGGCCTCTTGATCTTTTTAAGTTAAAAAAATTATTGTCTATAATAATTTCTTTTATAATATATAATTAAAATTTTAATTAAATATTACTTATAATAATATGTTAAATATCAAGAAGGCCCCATTTAAATTTTTTTGTCTTAGGCCTCAACTTCTTTCTAGACGGCCCTGCTAACATGACGAGCCTCTAGCTCCTCAAAGATCCTATCAATCTCTTAAGCAACTAACAACAGCTTCCATGGTGAACAAAGTTGTACTTCATTGAGTCCTTAATGCCCAGAAATGCAAAAAAGATCTTCATTTCTCCACCAACCTTGTGCAAACACAATTTATTTCTACTAGGTTCAATTGACCCCTCATTGCCCATCTACATTAAGTTCATAACGACCTAGTGGAGGATTTTGTCCAATTTATTATTGACCCTTCTCTTTGATGAATTCACTTCCATGCACGCCTCCCATCCTCAAACGTCTTCATATACAAAGCCTTCAAACTCCTTTCAAGACATAATCAATCTAGCAATATACAACGTCCGCTTTCAACTCCATAGAAAAATATGAGTGATGTAGATCCAGTTGTAATCAAGATGAGAGATGCAATGAACAAAAACAAAGAAAAGGAAAGAGGAATGACAAAGAAAATAGAAGAAAGAATTGGGAATAACAAACAAGAAGAATGTATATGGATGTTAAAAAATGGGAAAAAAATAATAATAAACCAAAACTCCATTATTTTTTTTTCTTTTTTTTTTTTTTGAAGTCCAGAGGTGTTCAGACGTCGCACCCGACTAGTTCTCCGGGGTTTGAGAAAAAACCCCTATCCACAAAAAAAAAAAATTATCCCTTCTTTGTTTCTTATGTTTTCTTTGGGTCTATCCCACCCCTCATTTGATGTTTTGTAATAAACTTTTTTCTATCAAAAAAATTCACACTCAAGTAAAATACAAGAGGTAGGACCTCTAAGAGACTCATAAATATATAGACATAACAAAAGTACTAAAAGTAAGAACTTCACACTCAAAGCTTCCCAAGGCTAATCATATTTCGAAATGGTAAGGTACAATGTATTATACCCTTTTAATAGAAAGAATGAATGATGGTCATCTACAGGAGCTTAGGAGAAAAGCTACTATCATGCTTCTCACAAGGACCTTCCCATTGACATAGGAATGGTACAATCAATAACAAGTAAAAGGTATCACACAACAAAATTGATACTTTACCACCACATATGTACGCCAAGCCAAAATATTAGAAGCAATTGACTGGATCCAGCATAGAAGCCTTTTAGGGGAGAGTTTAATAAACTCAAATAGACATGCTTCACCACAACAGTAATCATCCTTCCAAGCACTCACTAGAGACACCACTTTCGAAACAAAAGTTCCAGAATAGCAGAGTGAAGTCAGGCAAAGGGGAAAGACCACAGCTTGCCACTGTTTAAGAGAAGGAAAAAAGCATTTTAGCTGGAAATATTTAGTAACTACTCTGTTTGCCCTCTAAAGAGGCCACTAATAGATGTGATTAGGAAGATTCTATAGACTGAACTTTGGTAGATTTCTGTTCTTACTAACATATATATATATATATATATGACAAGGATTCCTAAGGTGGTCACCCCATGAAACTTTCATGGGGTGAAGGCATTGACAGGCCCATCTTGGCCTGAATCACACGCCTCCTCATCACACCGACCTATACACCATGAATTTGATCCTTGCTCAATTTGAACCATTCCAAGTTAGATGGACCGTTAATCTAACCCCATCAAGTTTTCACCTTCAAATAAAATTTAATTTTTGGTACCTTAAAAAACATTTCTTTACTTATCCGATCAAAGTAATTTTTTATAGACATCTTATTCAAGCTAAGAACTTTGTAACCAACCAATCGACAAGGGCCAACATGGCGTGACGTCAAAGTACCTCAAATAAGACACCTGAGGGGACCATTGTTATATAAAGGGAGCTTAAAAGCCATCTGATCAATTAAATGGATCTTGGTGAACATTGTGAAACATTCTCTACAATTTACCATCCTTCTTTTCTGCAATCCACCATTCCCCAGAGTATAGTTCTCCTTAATATTGCTTTCTAACCTTTTCTTTATCATTATCATTTACCATAGAAAAACTCACCATATCACACATCAAAAATAATATACGTGAACCCTTGATAGATGACAAAGGGAAAGAAAACAGAGGAAAATCACTTTACCAGATGGTCTGCTCGGATGCCATACACACCAAAGAGAGATGATGTCCCCTGAAAGTTACTCGTCTGATGTAATACAAGTTGCACACAGGTACACATGTACACCAATAGAAGAGAACGGTCAAAGTGGTCAGTTATCATTCAGCATATGGCTATGAGTTAAAATTTAAAAAAGAAAAAAAAAGGATGACATCAAACAGTTTCTTATCATATGAAACTGAATACAGGATGAAATGACTACCAAGGTTAGCCCTCAGTATAATAGGTAAGACTAATGAGGATAAAGTATAGATGCTCCACCTGCATAGAATGCAAATGACAACGTACCATAAGACAGTTTTTTTTTTTTTAACAGTAACCCTTTTTTTGTTTTGAGCGATAACAGAAAAAAAAAATTGTATTAACAAAAAGAATGAAAGTACAAGTGATGGGTATGAGAGATTTCAACAGTAACCATTATAATATTCATATAAAAAAATTACAGTAAAAGAGAGCAATATTGAGCTTGAGACATGAATTGTCAAATGCAAATGATTCATTAGTCAAAAAAAAAGTGTTTTGTCTCTCCATCCATGCTTGGCTAAAAATCTGCAACAGAATTAGCCGATTGCTGAAAATGTTTCAATGGAACTTCCCGATCATTCCTCAATTTAGCAATATCTCTAAAACCAACAACAGCCTCCATTCCTCAATTTAGCAATATCTCTAAAATCAACAACCACCACCACTTTTCTTCTCTGCCACCCAAGCAATTGCATTTGAAGAATTTTCAATGATGATATTTCCCCCCAAGCTACGTTCATTGGAATAATGCAATGCATACCAAATCAGAAGCAACTCTGCCTCATTGGAACCTTTAATGACCACTAGCACTAAAACAAACATCTTGATATCTCCCTCATCATTGTGCAACACTCCACCCCCACTGCCTGCGCCATCTGTGTTGAAGTTGCAACATCCCAAAGGAGGTGCATGTCTTCTAATACCACCTTAGATACAAACCTACCAGCTCCTCTCAATGTCATCAAAAGAAATGCCCCTAAAAATAGCAGGATTCAATCTAACAATAGGGGTCCTATGCACATAGCTTGACTGATACAGATCACGAAGCAGTGGAAGTTTGGAACTTAAAGAAAGGTGTGGTGCATGGTGGTGGGTGGGGGGAGCACCTGGGCTGGGGGCTACAAGTTTTATTCTCAATAACAAGAAAAACTGAAAGAGTATTGGCTATGTCATTAAGTGCCGAGAAAATTAACCATTGAATAAGTGATGAGGACATCATAGGACGCTAGCAAAGAAAGATATATCAGAATCTAGATCTTACCTCGTTATGGTTGGATGATGAATTTCAGCACAATTCCTACATATCCGACCATGGATAGAGGCAAATGTAGCCATGGATAGTTAGTGCATAGAACTATGATTAGATTGCTTGGAATGGACTATTCATTTCATCAAATCGGATTTTGAAGTTGTTTTGTCCATCAGATCATGGATGGCCTGATCTGAAACCATTTAGATGAATCCAGCCAATCAGAGTGTCATAGTAGTTGATTTAGGAAGTTTATTTTATTGTTTATTTTGTCTTATTTGAGTATCATGCTTATGCAATGTAATAATTTATTCTGAATGGCTTGTATTGTTCACACGTGTGTCTAGGTTTTCTTATAAATACTTGTACACACTCATTATTTCACAATAGAATATAAGTGAAGAAATTTTTTGCATACTCTTTTGAGAAGACTGGTGGCGTGACTTCATCTCTCCTTGTGTGTGACTCCAAGGAAATCAGGTGCTTTCTATCCTTTCTCCTCCTCATAATCTCTTATTCTTCTTCTTCTTCTCCTTTTTCTTTTTTCTCCAACTTTTTCCCAATTTCCTCACTTTTTTGGAACCCCAAAACAGCCTCGTTTCCCAAATAATCCCAAATCTAACCCAACCAGTCCCACATTTGGACTTTGCAAGCCGTCACAACCCGAACTCCACCCGGCTGTACGACCGTACAGACAGGTTATTTTCTGTCCTTTCTTTTTGCATTATTTTGCATCTTGACGTGGCCCCCTACCCTGCGACCAACTTTTTCGTGCGGAACCCCCCCCCCCCCCCCCCCCCCCCCCCCCCCCACCCCCCCCAAACAGCCCCTTTCTTAGACCTATTTCAAGTGTTTTTGGATTGGATTCAAGTAGGACTTGATTTTTCATTGATAATTTATACTTTTTCACTTGTTTAGAGAATTTGGACATCTTGAATCTGATCTTAGGATATTTGGAGGCCCTAATCTCAACTTGTGATTACTTCTAGAGTTTAATATGCTTACATGCTATAGATCTCTTTAGTTCTTTTGATTTTTTTTTTATATTTGCTTTCAATCTTGTTTTAATCATAGATTACAGAATACCAACTTCTTAAATCAGAGCTTTCATTGCATATTGGAGCATATAGCAGTAGTTATTATTCAGATTTTCTATTTTCCCTCTTTACATTCTTGGATCTAGGGTTTTGAATATCATAACCCTATTTTAAGGCACTACATCAATAAGAATAAAGCCTACTTAGAAGATCCTCTCTTTTCTCAATAACGAGAAAACTGAATGAGTATTCGCGAAAAACTCAATTCTTGCTTCCAATAGCACAACATTTTTTAATAATATATCCTTCTTAAAAGTCTATATTGGCCTTCAATGGATCCCTAAAATTTATAATAAAGCTAAGCCCTTAATTAACATTGATTCTAGATCGGTTTCCCACACGTAAATTAAAAAAAAAAATCTTAAGTTGTTTTTTTGAAAGAAAAAAAAAATCTTAAAAGTTTTTAACAACGATATTACTTGAGCCTAAAGCCTTTAAGATCACAAATAAGCACTTACCAGTTATGTTATAACCTCGTCTTTTAATTTGATCATTTAAATATAACTATAACAATTAATTGCTAAAATAACCTTAATTTTCACTATCCTACATCTTAGTAAATGGACCATAAGTTACTGAATTCTTGTTCCAATTGCATTCTTTTGCTTAGTGAAAAGGTAATTTAACAACCACCACCAGCTATTAGAAGTGCACCTGTAAACTATGTTAAATGTATACTTTAAAATCAACTGCATGCATTCTTAAATGAGCGTACATATGGACCGCTGCATTTTATGGCAACTAAACATATCTTACAAAGTTATAGATATACAACACTATATCTGGTGCACCTGTAAACTATGTTAAATGTATACTTTAAAATCAACTGCATGCATTCTTAAATGAGCGTACATATGGACCGCTGCATTTTATGGCAACTAAAAATATCTTACAAAGTTATAGATATACAACACTGTATCTGGAACGTAGTAGGAATAAATTTTGCATTGGAACATTTACTGAAAACACAAGTTTTTATGCTTGAAATGGGTGCTCGTGATCAGGAGGATGTGCCACATGCATCACAAAGAGATCTCACAATTGACTCTCCTAAAATTATCACTCCAAACAGTTTCCAAAAGACCTCTTCATGTAATATACACTTCCAGGATGGCTTCAGATTGCAAAGTTTCTATTTTGATTAACAATGGAAGCATAGAAAATTTTATTGATTGGACACTAGCCACCAATTGAATCTTTCCGTTTCTCCATCATCTTCATTTACCATTTCGATTGCTGGGGATCATACACTACAATGCTCTAGCTAGTGTAAAGATGTGGGAATCGAGCTTCAGGGCATCGTATTTGCTGCCTCTTAAATGTTAGGGTGTGGTGTTAGACATCCAATGGTTGGAGGGATTAGGTCCCATCATATGTGATTGGAAATGTCTTAGCATGGACACCTCCATCAGCAATGAAAGATTCCATTTGGAGGGCCAACCTTCTTAACACCAAGATGGATCTGAACCATTAGAACAAGGTTCATCTTGATGGTGGGGAGAATGATAGGATTAGGGTTTGAATTATTTAGCAAGTATTGGATAGTTTCTTTTAAAATATATATATTCCTATTTTTGTTCCAGTTTCCATAGATGTCATTGTACTTTAGTTTTAGCCCTGAGAAGATTTACCAACACAACCCTTGACTAGGAGGTTATTTCTCCTCAAACTAAAACCACTTGCAGGTTTGATTTCTCCTCAAATTTAAATCCCTATCTTTATTTTCTCCATTTTTTTCTATTCCATCCACCATTACTGATTTGGCTCCTACCAGGTTTTAGTATATTTTTGCAAGTAGTTGACATGGTAGATCATCTTCCTATACATTGTTCATACTCTTGGAGAGTGTGGGTCAAAACTAGAAACTTTCTTTGGTAGGGGGTGAGCTGGGTTGAGGGAGGATTGATATACAAATGGTATCTTCTTGAGTGACTAACAAGCAATTTCAGGCTTTCATGGTAACTTTTCTGTAACATCCTTTCCTCATGTGGAAGTTTTCCAATGCTAGGTAAGACATGGTCCTTGCCGCCCCACAATTCTGCTTTTAGTCTTCAATTTTTGAACATTTTGGATCTTGCTTGGTGGTAATAAACTCTTGGTAGATGAGATAGGTAAGCTTCATGGCCTCCATTCTTTGGGATTTAATCCTTCCAATCATCTTATGGTCCTTGTGGAAGGAAATGAATAATAGTCAGTTTAGAGATAAATCCACGTTGCCATGCAAATGGCACAAAAAAGTTAAGCAAAAGTTTGTAAATGGCTACTTCTCAAGGAAGCATAGAGCAAACAATTGTGGATAGTTGTAGCATATGTCTGCAAGTAGTTGATGAGGTGGATCATCTTCTTATAGTTGCTCACTCTCTTGGAGAGTATGGTCTTCAATAAGAGTATAACCAGAAATTTTTCTTCGGGGTTTTTTACACAAGCAGTATTTTCCTTCGAAGTGCTTGGTCTCTCTTTTTACCTTTCTTCCCCCACCACCACCAGTGGAGAAATGCTTTCTCAAGAAATTAGAAATTGGACTTGGGCAGATTCGAAATTGTTTTTTTCTAGGAAGAGATTTAACCTTTGAGCAAGCAAGCTAGAATCATATACATCAAAGAACATGTATAATCTCCAAATCAATCAACAGGCAGAACGTTCTATCTTTTAACAAAGATCCAATCAATCCAGCAGCAACAAACAGAGGCTCCAATTGCATGTACAGAAATAGAAGTAGTTTCCTTAAAAAATGCTTTTTAACCAAAAATGGATAAACCCATTTTTATCTTCAAAAATATGTCATTTCCCAAGAAATCCACTTTCCACTCTATGCATCGAAACCGTTAGATAGATAGATGGATGATGGGAGAGGAGAGAGAGAGAGAGAGAGAGAGGTTACTGGGAGGAGTAGAGCGCAGGCGAAGAGAGAGACGATGGAGGAGACGAAGGCACACACGAAACGTCGAATCAAGAACTGCTTGAGGGAGGCTGGAGGAGGAAGGCGAAGTATCAGCGTCGGCGAATAGAGGACGGCGACGTAGAAGACAGCCATGGCCGTACAGGCGGACAGAGCAGTTGCTTTTGAAATCGAGCCGGAAACACCCATTTCCGGAGGCACAATAAATCGCGAGTGTTCTTCGAAAAGGGATCTTTCCATGACCCAAGTAGAGAGGAGAAGAAGATGATAATTAATGAAAAAAAAGTGTCTGGGATGACTTTCGCATATATTAGACTAGAATTAGAATTGGATTCTCTCACTCGAATGCCACTCCAGAGAGAAAAGTAAAATCAAGATAAAAACTCTGCCTTTTCTTCTTCCACTTTCGTAATTTTGCAAAGATTCCTTTTTCCCTCCAGCAAAAAAGGTGAGCAGCTTCACTCGCATTGACGACTCTGCTGGCTGCTGTTGAGCAAAAATGGTGAACATGAAAATGCTAAACTAAAATAATAATAAAATGTACTTTTATAAAGATATAATGTTTATCAAGTTCTTTAAATAAATTTGATATATGTTTAAGAAATCTTAGAGGGATTCTAACCGTCGGTACGAATAACTCGAATTTATTCTACTCAACTATCTCCAAAATAGAAAAAAAAAAAAAAGTAATTATATATATATACAAATTTCAAAAAATAGTTCAAAAAATTTCTCACTTTTGAGAAAAATTATAAAGCAGATCTTAAAAACTTGACAAATTAAGTCTTGAACACATTGATCTTCTGTATACCTCACTTAATCTATTTATTTAAGTGATTGACATAGCTCGCATGTGTTTAAAAATCCAAAAAACTTAGATTCAAGTTGATCTATGCTCAACTCGAGTTATTTTTTATCTAAAATGTTATGCTGAATTTAGGATTGTTCTAGCCTAGTACATGAAAGCCCATATTTGAACAATGTTTAATAAAATTAAATTCTATTCAATTAATATTTTGTATAAATGTAAGATTTATATAATATATAATTTGTTTTAATAAAATAATTGTAACGACTAGACTTTATATTTCAGTGTTTTAGGAAAATCTATGGATCTTTGAGTTGGTTTTCGGGGTTTTAGTAGCAGTAGCTAGTGCGTGGGTTCTTTCGTGAATCTTGGTTTGCCTATATTTGAGCTTGTGAAGTCGAGTGGCATTTCTGTAATTGTATATTTTTTAGTAAATTATTATGAAAAAAAGTTTGAAAATGCATAGAAAAATCTTAGAATTGAATACTTAGAACTCCGATTTGGCACACACAATCCGCAGTTAGTTACGCTTGAGAAAATTAGAAATCCGCACTTTTCCATTGTGAAAGTCCTCCGTTGGAATTTCTGAGTATTTTGTGGATTTACTAAAAAGTATTTTCTGGAATTGGTCTTAACGAGATTTTACCCTTGAATTTGGTTTTTAACCTAGGATTTAAGAAAATGGTCACAAGTCAGTTTCAGGCCTTAAAGCCATGTTCTCGAACGAGACCCATTTTTCCAAACCCAAAACCCACTCACTATAAATAATCATTCTTACCCAAATGAGAGAAAAATACTCCTTCTCCTTTCCCCTTTTTTGGAAAATCAACTGCCTGTTTCTCGTCTCGTTCCCATTTTTCCAACGATTTCCACTAATGATCCTGGGTTTCTGACATTTTGGTCCGTCTCCTCAAGGATTTCGCTTTGGAGTCTTCTTCTCTGTCAACGCTCGCCGGAATTCTTGGATTTCAACCAATTTGGATACTTTCCCTCTTTCTTTTTCTTTCTCCTTGGTTTTCCTTGTTTTGATTTGGCCTAAATTTTCAATTGCTTATGCAATTAGTGTTTCTAAATAGATTTAAATGTGTTTTTCTATTCAAATCAACCTTAGATGATGGTTTCCTTGCTTTTTTTGAGTCTCAGTCGAGAATCCCGTAACTGTGCAAATTTGTGCAATCTCGGAAGATCCGAAACTTATCTTACTACTTCTGATATAAGAGATGCCTTAACCCATAGCCTTGGGACCTTTCGAGTTTCGGAAGATTCGAGCTTAGACTTCGAGACGACCGGACATTCCAAAAGTTCTAAACCTTGGGCTCGGATGTTCTGATGGTAGGGGTGACCCAGCCTTGTGTTTGGAGCCTTCCGACGTTCTGGACGCTCCGAGTTTGACCCCTGACCTTCCAAGATCAGTGTTTCCGACCCTCAACCCGGAACTTCCTTAGCTTTTGGAAGTTCCAACCTTTGCACTTCGGACGTACCGAGCCAACTCTCGAACGTTCATAGAAGTCTGGAAGTTCCGAGATCGACCACAGATCTTTTGAAGAGTGCAGTTCGCTGTGGGGTTTTCTAAGATATTATCTTCAGTGTTTGATGTTTATTCAGTTCTCTGCAGTTTTCCCGTGATGACCAAGACCCTCATGGAATTAGGCTCTTCCCCTTGTGACACTTCACTGCGTCTTCCATACTTAGGTGAAGGAACTCATTAAACTCGTTTTTGCATGCATTATATGCATATATCTATCCTATGATTGTGTGGATACGATGTAAATAATGGGCCCTTATATATTTTAAATCATCTGGCAAGGGAATTGCTGAGATGATTATACAACAAGAGACTCATTCGGGTGAACTCGTGTCGTATGCTTGTGATAGCATTTGCCATAATTTTTATGATAACATCATGTGGATCATGTGATGATATATGGCGTGACTTCTGTGATACGTGATAAATAGTAGAGGTTTATTTCCTAATATGCTATGATATATTGTAACACCCACCCCAGTTGGCGCGTGTGGGAAAAAATCCTGCTATCACGTCCCGAACTCGGATATAGGCCTAAAACGCAACTAATTTTTTTTTTTACAAACCAACAATATATGGGCCTCCAACAAGTTAAGCTAAACTCATAGAAGACGTCTCAAATGCTCATGTGGACAACACGTATGACTGAATACACCAGTGACTTGAGTTTAGATACCATGACTTGTGTACATTTATTAATCCCCTACTAAAATCTCACATACAGCGGTGGATCACCAGTGTGTCCAAACACAACCGTCACAAATCACCCGAACTATTCTTACTTCAGTCGGCACATCGGCCAGACCAATATATCGTCCGGGGTTCTAATCGACATGTCGACAGAGGCGATACATCGATCCGAAAATTGTTTTATTATTACAGTTTGATCTTAAATACTATTATCACTTACAACCCGTGACTGTCGACCCATCGACATCCAGGATAAGTCGTGGAAACCCAATTGATCATTTCTATGTATCAAGAATGTCGATGCATTGTCCGGATGTATCAATTGCCAGACACGACACCCAATTGATCATTTCTATGTATCGAGAACGTCAATGCATTGTCCGGATGTATCAATTGCCAAAAAGTCTGTAAATTTATGGAAATCTCAGGCAGATACTATCGTATCTGTCGACACATCGACGCCATCTTGGTTGATCCATCGATGACCATGATACATCGGTCAATTCTGTCAACCTATCGACAAAATCGATACATTGAGAGTCCATGATACTGTAATTTCCCAATATTCTCAGGCAGATAAACTCTTAAATCACGATGTGTCGGCACTACTCATATCGACATGTCGTTAATCTCATCACATCGGAAGTACCCTTGTCGACAAGTCGAAAAACACAACATGTCACCGAGTACCTCTGGCAATCTATCGCCAATGGCGATGCATTGACCTGACAGCAAAAGTGTTGTCATGTCAGCTGTCCTCACTTTGATTTTTCCTTGATTTCAACACTCAAACACGTGTTATACAACATAATAAACATACCAATGTAACATATATAATCATAATAACTTGCAGTCATACATTTTTACACCGCAGGAAACCTATTTATCCCAAAATACATGAAAACACTCAAAACATCCAGTTGGTTCCCATGCGTGTGAAACAATAGAAACTTCAAAGTTTCGACTATCAATGAGGCACCACTAGTTCCTCCAATCCTTCCTCTAGCTCATATCCTGCAATGTAAGGGACGTAAGCAACAACCCAGTGGAGAGAGCTCACATACATGAAACAATTAAATAATGCATGTTCTATTAATTAAATGCTAGTTAATCCACTTAACCTATTTTTCACCCTAGGATCACTTTCTAAGTGTGTCTTAGCCAGATTTTAAATGTATTATCAACACCGGGGTCAGCCCCCATATTACATCAACAACATCTTTAGTAATTTCCTAACAACATAGGGTCAACCCCCAATTAGCAACTTGCAAGTGTATAAGGTCTCCACGACCCGACTTACTAACACGTCTAACCTAGTGGTTCAAGACGACGCTTGGCCTAATATCAGAAGGTCTCCACAACCCAGTGGTTCAAGGCGGCGCTCGACCACAACTTCCTAGCACATCCAACCCAGTGGTTCAAGATGTCATACGGCTAACATCAATAGTTACGGCCCAATGGCCAATATCAGAATTTACCAAGTTATTATCTTTCATAGATTTAACTTTTAACCATAATCTCTTATGCAAATGCATGACAATGCATGACTCCCAGTGCCCTTCTTACATAGAGACTTACCCTGACTTACTAGCACGCCTAACCTAGTGATTCAAGACGACGCTTGGCCTAATATCAGAAGGTCTCCACGACTCGGTCTACTAGTACGTCCAACCTAGTGGTTCAAGGCGGCCCTCGACCACAGCTTACTAGCACATCCAACCCACTGGTTCAAGATATCATACGGCTAACATCAATAGTTATAGCCCAATGGCCAATATCAGAATTTACCAAGTTATTATCTTTTATAGATTTAACTTTTAACTATAATCTCTTTATGCAAATGCATGACAATGCATGACTCCCAGTGCCCTTCTTACATAGGGACTTACCCTGAGAGAACCCAACACATTCCAGTCTTACCATCTTGAATATTCACATTTTCCTGCATTCATAAATAATCATGCACAAACACATACAATGATAATCAATATTCATACAATCAACCAACTTGATTAATGCCTTCATTCAGTCTTCACCCAACAGTTCCCAGACATTCCATGGGTCCATACTGCATTAGATGCTAAAAGTCCTCGGCTCCCCGATACCCTTTTGTGCTGACGTTCTAATGGTTAGAACATTTTTTCATCCCTTATAAGTAGGCAGTGTCAGGTCTCACACTTTCTAGACCTATATAGTCTTTTCCATCCTTAAATGACCATATATCCCATTGCGTTTTGGCATTAGTGGGTTTAAAATATAACACAATACAAGTTTTGGTTCGAGTTTCCTCACATTTTCAGCAACGATTATCATAGAAATCTGTAAAAATAAAATAATAATATAAATTTCTATTTTAACGGAGCATTCATAAACCATTTCCCATCCCCGTGCATTTTCTAACAAAAATGTGATGAATGGAAGTGAGTCTCCTAACTCTTTCTACTCCTTTAAATTATGTAAGCAGTTAGTTGTCAGTCAATCAATATACTATTGTAATACCCTGCCCCAGATTAGGCTAGTTTTAGCTCGTTAAAAATGTTTAACCCGGTTAATCTCAGAGATTTTGGTTAGGGCTTCGAGGAAAACCCAAGTTTGGCCCGATCTGAGCCCGAAAACTCAGTGATTCAGCTCGTCGAGCTGGAGGGGCATTTTGGTAATTTACCACTTGTCGTGTATATTTTTATAAATTGTGTAATTTTGTGAATATTATTGGTGAATAATATTCTCCTTAATGAAGGATTTACATTTCTGATTTTAAAATAAAATTATTTTCAGAAAATGATATTTAAATATCGCCCGTCAAAACCCCGAAAGGGAGTATTAATTATTTTAAAGGGTTTTGAAAATGAAATAAAATTTAAAATTTGTATTTTATGGTAGACCATTTTAAGAATGGTCTAGATATTTCATTTTATCTCAAAATGATGTTTCTAAATTGTTTATTTTAACAATTCTTTATTTAAGTAAATAGTGTAAATTTATGAATTTTATTTAAATAAATGGTTTTTAATAAGAGTTAAAATCCAAAATTTTTATGGTGATTAAGATTTTTAAAACCCAACCTATCTGTAAGGTTGGATTAAATTTTTGAGCTTTTAAAATTATTTTTTTAGTTAAAAATCTAATTTTTATCAAAATGAGGCCCTTTTTGCAAAAATGGAAAATATGGAGGGTTGATCTGCAAAAGTAAACCTGCGGTTTACTGTAGCAGCGTCTCAGCCGCAGGCGCATGCCCCTGCTACTTGATTTTCCGGCGATTTTTCGACGTCCCGTCCCATCGCGCGTGCCGGATTTCCCGGCCGAAAAACCCTATAAATTCCGGCTCAATTTTCGGTTTTAAACTCCCACTGATTTCTTTCTCTTCTACCTTCTCTCTCGGTGTAAAACCCAGCCGGCCGACCCTGTTTTGTAACAGTAACTTAGAGGGAGATTTTCAGAAAAAATCTGGATTTCAGCCCAGAAACTCAATCCAAGGTAACCACTGCATTCCCCTTTCAATTTCGACCGATTTGGAATCAAAAATTTTTGAATTTGGCTTCGATTTCAGTGAGAAAAACGATTTCAAAAATTTAGGGAAAATTTTAGGGTTCCTCGTATCAGTGAGCTTCCGGTGTTAAGATCGGATGGCTCACTGAGTTTCAAAGCTCCAAACCTCTTCCTGTGGAAAGAGGACTCCCGGAGGAATCCATCGGACCGGTCAGATGTAAAAACCGAGTCCAGAAAATAGCCCATTTCTTATTTTCGGTTTTACTGTTCACCGGCCATTCACTGTCTGTTGCAGACAGTGAACGGGGAAGAAGAAGAAGAAAAAAAAAATATTATTATTTTATTAAAAAAAAAATTATTTGATATTATGGTTGCTCATATTTTTAAACGTTGGTTCCCACCGAAAAAAAAAAGTGAATAAATAATTAAATAATTAAATATTATTATTTTATTCAAAAAATATATATATATTTATTTGAGATTATAGTTACTTATGGTGTTAAATGTTGGTTCCCATCGAAGAAAAAAAAAATGAATAAATAATTAAATAATCAAATATTATTATTTTATTCAAAAAAAAAAATTTATTTTGTTAGATTCTGTGATGTGATGATTTATACCCCCCTTGTTAAATAAAACTGTAGTAACCCCTTTCTCTTATTATTTATAGTGTAAATATTATTGTATCCGCTTTCAGTCCGACACTAGTCGGGAACTGAGTGATTCACTTTCAGGCCGGCACTATAGCCGGGCACTGGGTGACCTCGAGACCTACTCAAAATGTCAGCTCTGGTCCTATCCAAAAGACAACCGAGAAGTGACCCGAGGATCTAGACCTCACTCAATAAGTCAATCTGGTCAATGCCCAGAAGACAATATGAGTTTGGACTGAGCCCCTTTTATTATTATATTATTATCTTGTGGATGATTTAAAAAGGCTAGAAACCAAGTAGGAGACTCATTTCCATGAACCCTGGATATTTTGTGGGAAAACGTGTGATTTTCAAATACTACGTATATGTACGTATCTGATATGTATATTGATTGTGCACTTGTATGTTGTTTGACAGAGACCGCGAAACCACACGATCACGGTGAGGGAACTTAACTCTGCAGATTTTGTAAACAGGTGTTATATTGAGCAATGAGTGGTTTCGGTTTTGATGAACCCACTCATGTGCCTATACATGATGCACTATGGTAAGAGTGCTGTGATGATTTGATATTACGGTGTTGACCGTATGTGTATGTAAGACTGCTTCCACGTACCTGGGCTATTGAACCAATATCGGCCATATGAGAGATGGTTTATGTCTACTGGACCATGGGCGGACCATGCTGTCGTCAGTTGTTGACTTGAGGGTGTCAGTATCGGCTAAGTTTAAGAGCCGGATATGTACTTACAAGGATGTATTTTGACCGTGTCGGGACTTAATACTGGTCTCAGTGTAGTCGGCAGCCGTTACGGTGGATAATGGCAGTGGATTATTGATGTTGATACATTACTTGAGATTATGCTTATTTTTCTATCAAACATGTGATATTGAACTGTTGCTAACCTGTTTTATATTTACTTAATTTGCATTGTTAATTATCCTTCACTGGGCTAGTTAGCTCACACCACTCACCTTTCAGGCGATGAACCCGAGGAGGAGGACCATCTCTTTCAGGCTTAGGGCGATTAAGCTAAGGCAGTGTCTTGGATTCCCCCGGAGAGGAATGCCCTGATCTTTTCTGTTGGTTCTTGGAACCATTATCTTTTTTTGTACCGGATGTGGTACTTAATGTCCATTTGATGTAATAGGCTATGTTGCCTTTTTAGACAATGTTTTGAATGATGAATCAATGATTAAGTTTCTTATGCTTTGTATTAATCAATGTTAGATTTGATTTGAATATGTTATGATGTTTTTATGTCTATTTTTATGGGGCAAGCATATGGTACATGTTTGAGTCCACTTAACGGGCTAATGTGTAACCGCTGGGCCTAACTGTTGATCCGGCCCGGTAAGAATGCTTGTAGTTTAATTTACTTATCTTTTAAAAAAAAAAATCAGTCGCGTTTCGAGCCCACCGGTCGGGTCGGGGCGTGACAGCTATAATAAATTAAAAATGTAAAGTACTCAGTGTCCGGTCTCGTATTTTTTCCTAACCAGGAAAAAGTATTGAGACGGAACCCAGAGGGTACAGTACAGGAAATAAAATAAAAGTACTCAGTGCCCAAGCCCTTTCACCATCGAATGACGTTTCCGCTGTGTTACTGATGAGGGATTTCGGCCCATAGGGTACAAACATAATGTAAATAAAGTACTCAATGCCCCACTTCCAGACCACCGGGTGACTAAGCGTCACCTTAGATGGTATCACCGAGCGATAAGCGCCACTACTGATGATCCACCGGGTGACTAAGCGCCACCTCAGATGGTATCACCAATTGACTAAACGCCGCTACGGATGATAGTTTGGCCCAGAGGTTACAGTACTGAAATTTAAACACATAAGTTGGAAAAGTAAACACACAATAGTCAATTAGGGTTAATCTTTTCCTGATTTTATTTGGGGTCGACAAAACTGAATTTTGATCATAAATAAAACTGATTTTAAGGGTGCAACTTGAAATTTAAGAGGAAAATCTATCTTTCCCTCCATTTTGAAAAACTCATTTTAGAACTCAAATCAACCCTTTTCACTTAAACTAATTAAAGAGTTTAAATAAACATGACCCAACCAGTTAAATGTGTGTACTTAAATTACTTTCAAGATCATAAAATAATCAAGAATTAACATAACTTTATATAGAAATTGAAACCAAACCATCCTAGAATTAAAACAATACCTTTGGAAGGGCTCGGCATTTAGACATCGTACTATTTGTCAGCAGACACCGATTTTCAGTTTTTGAGTGGAAATTACCATTCTGCCCCTTCCGCGCGAAATCGACCAATCGATTCTGCAACGCATTTTCACTTCGATCGATCGATCCCTTCCGCGTAGAATCGTGCGATTGATTCCATGGGATCATGCGATTGATCCCTCAAATACGAACGGAAGATGCTAGCGGGAGAAATCGACCGATTGAAACACTGTCGTGCAATTGATTCTGTTTATTTACGCTAACATGAGCAGCTGGAGAAATCGACCGATTGAAGTGTAAAATCGTGCGATCGATTCTGCTTATTTAGGCTACATAACTATAGAGCGGAAGAGGCTTCTGAAGAAATCAACCGATTGATTGCTTAAAACGTGCGATCGATTCTGCTTATTTAAGCTACAATAACTATATTATTTAAATAATATTTTTTTAAAAAAAACTTTAAAGTTTTTTTTTAAGCACTGTGTATTTTCAAAAATTTTCAAATTAAATATCCGGACTAATTACGATAACCTGATAAAAATACTTTAAGACTTCAAGGTCTTTTGACACTCCCAAATGCTTAAAACCGAGTGTTTTACAAATAAGGGTATCCCTCGGCTGTGCCGAAAACACATTTTGGAGTGTCAAAAGACCTTGAAGTCTTAAAGTATTTTTATCAGGTTATTATAATTAGTCCGAATATTCAATTTGAGAAATTTTGAAAATACACAGTGCTTAAAAAATAACTTTAAAGTTTTAAAAAAAAATTTTATTATTTAAATAATATAGTTACTGTAGCCTAAATAAGCAGAATCGATCGCACGATTCTACCCTTCAATAGGTCGATTTCTCCAGCTGCTCATGTTCGCGTAAATAAACAGAATCAATTGCACGACAGTGTTTCAATCGGTCGATTTCTCCTGCAAGCGTCTTCCGTTCATGTTTGAGGGATCAATCGCACGATCATATCGAATCAATCGCATGATTCTACTCAGAATGGATCGATCGAGGAGAAAATGCGTTGCAGAATCGATCGGTTGATTTCACGCGAAAGAGGCAGAATGGTAATTTCCACTCAAAAACTGAAAATCAATATCTGCTAACAGAATAGTGCGGTGTCTAAATGCCGAGCTCTTTAGAAGTGTCCAAATAGCCCAACTGTGCATATGGCATTCAAGTGTACACAGTGCGCTCCATGTGTTATACGCGTTTATTAAAAGGAATTCTAGAGTGAGAACAAAGAGACTGAGATAGGTGTAGGGCCTCCCCTCTCTCATTCTCTTCTTTCTTGCATCTTTTCCAAAATATATAACACTATTATATATACTTATATAATTTTTCTTTTAAAACAAACATGAAACACCAAAAGTGGTGAATGATCTTAAGTATACAACACCTGGGCATACTTGGGGTAGTGGGGAATGGACATCAAAACATTCCCAACCAAGTGATAGAGAGAGATTGAAAGTCCCTCTTTCTCTCATTTGAAAATAAAACCAAATAAAACAACATAATAAATAAACTAAACTTTCCATCATTAAAATAGGATTCTAATTTAAACCAAAATAAATAGCATCTCATATTATTTAAAATAAACATAACTAAAAGAAATAAGTAACATGGTAAGACTTAATCTAGTAAATAATTATTAATTTCTAAAATAGTGACGGTAACAAAAACAAAACCCAGTTGAATGGGAATCTGAGCATACATACAGTATCGAGGTGTCTAACATATACCACTTGAATTAAATAATTTTAATAAGTAAAATAAATGAGTAAAAGAAATTCACCTCAAAGGGGTGGCTGGACGATGATTGTTGAGAGTGGAAAGGGAAGGGGGGCATGAAGACTTAAAAAAATGTCTTTCATGTAAAACAAAAGGGCGGGGCCCACAAATTAGTTTTAATTTTCTGAACTCATTTTCATAAATTTGGGTAAAATAACATCCCATTAAATCAATCTGACAAGTCTCATGGGTTGGGGACTAAAAACTGATTAGACCTTCGATAGTCTGGAAGAAATCCGAATTAAAAATCAACTGATTTAACCCAAAAGGACATTTCTAGAAAATTCACATAAATCTGAAATATCTCTTAGGAAAATATGACTTCACCACTCGGTTGATAAAATTTGTCTCATCAAAACATGGTAAAACTCAAGGAGTTTTGACTCTCTTAAATACTCCAAAATTAAAGTTTTATAAAATAAGGATACCTTCGACAATTCAAAACTCATACATCTAAAAGTTGGAATGACACACGGTGAAATGTGTTGAATTCAGAATTTAAAACTTAGCAAAAGTGCACAATTTGAAACTTTAAATATCTCAAATGAGGGGGTTTTCACATAAAATAGCTTTAGGGTCTCAGTTGGAGGAAGTTAAGATATTTACAACTTTGCCACCCACACTTTAGCGAGTCAATTACCTCTCCCGAACTCAGATCAAATCAAACTTGGACTCTACACAAAGTCCACTCCGTAATCTTCATGATTAATGGATCAACAAACACTATTAACGGTTCAAAATCACAGATTAATCACTAATTAAGGTCGGGTATTACACTCACATTCCCCAGTTAACGCAGAGATGTGGGCCGCCTAGATGTTGGTTGGGGACCATGGATGATCTGGTGCACGAGGCTATAACAGTGGATGTGGGTACAACTTGAGATGTGATATGGTGCATGAGGCTACGACACTGGATGTGAGTACAACCTAAGAAGTGATATGGTGCACGAGGTTACGACAGTGAATGTGGGTACAACCTATGACATGATATACACACAAGGTTGAGACTACAGTTTGTGGAGACGACTTATGGTGTGATATTGTAATAACTGACCCGAATTAGGCTTAATCAATATGATAAATCATATTTTAACCTATTAATCATGAAAATTATATTTTAGGCTTTGTAAAAAGTCCAGGTTTGGCCCAATCAGAGCTCGATAGCTCGATGATCCAACTCATCTAAGATGAAGGGAAAAATGGTAATTTACCATTGACAATGTTATTTTATTAATTATCTAATCATTTGATTATTGTTTGAGTGATATTGACTTCTTTAATTAATGATTTTAATTCAAAAATTTATAAGTGTTATTATATTATTTTCAGAAAATATTATAAAAAAAACTACCCGAAAAGATCTCGAAACTTAGGAAATAATTATTTTTAAACAATTTTAGAAGTGAGAATTTTTTTAAGACAAATATGTGTTTTAGATTTTATTATAACTCATTGTTTTATGTTTTCAAATTTTGAAAATAAAAGTTTTAAACCCCTTTAAATAAATAGAAGTTAAATTAAGTAAATAGTGACAAAATGTGATTTTTTGTTTAAATCAATAAATTTTGATAAAATATAAATCTCCAAAAATTTAAGATGTGTAGAGTTTATAAAACCCAACATTTTTTTTTAAGATGGATTAAATTAAATAAATATTGTAATTAGTTAAAATTTAAAATGAAATAAACATAGACTTATTTACAAATAAGATAGAAGGACTAAACTGCAATTTTTCCAAATCATTAGTCCACCTATGTGGCCATTGAAGCTGCTGTTTCAGCATCGACTCATGCAAGCTACGGACGTAGTTTGCAGGTGATTTGTCCTTCCCATGGCCCTACTGGAAGGCCTGCTATCCTACCAATCCTTGGCTATAAATTCAGGTCATCTCCCACTAAGATTCTCCATTGAATTGTCAAAGAAAACCACTGCTCCTCTATTTGAAAATTTTCACCGTAGCTTTGAAGTGAAAGTTTTTCCAGATACTGAAATTCTTCCCAATTTGCAAAGCAAAGGTAATATTTACATTTAGTTTCAAATTCTAACCAGTTTAGGATCAAACATAACTAAATTTGATTGACAATTGAGTGTTAAAACTGATTTTGAAGTTTAATGAAAACATGAATTTTCATGTGCTCCACTATTTTTTTTTTTTAAATAAGATGTTTATAATCAGTATTAAAGTTTCAATTGATTACCTTTGTTAAGAGGACTCATTTAAGAGTCCATCTGACTTGTAAGGTGTGAAAATCGAATCCAGAAAACCTACTATTTCTGAATTCAAATTTACACAATCCTTCCCGTCACTACTCTGTTGCAGGTGACAGAGGAAGAAGACGACTCTCAGAAGATCCGAGAATCGGCCTTTGGAAGTTCCAAAGGTAAGACTTCGGACATTCCGAACCTATGTTCGTGGTTCCAAAGCGCTCAAAGGCCAAAATGTTTCCTTTCTATCTCTGTTGTTCTGACTCTGACGTTCCGAGAACTCTCGGATGTTCCGAGCTATTCGAAATTTCTGAGCAAACATCGGCAGGTTCCTAGACACATTGAGAACAACTGATTTTTCTGTTTTCTTTGCTTCTGCTCTGAAGCATGCTCGGAAGTTCCGAGACCTAAACTTCGGAAGTTCCGAAGAACAGAACCCAAGTTTCGAAGGCTCTGTAAAGCCCAGATTTAGGCAGTGGCTCGGAAGGTTCGAAGCCACAGTACCTGGTTTCGAGGCATGTTTATAAATTAAAAGTAATACTAACCCCTCTATTTGATACTATTATATAAATCTATATTGTGTATTTACTTCGAGGCGATACTCTCTATCTGTGGCAACATAGTCTGGTAGCTATCAATAGCTGAGCGATTAACTTCGCCGTTCGGTAGAAAAGAAGGATTCGAGCATTCGAGCACTGAGTGACCTTTAGGCCTAACTCGCTATATGAGTAGTGGCCTGAGTATCTTATATCTCTAGGCCTAACTCAATACGTCTACATGGTCATTTCCAGAAGACAATATGAGAAGTGGCCTTAGCATCTTATTATAATTCTGATTATTTTAATTTAAAAAGGATAGTAACCCATATAGGAGACTCAGATCCATTTCCCCTGAAATTTTTCCAAAAATAGGATAAAAAGATTTGAAATACTATGAATATATATTGTATTATTCTATGTATTATGTTTGATTAATGATTGAATAATTCATTATAATTGTTTGTGTATTTGACAGATACTTCGATACCCCACATATTCGGTGAGAAGACTTAACATTGTAGTAAGAGTAAATCAGGTGAAGAGGATCTCGTGCAATGAGTGGTTTCAATGATCAGACTTAATGAATCCACTTATATGCCTAGACATGATGCATTATTGTGAAAAGTGCTTATTGATACTAAGGATGTTTATCGTATATTGTGATTATAATGATGAAATGCTTATGAGCTATGATGATATTAATATTGCTTCCACGTACCCTTAACTACTAAACTATTATCAACCTAAGTGTCGATAACCGCCCCAGGTGTGTCGGTTTACGTCTACTGGTCCAGGTGTCAGCTGCTGGCCCAAGTGTGTCAGTACCGACCCAGGTGTGTCGGAGATGTACTTGAGATATTCTGTATTTTGACCGTGTCGGAACTAAATACTTATAGTTAGTGTAGTGTCTAGGTGTTAAGTAGATGTCAGCAGTTATGAAATTATTTTGAAACATTGGCAGGATAAACCTTTTATGGTGATGATATTGATTTTGGCTAACCTGATATTAATTACACTACATTGTTATGTTCTTTTCACTAGGTTGGTTAGCTCACACAATTCACATTTGAAGAGATGTACCCGAGGAGGAGGAACCTCCATTTCAAGTTTAGGATGGATAAGTTGTTGCAGTTTCTTGTAATTCCCACGGACGGGAATATCATTCTTGTTTTGACTATTGGTTCCTTTAAACCATGTTCTGTATAAAGCACCTCATGTGGTACTTATTATGATAAAACATGAGACGACTTGCATTGTGATTTGATGAGTAAGGTTGAGACCACGGTTTGTGGAGACAACTTACAACGGAGTACGTGACCATTGGAAACCAGAAGGGAGTCTATCAAGTAAGGATGACATGCTCACTATGAGGACGACTGATGGTTCTCTACTTCCAATGGTTGTACGTTGATGTTGTGGTCTATGAGGGTGGGCCACTAGGAGTTGACCACTTTAGCTCCTCGAGGGCTCGACTCATGGACGTATTATGGTTGAGACACGAGAGTTTGTTACCCTTTGGTGTGCGGGTGGTTTGTCTAGTATGTTTGATGGGTTTGTCCCAGAGTAGCTTCAGGGGCGACTGGCGGTGGTATTAGGGACATGGTTGGGTGTTGGGTTGTGCTTAGACCGATATGTTTTGATACTTAGCGGAGTTGTCATTAGGTTACGAATGGTGTTAGAAGATGTGCTGGAGGCACAATAGACTTTGGTCCGTGTGTTAGGTGTGGAGTACACGTTCGTGGGGTCGTGCATATAAGCATCCTAGTCGTTGATGTGTCCATATATTTATAAGCAGTGTATGCTTGATATCATGTGATGTATGTGTTTATCTCACTGGCATGTTGAGCTCACCACTTTCCGTGCAAATGTCCCAATGGAGGTGGGACCAAGTGGGTCCAGGGTCAAGCTTAGGGAGCTGGAGATGCTGACTAAGTTGGTTTATTTACTTTTACTGCCATTGAGAGAACACTTATTGTAGTTGAAACTATTATGTAATTTGGGTCAACTACGTTGTTTGTTATTATGGATGAGTATAATAACTTTGATATATTGTAATTGCACAATACACGATACCCAGTACGCCTCAGCAGAATGGTGTTGTTGAAAGATGTAACCTTACATTTATGGACATGGCTAGGAGTATGTTATGTAATAGCATCGTACCCATTATGTTGTGGATGTATGCAATAAGAACCGGAATATACTTGCTTAATCGGGTTCCTAGTAAGTCAGTTCCTAAGACTCCTTTTTGAACTGTAGACGGGAATGAAAACCAATTTGAGACACTTGCATGTATGTGGTTGTCCTGCAAAGCAAGAATTTATAATCCACATAAAAGAAAACTTGATGAACGGACAATCAATGGTTACTTCATGGGTTACCCTAAGAAGTCCAAAGGGTATAGGTTCTATTGTCAGAACCATAGTATGAGAATTGTAGAGACCGGTAATGCTAGATTTATTGAGAATGGTGAGGTTAGTGAGAGTGACATAATGAGAAACGTCGGTGTGTAAGAAGTAAGGGTATAAGTCTATATACTTGTAACTTCAGAAAATGTTGTCCCTAATGTTACTGAACAAGTTGATGAACAACACCTGAATGATGAATCACTCCATGATGAAACCATCAGCAATAATGAACTGATTGTGGAACAACCACAATAAATAATATTAAAAAGGTCTGAAACATAAAGGAGACCTCTTATTTTGGATGACTATGTGGTATATCGATAAGAATCAAATTATGATTTAGTGGCAATTAAGGATCGGTCACTTATAAAAAAGCTATAGAATGTGATGATTCTAACAAGTGGTTAGACGCAATAAAAGACGAGGTAAAGTCAATGGCCTAGAATGAAGTCTGGGATCTTGTAGAATTGCCTCATGGATATTAGAAAGTTGGTTGTAAGTGGGTCTTTAAGACCAAACGTCTCACGCCCCGACTCAAGGGTGGGCCCGGAACGCCACTGATTTTTTTTTGAAAGCTAAGACAACACTCAAGCATTCAAACTGGGCCGGATCGACGGTTAGGCGCAAAGGTCACATATGATCTCATCATTTGGACTCAAACATATACCATAAGTCTACCCAACAATAACACAATCATTAGAACATAACATGAACACATAATTCCAACACTGAATTATCATTTCAACCACATCAGAGTAACTACAGTAGCATGGTAGTTTTAGTACATCACATTAATATAAATCAAGTATCACACCGGTACTTTACAAAAACAAATGGTTCCAAGAACTAAAAAGCAAAGACAAGGGTATTCCCCCAGTGGGAATCCCAAAGCAACGCCGCAGCTTATCACTCTAAGCTTCAAATAGAGGGTTCTCCTCATCGGGTTCATCTCTGAAATGAGTGGGGTGAGCTAACTAGCCCAGTGAAGTAAATATAACAGTGTAGTGTTAAGTAAACAACATGATAGCAAAAATAATCAACAATTGCAATAATATCTCATGCTGTGACAAATAAGCATAATATCATCATCATTCCCATAATTCTTCATTCCTTCCAATACTGCTGTCATCCAACGTAGCGCCTACATACTACGCTGAGACCATCGTATTAAGTCCGACATAGTTAAAATACATCCTTTCAAGTACATATCCGGCTCTCCCATAGTCGATACTAACACCCTCAAGTCAGCAACTGTCACACCCATGGTCCAGTAGACGTAAACTATCTCACACACATGGCCGATATTGGTTCAATAGTCAAGGGCACGTGGAAGCAGTCTTACACATTTCATATGATCAACATCAAAGCATTCATAAGCATCATAAGCACTTCTTATAACAGTGCATTATCTAGGCACATGAGTGGGTTCATCAAATCTGAAACCACTCATTGCTTAAGATCCATCTCAAATAAAAACCTATTTACACCTACTGCAAAGTTAAGTTCCCTCACCGTATATGTGTGGTATCGCGGTCTCTGTTCAAATAAGCAAACAAGTGCACAATCAATCATAAATCAATATACATAGTATCAATTACATACACCCAAGTAGTTTTACAAAACCATACTTATTTTCCCAAAAATATCTAAGGTAAATGGAATTGAGTCTCCTATTTGGTTTCTAACCATTTTAAGTTACAATAATCCACAGTATATAGAAATAAGGTATTCAGTCCAAAACTCATATTGTCTTCTGAAGATGACTAAATTGACTTATTGAGTTAGGTTTAGATTCTCAGGTCACTTCTCGGTTGTCTTCTGGATAGGACCAGATTTGACATGTTGAGTAAGGCCTCGAGGTCACTCAGTGCCCGACAAATATAGCGTCGGCCTGGAAGTGAAATCACTCAGTGCCCGACAAATATAACGTCGCCCTGGAAGTGAAATCACTCAATGCCTGACAAATATAGCGTCGGCCTGGAAGTGAAATCACTCAGTGCCCGACCAATAGAGTCGGCCTGGAAGTGAATAAAATAGTAGATACACTATAGTAGTAAGAGACGAGGGTTAGTACAATTTTAATTTAAATGGATATTAACATCACATGCATTAAATAAACAAACAAACAAGATTATACACTTAAAAACTGGGGGTCCCTCGGAACAAGCCTCAGAACCAAGTACTGTGGCTTCGGATCATCCAAACCACTACCTAAACTAGTCACTGCTTTTGACCTTGGGTTTGACTTTGGATCGTCCGAAGGTCCTTCCGAACCGATAAAATCCTAAAAATAAGTCTCGGTCGGTCTGGTGCCTTGGATCATGCCGAGTGAGGCTTAGATCGTCCGAGTAGGGTTCGGTCCTTCCGAACTCGGCTTGGAACATCCGGCCGAGTCTGGGTAGCCTCGGGCGCTTCTGGGCTTCGGGTGAAGCTTGGAACGTCCGAGGGGTCCTCTCGGACCGTCCGAAAATCGACTCTCGGACCGTCCGAGAGTCGTCTTCCTCTACTGTCTGCAACAACAGATAGTGACGACAGACACTGTGTGAAATACGAATCCGGAAACAGTAGGTTTTCCAGATTCGGTTTCCACATCTAGCTGATCCGATGGACTCCTCTGACAGTCCTCTTTCCATAGGGAATGATTTGGAGCTTTGAAGCCAAGTAGGCCATCCGATTTTAGCACTGAAAACATTAAAAATCGGGTTTTTTCCTTGAACTTTAAAATGATTTTATACACTCAAATCTTAGCCAAAACTAGTTTTTCTTGATTCTAAACCGACTGGAATTGAAAGAGGAACACAGTGGTCACCTTCACTGGAATTACTGAGCTGAAAAATTCGGTCTTTGAAAAACTTCCCTCTAAGCTTACAGTTGATAAAACTGGGAAAGAACAGAGGCTAAGAGGGTGTTTGGTTTCACAAAGAACAGCTGAGAGAGGCTGAGAGAGAAGAGAAGTTTTGAAGGGAGTTAATCCAGCAGAACTAAGGCCAATTTATAGAAATTTGGACGGAAGAAGTGGCCATCGATCCACTGCATGCAGTCGATGCCGACGTCCCGAACAGTGGACTGTTCGGTCGTTTGGTTGCACTTCAGTCCCTGCAAACTTTAGGTTTTGTAAATAAGCCCTCAATTTGATAAAAATCTGATTTTTAACTAAAACATAATTTTAAAAGCTCAAGAATTTTAATCCAACCTTATAAATAAGTTGGGTTTTAAAAACTCTAATCACCATAAAATTTGGAAATTTAAAACTTACCAAAAACCATTGATTTAAATAAAAACCATAATTTAACACTATTTACATAATTTAACTTGTGTTAAATAAAACCATTTAAAATCCTCTTTTTTGGGTTTTGCAAGAATAAGTAGACCATACTTAAAATGGTCTAACATACTAAACTTGTTTCGAAATTTATCTCATTTCAAAAACTATTTAAAAATATTTATTTCTCCCTTTCGGGTTTTGACAGCGATTTTAAATAATATTTTATGAAAATAAAATTATTTTAAAATCAGAAATAGAAATCCTTGACTAAGGAGAATAATATTATCCAATAATAATCACAAAATAACACAATTTATAAAATAATAACAACAACTGGTAAATTATCATTTTGCCCTTCCAGCTGGACGAGCTAGATCACTGAGCTTTCGAGCTCGGATTAGGCCACACCTGGGCTTCTCACTAAGCTCTAACAGTAATCTTCGAGATTAACCAGTCAAGCAAGATTATTAAGGTAAACTACCCTAATCTGAGTCAGGGTATTACAAAAAGAGACTCCAAGGGCAACATCGAACGATATGAAGCAAGACTTGTGGCCAAAGGGTTTATTCAGAAAGATGACATTAATTATAAAGAGACCTTCTCTCCTATATCCAGAAAGGACTATTTCATAATCATTATGGCTTTGGTGGCTCATTATGATTTAGAGCTTCACCAAATGGATATTAAAACTGCATTTTTAAATAGTAGTTTAAATGATGATGCATATATGGAACAACCTAAAGGATTCTCCATAGAGGGTAAGGAACATGTGGCATGTAAATTAAATAAATCAATTTATTGCCTTAAGCAAGCCTCCAGTCAATGGTAACTTAAGTTCAATAATACCATTACATCCTTCGATTTTAAGGAAAACACCTCTGATCGATGTATATACATGAAGGTAAGTGAGAGTAAGTTTATCCTTCTGATATTATATGTTAATGATATTTTGCTTGCCACTAATGATCTTGGTATGATGTTTGAAACCAATAAGTTTCTCTCTAATAATTTTGAAATGAAAGATATGGGAGAGACAACGTACGTAATTGTAATAGAAATATTCCATGATAGAACACGTGGTATGTTGGGGTTGTCTCAGAAAGGCTATATAGAAAGAATCTTGGAGAGATTTGGTATACATAATTGTTCCTATCAAGATGTCTTTATTCAGAAAGGAGATAAATTTAGCTTAAATCAATATCCACATAATGAACTTAAAAATAAACAAATGGAGGGAATCCCTTATGCTTTAGCTGTAGATAACCTGATGTATGCCCAGACCTGCACCAGACCCGACATTAGTTTTGCTGTTAGTATGCTGGGGAGATACCAAACCAACCTGGAATGGATCACTAGAAAGTTACAAAGAAAGTAATGACGTATTTATAGAGTACTAAAGACTTGATGCTTATGTTTAAGAGGCCCGATAATCTTGAGGTCATTGGCTACTCAGATTTGGATTTTGGTGGTTGCATTGATAGTAGAAAGTCAATGTTTGGTTATTTGTTCTTTATGGCTGGCGAAACAATATCACGGAAAAGCGTCAAACAGTCTATCACTGCAACATCAACCATGGAAGCAGAATTTGTGGCGTGCTATGAAGCCACTGTTTAAGGAATGTAGCTACGGAACTTTATCTCAAGAGTTGGAATTGTTAACAGCATTACCAAGCCGCTAAGAATTTACTGTGATAATTCTGTAGCAGTATTCTTCTCTAAGAACGACAAGTATTCGATGGATCGAAATACATGGAATTGAAGTACTTTGTCGTGAAAGAAGAAGTTCAGAAATGGACGGTGTCTATTGAACACATTAGTACTTTACTTATGGTGGCAGATCTATTGACGAAGTGATTACTATAAAGATCTTTAAAGAACATGCTCATATAATGGGTCTTGAATGTAATCAATTATGATTTAATTATGAATTTTGAATTGCATTATGAATAAATGGCACTATTTAACATTTGAATACTCATGTATGCGTTTCTGTTTATTGTTCCTATTTATTATTGTTATGTACATACATTATGTGTGTTTATTTTGACACTAACTGGAATAGTCATTATGTTGTGGCACTTATGGTAGGTCACTTGCATTGTAGTGATAGAAGAGACCATGTCGGGATAAGATGATGTGCAACTGCTATTGCTCGCAGAGCCAACCCTGAGATTTCAGGGGCCTAAACGAACTCTTAAAATGGGCATTTTATACATTCATAAAAATAAAATTATATTTTTTTTACAAAGTGTGAAACATTCAAATAAAATATCATAATCAAATTTATAATAAAGTATTATTTAAAATTTATTCTTCTATGATTTTGAGATGCAAAATTACTAATTAAATTACTATATTCAAGTTTTTTTAACATTTTTTTAATAGATAAGATAGTTAATCCATTCAATCTTTCTTATGATATTGTACACTGAAAAGAAGATTTTATCAATTTTAACTTTCAAAAACTTCTTTCTACAGAGGCAAATATGAGTATGATCAACATTACTTTATAAGGAATCCATGTAATTAACAATCCATGCATTTGAAAACAACAATTCATTCTTTTTATATAATTTAGTACTTCAATTGTTACTTTTACTTTTTTTGGTACTGCATCTTTTACTATATTAAAGTGTGACACTAATGTTAATTCTCATTTGAAACGAAGATATTATTATTATTTTAATTTTTCAATTTTTTTGAATTAAAAATATTAAAAATTTCTTAAGTATAATGATTTATACTTATATATTACGTTTGATAAAATCTACGTTGATCAAACGAATAAAGCTATGCTTTTTCATCTCTTCAAATTTTAAAAACTTTAAATTATTTTTAATTCAAAATTAGCAACTCAATATAGGTTTATCTTTCACTCTATTTAGATGACACATATATTTTAAAAAAAATATTAATTAAAATTATTGTTATTTTTATTATTATTATTGAATTCAATAAAAATGAGGATTATAATAATTATTATTATGATTGTTACTATTATTATTTTATTTTTTTAAGAAACCCACGTTTTAAATTGTGTAAAAAAACTATCAATATATAAATTTCCAATTTTGAGTGTTTTAAATTCGAAATAGTTAAAAATAGTCAAAGAATTTCAAGTGGTAGTAACTTACGCAACTGGGATTTGAACTCGGTCGCCTAAAAACAAGACAAATAACCTAACTAGACCAAACAACAACAAATTTGTGCTTTTATATTCATTATTAAATATTTAACATATAACAAAGGAGTTTATGGACTTGGGGGCCCAACTATTTGGGGGACCTAGGCAGCGGCCTACTTCGCCTATAGGTAGGGCCGGCCCTGATTGCTCGCACTTGTAATTTGTTTAGTATTAGCATTATGATTTTGATCGCATTATGTTGTTAAATACAGTTTACTTATACACTTTATGATATATCTGTTTTAAATCTCATAAAGTGTAAATGTGGGTCAAGTGAGAGAATGTAAAACTAAACATAACCTACATTAAAATTTGGAGCTCCACATAGAGGATTTTAAATCACAGAAACTGTATTTAAATAAAAAATGAATGGAAAGTTCTAATTGCCTTAGGAATCCTTCCTCTGCCTATAAAAAGGGTCTCTCTCCATAATTATCAATAACTAAGTGTTTCCAAAATACTATTTACGATTTTGGGAGATGGCATTGAGGAGGAAAGAGGTAGAAACTCCAAGGTGAGTATTTTCTCTTGCTTTTGGACTCCAGGAAGCATTGACATATCAAAGGGAATATCAAAACTCACTCTTCTTCATCAATGGATCTAGGTATGTTTATTACTATGATATTTATGATTTCTGAATAAAGATTAATCCGTGTTTCAAGTATTAATCTATTCAGATCCTGTGGTTATGTTGTTCGGATATGTCGAACATTAAGTTTAATGGTGAATGAATGTATAATTGATTGTCAATCAATAAACTCTGATATTATAATGAAGTATTATAAAAAAAAAACTGGGTAACTAATCATTTTTTTTTTCATGTTTGTATGTATCATAATTTAAGATGAATCTCAATTATGATTTTTGTTGAAATAAAAAATCCGAGCAAAAGTTTTTAACTTGGGTATGGGCCGAAAGTAAAATATCGACAATGTAGGCCATATCAATAATTTTTGTGAAAAGTAGAATTTTATCCAAATTTTTATGTTTCGTATAAGATTGAAAAAGTTGATTTCAACCAAAAGTTGTAGTTAAGAGATAATAAGAATGACTTTTACATAAAAAAAAAATTGATGTTATGTATTATCTAGCTTAAAATGTTATGTATCAACCATTAGGGAGAATATACATAATGTAGTTGTAATTAGTTGATCTTAATGGCTTATACAGTGAAACCTTCATAAAGTTATAATCTGTCTAAAATAATATTGGTAGTCGGTCCTGACTTCAGCCTCATACAAAATATAATAAATTTCTCTAACTCACTACTCAATACATTCAGAATAAACAATATATTGTCTCAACCATTTTGTAAAGTAATATTCCATACATTTAGAATACAAAATTACTACAAAAATAACTAAGGACCTCATAAACTGTAAGAGTCTGGTGATATATATATTTTTTTTTTACTTTGCTGTGTAAACCTTGTTCTCTGTTGTTTCTCTCGAGAAACACTCTGAAAAATGACCGTAGGATGATTTGTTTCCAAATTTGGCCGAAATAGTAGGGTTTCCCATTGGTCTTGAGGATTGCATACGGAGAAGATCCAATGGCAGCGATAGGCGGCAGTCTGGCTTTCAGACAGCAATGGCTGATGGGACAAAAAGAGAATGAAGATAAAACGATTTCAACCGAAATGAACTTTTTACAATGGGTGAGAGTTTAAAGAGTTTTTTTAGATATAAATACTGAACGTCAATTTGCTAGACATTCCAATTAAATAACTTCTCTAGTATAATATATGTATCATGATCCCAACTATATTATATTATAGAGGTTTTATTGTTTTTCTTGCAAATGTTAGATTTGTAATAATATACCAACTTCATTACTTTCTACAATAACACTAATGGCAACATTGGCTGATAATGTCACGAACAAAGTCATCATAAATTTGTTTAATCATTAAGAAGTAACAATTGCTTGACATTTTCATAAAATTTCTTAATGCAATATGCAGGATTTCTCTAAGAGATACCACCTCAAATTAGGAATAATCTCATGTTCTTCCTTTAATTTGTTTTACAACCAAGGTGTCTACCGATTAACTTTCGAAAAATTTTGCGAGTCTCTTTACCTATACACATTGGATAAATTAAGAAGAGTGACCTTTCGGAGTAGAGTAGAAATCGAATTTAAAACTCAGACTTTTTAAGGTGGGTTCTTGGCCATCACTCCAACTCCATCGAGTTAGATTCTTTCCTTATTCAAAGTTAGTTAAAATGTTTTTTTTAATTTAAATTCAAATTTGAAAGCATTTGAAACTTAGATATACCATGGTAAGATTGCATGGGAGCCATTGATGACACTTCTTCTGATTCTGTACTGCTGTCTAAGCAAGCAAAGCATCTATCGAGATAGACATGGTCATTTATCACAAAACAGTCTGATAAGTTGTTTGTTCAACTTGATATTATCTTATTTTTTTCATGATCGAGATTAATCCTTAAAGAATGTAAAGACCTCTCAATCCCGTAGGCACCGAGTAAGTAACTATGGAAAGTGGTCCATTAAAGTTGAGTATTGAAATTCCGTTACTAGAGTAATGCACGACCTAGAGGGGGTGAATAGGTCGGTTTTCAATTTTAATTCCCTTTCAAAATTTCTCAACCGAATTTTAATCTAAGTGTATGAATTATTCAATGAGATATTTTCACTGTGAAATAAACAACTGTTTAATAAAACTGACCGATCAATATAAGTGTGTGTATGTGAAACAATATGCAATCCAAGCAATCAATTCAAAGCATCAGCCACATATAAACACAGATATTTTATAGTGGTTCGGTTTTAACAAACCTACATCCACTGTCAGACTTTCCAACTCTAGGGCGTCCCAAATATACTATGTATGGGTCTCACACCCAAATAGTACAACCTAGTTTTTTATAGAGGTTCAACTCAATCGGTTTAATCCTCTACACCTATTTTTTAGAATGGTTCGAGCACACTGTTCTAATCCACTTTATAATGTTTGAAATAAAAGGAAGAAGAAATACTTGCTTTGTGCCTTATCTAATTTCCTTTATGGGCTTTCTTCTTTACTTGATCTGTGTGCTCTTTTCCATCAAATTAGCTCCATCAAAGTGATTATCGGCACAGCACTATAGGACTCGGGTATGACTGGTTTTAAGGTCCTATGTGAACACCTTAAGCTTCATCAACACTAGGGTATTGATTACCCAAACATCTATGAAAGAAGATTAAGAAGGTGTAAAGGGAGGAGGCTAATAGCTCTGGTCACACTGTTATCTTTTTCCAATATATTCTCTGTGTGCATTCGGTGTTCATTTCATTCAACTTCCTGTTATTTATAAGACTGTTTGCATTTTTTGTAGCCAGTGACATTGTTTGCATAAGTTATTCTGTCTTTCAAAAAGTTAATATCCAACCAACAAAGATGCCACCGCTCATGATTGACAGTTAATTTATCTCAGTCATCAATCAAGGATGAGATTGATGATTGTAAATCATCTTACATCTCATGTAGGAGCTTTTCCATTTATATCAAGAACAACCAGCTCCCAACAGTTATGTATTAAAAAACATGTGAGGTGACAGTTAACATTTCAACATGTGGATATATCTTATTACCATAATAAACTTCCAATTAAAGGAATACAAATTTAATTTCCTAAATCTGTAAGAGACTCAGCTAACAAGACACAGGGTCAATTGAGTTACAGTTGTCCAAAATACAACTCAGCACAAGATTGGCTGCGAGGCCTCGACATATTGCACGAGGCCTCAAAGCTAAAAGTCAATTAAATTCTTATTTTCCAGTTTATAACCAATTGACTTTTAAGGTTTTTGACTTAGCCTAAGATCTCTAAGGTTCACTTACCTGTGTGCCAATAACGTATTCGGTGTAAATTCTTCAATTGTATTGTAAATCTTCACATACTTTAAATTTTCAACTGAGTCATATAATTGACAGTAAAAATGACCAGGTAAATATTATTTGTTGATGTAGGATTTTCATTTCAACCTGATTTTATGTCATCTTATAAAAAAGTTAGATATCATCAAAAAGAGTTTGGAAAAAAGGCCACCTTAGAAATCTGAAGAAATTTTCAACTTTCATCTTCTTCCATGTAGTACGATTGGCGGAGTGTACGGTATTATTAAAGAATCAATTCATAGGCTTTTTTGAGCATCAATACCAAAGACGTGCAAAATGGAAACAACAAAAGTAAATAAGGTGTTGTGAAAGCAAATTTTCAGTCTAGGGACTTTAGCAAGAATGGTCACTGATGTGATTATGCAAGTCTCTAACTTAAGTTTTGGATTACAGTTTTTTTTTTTTATATTCGATTAGTTTTCAGAGCATGTATAAATCTCTCTATCTAGATATTGAATAATTCTACTACATTTGGATGGGAGGTAAATTTTGGAGGGATTACATGGGGTAATCTCTAGTTAGGAATTATCCAAGGAAATGTGAAAAATCCTGAAAAGGGTTTTCAAAAGTTGAAGTACTCCACCTCCTTAGTTACCAAACAGGGGTGATGGGGGTTACCCCCTATTACCTCCCTTTATCTCCATCCAAATGTAGCCTACGAAGATTAATCATTTAGGGAGGAATAAGAATCAAACTCAAGATCCCTATTTTTTAAGTAGATCATTGGGATTAAATTTTGGAATACAATTCTTAGTAATTGACTGGTGATTTACAAATGAAAATAGAGCCAAGTTGTTCTAGACATCAATGAACACAAGAGTCTATTGTTGAAATTGGATGCCCATACATTTTGTAATCATAACCAAGCCAATGATGTTTTTGATATGTTCATATATAATCGACAAGGATGTATAAACAAAATTTGTATTTGCTTATATTTTACATGTATCTAATTTGAGAGCTTCCGCCCTTGTTGGACTTGTGATACATGGCAATTTATTGTACTTTCATATGTAATCTTTTCTTTTTCTTTTATAGTGATACCATTATGCTAATTAATTTTATTTTATATAGTTTATGACGAATGGAATTGTTTATTTTTATAATTAAATAGGTCTTTTATATATATATAATTATTTTAAATAGTTTATGATGAATGGAATTGTTTATTTTTATAATTAAATAGGTCTTTTATATATATAATATGGGCCCATAAGATGTCAAATCATGTATTTTCAATTAACTTTTATATGCCTTAGCCAATCGTAATTTATATGTATAAAAAGTTATTTGAATAGTGTAAGCTTGTGTAAGTCATTTGGATGAGCATTATATGGAGTAGTACTAAATAAATATTTTATACAATTTATATATTTAAACCAATTCAAACTTTAGAATTCAAGTCTATGTAACAAAACATGATTTCAATAATTTTAAAATCATTAAAATTTTAAAAAATCTATTGTTTAATTCTAAGATGAACTAAATGGAGAATTTTCACGGTTGAATTTCTTCAAATATTAGGATTTGTCATTTAAAAAATTAGAAATTAAGTAGAAAAATTCCACTGAACAGCTTTGTGAAATTATTTTTTCAATGATATATGTTAAAAACTTAAAATTGTTAATAAAGGGCAAAACAGCCATTAATGTTTTTTTTCCTTCTTTTCTTGCCCTTCCCACTTGAAAAGGATCCCAACAATCACACCCCGTTGAAACGGTCACTCGTCACTCTCCCATCGTCTGCAACTCCCATCTCTCAAATCCTAATTTCCTCCAAGTACGAGATCCAAACGGTAAAGACCATTAATGGCAGCATCAGAAGAATTCATCTGACGGTTCCATCTCCCTAAAAATATCTTCCAATCCCAAAGGTCCAAACCTCTTCTATTTCATTGTGAAGAACCAGTATCCAATTCATTTTGCTGCCTTTCTGTAGAGAGATGTCGAAAGAATTCAATGTCCCTCCCGTCGTCTTCCCGTCCGGCGGAAACCCGATCAGTGGACCGCAGCAGCGCCACCTCCCGACAGCCCCCTTCCAGCCCCCTCGCTCTGCAACCACAAATCTCCCCTTCATGTCCTTCGACATTGGTTCCGCTTCGGCTTCCACCTCTTTCTCTGCTCCTATCTTCACCGGAAGTTCTACATTCGGCTTCGATGACGAACCCCCTCTTCTTGAAGAGCTCGGCATCAACACCCGCCAGATCTGGCGAAAAACTGTGTCGATCATGAATCCTTTCCGTGTGAATTCCAATCTTCATGAGGATGCTGACTTATCTGGACCGTTCATCTTCATTATGGCATTTGGTCTTTTCCAGTTGCTCGCTGGCAAAATCCATTTCGGTATCATCTTGGGCTGGGTCATTGCCGCGGCACTCTTCTTGTATGTTGTCTTCAACATGCTTGCAGGGCGTAATGGTAATTTGGATCTATACCGGTGTGTGAGCCTCGTTGGATACTGTATGCTGCCGATGGTGATCTTCTCAGCAGTTTCACTATTTGTTCCACAGGGTGGGGTGGTTATATTTGGGTTGGGGGCTGTTTTTGTGCTGTGGTCGACGAGGGTCTGTACAAGGCTTCTGGTTGAGCTCGTATCCTGTGGAGAAGAGCATAGAGGGTTGATTGCATATGCCTGCTGGTTGATCTACATGCTGTTTTCTTTGCTTGTGATATTTTGATTGAGATTTTTGCTGGTAAGGACTCTTGGGGCTTATTTCCTATTTATTATGGGACTAAACTTGTCCTTCAATTGCTCCGTTTGTATGACAGTGCAGCTAGTGAGAAATATTTCCAACTGGATGGATGTAATTTGGGATGCATTTTGGCTGATTGTAAGATAGGCTTGAGTATTTTGTTTGAATGATTGGTTAACTGTCTTACATTATTATCATTCGAAAAAATGGTTAACTATCGTATAATGTTGTGGAAATTAGAAGGCCACATTTAACTGTCTTTTCTCCCCTCAAAACATCACTATCACCTACATTAATTTAGGCAATTTTTTTCCTTAGCGCTTAATGTAGCTCACCTTTACGACCAACCTTGTCTGACGCCTATAGTCAAGCTTACAATCTGATTATTTTAGTTTCAAGTGACCGCCTAATGATCTTTTAGATGTGTCTTATTTATATTTATGTGACAAAAAGGATACATGTGCTTAGTGACTGTTTTGAGTGAATTCTGCCAGAATAAGGTGTTGTAGTGATGAATGTTTAATCGATGGTTAAGGGTATACTTAATTGCCTTGAAATTTGATGCAATTGACATGCTAAGAATAGCTTTGATGGAACTGCCCATGATTTCACCTTAAACTTAGTTCTTTTCTCCCCCTGCACATTGTGAGAAGAGATGCCTTGGAAATCTCTGCTGCAACCCACTTGCCAAACTGACCACAATTCAATGGAAAATGACATCATCTACAAAAAAAGCATGATGGAATTCCATGCTTCATCAATAATTCTCCAACCTAAAACTAAGAGTTAATGAGATGAGCATGGCATTCTAAAAGGAATCCGAATAAAAAAGGGATGGAAAAGAGACGAAAGTGGAAGAATATGGGAAAATGGAGGATAGGGATGTCACTTCAAGGGGAAATCAATGTCCTTTGGTTTCACTTCAAGGAGAAACTGGCCTCCTAGCGCCAGGGCTGTTCGGGGAGGAAACTCTTCTCTACTCATTTTATTACTAACTTAGCCTATAAATAGGCTTGGGATTATAACTTAGAATGGAAATAATAAAAATTACAACTAAATACCTAGTATCCTTAAAATTACAAATAAATGGCAAATATCCCTAAAATATTTTATTAATCCTAGATCCTATCATTCCCACCCTTTTGGAAACGAACCTTATCCTTAGGGTTCAGAAAATATCCTTGAGCAGGAACTTCACAAATTAAATTTATTGAGCGTAGCAAAATATCAAGAAAAAATGGAGACCTGCATCGACTCTAGCGTTGATCTAATAATTCCGAAGATGTGGATGTCTTTCCATGGGCAACATGATGGAAAATTGGTGCGTGTGACTTTGGGCATAGGACCCATGTCCTTGCCTGCCTAAGTGACCTAGTCAATGTGGATTGAGTGACACATGACATCTTTTGAATGCATAGGAATTAAAACCAGTTGACTCGGCCGCAAGGTTGGATGACCTCTTTCGGTTTGATTTATGTCGATAAAGTGAGTAGAGTCAATCACCTCATTAGCACAAATACCATTATCATTAATTTTAGACTCAGAAGTTTTCTCCGAAGTGTCCCAGACGGTAGCTCATCAGTGTCGACAATATTTCCATCACTAATAATTGGAGATGCAATGACACTCTCTATAGTAATGGCCACAACGCTGTCTATTGATAGTTTGTGGCCTTTTTGGAAAGAACATTCGCCTCTAGGAGACCCGTTTTGTACTGAATAAGGAACATCAATATTTTTATGTCTGCCCTTTCGTTGGATATTGCTTTCATTGGATCCATAAAAAATGGTTAAAAAAGACCAACCAAACCATTTTTTTTTCTTTTTGAAAATAAAGGTATTGGGAAAATAAATTGAAAGAAAATGGGTTGATTTTTGTCTTTTCTTTTTTGAAATGAAAATAAAATGGGTGTAAAGCATAGGACTTTTGTTTTTTTTTTACTTTTTAAAGAAAGGTGGGTTTGAATTAAAAAAATGAAAAGATATAAAGTTTTTAAAAATTTCAGAGAGGATTTGATATTAAAAATGAAAAGAAATGTTTTTTTTTTTAATATATAAAGGATGTAAAATGTTAACATTTAAAAAACAGAAAAGAAATATGGGACTTGATTGCAAAAGAAATGAAAGGAAAAGAAAGGAATTGGTGGGCTATCAAATGGAGTAAAAAAGGATTTGGGTGGAAAAGAACGGGTGGAAGGGGTTGAGGGTGGGCACGATGGAAGAAACCAAGCTTGGCGGAGGAAAAGAAAAAGAAAATTGATGAAAGCCTATGGTCGAAATTTGCAATCTTCTACAGGTTTTCAGCAAAATCTTGATTTGGATCCAATTTATGCAAGCCGAATCAAGGAAAATTCAAAATTGGCTCAATTAAATTGAGAGAACCCAATTTCCAAATTCACCCAAGAATTTGAAAAAAAATCCTCAGATTTGTCAGAAATTCAAAATTTCTCCAAAGCCGCGATGGCTCTGATTAGGAGAAAATCCAAAGCTTCTATGGAGTATCAAATACAATTTCACTCAAAAGAAAAAAATTGAATAAGGCTCAAAATCAATTCTGACACCATGCAAATCCTCTCAATGAAATTAAAAAAAAATTGAATTCTAGAAATTAATTTAATAGAAGAACAACAATTAAATTTAAGCACAAAAACTAGAGAGAGAGAGAGAGAACTTACTTGCACAAAGCAAAGAATCAATTGAAATTAGGATGGGATGAATCACAATGCTCGCTCAAGCCTCAATTTATAGAGGAATTCCCTTGCAAAGTGATACATGCGCATTCCCTTCTACTTCTTATTGTTTTCTAATTTAAGCACACCCAATCCTACTTTTACATGTGGTATTATTACATCATAAAAGAAAAGAAATAAAAAATACATGACATCATAATCCAAATTGAATGTAGGCATCCAAAGCTTGCTATAGGATAGGATTCTTTTGTTAAATTGGTCTTGGAGAGAAAAGATTGCCATGTGTTAATGATTTGTAAGCTTTATCCTTCTATTGTTATCCCGTCATTCCTTTTTGTTCCTTGCTAATAGACCCTTAAATGTGAGCTTTGAGGCCTAAAACGTGTCACATCAGGCCCTAACATATATGGGCTCTTCATTTTGCACCATCGAAGTTGTCGTGAAATTCTAGAGCCAATTCCACTATTCCATCAAATTGTTCTTCATTATTTTCAATCAGGCTTAAGAAGTCCTCATCATTCTCCTCTGGTTGGAAAGAATTCGTCCTCAAGTTGGCATCTGTGTCTTCAGGAAGGAAATAATCTTCTGTATTATATGCCTTAAGATCTACAACATTAAACACATCAGAAATATGTAAATCATCTGGTAACTCGATCTTGTAGGCATTGTCATTGATCCTCTTTAAAATATTGCAAAGGTCGATAGTCTTCATTTTCAACTTGGTTTAGGTCTCAACTAGAAAGGGATCTTTTTTAAGATGTACCTACACAAGGTCTCCTTCATTGAACACCATTTTCCGACGATGTTTATTTGCATTAGCTCATACTTGAGATTGCTTTGCTCGATCTTCCTTCGGACTTGCTCATGCAACTACTTAATCTCTTGCACCATGTCGTCCACATCTTGACTTTTGGGTCTAGTTGAAGGCAATGGAACCAAGTCAAGAACATTGGTGGGATTCGAACCATACACAATCTCAAATGGAATATGACCTGTAGTATGGCTTCTTGAATGATTATAGGCGAAATCTAAATGTGAAGAATAAATAAATTCCCTAACGACCTGTTCACCACCTCAGGTTGTCCATCTGTCTGTGGATGATAAGTTGTGCTGAACTTTAAATCCATTTCTATTCACCGCCACATCTGTGTCCAAATGTGACATGAACTTTGTATCGCATGTAAGTGAACCACTTCCTTGTAGTAGATAGGGGCAATGAAGCTTCCATGGTCTTCCTACATGGTATAAAGTGTTCCATCTTGGAGAAGTGATCAACCACCACAAATTTATTGTCTATACTTCTTTGTTTTCGAGGGGGTCCAAAAACAAAGTCCCCAGAAACATCCTCCCAAGGTGCTGTTGGGATAAGTAATTGAGAGTACAATCCAGTATTCTGAGCTTTACTTTTAGCTGTCTGACAGACATAACATCTCTTAATGTATCTTTCACTGTCCCGCTCCAACCTCGGCCAACAAAATTTCTCCTCAAGCAATGCAAGAGTTGTCACATCCAAAATGTCCAACTAAGCCTCCTCCATGTAGTTCTTTGTTAAGTCTTTCCTGGAGTGAGTAAACTGGTACACACAATCTTGATTCCCTAAACATAAAACCATCTTGCAATAAACAATTTTCACACGACCTTTTTGTACTGCATCAGTTGCATAAAGATCCTGGAAGTTGTCAAAGCCCCAACAACTTTAACTCGCATGGAATTCAAGAATATTGCTTTAGGACTGAGTGCATTTGCCACTTTATGTTGTGACCCTGTTTTGTGCTGAACAACTAAGGTAAACTCTTGGTGGAGATAAGTAATCCACTTGGCATGTCTATTGTTCAATTTGTGCTGCCCCTTAATGTACTTGAGAGCTTTATGATCTGAGTGCTGCACAAACGACTTGTGCAACAGGTAGTGTCGCCAATGTTTTAATGCCTGAATGATTGTATATAACTTAGTGTCATAGGTAGAGTACCTAAGTTGAGGACCATGCAACTTTTTGCTGAAAAATGCCAAACGATTCTCTTGACTTAGAACTGCTCCAATGCTAACATGTGGTATATCACAATCCACCATAAACTGCTTGTTGAAGTCTGGCAGTGCAAGAACTCGACCCTCTGAAAGGTTCATCTTGATGAGGTCAAAACTGGAACTAGTTCTAGGGTCCACTGAAAAGTACCCTTCTTCATGCAGTTAGTAAGTGGTGCCATGATCGTGATGAAGTTCTTTGTGAACCGGTGGTAGAAAGATGACAGACCATGAATACATCCATTTGATCTGAATAGACATGATATTTATGGTCCAAAAATCAATGGTTACAATGGCGTTAGGTTCAGATGGATTTAATCCAACGATGAGATTAACTTTAGGGGTGGGATCTAATGAGGATGCTTCCGCAAATTTGAGGACCCCCATGTGGGCCCACTAGGGCCAATGTAGATAGATTGGTTGAAAGGTCTTTATTTAAGTAGGGTGCCTATCGAAAATCATCTTAATCAGATAAATGAAGCCATTTTTCATAGGTTCCAAAAATTCAATTTTATCTAATGGTGGAAATTCATGGGGTTAGATCGATGGGTTGTGTAACTCAATTTGGGGTCAAATTGGTTAAGGATCCAATTCGTGAGGAGTGGTGGGTGTGAGGAGGAAGGAGGGGTGTGCTTGGGGTCATGGTTGCCCCTTTTGTAGGGCTATCGGCCAACTGAGTTCAGGCCAGACTCCCTTGGTCATGGCCAAGGTCCACTAAGTAAACCGATCAAGCTAGGTCGACCCTATAACAAAGCGGACCTCAAAAAAGATGACCCAACCCATTTGAAAAGAGAAACGGGTCGAGGCGGGCCGACTTGTAGTGTCTCAATGTTATAAATTGGGTGGATTAGAGTTATCAATTGTTTGGATTTGAGAACCCTTTCAATTGAAGTATGGTGTCAAGTGAGATACAAAGACATGCAATTCAAGAGTAAGTTTTAGGATGAGACTAATGGTATCATTGACATCTCTTTACCATTTTTCTATCTTTTTTTTTTTTTTAGAAAAAGCTTTCAAACTAAAATTAAGTGCCTTGTGAAATTTATACTAAAAAAAGAATATGACATTTAAAGAAGCTAGCAAGTAAATATAAAAAATATGTATTAAAAAACTCAACAACCTTATTACCATATTTATTTCTTGTTGTATGATTCATGAATCATATTTTAGAGTAGGGACAATGGGTCTCCCTTGCTAGGGTTTGACCCGCTAAGACTGTGCCTTAAAATGTGGCCCGGTCCTGGCTCTATGGCCCATTTGATCTACCCATTTACTAAATTATCGGGTCAATCCTGGGTTGGACTCAGGTCGGACCTTGACCTATTGACACCCCTACCCATTTGGTAAGGTTCTAAAATAACAACTTGAGGATATGGGCCCTGTTTATATATCATATTTCATGAGAAGTTCAAAAGCACAAAATCCTTTTCAAAATGCACGAGACCCCATCTATACCTTCATTTCTTCCTTCTTGAGTTTCATCTTTGGTGTTTGAATTGTTGAGGATGAAAACCCACTTCTCTCTCTCTCTCTCTCTCATGTCCATTTTTTTTGTTTCTTTCTTGCATTAGAAGTATCTCATGTCCATTTTTTTTGTTTCTTTCTTGCATTAGAAGTAGTGAGGCCTTGACCATCTTTAATGTTGAGAGTAGCTGGGAAACCATTTTTTTCAAAGACTAGAATCCCTAGATATTCTCCTCCACAACCCCCCAAAATCCTTAAACCCCAAACTACCATTTCAAGGTGAAACTGCTAGTGGAAAAGGTCAGTCCAATGGCTTGTACCATCATCCTATGAACCTTACAGGGAGAATAAGGATATCTTGGAAGTGACAATCTTTGTGTTTACTTAGATGAAGAGAGAGATGGTTGTTCTTGCTGGATTTCACTTCACCAAGACTCAAGCCCAACCCAAAGACTTTGAACCGTTCGAAGTCGCATCCGTACAGGCAGCGAGTATCGGTAAGAGATGGTTGTTCTTGCCAAATGCCAACAAGAGGCTTTTGGAAGTTCCTTTCACTTCGAACAACAAAAGAAGTCACACTACTCTCTCTCTCTCTCTCAGCCCATCCCTTTTTCTTGGACATTTTATGGCTCAGGCTCGGCAGTCATCACAATGTAGGCCAGATCTCAGCTTGGTTCCACACCTATTTTTAAGTTCCAACTACAAGCTGTCATAAGCTTTATACTTTAGCATTACTACTTTTTAGTGCCTTATTTTTATCTATTACATCATATGCCTTTCTGGGTCCTCCATGCTCCATGTATAATCCCATGCCAACCTTTCCCTGAAAAATTGTTTTTGCCATGGGTGAGAGAAAGTTTTCTTTGCATCAATGGCATTTTTCTCTCTGCATTTCACTGATGGTTGTCCTCATGCATTCCTTTTTTCCATAGCTCTCAATGAATATAGACACAAATACATTCTTGTTTCCTTCACTCGTTGAGTATATCGCTTGTGATTTGTTTATACAACCTGCCATTTGCACTTAAAGTTAATTAGGACTTATATTCCAATTCCATAATCTCAACAGAGCTTTCTTCTGTAATGGTTAATTTTTTCTTTGAAAGTAGTTAATTTCTTCTTTAAATTTCATCATATTGTTCTTTGGCAATCTGTCACTTTCTTGTTAGTCATATCTTGTTGTCCTCTTGGAATAACTTGGAATGTTTTGTAATTTGAACATTCCCTTCTTCCTAGCAAAACATTGTCCATTTGTTTCTAATTAGATCCACTCTTAAATGTCAAAAGTTGGGGCCTTCTTTATGATTTAAACATTAACTATTGCAATATCACTAGCGTTGCTAATACATTATTCTTCTCTCATCTCATGGCTTTCTCACAAGCCATGCATTCCATATATCACATTATATTCAACTTCTCCCCTCCCTCTTTATGTGTCCATTCAAAGGTTCCTAGACAGATTGTAATTTTCTATCAGGCCACATCTTGTTCCATTTCATCTACTTTTAGCAAATTTCACATTACATTATTCACCATTTGGATTAGCAATAGTTGGATTAGGAAATAGTTAGATCCAAACTTGCATCCAAGAACAAAACAGATGTTAGATTCAGATTGGGATGTAGATACAAAATTTAAAATGTATCTAAATTTTGCTTGTAACCCTGTTTATTTCAGTTTGGATGTCTCTGACTTGTGGATTTTTGAATATTCATTTTTCATCCCAATTCCTTGAGGCACATAGGCATTTCCAAGTCCAGCTTTTGGAACATAGACTGGTTTCATGCCTTATTGAGAGCTGGGTCCAGGTCCATTGTCTGTGTCCTTCTGCTGGATCTAATCCTTTGTCAACAACAAGGTTGTCAAAATCGAATTGTATCGTGAATCGGTCTAGGGGCGTGAACCGTGAACGTGAATCATGAATCGTAAATCGTAGAATCGTAAGATTCATAACGTGCAACTTAACTACATCACCTTTAATTCATATAAATAGGTCCTATGAATCATAAATAAGAAAAACGAATAAAAAAACAGAAGAAACGAAAAGAGAAAAAAGAACTATCAAGTGACAGAAGACAGAAAAACAGAGGAAGACGACGAGGATAAGAAGAGAAGAAGAAGAAGAAAAACGAAAGCAGAAAAAGAAATGTTAGGTTTGTGGAGCTTGATTGTTAGATATTTACTGGTAATCCCATCCCCGCTGGCTCGTTCGGGGGTCGAGCTCCCTGCTGAGCTCGCGGGAGGTCAAACTCGATAGAAGAGTTATACTTAAATAGGCATCATGCAAAAAGTTAGGCTTTATTTTTCCAAAAAAAATTGTCTTTTGCTCTTCCTCTCTTTCTCTTGTATGAATCGTACAAGTCTACGATTCATACAAGTCGAATCGTGCGATTCACGATTTAGATAAAAATCGCACTGTTTTTTGGAGATTTTGATACTTACTGCAAGTCGAATCGTGATACCCAACGATTCGATTCGAATCATCAAATCGTGCGATTTTGACAACCTTGGTCAACACATTCGTAGATCAGAAATGTACTAAAAGCTCCCAGATAGTGAAGTTTATCCTCTACTTTGTCAAAAGTGAAAGTAAGAAAGTGCGAGGGTTGACACGCCACATTTACCATAGAATACGAAGATTTGGATCTGTGGCTGAGGTTTGTTATGTTGGAAGTTTTATGTGTGTGCCATTCCCTTGAGCTACTAACTTTAGATGCTCTCTTGCTTAGCATTATATCTTCATATGTAAGTGGGCCTAGTTAATTACTGATGTTATTTTATTTTGATGTCATGTCTTGTGCCAAGAATTAAACAATATGCATCAATAAATGGTTTTTCTCCTGCAAAGGTAACTTGACTTGAGCCTCTGTGGCTATGGCTGATCACCTTTCAACTGTGCACAGGAAATTTGATTGCATTAACAATTGATATTCTACTTTGTTTTACAATAACCTTCTTGTATAATTGATTATACAGGTATGTTATGCATTACAGAACTGGGTGCACTGATTTCTTTTCATGGATGGCATGATGATGAAGCAAATCTATTTGATGCAATCCATGAATTTAGTGTGGAAAGATGAACAAGTTCTTCGCTATCTCTTTCCTTAAGTTGATTTAGTTCCACAACGACAGAGTCACAGCAGGCTAAGCAATCTATTGTTTTCAAATAGATTGGGTGCAGGAAATATTGCTTTACATGCATGGAGTTTCGCATGCTTTGGTCCTGGAGTTTGATGGGGAATATATTATGGGAAGAAGTGCAATAGGCACTCAAGGTGAAGAGACAACTTGGTTTTTCGCATCCTTTGTGCCTTTTGTTTCTCGGCTGAATGATCTTTTTGTAGGACACTAATTCTCAATCTCTTTTCGCCTAATTGCTACACCATTTTCTTTCATTTCTTTATTCGACTTTCTCTAGTTGGTATTCCACACATTTATTGATTATGAAGAAAAGTGGACATATGCTACTTTCTTCTTGTCATTCTTTTGTGAGAATGTTGGATTTTAAAGCTGGTAAGCCACTGCAATTGAAGTGGGAGCAGGCTAAGTCAGTGTGTATGTGAAAGAATTAAATTGTATGGCTGATTAAAGCTGATGATATTATCATTTGAAAAAGAAAAAAAAAGTGATGTTCCTCCAAACCATGGAATGGAAAAAAAAAAAAAAAGGAAACTTTTTGTGCCAAATACCTTCTTTCAAATTTCTTCAGTTGGGAAAAATAAATGAACAGGGAAGGAATGTCTTAACACATTGATTTGAAGCCATTAATGATGGTTTAGATGGTTGAAATGGTGCTCACTGAAGCCTTTATGTTCTTTATATGTCCATCAGACTGCAATTTTGTCACCGTGCTTCAAGGACTCAAAACTCGGGAGTCCAACTAAAATCAAGTATGACTGATTTACATTGTGGACTCTGACTGGTGGCCTATTGATTCTGGTTATAGTCATTGAATTTTTGAATCTGAATTGTTGTATTCTATTTAAAATCAGTTCATCTTTGAATCTGAATTGTTGTCTTCCTTTTGCATTCTTTTTAAATAATATGGCATCATATATTCAATTAAAATGATTTTTGGTAAATTTATAAGATTTTTCTAATATATTAAAGTAATTTAAAAATATTCCAATATTATCATAAGCTGAAGATATTCCAAAATCAATATATGTGACGTCGTGAACTCGTGATAAAAGAAACCCGAGTTTGGCAGCATTAGGTAGCCCACTTAAAGTGGAGGTTGGCCCAGGCCCAGGCCCACCATTTTGTTTTGACTTTTTGTCAATCCAACATGTACTTTCATTTGAACTGCGTGTGACTGAACAAATCAAACTTTCATTAAAAATATCTTATTGGAGATAATTTAAAATAATTTTAAAAATGATAAAAATAAAGAAATTTATCTAAGATAGTTCGGTTATGCAAATAGAAGACGATAGTATATAGAGTTGAAAAGTTGTAACTTGCAAATCACAAACTGTGAAAAGGAGAGGTGGATCCTTACAAACGTAAAAAAGAAAAAAAGATAGATAAAGAAAGACATAGTAATAGAGTGATTGGCTTTATGATTTATGATGAATTCAAATAGAGAAACTAAAGTTAAAAAGTACGATATTATAATTTATGTGTATTCATCATTATTATTGAAATTATTTATCTCAACAATCTGAAGTTGGATTTTATATTTGAATTTGACAAATTATTTCCATAAATCAATTGTACTATCTAATACCTATGAAACTTGAACTCACATCTTCTAAATTGTAACAATGAACTTAACAGGTTGTAATTCGATTATTTCATTTAAATTGTATATAAGAAAATTAAGCTTCTACGTAATGGTTGTATGCTTATATTATATTGCATTTTGTTTGTTCTCCCTCATGTATTAATAAAATTTGTTTTGAACTTTTGATTATGGTTGTATATTAAGAAGCTTAATTGGAGTTGTCTTTGGCAAGTAACAATCGTATGTTGTGGCAAAGGACAACACATGGTGTCATTTCAGATATCGCATGGTTAATCCAACGGAAATGATGCATCAAATAGACATTAAAGAATATTGGATGTACATCTAAAGATCAAATCAAATTTTTTAATGATCTTGATTAATCATTTAGGAAGCATCACATGAGCATTTGCTTAGACTTTTTTCCTACCCCGACCCATTTAATAAATGACTAGACCAAACTTTAACCTGCTTATAAATGGGTGAATCCAACCCAAAATTGCTTATAAATTGCTACATTTGATTGACCCAAGTATTGTTGGCTTACAACACATACTAGGCCCAGTGGGCCTGGACCCAACAGAAAGTTCAGGCTCAAAAGGGTTTCTAGACTGGTGCAGTTTCTCTTGAAGTGAACAAAGAGGAGAATGAGAGGCTGAGAGGAATGGTGGGTAGGATTGTAATCCTTATAACTTGCGGGTAAGATTGGTGAAATCCTTATAACCTAACCGGTAACTTCTTTTCAGTGGAATCTTCCACGCCCTGTGAACGTAGACAATATTAAAGAATCACGTAAATCTTGTGTTCTTTCTTGCTTGTGTGTGCTTAATTCGATATGTGGTTTGAATGTGTGTGGACTCATCGCACAACGAGTATTGCTATGTCAGTAAACAACACAAGTATGTGCTTTATTATACTTATGTATGGATTCATGTAATGGTTTTGTCATATGAAAAATGAATTTATAATGTGATTAAAAATATGAGTTTTTCAAGTGTGATTCTATTACATGTCAGGTGAACATGATCCATGAACTAGACCCACCAATATATCAATGTGAAAATCATTTTCACCACTAAAACAATGATGAAAGAGACATGAAGAAAAAGAACAGAGAGTATTCTGTGATATATTTTGGTAATCAATCATGCTCTTTCATTTTGATTTTCGTGTGAAATTTCCCATCAAGTCCATAGTTAAAAAAAGAAAAGAAAAGTAAAAATCGAGAAAGTTCAAAACTTCAAAACATTTTTTTCAACATAAACCCATAATCCACATCACAAAAATCTCATATTTCACAGTATTTTCCAAGTTGTGGATTAACAGTCAAGAGAAAGAAATCACTCAGGTTGCTGTAAGCATTGAAGATGATGAAGAAGAAAGCCTTTGGATTTGTCTTAATCTTTCATCTCTTTGGCTCCATTAGCTGCTTTTTGCAGCGTGGCCAATTTCCTCAGTCGTTCCTTTTTGGGGCTGCAACTTCATCATTTCAGGTAAACCGATCACACTTCCGTTTGCACTGAAATTTAAAAATGCATTTGTCTGTCTCTGTTTTTGCTCCTCCCTATATGATTTTGATTGTCATTTAGTGGGTTTAGGGGATGATGGGCAGATCTGAGAGAACAGAGAGAGTGAAGAGAAACAGAGAAAATAAGAGAAACAGAGGGAAGACGTGAGAGAAAAGAAGCAGAGAAGAGAAGTAGAAATCGTTGGGAGTCCATCTGACGTGAGAGAGGAAGGAGAAGGGGGAGAGATATAAAGGGAAAAATCCCAATTCAATTTTCATTCATAAATCCATATGCTAATTACAATATTTAGAGGTTTTTTTTTTTATATAGAAAACCCATAACATGAACATAGAAGTAAAATAAAAACAAAAATAGTAAAATAAAAATGATAATAAATCTAAATAATCTCAATCTTACAAATAGAAATAAAATACAATTTTTTATAATTCTTCGATTTCCTGCTCAGATTTCTGATTCCGGTCCGATTTCAGGTGATGCTCGTGCTGCATCATCCATGTCTTAAAATGTGTTTTCCATTTTGCAGCACTTGTCATTATTGGATATTTTGAATGTATGAAAATAAATAATTATTATTTGTTTAAGAGATGTCATTTAAAATAATGCCTCTTCATGTGAGTGGAAGTAAGCTTATAAGCTTTGGCCAGTATTTTGAACGGCGGCCAAGAATCCACATCATGAAGTGTTGATCTTTTGATTTTTTGTTCAATTTTCATTCCACCTTAAGGACTATTTTCTCGTATACTTATCTGGTGTGTGCAAATTGGGAAGTTTACATATGCTTCAATCCCGAGATTGAATCCAAGACCTCAATTGTGAGAAGTCTTATAACTTCACCACTAGGCCAACCCCTTAGGGTTTTAAGAGGGAGATTTTCAATGTAGAGAATCATAATCATCTTATTTTGCACTCTAAATCCCAAATTACTAACAATGATGCCCACATATATTGACCTTAGATTTTGTAGATTCTAATTTCAGTAAAAAAATTACTAGTATTTTTTTTTTTGTTGACTGAAGATGTAACGGCGTCTCACCTGACTAATCCTTCAGGACATGTGCACACCTTCCTGCACACCCACACTGAGTTCATCGATGAGAAATAACCCAATAGGGAGTACTCAAGAGGTGTTGACCAAAAATTGACTGCAAGATTTGGTTTCCTGAGGCCAGCACCTTCACCGTCAGGCCAACAACCCTAGGGTAGAAAAAATTTACCTGTATTGGCATTAAGTTTAAGCATGCAACTTGAGTATATAGTATTATAGTGTATACAAGAATGAGTGATGATATTTTTCATGTTCTGTTTACAAGATTGAAGGCGCGTACTTGGAAGCTAACAAAAGTCGTAGCAATTGGGATGTCTTCTCCCATATATCTGGTAGAGATTATCTCTTTATTTGAATTTATTTGCTGTTATCATCTTAAAGTTAATATATATATGTATATAGAAATGTTACGGCCGTTACAAGCCACTACACCTCTGTTTATACCCATCTGTCATTTGTCCAGATCTCAACTGCACCCACATGGGTGTAATTCAACTGGTTGCTTCCTGTCTCAGGAAGTGAGAGGTTACGGGTTCTGTCACGCCCCGACCCGACCAGTGGGCCCGGAACGCGACTAATTTTTTTTTTTTAAAGGTAAGTAAGCTTAAACTACAATCACTTTTACTGGGCCGGATCAACAGTTAGGCCCAGCCCATTAAGTGAACTCAAACATGTACCATATGCCTGCCTCCAAAACCCAGACATAAACAATCATCAACACATAACATAATCAAAATCAAACATCATTAATTAATCATAACATTGTCTCAATTGGCAACATAGCCGATTACAACGTAAATTAAGTACCACATCCGGTACTTAATACAAAAACAACGGTTCTAAGAACCAACAGCAAGATCAGGGCATTCCCCTCCTCCGGGGGAATCCCAAGGCACTGCTTCAGCTTAAACGCCCTAAGCCTGAAAGAGAGGGTCCTCCTCCTCGGGTTCATTGCCTGAAAGGTGAGTGGTGTGAGCTAACTAGCCCAGTGAAGGATAATTAACAATGCACATTAAGCAAATAGTAAAACCGGTTAACAACAGTTCAATATCACATGCTTGATAACAGTAAGCATAATCTTAAATCAGATAATAACATCATCAACTATCAATCACTGCCATTATCCACCGTAACGCCTGCCGACTACACTGAGACCAGTATTTAGTCCCGACACGGTCAAAATACATCCTTGCAAGTACATCTCCGGCTCTTAAACTTAGCCGATACTGACACCCTCAAGTCAGCAACTGACGACAGCATGGTCCGCCCATGGTCCAGTAGACATAAACCATCTCTCATATGGCCGATATTGGTTAAATAGCCCAGGTACGTGGAAGCAGTCTTACATACACATACGGTCAACACCGTAATATCATAGCACTCTTACCATAGTGCACCATGTATAGGCACATGAGTGGGTTCATCAAAATCGAAACCACTCATTGCTCAATATAACACCTGTTTACAAAATCTGCAGAGTTAAGTTCCCTCACCGTTTTGTGTGGTCTACGCGGTCTCTGTCAAACAACATACAAGTGCTCAATCAATATACATAACAAATACGTACACATACGTAGTATTTTGGAAATCACACGTTTTCCCACAAAATATCCAGGGTTCATGGAAATGAGTCTCCTACTTGGTTCCTATCCTTTTTAAATTATCCACAAGATAATAATATAATAAACATAAGGGGCTCAATCCAAACTCATATTGTCTTCTGGGCATTGACCAGATTGACTTATTGAATAAGGTCTAGATCCTCGGGTCACTTCTCGGTTGTCTTCTGGATATGGACCAGAGCTGACATTTTGAGTAGGCCTCGAGGTCACTCAGTGCCCGACTATAGTGTCGGCCTGAAAGTGAATCACTCAGTTCCCGACTAGTGTCGGACTGAAAGCGTATACAATAGTATTTAGACTATAAATAATAAGAGGAAAATGGGTTAGTACAATTTTAATTAACCGGGGGGGGGTATAAATCACAACAATTAATCAAACACATCAAATAATCAATAAACAAGATTAGAACAGAAATCAAATAATATTTTATCATTTTCAAAAAAAAGGGTTCCTCGGAACATCGCTTCGGAACTTGGGTTGTGGCTTCGGATCATCCGAACCACTCAGGACTGGGTTACTGGCCTCGGATCTTGAGGCCTGACTTCGGATCGTCCGAAGACTGGGTCTCGGACTGTCCGAAGTCCATCCGAACAGGAAAACAGAAAACAGGAGTCTCGGTGGGTCTACAAGGCTCGGAACGTCCGAAGACTGGGTCTCGGACCTTCCGAGATCGGCTCAGTGCGTCCGAAAGAGGTTGGGTTCGCCTTGGGCGGTCTGGGCTTCGGGTTGAAGCTCGGAACGTCCGAGGGTCACAGCTCGGACCGTCCGAAGGTTCGGACCGTCCGACGATCGGCTCTCGGACCTTCCGAGAGTCGTCGTCTCCAACTGTCTGCAACAGCAGACAGTCACGGCGGAAAAACGGTGAAATGCGATTCCAGAAAGGGAGGGCTTCCAGGATTCGGTTTTCACATCGGTCTGGTTTGATGGACTCCTCTGGGAGTCCTCTTTACACAGGGATTGGTTTGGAGCTCAAAAGCTCAAAGGGCCATCCGATTTTAAGGGTAGATCATCACGGGTACATGAAATCCATGGTTTTCCTTAAAACTTTGAATCGGTTTTTCTCTATCAAAACAGGGTCAATTTTGGTTTTGCTTGATTCTAAATCGGTTAGAATTGAAAGAGGAATATAATGGATACCTTGGTTTCGATTCCTGGGTTGAAATTCGGATTTTTGGAAAATCTTCCACTTAGCTTACTGTTACTGAAAAACAGAAGCTTAAACAGAGTCGGCCGGAACTTTAAACAGAGAAGTAGAAGAGTAGAGAGAAGAGAAGAAATGCAGGATTCTGCTGGGAGTTTCAAACGGTGATCGGAGACTTCAATTTATAGGATTTGGATTGAAGAGAGATGCCGGAAATCGGCTACTTGACGATGGGACTTGACAGAAGAACGATCATGAAGGAGTGGCCGGCCAATCCGCTGTGCATGCAGCGATGGGACTTGACGCCGGGAATACATCATGACCGGAAATTGGGCCGAACGGCAGTGCACGCCGGCATGGCGTTGGCAGGTTTTCCCTGCGGTTTGCAGATCAGCCCTTAGGTAATTTCTGGATTTGCAGAAAGATCCTTATTTAAGAAAATTTGATTTTTAAAACTAAAAGTGGTAAATTAAAGACTCAAAAATCCGATCCAACCTTACAGATGGGTTGGGTTTTGAAAACTTAGGTCACCATAAAATTTTCGGATTTTATTTCTTATTAAAGACCCTTGATTTAAACAAAAATCATGTTTTTCTCATAATTAACTTAATTAAACTAATGTAAAAATAACTAATTTGTAAATCTTATTTTCAAGTGAAACGAAATATCTAGATCGTTCTTGAAATGATTTAACACCAAATATCATTTTCAAAATTAAATTCTTTCCCGAAAATATTTTAAATAATTAAAACTCTCTTTCGGGCGATATTTAGATATCATTTTCTGAAAAAATAAATTCATTTTAAACTTAGAAATGCAAATCATTCAATAAGGAGAGTATTATCAATCAATGACAATCACCAAATCACACCAATTATGAAAATTTATACGACACACGGTAAAATTACCAAAATACCCCTCCAGCTCGACGGGCTGGATCACTGAGCTCACGGGCTCGGATTGGGTCTCGCTTGGGCTTTCCTCAAAGCCCTGACTGAAGACCTTGAGATCAACTGGTTAAACACGGAAATTAAGCTAAAACACGTCTAATCCGGGGCAGGGTATTACAGGTTCGAGCCCCCATGTCCTAACCTTGATGTGCCTTAGGAGTAGTGGGTTCACCAGTGTGGGTTTTATGCTGGGTATCCTGTAGTTTCTCACACATAAATTCAAAAAAAAAAATGTTACAACCGTTACAAGCCACTACACATCTCTTTGTACCCATATGTCATTTGTCCGAATCTCAACTGCAACACACTAATGTATTATAGTTGCAGCCGATGCACCACATTTTTTACATGTGATTCACCTTCTAATAAAAAATGACTCAAATACCTATTATTCTCTCTCTCTTGTGATGCTGACCATGTCTCTCTCTTATTCTGTTGTTATTTTGACAAATATTTGGCCATGTGGGCTTGATGAGGCTTACGAAGGTAAAGTTTAAAAGATACTTTTCAAGAAAATATTTGTATAAAATTAAAATTTTAAATATCAATGTTTAAAATGAGATCATTTAAATAATTTTTTATTTTAAGAGTAAAATAAATTCAGAATAAGTTTAATTTAAATGGAGATTCAATATTGGCTTTAAGAATATGTTTGAATAGATGAGAGTTGTTATAGAGAAATAGAGTAATCCTGCGAATGGTGAGTTTATGTTCTCTGTTCTTTCTCCCGTCAAAAACCCTCTTTAGATTTTTTTTCATCATATTTGGTCAGATATTGCCCATGTGAAACCATTTTTACACAAAAGCAAGCATTGTGGTCTCCTGCCATTTGTAAAAGTTGATGTTGATAAATTTTTTTTTTTAAGATCAAGTGTTTAGGCCTATTTGAAGGTTTTTTTAATGAGGTTTAGTATTTTCATTCAAAAGAGGAACTCGGAAGAATACAGCATAAAAACCCACACGTACTAAAGTTAATCTATAAGATATGCTTAAACCTCTCTATCTACACGTATTGAAGTTAATCTTTAAGGTTTTTTTTGAGGATCAAGGTGTTTAGGACTATTTGAAATTAATTTTAAGACATGCGAAAACCTCTCTATTCATATACATTGAATAATATTATAGAGAATGAGCCTTCTGTATTAAAAGTGATTTGATTCCAAGACCTTTTTCATCGTGTCAAGTTTCAAATTTTACTAATAATTTAAAAGTTTTATCCATTTTTTTTTCTAAGTTCAACAACTCAATTTTTACAAAGTGGGCCCAACTTTTAAATGATCCTTATTGTTCATTTAATTGGACTCAAACATGATGAAGGACTCAAGAAATATCTTTCTTCCAGATGAATAGTCCTAGAAATTTCAAAACTATTTTAAAAAATTATAAAAAAGAAAATCAACATGAGCAAACTTTTAATATGAACTTCATATTTTCAAATATCTCTTAGTAACATGTACATTTTATTATAATTTATAAATATTGTTTATTATAAAAAAATTGAATTTTATAAAAATGTCAGAATATTAAAAAATTACACAAAAATCCTAAAAACTCGGGTTGTTTGATTGGATTTATTAAAATCCGACCTGAGTTTCAACCTGATCAATGAGAGTCATTTGTGAGGAAGAGCTAAAATACAGTCCTCAATTTTTCATAATGGGCCTATTTAGTAATATATTCATATGTTATTTTTTTTTTTAAATTAACGTATGGGAAACTGTGGGATACTCAGTATAAAACCCCCATAGATAAACTCAATACCCCTAGTTCACTCGAAGGTTCTTTTTAGATTTAGATCTAACATTAGTTGGTATTCATATGATGAATTTTCACTACTTGATTGAATGCAATAGATAAAAATATATAGGGGCAAGGATGATTCAAGTCGTATTTTTTACAATTTAATAATCCTCATCATAATTTATGTATACATCCATTTTCACCCATGAACATGACTCATCCATCAATTGAACTTTCAAAGCTGGTATAATTAAACCTGCATATGTACATATCTTAAATTTCTTTTTTCTTTTATGTAATGGAAACTCATGAAATAGACACTAATTATATTCATTTTCTTGTTTAGGAAAAATTGAAGATAGAAGCAATGCCGATGTTGCTGACGACCATTATCATCGCTACATGGTAAAAAAATTCTAAATATTTCCATAAGTCATTTGTTTTATGAAGAAAGTTGTAAATCTTAAACTCTTCTGAGAGAAACTTTTTCATTTTCCCTTTCGAAGGAAAATGGTAATTCCTCCTGGACTTATCTGATACAGATGTTTTTGGGTGATTTCGTATATTTGTGAAATTAACCTCATCTCTAATATAGAGTGGGAATACCCATGTTATTTTAAAAAAAAATGAAAAAAATTTGTCGGTGATCAGTTGTGGTAAAATAGCGATGTTGCTTAATTATCTACCACTAAATAAAACTTTCTTCTGATTATGACATTTTGTACAAGTAGGTAGACATTGAGCTGATGGAATCACTTGGAATAAATTCCTACAGATTTTCCATTTCATGGTCAAGAATTCTGCCTAGTAAGCTCCATCTTCTTTGGTTTTTAACCTTTCTTGCTTTTGAGATTTATATCTTTCACTGAATGAGATGATTCTTTGCTTTTATATTTGACAGAGGGTAGATTTGGTGAGGTTAATTCAGAGGGAATTCAATTTTACAACGAGCTCATTGATGAACTCTTGCTCAAAGGTTATCTTTCTATGTTTGAATACATATAATTTTTATATAATCTTAAATATAAATATAGATGAGATTAATGACTCTGCCATCGTAATTTCGTCATTCATAATTCTAGGTTAACTGTTTTATCAGGGATCGAACCATTTGTTACTTTGAACCATTATGATATTCCTCAAGAGCTTGAAGATCGATATGGTTCATGGTTAAATTCACAGATACAGTAAGATCTCAAAACTTCAAGTAATTTGTTGTTTAAGTGTATCTTTATCTTTTAAGTTTGAATATTAAGTTAAAAATTCACCTTAATCTTCATAAATTTTCAACTCTATCAACAATTAATCTCTTCATAATTTTTACTAGTTTGCATGTTTGTATATCCAGTCATATATTGATTGGTCTAAGCCTGAAACCCATATTCTCATATTGATTGATGTTCTCTAATATTAATGAATATTTCAATTGTGGGAACCTACTGAAATCTAAGGATTCATTGAATAATATCTTTTTAGTAGGGCTGAAATCATTAGCTGGAATATGAAAATGGTAAGATTAAATTCATTACGGCTTTCAAATTTTAAAATAACACTTAAATACCATAAGGTTGAAATATTATGAAATTGCATAATTTATATTATAATACTTTATGTCACTAGAATTGTAGATAAGAGTAATAAAATCTCATAAATTTATGATTCGACCAAATTCTTCTGCAGAGAGGATTTTGAATACTTTGCAGAGGTGTGCTTCAAGGCTTTTGGTGACAGAGTAAAATACTGGATCACCTTCAATGAGCCAAATCACATGATCGACGGTAGCTACCGCAGCGGGAAATTCCCGCCCAACCATTGTTCCGGCGACAACTGTATGTCCGGCGACTCTGCAATAGAGCCATATATTGCAGCCCACAATGTAATATTATCTCATGCAACTGCAACTGATATATACAGAAGAAAATATCAGGTATACAACTTATAGATTATAGATTCTGTCAAATTTGATATGGAGACTTAATTTGCCTTCTCTAATATGTGTGAGACCCGAAAATCTTCATATTAATAGAGAAAAATAGCACAATACAATTAAGGAATGAATGAATGAATAGAAAAGGCAAAAAATAATTAGAAAGTAAATCACAATAAAATCCCTCAATTAGAGATGCTAATTTGGAGGGTCAACTCTAATAGATTCAATGGAAACTTTGTTGGTGCAAGCTTTTTTTTTTTTTTCTTATCTTTTCTTTTCTTTTTTACAAATATTTTGATGTGTTCTCTCTCTCGTGTAAGGAAAAACAAGGAGGTTCAATTGGGATTGTGATAGCCTCCTACTGGTATGAACCGTATAGGGATACTCCTGCACATTGGTATGCTGTTCGACGTGTGCTAGCCTTCAAGATTGATTGGTAAAGTAAATCATTCTATACTGATTTTGTGTTATGCAGTTGAGTCTAAAAGTGTTTTTAGTTTAGATATTGTTTGTGAATTTTCAGAAAACCATGATTTAATAATATTCTTGAAGTAAAATTTACTCTAAAAAACTAGTCGTTGAGAGAATGGTGCCTCAAGTGTTATATATAATGATTAGTTTATCAAATTAACCGATGTGAGACTTTTGTCTTTTTCACATCCTCCCTCACATGCAACTGGACCCTATGACTGTACGTAAAACCTGCTCTGATACCATGTTACAAAATCATGACTTGATAACCTGCTCTGCTCTGATTTTTTTAACATGGTATGAGAGAAGGTTCTGGTGCAGCCATAGGGTCCAGTTGCACTTGAGGGTGGGCCTGAAGTTTCCACGCACAACCGCTAGGCGAAGTTGCACCTGAGGGAGGGTGTGAAGTGACAAAAGTCCCATACCAGTTAAATTGTGAAACCACTGATTTTACATAATACTTGAGGCACCATTCTCTCAATAACTAGCTTTTGAGAGTGAATTTTATCTAAAAAATGTTATTATTTCACGGTTTTCTAATGCTACTGAAATCCAACCTTTAATGTTGGATTGACTTCCTAGAAAAATCCTCAAATAACAGTGATGAAAATGGAAAATAAATATTTTGTAAAAGTATGTCATACTTACCTAGAGACTGAACTAATCAACATTAGAAACACTTGGATCAATTTTTCCATGTCACGAGAACTATCAAAACAATTTATATTGCGATTAATACTAATCCTTTCATTATTTGTGATTGCATATACAGGTTCTTGGACCCTATTATGTATGGAGATTATCCTCCTGAAATGCGGCAGATTTTGGGTTTAAGATTACCCACATTTTCCCCAGAGGAAAAGAAAAAACTGCTAAGTACACTGGATTTCATTGGAGTAAACCATTACTCGACTCTTTACGTAAAAGACTGCATGTTTTCACCTTGTAAGCTGGAAAGTTCTGAACGAGATATGTTTGCAATACTCACCGGTGAAAGAGACGGCATCCCCATCGGAACTCCGGTAAGAAACGAGAGCACACTGAAAATTGAATGATTATTTTTACTTGATTAAAGCGACATTCATTTCTTATTTCTGAAGAAATGGGAAAGAAAAGTATTAAGGATAATCCTCAACAGAGTTGACTTTCCATAGTTGTCTTATTTAATTTTGCTAATGTCGCTAAATACGGAACTGTAATTGCTCGTTGATTGATTCTTTCTTCTGTATGGAGGCCTGTATTTTTTTTATATACTGATTGTCAGTATTTTTTTATATATTGATTGTTAATAAGAATGGCAAGATGAGCCAAATTCCAAAATGTTGTCCACTAGCTCAATTGGTAATCTCCCGCTTTAAGAAGTGGGAGGTGTCGGGTTTGAAACCCCATAGCCTCACCTGGTCTGCCCTAAAGGCAGTGGGTATCACCCATGAGGTTTAACACAGGGTTTCCTATGATTTTTCACATATAAATTCAAAAAAAAAATTTCCAAAATCTTCAAAAAGAAATCTGAATTTTTTCATTTTTTTTTTTTCATGCAGACGGCAATGCCAACATTTTATGTGGTTCCAAGGGGTATGGAAAGGATAACAATGTACTACAAGGAAAGATACAACAATACACCTATCTTCATCACAGAAAATGGTAAAGGGATCTTCTTTAGGAACAAATCTTTACACCCAATATTTTCAATTCATGATGTTATAACTCCCACTCTATCAATGCATTTGATTTCCTATTTTCTTAGTTTTTATTCCATGAAATTGATTTATACTTGGGTTGCAGGGTATGCCCAACGAAGCAGCAGAAACAGTTCTATGGAGGACTTTCTCATGGATAATGATAGAATACAGTATTTAAGTAGCTATTTAGTTTCACTCAAGAGAGCCATGAGGTATTTCAATAACATATACATAATATCTTTATCATTACATATCTGTTCAATAGAAAATCATTGATTTTAGTGGTGTTTGTCTTATTTTCATTATCCAAATTATTTTTTCAAATGACTCTAGTTTAGGCTCGGGTCGTCTCTAACCCGACTCACATTCATATTTGGATAATGATCCGTGTACCATGAGTTTTCACCATAGCGCACAACCTTTAAAAAGAAAAGACCATTTTGTCATTATTTTTTTTCTCTCTTCCTTTTTTACAAAAAGAGAGGACAAAATGGTCTTTTCCTTTTAAGGGTAATACACCATGGTGAAAACTCATGATATACGGATTATTATCCTATTTTTGCTTGAATAATAATATTAAGACATGAATTATTGCAGGAAGGGAGCAGATGTGAGGGGTTATTTTATATGGTCTTTTATGGACTCTTTTGAGTGGATACATGGTTACACACTAAGATTTGGACTTTATCATGTGAATCTTACTACATTAGAAAGAATTCCAAAGAAATCTGCACTATGGTACCAAAAATTCCTCAGAGGTCTGAAAGCATTGAGACGGAGGGGCAGTGAATTCAGTATCCAAGACCTATCTTCTTAGATTATTAATTAGTTAAGTCAACAATATGTTTAGATTATTTATTAAACGTCTTGTTCATGCTATAACTAAGGATCCATTTGGATGAGGAGAAAGCAGGAGAATACAAGGGATTATTCTCCTTTTTTTTCCCTTGTTTGTATTTATTAAATAGGAGAAAAGTAAATTTCACTTTTTTCTCATTTTCCCTTCCATGATAAAATCAGTTTTCCTTTTTACAAGGAGATGGTTTCTCCTTCTCTTTGATTGCTATCTCTCTTTCTTTTCTCGCGATAAAATATGTATTGGCCGATATTTATTCATGTGAAGAGTACAACATGAGGCCACGGGGAAAAAAAATTAAAAAGGGTTTAAGGCCTTTTGTAGCTCAAGCTGGGTCAGGGGTTTAAATCTCGAGAAGGCCGAGATATCATACTTCTCTTATCCAATTAAGACCTTTCAAACTCATTGATCCATGAAGGCCCAAGTGCAACCATCGGGTTGTTTGTTCAATGGGTCGGTGCAAAATAGTTTGCTGATATATTATGTAACAGATCAAGCTTAGGTAAAAATATCAATATTGTATGAATGATAGTGTTTCAATTTTTTTTTTTTGAATTGACGTGTGAGAAATCGTGGAATACCCTTAATTTGTTGTATAAGACTTACAATTTTTTATAATTTGCACTTTTTACAAGAAATTTTCTTATAAATTGTTTATCATTTTTATTTGAATTGGAAAAAATAGAAAAATAAAAAACATAGAGTTTAGATTTTGAAAATCAAATGCTAACAAGTGGCATTAGAAAAAGTAATATGAGACTTTGATAATCAAATTTCTCATAATACTTAGACCTGTGGGACCTTTATACAAATTTTAATTTATGAGATCATCAAAATTTAAAATAAACTGAACGTGCAAAACACGTACATTATAATGAAGCCCCTTTCAAGAAAAGCTTGGTAATTAAGACAAAAAGAATTGAATATTACCCAATTGAGAAAGAATGGAAGATGGATGGACCCATCAAGAGAAAAAATTAACTAAAATATGATTCAGCAGATTTAGGATTGACTAACTCTGGATTTGGTAAGAGTCAATGAGCAATTTAATAATATAATGAAATACTATATTTTAATTAACCATTGCTAATCAAATATGGTACATGATCATAATATTCAATTCAAGTAGAATTAAAAATTGACATGTTTAACTCATTTAATAATTAAATTACATTCAAAAGAACATATTTAATAAATAAATTGTCTTGAATTTAGTAAGAGCCAGTTATTTTCAATAGTCGATGCAATTGGACCTTATAAGTAGGTAATCTTTTGCACGTGTATCATGTTATAACTATCAGTAAAACAAATGAGACTCGCTTATCAAATAAATGAGCCCTCATGACTTAACTTTGGTGTACCCTAAAGATAGTGGACTCACCCGTGGGAGTTTTAAGCTTGATATCCCGCGATTTCCTACACGTAAATTCAAAAAAAAAAAAGAAGTTTAATTATATTTTTTCTATAAAATGATTTTTATAGTGTTGTGTATTTATTTGGTAGTAGGGCACAATTATGGCCAATCCAATCCTTTCAAACACTTCTAATATTCATGAATTAACCAGCTAATGAACTCATCCAGATGTCCTACATTGCTGTAGTAAAATTTAAGAATTTACCAAAACTTCCATTTAAATCTACTATTTTACGTATGATTTATGTGATGAGGAATTCAAAATTCCTTCGTTTATCACTGTTTAATATCCTTCTTTATTTGTGTATTTACGTATGATATATTATCCTTCTTTTAATATCAAATTTTGTTTGAACATATATTGATTTTATTTTCAAGGATGAGATATATATTGATTTTATTTTCAAGGATGAGATGTGTAAAGAAGAATTTTCTTTTCTTACCTCGGTCGCTGGTCAAACAAAAATTCGAATGGTGACTCTCACTCATGAAAAACTCATTCATAATATAAATTGTGAAGTTGACAAGAAATCCCACATCACCTGAAGTGAAAAACCATGTATCGAATAAGTCCAGACCTCGAGTATAAACTGAAGTATCTCTAAGAGTCTAACCACTTCAAAAATTATAGACGTGAGTAATTTTATAAGAATGGGTCATAGATGGAATTATTGTGATGCCGGTGATGGAGAATTGATGATGATGTGAATCCATCCCATTTGAGAAAAATTAATAAAAATCTTAGTTCCATATGGATAGCACCACACGACCCAAAGATTAAAGTCTCACTATGAGATGAAGATATAGGAGAAGGGAGTTAACATTTGTAATGAGAAAATATATTTATCATTGGTTGAGCCCGATATGGATAAATGGATAGACGATCTCATGGATGATATAATTTAAGAAAAACTCTTCAATCTGATCATCACAACATATGTGCCATAGATCATGAAAAATTAATAATTTATAGCAATTAATTCTTCAAAATATATAATCACAAGACTAAAATAGTAAAATGATGCGTAAATTCTACATGACCAATGTCTTTGTTATTTTTTATATATTTACGAAAAAAATATGTCCGACTTTAATATTTAATTAGCATCATCTCTAGATAGGGTTTTTCTTCTGTTGTAAGTTAACGTTGTCAGGACTGTGTGTCCCACTCCCACTCTCAGAATAGGAAAAAGAAGGATTTCTTATTTTTTATTCCAATGCCAAACAAGTAGGAAAATATAATACATATTTGCTTGGTATTATTATGATAAAAAGATTAAAATATTACCCAATTGAGAAAAAATGAACTAATATATGATTCAGCAGATTTAGGATTAACCTACTCTGGATTTAGTAGGAGTCATTTAATAATATAATGAAATATATTTTAATTAACCAATGCTAATTATATATGCTACATGATCATATTATTCAATTCAAGTAAAATTAAAAATTAACATGTTTAACTCATTTAATAATTAATTACACTCAAAAGAACATATTCAATAAATAAATTGTCTTGAATTTAGTCAGAGCTAAGCAAATGAGACTCTCCTACCATTCAAAGCTTCATTTTTTTTTTTTCTATAAAAGGATTTTTATAAACATGAAATGGTCAAATGATACTTAAATTATACATAATAAATGTCTATTATTTTCAATTAATGTGCAAACTGCAGACCAACCATGTGCCTCTGTGTGCACTGTTGTCAGGGTTCTTATTGTCTTGTAGTCATGTTTAACATCACTGTGTGTGTCACATTCCCACCCCTCCTGTCTTCAAAAGAAAGATCCAAGAAAGAAGAAGGATTTTTTTTTCCCAACGACAAAATAGTAGGAAGATACAAACCTTTTTCTCTATCATAACTCAGTGTCATCTTTCATCATCTCACATTTCTGGGTTTGAAAGAAAGAAAAAATCCCAGTTGTTCTCAGCATTGAAGATGAAGGAGAAGAAGGCCTTTGCATTTCTTCTGGTTTTTCACATTTTTGGTTTCAGTAGCTGTCTTGTTCATCGTAGCCAATTTCCTCAGTCTTTTCTTTTTGGAGCTTCAACTTCTTCATTCCAGGTTAAATACTTCAACTTAACTCAAAGATGAAAGATGCATGTTCTTCTTCATTCCAGGTTAAATACTTCAACTTCTTCATTCCAGGTTAAATACTTCAACTTAACTCAAAGATGAAAGATGCATGTTCATGCACATTAAGTTTGAATATCTTCCTATTCGTTTAACAAATATGATAAATACATGAATGTTTTCTACACATTATTATATGATTTTGAATAACACACTTATGTAAATGTAGGGATGAAACTTGGGTCGGGTTAAAATCAGTGGATTTGGGTCATGCATTTGTATATTTATAGTCAAGTCGGATTGGGAAAATAAAAACCTAAATGAAATTCAGATCAAGTTGGGTTGAGGAAATTAAAATCAACTCGAGTGCACTAAATTATAAAATGACACTATGGTTTACTTGGGTTAGAAATTCAGGTTGAGTTGAATTAAGTAATTCATGTGAGCAATTCAAGTTGGATCAAGTCAGGTTCATTAAATTTTAACAAAGAGTGGAACTGCATTTATTAGAACTCGACCTGACTTGACTCGGGTTTCAACGCTATATAAATGTTTACGAAACAAAGATGACATATGGCTTTATGTTTTGCACTGCAAATGTTATTTTTCATTCTAAAAAGTAATGCAATGACTCCCGTAAGATATTATAAAACTATATAGACTGTGTACACCACACATTTATGTTAATACACCTCTTTATTTTTACTTTATCCAATTGTTCATTTTTATTATCTACTATTCAAATTTTAAATATATATAACATAAAGGTCTAGATATTCACCGATTGTAGTCTCATTAAAAAATTATAAAAATTATAATTATTATTCATGCAAGCTATAGGCATCGGTATTGTGATTATACACACTACTACAGTGTGTGCAATAAATGACTAATGGGTGTTCCTTTCTTTAAAAGATTGAAGGTGCATACAGGGAAGGTGACAAAGGTCCTAGCAATTGGGATGTTTTCTCTCACATACATGGTAGACTTTTTAACTCTTTTATCTATTTCTTTATTTGAGTTATCAACAGTCATAAATAAATACAGTATCGTTATTGATAATATTATTATTGTAAAATATTTATTTTATCTATCTAAAATAGATAATTTAAATTTTACTCTTCTACTTAAATCTATCAACAATCACATTCTTTCACTCTAGTCTTGTTATAAAAATTTATCATAAAATTCTAGACTTTTTAATTTTTTAATTTTTTAATTTAGGGAAGATTGAGGATGAAAGTAATGCAGATGTTGCTGACGACCATTATCATCAATACATGGTAGAGAATCTAACTATCTCTATTTCTATAGAGATTAGAGAAGTGGGTTGCTTTTGTTAGATAAAACAAACTTTGTTGGTGAAATCATAGAAATATGACACTGTTGCCTAATTTTTTTATCAGTAAATAGAAATTTCTAATTAAAATATTTTATACAAGCAGGAGGACATTGATCTCATGCACTCACTTGGAGTCAATTCCTATAGATTTTCCATATCATGGTCAACAGCAGGGGTCAAAATATCGGTTAAATCGATATATCGGCCGATATGCAAATATCGGCCAATATGCATATCGGCCGTAATATCGGCCGATATTTTTATCTCTCATCCCGATATCAGCATTTTCTCTATCCTCCGATACCGGAACCGTGAAAAAATCATGAAAAATCATGCAAAACCGTAAAAAACCGCAAAAAACAGTAAAAAATCGTAAAAAACCGCAAAAAACCGTAAAAAACCGTGAAACCCGTGAACCCTGAACCATGAACCCTGAACCGTGAAAAACCGTTAAAAACCGTGAAAAAACGTGAAAAACCGTATCGGTGTTTTAAAAAAAAAAATTTAAAAAAAACATATTTAAATACCGATATTTATGAATATCGGCCGATATTATGGCCGATATTTCGGACCGAATATCGGCCGATATTTCGGACCGAATATCGGCCGATATTCGATATGTATGGCCGATACTTATCTTATCGGCCGATATTACTCGGTTTTAAAAAACCGATATATATCGGCCGATACGATATGTATCGGCCGATATTTGTACCTTAGGTCAAGAGTACTTCCTAGTAAGTTCCATCTTCTTTGGTTTTTTCCCTCTTTTTTGTGATTTATAAATTTGACTGAATAAAATGATTATTTACACATGACAGAGGGTAGATTTGGTGAGGTTAGTACAGTGGGAATTCAATTTTACAGTATCCGTATTGATGCTCTCTTGCTTAAAGGTCATTTTTTCTATGTTGTATATATACACAACTTTATATAAATGTGTTTATAGATAAAATTAGTAGCTCTATTCTCATAATTTTTCTATCTAATTGTTGTAACGGGGATAGAACCATCTGACTCTTCTCTAATTTGCTCAAGAAAAATACTAAAGAGATTAGACAAGAAAAGAAATAAAAAATATCGGATAGAATAGAATCGTTATTTGAAATTGCGCTTCACTCGTGAAATGGAGGACTATATATAAACATCTTCAAAATGCTTCTCAATATAATATATATATATATATACTTTCATTATATTTAGTTTTTTTTTTTGAAAATATTCATATATTAATAGATAAAAAGGCACCAAAGGTGCACGTAAATAAAAGAAGAAGAAAAAACAACAAACAAAAGTTAGGGAAGAAGCAAACAGCTAAGCCACTATATAAAACACTATTAGCTCATCTATGATCAACACATTCTTTCATTATTTTTAGTTAGATCGAACCCATTACCAACCATTTCGATCCCACTACTTGAACTTTTTATAACATGTGATGGAGGAAGAGAAGGTCTTTATACAAACTACTAATAAAAATATTGAGGCATATTTCAAAATATGAAGAAAAACAAAAGAGTTCTTTTCAAATTAACAAAAACAATAGAATTCTTTCGAAATATCCCAAAAAATAAGGGTATATAGACTAGGTTAACATTGTAATCTCTTCTCTCTAAAATATATTTTTTGGCTGGTTATAACAATAAATCATATAAAAATTCACTTTAATTAAATAAATAAAGTGATATATTTTAAATTTTAAAACATTCAATGTAACATCAGATGAAAATTCATGGTATTAGATCAATGTCTAACGGTTCTACAAAATAAAAAAATAAGTTTAAAATTAATTAATCACATTAAATATGTATAACCACTTGAATTAAATCAAGTAAAATAGATTGTCGAACTCCCTATCAATTGTTTATTTCATCTACTTAAATTTGATGAAGAAAGAGAACTGAATAATACTTATTTGTTTATAAATTGTATATCTATACAAACCAATCTAATTCAGTAGAACAAGTGGACTCTATGGATTTGAAATGACATTTTAATTTTGACTCTCAAATATATTATTTAGCCTCTGTTATATTTTTGTTATGTTTGAGAGTCAAAATTAAAATATCATTTCATAGAATTTTCTTTTGATCATTGCAAGATAGAGCTTTTTTTTTTAATTATTATTATTATTATTTAATTTGTTTGTAGCTTAAATTTTTTTGGGGAGATTCAGGTATCATCTACTTTCCTGTATGAAATTCATATTAAAGTAAGATTTCTTATGAACTTGTGATTTTTTATTTCAATCCTTTTTATCTAATTCATTTATTTTTCAAATAAAAAATTATATATTTAGGAGAAACCCTTCTTTGCATCAATATTTTTTTTTATTTAAATAAGAACCACAAGAGTATTTTTACAACTCTAATGCATATATTTTAATAGGTGGTTTTGTTGACAGTGCTCCAAAAATTTTAATTGAGTCAGCGTAGTCATATTTTTTTGGACAAAATGCCCTCATGCACTAACGTACACTAGACAGTCGCTTTTAAGCGCCAAGTATCGATCTGTATCCTGAATTGAAAGGAGAGAAAAATCAAAATAACGTAAAGGAGAGAAAAATCAAAACAATATAAAGGAAGCAAGAAAGAATGGTAAGACTTCAGTACTATCCAAAACTAGTGTATAAATTGAGCTATGTAGCGCATGATATCAAAAGAAGAAATACTTAGGAAAAATAAGGAAGAGGAAAAGAAGAGGTGGTGGAAAAATATGCGTTTGAAAATACTCAAAGTATTTATATTTAATACGTGCATTGTAAATAAATTAATGTGCAAGTTCATGCGTAACAGGAACTTGATATTACTAATCAAATTAAATTTGTGAAAACTAGAATTTTTTTTGAGCGATAACAAATAAAAAATTGAATTAAAAAAAAGAAAGAAAAGAAAAAGAATACAATGAAAGATATGAAAGGTCTAAGAAACAAAAACCCAAGATAATCAGCCGGAAAGAAGAAACATAAAATAGACCCAAAATTGGCAAAAAGCCTCCAACTGAAGTTATTTTTAAGAATTTAAGGTCTTCTTGTACTCTTAAATTCTTAAAACACAGTGTTTTATAAATAAGGGTATCCCTTGGCTGTATCAAAACACATTTGGGAGTGTCAAAAGACCTTAAAGTCTTAAACTATTTTTATCAGGTTATCGTAATTACTCCGGATATTCAATTTGAGAAATTTTGGAAATACATAATGCTTAAAAAATAATGGTCTATATTGCATATGCTACAATAATGTATAGTGAATTAGTTTTTTTTTTTTTTTTCTGAAAAATTTCATTAATAGAACAAAGATACAAATGTAAGAATACAAAGATGATGCCTACGAGATATAGAATTCAAAAGAACAAAAAAACTTACACCCCATGAATCCAACATTAAAACACAAATCATGCATAGTGCATTAGTTAAATAATAAAATCTTCTTTAAAATTATTTTTAAGCACTCTTAATTTTCAAAATTTCTCAAATTGAATATTCGGACTAATTATGATAACCTGATCAAAATAATTTAAAACTTTAAGGTCTTTTCACACTCCCAAATGCTTAAAACATAGTGTTTTACAAATAAGAGTATCCCTTGGCGGTGCCGAAACACATTTGGGAGTCTTAAAAGATCTTTAAGTCTTAAAGTATTTTATTAGCTTATCGTAATTAGTTTAGATATTCAATTTGATAAATTTTGAAAATACACAGTGCTTAAAAATAACTGTCTATGTTGCATATTCTACAATAATACATAGTGTCTTAGTTAAATAATAAAATCTCTTTTAAAATTTCTTAAATTGAATATCCGAACTAATTACGATAACTTGATAAAAATACTTTAAGAATTCAAGCTCTTTTAACACTCCTAAATACTTAAAACAAAGTGTTTTTCAAATAAAGGTATCCCTTCGTTTTGCCGAAACACATTTAGGAGTATCAAAAGACCTTAAAGTCTTAAACTATTTTTATCAGGTTATCGTAATTAGTTCGGATATTCAATTTGAGAAATTTTAGAAATACACAGTGTTTAAAAACTAACGGTATATGTTGCATATGTTACGATAATGCATAGTGCATTAGTTAAATAATAAAATCCTTCTAAAACTTTAAAGTTAATTTTAAGCATATTGAATATCCAGACTAATTATAATAACCTAATAAAAATATTTTAAAACTTTAAGGTCTTTTGACACTTCCAAATGTTTAAAACAGATTGTTTTACAAATAAGGGTATCCCTTGGCTGTGACGAAACACATTTGAGAATGTTAAAAGACCTTTAAGTTCTAAAGTATTTTTATCAGATTATCGTAATTAGTTCGGATATTCAATTTGAGAAATTTTGAAAATACACATTGCTTAAAAAACAATTGTCTATTTTGCATATGCTACAGTAATGCATAGTGCATTAGTTAAATAATAAAATCTCTTCTAAAATTTCTCAAATTAAATATCCGAACTAATTACGATAACCTGATAAAAATACTTTAAGACTTAAAGGTCTTTTGACACTCTAAATGCTTAAACCACAATGTTTTACAAATAAGGGTATCCCTTGGCTATGCCGAAACACATTTGGAAGTGTTAAAAGACCTTGAAGTGTTAAAGTATTTTTATAAGGTTATCGTAATTAGTTCGGAAATTCAATTTGAGAAATTTTGAAAATACATAATGTTTAAAAAATAATGTTCTATGTTGCATATGCTACGATAATGCATAATGCATTAGTTAAATAATAAAATCTTATTTAAAAATTTAAAGTTATTTTCTAAGCACTATATATTTAAAAAAAAAAATCAAATTAAATATCGAGATTAATTACGATAACATAATAAAAATACTTTAAGACTTAAATGTCCTTTTACACTCCTAAATGCTTAAAACACTGTTTTACAAATAAGGGTATTCCTTGGGTGTGTCGAAACACATTTGGGAGTGTCAAAAGTCCTTAAAGTCTTAAAGTATTTTCATTAGGTTATCGTAATTTAGTCTGGATATTCAATTTGACAAATTTTTGAAATATACAATGCTTAAAAAATAAATTTAAAGTTTTAAAGGAGATTTTATTATTTAACTAATACACTATGCATTACTGTAATATAGAACGTTATTTTTTAAGCACTGTGTATTTTCAAAATTTCTCAAATTAAATATTTGGACAAATTACGATAACCTGATTAAAAGACTTTAATACTTTAAGGTCTTTTGACACTACCAAATGTGTTTCGGCACAGCTAATGGATACTCTTATTTATAAAACACTGTGTTTTAAGCATTTGAGAGTGTTAAAAGACCTTAAAGTCTTAAATTATTTTTATCAGGTTATCGTAATTAGTCCGAATATTCAATTTGAGAAATTTTAGAAATACACAGTACTTAAAAAATAAATTGAAAGTTTTAAAGGAGATTTTCAGAGTGGGGTGCGCTTAAAATTACGAAAAGTGAAGGGTAAAATTGACTTTTTATATAAATTTTTTGAAAACACGTGTCCACTAACAAAAAAAATCCTGTGTTAGGATGGGCAGCCTTTTAAAAATTTAATGTTATCATAGAATGGAAAATTCTTGGTGTCTAATCAATGTCTCATGATTCTATAAAATTAAAAAAAACTTGATGATATAAAAGTTCAAAATCAATTAATCTCATTAAATATTTATAATCACTTGATTTAAATCAAATAAAATAGATAATCGAAGTTGAACTCCCTATTAATCATTCATTTTATCATCTTAAATTTCATGAAGAAAGAGATTTGAATAATACTTATTTTATTAATCTAATTTAGTAGAATAAATGGACTCAATAGAATGATGCATACTATAAAAATTATAATTGACCTAACTTGTTTTACTTTAGTAAGCAGCTTCATTTTAAGATGAAAATTGAAGTCTCTATCTAGAGAGCTATTTGTCAAAAAATTACATGTGCAAGGAAAATGACATTATGGGAGATGAAACCCCCCCTGAATTAGGGGCGTAGTTGGTGTGAGGTCCCCCCCCCCCCCCCCCCCAACAATTAAAGGGGCGTAGTTGGTGTGTTAGGGTCCCCCCCCCCCGAATTAGGGGCATAATTGGTGTGAGGTCCCCCCCACCCCAAATTAGGGGGGCGTGGTTGGTGTGTCAGGGTCCCCCTCCCCCCTTACATGTGCACGAGAGATGAAAGACAAAGAAAGGGATCAAGGGCGTGGTTAGTGGGTCGGTGGGAGCCCCCCCCCCCCCCCCCCCCCCCCCTTCTCTCTCTCTCTCTCTCTCTCTCTCTCTCGAATAAGGGGCGTAGTTGGTGTGAGGTCCCCCCACACCCCCCAATCAGGGGGGCGTGGTTGGTGTGTCAAGTCCCTCCCACCAATTCACATCGAATCGCCTCGCCAACTGGCACCTGTGCTTTCTTGTCGGGGCGTGGTTAGTGGGTCGGTGGGGTCCCCCCGCCGAATTCACATTGTTTAACTAAATAAGAAAGATACTATGGTGATTGGGTTATGTCCCCCGCGCCGAATTCACATTGTTTAACTAAATATGCTGCAGTGATTGGGTTATGTAATAGTATGAAGAGAGAATTTCTTTTTTAGGATTTAAAGCCTAAATTATCTAAGTGAGAAAAATTACTCTCTCCCATAAAAAAGTGGTGTCCCTTGCATTATGCTTATACCTGCAAAATACGTTACTTGTGCTTTCTTGTCTCTCAGTGTGGTCCACTGTTTGTTTTCGAGTGAGGCTTACACTCATTAACATTAATTCATTCAAAGTTCCTTACCTTGCACTAAGATAATCATCTAAACAGTAAATAAATATTAATGAGAAAAAAACATATCATTTTAATGAAGTTGCAGAAAACGTGACAGGGTAGGGTCTGACAAACCACTACTGAAATATCAAACTCAAAAAATACAACTCATCCCATTTGTGTTAAGGTTGGAAATATAAATATTGATCAATATATATTATAGATAAATAATAATTCTGAAAAATAATTAGAAGAATTGAATAAGAGTGTTTTTCGCCACTTCTATATATTGTTTTTTATTTTCAAAATGATGTTTTAATTTTTTTTAGTTCAAAAAAATTAAAAATAAATTTTCGGCCAAAATGTAGAAAAAAGGAATGAGAAAAATATATTACCATAAAAGAAAAAAGAAAATGATAACAACCTACAAAGTTCATCCAACTTTTTACAAACTAATTCACTACGGTAAATATACTGGAACCCCTCAAAAATTTATTATACAAATAGAAAGGGAAAAAAGAATCGGAAAAGTGAGAGAACTTTTTTTTAAAATATGACACTAACTAAGAATACTTCATTAGAAAAATAAAAATTAATTTTGTTAATTAATATTAACTAATTCAACCTCCTTTTGCAAATGGGATATTGTAAAAAAAAAAATTGGGAAATGCAAAATTAAGAAAAGTTCAAATATGAGATTTATTTTATTTTTATTAACTTATCACAGGCCTAAGTCGTATTTTTCATCTCTTTTAGCTTTAACTGAAGAATCAAACATATCATCAATGTGGACCCGACATGAATGTGGCATTCCACCACCATGATTCCTACATACACATGTGGTCCACTGGTCCCTATCATGTAGAAATGATGAAGCAAAATTATACAAGAAAAAATATTCCTACAGATCAATTTACTATTATACTCCAATCTCTCTCTCTCTCGTTAAGGTGACATGTCTACCCCAACGTGTGAACACCACTGAATGTGACATTCCACTTCCACTACCCATGCATGATTGTGTATTATAAAAGAAAAAATATTCCTACAGATCTATTGACTATTATAGACTAGGATGACTTTTTCTTTATCAAGGACTGCCTCATATCCACAAGTGTTTATCATTATAACTTAAATTGGTGTACACAAGTAATTTTTACTGCATGATACATAAAAAGTAAGAAACATTATCAGGTAAACCTAATAAGTCACTGCTTTCAATAAAATTATAGAAGGAGACCATCTCTTAGTAAGACAAATTAATAAGACCTTAATACCTTTTAAAATAAAATTACAGCAGAATAAGAAAATATGAAAATTCAGTTAGTATTATTATACATACTATAGTACAAAGAGAATATAAAGATTTAATCAGTCAAGACCGTAACTGAAAAAGTTAAAAGTTTATCCATCCGAATAGCCAGATGGCGATGCAGAAGAAAGCCAGTCCTAATCAGTGACGTCGCAAACAACACAGCTGTCACAACAAGCCCATGTGAAGGAATCTTCACAGTACAAACTACAAAGAGAACATAAAGATTTAATCAGCCAAATAAGTTAAAAGTCTATCTATCCGAATAGCCAGATAGGTGATGAAGAAGAAAGTCAGTCCTAATCAAGACGCAAGCAATAACGTCACAAACAACACATCGATGCAAAAGAAAGCCAGTCTTAGTCAAGACGCAAACAGTAACATCACAAACAACACAGCGATGCAGCCAAACCCATGTGAAGGAATCTCTTTTCCTCTCAAAAGAAGAATACTGTAGAATTATTCAACACTCAAGTAGTGACGTCACAAACACAGCTGTCTCGACAAGTCCATGTGAAGGAATAATCTTTTTTCCTCTAAAAAAAGACTACTGAAGGTGATATGCCAACCTCAGTCACCCTAAACCCTAAACCCATGTGGACCCACTGAATGTCACATTCCACCACCCATATTTTGGGTATCTCCCATCTCTTCTTGGGAAATTTTCTATAAGAGAAGAGATGGATTCTTGGGAGCCCTTTTGGGCACCACATACAAAAGGAGAGAATCGTGAGAGATTTGAAAATATAATTTGTATTTGGTAAAAACTTTTTTTATTATAATGGGAATTTGCTTTGTGTGTTGCCCTTAATTTTGATTTTACTTCCGTTGTCTCTCTATGGTTGATTGGCGATTAAATCCCAACATCATGTTTGAGAATTCAATAAAAATACAATATAAGAGATGGTGAGAAACAAAAAATAATAATTAGCCAATGAAAATTGTTAGTTCTAAAAAATAAAGCATTTTACTTCTGTTTTTTCATTTTTGTTTGAGTTGGGATTTTTAAAAAATGGCATTTTACTCTCTTTTTACATCATTATGCTTCTGGCAATTTTTGTTTGAGATGCATTAGAATGCAATTCAACATCATATATATATATATATATATATATATATTATATATATATATATATAAATATATATATATATATATCCAACACAATCACTAATCTATCATATCACTAATCATCATCATCAAATCAGTATTCATATTATTTTTATTTGAGTTTTCTTCTTGAGAGGAGAATTATGGTTGTGAATTTTGTTTTTTCTACTGTTGAATCCATTACGTCGATGTTGAAATCACCAGCTCTGGACGAATTACGAATGCTATTGGGAGTTGATGAGGAAATTCAAAGGCTATTACATACAGTGGATAGAATTGGCACTCTGCTCAGGGATGCAGACGAGGCACATGTTACCGATGCATCCTTGAATATTTGGCGTAAGAACCTTGAAGATGTCGCCTACCGTGCCGAAGACACGATAGAGGAGTACGTATTAGATTCATCGAGCTCACAAATCAAGGTATGTCGATTATTTGATTTAACAATCAATGTATGTGGATTATTTGATTCAATCTTGTAGAGATTCAAAAATCAACATAATACTGGCAGTAGGATATAGGAGATAAGGGAAATAATGGATGAACTTCTAAATGAGGGTAGATTATCTCATGTATCCTACTACCAGTATCTAATGGTACTTTCTGAGGTGACATTTCAACCGCTCACTCTATAATAGCTCTCACTTCGGAAAATGTTGTCATTTCTACCTTTATGGCCACTTCACTCTCACAATAGGTAGCCCTATCAATGGTCGCTTCCTCTATAATTCGAAACTCTGGACATGGTACTTAATTTGATATCAAATATTATGATTTCATCAATACATCAAAAGCTCAAGAGTTGATGAAATTCGTAAAATTAAATCTTTAAGTCTATTCCATACTAAGTTGGTGCAAAGATCTTGTCCAACCCAATATTATACAATATTCTTAAACTTTAGTTAGGATTTATGTTAAATGGAATTTCTTTAATGTATGTACATATATTGTATATGAAAAATCAATCATCTTAAAGGATCACTTCTCGTAAAGTTATTTAGTGTGTATTAGTAGAAAAACTTGCATATACTTCGAGGATTAATAAAGTGACTCTAATCATACAAGTGAATATGATAAAATTGCACCCAAATGATGTGCTATAGCCTCATGAAAATAGAATCATGTACAGAAAAGAGTAATGAAAATGGGCATTATCAGATCGTTCTTATTTTAAATTTAGTCTTAAAATTAGATTAATGAAAGTATTTTAGTTTTTTATGCATCTCAACCACTCGTGAGTTGGTGAGGTGATTGACAATTTGATTAGATTTTGAGTAAGGTGAAGAGTGATTTAGATTGACGTTAATTGGTCTAATGACTAATATGACTTTCAAATATTGAATGATACATGTCATTTAGGAGTAAAATCATCATATATTTATTAATACACAGTATTAATGTTTTAAATATTTTAAGATATTCTAGTATCTTGTTTCTAATTTTAAGAAAGATCAAATATTAGTAGTTTTTAGAATTTAACAGAGGTGTAGTTTAATTATTTTCTTCATTTTTTTTAAAATAATTTTCCTAATTCATTAATTTTGATAATTTTTCCTAAATTATCTAATTTAAAGTTCTTAGAGTTATAATGGAAATACATAGACAAATACTATTCAGACATAATGAAACACATATGAAATATTTACTTATCTGTATTGATTTTTTTAACAATTTTTCTCACAATTAATCAAGTTTGCGGCCCGAGTTCTTTAGAAATGGATGGTAGGGAGGAAAGTAGGGCTCAAATCGGGTCGGATTTCTTAAAATCAAATTCGATTCGAGTCAATATTTATGGAACCTGACAGACCCGACCCGAGCTATTGATCTGAAATTCTTAACCCGACCCGATTCGAATTCTAACCCCACTCAACTTGAATTCTGACTCGACTTCCATTCTGAACCCATTTTAGCTTAATTTGAACCGGGTTGGGTTGGGCCAGGTCAGATCAGGTTAATTTGAAAATTCTTCAAGCCAATCCAACCCGAATTCCATATGGATTTTTGCCTTCTCAACCAGACCCGACCCGACCCTCTAACCCGACATGCATGACCCGACCTTCATACCCAACTTGCATGACCCGATCCGTATGATTTCTCGGGTCGGGTGTTTCACCCTTAAAGGAAACAAGTGGATGAAGCGTTTTGACATTTTGCATGTACGAGGTTTCCACACGTGTGGATTCTAAAAAGACTGTGGAGTCTGTTCTCCACATGTAAAATTAAATGACTTTCTTTTACAAATATCTTGAATAGATATTTATTATATATTTAAAATAATGATTTTATGAGTATTAAACGCTCACTTTCAAATTCAAACATTATAAATTATGCATTGATATATGTATATAAAAATTTCTATTTTATAATTCATTTTATTAAAATACACATTTATTTGATAAATTAATTTTTAATATTAAAATTTAAAAATTAAAATAATTTATTAAGACTTATTTTAAACAATATAATTGTTTTAGTGACTTTCTATCTAATCATCCACCTTCCATGGCACAGGCTAGAGCAAACCAAAATGTCTGAGAACAACAGCTATTCATAATTTCATATTCAACTCAGGCTTTTACTTTAACCTAAGCTTAGAACCCTTCCCTAATTTCAACTTTTCAACTACACAGCCAATAAAAAAAAAAGAGAAAATATTTTGTGTAAATCATTTGAATTGCATGTGAAATTTGGCCATCAGATCTCCAAAGACCCAACAAATTGAGAAAATTCAAACACTTGTTCTCTATATAAACCCACCACCCACATCCCACAAATCCCATCTCTCTCAACTAAAAATCCTTGTTTGGATAAACAAACAGTCAAAGAAATAATCCAAGTTGTGTTTAGCATTGAAGATGAAGAAGGCTTTGGCATTTCTGATGGTTTTTCATCTATTTCCCTTCATTAGCTGCTTTCTTCTGAATCGCAGCCAATTTCCTCACTCTTTTCTCTTTGGATGCATGTGTCTATTATATCTCCGTGTTTATACACGATCCATGCATGCTTTTATTCAGTTTTTTATGATCAAAACGTAAACCAGATTAATCTTCGGAACATTTACAACCCTCTCTATTCATATACATTGAGTAATTGTACAGGGAGTAACTTTTTAGAGTGGAATGAGAATCAATCTCAGAATTCCTGTTTCTTGAAATAGATTCCTGTCCACCATTCCAACCTCTTTAGATTGTCTATATTCAGTTGACCATTTTTTTTTTTGAAATATAAACCGAATCGTATAAATCTTAGAAATTTTAGCTGATTTTTTTCATATCCATAGTTAAGAATTCATCTCATTTGAAATTTGTAAATGAGTGCCTGCATGTTTGTAGATTTAAGATGAATGTCTTAATGCGTTTGTTTCAAATGTTTTATGACTTCACAATTGATCATGTGAATGAGGATGAAAATGATGGATGTATCTTGTGAGCGTTTTAAATGTTTTATGACTTCACAATTGATCATGTGAATGCTGATGAAAATGATGGATGTATGTGGCTCATAAGATACAATTATATTCATTGTAGTTCAATTGATTGTCTTCTGTCTTAGGAAGTGGAAGGTTCTGGCTTTGAGCCCCCACGGTCTAATCTTGATGTGTCCTAGGGGTAGTGGGCTCACCCATAGAGATTTGCTGTGTATCCCGCTGTTTCCCATATATAAATTCAAAAAAAAGTTATATCCATTGGACATTTATATTGGAGATTGGCACTTAGTGACGCACACATATATTGAAATTGGATTTTGCAGATTTTAATTTCAGCAAAAATACAGTAATATGATAAATGTTTTAGAAGAAAGTATGAATTCTACTCTATGTGCATTACTAAAAAAAATTAGTAGAAAGCGAAAGAAAGTTATTTCTAAAATGTGAAGTTATTGTAAAGTTTAAAATGTTTTAAGAACAAGTTGAGTTAATATGCTTTTAGGAAGTTGTGTTGGGGTGCCAACGAGAGTCTCACATCGGTTGAGAGAAAGAAAAACTAAAGACTTATATGAGACTGGGTCACTCCACCTATAAGGCTAGTCTTTTGGGTTGGAAGCCCAGTCCCAACAATGGTATCAAAGTTAGGTCCTCAAACCACAGTATGTACACTCAGGGATCCCCTAACCGAACATGATGGTTGGCGACGTTTTATCTGTTGAAAAGTCTTGTTCAAGAGAAGGATTGTTGGGGTGCGAACAAGAGTCCCACGTCGATTGTGAGGGAGAAAAATTAAGGACTTATAGAGTCACTCTACCTATAATATGTTGATCATCTAAAATGTGTTAAGACTCCATATAGTTGGATGGAACACATGGAGGACTGTATAAATGTGAGGATTATGGAAAAACTACTCAATTCAAATACTATAATTTTTAGATCGGATAGATACAAAAAGTCAATGTTTTACAATAATAAAAAAGTTAATATAAGGTTAAGATGAAATTTTAACTATCCATTATTGTCATCATTTTTTAAATATTTTATAAAATTATATGTCATTTACTTAAAAAATTAATAAATAACCTTCCTAATCAGAGAATATTAGGAAGTATGTCTAGATATTTTCATATATAAAGACCTGTATCACACGGAAAGAGACTTTAAATGAGTTGAAATTTCTTCCCATGTTGCTCTTCATGCTTCCTCTCCTCTCTTTGATGGGAAATTCTTTAATAAGATTAATTCATTGAGTTTACCTTCCAGTGGACGAAAAAAGGGATTAAATTTGTAGAAAAACAACATTAGAATTATTATAATTGAATAATCATAAATGTATTTTAAAATTAAAAAAAAAAAAAACCCAATTTGTGATCCTCAAATTCTAATACCAAAAGGGTCATTTAGAATACTGCCTGTTATCCATTAAGCTTACACATACAACTTCAGTGTATACAACTAATGCTCTTCTTTGATGTTGTCTTTACAAGATTGAAGGCGCCTACTTGAAAGCTAACAAAAGTCGTAGCAATTGGGATGTTTTCTCTCATATACCTGGTACATATCATATGATTTATTTTTATTTCTTCTGGTGATTATCTAAATTCTATAAGATTTAATGAGTCATATTTTTACTGTTAAATAGTCCTCGTAATAATCTATTCATTGATTTTTTTTTTTTATTGTAAGATTGTAAGATCACCCGAGTTCGACGTGCACTCTAAGAAAACACATATCACATATAATATATGCACATATAGAGAGAAAATATGAACTTATGAAATAATCACTAATTTGTTAATTTTTTTACTTAGGGAAAATCAAAGATAGAACCAATGCAGATGTTGCTGACGACCATTACCATCGATACATGGTAAAAATGTCAAAAAAACTCGATAATCCATTTTGTTTTATTGGAAAAATTGTAACCCTAAACCCCTACAAGGGAAGTTTTCTCATTTTTCCTTTGAAAGCCAAAAAGGAAAAAGTGACATTGGTTACTTATGTGATGGGAAAATGACAACAATGCTTAATTTTCTATCAGTAAACAAAGCTTTCTTCTGATTATGACATTTTATACAAATAGGTAGACATTGAGCTGATGCAATCACTTGGAGTAAATTCCTACAGATTTTCCATTTCGTGGTCAAGAATTCTGCCTAGTAAGCGCCATCTTCTTTGGTTTTTAACTCTTATTGCTTTTGAGATACATATCTTTGACTGAATAAGATGATTGTTTACTTTTATATTTGACAGAGGGTAGATTTGGTGAGGTTAATTCAGAGGGAATTCAATTTTACAATAACCTTATTGATGCACTCTTGCTCAAAGGTAATTTTATGTGTGTTTTCTGTACACATGTACGTGTAATTTTAAATATGGATAGGATTAGTGGCTTTATAATTATAATTCTATCTTTCATTATTTTAATTTAATTATTGTAACAGGTATCGAACCATTTGTAACATTGAACCATTATGATATTCCTCAAGAACTTGAAGATCGATACGGTGCATGGTTAAATTCACGGATACAGTAAGCTTTCAAATCTGATTTCAAGTAATTTTGCTGTTTGGCTAGTGGCGTAGCAGTAGTATACTGTTGGGGTAAAAAAGGCATTGCACCATATAGATACTTTAGAGATTGTTTTGAACTTCAATAATTATACACAAATAAATTCATTTTTTAGCTTGTGTATAAGTAAGTGATCATTTCACTGTTCAAATCTTGTAAAATTAGGTAATTTTACATTACAACAATTATTTTACGAGAATTATATATAAGAATTATAAAATCTCATAAAATTTTAATTCCATCTAAGAATTTTAGCTAACTAAACCTGCAATAAAAGTTCTTTGTTGCATGTGTACTTCCTGGATTTCAGTTCTCTATCTTTTTTGTTGTGAACAGAAGCACACAAAACAATGAACGGAAAAATAAATCACAAATAAAAAACACACAAGACACAAAAATTTTACGTAGTTCCTAAACGGGTCAATAGAGATGGGATCATCAGTAAATATCTAACAATCAAACTCCACCAACCTAACACTTTTATGATTCAACCAAATTCTTTTGTAGAGAGGATTTTGGATACTTTGCAGAGGTGTGCTTCAAGGCTTTTGGTGAGAGAGTAAAATACTGGACGACCTTCAATGAGCCGAATGTCATGATAGACAGTGGTTACCGAACCGGAAAATAACCACCCAGCCATTGTTCCGGCTACAACTGCGTGGCCGGCGACTCTGCAATAGAGCTATATATTGCAGCCCACAATGTAATATTATCTCATGCAACTGCAACTGATATTTACAGAAGAAAGTATCAGGTATCCAACATACATTTTTTTTTTAAACAAAGATTTTGATATAAGATGAAGATTACTATAAGCAAAAATGATACCATTTCTTTATTAAGATCTTCTTATTTTCTCTATCTTAAATTTATCAAAGGAAAAACAAGGAGGTTTCATTGGAATTGTGCTATGTTCCTACTGGTATGAACCATTTAGAGATACTCCTGCAGATCGCTCAGCCGTTCAACGAGCTCTGGCCTTCAAACATGCTTGGTAAACTAAGTATTTTTGTGTTTATTTATCAATTTTCATTATTATTTCTTTATCATAGAAATGAGAGACAAACTTGCTTTCATGTCTTGTGAGCAAATGTTTTCAATGTGCTTCAGCATTTTGACCAGAATTTCCATTGGGCATCGTTTTCCTCTTTGACAGAAGAAAATTTACGATTGAAGTTGAAAATGTTGAGCAACAAGGATTGAAAGTCCAAATTTCTTTTGTAATTTCTGATCTCTCCCCGTTCATAAATTCGGCCATAGAAATTTTGAGCTTTTTTTTCTTTTTGAAATGCGTAAAATCAACTTTAGATATATATGAAATTCTAACATTTGACAAAGATTATTATTATTTTTTAAATACAAATGAAATGTTTTAGATGAAAATTGGAAAAAAGGCTCTTCAAAATCACGGGTAGAATCGAAAAACCTGTTTCGACCGAGGGTCGAAAAAGGTTTTTACTAGTTTTTTCTTCGGATGAGTTAAAGCTCTAACTGAACTGTGCATTTGGCAGTCGTGGTTCAACAGGAGGTCGGTCCGAATTTAAAAACACTGGATAAAAGATTTTCAATATTCATGCAACCGATGTATTTTCTTCCATAATCTTATATAAATTAAAGTTTGTCATACTTACACTAGAAACCCTCGAATGATTTTCCCATATTATAAGATTATTAAGACAATTTTCATTATTTCTAATTCTTTTATTTTTGTGATTTCATATGTAGGTTCTTGGACCCCATTATCTATGGATATTATCCTCCTGAAATGCAGCAAATTTTGGGTTTGAGATTGCCCACATTTTCTTCAGAGGAAAAGAAAAAACTGCAAAGTAAATTGGATTTCATTGGAGTAAACCATTACTCAACACCTTATGAAAAGACTGCATGTTCTCACCTTGTGAGCTGAGCAATTCTGGAGGGGATATGTTTGCATTTCTCACCGGCGAAAGAGACGGCATCCCCATCGGAACTCTGGTAAGAAACCAAAGCACTTCGAAAACCGAACGATAATCTTTACTTAACAGTGGTGATGATGGTTATGATTTATGAAAACAGGAAACAAAGGAAATCTGATCTATTGCATTTTTTTTCTTTTACTGCAGACTGCAATGCCAACATTTTATGTGGTTCCAAGGGGTATGGAAAGGATGATAATGTATTATAAGGAAAGATACAATAATACACCAATGTTCATCACAGAAAATGGTACAGAGATCTTCTTTAGCAGTAAATATTTACAGCCCATGTTTTTAATGGATTTATTTATCTGTCTTTTTTGTTAATTCATTTGATTTCCTAATTTCTCAGTTCTTTCAAGAGATTGATTAATACATTTTTTTTGTAGGTTATGCCCAAGCAAGCAGCAACAACAATTCCACAAAGGACTTTCTCAATGATATTGATAGAATTCATTATTTAAGTAGCTACTTAGCTTCCATGAAGAGAGCCATTAGGTACTTCACACATGCATAAAGCTCTTATTCATTATATTTTTTTTTACGATCAAAGTGTCCAGACCTCTTAGATCACTCAACTAATTTTCAGAGCATGCGCAAGCCTCCCTACCCACACACACTGGGTAATTATATAGGGAGTAGCCCTTTCGAATAGAGTGAGAATCAAAGTCAAGACTCATGCTTCCTAAGACGAGTTCCTAACCATTACTTCAACCCCTTTGGATTTGCTGTGGATTACGGAGTGGCATCATTTTGGGTTTCGGCTAGGGCCTTACAAATGCATTTTTAATTAAAAATCAACACACTTCATCTAAACACAACATGGATCATTGTATTTAGAAATTTTAAAAAAGAATCTGGTAGCTACTCGATTCAATAAGATTCTTATAAGCCTTTGTTAGATTGAAACTTAATTGCTCATTTAATTGTTTTAGATCAAATTGTTATTGATGAATAGGTGAGGTTCTGTTATTTTTTTAATTGGAAAATTCATAATTTTTCTTGCATTAACCATCCATTTTTCATTATATATAAGATATATAAATACTTTAAAAGAAATTAAATTTTAGTATTTATTTAACATGTAGCAAGAGAACTAAGTAGTTTGTTAATTATATTCATCTTTTAAAAAAATTTACCACCACCAAAAGTGATATCGCCATCTCTATAAACCGTTATAAGCTAATTGCTTAATGCTCAAGTGAAATGATCTTAGCTATGATTGGGCATTCATATGAACTAAGTGACATTTCATATTATGAGTAATTAGATAATTCTATCCTTTAATTTTAAGCCTCTAATTTTGAATTATTAATTTTTTATAATCTAATCTCAATTATCTAATATTTAAACTTTATTTCATTATTTGGTATAATGTTAGAACATAATATGCTAAAGAAAAACATTTTTTTAATTAGTTATCTGTTTTTTCTTTTTTGAAATTTTGGTTTCTGAAAAGCCACTTTATTATTTTAAATATTATTTTTAAAATAAAAAGTCAAATAGTATCTCAAAATCAATCAAAACAAGTCAATATATATGTATTAAGTAATTAGTATAATACTGAAGAAGATTTAAATACCTTAAAATCTTAAATATTTGGATTACTTATAATCTAGATTTTAAAAATTGGGGAGTCAATTCTTACTTCTTACTTGTTCATAAACTGAAGGCAGTTCGGTTTTCCCTCGCAAAATAATTCTTTCAGTTTGTTGTGTGTATTGAGGAGGCGGCAAAGAAGAAGAAGAAGAGGAAGAAGAGGAAGAAATGGGAGGAGACATAACGAAGGAGGAGAAGGGGAATGGGTACAATCCCATCGATTTCACGGCGGAGCTACGCCTTTCTTGTGGCTGCACTCAACGGGGTTCCTTCTCAGATCCCTCTTTTCAGTGTGGCAGCAAGAAGCGCAGGAGACTGCTGCTCCACTGTCACGAATCGCTGAAGAAGATGAGGATCCACGTAGAACCCTCTTCGCAACAAAAGCCAACACTCTCATCAGTGGCGGATTCTTTCCGACCATCTCTTTCCCCCCATCCTCCTCCTACTCGTCCGTCCTTGACTCCCATACCACCCGACAAGACCAGCCTTCCATCGGACCCGGCATTGCCTTCTTTCCAGCATTCCAAATCGGCCCTTCTCTTCCCCCCAAATATTTTGAGTCGAAGCAAGTCTGCTCCAGCCCCATCTTCCTTCGCAAAGACACCGGAGAAAATGAATGAATGGCCCGTGCCGTTATCGGGTTCAGGTTCTTTGGGGGGTTCGGTTCAACCCTCTTTGCAACAACAGCCAACAAGCTCATCAGTGCCGGATTCTTTCCGACCATCTCCTTCCCCCCATCCTCCTACTACTCGTCCTTCCAACAAGACCGGCCTTCCATCAGACCAGCCATTGCCTTCTTTCCAGCATTCCAAATCGACCCTTCTCTTCCCTCCAAATCTTTTGAGTCGAAGTAATTCTGCTCCTGCCCCATCTTCCTTCCCAAAGACACCAGAGAAAATGAATGAATGGCCGGTGCCGTCATCGGGTTCAGGTTCTTTGGAGGGTTCGGTTCAACCCTCTTCGCAACAACAGCCAACAAGCTCATCAGTGCCGGATTCTTTCCGACCATCTCCTTCCCCCCGTCCTCCTACTCCTCGTCCTCCCATAACACCCGACAAGACCGGCCTTCCAAAGGACCCGGCATTGCCTTCCTTCCAGCATTCCAAATCGACCCTTCTCTTCCCCCCAAATCTTTTGAGTCGAAGCAATTCTGCTCCTGCCCCATCTTCCTTCCCAAAGACACCGGAGAAAATGAACGAATGGCCGGTGCCGTCATCGGGTTCAGGTTCTTTGGGAGGTTCTGTTTCTGGTGTGGGCCCAGGAAGAATATGTGAGAAGGGCACCGATGTATCTCTTGCAGCAGTTGCTTCAACTTTTAGAAGATTGAACTTGGAGCAGATGATGATGGCTCCTGGGAAGAACGATTCGGGTACAGCTGTTGGCAGGTTTATTTTGGGAGACCCATCCAAAGAACAAGGTTAGTGGCTTCTGCTTCTGTTCCTTTCATTTCTCTAGACAAACTTTTTCCTTCTTTTGATTTCCTTGAATGTTCTTCAAGACCTTCTCCTTGAATCCAAATTACCCCTTTCTATAACATTTCTTTCTTTGTAGATTGATCTCTGTTTGTGTTGTTTTGATATCCTTACTTCTTAAAATATATATATATATATATATAATAAAACAAATGACAAATATTTCAGCCATTGTTTTCAAATAACATATTCTTATCATATAAATATTCTCTGTAATCTTTCTTCGTTGCTGAAAATGATTTTATAATCTATATCATTTATCAATGGAAGAATACTTACTTGTATGAGAAAAGATTTTAGGCCTAATTAAAAGAAATCTGAAATTTGGCAGAAATTCAAGCCAAGCTCAAACTAATCTTAGCTTTACTGAGTCACCTTGTTTATACCTCTATTTACCTCTCATTACTATCAGACCCATGAAAGTTGGTTCACCAGCAGGACTGCTACTCTGATAGACCCAAACCGGCCTCAATCATACTTGATAGATCTTCTATAAAAACAAAAGAGAAAAGACAAGCTCACTTGCATTAGAATGACATTTATTATTATTATTATTATTTTAATAAATATTTATTATTGGATCTTAAAGCTTTTAGGCTTTGTTACACCTCATAACAATATTGGGAAACTAGGTTAGCTTCTGATCTTTGGATCTGTTTGCTAGGTGATTCAATATAAAGTAAAAATAATTTTATTTAGAATAAAAATAATATTTTAAAAAGGACTAAAAGTCAGAAAAATAAGAATTTAAAACTATTCTTTTTGCTAAATATATTAATTCTTTTAAAATCATTTTTATTGTCATTGTTTTTTTTTTTTTCATTTCATATATCAAACAAGAGTACTTGAGCTAAATCTCTTTTCTTTAAACCGTAAATAGAAAAAATAGAAATAAATAAGTAGTTCAAACTATGAAAGACAAATACCAATTTTATCGTGTTCCCATCTGCTTTTCTTTTAGGTGTGACAATTGCTGTGAAGGGAGAGAGAGCTTTGGTGGAGAGAGAAGGCAATATACTGAGACTCAGGTGCCAATGTGGCCTAGTCTGTGAAATTTCCTGCCCATGAACATAAAAGAGAGAGAGAGAGAGTATATGTGCATTGATTTTGTGTAATTTTCTGTTTCAATATGATCGAGCAAGATTTTATGGTTAACTACTACATGGATTTCTATATAAGGTAAATACAAGCTAGAAGGGCTGTAGGGAAAACTGGGAAAGACTAGAAATTTTAGTTACAATGAAAGACAATGACTAATAAATTCAATCTTTTAATGTTCAAAATTTTAAAATTAAGATGATTCTGTGAATTTAAAATTTTAATGAACTCTTATTTTTTTTTCTTCACTTCATAATTATTATTATTCCAAACTTTGTAACATTAAAGTTGATCTAATTATATGTAATGGCTTTTTTGTGAACACCAGTAACTCAAATCTCAAGACACACACACACGCACACGCACGCGCACGCGCACGCCCACGCGCAACACACACACACACGCACGCACACACGCGCACACACACATATATATATATATAAAGTATATGCTAATAGATCTACTTGAAATTTTAATTTTAATATATTTTAATTATTTTGTTGTTATTAATACAGTAAGAGCATACATACATAAATATATACATTTTAAATATCTAAATAAATTTACCTAACAAAATTGAGCTCACATCTAAACATACGCGTCACACTTTAAGCTTAAGAATCTTCTAATGTCAAGACAGGCTTCTTGACCGTAAAGTCAACCAATACAACAGAAGTTTTGCCAGCAAATATTTACCTGCTTGACCTCAGTATAAACTATAAAGACCGAAACAGCAAATCAACAGAAGTGGATTTATCAACATAGTTCACGATATTGCAACCATGACATGAATCCTTTCTATTTTTATTTTTGGTTTGCTCATAATGTTTGTTTATGTCTCATGGAAAACAACCATTTTTATGGGTTTTATTCTATCTATAACTTTACGGTATAGTAGACACGAAAACATTGACGACAATTGGGAAAAAAAAATTCTGTTCTTCTAAGACACAAGTAATGGTGGGTAACGGTGGATTAAATTGTGAAGGTAATATCATTCATTTCAGAGCTGAACAAAGCCACAAGGGGCTCAAAGGATAGAACGTAATACCCGTTTACTGTTCTCAGGTTACACTCTAATAGTAGTAGTACGGTAGTACCCATTAACTTTAATACTGTGTCAATATGCTTGCAATGTGTTTTATGTACAAATTAGACACGATCAAAATGGTGGATGCCACTGCTTCCATATAAGTATAAATTGGAAATGTCTCATCTAATGAGTTGATAATATAGAGTGGCTCTCCTTCCATATAACGCTTTTGCATTGATATCAATAGCTATCCTCATCAGTTTCAGGTCTCCGAAGGTAGTACCGCAGACAGTTTGTCAATACCTGCATGCCCACAGCAGAGAGAGAGAGAGAGTACTAATGTACTGTTATCAAAATCTGATGGGAAAAAATGAAGTAAATAGTGTCTCAGGGAAAACTTAGCCTGAGCTACAAGGAGAAAGGAAACCATTTGGAATAATATCATTGTTGTTGAAATCTTATGTTGCATGATTCATACCTTATAAAGTCATATGATATCATTGGAGAAACGACTTGTACTGGTTTAGAAATCGTACAATTCCTATAGATAAATAGGACTTTGGGGCTCTTCTTTCTTCTTTTTAAACCAATAATGATAGCGCTATTTGAAATTTGAAAGCATGAAACTTTTGATTTAGATACCTTTAAAAAAAAACATTTGATTTTAGATGGTGTTTAACCTAAAGTCATTGGGGGTTTAGGACCTCGACTTTTGGGGGTCTTTTTTTAGTTTTCAAAACAATAGCTGGATTTATAATAGTATTATACTTAAGTTGGAACTTTGAAATTTGAGTACACATGCAATAGTTACATACTACTTTTCTCCATTTTACAATCCATATTATAATAATTTAACACCAGAGAAAATTGGAGAACAACTCATTACTGCTTTTAAGATATCCATTCTTTTATTTTATATCTTTGTATAATTTTTAGAAAAGCCACTCATTAAGCTTTACAATTCTTTGATTTATGATTCATGAGTAGCAATTCAAGACTTCAAACAATTTCATAATACGGTTCAATATTCACAATATTAGAATATAGAATAAAGTTAGTTTGAAAATAGAAATGACAAAAATATTAACAAATTTGAAAAAAATTGTACCACACACAATAGTGGTGATGGTAGTATAGTAAATGTTTATTTACATTCAGAAACACAGTATCAGTGTAATAATTCTTCCATACTAACTGACAGGCCCAGTAGTAATAAATGTTTATCTATATTCAGCAAGATTGTATCAGTCTTATCATTGTTCATACTCACTGATAGTCCCAAAACAAATTATGATACCATCATAGAAGAAAAGATGACAGTTGCAAATGGAGTTGAGATAGCGCACACAAACTAGTGAAAGTCCATGCTTACAAACTGAGCAAAGGCCAAATCTAGCTAACTAGCCCAGTCCTAGTGGTTCATCATGCAACGTCAGGATGGAACATTCTCAGCCCTTTTAAAATGAACAAAGGCAAGAATCAGAGTAAAATGGAGGCAGCCACAGGAAGGACTTTCAAGTTGAACATAGATGGCACAACAAGAGAAAAATCAGGCCTAGCACGAATAGGAGGGATACTTCATCAAAGTCAACGAGTAGCATAAAAGACTTCCTTTCTCGGAGCCAATCAGGAGGAGAACATTCAACAAGTTGGAGATATTGGCAATTGTAGAGGCATTAAAATCAAGAACAACTTCCAAGGCAAGGTCATCATTGAAGGCAATTCCTTGAATGTATTAGAAAGTGTGGAGATTTTGCAAGATCAATAAATGCTTCTTTAAGTACCATTCCTAGATGCTGGTTGGTGAATCATTATCCACCCAGAGGTGAGAACCTCGAAGAATGGTCCACTATGAAAATTTTCAAAAATAGATGTTTCTTTTGATAATGTGAGAACAACAGCTAGTTGCATGGTTGCCTTTTCTGGCAAAACAAGGGCTGAGAGCAAGGGAATTTCTGGGTACAAGTGGAATGAGTTTTTGCTATTTATAAACTACCTACGTCTTAAGCAGCTTTTTGTTTTGGGTATTTTTGAGGGGATGTAGAGGTCTTAAATAGGTCCGTAAAAATGTAATATACCTTACATTTGTACATGTTCTATCATATCATTGAAATTTGTTATCTATCAGAAATGGGGAAAAAATGAATATGAACCACGGGCTAGTCCTGCAGTGTCAACACTCATGCTTAGACCCAAGCTGAGGACCAGTAGAATGTAGACATTGATTCCAGCTGAAGCAGGTAGGGTGCTTAATGGTTAAAATGAAGAGACTAAGCAAAGTACGAAAACCAACAAGAAACATCCTAATCATGAGCATTGTAATTTGTTTTGTCCTGTTTCCAAAAGCAAATAAGATGGGCAACTGAAGCCAATCGCAGATAATTAAGAAAAGGCTGAAACCAAGTACCTGTGATAAGGAACTATTCAAAGCTGCACCTCTGTAGCTGACATGGAATTTATCTTTGGCTACCAAACCCTGTGGCAGATTTACAGAAAGGAGGGTTAAAATGGTGATAAAAATATCTAAATGAAAGTTAGCAGGTATACTTCTGTGTCAATCTCTGCTGATTCCACACTGATATTGATGTCAGTTATGATCTTGACAATTTCCATCAATAGTCCAGGTCGATCTGCTGTCTCTATATAAAGCAAGCTGGAAGAAATATAAGAATCTTTCAAAACAAATTAAATGAAGACGAGAAATAGAAAATTTGATGACAACAAATCCAAATATCTCATGAACGAGGGTCTGCTTTAAGCTCCAAAGTTTGTCTTGGTTATGGACAGATTAAACACAGATATGCAGGATGAAGTTCCTTCATGCGTCAAAGTGCTAACAACTATGAAAATTAAGCTACAATGATAAGAAAAAATGTAATGAAAGGGCTGGTTTTATGAGTTTGACTCAATGTTTGCCAATAATCACATGAGAAGGAACCACTTAGTTTCCCATTATTAATCATGTTTAACTGATCATGACATTTAAAACAAAGGGTAGTTTTGCTTTTCTGAGTTACAGGTAAATAACAGTCATTTCCAGAAAATGGAATAAAGAAAGGTGTTTGAGCGGTTGCTACCAATGAAATGGCAGATTCTAGTCTCTTCCTGTCCAGTTTGTATTTTCAGGAAATGGCTTCTCCATGATTTCACAGGGATGAGGGTCTGAAATAGGAGGAAATGGTTTAAGGTAATCATTTCTTCTTAATTGTGTCTTCCTTTTAGCCTTTGCCAGAGAAAGTCTTCTTCATCCCCTCTGTGTCTTCTATTTTTGTATATGTACAGGTTAAAAAAAGGTGTGTGTGTTAAAAAGGATATGAACTCCTTTTCATTCAAGATCCTTAGAAAAGTTATCTTAATTTTGATAAATTAGTGGAGTATAATAGAAGTTGTCCCACTCACTTCTTGTGACCAAGGTCTGAGTGAGAATCATTGTGAAGTAGTTCATGTCATTTGATTGTCATTTTTATAGTAAGTAATAATATGGATTATATTTTAAAATGGTTCTTTATATTTTATTTCAGAATAATATAATTTGAATTGTTATACAAATTTAAAGAGAAAAACTATAAAATAATTATTTTGTTTCTTGATAATATTAAATAATTTATTGGCTCAAAAAAATACATGTACTATAATTAGGAAATACATGTATTTGATTGTCATTTTTATAGTAAGTAATAATATGGATTATATTTTATTTTTATTTAAGCATAATATATTTTGAATTGTTATACAAATTTAAAGAGAAAAACTATAAAATAATTATTTTGTTTCTTAATAATATTAAATAATTTATTGGCTCAAAACAATACATGTACTATAATTAGGAAAAACATGACTATATTTTTTACCAAATCCCATACTAAGCCAGTCCGATAATAAGCATGTAAAGTAACACACCTTCTCTTAGGTCCATCATCCTTGACATGTATGCGTGTAGCAATATCAACATCAACCTGTCAAAAATAGAAGTTAACAAAAGTCAAGTTCCAACTTGTAAAGTCATTGACTTCCTGTACTGTAAGTGTGAGTTAAGTGAACAATGTGAATGCAATAAAGTGCAGTATTAAAAAGCCAAAAGCCACTCCACTTATAGAATTCACTTTAATGTGGCATTTCAAATATTAAACAAACAAAAATATTGTCGGGTACCAACTGAGTGGTAGAATAGTATCAGGCAATTCATTTTAGTGTGACCTATTTCAAAGAATTTTTTATCAGGTAGTCACTGGGTAGGGGAATATTATGCTTCTTCCCTTGAATAAATGTGTTTATAAATTAGGAACATGATTACGAACGAACCTAATTAACTAATCATATCGCATCCCATTCCTTCTTCTTTCTTCTTTTCAACAACAACAACCAAAAAACCGAAAAAAAAAAAAAAAAAGCCCCAAGGACAAAAACCAGCAGAGGTATGAGAAGGACCAAGAAACAAGCCCTAAACTAGAAATGAGAAAGCACGTATCACATGAAATGAAAGAAACTCCTAAATAGGGGTTCTCCCAGCAAAGACGGACCACAAACTCAGGCATAGCAAAAATCTAGCTTGACAGAAATTCCTTTGTTAGCCAACTAATCTGCCTCACAATTGGCCTCTCTAGGCTGAAAGTTACATGGCCTAAGCTGGACAGCTCTGAAGTTTCTTTGATAATATCTGTGGTCCCCACAGGAAAGAAACAGGATTAGCAGCCCACTTGATAATACATGCATAATCACCTTCAATGATAATTGGGAACAGGCTCTTCTGCAGTGCTAACTTGAGGGCAAATGAGATGCACCTGCTTCAGCAACATGAGCAGAGCAAATAGTGATTCTTAACATTCACTTCTATGGACCAAAGATGAAAAGAGTGAAATAGTGTGGAATCTTGATCATTTCCATAACAGGTGCAAATATTCGACTATATTCATCTGGATATGTACATAGGGCAGTCAAATGGGAGAATGAGAGATGCCTTTACCTATGCAAAATTATATGAACACAAAATAAAATGTACTCACCAGCATCATTAGTCTTCAAACGCTTCACCATCAAACCAGTCTACTACAAAGATTTCCAATGCCTCAAGTTATTCTTTAGGAGCAAATTTATACTCCTCTTAAAGGTGTAAATCTATCTATCTAGTACTCCAGTTAATCTTTCCTCCAAATACCCATGTTAATTTTATCTAATTTCTACAGCACTGCCACCAGGATAAAATTGCTAGGAAATACACCAGATAATTAGTCAAACTATTTTTGACTGAATTTATTCTACATCCCAAAGTAGGTAGGTACCTATGCTTCCAAGAAACAATTTCTTTTCAAATACTTCTATGAACAGATCCCACAACCTGAGCCGGAATTTGCACCAAATAGCCACCCAAGTGAATCACACAAACTACAACCTTCACAAGTTCTTCCCATGCTGTACAGCAAAACATCCCCCAACCACCATCAAACTCGCTATTGTCGTCATCATCATCATACCATTTATCCCATCTCTCTAAGATGACATTCATTTGGATTTAGCAAAATGCTATCCATTGGCTGACCAGTGTAACAAATACCAGTGGAGAATTCAATTTTACAGCATTTTTATTGGGAAAATATGGGTACCGCGATATTATTGGGAATCTAGCGCCACTTCCATTTTTATTGGTAAAAATCTGATAAAAACACGACAAAAACGTGATATGTTGATATATTTGTGTTACTAATGCCAGTTTTTTTAAAATATTTAATGAAAATGCTATTAGTGTTGTACAAAGCTTACAACTGAACTTCTAAGTTCAAAATCTCTAATTTATTTTTCTTCCATTCTCTTCTTACTTCAATTATTCCCTTATTTTGATATTTGATGACTTCAATAATGGTGTTCAGCAATGATCCTATATAGCATTACATGACATGCTATGGTCCAAGAAATGTTAGAAGATAAATTATATTTTTTTTAGATAATTGCTAAAGTAAATTATTTTCTATAGTATATTTACATTTCAATCACAAATTTATTAATGATAATTTCAAGTTTAAATGTCAACTTTATTTATTATATATTTTTCTTATCATGTAAATATTTATATTTTTTGCAAGATTTTCCTAGAAATCTCCCGGTAAAAACCCAAAGATTTGAAAAATATCCTGACGATAACAATAACCGATATTATCCCAAGAACGGTATTTGTAACATTATGATTGACTACCTATCTAATGTCCATATGACGCAAGCCCACAATCTTATGTTTGCAACAATGAGCACTTATCATCATGGTCATCAACCATTATCCCATCTATCTGGGATCAATTAGCACTCACCATCATAAAAATACTCATCAATCCTGAGATCGACTCAAACCACCCAAGAATAGCACAAGGGTGCAACTTGGACCTGTGACACCCCGAAATTTTAAGATTTATGAAAATGAATTTTTTAATAATTAATTTAGATTAATGCGACTTAATCAAGTAATTAAGAGAAATTTAGTGGGAATTAATTGAGAAATTTAATTATAATTTAGTGTCGAGTGGCATGATGGGAAATTAATTCATGAAATTCATAGAAAGTGAATTTGTGACGTGGCGTCACACCACATGGGCGATGACATGGCATGCCACATGAAGAGATGTGATCCAATGTGCCACACCCAATAACTTAGGGCAACCACGTAAAGGAAAAAGCCACCACTCGATCCTTCCCTTGTGTTACACACAACAAAGTTCTGTTCCACTTCTCACATTTGCACGATACTCACCTTCTTCCACATTCGCACGGCACCTTTATCCTCTCCTCTCACACGACAACTCAATTTTCATCTCCTTCTCTTCCTCTCCACTAAAAGAACTCAAGCAAGGAAAGAATCAAGAAGAAGGGAAGGAAAAGAGAAGAAGGAAAGAGGAAAGAATTTTGGAAAGCTTCACCTAAGGTAAATTTTCCATCCAAACTTAGTATTTATGTTTAAATTGAAGGTTAGAATAATTTAGAAACAACCCTAGGCAACTTTGGGCTTAGGAAGTAAAGATTGGAAAATTTGGGGATTTCCAGGTTTTTCCCCAATTCATGAAATTAGATTTAAATCCGTGAAATTGTGTACTAAATTATAATTATTAATCCCTAAGGACGTGACAAATCATATAAGGAATGAATCTACGGGGTTAGGTTGAGAAAACAGGATGAATAACTCACCTATATGTGATTTCCGAGTTCAAGGAATTCAGTTCACACATGAAAAAATCTTTAGGATTCTGCAGATGACTGTCTGTAGAAGACAGGCTTTGGAACGTGTTTCGGAACCTCTGAGACAAGTTTCAAAGGCTCAGAACAGTCCGAAGGAACAAAGATGTTCCGAAGACCATCAGAAGGAACAAGGTCTCGGAACCTGGCTCGGTCATTCCGAGGCCAAGTTCCACGGAGATTGTAAAATCAAAAAGAAAACTTAGAAAATTTGGTTGAGTCCACAATGAAAACCCAAGGTCTCGGAACCTGGCTCAGTGCCGAGGCCAAGTTCTGAGCACTGTAATGTAGAACTGAAACACGTAAAGACTCAGAAGTACCAAGAGAGAACCTGAAGTTCCGAAGTCTCGAAACTTGGCTCGGAAGTGCCGAGGTCAAGTTCCAAGCAAGACCAGTGAGCCAGTATACTTCGGAATGATCCGAAGGAAACCCTGATGTTCCGAAGCTTCGAAATAAGCTTCGTAAGTTTCGAGAAAATGATGACCCAAGTTCCGAACCCACAGTGTTGAGACTGTATGACCTTTAATTCCACTCTTGGGTGGAACATGAATGTAGGACTAATGAGACACCACTAAATGGGAAATAATAAAAGTGATAAGTATAGACTTGAAAAACCAGGACACAAACTAATCATGTGATTCATTGTATTTTGATTTATGGAAATAACCAAAGGACCAGAAGGTGACTTAGGAGTTGTACGATGCCACGTTGCAGGTCACTCCTCCACAGAATCCCGGTGATCAAGTAGGTTTTCCTGCCTTCTTGAAGTACCAAGTGACTACTCATGTATGTTTGAATTATAAATTGATTTGAATGCATGGTTTGATGAGAATTTGATAAAGTGTAGTTTTGAATACAATGTATATTATAAATTGTCAAACGTAGTTGATTTATCATCGCATAAACATGAAACTCATGCATTTGCATGGGATGGACACACATGAGACCGAGGTAAAAGGGTCGACGTACTTTACCCGAAAATATTTAGACATGTGTGAGATAATTAATCATTGTATATGGCCGCTTCCATGAGTTACAAATTTATGGCATGATAATTGGGCAGAAAGCTCCAAGGTCAGAAGAAGTTAAAGAAGTTACGAAATCTGCGCAGGAGTATGGGTGTTTAGCACTCCCTCGGTAGTCCTGGTTAAATGCTAGTATTGGGTTGTAGCTCCCAGCTGGTGTCCAAGGAAAGCTACAGACAAAATGACCAATGTTTATAACCATTGAATGAGAATGAAATAGTGATTAATGCATGGGGCATGAGAAGGGCGTGCATCAATTCATGTCACCATGGCATAGTGCATCATGATGATTTCTAAGTGCTTTATATATATGTGTGTGTGTGTGTGTGTGTGTGTGTGTGATTCTGATTTATATGAGTTGATTACAAAACGAACTTGAATACTTTATGAGTATGAGTGATGAAATGATTTTTTGAAATATGGGATGGGGTATGATTTCCAAATGAGATGTATATTTCTGAATTACACATGTTTTGTTTTATATATATATATATAACATCACATGTTGGTACCCACTTGACTGGGAATTCCCACTGGGCGTTGACTAAGCCCACAAATCTTTTCCCTTTTAGAAACTGATGCATGCAAGGAGAAAGGTGAATGAGGCCGGGCCGAGCAATAGCCAGGCATAGTCGATCATGAAAGCAAGGGGAAAGAGTTCGGAGAGTATTTCATTTTGATATTTTGGAGATAGAATAGGACACTATTCTTTTGTTACATTTTGAGAACATGAAAGTTTTGTAGGAGTTATGTGAATGAAAAATTAATGATGTATAAACTCCTAAATGATGACGTTAGACCTTATATTTGATATTTAATTTTTATGAGTATATTATGCTTTGCTTTGGATTGAAAATGGCTATCTTTCAAATGTATCAAATGTATGTATATACTTCCGAAGGTTTTACGTTAGTGTGTTGCAAATGTTACATAGGGAGGGTCGGGTTTTCAGACTCGAACTTGACTCACGTCGTGGCGCTCTCCCCTCTCTTCCCATTCAAATATTCTTAAATATTCACTTTGATAATTAGGGGGAGAGGGAGGGGCGCTACAAGACCAGGCCTAACCCGCCACACCAAAAACCCCAAAAAAAAAAAAACGGGTTTGTTGACCATGGCTCAGGTCGGCTCTTTTTCAAACCCGAATATCATGCCCAAATTCGGGCCTAGAACATAAAAACCCAAGTGTGGCCCAAAAGCCTAAATTTGATCCACATTTATATAATGTACACTTTTTTATTTTATAAAATAATACAAAAAAATTCCTTTTTGGCCTAAAGAAACCCAGGCCCAGATAAGCACGCATTTACATTTCAGATATGAGATTAGGCTCAGGCCCCACATATACAAATTTGGGTCGGGCTCGAATTTGATTAGATCGGGTTTACTCGGGACTGGGCCTGGGCCTGGGCCTGGGCCTGGACTTGGGTCCTTAAATTGCAATTCATGTCCGGGCTTGGGTAGGCCCAAACCTTGGCCCAGCCAACCCGAGTTGCAGCCCTTAGCACTAGTTACTTTAATATAATCATAAGATGACTGATGGCTTGAAAAAAACAAAAATGAAGCATCATCTGCAAATTGGAGGTGCTCCATTCCCTATATTCACAATCCACTTGAAATCACTAGTCTAGCACAGTTCACGTTCCCAGCTCTTATGTTTTGCTCATACCTCTAAAAGTAACAAACCTGTAGAAAAAACTTCTTCTTAACAGTGAAAAAGCGACCACCAACATATATGCCCTTATACATCCTTTCTGCCTATTCTCAAAACTTAGCACTGAAAGCACCGTAAAAAAAAAAAAGGCACTCCATATGGCCTAAGCTTCCCCATGTCTATGTTAAACACAAAACCCAGATTATTTGCTTTCTTTCTTGGTTTAGGACAAAGTTTTTTGAAGGAGGTTGATGTGGTAAACCAACTCAAAATTGTTTAAGAGATCCTAGGCCAGGCTTGCACCAGACTTAACCTTTTTAACATGATTGTGTTGTTCACATACAAGTGCCCTAAAAGCTTGGGATACCATTTTATTGGATTTTCTGCTTGATGAGTGTACTCTAAAAGGGATCTGGAGGACTCAAACATTGGTTAATGTGTTGCTTGTGAACTTATTCTTATCTAACAAAGTTCTGCACAGGAAAAAAGCTGATGACATATATCTTGCAGTAGTATTGCAAATGTACTGTGTCAAATTTCTAGCATTATATTATTGTGTCATGAGATCGATTTAAGCAAGTACTGTAGGCTGTAAATCCTGAAATGAAAGTAGAAAGGGCAGATGTAAAAGTAAAAAGCACCACAGGAAAAAATAAATTCGGAAAACAGTCTGACCTCCTTTTGTGGTGCTTTTATTCCAAAAGCCTCACCCATTGCCAGCCATTCGCTAGATTCCTTAGAAAAAGTAGAAGGGTTTAAGATACTAAAAGAAAGCAAAATCATCAAAATATCTATTGAAGAAACTAAATGTATTGTAGGCATACCGGATGATACTTCAAGAGGTTGTTAATGATGGTGAGTCTAATCCTCTCTAGCACATCAGGATCCTCTACTTTGCGGCCAGTGTCCCTAGCATGATAATCACCTTTTAAGTGATGACTCAATACGTATGTAGGTACATACAAATGCATGTGGTGTGTAAATATTTGGAACAATTCTACTTGTGTGCGTGTGTGTGTGTACAAATATTTGGAGCACTACTACTTCCTCATATCTGCACTTTTTCAATTCTCCATATAGGGAATGTTTCAAGTGTTGTATGAATATGCCTAACCATCTCGGGCAATATTCCAACACCATAGATGAGAGATAACCAACCAGCAAATTTCGTGAATTTTTTCAGCATTCTTGCTAATATTTTTCATGTTAAAAGAACAATAAGGATTAAGGAGGAAACAGCAACAAACTAAACGAGCACCCATAAACATAACCAATTGGTGCAACGGACACACATTAATCAAGAAACATATTATCTGAAAATTGGTGTATGTTTTGAAAAAATCCCTACAAATTGGCATTGAATAAAATAATGATTTATCAACAAATACACTGGATCCAACACATAAACCAGTTTGGTATCATCATTAAAAAATGAACCAGTTCGGTATATCATTCTTAGATGTGCAGCTAAGACAGACCGAAAAGGGCCCAACATCAGCCTATTTTATATTTTCTAGAGCATAAGGCTGTGCCCTATTTGTATGTTACTGTACTTGAATTTATGGTCATTTTAAACTTTATAACAAATTGACAATAATATAACATAATTTTAACCAAACTCATGCAGATGGGGATAAGACTGATGATGATGATGATGATGATGATGATGATGATGATGATGATATAAAATAAAATCAGGCTTTGGAGCTTAAGCGAGCCCAAGTTGAAACTCTAGCTTTCAGGCCAGGTTGAATCATGAAAGCACAGGGTCATGTCCAGCCCAAAATTGGGCCCAACACAATTGGCCCCAACCTGGAATTTTTTTAGCCAAGTTGGACAGCCAGGCTAGACCGCACACAAGTTGACCTACTACTTATGCTATTGGTAATTGTGACAGTTTTTAATACTTTTGAATGTTCCATTTTTCCATTCTCTTCTTGATGAGTTCTAGAGCCTCATATGCATATCTTCCTAAATTTGGAGTGGGGTTTTGAAATAGTATGAAAATAGTATCTTACACAAGAATTTTAAGGTGAAAGCCTTCTTTAAGAACAAACCGACCAGTCAATTATTGTGTCAAATTTGGGGACGTAACAGACCTTGAACCCCTCTACAACCAATATGATATTAATATCCACATCTTCACTACCATCAAAGCCCCAACGAAGGTTTCCATGTGCCTCAAATACCTCCCTTATTGTTAGTGACTTACTGTGTTTTGGCAACCCTGAATCTTGGAGACTAGAGTTGCATTCTCTGGAAAATGAAAAGATCTCAACCTTCATTTATGGCTGCTGATAAATAAGACATTGCCAGATAAAGACCTCATAGGAGATCTCCTCTTAAACTATTCCAATAAGAAGCCTCTCATCCCCACCACACCCTTTCTACTCCAGCAAGGGCCAAATCTCCATACTCTAATAATGATCAGCATTGACCAAAGAGCAAGATTTCATTTTTTATTGGATTTCCCCTAATCTCCCGGGTTCAAAATCCCCAAGTTGCCAAAAACACCCTCGCTCGATTACCAAGTTTTGGAACAGATAGGCATGCACCAAGGGCTGTTAGGTTTAAATTAGATGTTTAGGCACCAAAATCTAGAAATCTTCAATATTGGAGGAACTCTAGAATGACAGAATCTTTTCTCAAAAACTTCATTTCTACAGCTGGTAATTTTCAAAAAAAATCAGTCTCAAGAAACCTTCAAGAAAAGAACATTTTGCAACATTTAATAGAAGTTTACCTAGACATTCTTTGTTCTTCTCCGTGCTTAAAGGGACCACCAAATATCATCTAATCTGATTTACTTCTTTTTTATAGAGATTATCAAGATTCTCTTTTCTTTTTACCCAAAAAAATTGAAAAAAAAAACTCTTATTACCTTTACTCAATGCCTCCTTTATGAGAGATAATGATAAGTATATTATTAAGAAAAAGAGGAAAAAAAACAAGAGAGTGAGCCCAGTGAGATTATGGGCGAAACTCACTCCAACATTCCAAACAGGGGGAAGATCACAATAAGAAAATTACAACAAGCAAAATTAAGAGATTCTTCCCAAGAGTGATTATACCCTTCACGAAAGTCACCACTGGGTCCTGTGGGGCCCATGAGGGTAGGGTCTAATGTCCATTGGATTTGAAAAAACCATGATTTTCAATGCATTAAGGATCAAAGGTCAAAATGGGGTCAACTCAATTCTGAATACATTTTTAATCAAACGGTGAAATCAACTCAATGGGTTTCAATTGAGTATGGATACAATTCAGAGGGGGTAGATGGGTGAGAGGAGTGAATTCAGGCCCCGGTGGAGTCCACATGGGGCCACGGGCGATTGTCGCTCAGGTGAAAATGTTTCTCTTCCCCCATAATCTTTAAATTGGGCCTCGAAGAAATCCATGCATTCATTGGTTGCCAATGCCCATTGAATGATGTAAGGTTTCATTCTCTCTACAAGAACACTCTTGGATATCGCCTTGGTATGTAGGTGCACCAATTCCTTTCTTTCCTATAATACCAAAAGCCTTTGTTGCGAGGAAATGAGATAGAGGGAGACTTAACAATGCCATGTTAACCATTTCCTACAGCTAAGAGTAGCCCTCTAAGTTCTTGACATCAAGTAAAAATTAAAGGGGGTAGTGCCCACTTAGCATTCTGTGAACTGAAAACCATGCCTGCTGGGATTCCTTTGTATAAAGAGGCTGACTTAGATGCTTCAACCATCCATTGCTCGATCCACAAAATGATTAAATGGAGAATGCAGCAGCTTTACTGATTCAGATATGTCAGAGCAATTTATTTAATATTACCGTGCCTTCACAGGTCTAAATCAGACTAAGTGATAAACATTCCTATTTAAAGTCAGCAAAGAACATTTTAAGTACTGACTGATGAATGCATGATATTAAAATTCAAAAGATGAAAAGATACGAAACTCAAGATCATAGAATGATTACTCACAACCGTGTAATGAAAAATTTTGTTTGTATGACTGATGCCGCAGAGTCAGTTGTAACAGTTCCTTTGACCACATCTAAACCTAAATCTTTGAGTGCCTTCATCTGCAAGAGTTCACACCCAACATCACCAACTATTTTATTAACAGATAACAAAAACTGAACAAATAATTTAGCAAACCAGCTACCAAGGTGCTGAAGCCTCCAAAATTCACATCACAAAATGTTGGATAGCGTCTGCATATTAAATTACTCAGTATAAAGCACTACTCTTCTACCCTGAGAATCAATGATCAGAAAATCACAATTCTCCTAAAATCATGGGCGAAAAGCATGCTTCATGCATCCAGCATATGGTAATACGTCCACAGCTGAGCATAGAAAATACTGACCATGTACCACAAAATTCTGTTTAACCATAACACATCAATGATCAGGTCTGCAGAAGTTTTGGTAATGCATGATAAACAGATAAACTATAAAATAGGTCTAACAGGACAAGCTTTGAGAATGGATGGTTGGTTTAGGACTCTTGAAAGAAGTTTCCAGCCAGATAGTCCTGTAATCCTTACAACTTTGTCTGTATTTCACATATATAACGATGAAGAGAACAACAATCTACATGCATTTGTTTTCTTGCATTCTTTTCCCTTCACTTTTTGGTTTTTAATGTTATTTTTCATCTGATAGAATCAAGTTTGCAGAGTCTTCACCGTGTCGAGAAGAGCCCCCAAACGATCCCCAAAGCTAATTTGAACAATAGTTGCATCAGAATCTGAATCTTGATCAATCACAATTACTGGCAATGGAACATCTTGATCAGTTGCCTGCAGGTAAGATAAATTATCAGTAACATGTATGAGAAGATCATATTAATTGGAAAAGAAAGAAAGGAGAGACTATGGATGTAGTATAAAACCTACAGTTGCACATCACAGAATTTAAGCATGATCTATGTACAAAACATCATAAGAGGAGACAAGAGACCACCACATGAAATACGTAAATGGAAGGCATTTTGCATCAAGGAACACTTATCAGTTGATGGAGGTACTTGAAAGAAGATATTCTGGCTCAGACTTTCACAAACAAAAGAGGAACTTGTTTATGATATCTAAATCAGTAGCCTTATAATCAAATACATTGTAGACCAGAAACAAAATCTCCTCCTCTCTTTTTTTTTTAAAAAAAAAATGCTAACAGGACTCAAATCAACAACCTTTATAGTTGCAATAGTGACTACCTGTGATGCGGGACCGATGCTCAACAGCAGAGCGATCCGGCAAAATCGAGATAAACGCCTGCAGCTTCGGCAGGAAGAAGAAGAAAGAGGAAAAAAAAAGATAGGAAAATAAACGAAACTTTATTCTTTTCATTCCATCATGTGTTGCTCTCTATGCATTACATCCACGTATTTATAAAAAGGGAAAACCCTAAGCTAAACCTAGAAGGAAACCTATCAAGAATCCTAATTACATTAGGAAATCTAAATTAAATAGGAAACTAATAAAAGAGATAATCCTAATCTAATTATGACACCTAAATACATTAGGAAACTAACAGATAAAATTAAATTAAATAACTTGCTAAAAAAACTAATAACTCGGGTCCACTCGGGCCCACTCGATCCTTGTCCTACATCAGTCCCCCGATTTTGAAAAGAACTCGTCCTCAAGTCGAAATCGGCAAAATCACAAGGCACCAAATAGAGATGAAGACCAATTCCGAAGAGCCAAAAGACAAAGGTGGCAACTGTGCAATGGTCAGGGCAAGGACTACAAGAGCAAACCATCTTCGGGACTAAGGAAGCGAAGACCATACGCAAGCTCAAGCTAACAGGAAGGAATCCAATCGCGAATGGGTCTTCAAAGGGCACTGGAGTGAGCACACAGTCCTGAGGGTCTGTAGGATGCGGCCCCAAAGGTAGGACAAGAGGCGGACATGATAATGTACGAATAACCATGGAGAGATCCTCAGTATTCATTTGGGAACGGGTTTGGGTATGGGGGAGGGTTCGGTAATCGGCTGTGGCGAAAGCAGTGTTACTGGTGGTGGTGGTAGTGGTAGTGGTAGTGGTGGTTGAGTGTTAGGAGTCGAGTCTACCTGCTTTGAGTGCTCAGATGTACCTTTCGCCTTCTTCTAGAAGGAAACAAGTATGGATACACGAAGCTCGGCAAACCTTTCTTGTGTGCCAAAATCGGAGTTGAAACAGTTGACAAACATCTCTCTTATCTCGGCTTTAAAATCTTCGAACTCAGATTTGGTGACATACTGAGCATTATTGTTGGGAGCCAATGAGTCCACTGATGCAGCTACAGGAGTAGGATCAATCAAATCAGCGTGATGAAACTGTGTTGAGATTCTCGAGAGGGCCAAGGATGGGTTCACAGGTAAGGCCGGTTGAGGAAAATTGGTTTAAGGTAATAGGGTTGATCGATCAAATAAGGAGGTAAATTGGGTGAGTACGGGGCAAAGTTTGGCCTACAGTTAAAGTATAAGCAATTGGTGTAGTGGGGTTGAAACCTAAGGTAAGACATTAATGGGCATTAAATTGTGAAATGGTTGTGATGGAGTTAACGAAGACGAATGTAATGGGTAACTGGGTCCTTCAATGGGTGAATGGGCAAGGTTAATACTCGGTCAAAAGGGTCAAAACTACCAAAGGGGGTTCCATTGGGAAGGGTGACGGGTTAACCAATGGTCAAAGAAGGGACAAGTGGGCCTCGGTTTGGCATGTGTAAGTCGTTGGAAAACAAGTGGGGTTGAGTGGCTAAAAGGGGGTGTGGGCTTTCTCACAGGACAAATGGTCACTTTGGGTCAAGGTGTTCAAGGGTGAGGCATGGGGACACGTTTGTGTGGGATGTCAACCTCTGTTTGAATAAGGGGAGAATGCGATCCGAGTAGGGGTTCGGCTGAATGAATGAGGGGCTTGGGGCAGCAACAGAGCACTCTTGGGTGTGGGCGAGTGGAAGAAGATCTGGGTGTTTTGTGATGGTTTTTTTTTCTCAAAGGGAGGGGTATAGAAGGAGGAGGGGGGAAAACGATCCGAGTAGGGGTTCGGCTGACTTGGGATTTGGGCGAACGGAAGAGGGGTAGGCTACGGGCGGAAACGGATGGTTTTAGGTTCCCAAACAAGGAGTGGGTTTCCTCATTCGTGGGTCAAGCAGAGGATGCGGAAGGTGGGAAGGGAAAGGGCTTATCCTTGGGTTATGATTAGCAGTACCTGGGCTTAGGATGAACTGTAGGGCTGCAGACCGACGAAGAACAGGGATGCAAGTATGCCTGCAGATGGGAGAGCGGGTGCTGGTGGACGGACGGTCATCTGCAACAGCAGGTGCAAAACACCGCCAAGGTAAAGCCCAAGCATCCGATGCTGCAAAGGTTTGGAAGCGACGGTGGGTTTGTAGAAACCTTTCTCTTTTTTTTTCTTTTTCTTTTTTTTCAATATGACGAGCCGAGACCAAGGTCGTCCCTAGCAATGCAGGGACTTGTCTCCGAACAGGATCGTCTCTATATGAAAGAGATACAAAGAACCTGGCTCTGATACCAATTGATGCGAGATTGATGCTCAACAGCAAAGCGATCTGATAAAATCGAGATTGATGCTCAACAACAAAGCGATCTGACAAAATCGGGATAAACGCCTGCAGCTTCGGCAAGAAGAAGAAGAAAGAAGGAAAAAAGATAGGAAAATAAACGAAACTTTATTCTTTTCATTCCAAAGTGTGTTGCTCTCTGTGCATTACATCCACGTATTTATAAAAAGGGAAAACCCTAAGCTAAACCTAGAAGGAAACTTATCAAGAATCCTAATTACCAGTGTTATCAGAACCGAACCGGACCACAGTTGGACCGTGACCGCCATGGTTACGGTTCGGTTCTGAATAAAAACCGCCTGAGGAGTTGGACCGGGAAAAACCTCCACATCCCGCGAGTCAAGACGGTTTAGTGAATAAAATCATGAGCCGTGACTCACGGTTCACACCACGTTTTGGAGAATCAAAGAAGTAAAAAAAGAGAAGAAGAAAAAATTGTACATCGTCTTCTCAGTTTCCTCTGTTTTTCTTCTTCGTCTGAGAGGAGAGGCCTAAGAGGGTGATTTACTGAAGTGGGCGAGAGGAGAGATGAGTGGGAGAAGGTTTTTAAGATGCCGTCGGTTCCCATTTTGGAGAGGATTTTGGAGAGGGTCATTTACTAGGGTGGGTGAGAGGAAAGAGAGACGAAAGATGAGTGGGAGAAGTTTTTGAGATGCCGCCCATTCCTATTTCCCAGATTGCAACTTATGCCAACTTTTTCTCTTCCCTATTCCCATTTCTCGATGGTAAATGGGTTCTCTTAAACATCATTTTTCTTTTTATCTCTTAAGCATCATATTAATTTAAAGTTAAAAATTTAAAGAGGAAAATAATATAAATAAATAAATATATAGTTTTTAATTTTATTATTTAGAAAAAAAAGCCTCCATTGATACTTTTTATGCTAAGGTTTAATATTAATACTCCTTTTTAAAGACAATCATATAAATATTATTAATAATTATAGTTATTATTCTCTTCAAAAAAATCATGAACTGTAATTCATAAAAAAATCATTTAAAAAATATAAATGTAAAAAAAAAATCAACAATTTTTTAATTTAAAAAAAAAAATCTTAAAATTTTATTTCAACCTAATTAAACTTTAGTTAATACTTTAACATTATTTATATATTATATTGATGACACGGGTTTGACTACGGTTCAACCCGGTTGAACCTTATTTAATCCAACCTTCTTCGGATATGGTTCGATTCTGATAACATTGGTAATTACATTAGGAAATCTAAATTAAATAGGAAACTAATTAAAGAGATAATCCTAATCTAATTATGACACCTAAATACATTAGGAAACTAACAAATAAAAATAAATTAAAAAACTTACTGGAAAAAACTAATAATTGGGGTCCATTAGAGCCCACTCGATCCGTGTCCTACATCAACCTGCCAATTATGCAATAGGCTAAGCAACCAACTGGAATCTTGTAAGTAAATAAGATGCCCCGAGATAGAGAAAGGAGGATTATAAAAACTCTACTGCAACTTTAAGCTAGAATGGTAATTTGTGATTAATATCTTCTCCCGTGTCATGGCCCCCTCACCTCAGTAGAAACAAAGGAAACTTCTGGGTTATACATACTCATGTACTGGAGCCCCTTCACCATGGGATTGTAGGTTAAATTTAGACGTTCAGTTACCATTTTTTAATCTTTTAGACAATTGTGAATTGGATTTGAATATTTTCCTTTAAGCTCTCTCAACTTTAAAGGTAGGACTTGGGCTAAATTTGAATATTCAATTTTCTTTCTACAATATATTTTTTTAAATGACTTTTCTACAATATAATTATTGTGAAAGATTTAATTAACATTTGATAAAATTGACAATGGCTCAAAATATTAAACAACAATAATTTAGTTTAACAAGATTTTCAACCCAACAACAATACTTCTTTCTACCCGATTATGTAGCAATTTTTTTGAGCGGTAACAAAATAATTTTATTAATAAAAGGTGCTAATACAAAAATGACCAATACATCATAAAAGAAATGATCTAGAAGAGTTAGACCAGAGAAATGAAAACATAACCAAACTACAATAACATAAGGCTTAAAAAATGTAGGCTAAATCCATGTTCGAACACTTCCTCTTTCAAAGAAAGAATACCCCTGACACTGAATTATTGACCCTATTTTTAGCGAAAAAAATCTGCAACCCCATTTATTGTATGGCTCACTTGGACAAAAGAAGCATCCAATCCCAAGGATAAATCCCTTATTTCCCTGACTATGGAAATCAGTCGAGAGGGGGGGGGGGGGGGGGGGGGGGGGGGGGGGGGGGGGGGGGGGGGGGGGGGGGGGGGGTGCATCTGTTGAGTCTCCTTCAATCACTAGTGAATCATGTCCAAAGACTTTCCATATGGTCAAAGTCCTCCTAGTACTGAGGAGTTCCACCTTGTTTGAGTCCCTAATCCCCACCAACTTTGTATTTTTGCACTTTGTTCCTTACACTCGCTCTTTTCTTTTTGTGTATGGGGTTTGTGTCTCTTGAACCCTTTGATACCACCCTTTGTATCTTTTCATCATTACTACAATGTTTCTATTTGTTACCACTCAAAAAAAAAGTCTTACCCCTATGATTCTTAAGACCTATCCCTATTGGACCCGGCTTTCCCCTAGAAGTGCCATATACATTAAATTTCATTACATCGGGGGCTGAGGGGGATCCCTGGTAACAAATGGCTTTGATATCCTACTTACTCCACTCAGGCAACCCTCCCACGAGAAAAGAATCAACAGGTTTGAGCCGCTTGAATTCTTTCCCAGAAAGAAGCCATACACATAGCCTTCATTGAGCCCTCAAAAAAAGTTTATTGGCCTTGCAAGAATTTGCTTCAAATATTCTAAAATTTCTCTCTTTCCACAAGGTTCAAAAAACTACAATTGGGACCGTGTTCTAGGCTAACTTCATCCTAGGTCTAAGTCTCGAGAGAGACCACAATTGCACTACCCGATCATGTAGCAATTGCCAAACAACATTATTTCATTTTGACAATACCTTTTTTTATAGCAAAAGAGAAACAATATTTTTGCCTATAAGATTTTAATCTGACAAAATTTGAAAATGACACTTTCAAAACCTAACAATTGTCAAAACACCCTAAATGAGGGGGAAAAAACCAGTTAAAAATAATGGATTTAAAATTAAGAGTGCTTATAAGACTTCCCTTAAAATCATTTCCCTGGGTTGAAAGGTAAATTCATTAAAAACAAAATGATACAAAACAAAAGGTCCGCAAAGACCCTCCAAAGGAAAAAACCAAAACTACATCAATCCATTAACACCTTCCACATCTAGCAACGCTACCTGCTTAGCCAAAGAATCTGCAGCTGAGTTAACTGACCGAGGAACCCAAGCAATATTAAAATCAAAGGAAGTAATAGCATGACGAATCCTCTCAACTTTGTCAAAGTATATCCAAGGACAGAGAGAAACCAACACCCACCCTTCCACAACTTTCGAATCACCTTCTACCAAACTCCCTTGAACCCCAAGCTCTTCCAACTCCAAAATACCTCTCCACAGAGCAAACAATTACTTATCAACCCATTATGAATAGGACAAGCAAAGGAAATCAGCGTATTCCCTAACTCATTACAAATGAGCCTGCCATACCCGCTTCACACATACAACTCCCATCAAAGTTAAGCTTGAGCAACCACGGAGGAGGAGGAGACCAAGAAACAGCCAGTCTAGAGTCCACTCGATGACTAAAAGAATCCACCAAAGCCCACTCCCTACACATCTTAGAAATAGACACCTGGCGGAACTTCATCAAGAAGACCATCAAAGGAGTCAACCTTTCCATGAAAAACCCTCTTATTTCTTTCTAACCAAATGGACCAAATAATACACAAAGATGTCGCTTTCCAAAACTGCCGACGAAAAGAGCTTCCAAAAAACGCAACTTCTTCATTAAATAACACACACCAAGCTTTCGGAATTCAAAAAGCAATACCCAAAAGCTGAAAGAAATGCTCCTAAACACGAGTAGAGAAACTACAATGAAGAAGAAGATGATTCACCGTCTCCTCCGCAGATAAACACATCGGGCATGCGTTAACAGAAGCATCCTCCTCGTCCTCAAATTATCAATAGTCAAAATTTTTTGCAGTCCGGCAAGCCAAACACCTTCACTTTAAAAGGAGAGGCACCCTCCCAAATCTTAGGGTGAACAACCGGAACTTCACCAACCAACAAAAGATTATCACAAAAGGACTTCACCAAGAAGATACCAAGAGGATTTAACTCCCAAATTCTACGATCATTACCTTGACCCAACACAAACACATTCCCCAATAAAGTCATGAGAGACAACCATCCTTCCACCATCGAATCCTCCAAATCTCTACGAAACTGAGGGCTCCAAACAACCTTATTTTAAATATTTCCATAGCAATCCTTAATTGTAGCTAGTTTATCTGCCACCAAAGAATAAAGAATTGGGAACAACTGAACCAAAGGAGCTTGACCCAACCATTTATCTGACCAAAATAAAATGTCCTCTCCTGAGTAGGCCCGATACCTAATGTGACGAGCATAAGCCGATGAAATTGAACATACACCCTTCCAGAAACCCGAATCCCTCCTATTAGCACCAACAATCCGCCAACCATTACCCGACAGGCTATACTTCCTGCGAATAATATCCTTCCATAAACCTTCAGAAGAATCCCCCAACAGCCACAACCACTTACCCAAAAGAGCAGCATTAACCTGACGAATAGGACGGAGACCCAAACCCCCTTCCTTCTTTGATCTACAAACCTGAGCCCAACTGACCAAGTGAAACTTGCGTCTCTCTCTATCATCATTCCACAAGAACTGTCTCTAAATTCTGTCAAGCTTATCAGCCACGTCGCCGGACATTTAAACACACTAAGAAAGTAGACCGGAAGACTAGCCAAGACTAACTTTATCATAATGATACGGCCACCAATCGACAAGAATCTACCTTTCCAAGAGGATAATCTTCTCTCCATTTTATCAACTACCTTATCCCAGTAAACCTTCCTTGGTTGACCCTTACAAAGAGGAACCCCTAAATACAAGATGGGAAAGAGACAACCTTACAATCCAACAGAGATGCCAAATGCAGGCATTGACTATGCTCAACATTTACTCCCATCAACTCACTTTTATCAAAGTTGATTTTCAACCCAGAACAAATTTGAAACCACAACAGAACAACACGGGTCATCTTAACCACCTCCTCATCTACCTTTAAAAACAGAACGGTATCATCAACATACTGTAAATAAGAGATCTCAATATCAGAGTGAGCAATACTAAAACCCTGAATCAAACCCTGAGAACAAACTGCCAGAAACATAAGGTGTAGAGACTCAGCAACAATCACATAGAGATAAGGAGATAATGGGTCCCCCTGACAAACACCCTTCTCCATCCTGAAGAACCCCTTAGGACTTCCATTTACCAGAACAGATATATGAGCCGATGAGAGACGAGCAAACATCCAGTTCCGCCAACAGCCCCCGAACCCCATTCTTTACAGCACAAAATCAAGAAAGCACCAGCTTACATTATCATAAGCTTTTTGAAAGTCCAATTCACATACCACCCCTGCTTCCCCTGATAAGAATTTGGATCCAAACATTCATGAGCCACCACCACCGAATCCACTATCTGCTGACCTTCAAAAAATGCACTTTGAGACAAGAAAATGAGATAATTTTCATTTTGTGCAAAAGCCTTATGTCACTTGTAGTCCCTGAGGAACAAATAAATAATTAAATATCACTCCAATCCTTCAAAACATTGATCCGATTACTTCTCTTCCCATACCTATTCATCTACTTTCAACTCTCATGGATCCTCTCAACCCAAGCCACAAACTTCTGCAATAACTTCATTGCCTTGTTTAAAAGAAATGATGACAGATTATAATTAAATATTAATGAAAAGAGGCAGCATAGAACAGATACAAACTTAGGCTCAAGATGAGGCAAATGACAAAAGCCACAATAACAAAGGGAGTTGAAGGGCCACAAATTTCATTTAGTTTTCTTCCAATATTCTTTGAATAGCATTTTGACACAAATCCACGTTAGGTAGACAAAGTAGGCACTTTTCAACAGTGTATGGTCACTTTCTTTTCTTAGTGCCTTCCAGTATTGATGACCAAAACAAAGGACATGACCAACAAGGTAAACATACTAAAAAGAAAAAAAGAAACAAAACTATATGTGAATATTGAATCAGTAGGCTTTCCATCCACTGTCACCAATACGTTCTATCACAAACAAAGTATACAAAATATCCCATTTCAATGGCCAAAATGGAGAAAGAACGGGCCTTCAAATATTTTGGCCACAATTCCAACCTATTTTGCTTATTGAAGTTATAAAGAGCAGAGTTGTTTGGTAGTTGGTGGGATCAGGAAGGTTTCGTGGTATTACCATCTCCGAAATTTGTAAGGTATGGGAATCGGTGGATCATTCTCTGCCTCAGTCAATTCCGGTAAGATCCGTTGCTTGGTCTCCTCCAGAGTTGGGTATTCTTAAGCTTAATTTTGATAGAAGTTGTGTGCAGAGCTTGGGTTAGCTGGCTATGGGGGAGTTATTCGTAATGATTTTGGTGATCCTTTGCTTTCTTTTGCACGCCCTCTTTTGAATGGCTCATTGCTTGATGTAGAGTTGTATGCTTTATGGCAAGGTGTTTTGGCTTTGGAAGAGTTAGGAGCAGTTGAGAGTATCCTAGAAGGATACTCTAAGCTTGTTGTTGGCTGGACTTTGGGGTCTCTTTGTCCTTGGTCTTACTTGGATAAAATTGACAGGATCTGTCATTCAATTCAGACTTATGGTTATTCGATTTCTTGGGTTTCACAACCTGCCAATTCAGAGGCGGACGAGTTAGCTCGACAAGGTGTAACTTTTTCGTCGGAAATTGTCAATAATTTCTTGTAAATTTAGGGGGTAGTTTTTGTCTTTTTTTGGGTGGCAGGCTCTTTCTGCCTACTTAGTTTTTTATATGTATTTTCCCTCATTCCTTTAATTAATGAAGTTATCTTTCAAAAAATTCCAGCCTGTTTTGACCAGAACAACAAGAGAGGAATATCAGTTGGATCCAACCAGAATGATAGGATTGGGCCACAAAAGGCCTTTGGTAGGGAACCAATTCAGCCATATCTTTTTTTTACTGTTTCTTTAAATTATTTTTCACACTCTACTCTGCCCTTGGAGTACTAAAATGGGGGTTAAAGATGTCACTGTGCCCTCTCAGTTCCTTTGATTTCTCTTCCAAGCCATGCCTTAACTCTAGTTCTCTAAATCAGGACTCTTTGTTCTCCTCTGTTGTTTGTAAATTTCTCCAAGCCAAAGGATTTAGACTCATTTGAAGACAAACTTGTAAGCTTCTATAAATATTTATGGAATAGTTGTCAAAATGAGTTTTTCCCCTTTTTTATGTTGTCTTCCAGAAAAGAACACCAAATGGCTACAATGCAAATGATCCCCTGTAAAGGCAAACTGGAACACTGTCTGGAATGAATCCCTCGAAAGAACTTCAGTGTCCAAAACAAAATTGACAAATATGGTTTCATGACTTCATCAATTCTGCTGATCCTGCAGAGAATACCCCTGATGTGACAGCAGACAAACTAATAGGAAAACCCAAGCAGGAGGGTTTTCCTTTTTTTTTTTTCCTTTTAAATAAAGAAGTTGCAAAACTGATATCTACCATATATAACCAAATGACATGTTTGGATACAACCCCCCCCCCCCCCCTTCCCCCCCCCCCAAAAAAAAATAATAATAATAAATAAATAAAAGAAAAGAAAAACAACCCTTTAAAAGTATTCCAATAAGAAGAAAAAGTAACACTGCTTTCAGCATCTCAATTTAAGAAGTAAGAGCGATGAACATGCTCAGCATTCTTATGAACAAACTCTAAAACTAAAGGCAAACAGCAGGAAAAGGATGACACTTACTGAGAATGATGATCCTAATATGCTGGCTGAGTCAGCAGAAGCTTGGCAAGTACTCCTGCAACAAATGTATTAAGTACATGCCTGCTGAAATCACTCCCATTTGACACGTGAAAAAACATAACTACATCTAAAGAAAGTCTAATACCAGGGTTTTTCCTTAAATAAAAAAGGAACCTAAAACCAGGATGTCAATTGCCAATTAGATGACTTAGTTATTTGAAAGAATGAAAATTTTAAAAGAGAACAGATGGTTACTGATAACAGAAAACTACTATATTAAATTTAAATTATCCAGAATTGCAAACCACAGATAATATGCAAAAAGTTGGTTCTGATTAGGAGGTCTACAAAATATAGCAGATGAAATAAAGTAATAGTCATAATCAACCTATTCATGGGAAGTGTCTGATTAGCATTAGGTAAACTTTTTTTGGAAGGATTAGGTACACCATTATTAATTAGAAAACTACCAATGGAACTACCTTCTTGGAACCAAACAGTGGAGAAACAATTTTTCTCTGCAACCAAGCAAGCATGTTGATGCCAACAGATGAATGATATAATCAGACACAATGTATCAACCTAAGAGTGTTATGCTCGATGCAAGAAACAAGATATGTGGTCACTTCTGGTCTGGAATAACAGACCAAGATGATTCCACCTGACTAAGCATGACCATCATTTGGCAGGCAGTGGGCCCACATGGGTTGGCCACCATCAATGAAATAACCAGTCAAGACAACCCTAACCATAAACTAATGCCTGGGTTACCATTCAAACTTGTTTTGTACAATCATATCATATTTAGGTGATTAAGGTCACTCATCTTGTAGGTTGTATCATGGATGAGCAAGATACCAACAGTACCTGCATTTTTGCACTGATCAAAGCCAACCATCATGGAGATTGTAATATTGGATTTCTCACAATGTAAATGAAATATTCTCCATATTTTATTTTCAATTTAGCATGCAAATTATCTCAAGTGGCCACAAAAAATTCAAGAATCATATTCAACATTGGAGGATTAGTCAATCTAATGTAGAACAGCCTGCAACTAGGCAGGGAGAAGAAGAAACAAAGAAGATAAGGGAAAGTCTATGCCTTTGATTAAGTTTATTGAATATTCATTGTGTAATTCCTCTCTTACATCCATCTGTATTTATAAGAAAACAAGTACACGAAAATAGTAAAGACTCAACAAGGAAAGCCACCGATATAGCTTCCTTGCTAAACTAGGACTCCAACGAAAATAACAACTAGATTTCCTAATTAATCTAGGACACTAAAACGAAATTAACAAAATAGAATCTAATAAATAAAATAAAATAAAAATAGTAGTGGAGCCGTGCGTTGGAGCTAGAGTTTCCATGTCCTACATCAGTCCCCCGGTCTTGAAAAGAACTCGTCCTCGAGTTGAAAGCAGCAAAACAGAAAGCACCAAACAAAGATGGAGTCCAAGTCCGAAGATGCGAATCACAAAGCGTGGAACTGCACGATCTTCGATGCACGGGTGATGAGAATATCCTGCGGTGAGACGACGAATCCAAGGACCACAAAAGGGCTCAAGCAATGACGAACCAAGCTGATGGCGAAGGGGTCTCCATAAGGCACTGGAGTGATCACACGGTCTGAGTGGCTGTCGGACGAGGCTCCAAGGAGAGGATAAGAGATGATGGTGGTGATGGATCGACACGGTGGTTGCATCGACTGTGGCGCAGGCAACACAATTGGCACAGTCTCCAACACGGGCAATGGCTTTGGGGTCACGACTGTCGGAGGAGCAGGTAGAAACTCTGAGTCGGATGCCGGGGCATGCACGAACACCGATGATGACTTTGGAGGAGTCGGCACATCTCAAGGAAGAAGACACGTATGTCGAGACATTGTTGACCTTCATTGGGGCGTTGTATTTTCTGCGGAGCAAAAGTTCTCTAAATTCTTGGAAAAAGTTGTGAAATTCAGAGCGCAACTCAGAAATAAACTTGGATTTAAAGTCATTTAAATCAGATTGGTGAAGAAATTGAGCACCATTGTTGTTGAATGTGAACGGGGCTACATGATGATGGGAAGCAGATCGGGGTGTCACATAATCCAAGACATGATGGTTAGAGTGAGGAAAATGTTTAAGGGATGGGCAGGTGGGACCGAACGATGAGACATGGAAAGAGGATCGGTCAAAGTGGACACATAGCTTGCCAAATGGGCAAATTTGATCAACTGGTCAAAGATGGGTGGGTCCCACAGATGAAGGTATGAGTTTGGTCAAAGGTGGTAAAGAAAGTCGGCATAGGGTGGTTTGGTAATTAATAGAAAAATTGAAGGACAAGAATGGAAAATAGAAAAGAATGGATAGATGGGTAAAAAGAATGGAGAGTAGGGGTAGTCGGGGAAAGGAAAAAGGGAAGGAGAGACGACGAATGGCACGTGGGGAGGGTTTTAGTTGGTCAAGGAAGAGAAAGGGGGAACAAGTGGGAGAAAGGGTTAAGATGTTTGAATGGGTAATAATTCGATGAAGGGAACGGAACTGTGAGTTATTCACACGTGAGAGGTGACTTAAAAGTTTGTGGTACGTGTAAGAGAAATTAGGGCTAACTTATGGTAAATCACGAATGGAGAAAAGAAAAGGAAGTGGAAAAAAACATAGAAGGGGGAGGTGGAAATATAGACAAAGAAGGGGGGCTTGTGAAGGGACTAGAGCGAAAGGATGGAAAGTGGGTATCGAGGCTCGAGGGGGAGGCAAAAGAGAAGGAAAAGGGAGGAGAGCTTGATACCTGGATGAGGGACGAAGAAGAAGGTAGGTGCTTGCACCGAAATCTGGCGATGGAAGGGGCCGAACCTATTCGTAGTGAAACAAAGAGGGACCGAGCAACAATGGCGGAAAGTAGTGGAAGAGGCGGAAGCAGAGAGGGTGTGGATCTGGTTTGAAGAAGATGGCTTTGACCTGGGCTTAAGATGGAGGGCAGCGAGAGGCGCAAGAAGCAGATCAAACAGAGGCGAAAGGAGAGCGGAAGCAGGTATGCTGATCTGGGGTTTATAGTTTGCTTTTTGTTTTTTTTTTTTTTTTTTGGGGGGAAAAGGGGAAGATGGGGTTTGGGATGGTAGATCTTACCTGGGATAATGCCCAGTTTGGTGATTGCGAAAAGATGATGGGATCGAGACCACGTTCGTCCCTGATAAAGCAGAAATATGTCTCCGATTAGGAACGTCTCTGTATAAGAAAGATACAGAGAACCCTAAGCTCTAAACCAATTAATGTAGAATAGCCTGCAACTAGGCAGGGATAAGAAGAAACAAAAAAGATAAGGGAAAGGCTATGCTTTTGATTAATTTTATTGAATATTCATTGTGTAATTCCTCTCTTACATCCATTTGTATTTATAAGAAAACAAGCATACGAAAATAGTAAAGACTCAACTAGGAAAGCTACCGACCTGGCTTCCTTCCTAAATTAGGACTCCAACGAAAATAGCAACTAGGTTTCCTAATTAATCTAGGACAAACGAAATTAACAAAATAGAATCTAATAAATAAAATAAAAATAGTAGTGGAGCCATGCGTTGGAGCTACAGCTTCCGTGTCCTGCATCACAATCAGTGTTAGCTAGGCCAATATTTTAGGACATGAATGATAATGGGAAAGGATTAAGACTGATTAATTGGAGGTGTCCTGTCTACGAACCATGGGCTTGGGATAAAAACCCAACCAAAGCTTATTATAGAATTCCCATAAAAGTAAAAATCCTATGAGTTAGACTAGTAAGACTTTCCTAGAAAGACTCTCTAATAAGACTTCTCATCAAATGAATCATGGTTGCATGGATATGAAGTGTGTAAAGTTTCATCATCAAATGTTCATTTTAGCCATTTAATCGTGGCCTTTGAAGTTTCAATTAATATAGGCCATTGATTTTCAAAAGTTTAAGATCAAGGGATAAGAAGATTGGAGTGAAACTTCATAAACCTCCTACTAATATGGTCGTCTTTACATCACGCCAACCATATTGGGGCCCAAGACCATTTAAAAAGCAGGAGAGTATCAAGTCTTGGCTAGAGAAAGACTCGTTAGAGTTTTTTCTAAATACCACTCAGAAACAACTGTCATTGAGCTTACCAAAGGCATCATATTTTCACATCAGTTTATTGATGCAGTCTAAATTTGATGAGATAATATTAATTACAGTCAACATACCACCTAGATCTCATGTTTGACACATCATCACTGCAGAACTGATCAAGTCCAACCTATGAGCATCTTGAACGGTTGGATAATAAAAACTTTGCATGGAGATAACACTAACTGAAAAAATCACCTTGAATAGATAACATAACCATCCCATAAGAGGCCTATAAAAATTCTTGTCATTGAATCCAAATGTACAAATTATTGGCTTTTGCATAGTTAAGATCATCAAATCAAATTTAAACTTGTGACACATGTAAATTCAAGAATGCGTGTTCCCAATCAGAACACATAATATGCGTAGGGACAGCTGAATGAGTCCCACAGGATGGGAGGAAACACGTTGAACTTGATCATTTCTGTAATAACATTGTCATCAGATCCATCACCTCAACTCAAACAATCAATCAATTTCATAAGGAGAAACCGATATACGAAATCATTCAACAGTTCGATCGTTTCAACAACCTAACACAGCAAATGAATCACATGCACCAAATCAACACAATTACATGTAATTACGACTGCCCGATCATCAATTCTATTCCTATTTATCGCGAACTGACAACTTGGGAGAGAAAACAAATAAATAAATCAATCACACACAACAGATCATCCAAACCGAAATTTCTTCGAAAGCAAAAGTGGAACCAAACAAGAAAAATGAGGAGAGTAATTGTTACCTTTTTCTTGAGAAGCCGAATTGAAGAGCGAGAGAAGAAGGTTTAATGAAGAATTGGAGCGAAGGTAAGGGAGAGAGAAGATGTGGATCGGAAACCCTAGATTTTGGGACGGCGAGAGAGGGGGAAGAGACGATGAAAAAGTTGGTTGTGGCGACAGCCATGGTGATTTCTTCTCTCCACCTGTCCGAAACATGCCTGCTCCCCTCTGGATATTTGTAGAAGCGGGTAATTCTGGACGGGTACCGATTACCCGCTGGGCACGACAGCTAGATATTTTGGACTTGCTTGCCATTCGGGGTCCAAATGTTTTGACCAGGGTCTCCATGGTTCTGCCATCCAATTGTGAGTTAAAAGAAGAGGCTAACCAAATTGAAAATTATGGTTTTTTTAGAAGAAAACACTTTATTTTTAGCTCTGTTGTTTAAAATACTCTATTAAATAATTTTTAATTAATTTTTCATATTTTTAGTAACATCATGGACATTTATTTATTTTACTTTTTGGGTTAACTCAATAAAATATTATTACTCATAATACATAATAAGAGTCGTTTCTTCAATTAATAGTTAATGCACCAATATAAGAATAATTCATTTATATTCTTTAAGTTTATATTAAATGATTAGAATTATCATATTATTGAAAATAATGTATCAAAAATGTCATGTAACTATTTATTTCTATCACTTATTTTAGGGTAATGATCCATGCAACATGAGTTTTCACTTTGGTGCAGATCTTTAAAAGGAAAATACTATTTTATAATTACTTTTCTTCTTCTCTCTTCTCTCTTTAACCATGGTGAAAACTCATAGTACACGGATAATTATCCCTTATTTTATTTTTATAATTTTATATCTAAATTAACACTTTAATGGATATTGACAAGCAATAATCTATTTATCAAACACCATAAAAATGTAACTTCATTGGATATTATAAATGACTCTTTGAACTACCACTTTGTCCTAAATTGGTGAGAAAGGAGTTCTTTATTTGATATATGAAATTGATTTCCACTAAAATACTTGCAAACAATATACACTTAAAAAGAGTTTTTATGAATTTAATTGTGGAAAACGGTGCAAAACACAACGTAAAACCTTTAAGATCGATATCCACTGTTCTTAGGCACACCATATAAGGCCACGGGGTTTTAACTCACTTTTTCAACCTTTCTTTTCATTTTGAATCAATTTTCCTCTCATTTTCTATAATGACCATTTTTCTTGTTTGTTTCAAAATAATGGAAAATATGTCCTTGGAATCAAATTTACATGTATTATTAAAAACTTGTAACTCTTTATTATTGAATAAAATTAAGTAAATTTAAAATTATCACATTCATTTTCGATGCCATTTGAGTTTGTCTTTTAAAATGGAATACTTTTAAGCTTTATAAAATGAAAATTTAAATTATATTAAAATCATTAAAATATAAAAATGAAACATAAAAAAATAAAATAGTAAAACTTGTTAAAATTTAAAAATATTGGTTACTTTCGCTTGGGTAGTTGGGTTGACATCCAGCAACTGGGAAAAAGTTTCACTTAAACTAACAGTGAGGAATTTTGTGAAAGCAGAAGTAGCAAGAAAAAAGAGAATTTGGAATTTCAGCTTGATGAAATCCATTGCATTGCAGCCTTTATACAGTTTTGAAGGAGTTGGGTAGTAGTAGGGGTGAAACTCGAGTTGGGTTTTGGCCTGAACCCGCATGACTCGACCCGAAAATCATGCGGGATCGGGTTATGAGAGTCGGGTCAGCGGATTGGGTCGGGTTGAGAAGTCAGAAATCCGCATTGAATTCGGGTTGGGTTGGGTTGAGTTGGGTTGAGAGATTTTAAGTTCACCGACTCGACCTAATAAAAAGTAGGCTAAAGTAGTTTTAAAATGCGGGTTAGGTCAAGTCAACACATCCTGGTCAAAAGTTAAGGTCGGGTTGGATTCCATATATTAGTAACTCGGGGCGGGTCAGGTTTTAAAAAACCCGACCCGACTCGACTCGATTTCAGCCCTAGGTAGTAGGTTCCATGCAGGACCATGGAAATCTCATGTTGTTCTACAAGCTACGATCATAGCTTACATGAATCGACTCATATCAATCAGTTTCTTGATCGTCACTTGCTACGCAGGTGTTTAAAATTTTTGAGTATTTGCAGTTGAATCATTCACAACTTAATTGCATTTAAGTCCAGTTTTATTTATTTTTTAATATTTAACTATTAAAAGATTTAATTAATTTAATTCATCTGGTCCAAAATGTTGAGTTTCAAAATCTTTAAGTAACATAAAATTTTGGAGATCTATAATTCATTAAAATAAATTGATTTAAATAAAAATCACCTTTTAACACTATTCCCTTAACTTCAATTGTATTTATTTAAAGGGTTTTAAACCTCTATTTTTAAAATCTAAAAATGTAAAATAAAAATTTAAAACATAAGCTAACAACACCTATTTTCTCAGATTTTTCCTACTTCCAAAATTGCTTAAAATAATTACTTCCTAGTTTTCGGGGTAATGTTAGTAACATTTTATGAAATTAAAAATGTAATAAAAATACTTATAAATTCCAGAATTTTAACTCCCTAATAAATAAATCAATTTCACTATATCAATAATCAAACAATTATTTAATAATAAAATAACAATGTCTATGGTAAATTACCATTTTGCCCTTCCAACTTAAATGAGTTTGATCAACGAGCTATCAATATCTGATTAGGCTGATCCTGGACATTTTTATAAAGCCCTAACTGTAATCTTCATAATTAACAGGTTAAAAATAATTTATTAAAATAAATCATATTATTTAAGCTTAATTTGGGTCAGGGTATTACAAAAAATACAATATTTGTTTAAGTATTTTCAAATATTATTTTAGAACTCCGAAAAATAAACCAATTGGTAAGATTAAACACCGGCTATTTTTCTAAAATTTTATGATTCTAAAATTATTTTCATAAATAGGGACCTTTCCGGGTCAAATTATAAATATTTATGAAAATAAAAAATACAAATTATTGGATCTTATAAACTCTAAATTTAAAATAATTAACAAAGTGTGAATTTGAAAATATATTTAGCTTACTTGAAATATTTTTCAATTAAACAATGATTAACACCACTAAATAGTAATAATTATGTAAAATTACAATTTTGCCCTTCCAACTTAAACGAGTTGGATCGATGAGTTACCAAGCTCTGACTATGTTGATCCTGGACTTTTCTAAAAGCCCAAACCGTAATTTTCATGATCAACGGGTCAAAATATAATTTATTAACAAAAATCACAAAATTTAGTTTTAATTCGGGTTAGGGTATTAAAGTATTTATTGTATTATATTGTGTGATACAGATTTCTACAAATACCCTCAATTAACGATGATGAAACTTAGTAATACAGCATTGGTAACTCATGTTATGTAAATCTATGTGTAAACCACTATGTTACCGTACATAATTCTGATATGGATGATGATGATGTTTTGAACGTATTTATAGAAATACTTATTTGTATGATATGTGTTGTATATGGGTAGGTATATGGTGTATATTTGAGTCCACATGTGAAAAACACGTATGACATTTTATTATTTTAGACTTAACTATTTATTTTGAGGATCCAGCCCAGTTAAGATAGGAGATGATTGGAGATTATTATAAAAAAAAAAAAAAATAGTCGCGTTCTAGACCCACAATCGGGTCTGAGCGTTCCATGCATAGAAATTATATAATTTAAGATTTCATTCATTGAACATCGATCCTAAAACTAAATTGATAATATGTTGTAATACCCTAGCCCAATTTAGGAATTAATTATTATTAATCGTGATTAATTAAATAATTTTTATCCGTTAATTATGAAATATTTTCCTCTAATCGTAAAGTGTATCAAATAAGTTTTTCAACGGATCTAAGTTTGACTTGATCCGAATCCGATAACTCTTTTAATTAAGTTTCAAAGATATATAGGTGAGTTATGAATATAATAATAATATTATTTTAGGCTTAAACCTTAGCTGATGTATAAACTCAGTCATTTGACTTAGTTTGAACTTCAAATTTTAGATTATGCATTGATTTTTAAATTTCGGACCTAATGACATGCCAATCTCGTTATAATTTCGCTAATTTATTTTACCCTCAAGTTTTAAAGTGGTAAAACCCCAATTCGACAGGGTAGAGGAAGTTCTAAAAATATATGGAGATAGTCAGTACTCAATCTGTATTATAACTAAGCTGTTTATTTCTTTACACTCTAAAATAGTTAGTTTTTGATATTTATTTTAAGCCATGAAATATGGGCCGTTGAATATTCTTTCATTTAGAAAATGTGGTTTTTGACTTTAAAACACCTTAAAACTTTAAAATGTTTTTGTCAGACAAATTTACTCTATCAAATGATAAGGTTGGATACTTTCAAAAAGAATCTTGAAGATTAGGAGATTTTGTTAAAACGGTGATTTTAGCGAAAACATTGGGTTTTTGAGATAGATTTCACTCCAAATTTTAATACCATGCTCAGTTTTTAATACCTGACCTACTGAACCAATTTTATCAATTTAGTGAGACCCTGCAATACCCCGATAAAAGAAAGGACATAGATGTAAATAGTAAAAAGAAAAAACTAATATTATATTATAAAATATATTAGAAACAGATGAAAGATGAGTGTTAAAGCTACGGATGTAGCTTGTAGTCGCGCTGGAAGATTACAACACCGCCAATTGCCTATGCGGTTGGTGGTAGTTGTAATAATAATATTAAAATATGTAATAATAAATGCACAAGATGTAATAATAATATAAATATGTAAGTTAACGAATAGCTTAGGCAACCTGTATGATTAAAAAATGCATACGGTTGCTTATAAATGGAGTAATCGGCGAGGAAACCAGAAAGTAAAGAAAAAAAAAAAAAAACTCTTCTGCCGTTTTGCTCCCTCTCCCTCTTTCAAAAAACAGCAAGTCCTCTCTCTCCTATTTTCCTCTTCTTTCTCTTGCTTTGGCCATACCAGCAGCAACCGAACGTTCGGGTTTCCTGAATTGGTTTAAGGGTTTTCAAATTTAGTCAATCTTACACAGAATTTTGCACCCAAGGTATCGAAATAATTCTATCTTTTATTTTTATTAACTACATAGCAAATTAGGAGTAAAATAGCTTAGTATTGGGGTTCAAAGAAATGATATTTTTTTAAAATTGAGAAAAAATAGATTTCCCCTTAAAATTTAAATTTTACCCTCAAGATTCGTATTATTTTACGTTCAAAATATAATTTTTGACCCTAAGTAAAATCGGGGAAAAGATTAACCCCAGCTGACTATTGTGTGTTTATTTTTCCGCCTTATGTGTTTAAATTCCTGTACTGTACCCTCTGGGCCACATTCTCAATACGTCTCCATAGTCTTTCTTGCAGAAGACAATACGAGGATAGGGCACTGAGTACTTTTATTTACTTTACTGTCTCTTTACCCTCTGGGTCACATTCTCAATACGTCTCCATGGTCCTTCTTCCAAAAGACAATACGAGGATGGGGCACTGAGTACTTTTATTTACTTTACTGTCTCTGTACCCTCTGGGCCACATTCTCAATACGTATCCATGGTCCTTCTTCCAAAAGACAATACGAGGATGGGGCACTGAGTACTTTTATTTACTTTACTGTCTCTGTACCCTCTGGGCCACATTCTCAATACGTCTCCATGGTCCTTCTTCCAGAAGACAATACGAGGATGGGGCACTGAGTACTTTTATTTACTTTATTGTCTCTGTACCCTCTGGGCCTCTCAAAATACGTCTCCATGGTCCTTTCTCCAGAAGACAATACGAGAAAGGCACTGAGTACTTTACATTTTTCATTTTATTGTAATGTTTGGATGGCTGACAACTAACTTTCTGGCATAAGTTAAAGGAGTAGAAAGAGTCTAGGTGACTCACTACACATATCATGTTTTCTGGAAAAATAGCACGGGGTTTGGAAAATTATTATGTGTATATACTGACAAATAGAAAATTTATACATTCTACTCTATCTTACAGATTTTCTGTGAAAAACTCAACCGGATAAGGTGAGGATACTCGAACCAACATTGTATTGTGTTATATGTTAAACCCACTAACACCAGACTGAAATGGGATCCATGGTTAATCAAAGATGAAAAAGACTATATAGGTCCAGAATACGAGACCTGACACTACCTACATGTAAGGGATGTAAATTCTAACTGTTTAGAACGTAAGCGTTAAAATGGTGTCGGGGAGTCGAGGACTTGTAGTCTCTAACGCAGTATGGACCCATGAGTGTATGGGAATTGTCGGGTAAAAACTGGGTGAAGGCATTCGTGTTATTAAATCCAGTTTTATATATTGTGTGATATTGATTATTTTATTGATCTCTTTTATTGGTATTGGATACACCCAAATGGTAAGGCTGAAATATGATGGTTCTCTCAGAATAAGTGCCTGTGTAAGGAGGGCAGTGGAAATCATGCATTATCATGCATTTGACATTTGCATGTGATAATTATGTTAATGAGTTAAATCTGTGGAAGATAATAACTTTGTAAAGTTTGATATTTGCCGTTGGGCTATAATTGCTGAGATTAGCCGAACACCGTTTGCGAACCGGTGAGTTTGGACGTGTTAGTAGGCTGTGGTCGACCACCATCAGTCGTTGGTGTTGGATGGGCTAGTAGACCGGGTCGTGGAGACCTGCACTTGCAAGTTGCTATATTATTTCCGTTGAGGAATTAATATTAGTTCTGGTTGGAACTCTAAATGGGGGCTGACCCCGGTGTTGTAACATGGCTGGGGACCGAATCCGGTGTTAACAATAAAATCTGAATAAAAACCTTATAAGGCGATCCTAGGGTGAAAATGGGATATGCTAATAACATGCCTTTTTATGACATGCATTGCTTATGCATTGTTGCATTAAAATCATTGGATTTTGTGGTGAGTTCTCCCCACTGGGTTGTTGCTCACGTCCCTTACAATACAGGATCTGAACCAGAGGAAGGATTGGAGGGACCAGTGGTGCCTCGTTGAAAGTCGGAACTTAAAAGGTCCTAAGGTTTTCCGCACGTGAAAACCATTTGCTTGCTTAAATATGTTTGAGTATTTGTAATAAATATGCCTCATGTGACATAAGAAACTTATGTCTGTAAGTTTTAATGTCGTATAGATTATATCCACTATGCTTTCGTGCGTAACGCTGATGAGATAAATGAAAATATTCGTTGTGTGATATGGGTTGTATATGGGGACATATGGTATATGTTTGAGTTCATGTGTGAAAAGCACGTGTGAAAAGCACGTGTGGCATTTTCTAGGATCGGCTTTTGATAAACTTGAAGATCTAGCTCAGTTATGACGTTAGGTGATTAGAGTTTATTATTTAAAAAAAAAAAAAAATTAGTCGCGTTCCGGGCTCACATCTGGGTTCGGGCCGTGACATATGTGTATTTCACTTGTCAATCTACTTCCTAAAATAATATAGTCTACACACTAAAACATGATAACTATTTTTAAATAAAGTCTAAATACAATAATTGTCATTATTTAATAAAATGCTCACTTCCAAAGACGTGGTTTAGAATAACCACATAAAAACATCAAATAAAAAATGAAAATCACAGCACATCCATTCCAACGTGATTCCCGCGTTTGTTTCTTTACATAATACATTTTGAGCTCGTGTGTGGCTTGTACAAAAATGCCATAATTGTCATCGTTATTGATGTCACCATCATTATCAGTTATTTGAAAGCATCAATCATCGACCAACCAACTGTAACAGTTCTAATTTTTCCTTACAGAATTAGTCCATTTAAATTACGAATTAATGAAATTTGACATTAAAAAGTGAAAATTGACATTAGATAGGGAAGAAATGAATCAATTACTCAATTAAAACCCAATGGGTCATGGATGAGCTCAATTTTTAAGTAATTATGTAAGTTTAATTAAATTATTTGAATTGGATAAATTAATGTATTTAATGTATTAAATTCCACCTCATCAAGTGAAGTGACATTGCCATGTGGTATACATGTCATCACATAGAGGCCACATCATCAAATGACATGGCCAAGAGGGACCCAAGTGTCATGTGGTCAAGTCACCACATGCATGGTCGGCCATGACCTGGTTGACTTGGTCAACCACTAGTGAGTTCAAGTTGGATTAATGTGTGGTTTGAGTTGAGAAGATGAAGAGTTTTCATCTCAAGAGGCATGAAGCCAAAGGATTCATTGGGAAGGCAAGGGGTCTCCTTGGTTTAAGCCAAGGGTCTGACCGACCAATGGTCTCATTTGTTAAACAAACCATGATGCGAGGAGGTGAAGGGTTTAAGGCTGTTGCACAAAAAGACACAAACCAAGGGGCACTCCACACCCCTTGGCCGACTCCTCCTCATTGAGCAAAGGATTTTCTCTCCTCTCCTCTTCTCTCTCTCTCTCACACGTCTACCTCTATACTTGGAGACTTTGAAGAACAAAGAAAAGAAGAAGGATTAAGGAAGAAAAGACAGATCAAAAGAAAAGAAGGAGACTGAAGGAAAGTCTGTCTAAGGCTTGATAACATGGGAATGAATCTAAGGAAACTATAGGTTTGGCCATGGTGTGGCCGAACCCATGGGTTCCATGATAGGTTGGAATGAATGTCCAAATTGTTATAAAGCCAATGAATTGAAAATCCATCGAAAGGATGGTCATGGATTGAAACAAAACAACTATAGGATTAAATCCAAAACCATGTTATAATGGTACAATGATTGGATAGATTATGAAAAAACCCTAACCTTGGTTAGTGGGGAAGATAAACTTATTAAGTGAAGGGTTGAAGATGAAATTCATGTTAGATATATAAAGAATGAATTTAATGAAGGGCTTTACAAGATATGCAAACACAGAGAACTGACAAAAAGTTATTCAACTGAATCTCAGGATTCAGTCTACTGAAAGTGTGCTGGCCGAGCACACAAGGGATATCTGGGTGTTTCGGCCGACTGAATCTTATGATTCAGTCGATTGAAAGTGGACTGGTCAGGCATAAAAAGAAACTGACCCAAAGTCAGTCGACAGAATCTTATGATTTAGTCCACTGAAAGTACACTGGCTAAGCACATATGGGGTCTGTTGGTATTTCAATCGATTGTTATGATTCAGTCGGCCGAACGTATACGTACAAAACAAGTAAGTGATCTGGTGTGATTCAGCCGATTGAATATTATTATTCAGTCGACTAAAGCTATACTTATCAAACACGTAAACGATTTGTTGGTATTTCAGCCGACTGAATCTTTGATTCGGTCGACTGAATGTATGCTGGCCAAGAACAGAAAGTATCTGACCCAAATTCAGCCGACTGAATATGTAATTCAGTCGACTAAAAGTACTGGCAAAAACACAGATGATATTTGGTTGTAGTTCAGCCGACTAAATCATTGATTCAGTAGACTGAACGTTTAGTTGGCAAACACGTAAGCGATCTGGTGTGTTTCAGCCAACTCAATGTTATGATTCAGTCGCTGAAAGTTTGCGGATAAAGAACAGATGGTAGCTAGGTGTGATTCAGTCTATTGAATTGAAAAGTTATAATTTTGGATTATCATCCAGAGCCTCTTGTAGAGTGTAAGGGGTGATGAAATTAAAAATGGAAATCAAATTAATATATGTGGTTGAATTTAATAAGGTAAAGAGATTCGCAAAGGGATTGTGATTCGTTTCACGTGATCACTAGCATTGTCCTCACAACAAAAGCAAGGATAGTGTATTGGACATTGGTAGGATTTTACCTTATTGAGAACACTATGAAATATGATATGATATTGATTTTTATTCCAAATATGATGATTACTTTGATTAAAGAATTTGTATATGCTTATGGGCTGATTTTCAAATGATGTGATGTGTTTTAAATGAAATGGGATTCTTGCATACATTACCTCATGCATGACATGGGAGGAATATATGATCAGCAAGCCAAGTTCTAAGCGGTCCGGACATGACTTGGGCTTGAGACTAGCTTCCATGAAGCTATGTGAACTTGATTGGCCTCATCCAGTTGAAAGGAAATGTACGACTTATTGGCCCAAATAGCTCTTAGGTAGGCAGTCCCAAAACCTGCGCAGAGGGATGAGTCCACACTCCATCAGTAATCTCGATTAATTTGTAGATAGGTATACAGTGCCCTGGTGGTTGCCGCCTTAAACACTGTGGACATAATTGGCAAAGGAAACTATTGATATGATTGATGATGTGATTTGATATGGACATTGTGTCACGCCCTGACCAGAAAAGTGGACATAATTGCATAAACTAATTATTATTATAACACAATCAGAGTAGCTACAGAACACATAGCAGTTTAATATATGATATTAACGCAAACTAAGTACCACACACGGTACTTTAAATAAACAAATGGTTTAAGGAACCAAAAGACAAAGATAGCTGAATTCCCCTCAGTGGGAATCCCAAGGCGACACAGCAGGTTATCCATCCTAAGCTTCATACGGAGGGTTCTCCTCCTCGGACACATCTCCTGAAAAGTGAGTGGTATGAGCTAACTAGCCCAATGAAGGAAATATAACAATGCAGTCTAATGAAACATCAGGTTAGTTTAATAATCAACATTTGCAATATGATATTTCATGCTTGTCGAAATAATCTCAACATCAATTTATTATTGTTGTCATCCATCGTAACACATACATGCTACGCTGAGACTATTATATTAAGTCCCGACACTATTAAAATACATCCTTTAAAGTACATCTTCATCCCTCACATGGCCGATAATGATACTTCTCAAGTCAGTAACTGTCGACACCCCTAATCCAGTAGACGTAAACCATCTCACACACATGGCGGATATTGGTTCAATAGTCAAGGGCACGTGGAAACAGTATTACATATCTCATATGATCAATATCATAAACATTTATAATTATCATAAGCACTTTTTACAATAGTGCATCATGTCCAGGCATATGGGTGGGTTCATCAAAACTTGAAACCACTCATTGCTAAAGATTCATCTCATTAAATCTGATTACACCTACTGCAAAATTAAGTTCTTTTACTAAAATTGTGTGGTATCGCGGTCTCTGTTCAACATGCAAACAAGAGTACAATCAATAATAGGTTAACATACACAGCATTTAAATAAATATATACAAGTAGTATTTCAAAGCCATACTGTTTTTCCACAAATCTCAAAGGTAAATGGAACTGAGTCTCCTACTTGGTTTCTAACCATTTTAAGTTACAATAATCCATAATATATAATAATAAGGTGCTCAGACCAAATCTCATATTGTCTCCTGGCATGACCAGATTGACGTATTGAGTTAGATCTAGATATTCAGGTCACTTCTCGTATTGACTTCTGCATATGACTAGATTGACATGTTAAGTAAGGCCTCGAGGTCACTCAGTGCCCGACAGATATAGCGTCGGCATAGAAATGAAGTCACTCAGTGTCCGACAAATAGTGTCGGCCTGGAAGTGAATACAATAGTAATACACTATAGTAATAAGAGAAGAAGGGTTAGTACAAATTTTAAATTATCAAATGGGCACAAACATCACATTTAAAACTTAGGATCTATACACGCATCATCAATCAATCAAGATTTTTCACTCAAAAACTAGGTTTCTCGGAACATGTCTCCGAACTAGGTACTATGGCTTCGGATCATCCGAACCACGGCATAAAACTAGTCCACAGACTTCAGAACTTGGGACTGTCTTCGGACCTTCCGGATGTCAGGTCTTGGATCATCGGAAGGTCCTTCCGAACCGAAAAAAAAAAAAACAGAAAACAGATCTCGATGGGTCTCGGATCATGTCGAGGGAAGCTCGGATCGTCCAAGAGGGATTTGGTCCTTTCGAACAGGCTCGGAACGTCCGGAGCAGAGGCGAGCAACAATTAGCCTCTGGCCACTTCGGAACTTCGAGCCGAACCTCGGAATGTCCGAAGGGTTATTTTCGGACCGTTTGAAAGGGGTTACCCTCGGATCGTCCGAAGCACAACTTTCAGACCGTCCGAGAGTCGTCTTCCTCCTCTGTCTGCAAAAGAAGACAGTAACGGGCAGCAACATCATAAAATACGAATCTAGAAACAGTGGGTTTTCTATATTCGATTTTCACATCCAACCGGTCAGATGGACTCCTCAGTGAGTCATCTTACCTTAGGGAGTAGTTTGAAGTTTTTACACTGATTAAAACATTCGATCTTATTATAAAGCAAACTGACACAAGAAAAATCATTTTTTCGTTAAACTTGAAATCGATTTTACACACTCAAAATTCAGTCAAATTTACTTGTACTTAATTCTAAATCAGTTAAAATTTGAAAATGAGCACAGTGGTTACCTTCGCTTGAGTTCCTGGGTTGAAAATCCAAGCTTTTGAAAAATCTTCCTCTAAGATTACGGTAAGAAAAGTTTTGAAAAACAAAGAGACTGAGGGAGAGGGATCAGTTGGTTTTCATAGAGAGATTGAGAGATGAGAATTTATAAGGGACTAAACCAGCTGAGAAGGTTGAGCTATATCGAGGTGACTGATCAATCGGTGATGGCCATCAGGTGCTGCAAGCAGCGGATGGCCAATGTCCGGTACAGTAACCGATTGTTGGTTGTAAATAAGCCCCTGCCATTTTTAGTTTTTGCACAAAGGTCCGGTTTTTGATAAAAATCGGTTTTTAACTTAAAATAATACTTTTAAAGCTTAATAAATTTAATCCAACCTAACAAAAATGTTGGGTTTTAAAAACTCTAATCATCATAAAAATTTGGAGATTTAAAATTCACTAAAAACCATAGATTTAAATAAAATTCACATTTTAACACTATTTACTTAATTTAACTTGTGTTAAATAAAATAAATTAAAATCCTCATTTTTGGGGTTTGAAAGAATGAACTAAACCGTACTAAAATGGTCTAACATAATAAGCTTGTTTCAAAATTTTTCTCATTTCCAAAACCTTTTAAAAATATTTATTTCTTCCTTTCAGGGTCTTTTCGGCCGGTTTTAAATATTATTTTCTGAAAATAAATTAATTCTGAAATCAGAAATAGAATCCTTTATTAAGGAAAATAATATCATCCAATAATAATGACATAATGACACAAATAATAAAATAATATAAATAAGTGGTAAATTACCATTTTGCCTCTCTAATTGGACGAGCTAGATCACTGAGTTTTCAAACTTAGATTGGGCCACACCTGGGCTTTTAACAAATCCCTAAACAAAATCTTCGAGATTAACCGGTTTAAGAAGAATTTATTAAACTAATTACGCCTAATTTGGGCCAGGGTATTACACATTGGGTGAGAGTTCATTTGTCATTCACACCTATGACATGATGCATATAATAGCATGATTATGACATGAACATCATGCACTGTTTTTAGTATTTACATGATATTTTTCAAATATGACATGATGTATGGACCTTTGATCTAATATTACTCTTATGTGTATCATAACCTTAATTGGAATACTTACTGGGCATGTTGACTTATGCCACACTTCTATCCTATAGATGATAGAACATAGAATGTTAATGAAAAAGACAATGGACCGGAAGGGAGTCAAGCTTAGGAGTTTGGGAAGACTATGTTTAAATTATTCAATTTTAATTTCAATGATGTATTGGGAGAACTACATTTTGGATTGTAATAACTTAGACTTATTTGTTATGCTTTGATAATATTTAAATTTCATTTTAAGTATATGGTGATTGATTTTCATTGCCTAATAATGATATGTATATGAATAGTATCTTATTCATATAAATAATTCTGCAAGTATTTAAAAGAACGTGTGAAATGTTTTAGTGGATTTAGTCCAAGCACACGTAATGTCACGCCCCGACTCGAAGGGTGGGCCCGGAACGCGATTGATTTGTTTTTTGGAAACTAAACAAAACTCAAGAAATCTAACTGGGTAGGATCAACGGTTAAACTCAAAGGTCACACATGATCTCAACATGTGGACTCAAACATATACCATAAATCTACCCCAAAGAGATACAAACATCAACACATAATTCCAACACTAAATTATTATTATAACATCATCAGAGTAATTACGGAACACATGGTAGTTCAATACATGAAATGCAAACAAACTAAGTACCACACACGGTACTTTACATAAGCAAACGGTTCAAAGAACCAAAAAGCAAAGATAAGAGAATTCCCCTCAGTGGGAATCCCAGGACAACGTAGCAGCTTATCCATCCTAAGCTTCATATGGAGGGTTCTCTTCCTCGAGCACATCTACTGAAAGGTGAGTGAGGTTGGCTAATTAGCTAAGTGAAGGAAATATAACAGTGCAGTATAATGAAACATCAGATTAGTAAAATAATCAACAGTTATAATATAATATCTCATGCTTGATAATAAATTCTCAACATCAAGTATAATATTATCATCATTTTCATTCTCATCATATTTTCCATTACTGCTGTCATCCAACGTAACGCCTATATACTACGTTGAGACCATCATATTAAGTCCCGACACAGTCAAAATACATCCTTACAAGTACATCTCTGGCCCTCACATAGCTGATACTGACACTTCTCAAGTCAGCAACTATCGACACCTCTGGTCCATTAGACGTAAGCCATCTCACACACATGGCAGATATTGGTTCAATAGTCAAGGGCACGTGGAAGCAGTATTGCATATCTCATATGATCAACATCATAACATTTATAATGATCATAAACACTTCTTACAACAATGCATCATGTCTAGGCACATGCGTGGGTTCATCAAACTTGAAACCACTAATTGCTCAAGACCCATCTTATAAAACCTGATTACACCTACTGGAAAGTTAAGTTCCCTCGTGGTATCGTGGTCTCTGTTCAACAAGCAAATAAGTGCACAATCAATAATAGGTTAACACGTAGCATTTAAACATAAAAGTAGTATTTTTAAAACCATACTTGTTTTCCCAAAAATCTCCAAGGTAAATGAAATTGAGTCTCCTACTTGATTTCTAACCATTTTAAGTTAGAATAATCCACAATATATAATAATATGGTGCTCAGTCCAAAACTCATATTGTCTTTTGAGCATAACCAGATTGAGGTTAAGTTAGGTCTAGATACTCAAGTCACTTATCGTATTATCTTCTGGATAGGACCAGATTGACATGTTGAGTAAGGCCTCGAGGTCACTTAGTGCCCGACAAATATAGCATCGTCCTGGAAGTGAAGTCATTCAGTACCCGACAAATAAAGTCGGCCTAGAAGTGAATACACTAGTATACACACTATAGTATTAAAAGAAGAGGGTTAGTACACTTTTAATTTATCAATGGCATTGACATCACATTAAAACTTAGCACCCAAATATGCATCACTAATCAAACAATGTTTTACACTAAAAAGCTGGGTTCCTTAGAACAAGCCACGGAACAAAGTATTGTGGCCTCGAATCATCCGAACCATTGTCTAAGACTAGTCATAGTCTTCGGAACTTGGGTCTACCTTCGGATCGTCCGAAGATCAGGTCTCGGATCATCCGAAGGTCCTTCGAACCGAAAAATAGAGAAAACAGGTCTCAGCGGGTCTTTGTGTCTCGGATCATGCCAAGTGAAGCTCAAATCGTTCGAGAGGGCTTCGGTCATTCCGAACACAGCCCGAAACGTTCGATTGAGAATGGCTAGCCTCGAACGCTTCGGGACTTCGAGCTGAAGCTCGGAAAGTCTAAAGGTCACTCTCTGACCGTCCGAAGGGTGTTACCCTCGGATCGTCCGAAGCACAACTCTCGGACCGTCCGAGCGTTTTCTTCTCTGTCTGCAACAGCAGACAGTAACGGGCAGATGGACTCCTTAGTGAGTCCTCTTTGCATCGGGAGTGGTTTGGAGCTTTAAAACTTATTAGGCCAACGGATTTTGAAACGAAACCACACTGATAAAAGAAATCACATGATTTTTCTTAAACTTCAAAACCATTTTACTCACTCAAAACTTGGCCAAATTCATTTTTTCTTGATTCCAAACCGATTTAAATTTAAAGAGGAACATGATGGTTACCTTCACTTGAGTTTATGTGTTGAAAAATCTAACTTTTGAAAATTTCTCTTCTTAAGCTTACGATGAAAAAAGACTGAAAAAACAGAGGCAAGGGAGAGCTGGTTTGATTTTTCACAAAGAGGTTGAGAGATAGAAATTTTCTGGGGGAGTTAAACCAGCTGATGGAGGGGTGATCTTCTAGAGATCACTGATCAATGGGTGGTGGCCATCGGGCCACTACATGCAATTGCAGCCGACGTCCCTAACAGTTACGGCACGTTTTGGGCATTGGTTGCAAATAAGTCCATCCAACTTTCTGTTTTGCGAAAAGGCCCCCAATTTTGATAAAATCCTATTTTCAACTTAAAACATGATTTTAAAAGCTCAAAAATTTTAATCTAACTTGACAAATAAGTTGGGTTTTAAAAACTCTAATCACCATAAAAATTTGGAGACTTAAAACTCACTAAAAACCATAGATATAAATAAAAATAATAATTTAACACTATTTACTTAATTTAACTTGTGTTAAATAAAACGATTTAAATTCCTCATTTTCGGGGTTTGAAAGAATAAACTAGACCATAATAAAATAGTCTAACATAATATACTAGTTTAAAAAAAATTCTCATTCCAAAACGATTTAAAATATTTATTTCTCCCTTTCGAGGTTTTGACGGGCGGTTTTAAATACCATTTTCTGAAAATAAAATTATTTTAAAATCAGAAATATAAATCCTTGATTAAGGAGAATAATATCATCTAATAATAATCACATAATAATACAATTTATAAAATAATAACAATAAGCGATAAATTACCATTTCGCCCCTCCAGCTAGACGAGCTGGATCACTGAGCTTTCGAGCTCGGATTGGGCCACACCTGGACTTTTCACAAAGCCGTAACCGTAATCTTCGAGATTAACCGGTCTTATTAAACTAAACTCGCCTAATTTGGGTAAGGGTATTACATGTAATGGTGGCCAGTTAAGGGTCAAATTTTGGAAACTTGGACTTGACTCGCGTTGTGACGACCCACTCTCTCTAACTCGTTTAAAAAAATATATATGTACTCTGATTTTGTAAAGGTGAGAAAGGGCGGGGCATTACAGTTGGTATCAAAGCGAAACCAGAAGTTTGAAACTCGCAAAGTAAGATTTATATGGTATCATGTCTCACTGACAGATAAGAACCCCAACTGACCGACTCTTCGGAGTCTGCTGTACGGGAGTCGGATTAATTTACTTTAATGAGAATCAGACTGTAAATATTCAATCTGAGACCAACCTTTGATGAGAAAAACAACAGTAAGAGAATGACAATCACTATAAATTATAGATTTATCAAACATAGCAAAATATGTCATCCCTCCCCCGAACAAGAAACATCATTTGACATCTAGAAAATTTCCCTAGAACGAGAAATACAAGATGATACTTAGGTAATTTCCCCAAGTAAGGAACATAAGTGATATATAGAAGAAGTAAACAAACTTTCCTCTCCCTATGATTATATGATCAAGTGTAACTTCAAGTATGTGAACACAAGTTATTCTTAACAAACTAAGTCAAACAATGTTTCAATGAGTTAGGAAAATGCCTCTAAGAAAAAGAAATACCCAACAGAACTCAAATAAGAAAGATGGACAAGACAGTGTGAACATTCCTGAGGTACTCTCGAGCTGTAGAGCCTAGTATAGGCGGTAGTCACCTCCGTTTTACAGCAACACCAGAACGGCAATATAAGCCCTACCTCCAATGAAACTCAGGACCAAACAATGGTCAGAGATTTTCAATAGCAGCGTCCCCCATATTTCAAAGGGAAGGTGGGACTCGCAGGAGCAGATAATTGGATAAAAAATATCACGAAGATCTTGAAGCTATTTAAGAGCACAGATGACCAGGACCTAATACTACTGGCTACCTCACAACTGGTAGACGATGCCGGCAAATGGTGAAGGTCATAGAACATCAACAAGCGCAGATTCCAGCGACAGAAAGAACAGAGATAACTTGGGATCAGTTTGCTGGGATGTTTCTGAACCATTACTTTCCAGAAGAGGAGAAAGAACGCCAGACACATGCATTCATAGCTTTGGTCCAGGGCGCCATGATTGTCGCAGAATATTATCAATAATTCTTCCGTCTATCATGCTATCCATTATACATGGTGGACACGGAATATCAAAAGGCCCGAAAGTTTGAGTGGGGCATGCGACCAAGCATCAGAGCCAAATTCACCATTTTCAAGTCAGCTACTTTGGTTGAAGTCATCAGTTGAGCCAGCATAGCCGAACAAGAACTGATAGAGACAGTCAGATTTGTGGATAACAAACGAAGCCAGAGCGAGGGAAATACTTTCCGCCCTCTCAAGAAATTCAGACCCAACTTTGGGAGACCCTTAACCTCTACTGCTGCTACTCGTGGTTTCCGTCCCAGTCAGGCCTCCACATCAGGACTAGTCTCTCAGGATCATCGAGGTGCTATCACCTGTTATCAGTGTGGCCAACAGGGCCATATCAAGAGGGAGTGCCCGCAGAACAATAGACCTTCTTACTCCAGGGGTTTTTTCCGTCCTCTAGCCCGGCTAACTTAGTCGCAAGCATCCAGGGCACATAACCAGTCAGGACGGGCACACATTCCAACAGGATCTGGACCGCTATATACTTTAATTCCTCCTCCAGACACGGTGGATCACTTAGTGCTTCAAGGTATGACAGTAGTTGGTAGTTCTTATGCTTTTGCATTATTTGATTCATGAGCATCACACTCTTTTATATCTGCTACATTCATATCTGCTACTGGTACCTTAGTACAACAACTATCTACTGCACTCACTATTGCATCCCCTATCGGAGACACATCACTGGGTCTGATCTGCACCTCCGTAGATACTGAACTTGCTGAGTTCCGATTTAAATTCAACTATTTAATACTCAAGATGACAGAATACGACATCATATTTGGCATAGACTAGTTGGCTACCTTCCAGGCTGGCATTGACTGTCATCTTCACAGGGTAATATTCTGGTCACCCGAGGGAAAACGGTTTATAGTACATTCCAACCAAAAGAGCATTCCTATGACCAGGAGATTACATGAAGAAATGAACCATCTCGTACTGAAAAACATCAGACTAGACAAGGCGCTGGTGGCTGAACTACCTGCTGTAGTGAAAAACTACGCAAGGGTATTTCCTACAGAACTTCCTGGTTTACCTCCAAAAAGGGAGATTGACTTTGAGATTAAACTCTACTCTGACACTACTCATGTATCATTGCCTCATTACCGAATAACCCATATAGAAATGTCTGAGCTGAAGAAACAAATTAATGAGTTGCTCAGAATAGGATGCATCCGGCACAAGTTCCCTATTCAGATGTGTGTGGATTATTGGAAATTGAATCAGCTGACTGTCATGAAGAAGTACCCTCTACCCAGAATTGATGATCTGTTCAACCAACTCAGAGGCTCCAGCCATTTCTCCGAAATTGATCTTATGTCAGGCTACCATCGAATCCGTGTTAGGGATGAGTACATAGAAAAAACGGCTTTCAGAACTCGATATGGACTATATGAATATGTGGTCATGACTTTTGGACTCACAAATGCACCAACGATGTTCATGGATTTGATGAACAAAATATTCCGTCCTTACCTGGATAAGTTCATGATTGTCTTCATTGATGATATCCTGATTTATTCCATTAGTCGGGAAATACGAATGGCTATATAGGCTCCATCATCTTAAGACAGCGATGGATGTTCCTCCTCCTTAGGTGCTAAAACCTGTAATGTAAGGGGTTTGTGGGCTTCCTAGTCCAATGAAGAGAGCTTAAATAACATCTTACTATAATATCACAGGTTAGATAGTCTAGTCAAACTTTGCAAATATCATAATAGCAGTAATGGTCTACTCTACCATTAACATCATAAATTCTTTTATTCAGAATCACAAATGGTCAACTATAAATTACCACGACTGCCACATCATTATCACACATACGTAGCATTAGATTGGCTTCCCAAATGTATTAGGTCCTGACACGTTCAAAATGCATCTTCTAAGAGCTTAATTGACCCAACGGTCTGACTTCACCGACCAATAACAGCCCAACGGTTAAATGTGTGATGACAGTACTAATAACCAATTTCATACTAGGAAATAATTCAAATCGCTTACCATATCATATTGCTCAGGTTCTCACATCGGAGAATATCATTCTTAACATCTTTAAGCATAAAACATTATCCATAATAAACATTATTATGAATCAATATAAACATATCTCAGAAATTCATCAATATCTAGGCATGTAAGTGCGTTCATTCTCCATTATAGACTACTAGACATCGATTCCCTGACATCGTGTTATGCTTCTGTTCTTGTGGTTAGAATAAATTCATTCCTTATATGGAAGCAATGTTAAGTCTCGTTTTCTGACCTACTTAGTCGTTTCATCTTATATAGTGTCCATGAATCCACTTATTGCTTTTGAGTTTAGGTTATAACTTGATTTACCAATTCAAATTGATTAAATTTCCTCACAGATAACTGTAGTATTCGCATGAATATGTAACACACAATAGAATACATGTAAACATAGGTTCACAAATAATACACGTACATAACATAAATAATTTTTCTGATTATTTTTCCTGAAAATCAAAGAAATGGCAGAGTCCAATTAAATGTCAATACTTCATTTTAAATTGATATTAGAAGAGTTAATAATCCAAAACACTCAATAAAGAAAAAAATGAAAGTACTCAGTACCCAGTCTCGTATTTTCTGCACTAGGAAAGTATTGAGACTTTGGCTAAATGGTACAGGACAGAAATGTAAAGCATTTAAGCCAATCCACATATTGTCTTTTGTATTTGGACCAAGACGTATTGAGTTAAGCCTAGATAAGTAAAGAAATGTAAAATTCTTAAACAACTAAACATATTGTCTTCTGGATTTAGACCATGAAGACATATTGAGTTAAACCTAGAGAAGTACAGAAATGTAAAATGCTCAGGCTAATACTTGTATTGTCTTCTAGATAGGACCATAGAGACATATTGAGTTACACCTAGAGAGTACAATAAATAAATCACTCAGTGCCCGATCCTTTTTTACAACGAGCGACGTTTCCACAGCGCTATTGATAGATACCGAGCGGCGTTTCCGCTGCGCTACAAGTAGAAAGTATCAGCATAGAAGTGAACATTCAAATGCAAGAAATTAAAACACAAGTAGTTAGAGTTAGTCAAAATTTTAAATTAGAATAGTGACCTCTAAAATTGATCATTAGAATTAAATCATAAATTCTAAATTCCAAATTTTACAAATTAAAACAATTTAAAAACTACTTTCATGTCCTTTGGAATATGCTTCGGAACCTATCTTCGAAACTTGATATTGTGTCTTCGAAACTTCCGGAGCTACAGTCTCAGAATGCCCAAATTCTGCTTCAGAACATCCCCTCGTAACCTGCTACAATTCATTCAAAACTTCGGAACTTGCGATAGTGAGTTCGGAACTTCCAAGTCAGGTTTCGAGAGCTCAGAACTACTACAGTGATTTCGAAACTTGACTTCAACACTACTACAATAACTTCGGAACTTCTAAGTCAGGTTCTGAGAACTGTCTTATAACGCCCTGACCCGGAGATGGGACTGGAACACTACTAATTTTTTGTTTTTTTAAATCCTTAAAAACTTCTAACTGGTTTGATGAAACGTTAGGTCCAAAATAAATGCCACACATGCTCTTTATATGTGGACCCAAATATATACTATATATCTACCCATTTATAAGCATACATCATACAAACAAATATTTTCATCATAAAAAGGCGGCCTCATTTATAATAGAGTTGCTAGCAGTAAAATGGTGGCTCATAAATTATTACAAGTAAGTACCACATGAGGTACTTTACACAAAAACATGGTTCGAAGAACCATTGGTCAAAATAAATGAAATTTACATCCATTGAAATTCCAAGTAACCGCAACAACTTATCAATCTTTAAGTTTGAAATGGAGGTTCCTCCTCCTCGAGTGCATCTCCTGAAATATGATTGGTGTAAACTAAACAGCTGAGTGAAAAGAACATAATAATGCAGTGTAATGAATATTATGTTAACCAAAATCGACAATTTCATTATAATATGTTTATCATGCCAATATATCTTCAAGTAATCTTCATAACTGCTGACATCCAACGTAACACCTACACACTACACTGACTATAACCATTAAGTCCCAACACGATCAAAATGCGTAATCTTGCAAGTACATCTCCGACACACTTGGGCCAATACTTACACACCTGGGCCAGTAGATACAAACTAAAACACCTCAGCAGGTAATCGGCACATCTGAGCCGATAATAGTTCAGTAGTTAAGGGTGCGTGGAAGCAGTATCAATATCATCATAGCGCATAAGTCTTTCATCATCATAATCACAATATACGATAAACATCGTTAGTATCAATAAGCACTTTTAACAACAGTGCATCATATCTAGGCATATAAGTGGGTTTATTTAGTCTGATCCTTAAAACTACTCATTACACTAGATTCTCTTAACGTGATTTACTCCTATTGCAATGTTAAGTCTCCTCACCGAATTGTGAGGTAATCGGATTATTTATAAACATGTAAACATATATAGAATCAATAATCAATAAATATACAAATATATAATACAAAACATATTCATATTATTTCAAATCCTTCTATCCTATTTTCCAAAAAAATTCCAAGGGAAATGAACCTGAGTCTCCTAAATGGGTTACTATCCATTTTAAAATTACAATAATCAGTAATATAATAAGGTGCTCAGGCCACTACACGTATTGCCTCCTGGAAATGATCATAGAGACATTTTGAGTTAGGCCTAGAGATATAGGATGCTTAGGTCACTACTCATATATCGAATTAGGCCTAGAGATATAGGATGCTTAGGTCATTACTCGTATAACGAGTAAGGCCTAGAGATCACTCAGTGTCCGAACCCTTCTTTTCTACCGAGTGGCTAAATTAATCGCTCAGCTACTGATAGCTATTGGGCTACGTCAGCCATAGATAGAGAGTATCAGCCTGGAAGTGAATATATAGTATAAGTTTAAATAATAATTACCAATGAAGACAGGTTAGTATCATTTTTAATTATTTAATGGGTATAAACATCATATTAAAACTTAAGATCTAAATCATAAAATCCTAAATTAGACTAAGTTTCAAAAATCTGATCTACGTTCTTCGGAACATGCCTCAGAACCAAGGACTATGGCTTTGGACCTTCCGAGCAACTGCCTAAACTGGGTCTTTACAGAACTTTCGGAACTCAAGTTCTGTCCTTCGAAACTTTCGAAATTCAGGTCTAGGAACTTCCGAGCCTGCTATCGAACAAAAGCAAAAATAGGAAAAATTAGTTGGTCTGTGTGTCTTAGAACCTGTCGAGGACTGCTCCAAACTTCCGAACAGTTCGGGACATCCAAAGGGTCTCGGAATATCAAGCTCTGATCAGCAGAAATAAAGACTTCAACAGTTAGTCTCTACTCATGCGTAACCTCAAGCTGGAGTTCGGAGCTTCTGAAGTATTAACTTCGGTCATTCCGAAGGCCGATTCTCGGAACTTCCGAGAGTCATCTTCTTTTTCTGTCATCTGCAATAGAGAGTGACGGGCGGGACAATGTAAAATCCAGCAGCAGTGGGTTTTCTGGATTCATTTTTCACATCTTCCTGGTCAGATAGATTTTTCAGTGAGTCCTCTTCACTTTCAAAATCAATTGGATCATTCATACTGATTAAAAACACCAGAAAAAGGAAAACAGTAACACATAAGAAAATTCATGTTTTTCACTGAACTTCAAATCAAATTTTAGTATTCAAAACTTAACCAAAATGACTTCCATTTAATTTTAAACTGACTAGAATTTAAAAACAAAGACAATGGTTACCTTCGCTTTTGCTCCTGTGTTAAAATTCAGAAAAATCTTTCACTTAAGCTAACAGTGAAAACAGACAGAGTAGAAAAGTGGTTTTCCTTTTGAGAATTAAGTGAAGAATTCCTCTGGGAATAGAAATTTATAGGGAATGTAAGGTAGGGTAGTAGGTTCCATGCATGGAGTTTTCACGTCGCTCTGCAAGCTACGATAATAACTTGCAGGCGCAACTGCTGCCGATCGTCACCTGCTACGCATGTGGTTTCAAGTTTGGGTATTTGCAATTTAGTCCCCTTAAACTTATTTGTATTTTAAACCCAGTTTCTTTTATTTTTAATATTTAGCTATTAAATTATTTATTTAATAATCCCACCCAAAATGTTCGATAAAAAAGGTATTATAAAAATTTGGAGATTTACATTTCATCATAATTACTTGATTTAAACAAAATTCATGTTTTTAATACTATTAACTTAACATAATTTGTATTTATTTTAAGAGTTTAAAATATCTATTTTCAAAACCAGGAAATATAAGACAATGAACCAAAATAAAATGTAAGTATACACCAAAACAAATGAAAAACCATTGATTTCAAAGGTGTAATCAGCAGAACAAATGGAAAACCATAGTTTTCAATAAATTTGAAAACTCATTTTAAAGCTTATTTCAAAACAAAATTCACTTTTATTTGATTCTAAACTTGTTAAGATTTTAAAAGGAAAACAAAGCATACTTTCGCTTTGGAAATTGGGTAGATTTTTTACTTCTTCAAAATTTTCCACTTAAAAAGCTAAGTTGCAGCAAAGCTTGATCTGGAAGAAGAAGAAGAACCATAGGCAGCAACAATTGCTAAGGCATTTGAATTTCAAATCTGATGTAACCCATTGCATTATATAGATATCAAGGGTGTAGGCATGCCTAGAGGCAAGGAAAAGCCCACGTAAACCTGTATGCTACGGTTGCAGCTTCCATGAATCATCAATGATTCATTACATACGCATCAGCTTGCATGGGTTGGTTAATTATTATTATTATTATTATTAAATTAAGCTTATCTCTATTAATTACATATAAAGGTTAAAAGTAATTCAACTGGTCCAGAACGGGTTTTAAAAATCAACATTGTAAAAATTTGGAGAGGGATATATTTCGAAAACCGTCGATCTTGATAAAAAACGAATTTCATGTTTTTATCAAATTTCAGAGCATTTGTTTGCGAAAATCCAATTTCACGACAATGTCCGAAAAATTTATCTTATCAAAGACATCCAAAACTCGAACCCGATTTGAATTTTATAAACATTCCAAATTTAACATTTTACAAATAGTGACCGCGTCGGGTCGAATTTAGTTCTTGATGATCAGAAAACTAATCGAAAAATTCTTTGAAATTCTAATATAAAAATCATTTTAGGGGTATGAATTTTGGAAATCAAAACATCAAATATTTCCAATTAAATATAATAAACAAATATTACGAAAGAAACCCTTCAACTTAAATGTGTTGGATCCAAGAGCTACCGAACTCCAATTGGGTCGAACTTGGACTTTTCAGAAGTTCAACTCTGTAATCTTAATGATTAATGGATCACAAAACACTATTAACGATATAAATCCCAAAATTAAGTCTAATTCAGGGTTGAGGTATTATAAATGAGTGTTACCCCTCGTTATCTTTGTTTGATAACTAAAGGAAAAACGTAAATAATCTCCATTTTATCCTTGTTTACCCCCTATACTCTCACTTTAGAATACCCTTTCAAAATGATCAGCCGCTTCTAAAAAATTTACCCCTCATCCAAACGCAGCCTATGTAATTTGATTTAGTTTTTTTTTTAGTACAAAGAGGGGGAAATCTCCTTGAAACTCCTGAGGTTAAGTCAGTTCTCCTAAAACCCTCTTTCATATGATGTCCCGCACCACACAAGATAGTAATTTGATTTAGTTATGGAAGATACAACATGCTTTGACAATTTTTGCTTTTGTTCAATCTAGAAATTTTGAGAGGCGCTTCGAGAAGTTTAAAACCTTACTCACCACATTTCTTAATTTTGCATGACACATTGAAAAAGTCGTCTCGAGTTATAATTGGTAGGGATACCAATGAGTTAGGTGGTGTTGAGTTGGCTACAAGTAATTATAAATCTTTTCTTAAGTCAACTCGAAGTTTTTTAACTATTTATCCAACCTGACTTTATTTTATACAATTTGATCCGACTCAAATTTATGTAAAAAAATTAGAAAAATGAGAGAAATATTTATTTTCAATAGGAAATAAAAGATAGTAAGGCTTCCTTTTCATGTAAGTACATTGAGATGTGAAAATTTGAGGAAATAGACTAAGATTTTTTAACTTAGTGAGGTACATAAGCTAAAGTAAGTAAAAAATAAATTATGTAAATATTAATTTTGATTCAACTCGAATTGAATTCAGATTTGGAACTCTACCTAATGGGTCATAATTTAAAAGGATCTCATTTTTTAGAGGTCATCATTGGAGAGCCTACTTATCATCTACTGTTATTGAGACCTTGGCTTCTGGCTAAATGTGGATTGGCTAGTATCTTCGGTGCCCTCTTTGCTCTATTGCAGTTGAGACCCATCATCACCTTCTTTGCTGTAATTTTGTTTTGGACGGTTGGACTTCGCTTCTCAGGAAATTCAGCTCTCCTGTTAGGGACCTTCTTGCGCGAGATAATCTTACTGCTGCCCTGTCAATTCTGACAATGATTTGGTTTTGTTGGCAAGTGAGGAATAATCGAATTTTCTCGCATCCTTCTTGGAGTCCAGATCAAGTTTGTTATGCTGTTGCAACGTACATCTGCTACCGCCTCTTATTTGTACTATCAAATCAGGCTCTAAAACATGTTAGTTGTTCTTTCTCTGCTTTATGAGACTTGCCTCCTTACCAATCGCCTCATTCGAAGCCGCCTAGCCTGCCTAGTTGCCCTGTTGCCAGTAATTCTGCTCTTCTCTTTCATCTGTTTAAGCACACTGGGGCCTCTTGGATCGGCGCAATTTGCTTTAGTTCTACAAGAGAGACTTTTGATGTTATTGCTCTCAGAATCTGCAAAGCTGGGGATATCCATCTGCATGCTCTCCTATTCGCTGCCAACTCCATTCTTACCCTGATCAAAGCAATTTTCCTCTAGGCAATCTATTCTTCAGTGATCGAAGCATTGTCCGTTTGCTGAAGAATGGGAGGCATGGCTGGCGTCTTCTGATTCACTTTAACTCTATTCATTCCCTCTAGGCGGTTCTGCATCAAGACCTTGGTTTGATCAAGGAGACTCCTTTTGGTCTTCTCCTATTGTTGATGGCATCCTACTTGCACATGTGCAACAACCTTACCCTCTTGCCACAGGGATCCTCAACAATGGTGCCTAATTCCTTTTGAATTGGGGTGTCTATTTTGCATTGCCTTGTCTCTGGGCTTGTTCTGCTTTTCTTTGGGCCACTGTTTGGGCCCTTTATTTTTTGACTCATTATGCCTGATTCTTTTGTGCCTTGCCGGGCTGTGGGATATACTGTACAATTTTTGTCTCTTTTACCTTTTTGAATGAAATACAAACCACATTAAAAAAAAAAAGAATGAGACCTTGGCTTGACTCTTATAAAATTACCTATCTACATGATATCAGTGCATGAAGTTGGCTGTTGGGATGGATAGCGACATCATATTTCAGAACTGCGACATCCATTTGAGAGTGTTGAAACACACCTTGAATAAAGTATTTGTTTTGCCTTTGAGGAAGGCAACCACGGAGGGAAGCTATCTTCGAATGTCGTTATTTCAGCAGGTCAAAAGTTCACTAATCATGAAGGGATATATTCCATTCTGATGTTTAACAAGTAAAAGGAGAAAAAGACTCAAGGAAAATATGTAATATCTTGACCTGAATTAGGCTTAATTAATATGATTTATATTAATAAATCATGATTTGGCCTGTTAATTAGGAAGATTACAGTAAGGGCTTTGTGAAAAGTCCAACATTGGCCCAATCAAAGATCGGTAGCTTGTTGATCCAACTCATTTAATTTAGAAGTGCAAAACGGTAATTTACCATTAACAATGTTATTTTATTATTTAAATAATTGTTTGAGTGATATTGATTTCCTTATTAAGGATTTAAATTCTGAAATTTATAAGTATTTTTATTATATTTTTAATTTCAGAACATGTTAAAAACTACCCAAAAGATCCCGAAAGCTAGGAAATAATTATTTTTGGCAATTTTAGAAGTGAGAAAATTCTACGAAAATATGTGTTATTAAATCATGTTTCAATTCATTGATTTATATTTTCATATTTTGAAAAGAAAGGTTTTAAACCCTTTAAATGAATACAAATTAAATTAAGGGAATAGTAAATAAATGTATTTTTTCTTTTAATCAATTAATTTTGATGAAATATAAATCTCCAAAATTTTATGGTATTTAGAGTTTTTAAAACCGAACATTTTAGGTAAGATGGATTAAATTAAATAAATCATTTAATAGCTAAATATTTTTTAAAAAAAATTGGATTTAATTGCAAATAAGAATTAGAGGATTAAAATGTAAAAATAAAAAAAATTTGCATAACACCTGCATAGTAGGTGATGCAATGAAGCAAGTGTATGAGCATCAATTCATGCAAGGTATGATCGTAGCTTGCACAGTGATGTGGTCACTCCATGGCCCTGCATGGAGGGCTACCGCCCTACCTCCCATTGCTTATAAATTCAGGCAATTTCTAGAGGAATTCTTCACTTAATTTTCAAAGAGAACCACTGCTTTATCCTATTTGTTTTTCACCATTAGTTTTAGTATAAGATTTTTCCAGCTACTAATTTTCAACCTAGGAATAGAAGCGAATGTAACCATTATGCTTTATTTTCAAATTCTATTCAGTTTAGGATCAAACAAAAGTCATTTTGGTTGAGTTTGACTCCTAAATCTGATTTGAAGTTTAGTGGAAAACTTGAATTTTATGAATTCCACTAATTTTTCTGTTAAAATCTGATGTTTTCAATTAGAATTAACTGTTCAAATCATTCCTAAGTAAAGAGGACTCATTAAAGAGTCCATTTAACTAGAAAAGTATGGAAAACGAATGCAGAAAATCTACTGTTTCTGAATTCGTATTTTACACAGTTCCTCCCGTCACTGCTCTGTTGCAGGTGACAGAGGAAGAATACGATTCTCTGAAGTTCCGAGAATCAGCATTCGGAAGATCCGAAGGTAACACTTCGGAAGTTCGAAACTTTAGTTTAGGGTTCCGAAGGAGGAGATGCTAACTGTTGAACTCTCTGCCTCAATGGGTTAGATAAGACGTTCCGAGACCCTTTCGGAAGTTCTGAACCGTTCGGAAGTTTCGAGCAGACCTCAGTAAGTTCCGAGGTGGACCAAGACTCATGATTTTTGGATTTTTCTATTTTCTGTTCAGAAGCAGGTTTGGAAGTACTGAGACCTGAACTTCGGAAGTTCAGAAAGATATAACCCAAGTTCCGAAGATTCTATAAAGCCCCAGATTTTTTGCAGTGGCTCGGAAGTTCCAAAGCCATAGTACCTCGTTTCGAGGCATGTTCCGAGAAACACAGAACAGGTTTTTGAAACATAGTCTAATTTAGGAATTCATGTTAAATTTAGACCATAGGTTTTGATGTGATGTTTATGCCAATTTAATAATTAAAAGTGATACTAACCCCCTTTATTGATATCATTATGTAAACCTATATTATGTATTCACTTGTAGACCGATTCTCTCTATATGTGACGCAGAGGAAACGTAACCCGGTAGCTATCAGTAGTTGTGCTATTAACTTTGCCGCTCGGTAGAAAAGAAGAGTTCGGGTACTGAGTGGTCTCTATGCCTAACTCAATATATAAGTAGTGGTCTGAGTATCTTATATCTCTATGTCTAACTTAATATGTTTCCATGGTCATTTCCAGAAGACAATATGTGTAGTGGCCTGAGCACCTTATAATATTGATGCATGTAATTTAAAATGGATAGTAACCCATTTAGGAGGCTCATATCCATTTCCCTTGGAGTTTTTTTAGAAAATGGGATAGAAGGATTTGAAATACTATGAATATGGGTTGTATTGTATATATAGATATATCTGAGTATTATGTTTGATTAATGATTATATAATTTATTGTATCCTTTTTTCTGTGTTTGACAGATACTCCGATACCCCACATTTTCGGTGAGAAGACTTAACATTGTAGTAGGAGTTAATCAGGTTAAGAAGATCTCGTGCAATGAGTAGATTTAAGGATCAGACTTAATGAACCTATTTATATGCCTAGACATGATGTACTATTATGAAAAATGCTTATTGATACTAGCGATGTTTATCATATATTGTGATTATGATGATGAAATGCTTATGAGTTATGATAATATAGATACTGCTTTCACGTACCCTCAACTATTGAACTATTATCAGCCCAGGTGTGTTGGTTTGCGTTTACTGGCCCAGGTATGTCAATACCAGTCCAAGTGTGTCGGAGATGTACTTGCAAGATTCTGCATTTTGTACATGTCGGAACTTATTGCTTATATTCAGTGTAGTGTTTAGGTGTTATGTTGGATGTCAGCAGTAATGGAGATGAGTTGATATATTGGCATGATAAACAAATTATGATGATAATGTTGATTTGTCTAACCTGATATTTATTGCACTGTATTATTATGTTCTTTTCACTGAGCTGGTTATATCACATCACTCACATTTCAGGAGATGTATCTGAGGTGGAGGAACCTCTATTTCAGTCTTAGGATGGATAAGCTATTGCGGTTATTTGGGATTCCCACAGATGGGGATTTAATTTTATTTTGACTGTTGGTTTCGTTGAACCATGGTTTGCTTAAAGTACCTCATCTGTTAGTTATTATATTGTAATCATGTATGAACCACCATGTGAATGGAAGGGCAGCAGAATGATTCAGAAGCAAAATAGTTGATGACTCAGCTTTTAGGAGGAAAGTCTTTGGAAGATTGGAGGATCAGGGCTGATGGAGGTCTGACATTCAAGGACAGACTTTTTGTGCTAAAATCAGATGACTGCAGAGGAAAAGTACTAGATCACTTTCAGCTTTCTCGATTTGCAGTACATCCTGGTGGTATAAAGATGTATCATGATCTTTGACGACTATCATGATGGAAATGCATGAAACGAGAAGTTGCACATTTTCTATCTAAATGTTTGACATGTCAACAAGTTAAGACAGAACATCAACGATCTGGCGGAAAGACGCAATCTCTTGAAGTGACTAAATGGAAATGTAATCACATCTTATGACTAGGTTCCCAAATTCTTCTAAGAAGAACAATGCTATTTGGATACTAGTTGACGGATTAGCAAAATCAGCCTATTTTCTGCCTATTAAAAAGAATGATTCTTTGACTAGCCTGTGTAGAATGTATCTAAAGGATATAATTAGACTTATGGAGTACCTGTGTTAATTGTATCCGATAGAGACGCTAGATTTGTGTCAAGATTTTGGTAAAGATTATAGGGAGAAATGGGGACTAACCTATACTTTAGCACTGCTTTTCACCCTTAAACTGATGGTCAATTAAAGAGAACCATTCAAACTTTAGAAGATATCCAAAGGGCATGTGTCATAGATATGCAGGGAAGTTGGGAAGACCATTTAGCATTGATTGAATTTGTATAAAACAACAATTATCATTCTTGTATACAAATGACGCCCTATGAAGCCCTGTATAGTAGACCCTGCAGATCACCTCTATTTTGGTCCGAAGTAGGGGACAAAGCACTGTTGGGTCCAGACTTTGTACGTGAGACGTCTGAAAAAGTTGAAGTAATAAGACAACGTCTCAAAACAGCCCAAACAGACAAAAGAGTTATGCTAACAAAAGGTGAAGACTTTTGGAATTTGCAGTCGGTGACCGAGTATTCCTACATGTAGCACCACGCCATGGAGTACAACGGTTTGGTCGAAGGAAAAACTATCAGCTCGATATATTGGACCTTTTGAAATTTTGAAGAGAATAAGAGAAGTAGCCTATCAACTAGATCTTCTTCAGACAATGGACAGAGTTCATGGTATATTTCATGTATCTATGTTGAAAAAGTACAAGCCTGATCCATCCCATGTGTTGAGTTACGAGGACTTTGAAGTCTCGGAAAATCTGACGTTTGAAGAAGTACGAGTAGAGATACGAGGATCTCGGATTCAAGTACTCAAAAGAAAGTCAATTCCACTAGTGCAAGTGTTGTACAACATCTTGACGTACAACATGTGACATGGGAACTGGAGTCAACAATGCAGAGGCTGTACCCTAGTCTGTTCACGGAGTAAAAAAGTAGAAGGTTTATTTTAAATTCGAAACGAATTTTTTTTAAGGAGGGTAGGATGTAATACCCTTACCCGAATTAACCTTAATTAATATGATTTATTTTAAATAATCATATTTTTACCTTTTAATCATGAATATTATAGTTATGGTTTTGTGAAAAGTCCAGATTTGACCCAATTAGAGCTCGATAACTCGATGATCCAACTCATCTAAGTTGGAAGGACAAAATAATAATTTACCATTAAAAGTGTTTTTTTATTGTTTATCTAATTGTTTGGTTATTTTTTGAGTTATATTGATTTCCTTAATTAAGGATTTAAATTCTAAAATATAAGTATTTTACTATATTATTTTCAGAAAATGTTATTAAAAAAATTAACCGAAAAGATCACAAAAGTTAGGAAATAATCATTTTCAAACAATTTTAGAAGTAAAAAAATTTTAAGAAAAATATGTGTTTTAGATTTTGTTTTAACTCGTTGTTTTATATTTTCAAATTTTGAAAATAAAGGTTTTAAACCAGTGATAAAATGTGATTTTTGTTTAAATAAATAAAATTTTGATAAAATATAAATTTCTAAAACTTATGATATATAGTGTTTATAAAACCCAACATTTTGGTTAAGATGGATTCAATTAATTAAGTTAAATAAATATTTTAATTAGTTAAAATTAAAATTGAAATAAACTGGACTTATATTTTAACTTCGCCGATCGGTAGAAAATAAGGATTCGAGCATTGAGTGATCTCTAGGTCTAACTCATTATATGAGTAGTGGCCTGAGCATCTTATATCTCTAGGCTTAACTCAATATGTCTTTATGATAATTTACCGAAGACAATATGTGTAGTGGCCTAAGCACCTTATTATATTGTTGATTATTGTAATTTAAAATTAATAATAACCCATTTAGGAGGCTCATATCCATTTCCCTTGGAGTTTTTTTGGAAAATAGGATATAATGATTTGAAATACTATGAATGTATGTTGTATTGTATATATTTGTGTATTATGTTGATTATGACTATATGATTCATTATATTTCTATTTGTGTGTTCAACAGATACTGCGAAATCCCACATATTCAGTGAGGACTTAATTAAAGGAGGAGTAAATCAGGTTAAGAGGATATAACGTAATGAGTGGTTTTAAGGATCAGACTTAATGAACCCACTTATATCCCTAGACATGATGCACTATTGTGAAAAATGCTTATTGATACTAACGATATTTATCGTATATTGTGATTATGATGATGAAATACTTTTGAGCTATGATGATATTAATACTGCTTCCACGTACTCTTAACTACTTAACTATTATCGGCCCAAGTGTGTCGGTTTGCGTCTACTAGCCCAGGTGTGTTAGTTGTTAACTCAGATGTGTCAGTACCGGCCCAAGTGTGTTGGAGATGTACTTGCAAAATTCTGCATTTTGACCATGTCGGGACTTAATACGTATAGTCAGTGTAATGTCTAGGTGTTACGTTGGATGTGAGCAATAATAGGGATGATTTGATATGTTGGTATGATAAACCAATTATGATGATGATGTTAATTTGTCTAATTTGATATCTGTTATACTGTACTGTTATGTTCTTTTCACTGGGCTAGTTAGCTTACACCACTCACATTTCAGGAGATGTACCCGAAGAGGAGGAACCTCCATTTCAAGCTTAGGATGGTTAATCTGTTGCGGTTACTTGGAAGTCCCATGGACGGGAATTTCCTTTTTGTTTTTGACTATTGATTCTTTTGAACTATGTTTTGTATTAAGTACCGCATGTGGTACTTATTATATTTTAATCATGTATAAACACCCACATTACCATTAGCAACTCTGGATGATGATGATATTATCTTTTGTGATGTAAATATTTGTTTGTATGATATGTACTTATAAACGGGTAGACTTATGGTACATGTTTGAGTCCACATGTAACATGCATGTGTGATATTTATTTCTGGGCCTAATTATTGATCCAGCCCACTTAGGAGTTATTAAAGAAAATAAAAATTAGTAGCGTTCCGGACCCACCTCCGGGTCGGCGCGTTATAGTGTAACATTTATTTTTGGGCCTAACTTTTGATTCAGCCCACTTAGAAGTTATTAAGGATTAAAAAAAAAATATTAATAGCGTTCCAGGCCCACCTCCGGATCGGGGCGTTACAAAAGAAGTAAAGATTAAAGGTCCTTAACTATAATGTAGATGGATTGCTGCCTATGCAATGCAACCCCATTGAATGACCAACTAGGGCAGCAAATATCATGTCTTTTTATTTTAAGAAGAAGAATCTCAATAGTCGAGCACTCAATGACCATGGCGGTGGTTCGAGAAGCCAACAAAAGATATTTCCTTCAAGACAAATACGGGTCGACTTCCAAATAAAGAATGGGGTCGACTTAGTAATCACTCTACAACTTTTTCATCTTTACCAGAACTGTTTTTATGTGAAGAAGCTCATGTAGCTTAGTTCAAGAAAATCTCCACACCCAAGCTTGCACCCTCTCATACAGGAGTCGGAGTTCCTTGAGGAGCAGGTGAACTAATTCAATTGACTTGGGAGAATAAAGGATGTCCTCATCGATACTCATTAGCAAAAAATTGTCAAGGGAAAAAAATCTAAGTTTATACTGTGCTTTTGAAAAGGAATCAATGTGTATTTGCTTGGAATTACACAGACATGGCCTAGATAGGACTATAGCAAAACACAAACTTGCTCCATATCTGATTTGAACCTATAAAGCAACTTCGAAGAAAGTTTTCCTAGATTTGGTGAAGAAAATTAAGGCCAAAGTGGATAACCTGAAGAAAGCCAAGTGTATACAAAAGATTGACAATCCAACATGGTTAACCAATGTGGTCCAGTTAAAAAAAATGGACAAATAAGAATCTGTGGATTTTAGAGATCTAAAACAAGGCTTGTCCCTCAGCTTTTATAAATGCATGGGCACCTTTTCCTTACAAGTCAATTTTTAAAAAGTTCTTGCCATGTGTTTTATCATGGTATCGGGGCTAGGTACCACAAAGAAGGAAGGGAAAAACCGAGTGTCTCCAACCTTGATACTGAGAAAGAGTGTTAGCATGTCCCACATTACCTATGGGTTTTGGGATCTTGGAATTTGTAAATGCATAGACACTCTCCTTACAAGTAAGATTTTAGGGATGAATTCTACCCATATCAAATGTCTCCAAGACAACCTTTTATACAACCAAGGAGACCTACTTCTGTAAAGTTATGCCCTTAGGATTGAAAAATATAGGAGCAACTTATCAAAAATCAGTGACCAAGTTTTTTAGTGACATGATGCATGAGGAGATTGAATATTATGTGAAAAACATCTAGAAATTATGAGGAAAGTATTTGCGAGGTGCAAGTGGTAAAACCTCGAGACGAATACCATAAAATGTGTTTTGGGAGTCAATGTGAAAAGCTTTTGGGTTCCTCTCTTTGGTAAGAAGATTTATATGAGAGCTTGTGAGGAAGGTGGCACCACTCAACAGGTTGTTATTTATAATTAAGTTGTTCTCTTATAATTAACAACAACAATAAATTAGGAGAAAATTACTAGAATTTTTTACATTTTTTAGTATCTTTTCCAAAAAAATAAAAAAATATTTGACATTCTCGATTTTGTAACATCAAAACCACATTTGAATATCTAAAAGCCCGTTAAATAATAATACAATTACACATCCATGAAGCCATGATATTATGTATTCTCTGTAAATTTTTTAAATTAAAAAAAAAATCAGAGAAAAACGTAGTGGCAATAATTCTCCGATATATATTGGTGCGTCAATATGGGTAGGTGCATCGCACACACCGAATTTAAAACCCTTGGTTTTGGAAAAAAAAATATTATGTTTGACCCGCTTAGTTGCTTTCTTCTTTGTCTTCCTTACCTAAAATGACTTTGGGGAGGGACAAGCAAGTAAATTCGTGTGGATCTATCATCCTTTGAATTTGGATATCTAAATGGGTCAATTAGGGATGAAACATTTGATTTGAACTATTAGACTCATATGCTGTCTTTTAATGAGTATAATCAATTTAATGGGCTTTTTGAGCTTGAATTTGTGAGTCTCTATCTCCATGAAATTGATCATACTCATTTAGTGCCAATTAGACAATTTCTTGAGTTCTATTTTTGTCTAATTTTAACTTGACCATAAATCTTATGTGTTCGAAAAATCATATCTTCATATTTAAATATTTAATTGTCTGTCTGTTTTCATTAATTTAAATTCAGCCATTAATGCCCTCGTGATTGCCTTAAACCACTGTTCAGTTTTCATTGATGTATGTTTTTTTAATAATAATTAAATATTAATTTCTTACTTTAAATTCATCCTTGAGAGACAACTATAGATTCACCTCTTTCATCGTGTTAATAGCACTAACATTTATTTTAAGTTTTACGACTATTATATTTATTAGTACATGAAGAGTCTCAAGGTATTATACTACCATTTATACATAAATGATTTTTTTTTTCATGCCTTAATTCATTCAAAGAAGTAATTTGCAATTAATTACTCGATTGAAATGATAAATATTTTTCTATAATTAATTAAAAAATGCTTATTGAATTATAGAGGAATAGAAGATGCATTTTTTATATAAATAATTTCTAATTTGATTTTTTTATTAACTATTAATATTGTGCATCAAAATTTTACTATATACAATTTGTATGTCCATATTTTAAACACATATTGTCAATAAAATTTTTCGATAATTTAATTTAGATTGTCTTCCATTTAAATTTAGATTTCACAATTCATTTCAAATGAATATTAAACATTTTAAAACTCATTTTATATGGAAAATTACAAATTAAATTTGTATTATTTTTATTTAATCTCGAACTGTGAAAATCCATATGTCTGGGCTTAATGTGCAATTTACCCCTCTATGAGTTGCTAAATTGTTAAAATAAAATATCCACATAGGCCAATCATAAGTGGGTCACACCTAAGATTTGAACTTGGAAGAATGATCTCACTTTTTGTGACCTTACCCCAGTATGACAAATGTCTTCTCCAACGAAAGAAAAGTCAAAACCCTTTTTCCTCGAGCAGTCGCTGCCTGGCTCTCGTCGATCCCAACAGTACATCTCCGTCATAGTCTTCGACGCTGACCACCGTAAGTCTCTCTCTCTCTCTCCCCCCTCAATTTATCTGGTTCTTGACTATTCCTATCTTTCATGGTCAAAATCCTCATAGTTGGAGCTTTTTTTTTTTGCTTATTGGTTGTGAATTGCATTTTCTGTTTTCGCTTCTATTTTGTTGTGCCTCGGCCAAAATCCAATCAGCTGGGTGCCCTTTTCTGGGCAATTTCCTGGTAGCAATTTAGGGGAGTGTTTGTTGCGGTTTTGATGAAACCCGATTTGGGCCTTTTTTGTTATATTTGTTATGGTTGGATCACAACCTTAATAATTTGGGTCTTTCTTGTTACTGTTTTTGGTAATTTGCGGAAATCTTTTCTTGTTTTGGCTGAAGCCGTAGTGGCTTGAGATTTTGTTTTGTGATTATGAGTTTTGTTTGTAGGCTGTGAATTGTGATATTGTTTGGTAGTCAGAGTTTCTTTATTTGAAGATGCTTGAGTTTGGCTTGAGGAGAAACTGGCCCAAAATGATGCATTTCCACTCTACCCTGTCTCCAATTCTCCACTAATACCATGAAAGGAATATGCAACACTTCATACTAATATTTTCTTTTGAGTGGTAATAATTAACCCTTGATTTCACAAGCATTTGGTCATTAAAAATTCACTTTTTTTTAACGGTTAGAACATGTGACCTAACCACTCGTAACTCATGCACACATGTGCCTTTTTATCAAATTGAATGGATGAGGATTAGATTGGCATCAACATTGTCAATGATGCTGAATGGGGACATATATGCTTGTTTAGGCTTCTTAAGTTGCCATTGGATGAGCGTTTGGAATGGCTAATGACCTTCCATGTATGACATGTAGATAGTTGCCTGCAGTGTGTTGCATCGCATTTGGAAATCTTTGACTCTTGATCAGCACACTTCAAATTGATGGTTAATAAATTGAAGCACAACAATTTTTCACATCATTCATTATCATCATCAAATACTAAAATGGCGTCTATTTGGAGTCGGCTTTTCGAGTTCTACATCTTAATTGACTCTTGTCATAAACCATCCCATGTAGCTCCACTATTGTATCTCTCTAATTCTCTTCCCTCCATGCTTTTAGGGGTCTACCTCCACTCTTTGTGCTTGCAATTTGTTCTCTCTCAATTTTACGCATTGGGGCCATCTCTAGTTTCTACTCACATGGCTAAACCTCCTCAAACGAGTTTCTCTCATTTTGTTATTTATTGGGCAAATTTAAGTTATGCATGACGTGGTCATTTCTAATTCTATCTTTTAGAGTTAATTCATTCAACCAATGAAGCATGCGCCTGTTCGTTACCCTAATATAACTTCGTGGGTCTAATTACTGTTTTACAGAATTGTTCTTTAATTGATGTGGGACCTTTTTTATCAGACAAGGACTTACTGCCTTGTCTACATTTGCCCACCCCGCTCTCCTATTAATTATATCTAAGGCAGAGCCTCCAAGAGATTCTACTATAGAGCCTAAGTATCTAAACTCATTACAATGCATTGCTATGTCATTTCCATTTTTAATCAAATTACCCTCTCTATCTTCTGTTTCACTAAAATTACACTTTATGTATTTGTCAGAACTGTTCTCCAAAGTTCCAACTTGATATTGAGTTATTGTTTTGTTTCACTACTTAATATTTTATGAAATGTAAAAAGTATACACCACAACACTTCATCTTGGATCTTCGATATTAAGTTATGTGTGATTAACATAAATAGATGACTTAATGTAGATCCTTGGTGGAGTCCCACTCCCACCTAGGAACTCTTCCATCTCTCCACATTGTTGAAGGGAAAAAGTTGATTATTGGAGCTGAGGATTGTTTATTTATGGATTTACCTTTTAATGAACTTGGGACTCCTGAGCAAGGTTGTCAAAATCGTATGAGTCAAGAAATCGATAGGAACCAAAAATTGTACAAGTCTTAAATTGACTCGCACGATTTGCGAGTCAACCAAACGAATCGTTGTCTCGTACGATTCGAATGAAAGAAAGAGATACTAGCTGCGAGGGGAAAAACCTGTTTTCTCTTCTAAACCTTCTCTTTTTCATCTTTTTCTTCGTCTTCGTCTTCTATTTTTTTGTCGCCTCACTTTTCAAATTTTTTTTTTTCCGGTTTTGTGAGTTATTTCGGTTCGTAAACCCTAAAACCATAACCAATACCCACCACATATTCGCATATGTCGCATATGCCCTTTACTTTAGTGAACTTCACATGTCTTCACAGATGCCTGTACTTTATTTAACTTCGCAGGTCCTCCAGATCTGCCGTTAATTATTTAACTTTGCATGTCCTTCTCCAGATCTGCCTTAAACTTTTACATATAGTCGCACAACACTATTCTAGACCTCATTTCGATTATGGATTTTATATTATAAAAACTTTTAATAGCCTGTTAAAGAAAATAATAATATAAAGAATATTGTAAGTGGTCAACATGCTCTGTTTGTGAGGTCTTTTTTTTTTTCTTATTAAGGGTTATTAATAAAATGAGAGTATTCTTTCAATTTTTTTATATTCTTACATATTATTAGTTTAGTAATAAACTAATCTCTTTTTTTTTCCTGACTCAATTTTTGTATCTATTTAAAAAATAAATATTTTTATTTAAAAAATATATTTGATGGGTGTTATTAATGATTATTAATTTTTTTAAATATTATTAATTTATTTGTTGATTTATTAAATTTATCTGTACTTAATATTTATATTTGAATCTCATATTAATATTTTTTTTTGAAAGGTCTCATAGTAATATGTTTTTGTATCTTTTTTGTGGATGGGTATTTATGATGGATGATAAATGTCAAATTTGTGGATCCTGCTTTAGAAATTTTTGTGAATTGAAAAAACATCTTATTATTCTATGTCATATTAAATGTAATTATAATATAAATAATAATTTTAATAAAATTATTATGAATCTTACGATTTTACGATTTACAATTCACGATTCACACCCCCAGGCCGATTCACGATACGATTCGAGTTTGACAACCTTGCTCCTGAGCTTAGGGTCACTTTAGATTGTCTTGACAATGTTTCACATCCTCCCATTCATCATCACTGTTGCCACATTAACCTGACGCCTTATATTTGGATGAGCTTTATGAGTTCTATATTCTCCTTTTCTAGTCTTCATTATTAGACCTAGACATTTTCATTATATTAACATTCTCATGTCTAAATACTTTATTCCAAGTCCTTATTAGCTATTTTGTTGTAGTTTTATGTATCGCACATACCGAATGGTTTGGAAATCATATATGGAATTGTTTGGCACTTTTGACGCACACACATTCTAATGCAACACAAGATGGAAAAGAAGTAGAAGGAAAAGAATAAGAGGAGTAGCCTTAGAGAAGAAACCCTGAGAAGGAATAGAATGATAGGATATGATACCTTAGACCAAAAGATGAGAAAGAAGAAATCATGATGACAATCCACTCGCTCAAGAGAAAAATAGAGATAACGTAAAGGGATATTATTTTTTATTTTTTTGATGACCAAGGTGTCCAGGCCTCTTAGAAAAGAAGTACAACCAAATCTCCATATATGCGATCTATACTAGAGCAAGAACCACCATACTATAAAATACAATAAAAAATAACAAAGAAAGACTGAGAAACCTAACATTCCATACACCCAATTACAAAAAAGTTCACAAAAGCCTCTCTCCTTTCCACACCAACTTTAGCCATTTGCTGACCTCCTAACACGTTGAAACAAAACTGTCCGTCCCGTTCAGATCTTTTTGCTTAATATGAAAAATGCCCCATTGTTTTTCTATATTATGAAAAAGTCAAAATTCTTAAAAAGGTCCTCTTTATCTCAATTCAGTAAATACTAAACAATTTTAGTCCTTCATGTTCAAGATTAAGGAGTAACAAGTGACAACCACCAGTTGAGATTAAAAAAAATAAACCATTGAGCATAAAGCATGGCCACAAAGATTGGCAAAGTAAAATCCTTTACATAGACCTTTTTAAAGTTTAAGCAAAAATCGAAAAAGTGTAAAAAGAACAAATGGCTGAAGGACCCTCTCCTCTTCCTCCTTGGCAGGTGTCTTCGTCGCTCTTCTTTTTGCTCCATCATTTCTAACTTACCTGACCGTTTCTCCAAATTTGACATTTTCTCTTTCTTCTGCAAATCTGGGTTCTTGAAGAATTGTTTACAGCTTCATCCCTTCTGATAAATCCTTGGGGAAGCATTGTGGCTCTGCCTTCGTTAGGTTTGGATCGGAAGTTGAGGCTCTTCGCGCCATTATTGATGTCAATGATCTCATGTTCAAAGGGGTTCGTCTCAAGGTGCAGATGACCCGTTTTGCCAGCCTTAAGTCTCTTCCAGCTAGAGAGAACTCTTCCTCAATGCAACTCATCTCATGAATCCTCAGGCATCCATGTAGTTACGAGTATATATATATATAAGTTGAAGTCTACTTTCAGGTGTGACCAACCACATGGATCACCTAGTCTATTTCCTCTTTTTTTTTTTTTGAGTTTTCATGAAAGTATGAAACTCATTGAAAACCGACTTCAGGAAATGATTCTAAGTATTTTGCTTGCTTTACAATGGATACAAAGATCCTTGTAAATAGAGGAGAAACACTACAAGTACCTGGTTATACAAACAAGGAAAGTCAACCTTGGAAACGAATGATCCTCTTAAGGGCCAGGCAAGAATTACCCTATACATGCTTCTAAGCACTCTCTCTAAGAATAATTCTTCATCAATCATAAGATCTATCGTCTGGTTAGGATTCTCACAAGATTTTTTGCAAGTCATTCAAACTAATTGTAGTGACCCTACCGGGAGTAGCGGACAAGTGTGTCAGTGTTATTGGGTAGAGCTAACTTAGAAAAAAAATTTATTGTTTGCTTATTGATGTGTCAATGTTTTTATTTAAAATTATTTTGGAAAACACATAGAGATTTAGAATTTTAATTAAATTAGCTCCCCTCCTCAATTAGAATACACGATTTAATATTTCTCTTTGATTTGAAAAGAGCTAATTAAGAGCGAGGAAGATTTAATAATAAAAAAAGGGGTGAATGTTAATCTCCTTAACTTTGAAAATACATTGAGAGGTTTATTATCTTTTTGTGGCGAGGCTTGATAAATTCGAGTATAGTGTAATTGAGAATTTTATTTTAATTACGGTATGGGTTTGTGGGCAAACAGTGAGGTAGATTGGTCATTGTTAAATTGATTTATCCTTAAAGTTATGTGGAATGAAATTTTAGATTCTATGTAGCTTAGTTGAATGGTGGGCATGAAGAATTCACCGACTTGCAATCATTTGTGATTTATTTATTTGAGAAAAATTTTCTAGCCACAAATTCATGATGCAAGAGCCGTTTAGATGAACAATTTAGTTTAGATTGTGCTGTCAGATCACGCCCGTTTAGGTGTTAGAAGGCGGGGCGTGATAGGTTGGTATCAGAGCTTGGGTTCAACCCTCTGACTGTGAGTAAGAGGTAGGGCCCGAGAATAGGAAAAAGTTAACCCTTTTCCCCTAGGTTGAGTGAGGGTAGAAACTTTAGAAGGGTTAGAAATTGTTTGGTCTTTGAATATGATGTTCAGGGTAGCGTCAGTTGGTAGTGTTCTAGGAGTCTTATTGTTCAACTAGGTGATGTTCTAGTTTAGTGATTGGTTACCATTTAATTGTGAGGCTGATGACGGTGACAAGAAATATTGGCTGAAGATTGGAGAAACCCTAAGTTGATTTGAGAGATGATTTCCACCTTGTTCATGGATTGAGAAGTCGAGTTGTGGAGATAGGTAAAGTCCTCAAATTTGTTCTTTTGAGAGACTTTAAGTATAGTGAAGTGATGAGAGCTACAATGGCTTGAGTGGCATTTTAAGTCTTAGCGGAGAGTCCAGCTCGATTGATGTGAATGATTTTGTCTTCTTGGTGGAAAGGAGTGAGACCAATTGATCCAAGAGTCCTGTGGATGAGCAAGGCACATATGTGTGTGATATTGATTGAGAGTACTCGGTGCGTTAGCCCGAGGGTGGTCATAACCAAGGAGGAATGCTCTTGAATATGGTGTTAGGTTCTATCCAAGGGGTTTTGGAGATCAACTGGTTAATTTTCAAGGAATAGCCATGGTAGAGCATTGGTTTTCTTAAAGGTGGTTTGGTGAGCAAGGGTGTCCTCTGAAATTAAGTCAGGATTGATGTAGGGACTTGAAATTTTTGGGCAAAGAGGATTTAGAGGAAATTGGAAACTCCCAAAATCTGTCCTCATGAAAGAGTGGGGATGTAATGAAGTGATGAGTTATGCGAATTGGATTTGAAGTTGATGTGCTATGGGTGGTTAGGCAATGAGTAGTCTTGAATGTTGAGGTGGAATGCCTTGAGTGAAAGAGACTGGTTTTCCCTAAACCTTTAGACATGAAGTTAGAAAATGTCGTGAATGGCGTTGGGTGACTCCATAATATTTGGTGTTGAGATGGAAACGGTGCGTCACCATCACATTACTAGGGAGTGTTTAAAGTTCGATGATTTATGTGAGGATACGGTTGCCTTCACTAGTACTTATTTTGTATGAGGAGTTGATATGGTTATGAATGCTAAGGAGATCTATACCTAGGCTATGCCCTTAAGGAATGTTGGAAATTACCTAGAGGACAGTTTGGCAATTAATGAGGTTTGAGGTGTATTGCACATAGATTGTTGTTGATTGTTGCTAGTAGGTTTGGAAGTAATCTTGGTTTGAGCAGGACACTATACTAAGGTTGTTTAGACATTGGAGGGCTAAATAGCGATAATTAGAACTATTCGTTTAGTTTGAGAAACAATAAATTTTGTTTGAGTTGTGTTTTATTTTGAGACCTGTAATACTTGAGTTTTGAGATGTATTTAATTGGTGGTTTATGTTATTGAGACTATGAATACAATTGTCTAAGTTGTGTTATGACTTGTACGCAAATGGAGATGATTACAATTTATGAGTTACACGGTTGGGTTTTTGTTGGACTGATGTGAGGTGAGACTGGATTTGGTAGTTTACCTTTGAGTGCGTAAGGGATCTAGTATGACACTGTGATTATGTTGGCGTTGTTTCTTTATTGATAAATCCACGTATTTCCAAGAGATGAAAGCTATGTTAAAGAGGTTGAGGTATGGTTAGCTTGTGAATGATTTCGTTATGAGATGTAACGAACATTAAAAGAACTACCGAGACTGGAGGTAGACAACCTTACCATGTCGTGAGTGGTAAAGGTACCCGTGTAGGGACTAACCAAAGTGGAGGTGGAAGTCTTGTGGTGACGTGACATATACGATAATGGAGTGACCGCTGAATGGGTATAATTATCCATATAGATGAGTTTTTGTTTCATGAGTGAAAAACATGCATTTCCATTGGGTGGCTAGTATTGGTTAGGAGAATGTAGTAATGATAGGTGTTGAGATGTATCAGGGAGTGTTAGTTCTGTTGGGTCCCTAGAACAGTTGGCAGAATACCAGCCCGTAAGAGAAACTTGGAACGTGGGTGTGTGACATACAGACGAATGAGTAAATCCATGTGGGTTAAATGAAAGGCTTGGAAGCCAAGGATAGTGATGCTTTGAGGAGGCTATGTTAATACGTTGGGCATGCACATGTTGAGAGAGGATTATTGTATGATGATATACTTGATGCTAGGATTGTGAACCCCCATGTAAAATACTTTCGCTTGAGGTCACGTGTATAGATGTGAGGGGCAGTAGCATAGTGCCATGTGTGATGTGTTATCTTAGGATGGCTTGAAAGATGATGCATGGATCGGTTAGACGTTGTGATTAAGGTTGCTTGATGAGATTCATGATCTTGAGATGCTGCGGAGGAATGATGTAGACATGGGAAATATGTGGGAGCAAGAGTCAACAACGCGATGGACGCATCCAGAGTTGTTTGATGGACAAGGTGCGTGCAGTAGCTAAATTTCGAGGACAAAATTTCTTTAAGGAGGGTAAGATGTAGTGACCCTACTTAGAGTAGCGGATTAGTGGGTCAGTGTTATTGGGTAGAGCTAACTTAGAAAAAAAATTATTGTTTGCTTATTGATGTGTCAATGTTTTTATTTAAAATTATTTTGGAAAACACAGAGATTTAGAATTTTAATTAAATTAGCTCCCCTCCTCAATTAGAATACACGAGTTAATATTTCTCTTTGATTTGAAAAGAGCTAATTAAGAGCGAGGAAGATTTAATTATAAAAAAAAGGGGTGAATGTTAATCTCCTAAACTTTGAAAATACATTGAGAGGTTTATTATCTTTTTGTGGCGAGACTTGATAAATTCGATTATAGTGTAATTGAGAATTTTATTTTAATTACGGTATGGGTTTGTGAGCAAACAGTGAGGTTGATTGGTCATGTTTAGATTGATTTATCCTTAAAGTTATGTGGAATGGAATTTTAGATTCTACGTAGCTTAGTTGAATGGTGGGCATGAAGAATTCACCGACTTGCAATCGTTTGTCATTTATTTATTTGAGAAAAAACTTTCTAGCCACAAATTCATGATGCAAGAGCCGTTTAGATGAACACTTTAGTTTAGATTGTGCAGTCAGATCATGCCCGTTTAGGTGTTAGAAGGCAGGGCGTGACACTAATACATGTAAATGTGTAAAAATCAAGATGGCCAACGTTGTTGTTCCCATTGCGGATGATGTCCAAACTGTTCACCTGAATGTCGGTTTTTTTAAAATGAATAAAGGCTCTCTTAACAATTTGATTGGCAGCCTTAACAATTTGGTTTCAGTGAACTTGTTTTACTGCCCATCAAGTCTTTCTCAAGTACCTGTTTAATGGTCATCCACCCTCTCTAACAGGGCCCTATACTTGGATAAATTTGTGCTTAATGCAATTTCAGTGGATTACTGGCCCTGGATAAATGGGATAAGGCTTCAATGATGATGATGGTGTCAATAGGTTCAGCTTTGATGATGATGATGATGTCTTTAAATTCTGTCCATTTTATGATGCTGCTCAATGTTCATTTGGTTCAGTTCTATTGTTTCAATTGGTAATTCAAACTTGTCTTGGATGCCGTTTCACTGTGCCATGTCATTATGTTAAATGTTGAGCTCTTGATTCAGTTTTGTGCTCCTACCAATTCAGTTTCTTACCTATGTAGTGGTCCAAGATTTAGTCTTCGTACAACAAATGACTCTGAAAATTTTTCTGCTACATTAATCTGCCCATTGCAAGAATTGAGTGTTCATATTTTTTGTCCAAATCTTCCTAATTTTTATGTATTCATGGTTTTGCCTGGTATGGTTATCAACGCTCTTTTTAATACCTTCCGTACCTTCCCTCTTTTTCGTGGGGTATCATTGCAGGATAACCACATCAGAGGCTTCTCCTTGAACCATTTCTCAAGGTTATGAAGTAGATTAATTATGGACATGAGTTATTATGAGTGATTTTGAGCAGTCATGGGAAGTACAAGATTTGAGTTGACTTCAAGCAGTCCAGAGGAATCAGCTTTAACTTCTACATATCCAAATGGGCAGCGGAGCACTTATGCTGTTCCTAGTTTGGACAGGTCTGGAAGCTTCCGTGAGAACATGGAAAACCGGATGCTGACTTCTGGTTCTGCATCTGGCATGTCCAGAGGCGCTGCTTTGTTGGTGGAGATGCCATCCTTGACCCAGTGTTTGGCATTTGAACATTTATCATTGGGCGAGCAGAAATTAACCCGCTTGGGGGAGTTGCGGAGAGTTCTTGGTGTTTCTTATGGAATCATGTCAGAAGATCTTTCGGTTGGTGCTGTCCATTCAAAGCCTCGTCCTCCAGTAGCATTGGAGGAACTCAAACGTTACAAAGCTAGTGTGTTAGAATCCTCTACCAGGGCCAGGTGCTTCTTCCTGAATTCACATCCCTCCCCCCCACCATTCCTCACCAGTATACATCACCATATGCGCACATCTACACACTTTAGTTGTGACACTGTTTGAGGTGTCACTTGGGCTTAATTAACATTCTCAATTGCATTTGTAACTGCTGCTACACATTATTCACTTGAATTGCCTCCTGCTCTATCTTCCAATTCAATTAAGATACATATATGCCAACATGCAAGCCAATCTCTTTTTACAATGGGATCTGGTATTTTTATTGCACACAATACATCACGGAGAATACTGTCTTCATGCTTTAACTAATGTGAGAGCTGTAGCAATGATATGTTCATGTGTTACATGTATTTTATATTATGTTTTTTGGATAGGTTACAAAATTTCATGTGTCTAATGTCTTTAGCATGGTGGTATGTCAATGGCATAAGGCTGGTTCTGATTATGTGCTTTTTAGAACACTGCTGTTGATCCTCATAGTCTTAATGTAGTGAGATTTAAAATTGTAATTGCTAAAGAAGACATAGCAATCAAGCCTGATATGTATAATCACTTATTGATCCAGAAAATAAGATTGGAGGACCTATACATAATGCAACTTTTGTGATATGAACGGTTGATTTGGCCATTTGATGGCAATGCTGCAGAAGTAACTTATTGAAGATATGGGAATTGTGGGCAGATTTTTCACTCACACATTGAGAGGAGGACAAATATGAATGCATACACACTACTAAGACGGGGGCGAAAGGGGTCACTTGATTGTTAAAGATATGATATTCTAATGCATTTATTTTCCTGTTGGGGTGTATCTATATAGCATGAGTTTTTTCAATGAATAGCTCTGAAGTAGAATTTCTGGGGCACAAAGTTTTACACTTTTTTAGTTCTATAAAATTTGTCACCTTTAAAAACAGGGAAATATCCCTGACTCAGTCCCAGCATGTGGTAGTTTTTTTTTTTTTTTGAATGGTTCCTATCATGTGGTAATTGAAATCCAAGTGGATAACTATGCTCAAAATCCATATGCAATGGGAAAGTTTCACTGATCTGCTGATTTTTAATGTCCAATGGACAAGATCCTTGGTTCATCATAGGAGTCCATGTAATTAGAATCTTAATGCTTAACAAGGCCACCTTATATTGAATGCTGGCCTAGATGACGACTCCTTATGGTTTGGCTAATCTTGTCACATAGTCAAGTGGACTTAAACTTCTAGGCTCTTAATGGTGGATTTGGTATGTTACGGATTCACCATAAACTAGTTTATCTTGAGTACTAAGACAATACATATCTATGACCAGGGATAGAGTAAAAATGCTCAATGAGTCCATGGTCAAATTGGATAAGTATCGCATTCAATCAAGGAAGCGCCAACGCAATGAAGTACCATCAAGCGAGAGGTTGAATGGGCCAAACTTGAAGATGGGAAGTCAGATTCATCAAAATGCTTCAGACCTTGTTATTCAAAGATTGGAGGACAAAGCCAAGAATGGTGTTCCAAATAAGCGTGTTCGAACATCTGTGGCAGAAGCACGGGTTTGTAATAAATAAATTTCCTGAGCACTGTTTTATCATGTATTCACCCTTTATTTCATCTTTTGCTAGATGTATTCTTTTGAAATAGAGAATGAAATATATAACAATTCTCCCCTAAGAAAAGTTCTCATGAGACTTTCATACGAACTTTGATTTGTCAGGCCCATAGTAAACATAATGGATCCATCGCGCCCCTGCCACCCCACCCACCCTCCCACCCACCCTCCTAACTTTTGTGAATTGCACCCGTACTCAATTTGACTTCTAAAGTTCATTGATCTAACCTGATGAATCTCTACTTTTAGATAAATGTGAAATTTTGAGGGCCTTAAAAAATGTGACTTCTCTTATCAAATCAAGATGAAATTTTATAGGTACCATATACAAGCCAAGGCCTTCCAAAGCCACCTATCCATATGGGCTCAGGAAGCATCCACATTCTTAAGGAGAGCTCTTAAGCAATTGCTAGAAACTAATATTAGAAGAAAGAGGGGTACAAAAATGGGTAGAAGAGCCTTGTACCCAAATAACAAAAAAACAAATCAAAAGAAAACATGAAATCCCCCAAAACCTATTACGATGAAACCCCGAGAAAATCATTAACATAAAACCAAAATAGCATGGACCCTTTCCACCCAAAATTTTGCCAAGAATACTGCACGCCGTTCGCTGACTGCTTGACATGTTGGGAGGTTACATCTACTGCTTGACCACGCCTAGATCTGCCTGACCATTGGAAGAAGTTTTGAAGGTGGTTGCTTTTTCCACCAACCCATTTGATTACATGTACCAAGGCAATGGAATATATTAATTAATAAGTACAAGATACATCCTCAAAAGGCCTTGTATACTGGAGCAAAATGAGAAAAATACATAATCAAAAGCTAGATGCACTTCAGCCCTATTTGAAATAGCTTTCTATTTGATTATTTGACACAATTTTTTCTCTTGTTCATTGCATTCATCTTTTTCTTGGGCTTTGTATTGAACTTCAACCTTCAACCATAGGCACACACTGTTAAACTGGAACATGTCTAAAGGAAAACTGTTTTTGGTTTCAAGGTGAAAACAGTGACATAAGTTTGGTGGGCTGGGACAGATGCTAGACTAGTCCAAGCCTGAGCCCCCAAGCTTGCACCTTGGCCTGATCGGCAATTTGGACTTTGTCAAGCTTGACCTATGTGACACATGGCAAATGCTTGTTATTGAGGTGAAGTCGGCAGCCTGACAATTCTGTTTATTTTACATCAAAGACCATCTTTTGAGTTGTAACAGAAACAAATATATTAATAAAGAAGTATGTAACTACAAAGCACCGGTATAAAAGACATACATTCAAGACAATCTTAAACGGTCTTTAAAAAATCCAATGTATAATATAGTATACTACATAATGCAATATAATTTAATTGTATCTAAACAATTGCAGAATATATAATGCAATATACTTTAGTGTATCTGCACACCCGTAAATATATATAAAAATAAGATCAGGCTGGTATAGGACTACTGAAGAGTTAAACCTAAGCCTGCCAATTTCAATTCCGGCTTCAATTTTGAGCCTAAGCTCGAAAAAGAACAACCTGAGTCTCTGCCTAGGTTGGTTCGAGGTGGGTAGTTAGGCCAAATTTTGGAATATTAAAAATGAAAGCAGTAGCTGGTAGGTCTGTCATTACATTCCGTAGAAGTTTCTTTTATTTGAAAGATACTTTCCAGGCAGGTTCAAATTTGTTCTAAGATGAGTTTTTTTTTTCCTTGATTTATTTCAGTCAGAAGGGCGTAATACATCTCTGCTGAGGCAAGGTATGGTCACAGACAAGGATAGAGACTTGCACAGAGCAGGAAATGGGGTTTCGGTTCAGGTTGGAGACAAGATTCGGGGACTTTCCACTGGAGGGGATGAGTGGGATAAAAAAATGAAAAGAAAACGTTCTGTTGGCACAATGGTCACTAGAAATATGGATGGTGATAGGGAACATAAACGAGGAATGCAACAGAGACTTAATGGTGAATCTCGCCCACGTCATTGTGATGGCCATGGCTTTAGGTATTTTTTTTTTTTTTTTCTCATCATATTGTACTTTCCTTAGAGTATAGGAAGAAAAAACAGCTTCCAGAAAATAAAAAAAGGAAACAACTGTTGTATTTAAAGGATTTTTTTTACATATCTTTACTTTAGAAAAGAGAGAGTTTAAGCTCACTATCAAACATATCTTGACCATTCGTTCGTTGAATAGTTGTGATTTGCTTTCATATTGGCTAGCATAAAATTAGGAAACATTCGTCCAATCATGGCAAGAGTGGGGACAGAGAGCAGGAGTAGAGTGCTTACCTGGGCGACGAAGTCCGGCAAGCATGGGGCTAGAATCACCGGTCCAAGGAGTTGGGGTGGCAGGACGTCGTCAACAAGAGTCAGAGGATTCAACAGAACTTGGCAGTGGTCACCATTTTTGTTGAAAATCTCCCAGATTCTATTTCTAGATGTTGGTTGTTGGAGTTATTTAGCAAATGGGGTAGAGTTGCAGATGTATTCATCCATGCGAAACGGAATCTAAAGGGAAAGAAGTTCGCATTCGTGAGGATGTCGGGAGAAGAGGCAGCATAGAGAGCAGTCCAGGGATCCAATGGATGCTGGGTTGGTGACAGGAGGATCATATCTCCAAAAGTAATGTACGGAAGAGAAGGGAAGCAAACTGTAGGTTCAGCGAATGATCATTTTCAGAAGGGTGTAACCATTCATCTTCCAGAACTTGAAGGCAAGAACTCAAAGATAACACCATACCCAAGTCAAACCTGGGCTGATGTCTTGGTAGGACCAGGTAAGAAGGAAGAAACCCCTAGGAATTCGATTCCTACGATTGACATCACAATGAAGAGAGCGACATTAGATGAAGCATACGAATGGCTCCTCAGATTAGTGGTGGCACCTGCAGAGGCACATATCAGCCCGCAGGAGGTCTGTCTCTTCTGTGAAAATCGGGGCATTAACAGCTCAACAGTTCGGTGGTTAGGAGGATGCACATTCTTGATCTCTGCATGGACGAGGGAGGAGGCCCTGGAGAGGCTGGGAAATATTGAATGGACCAATTTCTTCACTTCGGTGGAGATCTGTTACTCTAACTCATCCCCTTTGGTTTGTTGGACATGGGTACACTGCTTCGGCTTTCCTCTAGTGCAATGGGACCGATCTTCCATCTCAGTATTTGGCAGCCAGTTGGGAATGATTCTGGAAATCAATGAGGACAGTCTCATTAAGAAGGACCTCTCCTCACTGAGATTCTTTCTCGAAGTGGAAAACTCCAAAAAGGTCCCAGAAGACGTGATCATGAGGGTCTCTGGTATCGCATGAGGTCCAGATCAGAGAGGTGGCTTACATCGAAGACCAGGAAGTGAAAGAACAACTGTAAATGAAGAGAGATAACTGGAATTGCAACATCTCCAATCCTTCGGCCACCGGCAACGATCGTCTGACCCCTGAACAATCGCATGTGGGAGGGGAAAGTGTGGGTGCCCAAAAATCGAGGTACTGCTGAGCTGGCAAGCAAAATTCGAGACATGCCTCACCTGTCGCCCTTGTCACAAATATCGGCGGTATTTTCAAATTTACCGCGTTTTTATCTGCAAAATACCATTACCGCGTTAAAAACGCGTTTTTATCGCCAGACGATAAATTTCCGGTAAATTCCCGATAAAATCGCGTTAAAAATGCGATAAACGTTAATAACGCGATAATATCCCGGTAAATTCCCGGTAAATTCCCGAGAAATTCCCGGTAAATTCCCTATACCATTTTTATTTCATTAATTTTTTTATTTATTCTATTTTTTTATTTTTTAAATATTATAATTTCAGCGAGATTTTCCCGTTAAATTCCCGATAAAAATCCGAGAATTTAAAAATATCCCGTTATTACCAATTGCCGTTAATATCCCGAGAACGGTATTTGTCACAATGCCTGTCGCTGACTGTGGAAGGAGAGAGGGATTTCAACCAATGGGAGGAAGGATCGTGCCCCTGATTCCCAATCACCATCCGCTGCATCGCATGCAAGATGCAAAGGCACTCCTGTAACGAATGAGGCTCAATGGCGAGAAACGATGGCACGCGTGCATTGAATGCAGGCCATGCACCTGGGAAATCGCTGCTATCCAATCACGGAAGTGCAGGAGCGAAGAAAATGGGAAAAATGCCCCCTTATACCTTCGGCCCAAATTAGTCCCCTGGCTATCAGGCTAACTTGTTTACAAGCCCTCAAACCTGATCCAAGAAACAGATTCAAGGCTCCAGGCCAAAACTCCACCCTCCCAACGTCAATGGAGAATCCAGAAAAGAAAGAAAAAAAAAAGAAAAAAAGAACTCTGCAGGATCGGAGGTGGAGTGGAACCGAGGGTCGCCGGATGATGTTGAAGCACAAGTGGAGCCTTTGATTTCTCCAAAGATAAAATAGAGGAGTGAAAAAGAATGTTGAGAAAAAAAAGAAAGGAGACTCGTTTGAAGATGTTCCACAGGATGGAGGCTATAGTCTTGATAGAAACGACTCGGAGGGATGGTGCTCAACACATGTTAGACATGTCCATCCCACTATTTGCAGAACAAGTTCCATTCCAAAAGACATGGGATAGAATCAGAGGATGAGAAAGACGGAGGCCTACCTTCATTCCTGCTCGAGTTGGATGTTGAGGAAGAAATTCTGGTTTTGTCTGATGAAGATGTAGTGAAGTGCAAAGAGAAAATACTACAGGCGAATAGTCAGGCAATAACAGGACCAAGCGGAGTGAATTCAGTGAGCAAGGTGGGGGATAATATAACCAAAGAAAAGAAGGTATACTGAGCGGGTGAAGCCGTTTTGGCTTCTAAACTGGGATGTAGTAAAGATGATGCCAGGAAAATACTGCTTGCTGGGAGTAAGATGGGAATTGAATTTCTAAATTTGAAATCAGCTGAGGTAGTGGGGCCGACAAATAGCTTTCTCACTACATGCTTAGAAGCCTAGTACTCTAGTAGGATGTGTGTATAAGCTGTTGGCCAAAGTTCTACCTGCAAGGCTTAGTTCAGTCCTTGGGGGATTAATTGGTGAGTCACAGGGCACATTTATTGAAGGGAGACAGATTTTGGATGGGGGTGTTGATAGCAAATTAGTTAATCCATGCTAGACATAAAGATGACCTAAGAGGGGTGCTTTTAAAACTGGATATGGAGAAGGCCTATGATCATGTTAGATGAGAGTTTGTAGACTATCTATTTTGGAGAGTGGGCTTCGGCCCTAAGTGGAGGGGTTGGCTGAGAGCATGTGTCCTAGACTCTTCCTACTCCATTTTGGTGAATGGCTCACCAACCAAACCAATTTGGGCAACTAGGGGCTTACGTCAGGGTGATCCATTATCCCCATTCCTAGTCACCATGGTAGCGGAGGCACTCAATGGCCTTATGAGACGAGCCAAAGAGACAAACCTCATCAAAGGTCTCGAGGTCTTCCCAGGTAGCTTTTCAATCAGCAACGTACAGTTTGTAGACGATACCTTGCTATTTTGTGAAGCATCTAGTGAAGAGCTATTCGGTGTAATAGCGGTCTTATGGTGTTTCGAGCTAGTATCGAGACTTAGAATAAACTTAGGAAAGAGCAACATTATAGGCTTGAGTGTAGAGTTGGAGGCAGTCGAAACACTAGCAGGGGGGATAGGGTGTGGAGTGGGTAAGATTCCATTTACTTTTCTTGGACTGCCGATAGGAGGGAATCCGAGATCAAATTTTTTTTGGGAGCCGTTCTAGAAAGGATATCAAAGAAATTGAATGCTTGGAGCAAGTCTTACCTCTTACTAGGAGGTAGACTGGCTCTAATTAAATCATGCTTGGTCAACCTTCTCACCTACTACCTCTCTCTGTATGAAATTCTCAAAGGTGTGGGAAAAAAGATAGAAAAAATACAAAGAGACTTCCTTTGGGAGGGGAAGGGGATTCTAGGAAAATCTACTTGGTGAAATGGGAAGAGGCTAGAGATATTAGAGAGAAAGGTGGATTGGGGATTTATAGCATCAGAGATAGGAACTGCACCCTACTTTGTAATGGTTGTGGAAGTTCTCATCAGAGAAGAGGCCCTGTGGAAGAAGGTATTAATAGCCAGATATGGTGAGAGAGATCCCAGGGGGTGGAGTCTAGGGAGTAGAGCTACTAGGGATGGATCATCAGTAATGAAAGCCGTGACGAGGATAGGTAGTGGGGAAGGAAAGATTGGTGAGGTATTCTAGAGGGGGATTAGGTTTTTGGTGGGAATGGCAAGAGGGTGTCGTTTTGGAAAGACATTTGGGTGGGGGGGAGACTACTAATGGAAGTATTTTTCAGACTTTTTAGAGTGTGAATCGTGAAGCATTGATTAACGACTACTATAGAGAGGTCAATGAGGTACCACAGTGTTCCATCTCGTTCAGGAGGACCCTGCGTGATTTTGAAGTAGATATCCACCAAGCACTGATTGATATCCTAGGAGACACTAGATTGTAGCCCGAGGTGGAGGATAAGTGGATCTGGTCCATGGAGCCATCAAGATTCTTCTTGGTAAATTCAGTCCTAAGGTTAGCATATGCAGCAAATCCGAACCCCTGCTTATATGTAACTTTGCCTGGAACAATAAGATACCCCCTTAGAATCCAGATCTTTATGTGGACAACCTTGAAAAAAAGGATCCTAGTTGGACATAATCTTAGGAGAAGAGGTGCTCTTACTAAGGAAGCTCCAATAGTATGTCCACTATGCGGAGAAGAAGAGGAGACAGTGGACCACTTGTTATGTAAATGCGGGTTTACATGGGATGTATGGGGTTCCTTCTTGAATTTATTTGGGTGCTCATGGGTTATAGGAAATGGAACGGAGGATTCTTTGTCGGCATGGATGGGGGGACCCTTTAGAGGTAGACGTAGGGTTTCATGAAGAATGTTACCGCATGCGGTCTTGTGGGCAATTTGGAAAGAGCATAACGGGAGGATTTTTGAAGGGAAGAGGGGGGCACCTAGGGAGGTTTTTGAGAGGGTGAAATAGCAATTGATAGGTTGGTTGTCTATGTGTAAGGAATTTTTGAGACTAGCACCCGAGGATTTCTATTTGTCTTGGGAAGGATGCATGAAAGGGGTTGGGAAGGTTAGGAAGTGTTGGGATCTAAATGCCCTTGTATTTTCTTAGATAAAATAGAGAGGATTCGACATTTTATTGTTGTCTATGATTTTAATATTGCTTGGGCTCTTCGTTCAACTAACTCTGCTGCAAATGATATGGCTCTTAAGGGGTTGACTATAACTATGGAAATTGTAAATAAATTTTTGTAATTTTTTGGAGGGGTTTTTGTTTGGTTTTCCCCGTATGGTGGGCTCATTGCTGCCTGCCTTTTTTGGTTTTTCTTGTATTTTCCTTGAGATTAATGAAGTTATCTTTCAAAAAAGAGAAAAAAAAAGAAGGAAAAAAGAGAGGAGTGCCACACACAAGTGAAAACAAGTTATTAATTAATATGATAGTATATTGATTTATAGACAGAACAAAAATATTTAAAATGGCATTGACCAAGCCTTAACTTTCATGATTTGTCTTCAACCAGCTTTAACTCAGCTGGTTACCTTTTTGAGCTCGAATTTTGAGTTTTTGAAAACAAGTAATTAATTAATATGATAGTATATTGATTTATAGACATAAAATAAGAATATTCAAAATGGCATTGACCAAACCTTGACTTTCATGATTTGTCTTCAACCAACTTTAACTCAGGAGGTTACCTTTTTGAGCTTGAATTGTGAGTTTTTGAATGATGTCACACTGTCCTGTTCATCAAAAGTTTTAGTTATTTGACTATTGCATGCTGCATATTTTTTCTACCATATCTGTTAACTCAGTTTGCATTTTTTGTACACATTTTTTTCTATCCATAAATGTGGATCATAATTTTTCTGATCGTGAACTTGACACATCTTTTGCAGATCAGGATATTCCAATGGAAGTATTGGCACCAAAAATTGGATGGAAGTGCTCAACCTACTAATTCAAGTGCTCGAACAGTAGCTAGGAATGACTTGGACGATATCTCCCTTTCAAATGACAGAAGGGATCGTGCTGCTGGATTAGATAAAGAAAGAGTTATGACTAAAGGTGGCAATAAGTGCGTATACAATCACTGCCTCAATTTGTTTTTGCTGTTAAATATAAGATTAGTAAATTGTTTTTACCTTTAATAAAAATATTAGTAGATTTTTTAGCATTGTCATTTTATAGATCATTATCATGAGACCTTTCAAAAATTTATATTATCATGAGAAATCCTCTACATCCAAGTAACCAATAGGGGAGACTTATATGACGAGCGTTCATTGTGGATCTTTTCAATCAATAAGGGGGAAGGACATACATCCAGAAGTACTTGAGAAAAAGCTAGGAGTGAAAGAAGCGCTCTATCGGTGTTCGAGTGGTGGAAAGAAAGTTTCTCCCTGTTCGTGTTAACGTCCTTGAATGGGGATCTAGTTAGAGTCTTCAGCTGCGAGAGTGGTTTTCTATAGTTTTATTTCGATGGATAGGAGGTTTGGTGAAAGGAGGAATTTTGCTTTTGTTCGATTTAAATCGGAAGCGGAAGCGAACAGGGAAATCAGTATGTTATATGGAAAAATATTTGAAGGACAGAAGCTTCGGGCGAATCGAGCTCGATTTGGTCCTGAAAATAGGAGAACATGATCGAAGGAGAGGAAGCTGAAGGAAAGAGAGATACATGAGAAAGTGATAAGAGGTGAGAAAGGAACCCAAACCTCAGCCTTGCTTCTATTCTGTTGCCATCCCGGAGCAACATCTTCTGCTGTTGAACGAACCACATGTGGTGAAGGCGAAAGAGGCGCTTGCTGGCCGAGGAGAGGAAAGTCTGAGAGTGGATACTAAAGACGTGGGGTTTTGACATGAAGGTGGCGGTTCGAAGGCTATCTCCTATTCTCTGTTGCATTGTCCCGGTGATAGATAAATGAAGATTGAGCATTGGTGGGAGCCATGTTGCAGAAGGCCCTCTTAGACTATTGGATATGTGGATGGAGACTCTGGGTCCGGTGGTGGCGTCGGACTAGATTTGACTTTACAAAATCCCTCTCCATGGTTGGAAGAAAGAAATTCTCGAAAGTTGGGGGAGTTTATTGGAATGGTGGATTAGGTGGACTCTAGATGCGTCAACTTTGATATTGTGGAGTTTGCCAGATTGAAGATGGCTTTACCCAATTGACTCTCCAATCCCCAAAATCTCTGGTTGGATATCAGAGATATAAGAGTTACCATCAAAGATGAGGTGGAGTAAAAAATAGTAGATTCAATAGAAAGATCCTTCACCGAAGGGATGTATCGGAACCGGGGGATGTCGGAGATGGGTTCCAATGTGGATCAAGATGATAAAGAAGGGGAAACAAGGACAAACCAAGTTGGGATTGTGATTGGTGGCTGCCAACTTGCCGTCTACCGTGATAGAAGCTCTGACAAAAGGTGACCGCAGGGGCCACACACACAGAGAAGGAAGGGGTCCACCATCTAGCTTAGCAGGGTGGGACCACAAAGCCGAGTACTGCTGGGAATCTGATGGCGAATTTGCTCTGTGAAAAGGAGAATCTGGGGAAGAATATTCCTGGGGTTGGAGAGGTTATCCAATTTTCCTTCTGTGAAGGGACAGAAGGGGATAGAGGAAGAAAGACTGGGAAAGTTTTGAGACCCCCTACTTATAAAAGGGCTTTAATCGCTCATTCGGGTAGGGCCTGGTCTGATTGGAGAGTCCAGGCCTTGGCTCGAGCCCAACATCAGTCGATCCAACTCGAAGCTCAAACCTTTAGAGCCCAACTTGAGCCAAGTGCATCTAGAGTCTAACTAGAAGCCCAAGTTTGTAGAGCCCAACTTGAGACCAGCAACCACAGAGCGACACTACTGAGGGATCCCTAAATGACTAATGCAATAGGATGGAATAAAGAAAAGACTATAAATTAATGATGAGGTTGAAATTAAAGAGTTAGACTAGTAATTGCAACTCAAAATATTAAAATATACCACAAACAAACACGAAATTCTAGGAATCCAATGTAAGCAATTATATCACAATCCAGATCTAATTACAACTCAGAATAGAAGGTCCTATAAACAAAAACAAAGAGGCTAGTCAAATTCCACATATAATAGATCTATCATCAAGACAGGGCTAAATATGGCTGTTTAGTATCAAAATTATAACAAAACCAGCAGGGGACAACAGTATGTGAGGGTGAAAAGGTGCAGAACAATAGTAAAAGGGTTAAGAAGAGGGCTAGATGTTTTTGGGTCTAATTCTGTTAGACCCTTTCCCTTTTTGTATATGTTCTCTGTTCTGTTAATATATCTTTCTTTGTTACCTCTCAAAAAAAGAAAAAAAAGAAAAAAGAAGAGGGCTAGATCTGAGGGACAGCAACGAGGAGGGGAAAACAGGTTGGGATGGGCTGTACAGGTAGAAATAAGGTTGTAACAAGGAAAGAAGAATGGGACAGCAGTAAAAGAGGCTTTTTTGGAGAGGCGCGAAGGTAGTAGGAAGGGGTTTGGGCTGTACAAAAACCCAGATTGTGTTAGGGAGGGAAACGAGAACGGTGAGGGGGTTTTGTGTAGTGACCCTACCCGGATCAATAGGTCAATGTTATTGGGTAGAACTAGATTAGAGATTTATTATTTACTTTCACTAGCGTATCATTATTTGTATTGAGAATTCTTTGGATAATACACTAGACTTAGTACTAATTTTATTTAGCTTTCTCCTGAATTAGAAAGTTACAATCTAAATTTTTAAGTAGACAACCAATGGGAGAGAAAATTAAAAATATCAAATTAAAATAAATTGAGAACAATTGAAATTATGATAACAACAAATAAAATATTAATCCAACTATTTTTGTAGGATTTAGTATTGAAATCCTTATTTGTAGAAAGTTGAATTAGATAGAAAGAGTGTTTAAAATAAATAAGTGAGAAGGAATAAATGGAAAATTTAGTGGTCAAATAAAATTTTAACCCCCCAAAGTTGAAATCTCAAGTAGAAATTTAAAACTATATTCTCTTGAAGTTAAAATTAAGTGAATGAAGAAACTTAATTATCAAATTAAGTTTTAATTCCCAAAGTTAGAATTCCAATTAGAATTATCCGATTTAAAAATCTGAAATAAATAAGTTTTGGGTGGATCCATGGGACCCACCTTCCTTGGTCGAATCTAATGTAGAAATTAGTTTCATTAAAATTCCTTCATATTGAGGTTAATTTAGAGGGGTGTATTTTTGGAATACACATACTTTTAATAGGTATTACCAAAATCGTGTGGGCCCTTTTGGACCCACACCCCTCTCGGTCACTTATCCCATTTAAATCCCTCTCTCTCGAACCTACTACCTTCTAAATTCCCTAAGCCTCGATGGAAAGAAGCTCCCAAAACCCACCGTACCTCACAAAGGTTTCCAAGATCGGTGCCTTCCCTTCTTTCCTTTTCAAAAATCGGCAACAAATCCCTAGCTTTCTCACCGATCCCTTTCCTACTTGGATTGCTTTCCTTTGCCAACCCTCTCAAGGCGCCAACGAGTACTATTCCTCCCCACCCTTTTCTTTATAAACGCCTTTCTCTCCCTCTCTCGTGTTCTCTCGATCGCTCCTGGTCTCTCATCTACTCTTCTCTCCATCGGCATCTGTCTCCCATTGTGCATGCGAAAATCATCTCATCCATCAGCGTTGGCCGAAGTCGAAGGTGTCTCCTAGGGTCTCTACCTCTTCTGCTCTCCATCTCTGGGCTTTCTTCACTCGTTCTCTCCCTCCCCATTGCTCGAGAGGCGCAGCAGTGCCCTGCTGTTCCAAACAGCACTTTCGGCTGTTGTCACCCTTGTTTCTATTGCTATCTGCTGCTGCCTTGCAGTCTTCTTCCTGCTACAGGCCATCGCCTAACATCTGCATCGAAATCCCTCTAAGAAATCTTACTCAATACAGGTATGCCTCTATCAATTTTTCTATCTACCTCTACTTACGTTAATATAGCGATGTTGGAATTTTTTTGGCTAGAACTCCAGCCGAGATGGCCAACCACCCACCCAAAACTGGGTGCCACTAGGCCTATAGAACAACCCTTATTGGGTCTGAACTAGGGTCCAGAATCCAGCTCAAACTACTGTCAAATTGGGCCTTTAACTTAGGCCAAAACTGTTATATTTTATGGGCCTGTTCAAGAAGAAACAAATCCCAACCATTGAGAGTGGAGACTGATTTTCAGTCCCAAGATCGGCCAAATAATTGGACTGATACCAGTCCCAACCTTCATGCCTATTGGGCCTTCTGTGAACCCAGAAACAATTCCTGGTTGAGCCTGCAGAACCAGGTTTGAACTCGTCTGAACTAGGCTCAGGCCTGCCCATATTGTGGTAGTAGGGACTGATTTCCAATCCCAGATCGACCAGATAATGAGACTGGTTTCAGTCCCAGAACTTCATAAAATCGGGACCTTAGTGTGCCCAGTAACCAATATTGTTTTGGCCTGTACGGGCCAGATCTTTCTGCTGCGTGAACCAGACCTGAGGCCCCGGAGCCACCAAGTATGGATGGCGAGCCCTTCCAGTTACACTTGGGGTTGTTTCTACAAATTGTTCACTTCTTAATCTTAACCTTTCCATCCATCGACTTAGTTAGAAATTGTATATGTTACTGAAAGATGTAGAAGGGTACTATGGTGTTTGGTTTAGATTGCAGTATTTGGGCTAGGAACCTTAACCCTATGCCCTTGGCCTTAGATTACCTCAGTTGGGGTGGCTTGGTTTAATCCTTAACCATCTAAACAAATTTAGTTTAAAGAGAGCTAACAATCAACATATGCTATTTGCTTAGAACATTTAATTTGATCTGTAGCAACCTTGCATTAAAGAGGGCTTATTTTTAAAGCTTCGGACTCCTTGGTAACATCTTACACTTCACAAACTTTTAGGTGAGGAGAACAATTTCACTTGGGTTTTATTTAAATATGCAATGTAAAATATTGCAAAGTATTGATGTGCATTTGGAATGTTTTTAGGGAATTTCATAGGAGAGGGGTCCTGAACAAGAGTCTGAAACATTGTCTAGTAGCACTAATCTCAAAAAGGGAAGTGGCCTCAAGAGCTGTGTGTGTAACCAATATTAGAGATAAGCCTCGTCATCCTGACTCTTCCAGCAGCACCGATCTTCTCTTCATTCGGACCCGTGATTATCCTCACCGGTAATCACGCGATAGTCAACGGTTTTGTTATGTATGTGAGGTGTATTTGTGTGTTTTCCGTGATTGAGAAGTTCTCTCTTTGTATCCTTATATATACGTGTAAATACATCAATGAAATACAAGAAATTACAGCAGAGAGCTTCTATAGATGGGTCGTCAGTGGTGAAAACCTTGATGAGGTTAGGAAGTTGGGAGGGAAAGATTGGGGAGATATTCCAGGATGAGATAGGTTTCAGATTGGAAATGGTAAGAGGGTGCTGTTTTGGAAGGATAAATGGGCAGGGGGAGAGACCACTCATGGAAATATTTCCCAGACTGTTTAGAGTGGCCCTGAATCGTGAAGTGCTGATTAGTGACTACTATAGGGAGGACAATGATGTACCTCAATGGTCCATCTCATACAGAAGGTCCCACATGAGTTTGAAGATGACCTCTATTGAGCTTTGATCGGTATCCTAGAGGACACTAGATGGCTTGAGGATGAAGACAAGTTGATTTGGTCCAAGGATCCGTCTGGGTCCTTCTCGGTAAAATCAGTCTTAGAGTTGGCATATGTTATAAACCTGAGTTCACTGCCCATATGCAACCTCGCATGGAGCAATAAGATACCCCCTAGAATCCAAATCTTTATGTGGGCGGCGTTGAAAAAAGGATCTCGGTGACACACAACCTTAGAAGAAGCGGTGCTCTTCCTGAAGGAGCCCCGATAGTGTGCCCCTCTATGCAAACACGAGGATGAGACAGTGGAGCATCGTTATGTAATTGCCATTTCACGTGGGTTGTATGGGGTCATTTCTTGAAACTATTCGACTGCTTGTGGGTTATAAGAAGCGGGGTGGAGGAGTTAATGTCTGGATGGCTGGGGGCCCTTTTGGGGTAAACATAGGGTGGCATGGAGATTGGTGCTGTTTGCTATTTTGTGGGCAATTTGGAAAGAGCGCAATGGGAGGATCTTTAAGGAGATGAGCGGTGAATCTCGTCAGGTTTTCTAGAGGGTGAAATGACACTTGATAGGATGGTTGTTTGTATGCAAGGAATTTGCGGCATTAGTGCTCGAGGACTTCTATTTGTCTTGGGAGGATGCATGACGGGGATTGGGAAAGTTAGGAAGCCTAAGGCTGATTGGGTAGTGCCACCTCAAGGCTCGTGCAAATTTAATGTGGATGGGTAGCAGGGGGCAAACCCGGGCCGACAAGAATAGGTGGGGTGTTGCATTATGATAGGGGTAGGATGTTATTAGCATTCTTCGAGCCATCAGGGATTATGGAGTCAAATGAGGTAGAACTGAGAGCAATCAGGAGAGCACTTTAGGATCTGGTCTAGGTTTGGAAACAATAACCTCATTGTTGAAGGTGACTCAACTAATGCCATATCTTGGGCTAGTAATAGTAAGCCCTCCGCTCCCCTTTGGAAGTTGGTAAGCATTACCAGGGACATTAGGAGAATGCTTAGGAGGGGAGGTATCACTTTCACGCATATATCTCGATCGGCGAATAGTGTGGCAGATTTTCTAGCGCAAGTGGGTGTATACAAACAAAGATCGGCTATTCTGATCTTGCCTGTCTTGGGAGTATAGGGTGTTGGGGATTACTTGTGATGTTTTTTCGTTCGGGGGAGTATTGTATACAGAGCATCTTTGTTTCTCTTCTTTTCATTTGTTTTATGCTTTGTTTTTGTTTCTGGTATAACTTTCTATACTTGATCCTTTTCTTGTTGTACACTTTCTTCGCAATTTAATGAATTCATTTGTTTCTGTCTCAAAAAAGAAAGAAAAGAGAGTATTGTGTGGTCCATATGGCTTGAGAGGAATAAGCGTCCTTTTTTTTTTTGAGCGATAGGAATAAGAGTCTTTAAGAGGATGGAATCTGCATCTGGCAAAGTTATTGATCTTATCAAAGTTATTGCTCTTTGGAGAGGGGTTCAAGCAATGGAGGAGGTGGGTGCCATAGGGGGTATTTTGGAAGGGACTCTAGAGTGGTACTAAGCTGAGCGGCGTGGTCCATTGCCCTTGGAAATTCCTGGACAAGTGGATAGAATCCGAGTGATGCAGGATAACTAATAGGGTGACTCTAAATGCCTAATGTGATCCTTAAAATTAACATAGGTTGAAATTAAATTTCAATTAACAAATGCAACTAACAAATATAAAATTTAAATAAATATGCAAATACAATAAGATGTTAATGCAGATCAAGTTCCAAAATTAAATGACTTAAGAACATGTGGGCTGTAACTTAGTCCATGGGGATACGGATGGAATTACATGAAAGATGTGGCTTAGGGCAACCATGTGAGAGGGAACTGACGGCAGCAAGAAAAGAGGAAAAGAGGACACGACAGCAAGGGAAAGGAAAGAAGGGTAGCGGAAGGGGTTTTGGAAAGACGGCGAGGTGAATGGCAGATTTGGGGGAAATGACAAGAAGAGAAGGCTCTAGAAGGGTAGGCGATTGTTGTATGGGCTTGAGATGGCCTCGGAAATCCTGGGAGAAGAAATATGGATCACGACAGTATGCATCTTGTAATGGTGGAAACAGTAGGAGAGATTGGGATGGGATCTGGCTAGGGATTAGAGCTTAGGGAAGAACAAGAAGATGGAAGAGAAGTACCTGAAGAAGAAGGAAAGTAGCCTCACGCAAAGCTTCACGCCAAAAGGGCCTCACGCTAAAGGAATTGCTCCACACAAGGTTTGGAAAACTCCAAAATTTTATTCATTCAATTTAATCGTCTGTTTTGCCTGATAGGGCTACAACTTATATAAACCTTCCACTTACTAAAATGAAAATACAAATACGAAACTAGTAAAATACGAAAATAGTAAATAACGGGAATAACAACTTGCTAAAAATACGAAAATAGTAAATAACGGGAATAACGACTTGTAGAAGCTTGTGCATGGAGGATGCACCGCATCACCGAGACTTCATTGAATCGAATCCCCCCTGTGTCCTGGGTTTCGAGAGGCGAATTCTTCCGCTGATGAATTGACCAGGTAGGGCTCTCTAGTTTATCGGAAATTGTAAATAGATTGATATAAGTTTTTTGTTTAGTGTCGGGCTAGTAGGCGCCTTGCCTAGGTTTGTGGGTCCACCTTCGTTCTTGTTGTAAAGTTTCCTCTTTTTGTGAATTAAAGTAACCATTCAAAAAAAGTACTTGAGAAAAAAGCCCTATTATCATTCAGCACACGAGCCATATCTGTTTTGAGTCATTGTCATCCAAAATGAGATAACAACTGGAAGCAGGTTTATCTTGGTACAACTCACTGAAATGCTAATTTGAGTTTTAATGCCTGAAACAAATTAAGTTAAACTCAGATGAATTGAGTTCGCTTTACTGAATTCTGATCATGGATACTAGTGTTGCGAAGTGAGGAAGGAAACAGAAGTATAACTGGGTGTTGAAAAATCTGGTAAAATATGGAACAGTACGTGAATTGCTAGATAAACAATGAAACACATGGAAATCATTTGGAATCAATGAAGAAGCAATTCATTGAAAGCATTTGGGAAGCAATTAAAGAATGTCTAGAAACCATTCAGAAACAAAGGGAATGTCTAGAATGGCATTGATATGGCTAGCAGAAGCATGCATTAAAAAAATTAAAATTAAGTGATTCCTGGAAATGTGTTTGTCATGCATTTGTTGTATGTTCTAAAATGTTTTGCATGTATTTCCCATGCATTTCTACAACATTCTTCATTCTTTACCATGAGTTTTGCGAATGTTTCCCACAAAATATACAATGTAATGGTTACCATTATTGGAATGTGTTTCAGTGGATCCCATCCTTTTATAACAGTTTCTGTTAACTCTGGTTTCATTCCTACATTTATTAAAAAAAAAAGCGAAAACATTGAGGTGGATTACAATGATGCATATCTCATGGCAGGCTAAATCTTCGTGAAGATAGTCAACTGGGAATACTAGTCCAGTAACAAAAGGAAAGGCTTCTAGGGCACCTCGAACTGGATCAGGTGTGCTTGCAAATTCATCTTCTAACTTCTCTCGAGCAGTAGGAGCTCTTGATGGATGGGAGCAGCCCACATGCTCTAACAAAGTGCAGTGCAACCGCAAGCGTCCTATGGCTACAGGATCATCCTCACCTCCTGTAGCACAATGGGTGGGCCAACGGCCACAGAAGATCTCTCGTACCAGGAGAACCAATCTAGTTTCTCCCGTTTCAAATCATGATGATTCTCCTACTTTATCTGAGGGTTTTCCTGCTTCAGATATTGGAACCAAGTTAACTACTTCTGAGGCCAGTGGCACTTTAATTGCCAAGAGTATGTCTAATAACTCACAACAATTGAAACTGAAATCTGAGAATGTCCCTTCTCCAGCTGGATTATCAGAAAGTGAGGAATCAGGAGGCGGTGAAAACAAGTCAAAGGAGAAAGGGGTGGATAATATTGAGATGGAAGACAGACCTATGAATGTCGTCCAAAAAGTTGGTGCTTTTACAATGAAAAAGAATAAAATCGTTATAAAGGAAGAAATAGGGGATGGTGTGAGGAGACAAGGAAGGAGTGGAAGGGGCTTGGCGCAGTCAAGAGGTGTGCCTTCAGCAAGAGAAAAGTTTGAAAACACGGCCACAACAAAGCCACTAAGAAACACCAAACCTGGTTCTGATAAGAGTGAAAGGTATTGAATATTTTTTGTGATGTGGAAATGAAATTGTTTTGAAATATATTTAAGTATTGACAGTTTTGTTTATTCAGTAAGTCAGGTCGTCCACCTACAAAGAAGATTTCAGATCGCAAGGCTTCTGCTCGTCCTGGGAAAGTTTATAATAGTGGTTCCTCCGAATTTACAGGTAGTGACATTGATATAAGGCTGTGTGGGTGCAAGGCCTAATTATTCTGGGGCTTCCACTCTGTCTAACATTGCATTATTGGGGTATTTAGCTCTAAGTAGGGATGCAAATGAATCTTGATTACCTGAAGAACTTTACATAAAGGGGTATGAATAATATTAATAATCATATCCTGAATTGGGTTCATCATCTGGGTCTATTTAATAATTGGTCTGGTACCAGATCCAGATTTATCCATATATGACCCATTTACATTTCTCTCTCTCTAAGTTAGTGATGAGTAGACGGTTTATTATGCATAATATTTAATTGGTAATCATTTCTCTAATAATATTTTCTGTTTATTATATCTATATAAAATTTATGTAAATTTAGATTTACCAGATTTAGATCTGACTCTTTTGAGTTTAGTTCTGTAGACCGTCAATGTGCAATTAGGTTTAGATCCAGATCTTGTGCATAGGATCTTTGTGGATTCAAAAATCAGGTATTGGCCCTGAATGTGGATTTGGACCTGGTTTAAGCCTTCATCCAACCCATTTATAGCCCTAACCCCGAGCTATATGAAAACATATATCAATACTAGACTCATCTCTCTCTTTTTCTCTAGCCCCTTCTCCTCTCTCTCGTCTTGCAATATTTTCTGGAAAGCAATGCATGGTTGATGCATTAGTGCCATGCAATGTCACATCAATTATCTTTCTAACTTTCATTTTGAGTAAAGTTGGAAGGCCTAAATAGAGTTTTTTTGGAATACTACTTTAAATAAGGTTAAATGTGCCTTGGGTGTTAGACAGAACTTGTATCGGGCCTTTGAAATTGTGGTCTATTTCAAGGATAACTCCAAGGTTTAAATAGACATGGAACACTATCCCAGCAGTCATTCTTTGGACCATTTGGAATGAAAGAAACTCCAGAATTTTTGAAGGAATATCAATAGATATGAATGAACTTTTCCAAACAGCAAAATGGAGTCTTTGTGTGTGGTTTCTCTCTCAGCACAATTTGTTTTCTTTTTGAAGACCAAGGTGTACAGGCCTCTTAGAGAATCTACCTAATCATTAGGGCATGTGCAAACCTCCCTATCCACACACACCGGGTAACTCTATGGGGATTGACCCTTTTGTGTTGAGAGTGACTTGAACCCTCTAACACCCCAGATTTTCATCACTTATAAATATATTGGATTGATCTATTTGAATTACAAATTGATTGAATTTAAGATTAAATAGTTGAAATGGACCTTAGATGGGTAAGGAATTGGGTCAATTACCCAATTAAGACCCAATGGATCATGGGTAAACTTGATTTTAAATAAATTGGGTAACTCTAATTAAGTGGGTCAACTATCCAATTGGGACCCAATGGGGTCATAGTGAACTTAATTTTAAGGTAATTGGGTAAGGTCAAAGTAACTGGGTACCCAATTAAGACCTGGTACATTAAATCCACCTCATCAAGTGAGGTGGCATGTGGGTAATGTGGCATTGTCATGTGTCATAACAAGTCATCACATGGAAGCCAACTAGACAAGGTGCCACATCATCAAATGATATGGCTAAGATGGGACCCACGTGCCATATGGTGGCCAAGTCACCACATGCATGGTAAGCCATGTCATGTTGACTTGGTCAACCATGAGTGAGTGCAATTGAGTTAAGATTAAATTTGCTTGAGTGAGTTGGGAAGATGAAAGGTTTTCATCTCATGGGGATGAAACCCAAGGAACTCGATGGAAGTCAAAAGAGTTTCTTGGCTTAAGCCAAGGGTCTCCTTGGTTAAGCCAAGGGACACATTGGATAGATGGATTATTATGAGAGGGATTGGGCTGGTATACAAAAGGACACAACCAAGGAGCTGCTCACACCCCTTGGCTGACTCCCACACATTGAAACAAAGGATTTTTCCTCTCCTCTTCTTTCTCTCTCCCATTTCTATCTCTATACTTGGAGAAAATCGAAGAGCAAGGAAGGAAGAAGAAGGATTAAGGAAGGAAAAGATAGACCAAAAGAAAAGAAGGAGATGGGAAAGGAGGTATGTGTAAAGCTTAACAATATGGGATTAAGACTAAGGGAAACCATAGGTTTAGCCATGGTGTGGCCGAACCTATGGGTTCCACAACTGGTTGGAATGGATGGCCAGATTGTGTTAGAGCCATGGAATTGGTAATCCATTCAAGGAATGGATATGTGTTGAAACAGACAACAAAAGGTTTGAATCCAAAACCATGTTATAATGATACAAAGATTGAATGTATTATGGAAAAGATCCTAGCCTTTGCTCGAGAGTAGAGTAAACTCACTAAGAGTTATATGAATGATGATATTTATGTTTAAGGAATGGATTTCATGAGGAAGGGCCTAGCCATACATACAAACAAAGAAGATTGACAAGGTGCGGGCCGAACGGAAAAGGGTTATCTGGGAGTTTCAGCCGATTGAATCTTATGATTCAGTCCACTGAACATGGACTGGATTAAAATATATGGGATCTATTGGTGTTTCAGCCGACTGAATCCTAAGTCGACTGAACATAGACGTACTAAACAAGTAAAGTGATCTGGTGTGTTTCAGCCGACTAAATTTATGATTCAGTCGACTGAAGGTATGCTTATCGAACATGTAAAGAGTTTGTTGATAATTCAGCCGATTGAATGAATACTGGCCGAATCTGATCCAAAGTTAGCCGATTGAATCTGTGATTCAGCCGACTGAAAGGACATTGACCGAGAACACAGAAGGGTTTGACCCAAAGTCGGCCGACTAAATCTATGATTCAGCCGACTGAAAGGTTGCGGGTCAAATATATATAGTACTGAGTTGGGTTTCAGCTGACTGAATATTGTTATTCAGTCGACTGAAAGTCTGCGGATAAGACAAAGAACAATAACTGGGCATGATTCAGTCGACTGAATTGAAAAATTTAATTTTGGTTAAGTTTCCAGATATCTTTATTTATCCAGTGGGATGTAAAGGGTGATGGAATTAAATGGATAATCAAATAGATATATATATATATATATATATATATATATGTGGTTGAATTTGTTAAGGTAACGAGGTTCGATTCGTTTTCACTTGAGCGTTAGCGTCGTTCTTGCGAAACAAGAAAAGGACAATAATCGAACGTTGGTAGGATTCCTACCTTATTGAGATACATATGGATCTTATATATATGTTACTGGATTTTATTTCCAAGCATGATGATTTACTTTGGTTAAACCAATGGTCTATGTTTATGAACTGATTTTCAATGGTATTATGTAATTTGATATGAAATGACATTCTTGCATTCACTATCATGCATGGCATGGGAGGGAATCTATGGGACCAGTAAGCCAAGTTATGAGCTGTCGGACATGACTTGGGCTTGAGACTAGCTTGTATGAAGCTATGTGAACTATTGATATTGGCCTTGTCTGGATTGCTAGGAATGGGTACGGCGTAGTCTGGGCCAAAGAGCTCCTGGGTATACAGTCCCGAAACCTACGCAGAGGGAGGAGTCCACACTCCATCGGTAATTCCGATTAACATATGTGGGGAGGTATAACAGTGACCTGGTGGTGCTGTCACAAAACACTGCGGACGAAATTGGCTGAGGGAACACCTTGATATGGTAATTTATCAAGGAAACTATCTATATATGGTGTGGATATGGAATTGGGTGAATGATCATTTGGCATTGACACCCATGGCATGATGCATAAGAAAGCATGATTATGTTTTGGATATCATGCATTGTATTTACTGCTTATGAGATATTATTACAAATATGATGAGATGTTTCTATCTTGATTTTACATTGATTCTATGAGTACCATAACCCTACTTGGAATTCCTACTGGGCATGTTGACTGATGCCCTACTTCTACCCTATAGATGATGGAGCAGGGAATGACAAGGACATGAGACATGAAGGGAGTCAAGCATAGGAGCTTGGACAGATTTATGATTATATTACTTATGTTGGTTTTGAAAGATGTATTGGGAGAACTGATATTTTGGATTGTAATAACTTAGAATTATTTTACTATTGTTTGATGATATTTAAGTTTCAGTTAATTATATGGTGATTGGCTTCCTTGCTTAATGATGACATGTATATGATGTTGGAATATATTTAGAGTTCTAATATTAATAGAATTATAATGTTATTAGGATTCATAGTTTGGGTTTACCTCTAATTAAGAGGTGTATTTGATTTATAATTAGTTAGGTGCTTGAGTCTGAGTGTGATAGCCCTAGGGTTGGGTTATAAATACATGTAATAGCATAGGAATTTAAATATAATTTACAGTTCTTTTCTACATGGTATCAGAGCAAATCTCGATCCTAATTCTGAACGTGTAGTTTTCAACTTGGGTAGTTTGTCTTCTCTCCCTCTGCCAAACCTCTTTTCTGGCAGAGGGAGAGGGAGGGAGCATGTAGACTACTCTGCTTCGTTCAATAATAAAAAAAAAAAGGCAACATCTGTTTCACCCCAACGGTGAAACTTAGCTCAGATCTGCCCCCAGCCAGATCTTTTCCGTCTGAGTGTGATTATAATCTGTTTCGCTGTTTGCAGCAAGCAGCGTTCGCTGCCCAGATCTGCACCGTCCTCTGTTTGCTGCCTGCTCCTCCGATTGCCGGCCTTCCCTTTGCCGTATCTGAGAAAGAGGGTCTTGGAAACCACTGTTCCAGCAGATCCGATCACCACTTTTCCAGCAGATCTTTCTCTATTTTCTCTGCTGCTTCTGCTCAAAATGAAACAACTGCTTCTTTGTTCTTCTGCAGAAGATCTGGGTTTGGCCCCTTTTCTGCTGGTTCCGTGGCCGCATCTGGTGGATTCGCCTCTGACTTCCCGATCTGTTGCAGGTCTCGCCTTGACCCTTCTTCGGGTTGCTGCTTCCCGAGCGACGATTGTTACCCTTTACGGCCAGAGCCAGCATCCCTCTCTTCATTGTTCTGGATCAAATCCTCAGATCAGTTGTAACTGATTTTTTGCCGGCTTTTCCATGGAGGGAAGTGCTTAATGACCCATTTGCAGTTCCAGTTTCTTGGAAAGCAAACCAGTTTGAGTTTGTAAACAGACAACTGCTATCCTGGTCATCTCCAAGCCTTAGTGATGATATTACAACTTCAACAGATTCATCATCAAAATAAGCATCCTCATCATCTCGTTCAAGTGATTCACGTCGGCTCTTTTCAACGTTTCTGTGCATCTAAATCGCCTCCCCAAAGCGTTTTTTTTTTGCTGGATTCCCTCTCTGTTCTCCGGGTCACGCTTGCTCCACATATCTTCCTGGTGATGAGTATGATTATTGGAAGGTCTTTTGCCTCACTTACCCGATGGGAATGGATGAATTTCCCACAGTTTGCAAGGCATATGCTATTCAATACATTAAGGAGGTCAATATCATCAATTGACCATGCAGCTTGCAGAGCAATACCTTAATACTTTGATGCCAAATGGCGATGATATGAATGAAGTCAATTTATTTACACTTATTTGGGAGATGGAAAAGCTATGAAGAAAATATTTTCAGAAAATGCATTTGATGCAGTGATGCATTTTGCTGTTGTTGCTTATTTGAGTGAGAGCACCTTTGAGCCGCTTCGGTATTATCACAATATCACATAATACTTTGGTGGTTCTAGAGGCTATGGTAGCACATGATGTGAAACCATTGATTTACTCTAGTACCTGAGCAACTTATGTGAAGTCTAACAAGTGCGGGTGTCCCAAGCTTTGACCATTCCTGCTGCTTCTGCCGGTGACTGCGTCGTCACCCGCCGTTCCTGCTTTGGTTTATTTGAAAACCAAGAGACGATTTGTGGCTGCAAAGTGATTGCTCTCTTCGAACGGGCCCTGTTTGACTGCTGTCCAAGAGGAATCACACGTCCACTATTCATTTATGAGTTCAATTATACCTTGATCAAAAGGGTTTTGGTGTTGAAGTGGGGGCAGCTCACCTAAGAAGTTTAATTGCTTGAAGTGCTGGAGTTATCTTGTACATCTTATCAAATGGTGTTTCATCGTTTTTTAGCAGAAACTGAAGAAGGCATTGTCATAGAGAGTTTTCACGGTTATTGCCTAGTTTGCTGCCTTTCTCGCCTTTGTTGCTTTCAGGGACATGACCTTTGTTGCAGCCGTCACCGCTAACATTGTCTGTCATATCTATAGCAGCGTCTTACGCGATATTATTTTGATGTTTCTTCTCGTCACAATCTACGATTTATGTGCCAAGAAGAAAGGGGGAGAGCCGAAGAAAGAGACAAATTGCCCTTGTCCTCCTACTTTATTGGAGCCGAAGAAAGGGACGCAACTTGCCCTTTGTTCGAGCACGCCTTGTTTTGTCGTTTCTCCAATATGATACAACCTGTTTTGGACTCATGTCCTATTTTGCCGAGAAATTCATCGGCTTTATTTGGAGGACTCTGATTCGTCTCCACTTTTGCTGGCCTTTCATGGTTTCAGCCCATTTGCTAGCCTTTCATTGCTACAACTTTATTTGTTGGCCTTTCATGGCTTCAGCCTCTTTGCTGGCCTTCATGACTATAGCCTTTTATTTGCTAGTCTTTATGACTTCAACCATTGTTTGTTGGCCTTTTCGATCTGATTGATCATTGTGATGGCTTCAACCTTTTTTGGCATTTATTATGTTCTTGGATTTTTAGGCTATTCGTTGCCTTTATTTATCGCATTGTGCGATTATTGTTTTGCCGTACAATTGTCTTACGACCACTGCCGTCGGCCGAGCCTCTTTCTCTATTTCAGGCCACCATCTGTTTTTGCCGCATGTTATTTTGCAGCCAATCAACGCTGTCACATAAACACATATTTGCAGTTAGTCAACGCTGCCTCTTCAACCAAGTTTTGCAGTCAATCAGTGTGCTGCTTCTCCATCAAATCTTCGTGGCCAGTCGGTTGCCACTTTTGCAGTTCACCTGCCGTTTTTTCACGTTCCAAGCTTCGCGTTCATCCACGCTTCAGCTTGCGGGGGCGTGTTGGAATATATTTAGAGTTCTAATATTAATAGAATTATAATGTTATTAGGATTCCTAGTTTGGGTTTACCTCTAATTAAGAGGTGTATTTGATTTATAATTAGTTAGATGTTTGAGTCTGAGTGTGATAGCCCTAGGGTCGGGCTATAAATACATGTAATAGCATAGGAATTTAAATATAATATACAGTTCTTTTCTACATATGAATGGTATTTTATTCATATGATAATTCTGCAAGTATTCTTAAAGCGTGTGTAATGTTTTAGTAGACTTAGTCGACGCACACGTAAATGTGGCCAGTTAAGGGCCGGGTTTTGGAAACTCGGAATTAGCTCGCGTCGTGACGCTCCCGCTCTCTCTCTTTTATATAAAAAAAAATATACTTTGATTTGTGGCGAGTGAAAAAGGGCGGGGCGTTACAAACCCAAGACGTCCTGCATCTTAGGTGGGTTCTTGACTGCCATTGCACAGGATTTAGCGGTCTTAGACTTGTGGATCTCTTATCTTCGTGGGAGGGATGTATGAATGGGTAGAGAAGGAATGCGAAACCCCAAGAAAAATGGTCACCTCCACAACAGAATGTCATGAAGTTCAATGTAGACGGGGCAGCAGGGGGAAAATCGGGACCTGCTGGAATAGGTGAAGTGACTTACTGGAATTTATTTTGGTTCTCTCTCTCTTTATCTGTCATTCTCTTTCATTGGGGGATATCATCATCTTCTTTCTCATCTCTTGTCTAGGGTATCATCTTCTATTGTTTCTTTAAGGTTTCTTCTTAAAGGTTTGTCCTTGTGTTTCTTTCTTTTTATTCCTTGTTCTCTATCTCGTTCTACATCACAGGTCTTGTATAATTTTCTGCTTTTATCTTCAGGTGGCACTGAATTTTTTTCCATTTTATTGTTAAGTGTATTATATTTAAGTGTTGCAATGTTACGCTCATGCAAAGCCACTCAAGTAATAAGCTTTGTCAACAAGGCTGTGCTGTATTTCTTGCAAGTGACAAATGTCAAAATGCACGCTTATCTTTTCCAGGTGAATCTGATGATGATAATGAGGAGCTATTAGCCGCTGCAAATCATGCTCGTTGTGCCAGTTGTATGCATCTGGCCTTGAACTTCCGTTTCCCCACCTTGAAACAAAGATCTCATTTTCCTTTTCCATCTGGCAAATTAATTTGTTTTTTGGCTAATGTTTTATTTCTATCTGCAGATCATGCCTGTACTGGTTCTTTCTGGAAGACAATGGAACCAATTTTTTCTTTTGTTAGTCCAGAGGACATGGCCGACTTGAGACAGCAGGTAATGGTCAATGATCAACAACCAATTATCTTATTATAAAATACACAAAAACCCATACAGATCTGCTTTCAATTCTGTATTTGTACGCATTTGGGTTTGGACAACTGTGGCAGTGGGACTCATTGGCTGTAATTGATTGACTTGCTGCTATATTTCCCACTTCATTTTTTAATGCCACAAGAGAGTTCAGTTTTGATCTTTCGTGAAACTTCCTACCAATGCTGGTGGAAGTCCTTCCTGTTGTATGTGCTGCTCAGGATACCCAACTTATGCTGGTGTTATTCCGTCTGTTTGGAATTTTTTTTTTTAAGCGGTAACATGAAATTTCATTAAAAAAGAATGAAGGTACAAAAGGAGAAGATAAAATTGGGTTCAGGAGTAATGAACCCTATGAAAAGAAAGGAAAATACAGTCGTTCGTTCAATGATCCCTTATGTCCAAAAATAAAATCTTTGCTTTTTGATTCATCAAAGTTTTTTGTTTCAAATTTTTTTATGAAACCATTTTTGTATTGACTTTTGGATCAGATAAGTTTTGCAGAGGACCTTGATGAGAATTTATGCCAGATGTTTGGTGCAGAGCGTAAGCTTATGGTATCCAATATAAACTAAACTTTTCTTATGTTTTTCGTTTAAACAAAGGAGATACCTGCTTATTTTGTTACATGTATTGTATTTTTGGAACCAGTAAATGCTGTTAATTTTTTCTTTAACCTCTTTTCCTTGACTTTTTGACTTGAATGTCATTTAACATGTAGTCATTATGCTTGTACCAACTCTTCTTGTTTTGCAATGCCAGAATGCAGCAGTTATCAACCTTAGAATATTCTTAGGATCCTCATGCCTTGGTTGCTCACATGTGGGATGATTCAAGATAGAGCGCATATGCCGTTCCTTGCATATAGAATTACAGATCAGATTCACAACAAGCAAACATAATAAATTCATAAATCATTTGAAGGTATCCATCTTATGGACAATAAACAAACAATAACAAATGCAGATGGACATGCATAATTTTATACACACACACACACATACACGTGTATGTCCCTACACAAGCCGAAATCACAACTGTTTGTTGATTAGTTGATAAATGGATTTAGTATCTTTTGATGATGAAATTATTCTTTGGAAGAACACCAACCAAATGAAGGATGATTATGTGTGGTCTGTAGCCCATGATCACTAATTAGGATCCATTATTGTGATGGTGTTCATGTTAAACAACACGAGGGTTATATGCTGCCAAGAAGGAGATGGAAGACTTTACATCCCCTAATCTAGAGCTGTCTCTCTCTCTCTCCCCAAAATTATAAATAGAACTACATCCATTGTCCCCACACCATGTTTTATGAAAGACTATGCAACAAATTTTAGGCAATGCAATCCCACTAGTAAATATTGTATTGGCATGAAGTAATTGTTAGTAATACTTAGTCCGAACAGGTAGCTCAGTTGGTTTGACCTTTTAGGAATAGACTGGAGGTTTCTAGATTCCTCCTAGTGTAACTTGATACACGAGGCTTGTGGGAAACTTCCTATATTCATGCATTTAGTCTTACCTCCACATGTGGTGGGGATACCTTTGTTATTCAAAAATAAAAAATGGTAGTAATACTTTAATTAAAAATTCTAATTATTAGATAAATACTTGTACATGTTTACAATACATGCTTATGTGATGTGCTTGGAAGTTCAGTTGCCAATATATTTTGGTGTTGTGGATAGATGGTATTGGATTTTTTAACATTGATGCAATAAAAGACAAAAAACCCATATTCATGGGTTTAGTCTTACCTCCACATGTGGTGGGAATACCTATGTTATTCAAAAATAAAAAATTATAGTAATACTTAAATTAAAAATTCTAATTATTATATAAATACTTGTGCATGTTTACAATACATGCTTATGAATGTGCTTGGAAGTTCAGTTGCCAATATTTTTTGGTGTTGTGGATAGATGGTATTTGATTTTTTAACATGGATGCAATAAAGACAAAAAAACCACGAAGGTACACATATTTTGAAGTATCGAAATGAATGCACCTAGCATAATTAGGACCATGCCTAGATATGCACCTTGAAACCTTGGCTCTAGGATCCTTTGACACCTTAATTGTGCCTTGAGCCTTGACTACTATGGCAATAAATCTCATGACACCTTTCTAGAAAATTTGCAACCACAGAAATAAATGATCAACACTCTCCCGATGTTTTGCGAAGGACACGACAATTTTACGCCAACAAGATCTATTCCCTTTGTCTAAGATTATCACTTCAGTAGCACCACTCCCCTAGTGCGCCAAGAAAAAGCCTGAAACCTAAGTAGGACCTTACCCTACCGTACCAAAACCCACCAAGGAGGAGACTCCCACTCACCTAAAGCTAAAGCTAAGCTACTCATAATATCTCTTTCATTGATAACACACCAATGAATCCCCCACCCAGATTCTCTCATCCTTGTTTTCACAACTAATGGAAGTACTGATTAGAGAGTTGATAAATTATCATGCTCTCTTGCTTCGAACTCTCTGAACGCCTTCCTAAAAGCCAGTCAAAACCACTTTGCTTGCCCTCTAATAGCTCATGGAAAACCCTCATGCAGGCTTTCCTATCCACAACTATTTTATAAGGACAAGGAAAAACCTCCTTGAGTTTTCTCTTCCCCAATCTACAAGTCCTCTGATAAGGAAACCATACTTGGAGGTCTTCCAACCCGATCTTGACCCTTGCTAATTCTACAGAAAGCTTTAATAACTTCTGATCCCTCCCTTTCCACTCTACTCCTTAACCCCCTCTATCGTCTAAACATACCTAGCTATCAAAACCTTCTTTCATAAAGAACTCTTTATCAAATCTCCACAGCTATTGAACCTCGTCTCTCCAACCATGCCACCCTCTTTTCTGAAATTCCCTTAAACAACACACCATCCAAAAGAGGTCTACTGTTGTCACTACCCAACAAAGAATAGTATCTTAAGCCTAAAAGGGTTCACTACCTCCACGGCAACAAGAACTCAAAGCCAATGATGAGGGTGATACAAACTGCCCATTAAAACTGGTCTAGGAAAGTGAACCGCCTGCAAAGACCAACTTTGCGTGGGTAGCGTCATAAGAAACATGCAAGATCGTAGTACCACCACCTACTAGCAATCGCCAATTTGTCGTTATAAAGGCATAGAACCACCCACATAGATATGCTAGAAAGCATCACCCAAGCGACTTGTTGCAAATGAAACCACGCACACAGATATGTTGGAAAGCATCATCCTTACGACTCGTTGCAAATGAAGCCACCGTCATATCAGAACATGAACCAGATGACCCTGCAATCCTGCATTACTAAAAGATGCTGCTATCGACTCAATCTGTGTAACTAGGCTTCGATGGCCCAACACATCCAAGAAATGAAACTTTTATTTTTTTTTTCAAGAAAAAGGGGGGAAGAAGTAGTTGCTTGAAACCAGCATCCATGGAAGGGAAAAAAACAAAATACGCACCCCCAAAGTCGTCATAGAAATAGAAGAGGAAGAAACACAAAAAAAGAAAACCATACAAAGAATTGGTAAGAGGAGGAGAAACAAACTTGTTACTGGCAAGCAGAATCAGCAGAGTCAAGGGCTAGATCTACATGAGGAATCCCCTCGGCTCTAATCAACTCCTTACATTCCAACCTCCTACCATCCTCAATTAGCACCTTAATTGAATTAGCCATTCTTTTTAAATTAGTGGCCTTGTGAAAAAAGTAGTATTTTATGTACCGCTTTAATTATAATGCTTCACTTTTTTGCCTCCACTCAACCTTCTCTGTTAGAAGAATCCTTGATCTAGTGCTTACTCTTTCTTTCCAACAATTCCGCTTTGGTTAGATCCTTCTCTTCCTCAATCACCTCCCACTTATCTAGCTTCTTCAACAATGAGTGCTTGTCCTCTACCATCGAAACCTCATTCTCCCTGCACCATTCTTCAATTTTACTTTTTAAAAAGCTTAAGCTTTTTATGTAAAGAAAATCCTCCTTGTCTTTGTTAAAAATAATGGGACCTTGTCCATTTTGTCACTTTGTCCATGAAGACATTCATCTCCTAGCATGCGTTGTTACATCTAAAATGCTTTGGACCCTAAACCTTTTGTCTATGTAAAATGAATGGGACTGTGGTCCAATAAAGGTTTATGCAACTCAAATTGCAATCCTATGTTAAATAAAGAATCTCGCTCTACAGACACCATATACTTGTCTAATTTACTCATAGTCGGCCTCTGCTTATTTCACCATGTGAATATGGCATCTAGCAAGGATAGTCAACTAGGTGAGTGTTAGAAAAACCCTCCATACGAGTAAATCTACATGCTCCCCTTTTAGATGGAAATCTCACAGTGTTGAAATCACTTTCCATGCACCATGGGCCATTCCACCCATCTTTTTAAATCATCCAACTCCCTCCAGAGCTCCTCCCTCTCACTGTCAAGCACTGGTCCATACATATTAGTAATAACCACCTTCAATTAACCTCCTTAATCACACCTTTAGTGGAAATAGTTGTAATACCCCGTGTTTGTGCAGGCGTTGATAGGAGAGAAAAAGTAGCCAGGTTGGGCGTTACTTATCCCACATTGCTTATGAGGAGAATTGTTCTATAGGATATATGTTGGAATCCCTCCTCCTTCTAGCACAAGGCCTTTTGGGAGCAATTGTGAGTTGGCTCGCCAAAGTAAAGCCGTGCGGGCTTGAGTGTGGGCCCAAAGTGGACAATATTGTGCTAGCAGGTTGGTGTTACAAATGGTATCAGAGAAATGTTCAACTCTCTGCCTGTGAGTGTGGGAGTGTTTGTAGATAGAGTCGGGGACGGCTCTGGTCTTAAGGGGGGTGGATTGTAATACCCCGTGTTTGTGCAGGTGTTGATAGGAGAGAAAAAAGTAGCCAATTTGGGTGCTACTTATCCCACATTGCTTATGAGGAGAGTTGTTCTATAGGATATAAGTTGGAATCCCTCCTCCTTCTAGCACATGGCCTTTTGGGAGCAACTGTGGGTTGACTCGCCAAAGCAAAGCCGTGCCGGCCCAAAACGGACAATATGTGCTAGCGGGATGGGTCGTTTGTTAGTTCTTTCACAAATCCATTAATCTGAAACCTCAATAAATTTTGGGCTCTGTAACATCAACCCCCCATCAATGGCACTGGTAGATGTTTGAAAACCCACTCAACATCCTTGTAACCCCACAATTCGCAAATCTCTCTTTACCAAACTCCTCCCTTTTGCTTTCTTGGAGCAATGCTACATTCATTTCCTTTTTCTTCAAAAATCTCCTAATTTCACCCCTTTTCTCCTTCTTCCAAATACCTCTTATGTTCCATGAAATAATCTTCATTGTGCATAAAAACACCTTCCCTTTCCGTAAAACCTCTTCCTTTTGCAGTAATAAAAATTGACGAATTTGGACCTTCCTATCATATGGATGTAGAAACATTCGACTTTCTTTCAGAGGTTCTTGAATTAAGCGAAGAGTGATCCCTTTCTTAAAACCAATTAATTGTAAATTCAGTTGCATCATTATTTTTAAAGCAAATTCCCATCTCCTTTCCAATTCTTTAAATTTTTACAGCATCCTCCTTTGAATAGCCCCACATCTTCAGGGCCCAAACTTCAATTTCCTTTGCTCCTTCCTCACAATTATCCCAATTTCATGAACAATCAGTTTCTAAGCCTCTTCCTTGTTGACTGAAGGTCACTGGAGCAAACTGCCCGCGAAATGACATCACTAGCTGGTGGAGTGTCACCATCTGCTGATTTTGTCGCCTCCACCAATTCCATCGAACTATCTGGGTTTCTCTCAGGATGTTACGGTGCTGCCTGATATAGAGATTCTTATGGTTAACTCCTAAACGCGTTCTATGGAAATAGTGCTAAGAAACAGGGCTGGCCCAAAAGCTGATACAGAGAAAATGGGCCAAAAATTACTCGAAATTGGTTCCCAAGGTCAACTTGGTTGCCCCTGACTGCTGGGCCTATTTTTTTGGAGCCCTAGACCCAAATTCTATCACAGCTTGGGAAATCCCTTGTAGTCCCAGCTAGATGCCACCACTATTCTCGTGCGACGTGTCCCCACTCGAGTTTGCTCTTTCACTTTCCCTAAAAGCACTTGAAGGAATTCTCAAGCAGCCCACCGTCTTTGTTGCTTAGTTCTACTCACGTTGTGTCACCACCATTGCCTCATTCCCTGCTGTCACTTGTCTCTTATGGCTACTCCATTGGATGAGCCAGAGGCACTTGAACTGCCCCGGTTGTTCGTCTTCCTAACCCACTCCACTGCTGACGATGAAAATTGCTTCTTTTCAGCTTCTTGGGTTTCCTTGACTGCCATCTCTCTAATCTGCACTGAGTGAGGACCATCTGCCAAGTTAATTAGTGCTTTTTGTGGGGTGGAGATCACACTATTTTATCTCCACTAGAAGATGAAAACAGATGGGCTGTCTTCTGGTTTTTTGTCATTTATTTGCAATAACTTACCAAGTCTGTTTCCAAAATCCTTGATGGCCTTCTACTTCCACCAATGTAGTGGAAAACCAAAACAATGGATCCAAACTCTTCTACTAGGGTGAACTGGTGAAGCAATATGACCTCCAAACTTCATGAGAAAAAGAAATCACTCGAGCTGAATTCTTCCTGAATTGTTCGTTTTTCTCTAGAGTTCTTGTCAACGTTTCATTCCTTCATTTTTTTTTTTTTTTGAGCGTTAACAAAGACCATTTATATTATTAGAGGAATAAAAAGTACAAGTACATCAAGGGAAAAGAGGTTCTAAAAGGAGTAGACCTTGAGCAAATACATGTCAGAAGATAAAAAATAAAACATCCATATAACAAATACAATTACTTGAGCTTCAATCATGCTCTAATTCCCCAATCTCAAAGATGAAAGATACCAGAGACTGGATTATCGACTCCGTTGTTTGCAAAGAAATCTGCAACACCATTAGCTATGTGGCTGACTTGGAAGAAGGATACATTAGCTATGTGACTGACTTGGAAGAAGGATACACTGAGTCTTAGTCTCCCTTACCATGGTATTCAATCTCCAAGGGGGTCTCTTCAGTCCCTTTGCCCATTTGATTGCATTTGCCGAATTCCCTTCTATCACTAGTTTTCCAAACCCGAAAACTGTCCAAATGGTCAAAGTTCTCCTAATGCTGACGAGTTCCACCTCATTTGAATCCCGAATCCCCATTGCCTCTGTGAATACTAAGGATGTTTGACCGTTATGGTTTCTAAAAACACCTCCTATCCCCGCTGGTCTCGATTTTCCCCTAGAAGCTCCATCCATGTTGAATTTCAGGACACCTTGTTGATGAGGGGACCAATTGACTAAGGTCTGCAGCTTCCTTGTGTGTCCACTCATGTAGCCTTCCCACAACTAAAAGAAATCGGTGGCTTTAAGTCCATCGAATTCTTTACTGGAAAGCAGCCAAACACAAAGCCTCCATTTGGCTCTTTGAAAGAGCTCACTAACCTCAATGGACTTTCCTTCGAAGATTCTGGAATTTCCCTCCTTCCAAATGCTCCATAAGACTATAGCGGGAATTGTGTTCCAGGCTGCCTTCATCCTTTGGCTAAGTCTAGAGAGGAACCAATATCTCACTAATCCTTCACAAGTTCTTTTGAAAACCCATGGTACGTCCATAAGGTTAGCAAAATTTATCCATAAATTCCAAGCAAGGGCATATAATGAAAAGATGATCGACATCTTCCTCCATCGATCCGTACAGTGAGCAACTAAGATCTCCTCCGATCTCAACAACCCTCTCCTCTTAAGGTCCATTATGGTAAGAATCTTTCCCTTAGAGCGCACCACTCAAAAGTTGAACCCTTGGGGGAGCCAGGCTTTTTCTAGGCTAGACTGGAGAGAGTCCACGTTGTATTGTGTTGGAGGTCCAAATCTACCCATTGTCTTAACCCAGTAGGCACCCGATGAGTCATCCTTCGATACGAGTTCATCCTCTTCTCCTAAAGACAATGAAAACTTGCCTAATTGAATTAACATACCTTCCTTGCTATCACTCTCGAAGGACCTCAACTCTCTCCTGAAGTCAAGATGCCAAGATATGTTATTTCCCTAAACTTTGCAACAGTCCTGTACTAAGACTTGCCTGTTCCTGGCTACTTTGAATAACCGTGGGTACATTTCTTTCTTGGGCCTATCCCCCATCTAAAGATCCTTCCAGAAAAGAGTCCTATCTCCTATTCCAACCAGTAGTCTAATTTTGTCCTTGTACATATTTCCCACAAGCGTTCTGTTGGAATAATTAGAGTTATTATCTAATTAGATTATTAGTTTGGGTTTACCTCTAATTAAGAGGTATTTCATTTATGATCAGCAAAGAAAGGGTTTGAGTTTGAGTGTGATAGCCCTAGGGTCGGCTAGAAGCTATAAATACATGTAATAGCTTATTTTATGAAATACAATACACCAATTTATTATTTTCTACATGGCCTCAGAGCAGGTTATGATCTTGATTTGAGAGTCTTTTTTTACGTGGTTCCTCTTCTCTCCCTTTGCATGAGAAATATTTCTCGGTGGCAGAGGGAGGGGATGTTAAGCTTCCGAATGCTTCTCCAGTAGTCTACGTTCTTGTTGAAATCAACAGCAAGACCACTGTCTGCAACAGATTCAGTCCTAGAGCATTCAGACAGAGATCCTTATTCTTCTCTGTCCTGAGATCAGCAGCCCATCCCGTGGCTGCCCTGCATCTCCATCTGCGATGACTCTCAGCTGTTCCGACCTGTAGCTTCAGATCCAGATCTGGGCGTTTTTGGTACTGACCCCTTCTCACCGTCAAATCCCACCACCTGCTGTGCGAGTGTTTCTTGAGAAACTGCTTCATTTTCCCAGTTGTTTTTGCTGCCTCAGCAGTCCTGCCTATCAGATCTGAATCTGATCTGGGCTGGAACCTTGGACTCCTCATCTGCTTCATCTCTGCTTTTTTCTCGCTGCCTCCTCTTTGTTCAAACTCAGATCTGTTTGTTTTAGACCTCAAATCTGTCGTGGTTTGTTCTGAACGGCACCGGCGTGATTCCCTTCACGAGACACACCCTCAAATCTGAACGATTTTTGAATCGTTGTTTCAGTTTTTGATCTGGGTGTCTTAACAATCCTCTCAGGTGGACCACTCGATTCAGAACCGACAAACACACAAGGGGTTTTCTTATGATTCACGGCTGCCATCATCTCTATCAGATCTGATCTATTGAGGCACTAATTACAATTTTTTGCTTCAACACTATGGCTATTTGTTCCAATTGTTGTCTCTCAATGGGGGTCTGAAGGACCTTCAATTTTAACAATTCATGTTACTGGATTCAAGAAATTTCATGGAGTTGTTGAGAATCCAACGGAGACAATTGTGACTAATCTGAAAGGATATATAAAAAAAAGGTTCTTCCCAAAGGAGTGGTTCTTGGCAGTTGCAGTGTTCTTGAGACAACTGGGCACGGGGCACTTGCACCACTGTACCAGATACTAGAGTCAACAGTTGCTGGACCAGATTATGAGTCTACCAATTCTAGATTTACCTGAGCAGAGAGATTTTGTTCTCAGATCAAATCTGAGACTTTAAAGCTTTGCAAATTGTTGTTTGCACACCGTTCCTGCCGGCACTCGTATATGCAACCACTTTCTCTTGTGTTTTCTGATGTTTCTTCCCGCCATGATTCGTGAGATTTGTGTCAAGAAGAAAGGAAGAGAGCTGAAAAAGGGACACAAATTGTCCTTCTCTTCCTACTTTGTAGAGCTGAAGAAAGGGACACAAATTGTCCTTCTCTTCCTACTTTGTAGAGCCGAAGAAAGGGATGCAAATTTCCCTTCTCATCCTATTTTCGTCTTTCTGTCATCGCAGAGGACACTCCTTATTTGCTGGCCTTCATGGCTTCAGCCTCTACTTGGAGGACTCTGATTCGTCCCCTCTGGTTGCAGACATTTCCGATCTTTGATCGATGTGATGGCTTCAGCTTTTTTGGCGTGTATTATGCCATTGTTTTGCAGGCCACTCGTCGCCTGTCTTTATCGCATTTTTCAATTATTGTTTTTGCCAGACCACTGCCCTCGTCTATGCCTCTTTATCTGTTTCAGGCCTCATCAACTTTTGCAGCCAAATGTTGTGCTTCTTCAACGAATCTTTTTGGCCAGTCGATGTGCCACTTTTGCTTTATATGCTGCTTCTTCACGTTTCAAGCTTCGCGTTCATGTATGCTTCAGCTTGTGGGGGCGTGTTGGAATAATTAGAGTTATTATCTAATTAGATTATAAGTTTGGGTTTACCTTTAATTAAGAGGTGTATTTGATGTATGATTAGCAAAGAGTTTGAGTTTGAATGTGATAGCCCTAGGGTCGGCTAGAGGCTATAAATACATTTAATAGCTTAGTTTATGAAATACAATACACCAGTTTATTCTTTTCTACATGTTCTACCCCGACTCAAACTCCACAAGGTCTTAACCACCGGAGAGCCGTACTTCTCCACATTTTCGCCCAAACCCCACCCACTACTATCTTCTGTTCCGTGTGTAGCAGTATAGTAATAAGAAAACAGTAACAACCTAACCTACTTTTATGTTCAACTCTCCCTGTGACAAAAAAGAACTGTTGAACCAAAGTTGTGTCCTCCTCCTCCCTTGCCTTCTTCACCAGCGAAAGACCAAACCGCATAAGGGAGTCTTCTAGTTCTTCTTCACATTCCAAAAACTCATATACAGGTGTGTTTTCTTTTGCTTTTGATGTCACTTAGTGTCAAATTTTTTTAAACTTTTTGGCCCTGTAGCATCAGTGGCAGAATTGACCTACCTCGTGTTTCTTCCTGCTATCCTTGATTGCCACCAACTGTCACTCTTCCAACCACCCCCTACTCCCTTGTCCCTCCTGTTTGCTTGATTGGCCAACAAGAGTCCCATCAGCACAGTCAAAGTTGAGCCCTCTATCCTTCTTGTACACAGCTTTCTGAACTGGCAACTTCCTACTATGGTATACCATTCTGTTATTGGCAGTGAGAGCCCTCTTAGCCTGTTGATGGGTCACCAATCTGACAAGCAAAAACCAATCTCCGTTGTCTCTCTTCCTGGGAATGAAAACATCTTTGACAGATTTCCACTGGATAAACTTCGAAAAGCCATTGTCTGGTTGCTGAGTCCAGAAGGTTTTCAACAAACAAAGTCACTGAACTGCTGACAGTAAACCTCATCTTTCGGCTTTCCATAGTCTACCGCTCTTTGTCACGCCCCGCCTTCCAACGCCTAGACGTGCGTGATCTGACTGTACAAAATTAAATCACCTGCTGCCCTAAACAGGTCTTACTTTCAAAATCTGTGGCTAAATTCAAACAAACGTAATTACATTCACAAGCCACCAAAAAAATTCCTCACGTCCACAACCTGCTTGAAGACATAACATCTCATTTGAGCTTCAAAAAAACTTAAAGGGATAAATATCACTCACATAAAGATTTCTAAACTCATATTCCCATAACAATCAAATTAAAACGTTCTCAAAATTAATCCATACTTGAATTTATTATCCAAGTTTTCACAAATAAAAATAAAAAATAAAACAACTTTCTCAATGTCTCAAATAAATAAACGACTCTCTTATAACCTAAATAATAAATTCTACACTAAGCGTTTCTACGAATTCTGCATCGACTCCTCGCCTTCTAAGCTCAATTGTGATTATCGTCCAAACCCAAGTCCAAGGGATTGCCTGCAATGTAAGGGATGAGCTCCATGCCCAGCGAAGAAAACAATAACACAATCATAGCATATGATATTCCTATTTCCTCAATGATATTTCAAATAAACAAGTATAACAATTTATTTCATGCTCATGCCTTTGCAAAATGTAATGCTCAGTGCCAAATGTCATATTCCAACCCATTATTACATCTACTGATATTTGGTGGCCTTCCCGACGAATCGAGGATAACACAACATTGCCTTAATGGCTTTCCCACATAAAGTGAGGATAACACAACCTACCACCAAATAACAGCCCTCATGACTTGTCACGGATATCGCATCTCATCTACCATAATGGTCTTCCCACATAAAGTGAGGCTAACAATACTACCACCGTCGTGGTCTTCGTGACAATCATGGATCGCACCCTCATACCCAATGCTATGAATATGAGAATGCTATGCTCAATGCCGACAAACATGCTTAAATATTCATAACATGCCTATGAAATCATAAATCTCAATCTAAGCAGATTATAACATCATACGAAATATCTCATTTGTCATAGCATGCATAAACCTTGAAATAAACATAACACTAGTCCATGCATCACAATATTTGAATTATATATACCAACATTCAACCATGTCCAATCAAGGTTAATAATCAGACAATAACATACAAATAACCATCAATCTACGAATATAACTCATTGGATCTTTCAACAATATAATGGTTAGACTCCACAATCCGGGCGGACTGAGTCTCCTCACGGCCAATAAAATGTTTAGCCAAATCTCCCTTACATTACTGTGAGTGAACACCGGATCTTAACCATTATTAACATACACCCAGTCTATTCTAGTTCCAACAGTTATATTCTAGTCACACAACAAAATACTATATTCCATTGCCTAAACACATAAGAGTATAAGGAATCATGTTTCAAAGTATGTAGTGAATTGTTTCCCTCACCTAGAAGTTTGTGAAGTGCCAACAATGAACTCAAATGCTTTCCAAGTGATATTAGCCTTGAGGACCCAAGTTTGCTGCGAATGATTTAAAAGTTCCAAGTATTAATAATATGAGGATTATTAAATCTCTTTGGGAAAGTACTTTTAATTACAAGTAAGGTGGATTGCTGTCCCAACTCTAGCCTTATAGGTTACACTAGGGTCCAAGGTTAGGAGTGAAGGTTTCCAAATTTGCTGCCAACATAATACAATAATTACATAGGACTGTATTATTTATTTATTTATGAAAACTGTCCTAACTTAGAGCAGTTTAGAGGTTGGCTGCCTTTAGGAAAGATAACAATAACTCTAAGTATTTTTAATTTAATAAGTAATTAATCGTAGCAAAGCATATTAAATCAGACCAATTGAATACAGTGGGTACTATCTTGAAATTACCACTGTAAGAGGGCAAGGTAATAAGGTTCCGGGTTTTAACTTGTAACTAAGACACGGGTAAAATAAAGAAAGATGTTAACACATGGTGCTGGCAGCAAGGGGACTTGGATCAGTCTCACTTACAGGTAGTTTCAGGCTGATTGTGTTGTCCATCTCAGCTGGAGAAAGAGTTCTCTTTAACTCGTCACACTAAGATTAAAACCAGTCTTGAAATCAGCCAGCTAGGGGCTGAAAACAGTCCTTAATATCAATGTTTCTGGGGCTGAAAATCAGTCCCATTAACTAGCCGATCTGGGGTTAGAAATCAGACCCCAACTTAGGATGTTTTTATTAGAGAAAGGCTGAGTGATTACTGTTCACGGATAAGAAATTAGGGACAGATCTGAGTCACCAATTTATTTGATCCTACCGCTGAATGAAGAAGGGAAAAATCATCACCATCCAACAAGGATTGGCTGGTTGGCTGGCTCGAAATTTACAAAGGGGAGAAGAGAAAGAAGAAGCCCATGGGAGAAGAAGAACATAGAGGAAATTAGAGGGACATACCTGTTAGTTGCTGTAATTTGGGAATAAAGACGACAAAAGTTGGTCACACGGTGGTCCCAAACTCTGCTGCTTGAATCGAAACTTGGTCTTCAAGAGGAGAGGAGGAATAAGAACTCAAGAGAGATTTGGAGTTTTTCTTTCCCTTCTTCCGCTGAGGTTTCCGTTGAGATTTGGTTGCGTTTCGAAAGGGTAAAAAAGGGAAGGGTTCACAGGTCTCTTAAAAGGAGGAGAGTCCTATTGGTAAAGGAATCCCATCGGTGAAAGGATTTTGAACAGTTTCCATTTAAGTAGGGATTTGAGTCTCAAACGAACAAGGAAGAAGACTCCAATCTGAATAAGGAATCCCATCGGTGAAAGGATTTTGAACAATTTCCATTTAGATAGGGATTTGAGTCCCAAACTAATAAGGAAGAAGAAGAGTCCAATCTGAATAAGGAATCCCATCGGTGAAAGGATTTTAGACAATTAAATTCGAACATGGAAGGTGGGTTCCTTTAAATTATTGATTTTAATAAATTGTCTTTTATTTCTCTTTTATTAATTTTGTCAATCATCGATTAAATTCTAAACACTTAAAATTGGAACTTATTTATTGATTTCACATCCTTAATTGAATATTTCAAATTGAGATTCTAACTTAGGGGAATTAAAATCTAAGTTGATAATTTATTTCTCATTCCCTTAATTTAATTCGAAGGGGATAAATTTGTAAATTCTTATTGGGGAGAAAGTGTGAAATCAGGGTCTAATATTAAATCCCTAAATTCAATTGTGTTTTTTTTATTTTCCAAATAAAATTATCAAATTAAACTAAAAATCAATTTAAACTACAATCATTTTCTAAATTAATTCTACCCGTCACAACTGACCCGTTACCCCGGGTCGGGTCATTACACTCCTCTCCTGTGCTGCCACAGCCTTTGCCCTCTCCTTGCTGGAAGCTGTCTTCACCTTGGTTTTTCTTTTTTGAAATAGAAACAAGCAAAATATTATAACTAATAGAAAAAGAATGGTTCAAATCCAACAGAGGCAAAGCAAAAACAAAGGCTCTGTATACAAGGGCTACACGAGCACAACCAACTGGAAATAAATCATACACAAAACACCAAAACAAATGTCCAAATAAGCCTCGTCTTTCTCAACTCCAGCTTTCGCCAAGAAATAAGCCAGTTCACTTGTTGATCTTCTAACATGTCCAGACACAACTGTTCTGCCCCTGCATACCTTATTAATGTCCTTCACTAGATGAACCAACCTCCAAGGCGGCTTCTTTCTACCACTCACCAAGCCGAGACATTGGTTTCCCCACCTTGGTTGCCCCACCCATTCATTGGTCTGTAGCTCTTTTAGAAAGGGGAAAATGGGTTTAAGAGATGTAAACCCGAGATAGAAAGAGAAAAAGCAAAAAAAAATTACAGTATAACCCAGCCCATGATAGCAAATGTGCCAAAAGTAACCATGACTCCAATGAGTACAAAACAAACCAGCCGAACCCCTGAAATCTACACAAACATCCGTCTAGGCCAACTACCCTATGAGTCACAGAGGTGCCATGATATTTGTTGGATACTCGGTTTGCTTTAGTAATTTCATTATACTTTTGTCATTAAACACAAAATAGGGATGCAAAATATCCTATAAACAGCTTTACAAAATAGTCACATATGCAGGATTGGATGAAGGTGATGGTAGACAGGTTTGAGTTGTTTTGGAGTCGGAATTTTGGCCTTTTTCAACCATAGTGGGGTCCACCACATCTACAATTTGATCTGAGTAATACAGGTTCCATAGTACCAGTTCAAGGCCTGGAGATGTTGTGCATGTCCTCAGTTCAAGGATCATGTATGCATCATGAAGTTGATCTATTGGAATGATAGCACTTTCTGATAATCCTGCTGCAAACTTATCCT